>JALMGA010000007.1:1246875-2478750 GCA_023333525.1 Aspidoscelis tigris stejnegeri
ATAATAAGATGGAGGGTATTAAATACTGCACTTTGAACCGGGGACCCTGGGGGGGGGGCTGAAGGAGCCATTACAAAACAGGATGGGGGGCAGAGGAGAAGGGGTGCTGGCAGGGGCAGGGGGCATTTCAGGTCAGCTGGAATCCCGTCTGGTATACACCCCGTTCCCCGTTAATAAGACCGATACACAAACCCAAGAGTTTCCCCATATAAACAGAATGGACGCAGTTACAAACAGAGGGCCAAGTTCGGGGGGGGGGCATATTCTGGGACACCATCCCGCCCCCCCTTGTCTCAGTCACAGAGATGAGATGCCATGAGCGCTTAGGTGTGACGGGTATGAAGAGTTCTTTTTAAAAACTGGGGCAACGCCCCCCCCCCCCAGCCAAGTCTAGCGTCTCCCAGTGTTCTTCTCGGCCGGGTTCGGGGAGAGCAGGCTGCCCCAGGGGTCTCCCTCCTTCCTCTTCTCCTTGTCTGGCCTGGCTGAAGACTGACCGTTTATTCCCTCCCGGCTGCGAAGAGGCTGCCAGTCCCCTCCGCCGGACCCGCCTTGGGCATCCAGGGTTGGGCACTCGGAAGGAAGGCCCGGAGAGGCATCTTTGGCTTGGTGGCTTAGCTGTATGATCCGAACCGGAGGCCAGGGTGGCGGCGCTCCCCTCCCGCCGCTCCTCTCGGAGCCTCCATCCCGCTCCACAGGCCCACGATGCTGCTTCGGGTGAGGGCACCGCAGCGGGCTCCCCCGAGAGTGGCATCTCCCGCTTGGGGAGGGTTGCGGCGGCGGGCAGGCAGGGAGGTGGGCGGGCGGGCGGGCGGCCAGGTGGAGAGGAGGGCCTGGGGGCCCTGCTGGTTCTCTCGGAGGAGCTGCCCCTCCAGGGAGCGCAGCGATGAAGAGAAGAAACGTGGCGCCATGTCCTTCAGGCTGTGTGCAAAACAGAAGCAAAGACAGACGTTCCGGTGAGCTGGCTGCCTTCTCCGGGGGGATCCGCGGCCGAAGTCTGCAGGAAAAAGGCAAGAGAGGTAAAAAAAAAGAAAAAAAAAGGCTCCATCCAGGGGAGACGGACTTGTAAGGAATTAGGGAGGCCAGGTAAGAACGTCTGCAGATTTTGCAGCTTCAAAGACAGGCCTGTGCCAGCCGGCACAAACTTTACTTGAACTGCGCATGCCAAAAGAGAATGTACTTTTCCTCCTTATTGTGAATACTTTTCCTCCTTATTGTGAATAAATTAGATGCAAATTAACTATGGGGGACACGAAGAGACGTTATCAGGAAGACTGCAATCTTCTGGCCAGGAAAGGGATAAAAAGTCAGGCTGTGATGTAAGAGAGTTTGAACTTGTCCTGATGGGATGTCTGGAAGGCAAGTTTCCTGTATTGCAATATAGATGAAAGAAAACTTTCATCTCTAGCTTGTTTGCTTACTCAAACCCACACGGATGGAAGAAAGCTGTTCCTTTCACCTGTCTCACGGCACTATTCTGGGCACAACCTCAAGAACACTCACATGGAACCCCCCACTCGCATCTCTGTAGGCCAGGAGAGGTGCTCTGAGCGTGCTGTACCTGCCAGCTGAGGCCTGCCGTGAGCCGGGAGATATGGTGAGAGCAGGGATCAGTCCCTCAGCTGGTGAGCAACCGCCAAGATCACTTGGAAGGCTCCTCCTAATGACCACGGCAGAACCAATGCTCTGCCAGCCGGAACGTGTCCACACGGGTACGAGCATTCACACTAGCAAATGCTAGCACGTGCCAGCCCACTCCCCCACCCATGTGCCTACAGTGAGGACACATGTCCTGGCAGCACCATATTCTCTCCAGATGCTGATGCCAGGCGACCCTGGAGCACTGGAAGACATGCGGACGGTTGTGCCGCTGGACGCTCCAGGTAAGTTTCTGGTAAACATTGGTTGAAGTGTGGAGCATGATTTTGCGCTCCACACCTAATCAGCAATTAGTGAATTTCTGGGGACGTCGGGGGCGCTTGGAGGCTGTAGCAGCCTCCTCAAAGTGCAGATGCTCTTCACAAGAGGTTCACTGATTCCTGACTAGCGGCTGAAGTGCGAAAAGGCCTCAGAACCGGCCGGCTGCCCCTTGGGCTCGCCTAGAAGATATCAAGAGCCCTGGCAGAAGTCAACACAGCGGCTGTCGGCCCAAGGACGAGAGCCAGCAGCTGCTCTTGCAGTCACCCATGTAGCCAGGAAAGAGGCAACCTGCCCCCCTGCCCCCTTATGATTTCCGGTGTTTGTTCACAGCCAAATGAATCCAGCACCCACAATGGCCCTTACTGAAGTCCAGCCTGCCTTGCCCCAGCGGCGCCCCACAGGATACTCACTAGATCAGGTGGATGCCAAACACCACCAGGCCCAGAGAAGCCACCCAAGAAAGTGCCGCAGCCCCGTCGCTGCCCTGTTCCTCCGAGGCGTGCTTGTGGCTGGTGGTGGGCACCACGAACGCCGGGGTGCTGGAGGTGGTGGTTTCTGTGAAGAAGGACAAATGGATTACGAGAGGGTTGGGGACGCTGCCAGGGTCAACTTGGAAAGGGTCCAAAAGCGCCTCTGAGCATCACCTCACTTCACCAGAGTTGCCTTGTGGGGACAGAGCGGGGGGAACACATGCACACACTCTGCACATGGTCAGAGAAACTCTTCTACTAAATGGGCATTAGATGAATGGTATATTGGAACAATGCAGGTTTGATAGAATGCAAGAAACAAGATTTAAAAGCCAAGGTTTGAAACTGCTTTCCAAGGCAGAAGAAAATTGGAAAGATTTATTGTACTTTTCAGGGAGACTCTAAACTCCGGAATGCTGGACAGAGGAAACAAGGAGACTCTTTCTCTGCTCCAGTTAAAGGGAGGGAGGAGAGTCAGTGAAGACGGCAATGTACAGTGAAGGCAAAGGGAATCATGGGGTTTTCCTTCTTTCGATTTTACATTGTTGCTTATTATCATGCAGGAAATCCTGCACTGAGCAGAGGGTTGGACTTGATGACCCTAGAGGTCCCTTCTAGGATCTTTTGTTGTGACTTTTTTTATATGTAACAAAATCTCTATCTATCTGCCTGCCTGCCTGCAGGTTCAGGCCTCATGGCCTGTTCTGAGCTGGCCCTTCTTCTGTGTGCCTTGCTTCTTCCTTGCTCTCCTGGAAGGCGGGGAATGAGAGGCCCCCCAGTTTTGAAGGGACAGCCAGGGGTCATCTGTCTGTGGGTCACCTGACAGCCCCAACCATGGATATCAAAGACCTGTTGAAGGGCATCCAAAACCACAACCATCAGGGTGGGGAAAAGCCACCATTTCCCCTCTTTTGCCAAGAATCTTTCCCCACAAATGATTGACTGTGGGCTCCTTGCACAAGGGAGAGACCTTGTGTGCCCAGCATGTAAACAGAGAGGACAGCGGGATCCCTGAGGCCCCTTCCACACGTGGCCCTATTCTGGAGTTAGTTGTCTGCATGCTAAGGCAGATCTCAGCTGGGTCTGCCATAGTCTGCACTAGCCATGTGGACAGCAGGGGCCTATTCTGGGATATGGTCCAGAATAAGGACAAGTGCAGAAGGGTCCTTACGATAGAACAGACTTCTTTTTAGGGTGCAACTCTGTGTGGATGTGGTGTACCAAGAAGGGGAGGGCTCCCTAATCCTGCACCAGCATGCTGGGGGGGGGGGGAGCGCCTTTTTTCTTTTTTTTCTTTAACAAACTTTATCACCTTTATAAAACCTGAAACAACAATATTTGACAAAAGCATGAACGATAGGGGAAAAAATCTGTTAGACCAACAAATGAAGATTTGCGATAGAGAAACCTTAACCAAAATTAACTTTTAAATGTTTATTGGATCACAAAGAATGATTTCAACTCAAAGGGCTGCAGTACAGAATAGACTAATTATAAAATTGCCAGTTGCATAAATGTTGGCGAAGGGAGCAGGTGAACTCCCAATTGAGTCAGTTCTGAGATCGGGGGGACCAAACCTCCAAGAAGGAGATTTTGGGGGACAGATGGGGCAGGACCTCTCCAATTGCACCTGCAGGAAGGGCCTAGAAAGTGGCGTCAGGTTGACTGCAGGTGAGAGAGAACCTGCCGCTGCCCTCGCTTCATGCCTATGATAATTAGCGGCCACTAGGGGGCAGTAGAAGCCCAATAAAAAAGGCTGAGCCGTCAGTTGCCTTGAAAACCAATTGCTCCTTAGACCAGAAGATTTTGCAGGCTTTAGACAAGTGATCTCTGATCTCTGGTCCCTGGTCTTCTCCTTTCTACAGGTCCAGCACTTTCTACAGGTCCAGCCGAGTCTGGCCACGAAGGAGGCGAGTGCCAGGGCTCCATGGGGAACCTGCCCTGCCAGCCTCCCCGACGGCTTTGCGTGAGCAGAGCAGAGCAGGTTCCTCGTGCGGACCTGGGGTCCCCCTCCTTTGTGGTCCTGTGCAGTTGGACCCCTGGGAAGGAGCCCCAGCCGGGCCGAAGGGACGGCCGCGTCTCCCACTGCAGGGCCCATTAGGGAAGGAGAGGAATCGCCTGGGCACGAAGCGCCAGGGCACGGGAACCAAAACAGGAAGCAGCAGGCAACAGAACAGCCCAATGCCACCTAATGCCACCGGAGTGCGTGTGTCACTTTGCACCCTCTGAAGTGCTCCTTTTGCCTGACAGTTGAGGCGAGTCAACCACTGGCAAAGCCCCATGGTGAGGGGCTGTTTAGAAGGCCCGGATCAGAGGGGCACCCAGGGGCCACTTTGCCTGGCAGGCCGGCAGGCCTCCTTGTGCCCACAGCAAACGCTGTGTGAGTTCCCTGTCGACAACGGATCCTCTTCACCTCCTTTAGGAGCTTGAGCTCAACATCAATCCCTGGTGCAGACGATGCCCACATGGGCAAATGCAGGCCGGTGCTTCTTGGGACATCAATGAGAAGTGGCAAGGCGGGGGCGGGGGGGAGGAAGAGGCTCACAGCCCCAGGCAAAAGACCCAGACCAGCCAGCAAAAGGCCCCAGGCTGGGACTCTGGTAGTGACGGGCCTTGGCAAGAGCCCTGGCTAGAAGCGTCCTTTGGCATCTGCCAGAGCAGATCCGTTCCCTGGCCATGGGCAGCAAAGGTGGCATAGAGATGGCAGCCTGAGCCAGGAAGCAGAGAGGCAAACACTTGGGAGGGTTCCTCTCAGGGGCTCACTTCAGAATTCACACATGGTGTAGGCTAACTTTCTCTGCATTTGAATAATTTATTGAAACACCAATTAATACAGCCTGAGACACTACCTCCCCCCCCCCCCGCCCGCTCCCTTGGTAGGCTAGTCAAGCAAAGCATTGCTTACAGCGGGGGGGGGGGGGAGGCATTTTAATCAGCCCAGGTGCGCTTTAAGGTCCCTGGCTTGGTGAATTTCTGGGCCAGGGGGTGCCAGGGTGGCTGTTTGGTCGCGTCTCCCCTGCCACATACTATCCTCTGCCTCTCAAGGTGGCGATAACAGTGCGGAAGGTTGAGTAATATGCAAATCAGTTTCAAAGATAATTGGCTACTTAACTGATCAATTAGTAAAATGGTGGGCGATTAATCCACTGAAATTATTTAGCTGGCTAGCAGAACCGCCATAAAACCATGTCATAAAATTGCCCTGACAATTAGAAATCCTGTATCCTGTTCGATTTAATCTGACAAACTCCATTTGCCTTTTTCTTTTGGGGGGGGGGATGCCAATAGGGGCAAATGGGCCTCCTTAGCCAAAGGGCTTCGCTTTCCCTTCCCCCCCAAGCAAGGCTGAAGACGTGAAAAGGATGGATAAAATATATCCCTCCAAACAGACCAAGGGAGGTTGGTTTCTTCAGCCACTCATACGCCTGAACTCCCTGAACTTGCCTAACCCTTTCTTAACAAGGAGAAGGAGAAGAGCTGGCTTTTCTACCCCGCTTTTCTCACCCATCTAAGGGGACCCAAAGTGCTTGACAAACCTTCTGCTCTTCTCCCTGCAACAGACACCCTGTAAAGTAGGTGGGTCTGTGGGAGCTCAGAAGAGAGCTGTGACTAGCCCAAGGTCACCCAGCTGGCTTCATGGAGGAAGAAGAAGGAGAACATTTAGCTTTTCTACCCCGCTTTTCTCATCCATGTAAGGGCCTCAAAGTGGCTGACAAATCTTCTATTCTTCTCCCACCACAGACACCCTGTGATGTAGGTGGGGCAGTGAAGCGTTGAGAAAGAGTGCTGTGACTAACCCAAGGCTACCCAGCTGGCTCCACGGGAGAGGGTGGAATCAAACCCAGTACTCCCAGAGTCTGGCTCCCTAACCACGAGACCAAACTGGCTCACCATCCACCACCTCTTCTGGCAGTCAGTTCCGTAGACTGATGTCTCTGTGGGTGAAAAAAAAATACTTCCCTTTGTCTGTCCTAACTCTCCTACCCATCAGCTTCGTAGAGTGACCCCTGGTTCTAATGCTGTGCGACATAGAATTTTCCTCCGTCCACCTTTTCCAATCCATGCATGATTTGATATGCTTCAGCCAGCGGTTTCCTCTTAAATGTCCTAGCCGTCTAGATCCGAGCCATGGTGGGACCTGGGGGAATTCTGGGGGTGGAAACCCCTGCAGATGGGATGCTTTTCTTCTGCAGTACTCTTCCAGAAGCTCCCAAATATCCACGCAGACTCTTCAACCCAAGAAGCTCCCAGAATGTCCAGGTCCCAAGGATCAGACAAGGATCCACCACAAGCACAGAGGTCCTGCGGCAGCCAGATTGTGTGCTGAGTCCAGGGCACCCCTTGGGCATCCCTTGGTACACTCTTTGGCTGAACGAGCGCAGACCGCACAGTGGCAGCCACAACCCTAGTTCACACGAGGAAACGCTGGCCAAGCCCACATCCAGAACAATCATCGAGGATGTCAGCAGATGCTCCAGCTCCTCAGCAAGCCCATCTCAGAGTCTCTGTCCTCCGCTGACACCCAAAGGGACCCTTGAAGGTCTGAATGGGGCCACACTGGGGCGGGGGTCCCAGTCCTGAGCTTCAGTCATTCCTGGCCTGATCTGCCAATAGAGCTATTTCCACCACCTTGAAATCCTGCCAGCAAGCTGAGCTCAACCAGGGCGATGGGGCCACAGGCCTGATGGCTGCCCTGGCACTGTGCTATTGTTGCCACATGGCCTTTTGGCACCAGCCACCCGGTTTTATCCTGGCACCATGACCTGGCTGTAGATTTTGACACCTGCAGTGGTCAGTGGGCAGAGTATTGGCAGCTTTGGGGAGTGTTTGCATTTGCCCAGGCCACGTGCCAATCTTACCTAAGAGCACGTCAACAGCTGCAGATGAGACAGAGAAACCTGGAGGGGAAGAGGAAGCAGGAGCCAGGCGTACGGCATCGGGCGCCTGTGAAAGGTTGG
The DNA here is from genome assembly GCA_023333525.1 of Aspidoscelis tigris stejnegeri. Taxonomy (NCBI): domain Eukaryota; kingdom Metazoa; phylum Chordata; class Lepidosauria; order Squamata; family Teiidae; genus Aspidoscelis; species Aspidoscelis tigris. The sequence goes on from JALMGA010000007.1 coordinate 1,254,221, forward strand.
TCCCATGTGCTGATGATGTTCTCAGGCACCTGTGGGATCCCCAGCACAGTGGCTGCCCCCCATGGCTGCAACTCGACACTGTCTCAAGCATGTGTGGGTGGCTGGTTTTGCTGCTGGCCGTGCGGATAACTGACCATCTCCCCCACGAGAGCACAGCCAGACCCCCTGGGGAAAGCTGGCACCTCTCCCAGACCCTTCCTAGTAGTGGACGCTTGATTTCTGCTTATTTCCCAACTCCACGCTCAGCCGTGCCAGGGCAGAAGAGCAGCCTGGACGTCGCTGGGCCGATCCTTCTGGGAAGACGGAGGCCAAGATCGCATTATGCGCTTGGAAGCCTGCCCAGGCCTTTCCTAGAAGCAGAGAGTTGTTAACTTTGTGGCTTCCTCGCTAACAGGCTTCCTGTTGTGCAACCGAGATCAGAGGAGGCTTTATCAGAGGGCTGCAAAGAGCAGGCCGGTGTTTGGGCTCCTGTCCGGGCAGGGGGAGAGCAGGGGAGGGGGGAACCGAGCGCCAGAGGAGCCGCTTTGCAGGACTAGAGGAAAAGCAGCCCTCTGGTCTACTGTCCTGCTGCTTCCGGGCTCTGCCCTTGGGGGCCAGGGGGACGAGAGAGCCCACCTTTTTCTGCCCGCCCGCCCGCCCTGTCCCTAGGACCAGGGCCAGACCATAGAAGCCCCTTCTGTTTATCAGGTTCAAAGCCATCATGGATCTACTTTGAGCTGGGGGGGGGGGCGTGCAGAGGAGCTGCTGCACCTGCAGAGAATGCTGGATAAAGGAAGGCCAGAACCTCTTCCAGGCGCCCAGGGGAAGGGGCTCCAACTGCCAGGACTGGGCTGGGGGCATGAAGAACCCGGGGGGAGGACTCGCTCTCTGGCTCAGGTGACGGCCGGAATGCAGCCCTGTGTGGAGGCTGGATTGGTCCAGGCACGGACGCGGCCTGGGACCGTACTGATTCCTGGGGAACGTGTCGGCTGGGTGAGCCTTGTGCCCGGCCTGTTCCCAGCCATGAAATCTGCCCCCGGAGACCATAGACGTTTTCGCACGGGGCTGAACGGAACGTGAAAAAGACAGCTGCGGACACGTCATCCGCATTGCCCGAGCGCGGCTTGCGCTCCGACGTGTCCGCAGCTGTCTTTTCCGCGTTCGAAATGTAGAGCACTTTAAAGTGCTCTACATGCGTTCCAACGCGGACGAGCCGCCCGCAGGCGTTCGGGAGGAGAAGCGTTCGCGCCTGCTTCTGTCTCCCGAACAGCTGCGGGCTCGCCTCCGACGCCGGCGCGGCTTCGACAATCAGCTGTTTGACAATCAGCTGATTGTCGATCTGCCTCCGCGGCTGTCTCCGCGCCCCTGGCCGGCATTTGCCGGCTAAGACAGCTCCCGGCGCTTTGAGCATTCGCACACAGATGCTCCGGAACGCGTTTACACGCGTTCTGGCGCGTCTGTGTGTGAACGGGGAAAGCGCCCGGAGCTGTCTTAAGCTTTCCGCCTGAACGCGTTCCGTTTGGAACGCGTTGCAGTGCGGAAATGCCTCATGTTAAAGTGGCCTCATCCTGCCACTACCACTGAGGACTGGCCCAGGGCGTGTTGGAGAGCCCGGAAACATTTTGTCTGTCTGCGAAGAAGTTCCACTTCTGAGGCTGTTTGAAGCCACCAGGGACATTTTTCCGGCCTGCAACTCTGAAGGCAGAAAACGTTCGTCTCTTCCCTGGATTCACTGCTAGAAGAGGATGGGGTGGCCATCCCACAGCCAGCGCCTGCCCTGCCCCAACGCTTCCCTCGCCCAACTGGCCAGAAATCTCTGCGGGGCCCAACACTGGAGTTGGTGTGGAAGACGACGCTGAACGTGTGCCCAGGGCTGCCCCTGGAGACACTGAGAAGCTTCGGCCGTTCTGAAAAGTGACCAGCGGGAGCCGCAGCCTGGCAGGCGGGCAGCACCTCCGGGCTCTGCGTGCTTCCAAGCCCCAAGCACACCTTGTGTTCTGACCGTCCCCACTCAGTGGGCCCCCAAGCTGGAATGCCCTGGGGAGCTGCAGCCCCCACTGGCGCCCCTCCCTCACCTGCTCCCTGGGCCTCTGTGGTGAGATGCTTTGGCTCTTCTGTCCAGGGGGTGGCGTGGATGGCCACGCTCCAGTCGCTCCACGTGCCAATTTCTGTGTCCTTGGCGGCCACCTGGATGATGTACTCCTTCCCGGCATAAGCGTCGGTGATGTTGTGTGATGTCCCGTCTGACAGCTCCACCTGCAGCAGGAGAAAGGGGGGACTGATGTGTACAGGTGGGTGGGACGCTGGCCTCACCTGGTGGGCACCCGTTGGCAAAGGGACGGGCTCCCATCTGCCCAGAAGCGACCAGGGTGCTGAGGACCCCGTGTCCCAGTGTCATTCGGTCCAAAAGCATCTTGGGTTCCATCCCTCTCTAAACCCATCTGCGAAGCACAGCAGGCTGTGTTGTGTTGTGGATCAAGGGCAGTGTGTGTGTGTGTGTGTGTGGGTCAAGGCGAGGCTTCCGGTTGGATTTATTCTTGCACCCCTCCCTATGCATTGAAAGAATCCATCATGTTTCCTACAAGGCTCCCCCATGCACAGACTAGGGCAGTGATGGTGAACCTTTTGAGCTCGGTGTGTCAAAATTCACAAGAAAACCTAGCTTAACCCGGGTGCTGTGTCACATCTAGAAATATCCATAATTTTGTAATATTTGTGGCTCTAGTAAAAAAGTTATATTTTTGATGTATGTATTTTATTAAAAGCAAAAACAAATAATTCTTTACATTAATGACTTTTGTTGCTAAATCTTCAATTGAAAGTTGGTATTTTGTACACTTCAAGAACAAGTAAGCACTACATGCCCAGGTGCCAGGATGGCCATGTGTGTCACCCAAAAGGGCTTGGCGTGTCACTTGTGACACGCGTGTCATAGGTTGGCCATCACCGGACTAGGGGATGCTATGGGGATGCGCTGTCTGCGTGCTGCACTACGACCTCCATCCCACCCCAGAGAGTGTGAGAGTGTCCTGGAGCATCCCATTCCTCCATGGTGTGACCATGGTGTGTACTTCCAGCTGGGAGCATGCGCAGCCACTTGCAGGTACAAAGCCACGTTAACGGCCAGGTGCGTGGCGGACATTGCCACGCCCATTGCTAGGTGATCCGGGTGGTCAGAGAGGATTGTGGATACTGCAGGTGCTTGTAGGTAAGTTGGGGATGATGCAAATGCCAGACCCCACCACTGACCTTAACTACGCTGGAATGACGGACGTATCCCGTTCCATGGGATCCGTCTGTCATTCTAGCGCAGTTACGGTCAGCGGTAGGGTCCGACATTTTCTACACTAAAGCAAATGAGATCTTGGACTGGTGGCTCCCTGTGGGCACACAGCTGTATCGCTGCTGCAAAGGCCCCTGAGACCATTTGCAGGACACAAAGGAAGGAGGGAAGGAAGAAGAAACCCTCCAGAAGAACCTCCATAACCAACGCCCACTGCTCGAAACTCTCAGCAAAGGAAGCAGAAAAAATGGCCCATTTCCCCCCATTATATATAGCAAGTGCCTAATTTGCACCCAATATCCAGTCTTTTCATAATTCACCCAAGAAGTTCAAGGTCCTTCTTTTTAAAAATCTTCCTTTAGACGAAGACTTTCAGAACAGCGGAGCTCCAAGGTTTCCTGAAACGTTCCTCTAAAAGACACAGTTGGCACACAGGGGACCCGTGAACCTTTTATCCCTGCCTCAATAATTTAATTTGTGGCGCCTCCCACGGTGCATTTTTCATCTTAAGGAAATCTAGATTTTGACGATATCCATCCTGGCCAAAGACCGATTTCCAGATCTGCTTTGTCCTCGATTGCTAATACACAGTCCAACCCGCTACCAAAGGGAGAACCAGGCCTGCATGCTCATGTGAAAGGCTCAAAGGGTTCAGGACTGGGGGAGCAGGAGACACGCCACCAAGATGGGCACTTAAAACCTATAATATAAATATTAGAAATGAATGAATGAATGAATAATTCAAGCCAAAGTTAGCAAGACTTGGTGATAAATATTTTAGTCCCTCTGTCTTTCAAAGGCTCTTTCTACATTGGGGCTTATTCCAGACCATATCCCAGAAGAGTGGACGACGAGCTCTTATCCTGGGATATAATCTGAAATCACGCCCAGTGCAGACAGGGCCAGAGACCACCAGGTGAGTCCCTGAACTCGGAGGGCATGTCCTCATGGACATTTTGGTCCGAATCGAAAGCAGGTTCAGCAAGGGTCGTTCCCATGCACTTTTGATTTGCTATGATTTCTGCAAACCAAATCGCCCAAACCAGGACCAAACCTGTGCCAAATTTGGTACTGGAAAAAACAGGTCTGGGCATTGATTGGGAGTTCGGCATTCATTGATTTGTGAGCTGAGCCTGCGCACGGGGATGGTCCCGGGCTATTTGAGGAGATTGGCGCGTGTGTCAGTGGGAGGTGGGGTTTCATGCCCTGTGCTTGCCGTTCCTGCCCTGTGCATTGGTGATCACAACTGCTGAGATTTGGGGGGAGTAAATGGTGTTAGAGCCATTACGATGAGGGGGTCATATGGCCTTTGCTGCCCCACGAGACTCTTTTATACAAGTATTCCACCCCCCGTTTCCTGATCGCAGGATAATGGCTTGATTTTTCTCCCTTTTACATGGAAAATATTCCACTTCAGCTTCCTGATCCCCAAGGCGGACATGATAATGGCTTGATTCTTCTCCGTTTAAACTTGCAGGGTGTTCTTGTGGTTCCCAGGTGGAGTGGAGGTGCGCAAAACTGCTCAACTGCCGCCAAACCTCATAGCGGCTTTGTTTTTTAAAAATTATTATTGTTTCCATTCGGTCCCACTAAGCTGAGGGGGGGATGTGGCATCTGCAGCAGGCAGCACAGGGGTGGGGTGACATCCATCCGGCTTCCAATAAGGGGAGAGGGGGCAGAGAGGAGATGGTGCTGCTTCCCTGTGCCGCGGTTTGGCACGGTATGCATGGGGACGGCTGAATCCACACCCAGCCCGCACCCAGCCTGCGTTACCAGGAATGTGATGAGGACAGGCACGACTCGTTCTCGGTCCTGCACATGGTTCAATGTGTGCTCAATCAGGCCCAAACGGCTTGCATGGGGACGCGGCCTAAGACGCTCCCATCCCATTAGCTTTTCTTCAGCCCACTCACTGGTCTGCTCTTGCTGAACCAAAGGAATCTTTTTGTGTTATTTGTTCTCTGCAAAATCTGACCAGTGGCAACTGGACAGCAGGACAAACATCAGGCTGTTCAGCTACAGAGGCTGTAGTTACACCTAAAATTTGATCCAGCTTCAGTCCACTTTCAGAGTGAAAGGATACATCAGCAAAGTGACAAAGCTGTTTTCTTGCAGTGTCGCGTAACTCAGAAAAGGCACCTCTGGGATAGATAATGTGGAAAGATAACTACAGGTCGCTTTGCTGATGGGTTCTCCCGCTCTGAAGGTGGAATGAAGCTGGATTAAACCTTAGGTGTGACCACAGCCAGAGCCAAGTGCTTTTCTCTCCTCTGGCTCTTCCATGCACTCATGTGTCAAGCGCGATCTTGAAGCCCGTGGCTCGCCTTCCCCCCAGATCAAAGGCTGCCCTTGATTTTTTCTAAAAGCAGTCTCTGAGAAGCCACGGGAAGGAATCCACGGCAAAACCGACAACGCCAGCGGATCCATTTTAAGAAGATGTTGAGGAAAACGGCTCCCAAACTTCACATCCTGATCTTGCGCTGCTAAGCAAAGCGAACGCCTCTGAATCTCCTCGTGGGCGCAGTCAGCTGGTGGCCCCGTGAAGACAGAGGAGGGAGAAGAAGGGGAAGGGCTCCTCTGAGGGGCGGAGGGGGCTCACGTGCTCCAAGGCCAAAACGTGCCCTGGCAGAGCATCTTTAGGCAGATCTAGAGGCCGTGTTTAGGAAGCCCAATGCTGCCTCCAGTGGGCCCTGGCAGCTGCCACAACCTGCCTTGTTGAAAGTGAACAGGCGCTTCCTGCTTCTCTTCTTCCTTGTGCATGTCTGAATGAATACACAGTCCACCCTCCTTCCTGGCAGACCTTGGTCCCTTCTGTGACCCCTTTGCAATGCAGAAGCACCTTCCCCCTTTAAACAAAATGCTCCCATGCATAGTCTTGAATGGAAGTGAAAAGCTTGCCAGGAGAAAGGGACCAGCAGCCCTCAGCATCAGAGATCCAGGACAGCTCAAGCTGACACACTGCAAGCCAAAAGCTCCTTTAAAAACAAGCCAACAAACAAAAGCCAAAACATCTTCAAGCTAGTTTAAATCCACTTGAATAGAGGTGCCTTAAACAGTCATTTGGCGGCGCTGCACCCTCTCCCAGCATGCACCGTGCTTTGATTGCACATGGACCCAACGATCCGACTTGGGAGGACTAGTCTGCTAGTTTTGGCAGCAAGATTCAAGGTCTCTGAAGGGCTTGAAGGAAGAAATCCAGCAGGGTTGGTAGTGCAGATGCTTCTGCTTAACAAGGCAGGCGAGAGGCTTAGGGGCCAGCTGCAGGGTGATTTTGCACGTGGATGGGAAAGAGGCGTGATGAACCAACGTTGGCTTGCACTCGCACTTGGAACGCCAGTCAACGTCCCCCACCCTATCGAATACTTTCCTTGAGTTGATTGCAGGGATGGTCCTCTTCAGGGTACCGCCATTTTGGCTGCAGCACCCTGGGCGACCGCGCATGTGCCAGTGCTGTCACCATGATGACGCTGACACTCTGCACAGTTGCAGTCGCATCAGAAGGGCAGCAGGGCTGCAGCTGAGGTGTGAACGATCCCTGGCTGGATGCAAAGGGTAAGTGATTGGGGAAGGCTGGGGAGCATGTGGAGCACGATTTCGTGCTCCACAGGTAGTGCATGATTAGCAATGGAAGAGGCGCAAATGCTCCTGCCCCAGACGCTTTGGGTAAGTGTCTGGTAAACACCGGTAAAGGTGTGGATCACCATTTCATGTTCTACACCTAATCAACAATTGGGGAACTTCTAGGCAGGCAGGGGCGCTTGGAGGCTGTGGCAGCCTCCTCCATGTGCAGAGGCCCTTCCCCAGAAGCTCCCCACTCATGCACTTGCAACCCAAGTGCAAAAAGGCCTACGCTTACCTTGCTCTTGCATCGCTTTCTGAATTGCCAGCAAACTGTGTGTACTTGTGGATCCCATCTGGCCTCCACAAAATGTTCCCTGGCATTTACATGGAGTCGGGGCCCAGACACACATTTTCTTCACCGGGAACGTGTCACATGCAAAATCCTGGCAGGGACGCAGGTGAAAGCCAACGCTCAGTGCCTCTGCAGAAAGCGCCTCCTGGGCGCCAGAGGTTGGCAGAAGAGGACCTGCCCCTGTTCAGTGGCAGCCAATCCCAGAGACCCACGTGGCCCTAGCGGTGCTTGAGGGATGGCCAATACGCTGGCAGCAAAGGCAAAGTACCACCCCCACCTCACAACCAGCTCTCTTTGTGAATCTGCTGTAATGGTGCCGCCCTTTGCTCCACAAGGACGAATACACGTGGCACTGAGCGGAGAAGGAAAGCCTGGGAGGAAAAGGGGTGGAAAGCCAGAAGCCACGCTCCTCCTCCTGACTTAGGGCTGGCTGATTTCCGCAGTGGGTGCTTGCGATGCTTCTCACGCGGAAGGTCCCAGGTTCCCTCCTGGTCTCTCTCCGAGGGGACCCCCTGCCGTGGGACGCTGGAAAGTTTCTCCCTGGCGTTTGGTCCAGGCAGAGGAAGGAGGCAGCTTCCTACACCCTAAGGTCAGGCACTGCGTGGCACCCCAGACATCGGCAGCCTGGGTAGCAACTGCTCCCCTTCCCTTCCCTTCCTATTCCTCTCTTGACTGGTTTCGTAAGTCAAATGCGTGAATCCTTTCTCACAAAACTAATAACGGTGAACAACCTCATTCTTCCTAGAAAAGCAACTCTGCTGTGGAGTCCAGAAGAAAAATCCAGGGATGTGAAGGCCGTTGGAGCACCAACAGAAGAACCTAAGAGGAGCTTTGCTGGACCAGCCCATTTTTAGAGGACCCAGCCCATCCTGGCATGCCAGGCTGTCTTTGCTTCCTCAGTTGTGAGCAGGAGGACGGGCTAAAGGAGGCTGAACCATGCTGTGGTGGTGGTGGTGTGGGGGGGTCCAGCCTTTCCTTTTGTCCATGAGGCACCACCCCTTCTCTCCTCAGTTTATTTGCATGATTCCTCTATCTAGCATTTTCCTGCAAATTTATTATTATTATTTTAAAAATTAATCTTATGGAGAATAAAAGCACATAAAAAAGGAAGGGGGTTGTGGAGGCGGGGAAGCAGGTTTAAAAAAGAACTTCAAGCATACCTCCTCGCCTAACTTGCATGACAGAACAGTATCCATTAAGAAAGGAGGTAGATTTGATGCAGGAAAAGGGGTGGAGAGCCAAGAGTTCCGTGAAGGAGGCTCAGGTCAATTGCAGAAAGGGGTGAGCAATGCGGCCCAAGGCGGAGACGGCCCAAGGATGCCCTGTAACGATCCTGGTGTGACCAGCACTGGTACAATCTCAGTTCAAATTAATGAATAGGCCGTCCTATCTTAGACCTGTGTGACCAGGGCCAATGAGGACTCCAGTGAAGACGATCTAACAGGGTAGGCCGGTTTGGAAAATGAATAAAAATAAAAATAATGTGAATAACATGACCTGAAGATGACCTCGGGTCGTGCTAAACTCCTTGTGTGACCAGAGCCAATCTGGGAGGCAGTACCTGGGCGTCCATTCTAGTGGCTACTGATACACCTGCCCTCCATGTCGGTCCCCTGCCAGTGGCTTTTAGAGGCCTCCTGCCTGTCTCCCTAGCCCGGAGGCCGGCGGATGCCTCCTGCTCCAAGCTGTGTCCTATTGTGGCGAGAACCAACGGTGATGCTTGTTAAGATTTCCAGAGCGCGAGTTCTCTACAAAGAGGCCTTGAATGAGCTCAGCAGCTCCAGATGTATCGTCTGTCTCTGTGTCTGATCAACTGCAGGCCGTGTTAAGGTGAGAAAGAGAAGAAAGGAAGCAGCCAATGCTTCGCTGGGTGTCTGTGACAGAGAGAGGGAGACCGTTTGCGTTTGGAAGAGGACAGTGCAGCAGTGAATGCCCAATTCTTCAGCACCAACAAGCCAAGGTTTACTGGGTACCTGTGAACTATTGAGCAGCACACTGCAGGTGATGGGTGCAAGCTTTAGAAGAAGTGACTGCGTGATGGGCAGCACGTGAGAGGCCCAGGCGGGTGTGTTGATGGTGTGAGTTAACCAAAGGAGCCAACTGCAAAACCAGAAACAGGCTATTAGGGATCCATTAGGCGAACGTATCCAGTTCCAGCTGAGGTAATCCATTAAAGGAGCATCTCAACGCATTAGGGCGTGCTTGGTTGTGGCTGCAAAGCAGGAGGAGGAAGTGAGGCCAATCTGGATTGAATTACCAACTTAAAAGCTGGAGAGAAGAAAGATGCCCTTAATATTTAATGCTTCGTGTTTAAGGAGGCAGGGCAGAGCGGTATGCCCAAGGAAAGCATGAATTCCCTGGTGCCAGAGCTCTGTTTCTGGCAGCTTCCCTGCCCAGTCTGGGAGAGGGGCTCAGTCCAAGGACAAAGCCAAGGGCATGGATCCCTGTTAGCCGATCCCACCGCCTGCCTCCTGGTCACCAGCTTCCATGGGCCAACACGGCTCCCGACTCCTGCTTCAGAGCTGCAAAGGACCCCCCAGGTGCCAGATCTAATCCAGAGCCCCACAGTGGCCAACCACATGGGCCTCTCACCCACCGGATGGAGGGGCAGACAAAGCCGCCCCTGTGGGCTAGGCATAAGAGCTGCTGGGAGCAGTTCTGCCACTGGCTTCCAAGACTTCTCACACTTGGCCTCTAACAGCAGGTACTGACTGGGGGAACCACCGGCCCCACGTGCAGGGCAGGTGGCAACCTTCTCTCACCAGGAATGTGTCCGAACCTGCATCTGAAGCCACTCAGACCCCTGCGCTTTGGCTGCAGACTCCACAGGCTGATTCTGTGCAGCGCATGGCGACAGGTAGAGCTGCTTGTTCCTGAGACGCCCCTGCTCCCGTTTGCCTGAATGCCGAGGGCCCTCCTTCCGCCAGGCCGATGCGCCTCCGTGGTTCTTCACACTCCAAGCCCAACCCTTTCACCGCGCACCTCAGGTTACGATTGCAACGGGCAGGGCTGTTTAAGAAGTAAGTGTCCCCAAGGTGAAAGTGATCAGAACCCAGGTGATATTGGGTGGATGTTTCTGCACTTAGCTGATCAGGCTGCCATGAACTAGAGACGTTTTCGCACGGGGGAAAACGGAACGCGAAAAAGCCAGCTGTGGACACGTCATCCGCATTGGCCGCGCGCGGCTTGCGTCCCGACGTGTCCGCAGCTGGCTTTTCCGCGTTCGAAATGTAGAGCACTTCGAAGTGCTCTACACGCGTTCCAACGCGGACGAGCCGCCCGCAGGCGTTCGGGAGAAGAAGCGTTCGCGCCGCTTCTGTCTCCCGATCGCCTGCCGGCTCGCCTCCGACGCCGCGCGGCTTTGACAATCAGCTGTTTTTCAAACAGCTGATTGTCGATCTGCCTCCGCGGCTGCCGGCGCGCCCCTGGCCGGCGTTTGCCGGCTAAGCCAGCTTCGGGCGCTTTGACCATTCGCACCCAGACGCTCCGGAACGCGTTTACACGCGTTCCGGAGCGTCTGTGTGTGAACGGGGAAAGCGCCCGAAGCTGGCTTAAGCTTTCCGCCTGAACGCGTTCGGTTTCGAACGCGATCCAGTGCGGAAATGCCTTAGGACTGGTAACTTTTACCTCTAACCTGGTAAAAGTGGACCATTCGCACTTGTCATGAGGAAACCTTCCCCAAAGCGTCCATTACCGGCCAGAGGTGCGAATGGTCCTCCTGTGAACCCTTTCACAGAGACTGCTGACATCCAGGCAGATTTAGGCCTCTCTATATTTATAGCCGTCCCATAAGCCCCAGGGATGCCCACAAATGTTCCTTCTGCCCCCGCCAGGCCAAAGCCAATGGCCTATTGGGCTAGTACCCCTGTCCTTGGCAAATGATTTGTTTCCTGACTGCCGCCACGAGTTTTCATCTTCCACCCTTTCCCACTAGAATAAGCAATAATCAAGGAGAAATATGATAACAGCGAGGCAATTTCCATGTCCCTGACAGGACAGACTCTTATGGCAGAAGATAGTTTATCTCCTCTTCATAATCTATCGCACCAGAGAGCGCATAAATGCTGTGACATTTATACTTTAAATACCTTTTACTTCTTGCTAGGCAAGTTTTATGTTGAACATATGTATGGAAAATAGCCCCAATTTTAGACTGCAGCGCGGGACAAGAGCCAAGAGAGCATCTGAGAAGACAAAATGGCCGTTTGGAGGCAGCGGAGATCCGGCCCCACCTTGGCCTGAGCATGTTTTGAGGGCTGTCGGCAAAGTCCTTCCCTGTAGGGTGTTTAATGGCGCTGATGTTGCTCCAAGGAGACAATTTAGACTGGAAGTGGAAAGCGTGTGGGGTTGTATTTAATATCCTCTGTGATCCCTGCCCCCCCAACACCATGGAGGAAGACTGAGAGTTTTCTGATGGAGAGAAAGAGGGTTGATCCTGGGTGGGCCTGATTTGGCCTGCTTTCCCAAAGCCTGGGCACATGGCCTGGGCCCCCTTGGCTTAACCAGCTACCCGCCTTAGGGTCTGGGTGCCGCGATGTTCCTCTAGATTTATCACAGCAGTCGTGAGATATCACGCACATACAGCCCATCCTGGCTCTGGCCAAACCCCTTGGCCTTCTTGGTTGGAAGTGCCTCCTTCCAGCCCCTCCTGCTCTTGAAAACTCAGCCAAGAGGACAGATGAAAGTATTCAGGCTGTATCGCCCAATGCCTCCTGCTCACCGTTCACTGCCCCAGACAAGACAACACCAAGCCAACACTTGAATATAACTTGGAGATGGCAAGGGTAGGTTTCTCATCCTCCAGGTCTGAGAAGGGTCAAAGCTGCCAGGGTGGCGTGACTGCCCATAAGCCTCCCACCCTAGAATCCCAATGATGGGTGCAGATTGGCTATAGAACTCCCAACCAGGAGCCTGTTCACACTTGGCCTTTTTCTGGAGTATATTCCAGGACAGGGGCTGTGGTCCACAGGCTAATGCAGATTCTGTCAGGCCTCACCTGAGGCCTGCTGTAACCTGCACTACCATGTGGACAGCACACCCCTATTCTGGGATATATTCCAGAATAAAGCCAAGTGAGAACAGGGCCCAGGTTCCACCAGCTTTCAAGGAAAACATCATCCTAGGATGCATCTAGAGGAGTCTAGAGGCCTACTCAGACTAGGCCTCTGGAACGCAATTAGGGAAGCCCTGGGACAGAGCATTTGCTCTGCTAGGCCGACGGTTCTGTCTGGAACCATGCCAGCCCATCCGGACGAGGACACATGGGGGCAGATTCCCCATTCGCACCTAGGCAGGTAAGGGATGCGTGGGAATGTGTCCTTACCTGCCTAGGTGTGAATGGGGAATCCATCTCTGTGTGTCCTAGCCTTCTTGCCTCAGATCACGAGAAGTCAGACCTCATATATGTCCTGGGCACCCCAATTCCAAAGGAGGGCTACCAAAATGGTTAGTGGTCTGGAAACCATGTTCTACGGGGAACGGTTGAAGGATCTAGGAATGTTTAGCCTGGAGAAGAGAAGACTGAGAGGAGACATGATAGCGGTCTTCAAGTATCTGAAGGGCCATCACAGTGCAGAGGGATCGTCCCTATTCTCACTTGCACAAGATGGGAGGTCTAGAAACAACAGGATGAAACTTCAAGGGAGTCAGTACAGATCAGATATTAGAAAACTGAACAATGGAATAAGTTGCCACGGGAGGTCGTGGGTTCTCCTTCGCTGGAGGTCTTCAAGCAGAGACTGGACAGGCAACTGACTGGGATGCATTGAGCAGGGGGGCTGGACTCCTAGAGGTCCCTTCCAACTCTATGATTCTATGATCCAACTGTGTGCTGGAGTAAAACAGATAACCTGTGCACATTTGGATCTGGCTTGAGGCCGATTATGGCATCAAAACTAGTCCTGGGTTGCCAGGTGAGATGGAGGGTTTGTGCCACCTGTGCGCTTGGAAAGCTGCATGCAGCAAGGTGCAGCAAGGTGCCAAGGAAGGGGCTGGCTGCTTGGACTGACCAAAGGCCCATTTAACCCTGTCACCTCCTTCCAGCAGAGGCCTCTGGGAAGGTCACAAGTGGGACAGTATCTGCCCTTCCAAGGCCTAAAGAAGGATGCAGCAGAGAATCCGGATCCCATGGAACAGTTTCCTGGCGCCTTTGGCTCTTGGTTTTCATCAGACCCTCACCCAGTGTGCCCAGTTCCAGCTCCCACTGGTCAGGCAAGGTGCCACAAATGCCTACAGACTTGCCGCCCGCTGCCCCCTTCCCAGCAGCTAGGAAAGAAACGTTGCGACTCACGTGCTGCCATTGGTCGATGATGAGAGGCCGGTAGCGCAGGAAGAACTTCAGCGGGAAGGACTCCGGGTCAGGCCACGTGGAAGGATACTGCCACGTCACCAGCAGTCTCCGGGCATTGTTGGGGATTGACTTGGCCACCACGTTCTCTGGAGGGTCTGGCTTCACTGTCCCAAGAAACAGAATACGGGAGAAGGGAGGAAAGGTCTTGGTGAGGGAAGATGCGGCTCCGGGCAGAAGGAGCCTCTTGGCAATGGAGGCCGACCGCAAACGTCCAAGCAGGCTCAGTGCCGAGGCCCTGCACCCTCCCACACTTTCCCACATCTTCTGCAAGGCCCCTCTGCCTCCCATTCAGCCAAGGGAGAACATTCTGGGACAAATGAAGGGTGCTCTCCTCTCCCCATGGCATCGTCCCTGTTCTCACTGCCAAGGGAAGCGTACAGTGGCTGGTTACACTGCAGCCAACATCTGGTGGCAAAAACAGCCTTTCCTTGGGGGCAGACTGCGGGCACACGATTGACTGAGGGCACCGCGGCTTGGTCCCCTGTGAACGGCCAGCCAGCTTGTAGGCAGTAAGAGGAACAGAGGGTGAAGTTCAGGTGAAACAGGAGGCCAATTTGCACTTATGTCTCTGGAATGCTGTTAGAGAGCTCTGGTGAAGAGCATAAGCACACGAACTAGGCTGCCCTCACCAGAGCTGTCCTGATTGCGTAGGAGGTGTGCAGCAGGAAATCGTGCTCCACGCCTATCCCAACCTATGCCTCAGATTTACTGGGAGCGTCCAACGGCGAAAGCATTCACTCTTGGTCTGGGGCTGCCACGGAAGTCCTGCCCCCTAGCTGGTGTGACCGGCTGTCACCACCAGCATCACCCATTCTGTGATGCGCTGGCTGGCAGGCAGCCAATACCGGGGGGGAGGGGATCGATCTGAGCCTGTGGCATGCCTCACTACCCATTCCCAAATAGTTAGGAGCAGCGAGACCTCTTTTGATCCAAATATAGATAATCCACATTTCAGGACCTTTAATCCTCAGAAACTGCAGATTCTTTTAAAACGTTAGGAATGGTGAGCCTTAAAATGATTTCAAAGCTCTTTAAATCTTGAATGGGAACACCCCGCCCCCCAGAGAGGGCAGACAACACCCTTTCCAGCTATCTGATTACCCAATAGAGCCCCATCTTCACGGCATCGTTATCTCGAATTCAAAACGATTTGAGTCCTCACAGTTCAGACGGCAGTTCGGCTTAACACGCTTCTTCCGTGTTAAACCACGTTATACCGATTTGAAATAAATCCTGATTTCAACAGCTCTCACTCCGGAACGTGCCCTTGATACGTGTTTCATTTTTTACTGTGTGGACAGTATCGTTTTCTGGGATGAGATTCCGTGTCCAGGCTGTCCCACCCCCAATCGCACTGTAACCAATGGCTTGTCCGTATTCGAGGCACGTCATGTTTAGGATTCCCTCCCCCAATAGCTCGCTTCCAAAGAGTGATTCCATTGAAAGAATCCAGTCTCGAAACAGCCACTACCTCCAAAGCTACACTGTAGCAATGTAGCTTAATAACAATGTTGCAGTTTTGCGCAGTTCTGAACTTTAAAAAGGAAAGGAAAGGGGAGTCCCCGCGGAACTTTCCCAGCCCACTCTCCCTGCTCTCCGAGTTCCCTCCCGGCCCCCGGGGGAAGAGCGAGCGAGGAGCCCCCTTTGCCCTCCCCCGTGGTGGGCACACTGAGCCCGCCCGCCGTCTCGCCCGCCTCTCGGCTCTCCTCCTTTTCCAGCGGCGGAGGCGGGCACCGAGGAGCCCCAGGGCAAAGCTGCCTGCGCTGCAGCGCCAGGATGGATGGATGGATGGATGGATGGATGGATGGATGGATGGATGGATGGATGGCGCGGCGGGCGCTGGAGCCGCCAGCGGGGGAGGCAGGGGCGGCCCGGGCTGCGAGCGCGCTCCGGCCAGCGGGGCAAAAGGCACCGAGAATGCGGTGGTGGCGCCAGCGGTGGAGTGGGGCAAAGCAGAGGTGGGCACTGAGGAGCCCCAGGGCAAAGCTGCCTGCACCGCAGCACCAGGATGGATGGATGGATGGATGGATGGATGGATGGATGGATGGATGGATGGATGGATGGATGGATGGATGGATGGATGGATGGATGGATGGATGGATGGATGCTGCTGCTGGTGGTGGTGGGAAGGGGGAGGGGAGAGAACGGGAATCCCTGGCGGAGCATTGATGATGCAAAGGGAAGGGAGGGTGGGACCCTGGGACGGAACACCAATGAGAGAGAGAGGGTGGGCAATGGGTGGGAGGACAGGGCTGCCGTCTGGACTCCCAGGATTGATTCCAATTTAAGGCTGAAATCGGAATGCCACTGAACCGGGTTAACTTGCAAGTCGTGTAAACAGGATTAACCCGGTTCACTTATTTCGGATTCCTTAAACCGAATTAAGGCATCCCATGTGAATGCAGCCTAGGATGCACCCAAATTTGTTGTGGAGCTTTTTTCAAAAAAGGAAGGTGCACTTTGCATCTGGACTCCTCAGAAGGCAGGAAGGACTGCAGATCGCAGTGCACACACTGTGTCAAGCGCATGTGCCTGGCACTTTCAGCAGGGGCATCGTCCTTCCTAAAATCCAGGTCAGCTTTGGATTGTACATAGCTGAATACTGTATACAAGCCATTAAAGCACATTCAAACTGGTGTGTCAGGGAGGGGCGCTGACTTTCCCTCTGGCGTGGGAGGCCATGGTCTCCTCTGAAGGCTGGGGGGGGGGGTCTGTCCGCAGGGCAAGCTATGTGCTCCTCATGAGCTGCTGGTGGGCAGGAGGCTGGACTGGATGATCCCCAGGGGTACTTATGTTCACCTACGGGTGGAGTTTAGGGCTACTACTGATGGCTATTGACCCTCTGCTGCTGGGAGACTTGTGAATAGAGCCAGAGGTGTCCTGATGCTGTCTACAGGCTTCCACGGGTCACTCACTGGGCCCTGTGAGAAAAGGCTGGTGACCGGAAGGCGCCCGGTCTCATCCAGTGGGACATTCCCCATGCTCTCATGACTAAAAAGCAGCTGCAGGGGACTTTCTCCAAGGGCTGCATTCACAAGCGGCGTCTAGGGCAGCAAAGCGTGAACTGCTTGAAGGACTCAAGTCCTGCTATTCTTTCTCTCCCAGTCCAGCCAGCGGAAGGTGAGGAGTTGTGCAGACGCCAGATGGCCGGGTAGCCCCTCCTTTTGCTCTGGTTCTGGACCCCGGGGGAAGGAGGAGCCCTGAAATGGGCCTTGGAGTCCCAGCACGAGAGGGAGGTCATAAATCCAAGCTGGCTCTGTGGGCTTTACAGATCTTGGCTTCCACCAGCACCGAGCGTCTGCAGAGCTGAAGAGACCCAGATGATTCTGCATCCAGCTTCAGGTCAGGGGCTGTGCAGACGGAGCCCTGGGGCGAGAAGGAAGACGGGGCTGGGCCAGCTCAGCAGGAGACAGTGTGAGGTGGGGGGGCCTTGACCACTCCAAGGTTTTTCCCAGCCATTTGCACTGCCGGTGCTTTTTTTTCAAGGCAGGCTCTGTCCAGAGACTCTCCCTTGGTGCCACTCCAGGCCTACTCCGTAAAGCCATCTGAATGCATTCATGGTCGAGACCTCTTGGGAGCAGAAAGGCAGAGGGGAGGGGGAGCACAGGTTGGAGAGGTAAAGCTCCCTATAGATGGTGGCTGGGGATGGAAGGCCAAGGCACAAAAAATGGAGGGAGGTTCTAAGAGGTTTGGCAGAGCGATTGGCACTCCTTTCCTGCTTTGGTCAGACACAGGACAGAAATGTCAAGTGACAGGTTTATAGCAGGTAGAAAACTTCTAGGGCACGTTAACCCAGAGAGTGGAAGCATTGGCAGGCATGCTGGGGAACAGAGAGGAAGTGGCTCATTTATGAAGCCAATCTGTTACAGGAGAAGCACAAAAAGGGATAATAAAAACCTGATGTGCAGCTCTATCCTTCATGGTTTACTACCAAAGTCTATGTTGTGGACCTAAGAACCTCAGAGGAGCCCTGCTGGATCAGGCCACAGCCCATCTAGACCAGCATCCTGCCACACATAGCGTGACCCACCAGGGCAAACCTTCTCCTGCTCTCCAATCCCAGCAAATGGTCTTAGAGGCCTCCTGCTTGACCCCCCAGCCTGAAAGATGTACTTAAGCATCCATTCTAGTAGCCATTGATACATCTGTCATCCATAAATTTGTCTAAACTTCCTTAAAGTTTATCAAACCGTTTGTGGCTTAACAAACTGAAACAAACCATCAGTCCAAGTCTGGCAGGGGGCAACAGGAGCCAATGGTGGGACCTTCTGGCTTCAGGTTTGATTGACTGTCTGATAGGCCATATTATTATTATCTTGCATGGAGCTACCGGGAGCCAGTCAAATGCCCAACCCCTTCCTTGTTTCTCCCACGCTTGGCTGGAGATAGTAATGAAATGGGCTGGCAAACATGTCAGCAAGCATCACTATTACAGGGAATCCAGTGTCACGGCTAGATTCCCAGGAACAGCAACATAACAGATTATTGATGGACTAACCTGGGATTGCGTCGGAATGCCACCTGGCATTCCCTGTGGACCCCTGGGAAAATCACAGGCTTTAACTGATAAGAACATAAGAGCCTAAGGGGAGTCCTGCTGCATCAGGCCACAGCCCATCTAGTCCAGCACCTTCCCCAAACAGAGGCCCACCGGTTGCTTTTGGGCATCTCAAACAGAAGTGGAAGGCAAAACCGTCACCTACTCCTGACTCCCTGCAAATTACCTGCCTCTCTCTCCAACCTGGAGGTGATACTTGTAGACATATATTCTAGTAACCACTGATACAGCTGTCCTCCATGAATTAAGAGAAGCCCTGCTGGATCAGTCCACAGCCCGTCTAATGCAGAGGCCCATATGGGCAGTTGCATCTGCGCTTGCAGGAAGCGCTTACAGCAGAGAAACGCCCCTGCCTGCCAGATGTTCACCTACTGCAAAATTGTGCACTACACATAAACTAACCTTAACTAAAACATACCTGATGTGTCCAGCCGGTGAGCATTCACACCGTTTCCAGAGCGAGGGGTCACCTGAGGTGCCACACAAGCACACCAGCCCTTCCAACTGTGCATGCGCAGAACATTGTCACCATGATGATGGCGCTGACGCACACACACTTGCACCGGATGCCACAATCAAAATGGCGGCTCCCTGTGAGCAATGGGACATGCGACTGGATGGGGCACGTGAGGGTTGGGCTACCGTGTGCTGGCCTTTGTGCATGTGAACGCTAGCGCACGTCAGTCTGGTCTGCACGTTTCCCGGGGTTTTGCCTCTACACTTGCAGCAATCCCCATTGAACGCTGGGATAATCCCGAGTTCTGCACCCTGTCCGGATGCAGCCGTGCCCTGGCGTCACTCGGAGCATCAGGTGCTCTCTCCCCGTCCTCCTGCCACCAATGGCTTTTGATGTGCAGAATAATTAGCCCTGTCAGGACGCTGCATTTTTAATGCGGCTCGTTTGCTTTCCACAGTTGGCCCCAGGCTGCCATTAGAAGCGCTGAGGATGAAACGCACGCCGCTTTGCTCCCTTTTGTAACAGTTGTTGTTTTTTCTCACTCGCATCGAAAATGCAAACACCATCTGTCAGGGCTGCGTCCCCCGTTATGGCACTTAAAAACAAACCCAGGATCAGCGCTGCGCTCCTCGCCGCTTCCCTGCAGGGCACACGGACGCCTCCTGGGCTGATCAGAGCCCAAGACGACGTGGCTCACTTCCAGGGCTGGTCGCAGCTCGGCGTGATCTCTGGGAGCGCTCGGCCAGACTGGGACCGGGTCCGCAGCTGCGGGAGTTTTCAAAGTGTGCAAACTGTGTAGCGGCGTGAGAGGTTAAAAGAACAGCATGGTTAAATAAAGGAAGAGGCATCACTTGTCAAAAGCAGAGGGTCTTGTTTCAGAAGCGTGTGGTGGCGGCTTCCGTGTGGCTGCTGGAGACCGTGCTAGCTGAAGCAGGCCTCCACGCTCTAGGGGGGTTTCCGGGATGCTCTGCCCCAAGACGCCCGCTCTCCCTGGGGCAAAAGACCCAGCGCTGGGGAGCAACCGATGGGAGACCATCCTAAATCAGCCTCCCAAGTGCTCCTGGCTCCTCTGGGACGCAGTGAGGACAGCTCTGCCGCATCGCTGAGAGGATGGAGGAAACACCCCGCGGATCGCAGAGGGGACGGAGGGGGGATGGCAGGGGGGAATCCAGGCACCCCCTGTGGGGGATGCCACAGCAGAAGGGTGGCATGCGGGCATGATCTAGGGGTGGGAAGACACCCAGCCTGGTCACCCTCCCCTCTCCCAGTTGAACCGATTGCCCGCCTGCCAGCAGCTGGCGTGATGCAGGCAGCGGCTAATTGCGCCATCCAGGGGTCGAGATTTCCAGCTTCCACAGTGGTGGTCTGGGCTGGTACACACTGGGTACAGGAAGACCATTTGCATTCTGGCCAGTAAGGGACACTCTGACTACGCTTCCCTCCCTGGTCCATGTGAATGGTCACCTGTCCCTGGCGGGTACCGGCCTTCGTACTCTGCAGCCTGCTGCCTGCAGCGCGAATAAGTCTCCGGTCCAACCATCTGTATGTGGATGGATGGGCTAGACCGAAGGCCTCCCAGAGCCCATGCCATGACCCTGGGATCCCAGGAATGGGCTGTTAGTGACGTGTGGCAAAAGTCCACCCAGCCTGCAACTCTGGAAGGCAGAGAGTTTTCGTTCCTGCCCCTGGAGTTAGACCAGCACCGGAAGCCGCCATGCTACCCCCACCCCCACCCCAATTGTCCCCATTGCCGCCCTGCCTGTTTTTGGACTGAATCATGGGATCTTCAGCCCCATGGAAGCCCTCCTGGACCACCCCCCACTCAGGCCTGGGGACGCGCATGCACGAGGGATTTACCTTCTCCCTGCCGTAGTCCAGACTAGGAGGGTCCGGTCGGCGGCGCTCTGCCTCTGCGGGCATTCTGCGCAGGCATGGGCCGCTGGAGAGCCAGAGCCAGTGGCACACGCAAATGCTAAGCGCCAGTGACTGCGCCAGGAAGCCCTGCCCCCAGGCTTCCCAGTCCAAACTCCATCAGCGAGGGGTAAGTCCCTCTGGTCGGCGTGGCTGGGGAGACGCATGGCCCCGGGTGGGGGGGTGGGGCCTTGCTAGCTGTAGCTGTCCCAATCGGGTCCTCTACAGCCCGCAGGAACCTGGAGAAGGGACAGGACCGGCCTGTCCACCTCTGGGTTGACTCCAACCCAAAGGCTGCAGGCCTGGGAGGGGCATCCCATCCAAGTCCCAGCCTTTTCAGGCAAGGCCACACTGGGACGGATTCTCCATTCGCATCTAGGCAGGTAGGGACATGTCCCCACGCGTTCCTTAATTGTCTAGATGCGAATGGGGAATCTGTCCCAGGGTCTCCTAGCCTTTGTGCACTACAGCCGTTCAGCTGTGGTGCGAAAAGGCCTCTTGTTCCAGAACCGTCGGTGCACCAGAAAGCACCACCAAAACCCACTCCACAAGGCTCCAGGGTCAGGAACTGCTGTTCTTAGCAGTTTGGTCTAGTGGTTAGGGAGCTGGACTCTTATCTGGGAATACTGGGTTCGATTCCACACTCTTCTGTGAAGCCAGCTGGGTGGCCTTGGGCAAGTCACAGCTCTCTTCTGAGCTCTCACAGAACAGAAGGTTTGCCAGCTGCTTTGCATCCCCTCAAATGGGTGAGAAAAGCAGGGTAGAAAAGCCAACTCTTCTTCTTCAGAACTTCTGTGGCCTTTACAGCTGCATCGAGATACAGGCCAGATCATCCCTGTGCAGATGGCACCGATCCGGCCCACACCTCAAGAACATCCGGACCAGTGCCTTTTTTTGTTCCGGAATCACTGATCCAGTTTTACTGCAAGCAACTGCAGTAAAGACCCAGGAAGGGTGTTCTGTGCAATGCTCAGCACGCAGAGTGCAGTAACAGCCAACAGACTCCACAAAGATACACGCTCACACTTTAAAAAGGAGTGACTCTGAGGTGGTAGCGTGTGGGTGCTAGTGTTTCCATCCCACCTGTAATCCACGTTCACAGCATTTCTGATTGCATTCTCCGGCCTTTACAATGGATTAGAAGCACTGGCATGTGGATGTCACCACCTCTAAGCTGCTTTTGAGCCCCTTTTTTGATAATACAGAATGTGACACTTGGGCTAAGGAAACACCATGACCTCCCTGCCGAGTCCAGAAGACAAAGGAGGTCTTTCTCCTTCTCCATTTATAGTCTCGGAGACTCACTGGGTGGACCGGGCTTCCAAAACCCCCTGGCCTGGCTTTGCCCTGGACCTCCACAGCTATATGCGTCGTGGATGTCGACAACAAAGCGGGTCAGTGCTTTTAATGGCCACAGCCGGGGGAATTTGTTCTAGCAAAATGCTTTAAAACTGGTGAGTGGCCGCTTGGACAACGCTGGGGTTTTATAGCTGCTGAATCTTTAATTACGGAACTGTCATGAAAGGCATTTAAATTGCACATGAGATGGCAAGTTCCCTTAGTTACAGCTGCTGCCCTGATGACCCTGGAGCAAGGGATTTCTATCCTGCTTGAAGGAAATCTGTTTGTCTGATCTTGCCTACTCCACAGGAATCTAAGTAGGTTATTTCACTGCCTTGTAAACTGCTTTTTAATCTTCTGCTCCTGAATCTGAAGCTCGTTTTAACGGTTTTGTACAGCTAGACTGCAAACTCTCCTCCTCCTCCTCCTTCGTCTGTCCTGGGGCATCTCAGGGCCAGAAGCAAGCAGTCCTTGGCTCAAGATCAACATGGGACCCTTCCTGCCATTGTGACTAAGGCCCTTTCCACACGAGACCACGGGCCTATTCACACGTAGGCCTCTGGAACCCCATTAGGGGCATGTTGTGAAGGAACAGTTTTTCCAAATCCTGAAGATATACCTGGAAAGCCTTGTCTCTGAAGGGGATCAATCCTCAGTCCCTGAGCTATTCATTTCTGTCTTTCCATCCTTCTAGCTGCCCTGTTCCTTGAACGACAACAATGCTTCAGCCTGCTAAGATGCCACCTTCCTTCTGCCTTCACTTCTGGGGAGCAGGCAGCTGATGGCCCTCGATCCTGGCCCCAGGGAGAGCCCCAAAAGAGTCTCACCCCCACAAATACTGCCATACTGCCACATTTACCTATTGCAAATTCATCAAAGGAGATGGTGGTAGAACTGCTGCCCAGTGCATTCGTGACTGTTAGGGTCACCTTGTACTTCTTGCTGGAGAAGAGGTGAAGGTACCGGATGTAGCACCTGTTCTTGAGAGAAGTGTCTTTCTCACACACTATCTCTTTGGAGTCATGTCTGGAAGGGAAAAGAGCAAAGAACTAAGACTATCCAAGGCAGGAGGAGGTCCGTCAATGTGCTGAAAGGCAAGAGCTTCAACTCAATTACTCGGCGAAAATATTCAGACTTCAGAGTAATATTCATGGATTTTAGAAACCACCACTGGTTCCTCTACCATGGAGGAAACCCCTTTTCATAAATATTGTTCTATCCCCATTTTTGTTTCTCCGGTGCTTTGCACCATGGGATCCTGCTATGATCAACGTGAAAGATTTGCTTGGCCGAATTGAAATCCTATGTGGAAACTGAAGGAACTGGTTCTAACTTTTGCTCCACACCACAGAACTCCTGGCTTCCTCTGCTACCATCTTCTTTCCCTGCTAACCATCCCCCAAGGCCACCCTTGCTCCTCCATCTACCCCCTCCATGATAGAACAGAGTGACAGGACCAGTTGGGGAAGGGAGCATGTCCCATTGCTCCCCTTTTCTTTGTGTCCCCCCACCCCCCAGTGCTTGCTAACAGGGTGATGGGTGCAGGGGAGTCAGCAGTGTAAGGAGGGCTTTCAGAATTCTGGTGGAGCATCCCAGTTCAGTTGCTAGCAGTTGTAAAAGGTGACGGGAGACTTCTGGTCCATTTCTGTCATTAGCCTGAGAGAGCTCCTGTCTTACCTGAGAAGTTACCGTGGCCTAGGCCATCAATCCGCCGGTCATGGGCCATGGGGAACC
This sequence comes from Aspidoscelis tigris stejnegeri, assembly GCA_023333525.1. Lineage (NCBI taxonomy): Eukaryota > Metazoa > Chordata > Lepidosauria > Squamata > Teiidae > Aspidoscelis > Aspidoscelis tigris. Next base: position 1,277,746 of record JALMGA010000007.1, read on the forward strand.
ACTGGCCTCAAAAGACACAGAATCTTCATCCAGAACCAGAATGTCCCTGAGCTCTGGAAGCCAGGCTTGGGATCGAGAGATGTCTGGGTGGGTTTCAAGGGCACAAGCAACTTTGTCCCAGTTGGGCAAAGCTCCACCATTGTTCACTAAAGCTTCACCATCACCGTTTCAGTCAGTAGTAGATGGAGGTGACAGAGGGGACCTTCATCCCTTAGCTGATTCCCACAAACTGATCCTTGGTGCAGATCCATGTTGACCATTGAATCACAGGGACAAGGACAAGGCAAGCAGGAGACACTGACTGCCAGCCCCTCTCCCTCCCCAGCCAATACTGGATTTAACCAAGAGTGACCATATTATAGAGATTTGTTCCTCATCTGCTGAAGGCCAGGAGCTGTTAAGATACAGTTCCTATGAGTCCCTGTCACTATGACCACTGGTGAAGGATGCTGGGAATTTTAGCCTGGGACTAGGTGGAAGGCACAAATTTGACCAGACTTTGGCCTATTCTCCCTTGGGCCTTATTCCAGATTATAACCAGATTACAGGAACCATCCACATGCAGGTGCGGATTATGACAGGCCTTGCCCACAGGACCTACTGTGGTCTGCACCAGGATGCAGGTGGGGGAGGGGGGTATTCCAGGATATAATCTGGAATAAGGCCCAGGGCAGAAAGGTCCTTTGTCTCCTCTGTCACTAGACCCTGGAGAGCACCCTTGCCTCAATTCCCCGCCTGCGTAGTAGACCAGCTTTGAGTAGGCCCAACTCCACCAGGACAGCAGATCATTTGTATTTTCCTCCCAGAGAACAGGCAGACTAGTGTGCTTCAGTGCAAGTGAAATAATAAATGTGGATCCAAAGGGCATTTTGGAGCATTACTGCTTTGATCAAGTGGTTTTTGAAATGTCTGCCTCAGCCCTCATCAAATATTGATCGGGTGTTTATATATATCCTTGCATTTACATTGGCGCTTCACAATTACACCGCTGTATACTTAGGAACAGTTTTGACGATGCTGGATAATTTGTTAGGAAGATTTGCCCAGTCTTTGTTCACGTCTGCATTGCTTTTTCAACACTGTACCATAAACAGTGAATATTTCATTTCCCTTTTCACATAGCTGCAGTCTACGGCCTCTTTGCACTTAACTCAGTGGAACGGTGCAACAATGCTGTCCCACTGAGGTGGAAATCAGGCACAGAGTGAAGCATCCACACTTCACGTGCTCTGGCGCTCTCCACTGTGGACAGCAGCACTTGAAGTGCAGATAGCTTGAATGACCAGATCACGGCAACACCAAGTGGATGCCGGGATGCTGCCACGACATAGCTGATTACTATTCCGGGATACCTTGCTGCCAGGCCATCTGCCCCCCATCATCTGGGCCTGCATTGGATTATTTTGTCCTAAACGCAGAACTTCTCCTTGAATCCCATTCTCTTCATTTTAAAGTAGAACCTTGCCACCCTTCCTGGCGGTGGTCTAGTGGCGGCAGACTAGACTCCTCTGCCCTCTGTGTGACTGTGCAGCCTGGATGGGCCCTGATCGTTTGGAGCTGCTTCCTAGCAGCACTGGGTCTCTCTTGTCAGCTGCTCTGGACTCCACCTGATCTCAGCTACACCAAAGACCACAAAGGACATCTGCTTCTGCCATCCCACTTTGCCCTCTGGATGACTCTCCAGCCTGGATGGGCGCAGGCATCTTGGAGGAGATGATTCTTTGTGGGACTGGGACCTTTGGCCAGCTGCCTCAATTTGTGTACGTGCACACATGTGTGTGTTTGTGACAGAGAGAGTGAGTGAGTGTTTTGGCTTCTTTTGCAATGTTTTGTAGGATGTGCAATGTTTATAATGCATTATGACTTTGCATTGTGTATTTTCTGTTTGTTGTAAACCGCCTTGGGCAAATTTTGTTTTGGAAAGGCGATATGCAAAGAAAATGGAGTGGGGGGAGTAGCTCTTTCTCTTGCCAAGGCTACTTGCCACGATTCTTTGCATGGGTTCAGGGATGTGAGCAAAAGCCCTGGGAGGGTGCCCTTCCATTGCTGGCTCTCCATCAGCTGCTGCAAAGCACAGCACTGGCCGTTCTGGGTCTTGTTTTGAGGAGGCCACCTATCGAGCTCCTGCCAGGATCCCACCAATCTTGCCCCCCCCCCCCGGGAGCTGCCCCACATCCGCACTTACATAACTGTGATGTTGTAGACGTCTGGAATGTAGGTTGGGCTGGGCAGGTGCCAACTGCAGTAGAAGCCACTGGGGTAATTATTGGACCGACACATCAATACGGGCTCCTTTGGAGGTGCTGTTGAGAAAGAAAAGGAAGCATCACAATGGGACCGAGGGGCTATAGCGATGCTGTCTGGAGCACTCCTGCAATACAAGACTCAAGCGGTTTCATGTGCAAAAGTTTCCCCCCAGAGCCACAGGAGACTCCAGGGCCACTTCCCCATGCATGCCATTTGGCGTGGAATGGGCACGCATGGGACTGGGAGCGGGTCCGAGATCGATCCCAGCCCATCTCCATGCCATTCCCAGTGATGTGGGCTGGGTGCAGGTGATGCACCCATCCCCATGCAAACTGCGCCAAACCCTGGCACGGGGGAGCAGCACCCCCTCCTTTCCGCCCCTCCCTCCTCATTGGAAGCCGGATTGATGTCAGCCCATCCCTGTGCTGCCAGCTGCAAATGCCACATTCCCCCTCCCTTAGGAGCACAGAAAGCCAGGACTGGGCTGGGAGGCATGGAAAAAAGGTGAAATAAAGCCTACTACTACTAATATATTTATATATATATATTAGTAGTAGTATAAAAAGCGGTTATGAGGTTTAGCGGCAGTTAGGCGTTTGAGCAGTTTTGCGCACTTCCACTCCACTGGGAACTGCGAGGATGCTTGCCAAGTTTAAAAGGGGGAAAATCAAACCTTTATCATGGTCGCCTTGGCGATTGGGAAATGGGGGTCAAAATTTTGGGGAATTGGAACAAAAATCAAGCCATTATCCTGCCTGCCTTTGTGATTGGGAAATGGGGGTGGAATATTTTTTGTGGAAAATGAACAAAAATTAATTCTTTCTTTCTTTCTTTCTTTCTTTCTTTCTTTCTTTCTTTCTTTCTTTCTTTCTTTCTTTATTTATTTATTTATTTATTTATTTATTTATTTATTTATATTATCCTGCCTGCCTTGGTGATTGGGATTTTTCCACTCCCTGAAAATGTCAGCGGCTGCGGTATCCAATGCACAGGGCAGGAGCGGCAAGCGAACCCCACCTGCCAATGACGTGAGCACCAATCTCCTCCCCGAATAGCCTGGGACCATCCCCATGCACAGTCTCAGCTTGCTAACCAATGTGTGCCGAGACCCCAAAGCATGCTCAGATTTGGTCCTGGTCTGGCATGGTTTGGGGAGATTTGGTCTGCGGAAACCAGACCAAATCAAAATGCATGGGGAAAACCCATGCCGAGCCCGGTTTCGGTACCGGACCAAACCTGCATGGGGATGCACCTTGAGAGTCTGAAGTAGAAATGCCAGGGGTCTCCACATGGGGGAGACGTTATTTCGCCACAGTCATTTCCGCCACTCCTTGTCACTTATACAGCAGTCTGACACCTGCCCGGAATTTAAAACCAGCTTTCCCCCAGCCTTTCATAGAGTAAGCCCTTCTAGATTCCCTGCTGTTGGCAAAATCATGCCCGCATGTCCTCGGTGTGAAGCCAAGGTGGGCACGGAATGCCTCCTGCTTGTACATGCATGGGCACACAGGCACCCCAAAGCAGCCCTGGGTGAAAGGCATGGGGAAAGTATCGACAGCAGGGAACACCAAGGCCCGTTTCCTGCTGCTCCTTGTGCCCTCCACTCTGCTCTCATCTTCCCATAAGGAGCGCCAAGAGGGGAATTTAGAGATGGTGGAACAAAGAAGGTGAAGCCCCATTCTTCAGTGCTCCCAGGGGTGGAAGATGCTTTGCAGGTGGAAAAGAAAAATGACGCCCACGACTGGGCACAGCTTAGGACTGCAGCCTTTCTATGGCATGCTAAGTCGGCACCAGAATAGTTTTTTAATCAACAGGCAACGTCCCCTCCTTCCTCCCTCCCTTCTCCTGCTCCACCTCCTTTTCCTCCCTTCTGTCCCTCTCCTTTCCTTTTCTTCCTCTTTTCCCTCCCCTCTCTCTTTCTTTCCAGCCCCCACCCAGCCCCTCCACTTGGCCATCTTGTTCTGCAGCTTCTGCCTCCTGTTCTGGATCTTGTGGACTCTCAAACATACTTTGCTCCACCTGCCCTGGGGCGCACTTTATGCCAGGCTGCAGATGTTCAGCATAAATAGATGCAGTTGGCCCCAAAAGGCCCTGCATCTGCCAGGTCCTAACAATGCCAGCCTACCCAGCATTCATGTGATGTTCATACTTAGCTGCATATGTAATAAATGCCTGTACGAGAAACATGGAACATGGCCTGCCCGTGGTCCGTGGCATTTCCCTTGCCAGGAGAAAGATTCTGACCCTTTCCCTCTCTCAGCCTTGCTGCACTGCCTCACCGTGATCCACACCAATGGATCTGGACCAAGGATGGCCCTGTATTCAGACCGTCTACTGTAGAATAGCTGACCCGGAGTAGCCCCTGCACACATGTGTGGTACATCACAGTTGCCCCGGTGCCTATGCACTGGTGCTGACACCAGGGAGGTCCATATCATCCTTCAAATGGAGAGGCAGAGAGTTGCCAGGATGAGATGAAGAAAGGAAAATGAAATAAGGCCAGGTTCACACTGGGCATTTTAATCCAGGTTTAAAGCAGTTTTTTTAAAAAAAAATCAGCAAGGTCTGGTTTCTGGCGATCCCACTGTTAGCTTATAAGGCGGACTCACAGGGGAGAAAGCCCCTCCCCTCTCTCCTCCATCATACCCTGACATCATCCAGGTAGACCATTCAAATCCCACGCCCTATATAAGCCTGTCCCCGATTCAGCGGAATCCTTTGGCAGCCCCCCACGGCACAGCTTCTCATGTTAAAGATCACTTTCCCCAGTGTTTTGTGCTAGATCCATAGATCAGAGCAGTACAAAATGGCAGGGGGGAGGGAAGGAGGGAGGGAGGGAAACAGGGAGGCTTTCACACAAAGCGCTGACAATTGCACTGGATCAGAACTTCAGAGCAGCACGAAATGGTGGGGATGTGATGCAGGCAAAAGGCGTGAATGGGAAGAGGGAGCGACACAAGAGCCGACACACTTTTGCAACTCCAGGATGAAAGCACTGAACCAATTTGTAACCCTGAACTCTTGTTACATTGTTATAGCTCTTCCCCGCCTTTCAGGCAGACTGATCTCATTAGCACATAATGCGGACGGCTGGGGAAGAGAGGGGACTGGAAATCATGGCTTCTCATTGGGTCAGGGGAAACGGAAGAGAACACCCCTAAAGCATGGTTCCCTCCCCTCCAAAAAACCACTTGCATTCCCATTGCTAAATAGTGAGGATTATTTCTACATCCAGCAGTGACCTTTTTAAATCCCAATAGAGACAGTTTGTGTTTTGGAACCTTTAATCCTCAGAAATGGCAAATTCTTTTAAAACTCTGGGAACGGTGAGCTCCCAAAGTCCTCTGTGTACCCTGTGGGTGACTGGGGAAGAACAACTCCTCCATGTTTTCTTAGGCAGTGCTTTTGCCCTGGTTGCTTTCCTTTGGAATCATTATTATTATTTAGAAAACTTACATCCCGCCCTTCACCGAATGGTCCCAGGGCAGGCTAGAATGAGAGTAAAATATCAAATTGTAAAACATAACTAAAAATATAAGCTGGAGTGTCTAGGCCGGTGATGGCCAACCTATGACAAACGTGCCACAGGTGACACACCAAGCCCTTTTGGGTGACACACCTGGTCACCCTGGCACCTGGGCATGTAGTGCTTGCCTGTTATTGAAGTGTATGAAATACCAACTTTCCATTGAAGATTTAGCAACAAAAGTCACTAATGTAAAGAATTATTTGTTTTTGCTTTTAATAAAATACATATATCAAAAATATAACTTTTTTACTAGAGCTACAAATATCACAAAATTATGGATATTTCTAGATGTGACACAGCACCCGAGTTAAGCTAGGTTTTCTTGCGAATTTTGACACAGTGAGCTCAAAAGGTTTGCCATCACTGGTCTAGGCAGTGGCCATTTGCACCCCTTCTGGTGATCTGGGGTCATCTGTGGTGCCACGCAAGCACGCTGCCACCTCAGGTGACCACAGATGTGACTGTATGCACACAGAGCGTCAGCGTCGTCATGGCGATGGTGGTGGTGGCACACACACAGTCACAGAGGGTGTTGCAGCCAAAATAGTGGTGCCCAGAAGAGGGCTGGCCCCTGGATCGAATCTGGTAAGCATTCAATCACCTGGGGGGGGGGGGAATGCTAGAGTTGATTAGTACTCCACGTGTGAGCGCTAGTCAGTGTTGGTTAATTGTGCTACTTTCCCATCCAGCGGACAGGAAGGAAGATGCCCCAGGCCTTGCCTTTCCTTCCCATCCACTTCTCCTCTTCAAGTTTTCTTGTGACTTGTATAGTCTTTGTAAAGGGGGAGGGGGGTCATCCATTTATCTTTTAAGAAATGAAACAGACTTGTGCACGGCAGACTGTGGGGTTTATCTAAAGATGATGAAATTTAGACCCATTTCTGCTGCTTCTCATTTATATATTAAATATATACATTTAAATGCAAATTTGCATGGGGATTACTGGGATGAGAATGGAGTATAGCAGGCATTCAGCTTTCTCTCCTCAGAAAAGGCCCTCTTCCAACTCACGCGGGAATTTGCTTTTGGAAAGCATCCTGCCTGTGCCAAGTTTCTCAAGCACCGTTAATTATCTCACAATCCTTGGAGGTAATTATTCTTTCCCACAAATTTGTAAGACACAATCTATGGGCACTGCTACATGCTGCCTAAGGAGCAATTATGGGATGGGTTTTCACAGTCACAACCACATGGCTCTCTGTATTAAAATCACATCTCCACAACATTTTAGGGATGCTGGAAATGTTTTCTTTTTAATGATCCAGAGCAGGCATGGTCTGCAGTTGGGGCCCTATCCAGGGCGTTTCTGCACGCAGCTGATTAGGCTGCCATGCGCTAGGGCTGGTCAAGTTCTGGTAAAGGTGGACCATTCGCACTTGTCATGAGGAAAGCTTCCCCAAAGCGTCCATTGCTGGCCAGAAGTGTGAACCGTCCTCCTGTTTACCAGCCTGCACTGCTGCGTTCAAAGCTGGAAGTTCTAACAATATACTCCAGATAATAATAATAATAATAATAATAATAATAATAATAATAATAATAATAATAATAATAATAATAATAATAATAATAATAATAATAATAATAATAATAATAATAATAATAATAATAATAATAATAATAGCGGCTGGACGGCACTCCCAGCACCGCCGGGGATGGTCCCATCTGAAGCCAGCGATCAAACACAGCCACCACCGCAACCGTGCCCACGTGGACGCCACGTTTCCCGCCCACTGCCCACAAGGAAGCGGAAGCAGAGCGTACAGTTGTACTGCTGGACGCTCCCGGTAAGCTTTCAGACGCTGCGGGTAAAGGTTAGGTAGCTTGTGGAGCACGATTTCACATGCTCCACAGCTAGTCAGCAATTCTGCAACTTCTGGGCAGGCAGGGGGCGTTTCTAGCACGTAAACGCCTCCTGCAAGTGCAGATGCACCTGCCCAGATGTTGCCTAATGGTTGGCTACAGGCCAAAGTACAAATTGGCCCCACGTTCCCCACCTCTCTTCCAGCAAAACTAGATATTTGAATAACTGCACCACAATCTCTGCTCTTCCAGTCTGCATGCTTGCTTTTAAGCCTTTTCTGCGTTACACTTCCAAAGATTGCACAACCTCCCTCCTGTTTCTGTGCCCTTGTGCTATTGTTCTGATTTTTCAAATGAAGGCAACCATCCCCCGCCCCCCGCCCCCAAACCGGTTTTATGGCAGGGATTCTAATTGTGCGCAAAATCTAGATCTCTGCATGGCTGCGATCATGGAATGATGGTTGCAAATGATTGCAAAGTGGTTTGGTGTTGAACTAACTCACTTTGATAAGCCTTAGGGAAATTACATATAAAGCACAGGAAACCTTCCAGATAAGCTAGGAATATATTGCATGCTATACCCCTTTATCTGCACACATGTAGCTTTGGGTACCGAACTGTGAGGATTAGATGTATTTGCAGGGTGGGAAATGTCCTGCTATGCCAGGGGGAGGGAAGGCTCCGCGGATCAGCTGAAAAAGGAAAGCACCTTGTGCAGGGATGGGTGGAAACCAGCCAATCCTATGGCTCAAGCCAACAGCTCCATCAGCCAATCACGTGCCTTGAAGTCCCTTTCCAAGAAACCCCAATTTTTAAGCTTTATGAGACTTGGCAGGACTGCAGAGGAGGAGGAGGAGGAGGACAGTTGGCTTTTCTACCCCACTTTTCACACCCATTTAAGGAGACTCAAAGTGGCTGACAAAACTTCTGTTCTTCTCCCCACAACAGAACACCCTGTGAAGCAGGTGGGGTGGTGAGAGCTGTGACTAGCCCAAGGTCACCCAGCTGGCTTCGTGGGGGAGGGTGGCAATCAAACCTGGTATTCCCAGAAAAGAGTCCGGCTCCCTGACCACTAGACCAAACTGGCTCACATCAGACCCATTCAAGAGGGGCTTCCATGCCCACGTGGACAGGAGAAAAGGCAGTGAGAGGGACTCTCTTCTAAAGCAAAACCCAGATCTAACCCACCTATGGGTAAATGGGCCTTAATTTGACATTACTCCAACCAGCGAAGATTGAAAGCATTAATTTTGCTCTAGTATCACAGTGACGCCATAACTTGTATGCATCTTAAATTAGATCCACATTTCATCAATATTACCTTTCCCTGGCCTTGTAAAATATCTTAATGTCTTCTTATGTACCCAAAGCAGAGGTTATATATAAAGAAGATTGCAACAGGGACAGCTGAGAACTCGCCCTGTCGCTGAGGCTTTCCTAACCACTTAGCAAATTGGGTAACAAATTACTCCGAACGTACAGATGCCTGTTTTGACATATTAATCTAGAATGACACGGAGAGAAGAATCTCTGACAGGAGCCTCTTCCATTTCCAAGCCATTAACTAACCCGCAGAATGTTTGCCGGCTCTATGACCCAAAGTATGCAAATATTAGGAATCCAGGGTCCTTGCTTCACCAGCCTATCGCACTGCATAGATGAGACGCCAAAGTAAGCAAGTGAATAGATGCACTTAGATTTGCGGACATGGGTTGGGAGGAAGAAAAAGTTTTAGAAAACCCTCTGCTCATTTTCCTGCCCTCGCTCAGTCTGATGCTTGGAACAGAGATGCAAAACAGAGGAGTCAAAGAAAGCAGCACTGGCTAGAATGGAAAAGCAGGTTTCCTTGTCCCACCCCCCCATGGGTACAAACCCCTGATCGGGGGAAACTTAGTTAGGCTTCCCTTCTGGGAATGACCCAGGGGCTGGAACACACTTCAGTCTGGAAAGACGGCGTTGAAGGGAGGACATGACTGAAGTATGTAAAATTATGCATGGTATAAAAAAGGTGGATAGAGAAAATTTCTCTATCGCACAACACTAGAACTAGGGGGCATCTATGAAGCTGATGGATAGGAGAGTCTGATCAAACAAGGGGAAGCATTTCTTCACCCAGAGGGTCATCAGTTTATGGAATTTGCTGCCGGAAGAGGTGGTGACAGCTACCAGCCTAGATGCCTTTAAGGAAGGGTTAGACAAATTTATGGACAACAGAGGTATCAGTGGCTACTAGAATGAATGCCTAGGTAGGGCACTTCTAAGGCCATTTGCTGGGATTCAAGAGCAGGCAAAGGTTTGTCCTTGTCTCTGCTTGAGATGCCCATGAGCATTTGGTGGGCCACTGTGTGCAATGGGATGCTGGACTAGATGGGCTGTGGCCTGATCCAGCAGGGCTTCTCTTATGTTCTTAAGGGTTAGACAACTTCAATGTCTGCTAGAATGGATGCCCAGGTACTGCCTCCAGGTTGAAGAAGCAGGTAGGATGCCCCTCAAGGGCATTTTCAGGGAGTGAAAAGCAGGTAAGGGTTTTTCCTTCATCATCTTGAGATGCCCAGAAGCAGCTGGTGGGCTCCTGTTTGGGACAGTATGCTGCACTAAATGGGCTGTGGCTTGATCCAGCAGGGCTTCTCTTACATACTTATGTTCTTATGTACCATAGAAGCTCTCTGAACCTAGAGGAGCAGCCAAGGATGGCTCCCTTCACCTGTAGACCTGCAGCCTGAATTTGCTCTGCTGTATATCTTGGACCAGTTTGTGCTACTGGAGGAAGTCTCTGTGCCAAACCTGCACCTGAACCCAGACTGAAATGGATCCTGATCATTTCTTTTCCCCAAGCATGTCTGCAGCTGGCCGGTCACCACCTTCTCCAGCACCTTTCCCCAAAAGGGAGATATGCAATACCTATAGGTCCAGGGAGGGGGCAGACCACAGCTTCTTTTAGTGCTTCTGGACCCTCTCCCTCCCACAACAAGGCCCTTATCCCTCCCTGGACCTCCCCACGCCACACACCCTTGGCTAGCTGAGATCAGTGGCTCTGCCTAAGGCAGGAAGTCCCTGACTCCTCTCTGTAAAGATGCCCCAGGAACGTTTAGCCAATGAGTTCCTGGCCTTTGATTTCTGGATTCAGTCCCTTCCCAGATAGGGCCCAGTGCAAGGAGGCCGGATGACCCAGGGCCGCATCCCTAGCCAGGCGGCAGCACCTTGATAAGTTATGAATTCCACCGCGAAAGCCAAAAGCTTCCTGCAAAGAGATAAAAATAGCCGGCAATCCTGTGACTTTGAAGGCGCCCCCAGCCATGACAGCTGAAAATTCCAAACAGGCCTCAGCTTCATTCTATTACAGAGACTGACACAGACGCTAAGTTCCTTAAAAAGACTCCAGGTCCTTTAATTAATTTAAAGCCCCAAACTAATGAATGGATTTACTTGCAAATTCCCAGAAAATCCATTTTGCACGCAAGGACTAAGTGTCTCTCTGTTTAGGGAGGAGCAGACGGCCAGCACGTGATGGAGAGAGTGAATTAAGTGCACGATAAAACTCAGCGGCGGCGCGACGGACAGCTCTGGGGCTTCTGCCTGCACAGACACCGGAATGGCGATCCTTCAGCAGGGCTTTCAGGTCCCTGGCAGGTGACCAGGGTTGAATGGGGGCCGCTTCTACCTAGGAGCAGGCCAGTCAGGGCCATTTTGCACTTCCTTTCCCAGCGTGATGACCCAACATTAACTAGCGCTTGACCTGCGAGCCCTAGTAACTGCAGAACAAGCCCCGCAGGATCGGTCACTCACCTGGGACCAACCCCAGGGCCGCTTCTCTTCTGGGCACCACCATTTTGCTTGTGGTGCCCTCCGCAACTCCGCGTGCATCAGCGTTGCTGCCTTGATGATGCTGACGCTCTGCGCATGTGCGGTCGCATCTTTGGGTGTCCAAGGTACCAGGGTCCTTGCGCAGCTCCTCAAACAACCCTGGAGCCCTGGAGGAAGACTGAATGTTCCTGCCCCAGACACATGTAATCAACAATTAGTAAACTTCTGGTGAGGGCAGGCATTCTTGGAGACTGTAACAGCCTACTTCATGTGCGGATGCTCTTCACCAGAGGTTCACTAATTGTGCACTAGTGGCCCTAGTGCAAATAGGCTTCATCACTCATTTTAAGAGGCAGATGGGGTGGAGGCAAGGGAATGTTCCAGGTATGTTTTTCAGTCATCACGGTGCCTCGCCTCCCCCCCCCCGCTCTTTTATTTTTAGCAAGCCGCAAGTGGGGGCTGCTAAATAGCTGCCTCCCTCCCTCTTGCCTTCCTGATAGTGCTATGAATAAAGGCACCCCGGCAACCTATACCGTCAGGGCAGCTGCAGTTTCCACCAGTCGAGAAGGGATGAGATTGTGCACTCCCAGTCAATATATATTGCTCGACCCAGAAAAGATACAAAATCATAAACCAAGTCCAGCATAAAGAAAAAATATGGTTTCACTGACTTCTCTCTGGCCTTGCCCAGTTGGGGGACGTAGTGATGTTACAGCACACCCGTGGCCACCCCACTATAATGCCACTGTCCCCCTCTCTAAAAAGTGCAAAATATTATTGTTGGAACCCCCAGTGCTGCTGTGGACTTCCCAGCAATAGAGCTCCTACTCGCCATCTAGAGGAGTGGAGGCCTGAACAGCTGACAGGTGGCAATGTCAAAGTCTAGACCTGGGAATCTGGCACCAGCTGAGTGCTTGCAGTGCACATTGCAAAAATGCGCAAAGACAGCGCAGGCCACGACTCTGTCTAGGTGGGAAGCATGTATGGCTGGGGCAGAAGACCCTGCATGATCACTCCCTATGGTGATATCGGGTCACCATCTAGTCTCCTTTATACACGTATATTCCCTTCGCCCCCCACCCCGAGTTTCAATGGGATGATAAAACAGCATAATGGACTTCAGTGTAATCCTTTTCCACAGTGAATCTCCCTTGCCTTGATGCTGCATGACCATCTTCACAGACCCTTTCTGTGCTGCTTTGACCAACCTTCCATGCTGCTTAGATGGGCTGATCCCATGGGGTGGTGACTCCAAAGGCCACGGACATGCCTTGCTTCCAGCTATGCCACTGAATATTGTGCCACGGAGAGGCCAGGTATCTGGCACAACGCTCTTCTCGGAGTACTGCTCAGCCAAATGAGAGTTGTGGGGCACACAGAACCCCAATGCAAAATGCTGATGTTGGCAGATGCCAGTGGCAGGATGGGTCACCAAGGAGAACGTGCTTTTAAGTACTTCCCCCCTATTGGACTAAAGAGCACACAGACATGCTCTCTGCAGCAATCTGCCGAAACACGTATTCATTAGGGGCGCAGACAGTGTGGTAAAATCCCACGGGTCCAAGTGTTCTGCACCCATGTACCCACATAGCCTCAGTGTGCAAAGCTTCCTATCCAAGAATGTTCTGGGGGGGAAAGTGGTGGCATTGTGGCCACCATTCCGCTTCTGATCGGACAACAGCAACTGTGTCGGGGGCTGGGCTGGGCTTTACGCACAGAAAGATGAAGCTTCAACCATCTCCTGCTGTCACTGGCGGAGAACTCTTCCTCAGGACCCCCCCCAGAGGGCTTTGTCCATCAGAGTGGACACTCCTGGCCTTAAAGAGGTCTGAGGCCTATTTGCACTATGGCCTCTAGTGCACGATTAGTGAACCTCTGGTGAAGAGCATACACATATGGAGGAGGCTGCTACATCTTCCAAGCATGTCCACCTTCACCAGAAGTGCACTAATTGGTGCTCCACATGTTAACCAACGTTAGCCAGACTTACCTCAGGCATCCGGAGCAGGAGCATTCACTGGTCTTCTGGTGCTCCGGGGTCGCCTGAGGTGCCGCGCAAGTATGCTGGCAGCTCGGACGACTATAGATGCGACTGCACTTCTGCAGAGCCTCAGCGTCATCAAGGCGACGGCGCTGATGCATGCACAATCATGGAGGGTGCCTCTCCCAAAATGAGGACAGCCCCCTGGATCAAATCAGGTAAGTATCCAATCCCAGGGGGGAGAGAACGGCTAAAGTTGACTAGCGCTCGCACTAGTCAACATTGGATAATCGCGCTCTTTCCCATCCAGCGGACCGGAAGGGAAGTGTGAAAATGGCCCTGTTCTGCACCTGCCAAAGGCCTTTTCACAATTCAGGACCGTCTCCTCTACACGTGGGAGCAGGAGAGAGAAGTCCCTCCCCTCCCAGGTTGCTCCATCCACATTGGGATGGAGCGAGGCCCGCTCTGGGCAGCCAAAAGGGCCCCGTGTTCTCGTGTAGATTTGCTTTTAGCAGGGAGCCATTTTGGAGGTGTGCACCATCAGAATGGCTCCGCAGGGAATCTAAGGCTAGGTGTTTCAGTACCTGGCCCTTCTTGAACCCAGGAACAGCTCCAGAGATTGTGTGATCTTCCCAACCAGCACAAGGTGTTGTCCCGGGACAGCCTTCCAAATGCATAAGACCTCTCCCAGGACTGTGCAGCAGGAATGGCTCCACGCTGGGGCGCTCCTACTTGGTTGGGCCAGTAAGGGCGGAAAACGGCATATGTGATGCAGCTGCCTGAACGTCTTGGAGGCCATCAGACTCTTCCAGAATAATTTCTCTTAAATCTCAGCTGCTAAAAGGTTACGGCCAAAGTCCTCCAAGCAGACTTTGGGGAGACGCATAGCTTAAAATTGGCATGGAGAAAAGACAGCAGACAGAGAGACGGTCAGAAAGAGAAATTGGGAGGGGAAGAGACTTGAATCCCCTGGGCTGCCCTTCTCTCCCCAGCAGGCTCTGCTCTGGCGTGAGTGTTTCAGCTAACGGCTAGTTCAGCCTTCAGGCCCCAGACGAAGGCCAAAGTCTGCATAATAAGCCTGACAGAGAGATTCTTCAAAGGAGGTGAAAAAGGGGGAAAAATATCTATGGAGACAACAGCAAGGCCACCGTGAGCTTCCTCCCTCCCCCCACTACACTGCAGGTGGGCTTTCAGATGGAGGGGAGGGGGAGGGGGGAGCGGGCAGTGCCAGGACAAAGACACCCACCCTGCTCCTATTCCAATTCAAGACAGCAGGGGAAGAAAAGAGGTGTGCAGAAAATCTGGAAAAAAAGTGTGGGTTTCATGGAAACCACAAGGGGGCAGCAGCTCACAGAGAGTTTTTGTTTCCAGCTGTGCCCACGGGGGGGGGGGGGCAGGCTGAGCTGGAGGGGGGAACAGCTGGCCTACTGGCTTCTGTCAACGGCCAGCTAATAGCCCCAGGGTGGCTGAGGGTCCTGATGGGAGGGGAGCCTACTTCTCTCTTTGTTTCTCCCCAGAACCAAGGCACCGGGTGCCAGTTTGGGATCCCAAGCGCCAGGACAGCGGCTTTCCCAGAGACAGGTGGGCAGGTGCCTGAGGCAGGTGGACAGATGGCGTTGGGGAACTTATGCAGGCCAAGACGCAAAGCGTGCAAAACCAGCAGGCCTGACGTTTGGGAAGGCGGGATAGGGGCTTCCCTGGAACATCTTTCCTTCCTTCCGTCCTTCCTGTCTCTCTGTGACACCAGCAGGTCCTGAGCCAGAGGCTAAACTTGGCACTTTGGGGAGTTTCCACGCCCCTGCCGCCTTCATGCCCCCGACCCCACAAGGAAGAAAGGTGCTAAAGGAGCCGCAGGCGAGCAAGGGGACACCGCTCTCATCTACACCTGTTGCTCCTTCTCCCTCATGTGCAAACACAAAATAGGCAGTAACACCTGTCTGCCTCACTGGTCCCAGGCAGCTCTGGGAACTGACCCTCATCTATCTAAGCCACACGGAGTGCACAAGGGGAGGAGGGAGGGAGGGGAAGGAAGGAAGGAAGGAGAGAAGGGGAGGGGAGGAAAGGAAGGGGGAGGGAGGAGGGAAGGGAGGAGTGGAAGAGGAGGGAGGGAGGAATAGAGGAGGCAAAATTCATATCATGGCACAGTTATCACACATGGTCAGGACTTCAGACGAGCACATAGGGGTGGCTTTGGGTATCATCCTCATGCAGACAGGAGGGGGGTGTCAAAAGAGGTGGTGGGCCAGGGCAACAGGGGTCTTGGCCTCCCCTGAGTGGCTGCACTGGACCGATTTTTGTGTCACTTGTGACCTCCTGCACTGCTGCTCTGCTGCTCTTCCAAGGATTTGTCATGGCTGAGCAGTGCCCCCCCCCCCCCGGTCTCAAGCAGTGACAAGGGTAAACCTTCTCCTGCTCTCGAATCTGGGCACCCAAATTCTTTTTAAAAAATAACAAACTGGAGCAAGTCCACAGGAGGGCTACCAAAAGAGTGAGCGGTCTGGAAACCATGTCCTATGAGGAAAGGTGGAAGGATCTAGGAATGTTTAGCCTGCAGAAGGGAAGACTGAGAGGAGACATGATAGCGGCCTTCAAATCTCTGAAGGGCCATCACAGTGCAGAGGGATCGTCCCTATTCTCACTCACACAAGATGGGAGGACTAGAAACAACGGGATGAATGTCAAGGGAGCCAATACAGATGAGATATTAGGAGAAACTTCCTGGCGGTGAGGGCGATCAGTCAGTGGAAGAGGTTGCCACGAGAGGTTGTGGGTTCTCCTTCGCTGGAGGTCTTCGAGCAGAGGCTGGACCAACATCTCTCTGGGATGGTTTGGGAAATCCTGCACTGAGGAGGGCTTGGACTGGATGACCCTGGAGGTCCCTTCCAACTCTGATTCCATGAAATGGCCTTACAGGCATCCTGCTTGTCCCCCCAGCCTGAAAGATGTACTTAGGCATCAATTCTAGCAGCCATTGATACATCTGTCCACCATTATTCACAATTAGCACTCACTCAGGACATGCACCGAGGCCTTTTTGCACTTTCCTTCCCATCTCCTGGATGGGAAAGGAGTGTGATTAACCAATGTTGACTAGTGCTTGCTCTTGGAGCGCTAGTCAACTTTGGCCATTACCACCACCACCACGGAGATAAAGTACTTACTTGATTTGATCCTGGGGCTGGTCATCCTCTGGGTGCTGCCATTTTGGCTGTGGTGCCCTCCGTGACTGCACGTGCATCAGCCCATCACCCTGACGACGCTGGTGCTCTGTGCACGCGCAGTCACATCTATGATCTTCTGAGGTGTCAGCGCGTTTGCAGGGCACCCCAGACGACCCCGGAGCACCGGAAGAAGAGTGAATGCTCCTGCCCTGGACGCTTCAGGTAATGTGTGGAGCACCTTTTCAGACTCCACACCTAATCACCGATTAGAGAACTTCTGGTGAGGGCGGGCATGCTTGGAGGCTGTAACAGTGTCCTCCGGTCTTCACCAGAGCTTCACTACTTCTTCACTAAAGATCGTAGGGCGAATAGTCCTCAGGTCTGGCAGAAGCATTGGGGTCCAAAGGCATTCGAAGCAAAGCCGTTTCCCCTATTCACAATTAGTGCTCACCCAGGACATGTGCTGAGGATCAGGTCTGCACACGACAAGTGGCAGAACGCAAAAGGATCCCACACTGAACTGTTCTTCATCTGGTAGGTGGTGCCTGTTTCTCGGGGACCTCAAGGGAAGGCACCTTTTATGGGTACAAAGAGAGTTCTAGATCTCTGCGCTGCCCAGATAGCCATTACTCCAGGATTAGGGCCTGGTCTAGCTGCTCAGATCCTGCAGCTGTAAGACAGGTTCTTCATCTTTGCCAAGCCCAGCTGGAAAGCCTGGTGCTCTGGACCAATGTGCTGGGCCTCAGCCCCAGAACTGCCTCCTCACAGCCACTCTTTAATTAGCCCATCAAAAGGTTCCTTCGTTTCTTTCTGCGCTGTTAACGAGGCCTGGCAGTCGGCCATCTTTGCTCATTCCGTCCCGGGGAGCGGCTGCCGGGCTCCCTTCACGCTCCTTGGTAGTTTGGCTCTCTTCTAAAATGGAGGCTGGGCTACTTGAGGTGACTCACCTCTTCCTCGCTTTTGGTCAGAAGCCAAACGCCAAACCCTAGTGTCAAAGAACAGACGTCGCAACCAGAGGAAATCTAATTCAGTGGTGGAACTGGAACAGAAGCTGATAAAAATCCGAGGGTATAAAAACATTTTTTAAAAATGTGTTCCATGGCTCCTGAAAACAGCACTAAACACCAAGGCAAAAAGACCACATTTGAGGCCCTTACTGGATCCAATTTTCAGTTCTCCCCAAGGGCTCTCAAAGGAAATGGAGATGCGTAGTATAGAGGCTTGAAAGGGCTCTTTCACAGGGTTCACAACAGGCCTCTTGTATCCAAAAGAGCCTGGCGTAGTTTGGTGACCACAAGCCATATTGTGCCTGGAGACTGGAAGGGCAGGTGAAGGGCAGGTAAAGAAGGATCCAGCCTCCCTCCATGGAGCAGTAAATACATCTCAGGTCACGCAAATCATGAGGTCCTTTGTGATGCTGAGGTGCCCTTTGGACACCCCCACCGGAGCAGGCCACCTGGACTTCTGGGGTGCCATGAAATCTAGATTCAACTGCCCCCCCCCCCCCGCTTCTGAGGCATCCACAGCTCCATGGGATCTAAGAGGAGACTGAGCTGAAAGGGTCGCTTTCTCCTCCCACCCAAAGGCACACCTTGCGGAGGACAGGAAGAGGAGGTCGGTTGGTCCAGTTCTGATGGACACAAGACAGCAAGGTAAGGAGGCGCGATGGAGGAAGCCCCACTGCCAAGGGAAACCGGACCTATACATGGATGCTCCACAGAGATTCTGGTGATTCTACACTCGCCACTATACCAGGGACAAGCAAGTGTAACAGGGGGAACTTCCCTTGCCTCCCTAGAGGACAGCCCACCTGTACAGCCAGACTAAGGGGATGAGGCCGACCTGAGACGGAACCTGTAGGCAGAAAGGGAGGTTCCTAGTGTGCCCGCTGGTCTGGTATACTGGTGGCCAGGGAGGAATCACCCTCTGATAACAACTGAGGCTGGGATGGAGATAATAGATGGAGTCCTCTCTCTCTCCCTCCCTCCCAGACATACATTGATTAGAACAAGCAGAAAGAAATCACCCTTGCCCTGGGAAAACTAATTGGAGTTTGGGTTCTGTTCACAGATGGAAACAGAATATCCAAAAACAAAATCTGGTCATTTCTGAATGCGAATGCTGGGAGTGGAGACCATCACTAGCAAGTCTCTGTCTGCAGGCTCAGAGTTGGTCAAAATCAGTTCCAAATGAACCTGTTCCAGTCCCATCTACTAAAGCCACAGGTAGCTGAAAGTGCAATGGCCACTTTCCCCCAGGACTTTTCCCAGGGTCAACCAGGGCTACCAACACTGACCTGAGCTTGTCTAGTTTCCAAGGTGAGCCAGAGGGACGGGGGCAACTTGATAAAGCAAAGTAAATACACCAAACAGTTCTGGCCTCCTACTTTTCTTGCTGTCTCCAGAGTTTGGGGTGGGTTTTTCTTTCTGTAGATACTCCAGTTTTGGAAGGCATTAAAGCCTCTGCTTTGTCACTGGTAGGCAAAAAGAGAGCATCTTCTCAGCTCCCCTGCCGGATGTCCATGCTGAGTCTCGGGGCTGCAACGGGGCAGCCGCACGGAGACGCGGTGTGTGAACCTGGGGTCTCCTGCTTGTCTGTGCAGAAGACACACCAACGTCGCCCCCTGTTCCAGGGAGGAAATTTCCCCTTGCAGGCTGCTCTCTCTCTCTCTCTCTGAGTACCAGGACCAGAGTTCAGCCTGTGTTGGGGACTGCCATGTGTCCCTCATGCAGACGTGCGCAAAAGAAATGTGCCATGTGTCCTTTTGTCTCTTCTCATTGATATGGTGGGATGAGTGAGATGGAAGCTCCAACGGGGAAGGAGAAATCTGTGCGCGGCCTGAAAAGTGAGGCCCCTGAAACGGCCCCCACCAGCCCCCTGCAAACGCTACGGCGCGAAGTGGATTCCTGCCTCCGCGCAAACACCTTTGCTCCATCTGCTAAGACTTTGCTTGAGCCAACGGAGGGGGCTGAGGGTCGCCTGCAGACAGAGCCTCCCCCGAGCCTGACATCAGCTGGTGTTTTTGGCAAAGGATGCGCAGCTCCGGCAATAACATTTGACTGCTCTTTGGTCCCCAGGGCTTCCCGTGCCTGGGTGATATATGGACAGGAGACGCGAGTAATCCCTCTGCCTGACACACCCCATTGCAAAGGCCAGGCGGAATCGCTCTGCTCCTGCACAGCCTTTGTTTGGGAGGGGGCGCTAGAGACCCATTTCTCCTCCATTCCTCGGGACAACCACCGGCTTTTGGTGCCTTCGCCCACCCCGCGCCTTCCTGACTGCCCTTCGTCCATCTCAGCGGCCGTCGAGGTGGTGGCTGGGATGGAGCAAAGTCCAAATGTGTGGACGCCACCAATTTGGCCACCGCTGGGAGACCGCAAGCAGAGGGAGCAGATTGGGCAGCAAGAGCTGATCTGGGCTATTGGTTGCAGGGAGCCTGGCACCATTCCACTGGGCTCTTGGAAGTGGCCCTGGAAGTCTTCTGCTTCTGGGGGTCCAGCCAAAGCATCCCTAGCCAGCAAGCCCAAAGCTGGGCTGGGCTCAGCCATCTGTGACGTGAATGGCCCTTGGTGTGGGTCACCAGCCCAGTGCAGATGCCAGGTATGGATTTTGCTTGAGAAAACAGGCTGCTGGACTGGGTGGGCCAAGGGTCCCTTCCAGTGGGGGCATTTCTCACATTCTTATATTGATGGAAGGCAGGGCTACCAATGCTGTTAGACAGGATGGCTGAGGAGACAAAGGCCAGCTGCTGGGACACTGGGAGCAGGACAAGCTGTGTCCTGCTGATGGGCTTCCTGGTGGCCACCACGAGAGTAGACTGCTGAATTAGATGGGTCATGGGCCAACTCAGTACAGTACTTCTTATGTTCTTCTATTCATGGAAATCAAAGCTATCAATGGCTATTGGCCCTGATGGCTCTGTGTGTCTCCCTCTGATACTAGGTGGCAACGAGATGTGTCTGAAGGCCAGCTGTTGGGAGACCATGAGTTGAGCAAGCTCCGTGCTCAAGTCCTGCTTTAGAGTAATAGTCTTTGGGTGCAATCACACAGAACCTTTTTAAGTCGTTCAACTATCAGATGCATAATAAAAGTGCATGTGGCTGAAAAACCACCTTATTTTTGTTACGCTGCAACCACCTGCCAACTAGGGAGCACTTTCCCTAACAAAAATTCACCAGCACTCTTGTGTGCGTGCTATCACTCCCTTGGTAATAGTTCCTGCCTCTTGCTTGCTTGTACTTCCTTATTTGCAGTCAATTATGTGAATGCAAAAGCGAGAATATTGGGGTATTCATGGCTTCCTGTCTTTCCAATAGTCTTTCCCCATTAATTGCTAAGGATATTTGGAATTTAGAAAGTATAAAAGGAGGGCGCTGTATCACAATGCATCCTGCCCCCTTCATTATGCAGTTTCCCTGCCAAACAGGAAATCAGTGCAGCTTGAAAAAGAAAAGACACTTGTGATGCTGAGAAATCCTGCCCACCGCTGAGCCGACCTTTCTGAGGCTTGAAGCCCAAAGACAGACAAATGTTGGAACGGTAAGAATGAAAGTCGCCTAGTAGGTGACTCCTTCACTGTGTCTGATTGCAACTTTTATGTTTTAAGATTGCAAGTCGAGGGAAAACTAATGTCTTAATATCAGCTTCCTGGGTGGGAATTAGCAGGAGGAAATTTTCATGGCATGGGAAGAGCATGTGCTGTTAGCCACTAATATCTGCAGATTAAGACAGAGAGGAGCATGGCTGCCAAAGCTCCTTAAAAATTTGACCATAGTGACCGATGACCACCAAGAGAAGCCCTCTGATTCTAGCAGAAGCACACTTAGGCTGCCTCCAGATGTCAGGTAAGCCCTGCAGCCCTCCCAAGATTGCACTGGGATTGCCACGTGACCTGTGTCCCTCTCAGTGCCATTTGCAACACGCAAGATATGTGTTGCAAAGCTATCCCGGGAAATCTAGCCGTGATGCTGGGTCTCCCATGACAGGCCACTTATCTGCACGTCTGGTGAGATGCATATGAGGTCACCTTGCTGGGAACATCCAGGAAGTTCCCAGCAGGGCAACTGCATATGCACCACGACACACGTGCAGGAAGCAAATCTATCCTGGGGTTTGCTGCCTTTGCCAATGGCCACATCCAGAGCCATGGACGGGATGCCTCGGCCTCGTGTTGCCTGGTTCTCTGCAGACAGACCACGGCTTTCCTTGGAGCGACAGTGAGTCTTGGTGGCTGTCGTGCCCGGACTCTAAGAGAGGCTCCTCCGTCCGCTGGCCAAGCCAAGTGGGAACCTTCGGCTCCTCCTCCGCGCTCAGCAGCCATCGATCGCCGCGAAAGCCACGGAGGCAGCTCTTCTTTGCCCGCATGAGCTCATGTCTGTAGACGAAGCTGCAGGGCTGCAGGCCATTTGGAAAGCCGTCCCCATGCCAGCTCAGCGTTTCTCTCCTGCTTCTTCTCCGTGCGGCAGCTTCCTCTCTACACGCTCCTTGCCAGTTAAGGGTTGTGCATTAGGAAGGGGAGATCAAATAGCAAAGCCCAATCGATATGCTGGCAGGGCGTGGGATGCTTAATGCTCTTTCTGGAGGCCTGCCAGGTTGCTGGGAAGCAGGCTGGGTGGGGCGGAAGAAGAAAGGCTCCCAAGTGCTGACAAGACCGAGTCGGTCCATCGGCCGGGCAGCAGCAGGTGGCAGCGTCATGGGAGCGGGGCTTATGGGGCTCTTTGCCCCACCCCTACCCCCACCTCAAAGGGCAGAGGTGGCCAGCTGTGCCAAAGGAAAGGCACACTGTCTGCACACAATCAAAGCGACCCCCCCTCGCCACATGACGGCACGGTACATGCCTCGCCTGAGCGTTGGCACTGCAAACAGGCGGGGCTGATAACCCTGGCAAGACGGACAGCCTGAGCAAACAAGATATCCCTGGCTGCCTTTTGGCTGACAGCTCAGCAGCAATGCCAGCCCCACTCCCACCCAGGAGGCCGGAGAGCTGACTTCCAAGAACAGTCTGGCCAGGTAGCCGTCAGAGATGGATGCTCCTGGTCATTCTGCCAAGGCCGGCAAGGAAATGGCTTGCGTCAGACCGCGTGCTAATTCCTGGCCTGCTTTGCCACTGTGTGTGATTCTTCTGAGAGTCTCCCTGCCCTTTATGATCATGGGGGGCTTGTATCTACTCCACCCAGACCCCCCATCTACACCCTCGACAGGTCAAGGTCTCATTATCTGTCATATCAGGGCGAACAGGATCCAGCCCTCGTGGCTGAATTCCAGAGCTCTTTCCAGCCCATCACCAAGAGCCACAGGGCTGGGGAGCATCCGCTGGAAGCCACAAAGAATCTGGAGACCGTGGCCCACCCTGAGGCATGGCCTGTTGAGCCACAGCAGCTGCGTTTGTGGCGGATCCCATTCTTCCTGCCCCTGAGGCAGCCAAAAGCATTTACAGTGCACAGTGGTCCCTCAGTTTGGTCTAGTAGCTAGAGAGCCGGACTCTTATCTGGGAATACCAGATTTGATCCCTCACTCCTCCATGAAACCAGTTAGGTGATCTTGGGTGAGTCACAGCTCTCTTCTGAGCTCTCACAGCCCCACCTGCCTCACAGGGTGTCTGTTGTGGGGCGAAGAACGGAAGGTTTGTCAGCCACTTGGAGTCCCCTTATGGGTAAGAAAAGCGGGGTAGAACAGTCAAGTCTCCCCCCCCTCCTCTTCTCCATGGTTTTTAAGACTGAAGGCAGGGTGGGATCTGTGCTTCTGCCTCTGCAGGGATCAGGCAGATCATCTGGGTTTGCAGAGAGCAGAAATGCGCCTGTCAGGCAAGAGAGCTGCTCCCAAGGAGGCTGAACAGAACAGCATTGCAGCCATTATCATGCGCTGCCAAACCGGCTGGGAAATCTCAGCCTCCCCTGTTCCTTGCAGAGGGATTTTGGCTTGGTTTTCTACAAGAACCAGCAAGGAGGTGCTAGTGGGCTCTGGCTGGCTGGCAGGCAGGCAGGCAGGCAGGCATTCTCCCACCACACTTTGGGGAGACACATACAGAGAGGCCACAGAAGTCCCTGTGATTTTCAGCCTGGGCTTGATTTCAAATATGCAAACGTGGCAGGAAGCCGTTCTGATTGCTGTACGGTCTAAGGCCACTTCCGTACCTACCCAGCTGGCCTGCTCCTGTGGGACCCAGCCAGGATGGAGAGGTTTTGACCATTCTGGAACCGGCCACCCACACTTGAAGGCTGTCCATGGGCAACCCTGTGCTGGCTCTGAAGGTCAAGTGATCTTCAGGGCCTGCTACCGGGTTTTCGATCGGGCTCTGCTCCATCCAGCGCCGGTGGGGCCGCCTAGGCAGCGCGTGGAGCCTCTCCTCTGCTTCAGCGTGCGTCCTCAGAATGCACCGGCAGGTGGAAGGCAGACGCCCCCTAAGGTGTCTTTTGGTCAGTCACGAGCTCTCACAGGTAAATGAATACAGGTCAGACCTGTGGGTTAAGCATCTGCATATTTACGGTGCTGGATAATTACCATTGGTTCTGACTTGCCTCCCAGTTCCAGGCAGCAGACCAAGAAGCAAAACCGCCCTGGCAGATACTCCTGGCCAAAACTGTTAGCTCAGCCCACACGTGAAGCCGTGCCCCGTGCAATGGGGACCGGGTTCTCACCTACTGCGCTCCACACTTCCTCCTTTTCTGAGCCCCACAGTGAGCCTTCAAAACCTTCCCTTGTGCCTTCCTTCTTCATGCTTTCCTCCCTTTTTCTGGCTTCAGATATGAAAACCAAACTCCAAAAGAAGTCTTTTAACTTCATCTGCACAAATGTTCCCAGCTCAGGTAAAAAGTCAAATCAGGTAATCGGTAAAACCTAAGTAAAATCTACACAGTTCCTGGAAGAGTAACAACCTGGGCCTGTTCACACTTGGCTGCCTGGAGGGAGTATTCTAGCACAGTAAAGTACAGGGACAACGGCCCATGTTCACACACCAGGCATCAACACTGTCTCCAACTTAACTACCAGCGCTCGCAGTGTTGACAATCTGTCCCAGGCCATCCAAGTTGCCACGGCAATGACTGTGACAGGTTCCGTTCCCATGATGATCGCAACATGGCACACATTCACACAGCCATCCTGCCGCGCACACACACAGCATTTGCACTGGAAGACGGTGCAAACGTTGCCTTCATGAGCTCACCAGGAGCTCCTCAGCAGCTCTGCTGAAGCTGCAGAGTAACAAAAACTGCTCCACAACTTCAGAGACTTGGGGACGCTCCTGAACGCTCCAAGATGGAGGCGGTACCATGGTACGTGGACAGAGTGCCCTAGAGCATGTCCCAGAGATAAGTGCAAAGAAGCCCTCCGATGGAGACCATACAACCAAAACAAGAACATGTGTAGAACATCAGGAAACAGTGATGAAGGATCATCCCATCAGCCAAAGGAGGAAGACAATTTCCCAAAAGATGTACTGTGAAGGTCCCAAGACCTCTCTGGAGGCAGGGTCCTTCTTCATTCTGGGGACCACCACTGAGAAGGCCCCCAAAGGTGCCGGAAGTTGATATTTGGAGGAGTCTGTGGCTGTATTTCTGCTGTTCTCCCCAGATGAATGTGGGTTTCAGTACTTCTAAGGCATATCTGAGTTCTAGGACTTCCTCTTTTAAAGAAAAAAAATGTTTCTAACCCATTTCAGTTCTGGAATTCAGGGCGCTGACAGATTAGCAAGCAAAGCATACAGCCCTCCTCTTAGATCTTCTGGAACTGGGGACCGAGAGAGGGGTAAGATCAAAGACCTTTCCCCTACCAATATAAAATATCATTTTCTTTTGCCGCTGGCTAAGCTCAAAAGCACCCCTGGCGTTCTAGGGACCTGCGAGCAACGGAGCAGCCAGCCTGCCAACACAATACTAGCAGTGAAAATCCCAATGAGCATCCGACTATTCACTAGAAAGAGCCCATTACTGGGGCTGTGAAGAGGGCGATGTGTCCTTGAGTGGAGCCCGGCAGAGCGCTTCTAGGTGGTGAGGGAGATACCACCATCTGGTCGGGAGGGAGGCCCTGGCCAGCATCAGGGGCCTGTGACAACATGCTTAGGAAACACTTTAGGGACACAGCAAGGTAGTTAGTAGCACTTGGAGACTCACAAGAGAAGGGTTGGTGGCGTGAGCTTTCGTAGGCATGTTTACTTCTTCAGATGCTAGGGGGCCCAATGGGTATGCCTTGTCTAGAGGGAAGCTTAGGCTGGCTCTGCAGGAGAGCATATTCTGGATGTGGTCACACCTAAGGTTTAATCCAGCTTCAGCCCATTTTAAGAGTGAGAGAACACATCAGAAAAGTGACCAGGAATTTTCTTTCCACATTATCTATCTCAAAGGTGAATTCTGGCCAGGCATTTTAATCCACTTTTAAAGCAGGGTTTTTTAAAATCAGCAGCGAGGTCTAGTTTTTTGCATTCCCACTGTTAGCCTATAATGTGGCTTCATAGGGAATAAGATCTGTTTTTTAGCGGACTGTTTTTTCTGGGGATCTGTCCCAAACAGGGACAGATCCTCGGAAGCCCTGCGCGTCCGCACACACATGGATGCATCAGCACCCATTCCAATCTGTCCTGCGTGAGGGGCCGCACCGCACACACGCGCAGAGCATGCTGGCCCCCCTGCAGGCAGAATCAACCGGACAGCCTGCAGGTAAGCCGTGAGCATACGCACACGACCTGGGGTGGGTTGGGGGGTGTTCGGTGGGTGTCCCCCTCACCCTACGAGCCATGATTGTGGCTTCTGGACTGAGTGGCACCCCAGGGAAGCTGCCTGAGTGCCTCCCACCCTTGGGGAGCCAGTCGGGGAGGCTGGAGGGAGGGGCCAGCTGTCAGAGAGGGAGCGCGTGCGAATGCTTCCTGGGGAGGGGATCGGGTGGCGGCAGAGTCGCCTTGTCGCTGGGGAGGCAGCGGGGGCGGGAGACAGAGGAGCTGCCCTATGCGCCCCCTCCAAGCCCTGAAGGCCCGCCGCCGCCTCCAGGGGCAGGGGGAATCTCTGCCGCCACCCGCTCCCCTCCCCGAAGAGGCTGGGCACGGCAGGCGGTGGCGGCGGCGGGCCATCAGGGCGCGGAGGGGGTGCAGAGGGCAGCTACCTCCATCCCTCGCCGCCGCCGCCGCCGCTGCCTGAGATGCCCTGCCTCCTGGGGGAGATGGCGGCAGAGATGCCTCCGCCGTCGCTAGATTCCCCCTGCCCCTGGGGGCTGCGGAGGCGGCGGGGGAATGGAGGTAGCTGCCCTCCGCGCCCCCTTCGCCTGCCAGGGATGCCCCATCTCTGGAAAGGACAAAGGGGCTCCATTGACAGGCGGGGCGGAGGCAACCTCCACCCCTGCCTGTCATCAAAGCCCCATTGGCGCACGGGGGGGGGGGGGCGAAAGGAGGCAAAGCAGCCTGCTTCTGCCCTCCCCAAGATGACGGCCACTGGGACATCCGGCCTTCGACTCTCCGTGTGTGGAAGCATCCTGCTTCCGAAACGGATTGAGGCGAAGGGCCGGATTAAGACCTAATTTTAGAAACCGGTCTTGCTTGCCGAAATGCAGAAGCGCCGCCTGAAAGGGGCTCTAATAAGGTCCCCAATGCGGAACGTAAGTTTAAACGTTGTCAGTATGTGTCCTTAATGTGTGTCTAAATGTGTTTTTAGGGCCAGTGCGGAAAGGCCCCCAGATGCCGTTTAGGCCCCGCTGGGAAGATCTTGCCAAAGTCTGCCAGTGTGGAGTCCCTTGTTATTTGTAGGGTCGTGTAACAAAATTAAGGGAGTTCAATTATTTTAAAAGCAGGTAATTAGCTATAACAAACCCCTGGTTCTTCCTTCTTAAAATGGTATATCGGAGTGCTCCCAGAGCAATGTTCCCTCATGCACCTGGGTGTGGGTGCGTTTGCGTAATGCAATTCTGATGCTTCCATCACCTGCAGCTTTTATTAAAGCAATTAACATTTTAAAAAACCAAACTGTTTTCCAGTTGACCAAGGGTGGCTTTTTATCAATTTAGGGACCTTAGAATGATTAATTCAATTGATTACAGGTTGCAGGCTTAATTATGAACATAAACCCTCAGGTCCTCTGATGGTCTTTTAACAGCGGTTATATTCTGTTCTTAGCTGGCAGTTTTGATTTGTATTATTGTTTTTCATTTTCATACGTTACTTTGAGGCTGAATTGTTAACAACACTAATAAATAGATAATAGACACATTTGTTTTCTTTCATGCTTTAAGAAGGATGTTTACAACGTTCTAAAGTACTTTTTCTGAGGCCTGGTACAGGTGGCCCTACTGGGCCCCCATCCCATAGGTCTGGTGGACGCGCGTGTGCCAAATGGCCCCATAAAGAAGATCCAAGTCAGATCCCAAATGCCCCACGCAGGGCACCCATTTCTTCTGTCCAGTTAGCACTGGACGCTCAGAGCTCCAACCTCTGCAAACACCAGCAGAGAGAGGGAGGCAGAAGGGAGACCCAGGGTAAAGTTTTGACTGTAGGTATTTAGAAAAATAATTGAGAAAACTAATTTCTAAGGACCCCTGTTTCCCCCAAAATAATTTCTAAAATCATCCTGCTTATTTATGAATTTCCCTTTCCTGAATTAAATGATCTATGTGTGGAAGGAGGCGCGTTCCAAAGGCGAGCAATTGTTGCAGGCAGCACTTCTGTGCTGGTCAGTATGATAGACCTGAAAGCGTACCAGGAGCTTCTCTTCCATATCCTGGTGTGATCTAGTGGGAGGTGGTGTGGGAGAGGGTTCTAACACCCCTCCAATGTGTGGAAGGGAGACTCCTAGGACACTTGCTGGTCCGGTGCGCCAGTCTGCGTGGAGCCACCCAAGGACTACTTTCACTGCACTAAAAAACACTGGAATTCAGGCCCTGCAAGTGTTTCCGCCTCAGCCGTCATCACTGGTGCTGTGTGCATCGCGTGTGAAACGTTGCCTGTCTTTTGTTATCCGTCTGGTGGATGTCAGTGCAGTGAAGGTATCTTTGCAGCAATTGTGCAATTGCCCTCTTTTCCTGAATGGTCCTTTGCAAATTACAGGCAGGACCTATTGCCAGCGCATCTTATACGGCACAAAACATGGCATTTGCTGCTCCCGAAGTATCACTTTCCCCCTCAAGTCAAGCCACTTAAGCAGCTGGGGTGCAGCCGGCTGCTCTTTGGGGTCCCACCACCTGCAGTAGTTGGGGAGGGTGTAGAAACATGTGGGAGGGCTGCCAGCAGGGTGGCAAAATGCCCCCAGCCTTCAACAGTTGCACCTTGCCAATGAGCGTTGGCTCTGAGCAGACACTCAAAAGCTTGCCTTGGATCAGGCCCTGGATAGTGCCATTCAAATCCCCCCCCCCCCGCCGCCCAATGGCGTATTCTGGTAGGAGGCTTTCAAGGGAGCCAAAGGGATAGGGAGGCCAACAGAAGTACAAAGGGAAACCCGTCAGCCATCCAGTGTCTCCAGTCTATGACTCCCTTAAATTCCCGGCCAGTTTGGCAAATGATAAGGAGGACGCTGGGCGAGGCTGACCGTTTTCCATTGGCTGCCTAATGTGGGCCTGTAGCTTTGGCTGGCTGCTGGTCTGGTCTGTGCATGCTTTGGTCATCTTAGGACTACCGCCCTTCCTTTGCCCATCCCATTCTAGTTTCCTTCCTGGTTCTGGAGCTGAGCATCTGGAAGGTCCCTGTTTGGCCAACCTCAGCCTTGGGAAGCGCACGGCAAGTGAGGCCTGTGATTCCAGCCAAGGGAAGAAAGACAATAAGATGGGAATCCCCGCAGTGAAGCCACAGGCTTACTTATCCTCCTGCTGCCTGTCGCCCGCCGGCTTGGCCGATGCTTCTTTCTGGAGACGTCCGGTCTGCCTCCTCTTTCCATGCAGAAAAGGAAAGAGTTACAGGGTGGTGCCCCCCTTCCCTGGAAGACAGTGAGGAACTCCTCCAGCCTCCTCTGGGGATGGCCAGAGGTGCAGCAATTAGACATCCAGGAGGCTTGCCAAAGACTCCAGATGTTTAATTAAAAATCCCTCCAAAATCACCTCTGTTCACCTGCTAAATGGAAAGGGAGCCGCGGAGAGGGACGGTCTCCTGCCAGGACTCCGCTGGGCCGGGGCAGCCTCAGCAGCCTTCCAGGGCTGCCCAGGGGTCCCCGCTTCACACCGTTCCCATCCAAGTGGAGGCTGGTCCTGGGCAGGCGTGAGAACAGGGCGGCGCTGCAGGACTCCCTACCATGGGCCAGGGGGCTGCATGAGTGTTTGGGACGGTTCAGATTTCAACTCGTCTGATGAGCATGTGATCCTTGCTCCCTTGCAGCTGCGGAGAACAGCATCGATGGAGGCAACTTCCTCCAGGGCTGCTTGATGTGCGCAGAGAAGGTTGCTCCTGGGCTAGAAGGGCTGAGGCCCTTCCCATGGCCAGGGTTAGGCTGGACAGCCATCTGCCTGGATGACCACTCCAGCCCCGCTCAACTCTTGAGGCCAGGGAGCAAAAGTTCTCCAGGGTCACAGTGCTGCACAGTGGCTGTGTTCCCACTGGGCATTTTAATCTGGTCTTAAAGCAGTTAAAAAAAAATCACCAGCAAGGTTCCCACTGTTAGCTTATAATGTGGACTCGTAGAAGAGACCCCTCCCCTCTCTCCTACCCTCAGCCGACCCCCCTTCCCGTGTAGTAAGCAATTGGGCACCGTCATCTTCATTGGGGTGGGTAATTCAAACCCCACCCTCTATATAAGCTTGCAATTACGGAGACCTTCACCACTCCACCCCCTAATCTTGTATCCACCTTAGCACAACTTCATTCTCCTGTTACCAAAGCAGTAGAACATTCAATATCCCTTTCCCTTGTGTCTTATAATGATTGTGGTGGGGAAAGGAGGAGGGAAAAACCAGGCAGGCTTTTACAAAAGAATCAACTTTGTGCTGGATCAGCAAAACAGTTCAGCGCGAAATGCAGGCAGAAGGTGTGGATCTGATCTCTTTTTTGTTACATTGTGTTCTGATCTCCTGTTACATGTGTTCAGACATCTTTTATTGGGTTTTTTTCCACTTACCTCCCATAATCCGGATCTAACACGATCCGGATCTAAGGAATGGGTCCTTCAACTACTCCAGATTTACTAGATCCAGATCTAAGGAGGAACCTGATGGGTCTTCATGGGTGGTGTAGCATGCTTTGGAAACACCGGAGCACCCATGTGGCGAATCCGGATCTACCCACATGGGGCTCGCCTATCACCCCGTGTTTTTTGGGGGGTTCTACGGAGGTGTGTGCGAACTCTGGAGAATCTTTGAAGATTTTGGCAAATCACTCCGGAGATTCTCTGGTGCTTTGGACAGAACTCTGTAGAAATGGCATTGCTCTGATGGGTCATCTTTGAAGCCTTTGCCATTCTCTGGAGTTTACTTTGGAGCAGTCTTCAGAGCCATCTTCAGAGATAATGCACAAGCTTTGGAGCTTTGGGTTTTGGGGCACCCCCCCCCCATGGGTGCCCCCCCTCCCGGAGCCACTCCCTAGACCCCATTGCAGTGAAGTGGAAACACGCTCCATATAATCTGGATTTGATGCCTGAGGACCCCATTGTAGATCCCTTTAATGGGGTCCACAGGAAATCCGGATTGTAGGTCCTGAAGGACCCATTCAATCCGAATTTCCCTAGTACTGGTGGGAACAAATGTGGCTCTAATGGGGTCTGCAGTGGAAATGTGGTTTTCCTGCTCTGAGCTTAATGGGTCCTTAATGGGTCCCTAGTGGGTCCTTAACGGGTACTTAGTGCTAGTGGAAAAAAACCCTTAGTTACACTGTGGTCTGACCTCTCTCATTCTTCACCTGCTCCCCCCCCACCCCCTTTCAGCCAAGTCCCATCCCCTTTGCACGTAATGGAGACAAAAATCGCAGCTTATCGTGGGATCAAAGGAAACTGAGGAGAACGCCGCTAAAGCATGGTTCCTCTGACCCCAGTTCTGGGCCAGCTTAGGGGTAAGTGCAGAAAGGCCCTTAGTGAAAACTGCTCCTGGGAAGGCTCCTGTGCCTGCCTCATTGGCCACATCATCAGGGATTTTAGCCAGGCGCCGGGCTTTCATGAAGAAGAATCAGAGGAATTTGGGGACAGGACCAGAGATAGCTGAGACACAAAGTGTATGGAGAAGAGATGAGTCCAGCCCGTGTGGGGCTGAGCGATGAAAGCCATGGCAGGACGTGGCCTTAGAAAGGAAGAAGCTGGCTAGTTCAGAGCATCTGTTGCTTCCACAAGGGAATCTCCCAAGCAGCCCTTGAAGGTCCTACCAGCACTTAAGACTTCTTAGCAGGTCTGGAGGTACATGGTTTGAGGCAGCATCCCCCCACCAACTGGGTGTGCTTCTGCTGTGCTGGACTGTCTCTGCTCTTATACTTCAGGCTGGAGGTATAGAAAAGGTGGATGGAGAAAAATTCTTTTCTCTATCACACAACGCTAAAACCAGGGGGCATCTATGAAGCTGATGGGTACGAGTGTCAGATCAGAGAAGGGAAAGGGTTTCTTCACCCAGAGGGTCATCGGTCTATGGAATTTATTACGAGAAGAGGTGGAGACAGCAACCAGCCCGGATGGCTTTAAGGAAGGGTTGGACAAATTCATGGATGACAAGGGCACCAATGGCTGCTGGAATGGATGCCAGGGCACATCTTCCATGCTAGGGAGACAGCCAAGCTGCCTCTAAGGCTGTTTGCTGGGATTTGAGAGCAGGAGGTTTGCCCTTGTCTCTGCTTGAGATGCCCATGGGCAACTGGTGGGCCACTGTGTGAGGCAGGATGCTGGACTAGATGGGCTGTGGCCTGATCCAGCAGGGCTCTTCTTAGCTTCTTGGGTTGAGCTTTGCTTTGAATGCCTCTAGACCCCAATGCTTCTGACAGTCCTGTGTTCTCCCCTAAAATGCTCCTTAAATGAAGGCGACCTCTCAGGCTGTGTCCCCATGCAACTTTGGTATGGTTCCGAGAGCGGGATTGGCAAGGTGTGTCCCCATGGGTTTTGGAATTGGTCTGCAAAAAGAGTCCTAAATCCCCCCCCCCCCAAACCATGGCAGAAAGGTGCCAAATTCGATACCGGAAAAAACAAGTCTCGGCATGGTTTGGGGGACCGGTACGCATTGCTCAGGGAGCCGGGAACGCACATGTCCCTGCCCTGTCAACTGAAGATCACGGCCGCTGACTTTTTACAATGGATCGCAAAGGCAGGCTGGAGAACAGCTTGGTTTTTAAATTTTCTGCCATTTCCATGGAGGTAATTCCAACCCCGTTTCAAGAATGCCAAGGCAGGCTGCGTAATGGCTTGATTTTTGTTCCATTTGCAACCCCCGTTTCCCCGATCTGCAAGGCGATCATAAATAAAGGCTTGTTTTTCTGTTTATGGGCATCCCTGTGGCCCCCGGTGGAGCGGAGGTGCGCAAAACTGCTCAAGCGCCTACTGCTGCTAAATCTCGTTGCGGCTTTTGCTGTTTTAATATTTTTTAAAGTTATTTTTATGAATGGAGCTTTATTTTTACTTGTTTCCACGCCTCCCACCCCAGTCCTGGCTGTCAGTGCCACTAAGGGAGGGGGGATGCGGCCCAGGGGTGGGCTGACATCCATCCAGCTTCCAATGAGGAGAGAGGGGGAGAGGAGGTGGCACTGCTCCCCGTACCAGGGTTTGGCACGGTTCACATGGGGACGCCACCATCCGCACCCAACCCGCACCTTTCCCATGTTGCCGGGAATGTCATGGGGATGCCCGAGATGCGTTCTCAGTCCTGTGCCCAGCCCATCCGTGCCCAAACAGTGCCCAAAGTGTGCCAAACGGCTTGCATGGGGACACGGCCTCAGTGGCTTGCAGTCACCTTCTCATGTTCTAACCATGCGCAGTTTGTTTGCCTCTTAGAGGAGGCTGCACCCACATGCTGGCGCCACGTGCTAGAGTGAATCCACTGGCCCTTAATATGGATCAGAGGTGGGACAAGACTCATCCTAACGCCACTGTGCTGCCTTCCTGCTGCGTGTGGACGCAGCCTCGCTCCCTTATCTCCTCTTGCCCAGGCTTCTGGCATCAAGGTGGGCTGGCAGCCGCCGGGAGGGAGGGAGGGAGGCAGCAGGAGGGGAGCGTGTGAGCTTCCTTCCAGCAGCCCTTCATCATCCTAATCCCTTCCCCAGCTGAGCTTTTTAGTCTCAGTGACAAGTTTATAGGGCTGAAAAGGAAAAAAAGGAAAGGAAAGGAAGTCTGCAAGCTTTGGAGAGCCTTCAAGGGGTGGCAGCTGGCCAGCTGTTCCTTGGCCTTGGGACAGGCGCTGGGAGATAAATACCTAGGAAGGGATTAGAGGAAGTGCACTGGAACTGTTGGGTCCCTTGCTAGCGGTGGGATGGAGATTCAAAGGAGCCGGGCGCGTCTCGCTCGCATCTGCAGGGAAGGCGGCGGCCGCTCCTGGCGCCCGGACCTCGGCCTCCTCCACCCAGGAAGACCCTCGGAAAGAGCAGAAAGGGCTCAGAGTCCCAAGGCTCTGGACCCGGCCACGTGCACGTGTTTCTTGCTTCACATGCACCCTCATTCCAGGATGGAGGGGCTGCCAGGAACCCTTGGCTGCCCCCTTGTGCATGCAGGCCACCACGCGCCCCCCAGGACTGGCCCTTCACCCCTGTGCTCAGCACACGCCAGCCAGAAACGGGGATGTGCGCCTGACGTTTCCCAGGTACTTGCCTGCTGGAAAATGGTGGGAGGGGTGCAGCCCTTAGTGCCCCCATCCCAGGCAGCCTGCTTCAGGGGCAGGCAGAACGGAGCCACAGGTGCACATGAAGTCTCCTTCCTCCTTCTAAGAAAACTTTGTCTCTCGGGAACGAACTTGCTTTTGCCTCTTATTTTGAAAAAGAAACTGGTTGGACACTCAGGGAACTGACACCACCTGTTTTCAAAATGCTTTTTGAAATGCGCGTCTGTATTGGTTTTATTG
Organism: Aspidoscelis tigris stejnegeri; assembly: GCA_023333525.1. NCBI lineage: Eukaryota > Metazoa > Chordata > Lepidosauria > Squamata > Teiidae > Aspidoscelis > Aspidoscelis tigris. The sequence goes on from JALMGA010000007.1 coordinate 1,312,181, forward strand.
GCTGTGTTCACACCTAAGTATTAATCCAGCCTCAGTCCACGTTCAGAGTCGGAGAACACATCAGCAAAACAACGAGCCTTTTTCTTTCCACTTTATCTAACCTAAGGGTGGATTTTCTGAGACAGATAATGCTGAAATAAAACAGTGTGACACTTTGCGGATGCATTCTCTCACTCTGAAAGTGGACTGAAACTGGATTAAAACAATGCAGCCATTGTGACCCACACTGAGACTCTTGCATGTGTGTGTGTGTGTTGTGTGTGTGTGAGAGAGAGATAGAAACACAGGCAAACTATCAAGTCAATACATAAAAAGAGGCTGACCTAGCTTCGGCCAAGTCCACACCTTGCTGTGGCCCTGGTATCGCACCATCACAGTGACACTTTGCATATGGCGCAGGTGCCCAGAGGATGTCCAGTCTTGGGGGCTTTCTGCACTTGGCCCTATTCAGGACTGTATCCTGGAAAGGGGGCCCACTGTCTGCACGCTAGTCCATAGACCCCAGACAAGGCCTGCCATAGTCTGTATTAATATGTGGACAACAGACCGCTATCCTGAGATATATCCTAGAATAAGACCAAGTGCAGAAACATCCTTGAACTCCCCTGGCACCCCTGTGCAGTGAGATGAGATGTTCCTTCCTAGGACCAGCCTGGCTGTGTTCCCACCTGGCTAAAAAAAGTTTGGGGAAGTCCGCGTGCTGGGAGGAGCACGAATTCTCCTGTTCCCCTTGGTTGAAGGCTAGCGCGTGCTCGATTCGGATAATGGCATTCCCACATTCTGCCCAGTGTGCAGAAAAATGGAGATGCCACATGTTTTCATCTCCGCCCTCTTGTCCTTCGGTCCTCCCACTCCGTCCCCTGACAGGAAGCAAGATTAGCTCGTCCCTGCCCTTTGTTCATGCCCACCTGCCCCTGTGATGGTGCACAACTGCCCTTGGTATGAAGGACAAGGGTTGCGGCAGATTCCAAGGTGGAGATTAAGCTTCAGCACACATTTTTAGCCCCCCCCCAAACTAGTTTCAGAGTAATTGTGCACACCTGTACACATCTGTTTCAGCAAGAATTAAGCCCCCCCACCTGCTCCGAAGCCAGAGAAGCTTGCTCTGCCTAGATTACCTGGCAGGAGCGTTGCTGTGTGGACACACCCCAAGTGATGCTATGGATAGCAATTAGCAACTCGAGGGAAGGGGCCTGATCCCGCCCCATGACGTGGGCATGAAAGGCATATGGGCTGGAATGCGCTTGGGAAACCGTATGATTGATGATGCGGTGCAGCGCTTGTGCGCAAAATCTTCCCCGTAAATGTTTTCCTTATGTTTCGTGCGGCAACCATTGGTGCCGCCGCAGTAAGACAGACCTGTGTAATAGGACCACGTTTATTTACTGCATAAGAAGATTTCATAAGAAAAAATTATTAGGAACAGCCAAGTACGGGGGAGGGATTTCCTGACATGAAACCCAGCCCCCCTATGATGCGCCTGCTCGAAGCCCTCCACAGATACAGTGGTACCTTGACATACGAGTTTAATTCGTTCCGTAACCTTGCTCTTATGTCAAATCGCTCGTATCTCAAAGCAATTTTCCCATTAATCCATTCCCGCTCCCAAAACACCACCTCAGTTGTTTTTGTTATGTACTGTACTGTATTTACATACTCGTATCTCAAATCTTGCTCTCATCTCAAAGCAAAATATCACTCGCTCGGCGGCTTGTATCTCAAAACACTTGTATGTCAGGGCACTTGTATGTCGAGGTACCACTGTAGTCCGGGATCGTTCCCATAACCAAAATTTGATGCGGGTCAGCTCTCCAAACCGTGCCGAGTACAGTAGTTCCCAGGATTTTTTTCTGTGGATTTCAGCAGTTTGGTCCACGTAGCGTCCCATTTTTAATGGGAACGACTGACGCCGAACCCGAACTGGATTTGGACTTAATCTTGCGTGGGAACCCTGAGGGTCATTCAGGCTTGGACAGCCACACGTGCGCTTGCCCACTGGCATAATACTGAACCAGGACACAGAGCAATGGGGCTTTTACTGTCCAGTGGTCGGACAGCACTTGGACCTTCAAGCAAAAGGAACTCCATTTAAAGGCACAGGGGGAAACAGTCACTGCCTGAAACTCCACCGGTTCAGGGCTGGTCCTTATCAATGTTTTAATGAGTGGCATGGAACCGCCCCACAAGCAGCTCTGCAATCATGGGAAATGCCACCAGGATGCCTTTAAGAGTGGTAGGCCCCACAAGGGCTACATAAAATTCCTATGAGTTGCACATAGGAATAAAATCCTATGAGTTGCACATAAAATTCCATGGCACCCAATGAAAAAAAGATCATCACGCTTAGGCTATGGCAAAATGTCCCTGAGAAATTCAGGCAGCCTAGAAGAATCAAGGCCAGATTCCTCCTCGCCAGCCAATGGATACAGCAGCAACTTCCTTAAACACCTGGGGAAAGACACCCAATCAGGTGATGAGTGAGTCTCCTGGAAAAACCGAGGAACCACTACCAAAAAGGCCCTTCATTTTGCCCCACTTGGAGCAGCCAGTGTCAGGGCCCCAAATACCCAACCGTCTAATACAGGATTCCATCCAGATTGACATGAGACATAGGATGCGTTCTCTCTCTCTCTCTCTCTCTCTCACACACACACCGTGCCATTATGGCAACCCAACTGCACCATAAGGAGGCATTAGAGGCACACACAGCTGCACTCACCCAGCTGGTGTCCTGCCATGAGAACTTGCTCGACCACCCAGATGACAGTATAGGGGTAAACCCTCAAGCCTCTGAGCCTCCAACCAGGAAACAGCCAGGAGACAAAAGTTCCCCAGCTGTGATGTCAGTGTGGCTGGGGGGAGTAGCAGGCCCTCGAAGCACAGCACTATAGCTGCACTCATAGGAACATGAGAACCTCAGAGGAGCCCTGCTGGATGAGGCCACAGACCATCTAGGCCAGTATCCCGTCTTGCACAGTGGCCCACCAATGGCTTCTGGGCATCTCAAGCAGAAGACCAAGGTAAACGTGACCTGATCTCCACTCCCTGAAGATGGCTCATAGAGGTCTCCCGCCTGGAGAATGAGCCAGGAACCTCATTGCTGTGAGACTTCGGCCTGGGTATAGCCTGATAGCAGCATGGGCAATGGTGCAGCTCATCTGCCACCAAAGTGTCTTGCTTTGGAAAGGAGTGCCAGGGGAGCCTGGTGCCATATACCCTGATCCCCTGTTAAAACATCCTCTGGCAAGCTCGCACTTCCTAGCCAGGAAAAGGCTGGCTCAGGGCGCCTTCTGGCAGGCTCCCTGGTTTCTTGCTTAGGGCATGTCCAGAAGCTTCCAAACAAGGGATCTCTGGTCCATGGCGCATTTCTACTTTGCTGCTTCAGTAAGTGTGAGTCTCAACCAAAATAAAACAAAATATCCTGCAAATAAAATACTCAATAGTTTATGCACTGGATTTTAAAACTGCACTTATGATGATGATGATGATATTGGAGCTACATCCTACTGCCATCAGGCTATCTGTTTGGCTCACGCTGTTCCATGTGCATTTTGTCCACTTAACGTGAAATGAAAGCATCAATTTTTCTTCATCAAGTGTTTACGAGGCTGCAGCCTTGGAGGCCCACTTTTTGGCAGACCTTCAGCGTGACTCATAGCCAAAAGATTACACAATCTGATTAGTCCATGAGATAACAACCAAAGAAACAGGCTTATTTGGGGGGCCACGGAGACGGCATCTACCGCAATGGCTTTATTAGCCAGCTACAGGCTGAAACTGAACACGTTAAAAAAATTAAACAGGCAGGTGGTCATATGGGCCATAAAGACAATATTGATTGATTGATTAATTTTATTTATTTATTTAGAAAATTGATATCCCGCCCTTCACTGAATGGTCCCAGGGTGGGTTACGATGAAATTAAAACATATCAAATAGAAAAACATAATTAAAAATATAACCCCTCCCACCCCTCCTCCTTCCCACCCCCACCCTCCTTCCAACCATAGAAGCAGGGGGAGGGAATAGCCCAAGTTGACCAGCAGTCCAAGTGCGAGCGCTAGTTAGTGTTGGTCAGTCGCGCTCCTTTCCTGCATGTGAAGGGAAATGAGAAAACGTCCCTGCTTTGCCCCTCTTGATAGTGCTCAGGACAAGCCCTATCCAAGTCCAAAGTGGGGAAGGTGGCTTCAGGCTGATCCAAACAGACCACGTCAAAATGCCTAAGTTTTAATTCAGCTTCAGTCCACTTTCAGAATAGGACACACGAGCAAAGTGAACAGTCTTTTTCTTTCTGCATTATCTAATTCAAAGGTGGATCTTCTGAGTTAGATAACGCTGTAAGAAATCTGTCACTTTGCTGATTCATTCTCTCATTCTGAAAGCGGCCTGAAGCTGGATTTAAACTTAGGTGTGAACACAACCATCGTCCCCATCCCCACCTGCCTGTATCTCTGGGACATCTGCAGAATGCCTTCTGGGCTTTGCAGAAAGAGGCAAGGCTACCAGATGGTTGGGCAAGCCACAGCAGACGGGCTGTGCAACCCATGGGAAGAGTCTGGTGAGGATGGGAGTACCTGTAGAAGGACTATGCGATGATCTGGATGCATCCTGGCTTTGGGAGTGATGCTGAGCGAAGAGGGCTGAGCTTTGCACCCTCCGGCCCTAAGAGGCTGTGGAGTGGGCAGGATTCAGGCAGAGCAGTTGCCCGGTGTGAGAACCGAACCGTTGCCACTTCTTTTGGCCATTTAAAAAATCTATTTCCCCCCCCCCTTGAAAACCTCTAGCGTCTCCTTCCTTCTCTTGCCACAGAGCCAGATGGCCGGCCGTGGCTTGAGCAGCTGGCCACGCCAAATCCTGCCCAGAACCGTGGCACGCTTTTGCCAGCAAACCACAGGGAAGAGCACCTTTCGGGAAAGCCTGCATTCAGGGCTCCTTTCCAGCAACAAATAGGCTTCGGTGAAAACCACACAACTCGGATCCTGCAAGCCACAGCAACGCAGCTCTCCCCACCTGACCAGGGTACGTGGCTCCAGGTGGGAAGCCATGCAAACTTTGCGCTGGGGCTGCTCCGCGCAGCATCCACCAGAGCCCTGTTCCCAAGGAGTGTCCGGGATCTATCAGGGATCAGGAAAGGTTTGGGCCTTCCTGAGTGTTCATGACATAGAGCTGACTTTTAACATGCAGAGGACCTGAAGACTCCGCACCGGAGCCCCAGAGGTGGCAGACTGGCCTGCTTCCCAGCTCACATTTCGTGCCAAAGCCCTTCACTTGGGGAGGGTCCAAGGTGGCTCTACATCCCTCCCTCCCCCACCCCAAGGCCAAACGGCTTTGAACCCTCTCGCTTGAACTCGGTGAGGTACCAGCAGGGATTCCAGCCATCTCCAAACAAGAATCCACACGCAAGAGAAAAGGAAACCTGACTAGATTTAGAAGGAAGCATTACCGGAGGCTCAAAAGGATTTGGCTGCACTCTCCAAAGGATTTCACAGGAAATTGCTGTAAGATAGTGGGGAGAGGAGAGAGGCTGCGAAGGCATCTCCCCTTCCCTCCGAATGTCTCACGTAAAGGGGACACTGGCCGGGGGAACCCACGAGGGGCCTTTGCACAGACTCCAGAACCAGTTGCCACTCGGTCCTTGTGGAAACCAAGCTGGCAAGCAGCCACCCTGGGGAACAAGGACGCCTCCACCCTGGGAGGCACCTAACCCATCACCCCGGAGCAGGGCTTATACACGGTTTGGGCACAGAGCGCATTTGCTGTGGTCGTCAGATCTGAGCCTTTGGCCGGAGATCCGACAGAGTTTCCTTTGCTGCTTCCTCCCATTTGAAGACATTTTGGGATAGGGGAACGCTTCCAGTTTAATTAAAATTGGTGGTCGCAATTAACACACATTACGACAGGAGGGGAACGGGGGAACAGGCCAACGTTCAAGGGAAAAAATAACTCTGTGTATGACCTACAGTTCAGCAGCGAAGGCTCGGAGCAGGGGGACGAAGAGTTACTTGCTCGGTTGAGGATGATCAGAAAGGAAACCAAAGGAAGAGGCCAAATTATCCAACCCCAGAAGAAAAAATTGGATTTGCTTGTCCGCCTCAGAACTGTCCCTTTGGATGGTTGATCTAAACAAGCCGAACCTATGAACACGGCACAGCTTAGAGGACTATCATTTATCTTTCATATTGGCTCCATTAAAGTTATTCATGTCATTACATTTTCACATCTTTAACCTTCTAATCTTTTTCTTTTTCTTAACCAAAAGCCACCCTTGATTAAAAGAAGGGTAAGACGGATATCGCAAGTAAAAACGGAAAATGCCTGAGGCATTTAAAAACTTTGCAAAGGTCGTCACCATTACGACTGCCTTGATTAGGCCTACGTGAGGTCCGTTTATAAAAGCGGTAAATACTCAAGTCCTTGAAAAAGTTCATTTACTCAAGAACACCGTGAACCTGCAGTGAAGGCCTCATTGACACAAGGAAGAATATTTGGGGGATATTATAGTGTGAACTGTTCCCATGTATCTCAGCCCCAGGAATATGGAATCCATTGCAAATTGAAGGTCAAGGGATCTCTTCTCAAAGTGACTTCAAATTAGCCTGAGGCCAGGTTCCCACTGGGCGATTTAATCCATATTTAAACCAGTTTTTTTAAAAAAAATCAGCAGTGAGGTCTGTTTTTTTGCATCCCCACTGTTAGCTTATAATGTGGACTCGGAGGGGACAATCCCCCCTCCCCTCTCTCCTCCCCTCAGCAAAACCCCCTCCCCATGCAGGCACCAACTGGGCACCATCATCCCTGACTTCATTGGGGCGGGCAATTCAAACTCCACCCCCTATATAAGCCCATCCCTGATTCAGATCATGGTAGCAGTTGTTTTTCACCGCTCCTCTCCCCAACGCTAACACAGCTTCCTATGTTAACAAGGGAGTAGGAGATTAAAGATCACTTTCCCTTCTGGTGATCTGGACTAGATCGGTGGATCAGAGCAGTACAGAATGGCAGGGAGGAGGGAAAGAAGGAGGGAGGGAAGAGGGGATACAGGACAGAAGCCTCCAAAGTCATGATACCACCCCTCTTTGTAAAATCAGACACTTTTGTCTGATCTCTTTGTTACATTGTTTCCTGATCTCTTTTTTAGTTACATTGTGGTCTGATCTCTCTTATTCTTCACCTCCTCTCCCCCACCCCCTTTCAGCCAAACCCTATCCCCTTAGCGCATAATGGCAAGAGCCTGGGGAAAAGGGGACAAAATCATGGCTTATCATTGGATCAAAGGAGAACACCGCTAAAGCATGGTTCCCTCCCCCACAAAACCACTTCCGTTCCTATTGCTAAATAGTGAGGATTATATCTAAATCCAGCAGTGAGATCTCTTTTGATTCAAATATAGATAATCCAAATTTTGGGATCTTTAATTCTCAGAAACTGCGGATTCTTTTAAAACACTGGGGACAGTGATTGCTTGCTCGTTAAATCTTGAATGGGAACGCACCCTGAAAGTACCTTTTTCGCAAGACGCATTTACGGTCACCATGTGCCAATCTTGAGTTGCCTTTGGCTCTGGCAACCACGAGAAGGGTTAATTTGTGCCGTTTGCATTCAAATGCCCTGAGACCTTTGGGTATAGGGCAGGATAAAAATGCAAATAATCAATAACAAACAGTTCAAGATAATTTGCAAGAAGCTGAGAGTGGATGCAAGTTTTGCCTTCATCTAATGCCCAGAGGCAATTGACAGGCCACCCTGTGAGACAGGGCACAGGACTCATCCAGCAGGGCAACTCTTATACAGTTCGACAGGTTCATGGAGGAGAAGTGTATCTAGGTACTGCCTCCAGGATGGGGAGACCAGCAAGCTGCCCATATAGACCATTTGCAAGGAACTGAGCGCAGGTGAAGGTTTCATCTTCTGCTTGAGAATGTCCAGAAGCCAATGGGAGGCCAGTGTTTAAGATAGAATGCCGGATTAGAGGGGCCGGGGCCTGATCCACCATCATCATGTGGATGGCAGGTTCCCTATCCCAGGAAACAAGCCGGAATAAGGCCCACTGAAGAAAGCCCCCCTTGTTTCATTATCACGACTGTCATGCACTTCAAAAGAATATAAGGAGAGATGTGAATTTGAGGCTTTATTCAGGTGATGACCAAGCGGTCCCTCCTTTTGCCCATTTCCCTCTGCTGCTCAGTCGCTTTCCCTCTTTCGGGCTCCTACTTGGACCCTAAGCCGGAGGGCAGGGCTGCCTTTTTGAAAGCGGGTTTGAAGGCCAGGGTAAACGCCTTCCCCCTCCCGTGGCACTCCCAGTGAAGCGTTCCCTTAGCAGAGCAAGGCGCCCCATGCCGTGAGAGATGGACCGCCAGCCATTCCTGCACCCCTTGCCAACACATTCCTTTCCCCTCACCTGTAAGGCTGATGCTGAGCAGATGTTCAGGGGACAGACACCCCACATCGGTATGGCACCTGACTTCCGCAGGTGCTCAGTGCCACTTCCACACACCTCCAGACCCTCCCCTGACTGCTCTGACAGCCAGTTTCAGAGGCCCCTCAGTCACGAATGGGTCTTTCCAATACATGGGCATCTGGTGCCATCTGAAGCTTTGGGCTGCATCTTGCTGAGCTGACAAGACAGCGCCCCCCAGCTCCAAGACCATTTCTTTGCATTTTTTTGTCTCCTGGAATGAGATTCTCACCGCCCCCCCCCCCCCGCCAGCCTCCCCCACACTTCTGCTTCCGTATTTTCCCTGAGATTCATAACAGGTTGGTCCCACTCAGTCTGGTCTCTCCTCACACACATGGAATTAAACGCAACCTCAGCAACCAATCCTCCCCACAGCAAATCAATACGGTCGAAGGCCAAGAAGAAGATCCAAATCCTAAGACACAGTGTGGACAAAGTAAGCACCCTGTCCATCTCTGGAAACTTCTGGGAGTCATAGAGAGTGCCAGAACATAAGAATTTAAGAGGAACCATGCTGGATCAGGCCACAGCCCATGTGGTCCATACGCAACTAAGAGGAGCCCTCCTGGAGCAGGCCACAGCCTATCTAGTCCAGGATCCTGTCCCACGCAGTGGCCCACCAAATGCTCATGGGCATCTCAAACAGAGACAAGGGCAAAACTTCTCCTGCTCTCGAGTCCCAGCAGATGGCCTTAGAAGCGTCCCGGTTCCTCCCCCCGCCTCCAGCCTGAAAGATGCACCTAGGCAGTCGTTCTAGTAGCCATTGATACATCTGCCATCCATGAATTTGTCCAACTCTTCCTGAAAGAGCAACCTAGGCTGGTTGCTGTCACCATCTCTTCTGGCAGCCAATTCCATAGACCGATGACCCTCTGGGTGAAGAAATCCTTCCCCTTGTCTGATCAGACTTCCTGGGGCAAACTTCCTGCTTCAGTGCCCAGCCATGGCACACCACTTCTGCATCTCTGCCAAGAAGACTCTCCAGAGGTGCCCATGGAGTCAACCCCAGAAGTCAGTCACGGCTTGGTGATACCCAGCGGGAAGAACAGCTGGACTTTCTCCAAGGATGCCCCAAAGAGTGGACAAGAGCAGCTCTTGCCAAATCCACATGTAAGGAAACATCCCTTTCCTCCCCGCCTCTGGGCTCCTCTTCAGGAGGTCTACACGGGCGCTCCAGATCGCATCCGCCATTCAGGATCCGCCCCCGAAGACGCCCCCCCCTTTGCTTCCTTTGCACGAGGGCGACGCAGAGAGAGGCTGTGCCGTGTGGCTGCTGACAAACGAGTTAAGCTTAGAACAAGGCTGTGAGGGGGAAAGCTGTCATCTTTCCCCGGCAAAGGAGGGAAGCGCCGCTTGTTTCCTGGGTAAACACTCCCTCGTCACTATTAAAGCTGACTGCCGACGGACGCGCTTAGGAGAGTTATGTCTGAAGCGCGCGCAGAGGGCGAGGCAGCCATTACTCTGCCAGGGAAAGCCAACAAGGGATGATTCACAGGCCCAGGCAGGCAGGGAAGCGGATGCAGGTGTGTGGACGACCGCTTTGGACCAGGCCCGGAAGGCATCGGCGGCCCCTGGGGGTCTCCTCAAGGGGAGCCTCCTGCCAGGCAGTTCTGACTCCACGGCAGGGCTGGGTTCCAACCCACCGGTGCCAGTCGCTGGCGCCAAACTGCCTTATGGGCTCGATTCTGAAGTATCTGTGTTACCCTCCACACTGCCAGCAAACACAGGCGAGGGGCTTTACCAGCAATAACGAGCCTGCCAGGAGAGGCCTCGGTGCCACAGCTGCTAAGATGGGAAGCCGCTCGCTTATGCCTCCCTGTGCGAGAACGGATGTTTCTCAGCGCCTTCTGCGTGGCGGATGGGAGCCGCTAGTTGCCGTTGACAAAGCAAACCGGGACGTAAAAGATGCCTTCGCGTCCACCTCTTTGCCCACACAGAGCCGGTCTGGGCGTGCTCAGCCTGCGCACCCACCGCCACCCCTGCTATGGCCCAAACGGAGTCACAGATTTCCACGCAGGCAGAGCAGAGCAGAGCACAGCTGCCTGGATTCTGGTGCGTGTATCACTTTGGTCCTCCAGGTGGGCTCACACTGTGCCCAACACGCCACTCCAGCGCGGAGTCATCTCAGGCAGGTCTGCCCTTCAGCTGGACTCATAGCTGCTGGCAGCCATTTGTACTGTGCAGACAAACATTTGAAGGAGGGGGAGGAAGGAGAAGAAGAGGACTCGAGGCACCTGACAAGCCTTCTGTTCTTCTCCCGCAAACACACACCCTGTGAGGCAGATGAGCTGTGAGCGCTCAGAAAGAGAGCCGTGACTAGCTCAAGTTCACCCAACTGGCTTCACGGAGGAGTGCCAAATTGAACCGGGAGACCTCCAGATAACAGTCCAAAACTCTAACCACGAGACCAAACTGGCTCACAGACGAGTTGGCTTTTCTACCCCACTTTTCTCACCCTTGTCAAGGGGACTCAAAGAGGCTGACAAACCTTCTGTTCTTCTCCCCATCTCAGATACCCTGTGAGGTAGGTGGGGGCTAGAGAACTGTGACTAGCCCAAGGGCACCCTGCCGGCTTCCTGGAGGAGTCTGGTGTTGAACTGGGAACCTACCAGATAAGAATCCAGCTCTCTAACTACAAGACCAAGGAAAGAGCCACAAGCATATTTATCAGCCTGCCACAACTTCTCCAGTCTGCCACCCATTTCCAGCTGCCATGCTGTACATTCTGGCCCCGCCCGTTCCGAGTGGTCCCTACTTCCCTCTGCTTCAGTATTTTGCTCTAGGCATGTGCAAATGAATTTGATTAATGCACGAAACATTATAAGCTAGCCTCATCAGCTCAAAGTCTCCACGTTTTGCCCTTGTCTTCTGCTTGAGATTCCCAGGAGCAATTGGTGCATCACCGTGTGGGACAGGATGCTGGACTAGATGCGCTGGGGCCTGATCCACCAGGGCTCCTCTTATGGTCTTAATATGGTGGCGACAGTAATGTTTCATAGCCCACTTTTTTGTGGCATGTCCCTTTGCTAAAAGGATGCCCTTCCCACCTGGCTGTAGCCCAGACACAGATTCTGGATGGATGAAAATATCTGTCCCACCCCAGGTGTCTCCATTATGGGATCAGGGGGGAAAGAAGTGCAATCACCCAACGTTAACTAGTGTTCACACCTGCAAGTGCTAGGTAACTACAGTCCATGACCTGTGCAATTGGTCACTCACCTGCGACCGACCCGGATTTTGTTTGCGGCGCCCTCCGTGACTGTGCGTGTGTCAGTGCCGCCACTATGATGATGCTAATGCCCTGCGCATGCACAGTTGCCTCTACGGTCGTCTGACGACCCCGGAGCACTGGAAAAGGTGCAGATACCTGCTGCTGGATGCGCCAGGTAAACAGTTTAGTGCTCCATACCTACTGCCTGATTATGGGACTTCTGGGAAGGCAAGTGGCACCTGAAGGCTGTAACAGACTCCTCAAGGTGCAGATGCTCCTCCCTAATCATGCACCATGGGCTGTAGTGCAGACACGAAGGCCAGAAGGACCTGGATCGGGGCTATCAGATGCCCACTGCTGTTACTCAGAAGACTGGGGGGGGGGGTGTCGAAAAGCCCATCTTAACAAAAGGGCCATCGGGCTCTTCAGCTCTTCCATGATCAGTCAGCCGGCAAAGAGTTTCGGGCGCATGGGCACAAGGCCTCCATGCACGGAATCACGGAGGGCACCCAGAGCATCTCAGCCTAAAGAGGAGTGATTATTTGCACAATTTCATGCACCACCACAAGCACAACTGCAACAATTAGAAGGGCATCAAAGATCAAGGATGCCCAAAGGGCGACAAAGATCAGGTCGCATCAAATCAAACGTTGCAAAGGAGGCCTTGGCTGTTCCTGGGTGAACGAACAGAGAATCTGTCAATGACACATGTGATGATAATTCACGAGCAAGATGCATTCTGCACCCAGGGATATATGGAGCTCTTCTGACGTCACCTCGGAAAGCAAGGCAGCAGGTCTGTGAGGCTTGCCGGCATCCTTTTGCCTCGAAAGACAATGGGAAAAACCTGGACATGAAGGAATGGATGCGCCGAGTTGCCCAATCATCAGAGTTTTCCCTCTCAGTTGCGCCAGGTGATCCAAAGTGGGGTGAACGTGACATCTGGCACCAGACAGACAAACAGCGAGAGATGCTCTATCCTCTGTCCAACTGCCTTAGGGGCTCCGATCCGGACTTCCTGCCCAGGTTCCACCCCAGTCTTTGCTTTTCTTAAGGCATTTGCAAGGCTTTCAATGCACTGCTGTGCATGGCGTTATTAACTTCTTCTATGGGCACAAAGCTAAGGATGCATCCACACACACAAAAGCAACTGGGGAATTGTGGAAGTGGGAAAGGTGCAGAAAAAAGGCAACAGGAACGATTAAGAGGATGAAACAACTTCCCTAGGAAACCAGGGGTGATTTCGCACTTCCCTTTGTGAAATTAACCAACTTTGACTAGCGCTCCTCTTCAGGGTACCGCCATTTTGGCTGTGGCACGCTGCACGACTCCCTGCGTGTCAGCGCCATCGCCATGTCGACGCTGACGCTCTGCGCATGCTCAGTTGTGTCTTCCTGGAGCACCAGAAGAGTTGAGAAAAGCTGCTGCCTCAATGTGCCAGGTAAGCTTTGGGTTAAGGCTGGTAAAGGTCTGGAGTACGATTTCATGCTCCACAGGTAGTGCATGATTAGGGATCTTCTGAGCAGGCAGGGGGCGCTTGGAGGCTGTGGCAGCCTCCTCCAAGTGCAGATGCCCTTCCCCAGAAGCTCCCTCATCATGCACTATGGGCTGCAGTGTGAATAGGTCTCAGGAAAGCAACGCGGTCCCCTTACTATGCGTGAATTCAGCCTCCCCCAGGTGTGGACGCCCTTCCCCAGAAGGTCCTCAACTGTTGACTACTGGCTTGTAGTGCAAATAGGCCCAGGCTGTACCTTCTGGGCCTCTTCGGTCTGGAGAGACGGAGTTTAAGGGGGGACCTGAGTGAAAGATATAAAATCATGCCTGCTATAGAAAAGGTGGTCAGAGAAAATTTCTTTTCTCTATGGTACAACACTAGAACCGGGGGCATCTATGAAGCTGATGGGTAGGAGAGTCGGATCAGCTTTAAGAAAGGATTCAGCACTTTCTTGGAGAACAGGTGTGTCATTGGCTTCTGGAACGGATGCCCAGGGTCTGCCTCCGGCTTGCAAAGAGAGACAGGAGGCCTCTCGAGGCCATTTGCTGGGAGCCAAAAGCAGACTCTGTGCTTTGGCTGGACCGGATAACCACATGCTGGAGGCAGCAGCCTGCAGTTTTTGCCTGCTGCCTATTGGCAAACCGCTTTGCAAAGCTGCCTGGATTAATACATCACTCCAGCTTTCATTCTAGGAAGCGACACGTAGGCAGGCAGGGCTCTTTTATCCGTCTCCAGAAAGCTGCTCCGAGCGACAGCAAGCTCTCAGCTGAAGCACTGCAAGGGTTTTAGGACCCTCCCACCGTCTTTGGCACGAGAGAGAGCCGGTGGGTCCAGAATGGATGGACACCACCTTGGACAAGCGGCTCTCTGCCCTGTGGCTCTCCTGCCATTTCCCAAACCTCTCTGGGAACAACGGAATGCAGCTGCGGGCCACTGAGGTTTGTGAACCAGTTTGGTCTAGTGGTTAGGAAGTCAGACTCTTATCTGGGAATACGGGGGTTCGATTTCACACTCCTCCGCAAAGCCAGCTGGGTGACCTTGGGTTAGTCACAGCTCTCTGCTGAGCTCTCACAGCCTCACCTACCTCACTGGGTGTCTGTTGGGGGGAGAAGAACAGAAGGTTTGTCAGCCGCTTTGAGTCCCCTTAAATGGGTGAGAAAAGTGGGTTAGAAAAGTCAACTCCTCTCCTTCTTCCTTTTGGAGATACTATGGACGCAAATACAGAAGCGAGAAGTGACAAAAACAGGGAGGGAAATTTAAAATCACTGTGTCGAGCACCAGGAGGAGTAAGATAATGGTAGAAGTTGGAATAAAAGACAGAAAGCCTGTACCTTCAGTCTGATTGTAATAAATCCTTTTCTTGTTCCACATGCAGGACTTTATCTCATTTTTTTTCAGAGTCTGGTGATGAGGCAAGTTTCCAGCAACAGGGAGACTCCAAGACGAGGTAAAGCGGGGGGGGGGGGGGGCACAGCCCTGACACACACACAGACACACACGCACCAAATTCAGTGCCGGTCCCAGCAAACTTCACTTCCGGATGCCCAAAGGGCATCAATAACCCTTTGCTCCAGAGCCGGCCTGCAGCGCCCGTCTCCTGGAGGCACACGAGGGGATTATGGATTTTGAGTGTCGAAAGCATTGATCCGGGTGCCGCGCACAGCGCACAGCTGCTCCCAGCCATCTATTATCTCTGCTGAAACTTTGTTAGCAACGTTTTTATCTGTCAATAAGGAGCCATTTGAGGTGGTTATTAGACAGCGCAAGGCCTAGGCGTGCCGCTGCGCCGCTGCCTCGTTAGCTTCCCTGTTGCTGTGCGACTAGTTTGCAATGCTCAATGCTCAGGGGGCGGCAGCGGCAGCGGCAGCAGCGGCAGCAGCGCACACCCTGGGGAGAAAGGCTGCTGGAGTGGTGGGGCAGGAGGCCTCCGCTCCAGCGGGTCTGTAAAGACACTGGTCATTTGGGTCAGAACCCTCCTCCGGATGGCGGAGGACGCCGGCTGGATGCTTTCCTGGAAAGCAAAGTGGGCAAGACATTCAGCACAGGAAGGGCAGAACCCTCCCTGAGAGGAAAGCGATGGGGAAAACAAACAAACAGCAACAAACAAAGGTGCCCTTCTTCTGGCCTTCGGTTAAATAAGGAAACAGCTTTTGTCTCCCCACTTTTGGTGTTTAATGCTGTAAACCTCCCTGGGACCTTTGGGCAGAGGGCGGGATAAAAACGCAAGCAAGCAAAACTCGGCATTTTCATGCGCCACCCTCCACTCCGAGGCTCCTTCTGAATTTCTTCTCACCTGAGTCCCAGATTGCAGCCACAGGCTTGTTTTTTCAGGACACAACCAGGCTACCAACATGTGCAGCCCTCTCCGTGGCCGTAGCCCTGGTAAACTATTCTGGCCACAAGTCACATTAAGTGCTACAACTGTCCAAATGGTCAGCGGCCAAAGGGGAGCCAGTCTCAGTCCCTGACCCAACTCCCTTCCCTTCCCTTCCTTCCTGCTGAGGATTCCTGTTCTGGCTGAGCTGATTGGGGGTGTTGGGGTGTCGGGGCGGGCAGAGTTACCCCTGGCCTCCCACACGCTGCACATTGCCTATCCCGGCATTTTTGCACGGGGACTAATTCCCAGAAATCAGCCAGTGCCACGCGCCAGCACAACAGATATTAGCACAGATGTAAGATTAGGCATGCCATGAGCAGGGGAGGGACCGCGGTGTCAATTCTGGTCTGATCTCCTACGGCTAACAGCGGCGCTCCTCTTCCTAGGGAACATCGAACACATCAGCCCACTTGTGGAAAACACAAGGACCCAAGAAGTGCCCAGCTGGGTTGGACCGGTGCCCCTCCTGATTGGGGGGCCTGTTCTCATGGGGGAAATGGGGCCCCATAAGAGAGCATCAGGACACAACTTGCTCTGCTCCCAGTCTACCAGCAGCCACCCTCTATTGGCTTATGCCTTCAGGGCTGGCAGCCACAGACAGCCCTGCCCACCAAGGAGTGACCCGTGACCTCTGCGGTGCCTTCCACGCTGGTGGCAAATACCACATCTGGTGGGAGCCACTTTAGAAGAGTGACTCAAGGCTGGCTGCAAAAGTCTTTCCTTGTGTCTCTCCAGACACCTCCAAGATTCAGTTTTCTTGGATGACCCCTAGTGTGTGGTCAGATGTGGCATTGAACCCATTTCCAGGCTCTTTTTGGTTCCTTCTGTCCTGACCCAAGTCTTTCCCTTTCCAGTGGCTGCTTTTCCTGGGGCGTTTTTGCACTTTCCTTCCATCCTCTGGATGGGAAAGGAGTGTGATGAGCCAACGCTTACGAGCGCTAGTCAAAGTTACCTGTCTCCACCCCCTCCCCGTGATCAAATACTTATCTGATCTGACCCTGAGCGGGTCCTCGCCTGGGCACCGCCAGTTTGGTTGAGGCACCCTCCACGACTGCGTTAGCGCCATCGCCTTGCTGGTGCTGATGCTCTGCGCACACCTAGTCATGCCTCTGGTTGCCCGAAGTGCCAGCATGCTTCCTCAAATAAACCTGGAGCAGTGGAAGAAGAGCGAATAATGCTCCTGCGCCAGACGCTTCAGGCAAGTCTCTGGGTAACGCTGGTTAATGCGTGGAGTGCAGTTTCATGCTCCATAGCACATAAACAACTAGTGAACAATGGGGGGGGAGGGAGGGCACGCTCGGAGGCTGCAACATCCTACTCCATGTCCGTATGCTCTTCCCCAGAGGTTCACTAATGGTTCACTAGAGGCTGTAATGTGAATGGGCCTCTGGACTAAACTGGCCAAATTTGGACTATATTAAATTCAGATTAGGTGAGTTCTGGGCACCTTTTATTTTGGGAAGTGAGAAGGAGCGGGTTGCCTATTTTGCGAGGGTGCCGCACTTTTGGGCCGCGTTGCCCATTTCCTCCCGTCCCATGACAGACAGGGTGAGAGCATCACTTTTGGGGCAGGAAGAGAGCGCATCTCCTGGCACACAGATTTCCTGGCTTCCTTGTCTCCTCTTGTGCCTTCAAACTGTTTGAGATTTTTACTGTTTGATTATTTAACAAAAGAGAAGGCGCAGTGGAAATTTCTGGTGTCTGCTTTGGGCAACACCCTGTTCCAAGACAGAAAGGGTCTGCAACTGTGAATTCTTCTGAATAACGGCAGCAGCAGCAGCATTTATTCCTCATCTAAATGGAATATTCTTATGTTGTGTTGATGTTTTTATCTGCGTACACCTTGCTCGGGCTTTCTTTGTTTTCTGCCCTGAGCTTTCTTGTGATGGAAACAAAGGATTTTTCTTTTTAACGAAAGGAAATTGTGTTATTAAAAGAAATCCTACAGATCCACATCTGAGTATCCTGGTGTTTCTCTAAGCAGAGTCCAGAAGGCGCAGCTGTGTCCACACAGCAAAGCCTGCTCAGTGCCGGGGGCTGGACCGCAGCACCTTCCAAGCCCCCAGATGCTATGACAGCAACCTGATCAAATCGCCCCAAAGCACTCCAGCCAGCAAAAGGTCGCGTGAAATAAAATGTCCTAGGGGCTCCCATGAAAGCCTCAAGTTGTGCTTGGGGAAGATAAAACTTAGCAGCTGCACTGGCAGAAGAAAGATACGCAAAGTTCTGACACTGGCGAGCAAATTCTGATGGCGCTCCAGAACCCTTTCGCATTGCGGCACGGATGCCATTTGCAATGGAGAGTTCCCAATTTGGCTAACCAGGGGCCTTTCTGCACCCCCCATCCCCAGAGGATAGGAATAGTGCACTCCCTCCGGCGTGCACTAGCATTCACATTTCCAAATCTCTCCTCCCCCCACACAACCACAGACCTACCCGAGGTGCGGAAGCATGTCCAGGCACCGCCATCTTCATCCTGGAGGCCGGCTCAACGGTGCATGCGCTGTCGCCATCAATGGGATGATTGTGATGCGCCTTGCATGAATACGTGCATTTGGGGTCATCTGTGGTCCCAGCACGCTTGCGCAGCACCTCACACGACCTGCCCAGCGCCATATAGTTGCAAATGGGTTTAGCAGCGACGGCAAAATCCGTCTCTGGTCAAGGTAAGTCTGCGTGCGGAGCACGAAATCATTCTACACAGGTAGTTTGCTTGCAGTGAACGTCTGCACAGAGGACCCTTTCTGAGCCGGAAACGACCCCTTCATGTGCAGATGCGCCATCTGGGAGCGCACCGCACACAGACTAAAGGACCCAGGTAAGAAGGCAGCCCTGCCAGGCCCTGCTGCACAAGGCAACATCCTCCCTCCCTCCCAACCTCCCTCCCTCCCCCGCCTACCTGCATCCAACCTCTCACCCTCATCAGAATTGCGCTCCTGCGCTCATCTGCTGGAAGCAGTCATGCAGTTGGAGGGAGACCCAGAGAGGGCAGATTCCATTCTCAGAGTCTCTGCAGCAGCCAGAAGGAGAGGGGAAGGTGCAGGGGAAAAGCTTGATGGACATGGAGGCGCTGGGGCGAGCATAATGAGTGGCACCCCCAGCCACAGAGGGGACTCTCCTGACCTCTGGAAAACGAGAAGATTGACGGGGCCTCTTTGATGTGGAAGAGGCTCTCCAGCTCCCTAAGAAAGAGGATCCTCTCCGCCAGCAGCCTGAGCGGGAAGAAGCATCGCCTCCTTTCTTCCACAGTTAAGAGCTCCAAATTCTTCAGTGCCGTGGAAAAGGACTCCAGGGAGCTCTCTGGCCCCTCTTGGTCCTGGCCACCATTGCTCATTGCTACGGCAAAACTGGGGGCCTTTCTGATCCACCATGGTTTGTTCTGGGCCACTGGGTCTGGACTGTGAGGCCAGATGGCCCCAAACAAGGCACAGCGTGGTGTGGGAAAGTCAGTAAAGTCTTGCATGAGCTTTTTTTTGGGGGGGGGGGGAGCTCTGAAAGCTCCACCTCAATGGGTCCCCCAGCAGTCTCCAACATGGACGCTTGCCTTCTGCTTGCCTCCATGGTCTGGACCAGAACGCGCTGGTCCACTGGTAGGTTTGTTTATGCAGCTGGGAAGGGTCCCCTGAGAGAAGGCACTCAGCGGCTCAGCAAGGACCCTTAACGCCTCCCCATCCATTCCTAACTTGCCCCTGAAAGCAGACCTTAAAGGTATGCTATTAATTTGTTGTTGCTGCTGCTGTTGGGTACCATTGAGTCACCACCCACTCCTGGCTGACTGCATGGACACCTCCATAGACACCACTGTGCAGTTTTCCTGGCAGAGATACAGAAGTGGTTTTCCATAGCCTACGTCCAGGAAGAGGCTGGGAAGCGAATTGGGGCCCCTGTGCTTTCCAGGCAATTTGCTCACATATTGAGCTACAGCCACTCCCAAGACTCCATAGGTACTGCTATGCAGTTTTCTTGGCAGGAATACAAAAGTGGTTGGCCATTGCCTACTTCCAGGAAGAGACTGGGGATCAAACTGTCAACCCTCTGCTCTCCAGGAAGTTTGCTCTACCACTGAGCTGCCCTCCCACCACTAATTTAAATGGAAACCCTTTAAATCCATCCCAAGCCCATTCATGTTGACTCCCAAATCACTAGTCTCATTCCACCAAGGAAAAGCCAGTGGTACATGGATAAAGAAAATAGCAGTGTATTGAAGATGAAATGAAAGTTAAAGGTTGCATCGCCGTGATAAACGTGGGCTCTCTTAGAGCACCCCTAGGGCCTGGTGGGTGTCCCTGTCCCCAGGAGGGGCGCAGACAGACCTCTGTGGTGCAACAGACCAAAAGTGTGACAAAATACCCTGATGGTGGATTCCCCCCCCCCCCCTCCCAGGCCACCAACACCACACAGAGAGCCTTCTGGAGCCATTTCTGGTCCAGCATTCAAGTCCATCTGGTGGAAACTTTGAAGCTGTGGCTTTGAACTCTCTGAGGCAAGGAGGAACCAGCTGCACAAATGTCTGCCTCTGGCTGCAGAAAGGGCCTTTTCCATGGCTGCCTGGATCCTGCCAAAGATTAAAGATCAGAGCGGCCGTCTCCCACATGTCGCTATCCAAGCCCCAAACATTCAGTTACATTATTGTACATGGTCTGTCATGCATGAGGAGGGAAGCAGAGCCCTTCTCCCCACTCGGAAGACCTTATAACTGAAGAATTTGGCCCAGATAAGAAAATGAGGCCATAACACACCCAGAACGCGCAAGAGAAAATCCAGATAGCAAGATTATGGGCAACGGGGGAGCAGGCACAAGGTCTGGCTAGAAAACCTGGCTCCGTGCGGCTCCGTGATATTTCCTCAGGAGTTCTCTTGGGCTGTCGCAGCTGAGCTCAGTGGACAGAAAGAAAAGAGCCCTGCCTAGAACGTTGCCAGGGAGAAATTTAATTCTGCCCATGGAAAGAAACAAGCATAAGCATCAGAATAGCACTGTCTGCAGTACCAGGGTAGCCTTTGTGCAACATGCCACTTGTGGACCTTCTCTGCGTTGGCCCCTAAGCTGTGGAGAGGCTTCCTTTCTGACGTGGCTCAAGGCAATAGGTGAAGATGCATCTCTCTACCCTCTCCTTTGTGGAAGGGAGCGTTCTCCTCTTCCTCCGGGTACCGTACTGCTTTTAATTGCTATTATTTCCCATTTTTATGCATTTTCATTGTCTTCACCTCTTGAAACACCAGCTGAACCTTCCCCAGCCTGGCACCCTTCATAAGGTTTGCAAACCTTGCAGCAGGTCATGGGAACTGTGGGGAAAGCAGGGAAGCTTCTAGCTCAGGCTTACATGCGGCACACGTAGAGGCCACCGGGCGACTGTGTACGGTCAGGATAGGTGCCAGTCAGGCTCACCACTTGCAGCTGGGCACTCTGTCACTGCCCGCTCCCAGGCCACGGTGCCTGCTGTTGCCCTTTTGCTCTGGAGGAAGAAGAACCGCACCCGCCTTTCCCAGAGGCCCTCCCTACAACCCCCTGGGGGCCAGGGGGGCCTCTGCAGAGCCTGCCCACTTGCCCATTCCGACATTCAAGCTCAATTCAAAGCCAGCGTAGAGCAAAGCGGACCCTTTACTCCCTCTATATAAACACCCGCGATAGCTTTATAGCCACGGCAGCCTTAATTTATGCTCACGCCGTGCGCTGGTTCAGCTTGTGGCACGTGGCAGTGTGTTCCTCTTTAAAGGCTTCGGTTGTTGCCACATATCATTTATACAGCACTTTTAATTTGCAAAGGGCATTACGGCTCCGGCTGTGTTTTCCTTGACAGCCAACCTCATGGGGGGGGGGGAGGGGGCTCCCTGCTTTCGCTCAGGCAGAATGGAGGCCAAAGAGAAGTGGCTTGGGACAACGATGGGGCTGTAACCCAGTCCTGAAGGACACGAAGGGAGGGGGAGATTAGATACAGAAGCTCTGGGGAACAAAGAATCCCTCCCCCATATAAGCAAATGGATGCTCTTTGCTGCTGTGCTGGACGGGAGGGGCTCTCCTCCTTTCCTGTCCAGTTCTGATGCCGGATCGCCACTCTTTCAGTTTGACCTTGAGGTCAGTGGGCTGGATCCTGGCCTTGGAGCCCCCCTAGGAACCCATTTCAGCAGCGCACTAAGTCCAAAAGAGGTCCCCTGCTAAACTGGCCCAAGTGGTCTCCAGGATCTGGATTAGCCCCTGCCGGCACACCAGCCGATCTGTTTAATCAGGTCCAGCGGTAATCCAGGTGAGGAACCTCCTGATCTAGATCCTGCTGCATCTGATGCGGAGGTGGGATTTCCCTTAATTCTACACTCTAGTGCGGAAGGGTGGCCCCTGGTTCCGTTCTCAGTGCGGATCTATCCTAAGTGCAGAAAGGCCCCAAGACTCAGAATGGTCACTGGAACAAGGAACGGCAGAACTCCCGAGGGCACCTCCAACCTCGCCTCCAGAAATGGCCGTAAAAGCACCAGACTGGCGGCCCAAGCCCGTGCCAGTAAATCACTCTGCAGGACTCCTGTGGGGACAGACGGGCCAAGGAACACAAAGTGTACCTGAAATGGTTCTTCGGTTGACAAACAGCTCAGTTAAGCCGACAGAGGCGATCTGCACCCATCTGCCCAACGGCCAACCTCCTCCACCCCCTCCGATGACCCGTCATGCCGCCGGCAGTGGGAGAGGGACTGGGGTGAGGACGCGTGGAGCTTCTTTATGAGTTCATTAATGACCTGGAAAGGGTTCAGCGGCAAGGGATAATTAAAGGAAACGCTTAGCTGGTTCTGCAGCCCCACAGGGAGAGCTGACTTGGCAAAGGGCAGCCATGGACCCGTGGCGCAGTCCTGATGACGCAACACCTTCCCAGAAGGCTTTGAGGTTTTGGCTCAAGGTGAAGCACTTCCTTTCCTCAAGGGCAGGAAGGCGTCCGATTCCTGTCCACTCCTGCCTTTTGCACGAAGGGCGTGCAGGGCCTGGGGGGGGGGGGGGACACTGCCGCAAAAAGCTTCCACAGAAGACAACCACAGCGGTGTAGCCATTTCCCCTCTGCTTTGCTTTCCAGAGGAAGGATCCAGCGCACACATCACACTACAAGCAAACATTTCAAGCACATTTACAGTTCCTTAAAACACACAGAAGACCATGCAACATTGCCCCATGTCCCGTCAGCAGTGCCCCCAAAGAAGGCCACATCTGTGGCCACAGCAAACTCCTTCTCCCACATGCGCCCACATATCATGGTCACTTCGCTCCTCTGAGTCAAGGTGTGAGCCAGACTTGCTAAGCACCATCTCCTCCCTATGGGCTCTGGGCTATCGTGTGCCGCCCTGGCCTCTTCCAGGCACCCTGGCCCACAGTGGTCTAGGGGGCCCCAGAAGCACTCTAAAGGCTATCAACTTTGTGGATGACCCACCTTGGGCCAGCTTCCAAGAACGTTTCTGGCTGCCTGGCAAAATGTCTCCAGGCATGGCATCTGTCCCAAGACCTGTGTGCTGGTCACTCACAGGCCAATGGACCAGTATGCCATATATACCACTGTATGGAGCGCTTGTAAGTGTTCCACACTTGGAGTGGGTTGGGAGACCATTTTCATGCCCAAGGCTGCTCCAAAGCCCTTTTCAAGGAGCAACAGACGGGGTGGTCTGGCTGTCTGGTTGGGTCAGTAAGGATGAGGCCAAAGAGGCAAGATGTATGCTGGAGAAGTGACTCAAGACTACACAGAGAACCTGCCCAGTTGGAAGTAGTGATGGTAGCAGTGCAGGACAGAGGTGGAAGCCCCCAAAACCAGTGTCCTCCTCAGCTTGTGTGTTCCTTGGCTTTGCATGGAGCCCTCTGCAGGCTAAACACTTCCCTTTGGTTCAACCCCCAAAGAGCCAGATCAAAGGGAGATCTACTGGAGCATGGAAGGCTGCAAACAGATCCAATGGAGTGCAGTACTGAGAGATGCAGGAGCATCGATGCAGGAGCCACCGCTAATAAGCCATTCACAGTAGACAACAAGGGTGAGTCCAATTAATTTAAGAAACATCCTGGGCTGGCCCTTTGATGAGAAGGATGCCACGTCCTGGCAGTGTGTGTGTGGGGGGGAGCATTTGTACAGGTGGTTCACACCTGGGTCTTTTTCTGGCTGGGCCTGTTATTCTTTGAGGAAGGTGACAAGTTGTTTGGGACAGGACCACACTGCTGGTCTTTGGCCAACGCATCCCAGAGGTGGGCTCCGTGCTCTGTTTCCTGTGACCAACTCAAGAGTCTGCACAGCCTTCGCATCAGTACGGCAGGAAGGCAGAGAGGTGTGGGGTGATGAGCCGGGCCTTGCCCGTTTCTGCCAACCAGCTGCCAATGGCATCTCCATCCGCCCTTGCTTAAGACAGTAACGAGAGAGGCAGAGATGAACTCCGGCAAGGAACTGGAGCATCCCAAAGGAGCCCTTAATTAGGGGGGATCGGCTCAGCTAGGAGTTCTGCCAGTTTCTGGCATGCAGCCTGGGACAGCTAATTGTTTGGAAGCAGAATTGAGTTGCTTGAAGATGATGCAGCAAATTGCATTTATTTTTCCTGGGTGCGGTGGGGGAACTAGAACTCTTTAAGAGCCACTTCGCAAGGGGGTTGGAACTTCATCTCAACGTCCTCTGATGTTGTCCTGACCTCGAAGCTGCTCTTTTGGGCAGCTCTGTCCTTGCTAGAACCCCAAATCCATGGGAGCAGCAAAGGGACCCATTCCTTCCTTTATGGTTGCCCCTTCCCCTTCCACACTGCACCCATCACCCTACAGCTTACCCTCCTCCTTTCTCCTGCCCTGTCCCTCCAACTGCACAGCTCAGAGAGCAAAAACAGGCTCAGTCCAGAGTTGGAAGGCTGGAAGAGTGGCTGGTAGCCCAAGGCAAGGGCCGTCCGCATGGTGTCCCACCCATCCTGGCCAAAGGGAAACCCACAGCCTCTGAAGTTACCAACAAGGGCCGTTTCAGCCAGGTGCCCTGAAGGAGCAGGCATTGGGGGCTGGTTCTGGGAGTCCAGCAAGATGGCGCCAGGCTCCCTGCCGTCAGCATACTGGAACAGCCACTTGCTGGGATCCAGAGAGGAGCAGTCGATCTGATCCAGCACAGAGGGAAGCTTTGGAGATCATTTGGAAGCATTCTCCCCTTGGGTATTGGCCAAAGTGCCATCTTCCCACTGGAGGCTGCCCCAAGGCCTTGACACATGCACATACAGCCTCTGGTCTAGTTGTTAAGGAGCCAACTCTTATCTGGGAACACCGGGCTTGATTCTGCGCTCCTCCATGAAGCCAGCTGGGTGACCTCGGGCTAGTCACAGCTCTCTTCTGAGCTCTCACAGCCCCACCCACCTCACAGAGTATTCTGTTGTGGAGGGAAGAACAGAAGGTTTGTCAGCAGTTTTGAGCCCCCTTAAATAGGTGAAAAAAGCAGGGGAGAAAAGCCAACTCTTCTTTTTTTTTCTGCAGATGTGGTTCCTTGGGGGCAGCCCAGGGCAGGCCCCGCCACGGAGGCCAATCAGTTGTGTATGGAGGAGTAGAAGAGCTTGCCTCTGAAGAACACTGAACCATGGAAAAACATCCAAATGCAAGATGATGGCACCGGGACAGGTGTTCACACACCAGGTATCTAGACGCCTGGGGGGAGGGACTGTGGGTAGTAGCATTGGCTACTGCAAGTTCTTAGTACATGTGTGGAGAACTTCAACCTTTGCCATCCGTGGCAGCGATGTGCAAATTCCCCCACCTGTAACTGACCCCTGCAATTGTGAAGCGTGAGGCCGGCACGGTTTCTGGTGGCCGTCTGGCAGTGCTGAGTTGGAAGACTGAGCAGATAAAGAGATGCCTTGATCCTGGGATAGGCTGGGGCCTGGACCCACCCCAACCCCCATGTTCCAGGAGGCGCTTCCTGGTTGGGAGGGATGCCCAAAATGTGATTGGTGTTTGCAAATTCAATCAAATATTTTGTATCCACAGACACTGACATCAAGAGAAAAATCTGATTTCCTGCATATCCAAAATTTTGATTGAAACGAACCAGCCTCCTCTCCCACTGAAAAAATGAACAACTCGATTAAGGGCTTTTTCCAATGGGAAAAAATGGTATTTTTCTTTGTGAAACTGTTTAGAAGCTTTTGCATTAAAAACAAATGCAAAACCCCCTTTTTTAAAAAATTGAAGGATTCAACAACTAAATCAGCTAACAAATTTTCACCTCTACAGTGAAACAAACAGGCAGGTGTTTCCTTGCACAGCCCTAAAGGACCCTCACGGATGTTCCAGGTGGGGCCAGAGAGACCAGCGGCAATTTCACGCTTCCCTTCCCGTCCACTGGCGGAAAAGAAGTGTGATTAACCAACGTTGACCGGAGCCCTTTCTGCACTAGCCTTTATTCCAGAGTATATCTTGGGACGGGGGTCAGTTGTCCATATGCTAATGCGGACTATGGAAGGCTTCAGCTGGGGTCTACCATAGTCTGCACTACCCTGCAGATAACGAGTCCATGTTCTGAGTTATGTTCCAGAATAAGGCCAAGTGCGGAAAGGCCCAGCACTGGCACTTGGAGTGCTAGTCAACGTTGGGCATTCCCTCCCCCCGGGATCTAATATTTACCTTATTCGATCCGGGGCCCAGTTGTCCTCTGAGTGCTGCCATTTTGGCTGAGGCACCTTCCACAACTACGTGTGTGTCAGCGCTATCACCCTGACAACCCTGACGCTCTGCGCATGCGCAGTCACATCTATGGTCATCTAAGGTGCCAGCGCGCTTGCGCGGCACCTCAAACAACCCAGGTGTGCTGGAAGAAGATTGAATGCTCTGGCCCCGGATGCTTTGGGTAAGCGTTTGGTAAAGATTTCATGCTCCAACCCTAACCGACGAGTAGTGAACATCTGGTGAGGATGGCCATGCTCGGCAGCCATAACAGCCTCCTCCACGTGCGTCTGCCCTTCACCAGAGGTTCACTACTTCTTCACTAGAGGCCGTAGTGCGAATGGGCTGAGGTGGCCGCGAAGGAGTCCTGGAGACGGGCGGGCTGAGTTTTAAGTGCCAGAATCCAAGCCTTCATCCTGGGGCTGCAGGCGTCTACATGATTCTGAGGCCATCAGGGTGTGAGGCTGTTCCACTTTGTCTTTGGCACAGACCTCATTTTCAGCCTTTCATTTCCATTCCTAGGGCCACCAAGAAAACCACGGCTCTCACCACAGGGGCCTTGTGAGCCATTCCCACAGGGCTCCTCCCCCAGGAATGGGAGCTACAGGAGAAGGAGGGGCCTGGCAGCAGCCCTTCCTCAACCTGGCCGGTCTTGGCCAGATGTTCTTCCCTGCAGCCTCTGACCCTCCCCTCCCTGTGGGCCTCCCTTCCCTTCCCCTCTCCTGCCCTGCCGATCGATCGGGTCAGCCACGAGAGCCCAGGCCTGGGTCTTTGGTTCAGGTTCCCAGCTGGAGTTCCTCTGCATCTGTTGGGCTGTGTTCCTCTTCCTGGCCCTTTGGAACAGTCTTACGGAGGGCAGGCAAAGGCCAGAGGGGGAGCTGGTGTGGAACGGGCCATGCAAGAATGGAAGGCGCCAGTGGTGCTTGCAAGCCAAGGGTGACTGGTGTTAAAGGGCTAGAAGCAGACACAACTCCAGGGTGTGAGAAGGACATGAGGATGCAGTGGAAGGCATGCTCGCTCCCACCCACCCTCGTGAGAACTGCCCCCATTTGAAGGCACACTGCCTGTGGTCAGAGGTCCTCCCCCTGCGAGGAACTCTAAGCCCACGGGATATGGGCCAAGGCGCCATCTTCATACCGGAGGGAGGCTGCTCCAATGCCTTGTCACTGGCACATGCAGCATTCTACCAGGAGGCATGGACTTCTGGCTTACGGGCTATGTGGTTCCTTGCGGACGCTTGGACTGCCTAAATCTATATGAATTGCTGGGAATCCACCCAAAAGTCAGCTTCAGGCAAATGCTCAGACGGGACCATGGATTTCAGACGTTGGCTCATCATTGAAGAGAAGAAGAGGAAGAGCTGGCTTTTCTACCCCACTTTTCTCACCCATTTAAGGGGACTCAAAGCGGCTGACAAACCTTCTGTTCTTCTCCCCACAATAGAACACCCTGTGAGGCAGGTGGGGCTTTGGGAGCTCAGAAGAGAGCTGTGACCCACCCAAGGTCACCCAGCTGGCTTCATGGAGCAGTGTTGTATCAAACCCGGTACTCCCAGATAAGAATCCAGCTCCCTAACCACTAGACCAAACTGGCTCAGAGATCTTTGTGGACACTCAGTCTGGAAGGAAGAGAGGCTGCTCGCTTCCAAGCCTGTGTGGGCATCTGAACCGGGCTGCCGCTGTGCGTACAACTGCCATCTGCCTCCACTAAGCGCCCTCTTTGTTTCAGAAAAATACAGAAACGGTGAGGTGAGAAATAATTTCAGGTGTAGATTGGAGTTGCACGGGGCTCCATGTGATGTGATGAATGGCCACAAAAGTCCATTTTTCCCCAGCCAGGCTGCACAAGAATTTGTAAAGGCAGCCGCAAGAAATTCCTCCCCAGATGCTCGCCGTAGAGTAAATCAGACATAATCAGACAGAAGGTGTGTTTGCCTGTCTGCAGCGGCAGAAATATCATATCTGCAAGGGAAATCAAGCCTCCGGAATTGCTGGGCCATCCTTCACAGAGACCCACTCACTTCGGAGGGAGACTCTTTGTTATGTCACTGAAAGCGCTTTTATGTGCCTTCCCGATGCTTTACTATATTTAATTGCTGCTTTTATCTCAAGACAGAGTTTTAGGCAGCAAATCCTACTCTAAATTTTATTTTAAAGTATCTTGTGCTTTTTAGAGCAGGGTGTGTGGATACAAATTATAAAAATAAATGGCAAACATATCTAGCTTACACAGATCCTTAGACAAGCGTAACAACGTGCGTGAGTACATAAACATGCGCACACATATTTGCATATTACGCACATTCAGTTCCTGCACTCATGAGGCAACGCCGGATCCAGCGTGACTTCCCTGCCTGACTCTGAGCTACAGCTCAATAGCACACGCTTGGTTTTGCACAGAAGAATCCAGATTCAAATTGCAGGAATCTCCAGTGAGAAGGGATATCAGGGGGAGAAGACCCCTTGGCTTGGTGGGATATTGACCAGGTATAGGAAGAATCGTATCAGGGGCTGTCGGTGCCCATTGGGACCATTAGGAATATCAGGCCACAGCCCATGTAGTCCAGCATCCCGTCTCACACAGTGGCCACCAGTTGCTTCTGGGCATCTCAAGCAGAAGACGAGGGCAAAAGCTTCACCTGTTCTTGACTCTTTGCAAATGGCCTTTTGAGGCCTCCTGCCTGACTCTCCAACCTGGAGGTGGTACCCAGGCATCTATTCTAGTAGTCATTGAAACACCCGCCCTTCATGAACTTGTCCAACCCTATAGGAACATAATAACTAGTCCATTACCCCACCTCACAGAGTAGCCACCAGCTGCCCATGGGCATCTCAAGCAGAAGATAAAGCAAAACTTCCACCTCTTCTTGAATCCCAGCAAATGGTCTTTAGAGGTTTCCTGCCAGAAAGATGTCCTTAGGCATCCACTCTAGTAGGCACTGATACATCTGTCCTCCATGAATTTGTCCAGCCCTTCCTTAAAGCCATCTAGGCTGGTAGCTGTCACCACCTCTTCTGGCAGCCAATGCCATAGACCGATGACCCTCTGGATGAAGCAATCCTTCCCCTTGTCCATCCTAACTCTTCTGCCCATCAGCTCCATAGAGTGCTGGCCTGCTAAAAGGAGGTGTCACTGGGCTCCAGGCTGGGAAAATTACTGCAAGTGAGTTAGCATCAAGCATACAATCCTGTACACTGACATGCACCCATGACAACTGATGCCCACTGAACATGAGTCAGTCCTGAACTGAAATGTGCCTGAAGGCGAATGGGATGCGTGGACCCAGGCTGTGAGGCCCTGGGTGTGTGTCCACGGGGGAGACTGCGTCCCTCGTTGCCTAACAGACCTGGCACAACGTTTTGTACTTTTGGTTTCCAACTTTATTCCCCACTTGAGAAGTCTGCCAGAGCTGCCAAGGAGAATTCCAGCCTGCAGTGGAGCCCACCGTAAAAGGTGTGAATGTAAAAGCCATCAAAGAAAGGAAAACAACATTTCCATGGTGGCCACAGAATTAGAGATGAAAGGTGGTTTATTTTCTGGCTAAATGCACAAGCTTTCAAGATAAACAGCAACAGGCTGCGCCTTGCATGCAGCTAACAGCGTCCATATGGAGGCTCAGTCCCCCTAGCCAAATCTGGAGCGCCAGTTCACAGAAGACGCACCCCCCTCTCCCTCCCTCCCTCCCTCCCTCCCGCAAGCCCCCCTTGGCCTGTCTTCTGTTTCCAATTGCAAACAGAGGTAGAACAAGTCATTACGGTCCTCTCCGTAGAAGAGGACTTTGCTTATCAATTGGGAACAAGCCGCAGCCCCAGCCTTGGGCTGATCTGCGGATGAAGCCGACCGAGCCAGAGTCCGGCCTCGCTTCATTTCATGGCAGCTGGAGACAGAGTGGGAGGCGGCTGCAGTTCGGGAGGAGGGCACCTGCCTGCAAAGCTCAGCCCCTGGCACCACCTTCAAGGAAGGCACGGGGCGTCAAGTCCATGTCCTTGCTGAGGTCCATCTGGGCACCCAGTGACCTTGGCCACAAACCTGGTTGACGTTTCCACTGGCAACAGTGGTAGGAGCTCACCTTGACTGCCCCACAAAGGTGCATCCAAAGGCTGGAGCCTCAGAAGGGCCCCTTGAGTGCCACTGGCCCTCCAGGGCTGTTTTTGCACTAGCCACGAAGACCCCATTTGGAACCCATTTGGAACCTGATAGGAACTCGATTGGTACAGATCTATTATGTACCATCTGTACGCAAGAGGCATTAAGGATCCTATTCTGAATGTGCTGTACCCACAAGCACCACCGAAATCTGGATTTAATGGGGTCTTTGAGCCCTTAAATCCGGATTAATGATAGACCCCTTTACTGTTGTCTTCCATGCAGACTTTTTGCACATACCTCCCTTAATCTGGAATTAGAAGACTGAGATTTTTGGTATCCGGTCCTCGTGGAATCCAGTCCTTGGAGTTCTGCATCATGGTGAGGGCCCCATGCGTCCGCACGGGCCGTCTAGCACCCGATGGCAAAAGGTGCTAAACAGGGCTGTCGTGTGGACACCATAGCCCCCATCCCTAGGCTCTGGATTGAAGACAACATTAAAGGGGTCTAGCGTGAATCTGGATTTAAGGGCCCGAAGACTCCATTAAATCTGGATTTCACCACCACTCGTGGGTACAGCACGTTCAGAATGGGGTCCTAATGGGGTCATGAGGGATCGTGTGTGTAGAAGGTACGTAGCTGATCCATACCATGTCAGGTTCCTAATGGGGTCTTTGTTGCAAGGACCGGATCCCAACAAGGACTGCATCTCAAAGATCCGGATCTTCTAGATCCAGATTAACAGAGGGAAGTGCAAAAACAGCCCCGGACTCTTTCTGGCAAAGCCTGGTGGATTGAAGCAGACCCTATGGAGCGACCTTCTCTCGCGCGGGACCCCGAGACAGGACAGGTGCTGGGGTTTTCAGGGCTGACGTCACCTCCTCGGGGCCTTCGCCCAGGCTGCCTTTCCGTCACGGGCGACCTGGGAGGGCAGCTGTGGATTCTCGGGTCCCTTTGCTGGAGCGGAGGGACGGTCCTTGAGAAGTTCATGTGCAGAAGGAGCACCGGGGGAGCCAGTCAGAAAGCACCTGAGGAAGGGATTAACTCCTGCCTGGGCCGCCTCCCCCTGCCCGGCAGCCCCAGCTCAGGCTCCGAAAGGCCATCTTGTCTTTTTGGCAAGCGATGCTCCATCCCCCAGGGGAGCCGGGTGAGAGAAAAGGGGCATGTGTTTAGAGCAGTTCCACTCGGTTCCACTCTCCTGGGTTATTTCTATCTCTTCTTGTCAAAATTTATCAAGTGCGTAATTGTTTAAACAGCATTAAAGCGCCGGGAGGCAAAGCGGCTGGGAACGGCCCCGTGTCTGCCTGCGCAGCTCAGGCTGACAGCTCAGCGAGGGGAGCGGGAGGCCGCAGCGGCGCAGTGGGAAACGGCCAGGCCTCCTCTGGGGCAGGGGGCGGAGCAGCCGGGGGCACAGGCGTGCCAAGGCCTCCTCTCCGGCGACCGGGAACACGGGCTCCGCCTGCAGCCTTTGTCAGCCTGGCGCCTCCTGGGGCCTTTGAGCAGGACCCCTGAGAAGGACCAGCAAATGTTTGGAACATTCGTTACTCGCGTGAATTTGGACGTTCGCACACGAATCAAACGTTACAACATTCGTACATCGACATTCGTAGGAATATGAAAGTTTCGGATCAAGGTTCAGAACCCTTGTGAAATGGAAAGGCGGGAAAGAGCTGCACCAGTCACCCCTGCAACGGATCCAGAATGAATTTGACAGGGTTTGAGAGCAGATTCAAAGTGGACTCAGGGCAGAGTTGACACTTTCAGGGCGGATATGTTATGGGATGCATATCAAATACGTATGGGATACGTATTTGTTCGTATCGGATATTCATATGAATTCATGCATTCATATTGAATGGAATCCTACCACATTTGAAGGGGATCTATTTGAGTGAATATGAATTTTATTACATTTGATTCAATATGAATTGAATTTGAAAGAAACCATTCATGCAGGAGGCAATCGGGGGCACAGAAGCAGGGTAGGGATGGTCCTCTGATGGGTCCAGGGCAGGATGGGCTACCTGTGTGTCAGGGGAGTGTGCCCATGGCATCTTCTGGGCCAGAGGCAGAGGCTTGCTTATTCATTCAGTTATCTGAGGATTTATATTCCACCCTTCACCAAAAGGTCCCAGGACAGGTCATGATAATGCAAATATATGATATTGGATGTAAAGAACATAAGACCCTAAGAGGAGCCCATCTAGTCCATAAGAAACTCAGAGGAGCCCTGCTGGATCAGGCCACAGCCTATATAGTCCCTAAGGACCTAAGAGGAGACCTACTGGATCAGGCCATAGCCCATGTAGTCCCTAAGAAGCTAAGTGGAGTCCTCCTGGACCAGGCCATAGCCCATCTAGTCCCTAAGAACCTAAGAACATCCATCCATTCAACCTTGGGCTGCTGTGTGAATTCCCGTGGTGGCCAGGGGTTTGTGCGTGGCCAGAATCACGGCTGCAGACACTGCAGTGACCACCCCCTAAGCCCACTGCAGTGATTCCTGCTGTCTCGCAGGCTGGCTGTGAGGAGTCACCTTGAAGCCCCAGAGCTAGTCACTGCCCCCCCCCCCCCCGAGTCAGAGGCAGTATTCTGTCCCTGTGGGGATACTGGCTGAAGGTCATGGCCCAAATCCCTTAGCTTGGCATAAAGGGACTTCACAAAGAAGATTTGCAAATTAAATCTCACAGTATTTTCAAGCTGGGAGAAAGCTAGTAAGCAAGTTCAGAAGAATCTGTCCTCCTTCGCTGAGCCCTGGCCAAGGACACCAATGGCGTCCCAACGTCCCTGGACTGCTGGCGGTGTATACTGGCTTGCTTTTAATACAGAGGAATGAACATCACCTCTAACCAATACAATGCAGGCCCCGGGAGCTTATGAATCTCACCGCAATCGGGCTTTACGACTGCTTATGGACAGTTTCATTCCTTTGGCTGAGATTTGTGTGCTCTTGGCTGGCACAGTCTCTCGCCACTGAGGGGTCTCCAGGGAATGAAACTAACAATGAGTTTCAGAAGTCAGGTCTCTTGCTTCGTGGCTGAGGATGAACTGTGTTTCCCAATGTCTGCCAAGGGTTGGCACACTGAAAGTAGCATCAGCCCAGAATTCAGTTGAATCTCTCTCTGGAAGTTCTGCAGAACCCCTGTGGCCGGTCCAGGTGGCCTCAAATATCTCTGTCCCACACAAGCCACCTCCAGGATGAAGATGGCATCGCAGGCACCCACTGTGTGTGTTACCATAGAAAGGCAACCTGCCCAGGATCAAAGCCCACAGAGGACCAAGGGGGAGAAAGGACCTGCAGGAGAGGCCAATAGTTCCGCCAAGGAAGGGCAGTTGAGTTGAAGTTCCAAGCCACACAGGCAACAGAACTCTGTGCTGCAGGACGTGGTTCTCAGTCACAGTTAATCCAGAGCGAGATTTGGTAGCTGTGCGATTACTGTGAGCATTGCATACATACGTGAGACTCACATGTACACAGCCTGGTCATCGGTCTATGGAATTTGCTGCCAGAAGAAGTGAGGACAACAACCAGCCTGGATGGCTTTAAGCAAGGGTTAGACACATTTATGGATGACAGATGCATCAATGGCTACTAGAATGGATGCTTAAGCACATCTTTGAGGCTTGGGGACAAGCAAGATGCCTCTAAGGCCGTTTGCTGGGATTCAAGAGCAGGAGAAGGTTTGCCCTTGTCTCTGCTTGAGATGCCCATGTGCAGTTGGCGGGCTACTGTGTGAGACAGGATGCTGGATAGGATGGGCTGTGGCCTGATCTAGCAGGGCTCCTCTTAAGTTCTTTTGTTCTTAAGGATAGTGAACTGGATCATGGCAGAAATAAAGAGATACTCTGGGCTGAACTGCTGCCCTTTGTTCAGACGGACCTGGCAAAGTCAGACTCACAATTGCAAAAAGCGCTTTCCCCTCAGTACCAACAATGAGAGCCAACACTTACTCCCCCTTCTTTCACATCAAAGCAGCCTGGTGTCCTCCTTATTTTAACACGACGATACTACAGAGTCATGATTCTGTCCATCCAGCGTGCTTGAAATAATGCGGCCCATAAAAGACAACCCATCAATCCACACCTTTGTCTAAACATCCCCACACTTCTCTTCTGTGCTTCCCAAGGTAGCCACATATTTACCCGCTATTTTTCTATTTTTTTAAGACATACAATGGGGACAAACTAAAGCGAAAACAAACAAACAAACATATCATCAAACAGAACATTCCAACACACAACCTAGTAATCAATCAGATCATTTATGGTAAGTAACTAAATGGTTCATTCAATAAAAAATTTGATTGGGCACAATTAAGTTAACATGGTTTGGAACAGGGGATTTGAGGGAATCAGGGTTGGTGTGAAGGGTTCGAATGCAGGCTCAATGGAGACCATTGTCTCCATAAATGAAACCTGTGCCTTTAGAAGACCTTTCTCTGCACCTTCTGCAACCAGACTTGTCTATCCTGCATGGGCCTTTTCAGCCATCAGTGCGCACGCAGCAAGCGTGGGTTGACCCCTTCCTAAATCTTCATTCGTTCACGAAGCCAAGCCAAGCCAAGCCAAGCCATGATGATGATGATGATGATGAGTTCTTGTACGGCAAATTCCCAGATCTGCTCATCACGCCCAATGATGTACCTGTTGTGTCTACGATGTGGACACAGTAACCACAGGGTGGAGGATTATAGGAGCTGACAGCAGCAGGAGGGACCACACAGCCTTCCTCAAGATGCTTTACTTGTTCTGCTGGGTTTCTGATGCCAGCAGAAGGGCACCCCAATTTCAAGAAGACATTGACAAACTGGAGCAAGTCCAAAGGGGGGGCGGCTACCAAAATGGTTAGTGGTCTGGAAACCATGTCCTATGAGGAAAGGTTGAAGGATCTAGGAATGTTTAGCCTGA
Source organism: Aspidoscelis tigris stejnegeri (assembly GCA_023333525.1). Taxonomy (NCBI): domain Eukaryota; kingdom Metazoa; phylum Chordata; class Lepidosauria; order Squamata; family Teiidae; genus Aspidoscelis; species Aspidoscelis tigris. The sequence continues at coordinate 1,347,340 of JALMGA010000007.1, forward strand.
GGAAGAGAACACTGAGAGGAGACATGATGGTGGTCTTCAAGTATCTGAAGGGCCATCACAGTGCAGAGGGATCGTCCCTATTCTCACTTTCACAAGATGGGAGGTCTAGAAACAACAGGATGAAACTTCAAGGGAGTCAATACAGATGAGATATTAGGAGAAACCTCCTGACAGTGAGGGTGATCAGTCAGTGGAATAGGTTGCCACGGGAGCTAGTGGGTTCTCCTTCCCTGGAGGTCTTCAAGCAGAGGCTGGACCTGCATCTGTCTGGGATGATTTAGGAAATCCTGCACTGAGCAGGGGATTGGACTCGATGACCCTGGAGATCCGTTCCAACTGTATGATTCTATGAAAAGCATCCAAAGGAGACCTGGTTTGTGGTCCATTCCTCAGACCACGCCATTGCCCTCCAGTGGGTCAAAGGTGGTCCCCTCCCCAGATGTAAGGGGGAAGGGTGGAGAAGGAGATTTACCCAAGCAAAGAGCAGCTGCCTTCCTCAATGCCCCATTTGAGGCCAGCTGTGGAATGGCTTCTGCATCTGCTGCACAGATGTGAAAGCAGAAAGACCATTCCCACAATTCCAATGCAAAGACACACTTTGGCATCATGTTTACCCCCACAGAAGGGCCATGAGATATGTCCCTACAGCAAAATAATGCTACGGTTGTACATTTGTATGCTCATTTTAATTTTGTATTACCATGTGTCTGATGTTGTTTTGTTTGGCAAGATTATTATATGTAAAGGATAAGAAAACAAAGTTGTTTTTAATGCTACAGTAAAGAGTAAAAATCAAATTTCTCCTCCTGTAGAGATCTAACGGATGAAGGATTTGATCTTGACTGGAGACTCCAATCTGGACCACCTTTTTAGTTCTGGTGAGTGTATCTGGAGCAGGTCCTACACAGCAATGCTGCCATGTGTGTGTAGAAAATCCATGCTGGTCGTGTCAGGGAAACCCTATGCTGTGCTCTACCATCAAGCTACCGCCTCTCCTAGGGTCTGCAAAGCAAACCCTTTGCAAAGATCTCCTTATGTGCATAAGGACAATGCAGCCCAGAGCGGACCTTCCACCTCCGGCATCTACCATATTTCCCCTCCAGGTCTCCCTCTGTTGATGCTGACTGACCTTCATCTTCATGACTGTGGTGGACAACGAACTGAACCGAAAGGAATAAGTCAAGCACCCATTCCTTGCCACTTTCCCCACTTTTTTTACCCTTCCTTAGCAGGAGGTGGACACTGCTGTTTGGCGTCATCGAGCCAGGTGTGGCTCTTGATCAGTGCTCTCCCTGGACCCATCTCTGGTGAGCCTGAACTATGATCCAGGACTCCTTTTGGATGCAAGCAGGGGAGGCCACCCTCTCGCACACAAGGCTTCCCTACTTCTCAAGCTGCTCACACTCACAACTCTTTGCTCAGCGGTGACGATGGCAAATGCCAACCCACGTGCACCAACAGGCTACGGAAATCAAAGCACAAAGCCCCGCATTTCTGTCTCACGGAGAAACGTCTTTCTTGAATGCCAGAGTGACCCTCTCCCTCCCAGCTGCAAACTGCAAAAGGTGAGTGTGGGGATGAGCTCAATCCCTTGAGGTCTCGTTACTGAGAGCTGCATGGCACCGTTAATGGCCCTGGATGGGCCAAAGGCAGAGAGGATGGCAGAGGAGACGAGAAAGCAGGATGCGCAGGGAATCCCAGGCACCACCTTGGCTTCAACGCACAGGAGAGGGCCAAGTATCACCCAGAGAGTTTTACGACACCCCAACTTTTAATAGCGTTTTAACTGTTCTACCTTTTCTTAAAAGCCAGACCCCCACGGCCAAAGACAACTGCACAGAAAGAGCCCTTGGGCTGCACTGCCTGCGCACTGGTATCACAGCCGGGCCTCCAGGTCTCCTATGAGGGGCAGAAGGAACCCTTTGAGGCACCTTTCATGCCAAGCGCGGAACTAACTGAGGCTTCTCCCACCTGGAGAGAGGATGCTACTGGCAGGGGTCATTTCTCTTGGCCACTTTCCGCCCAGCGTGATCAAGCACAAGAGGGAAAGTGGCCGCTTCCAGGGGCATTTCCTGCCCGCCAATCAAATGCACTGGGGAGAAACCTGGGAGGTTGTGGAACCAACGTCTCCTACCAGCCGCCAATATTTTTGTCCAGCTCCAAGGGGTCCCCAGATCCCTCTCCACAGATGCAGCCTTGAGCTCTACACTCTGGAACTATTTAATAGGAAGCCACACAAAAGCATCTGAACCAAGGAAGAAAACATGGGCAGATTCCTCCTCCGTTCATCAGGGGACAAGGTGACTCCTGGCGCCCCTTATCAGTGGGCTTCTTTATGCTCTGACATTTCCAATGAGTTATTTGGGCGAAGGAGAAAAGGAGTGCAGGTGGCACCAAGGGCAAAGGAGAAAAGGAGTGCAGGTGGCACCAAGGGCGAAAGAGAAAAGGAGCGCAGGTGGCACCAAGGGGAAGGAGAAAAGGAGTGCAGGTGGCACCAAGGGCAAAGGAGAAAAGGAGTGCAGGTGGCACCGAGGGCGAAAGAGAAAAGGAGCGCAGGTGGCACCAAGGGCAAAGGAGAAAAGGAGTGCAGGTGGCACCGAGGGCGAAAGAGAAAAGGAGCGCAGGTGGCACCACGGGCAAAGGAGAAAAGGAGTGCAGGTGGCACCAAGGGCAAAGGAGAAAAGGAGTTCAGGTGGCACCAAGGGCGAAGGAGAAAAGGAGTGCAAGTGGCACCAAGAACAAAGGAGAAAAGGAGTGCAGGTGGCACCAAGGGCAAAGGAGAAAAGGAGCGCAGGTGGCACCGAGGGCAAAGGAGAAAAGGAGTGCAGGTGGCACCGAGGGCGAAGGAGAAAAGGAGCGCAGGTGGCACCAAGGGCGAAGGAGAAAAGGAGTGCAGGTGGCACCAAGGGCGAAGGAGAAAAGGAGTGCAGGTGGCACCAAGAACAAAGAAGAAAAGGAGCGCAGGTGGCACCAAGAACAAAGAAGAAAAGGAGCGCAGGTGGCACCAAGGGCGAAGGAGAAAAGGAGTGCAGGTGGCACCAAGGGCGAAGGAGAAAAGGAGCGCAGGTGGCACCAAGGGCAAAGGAGAAAAGGAGTGCAGGTGGCACCAAGGGCGAAGGAGAAAAGGAACGCAGGTGGCACCAAGGGTAAAGGAGAAAAGGAGTGCAGGTGGCACCGAGGGCGAAAGAGAAAAGGAGCGCAGGTGGCACCACGGGCAAAGGAGAAAAGGAGTGCAGGTGGCACCAAGGGCAAAGGAGAAAAGGAGTTCAGGTGGCACCAAGGGCGAAGGAGAAAAGGAGTGCAGGTGGCACCAAGGGCAAAGGAGAAAAGGAGTGCAGGTGGCACCAAGGGCGAAGGAGAAAAGGAGTGCAGGTGGCACCAAGGGCGAAGGAGAAAAGGAGTGCAGGTGGCACCAAGGGCGAAGGAGAAAAGGAGCGCAGGTGGCACCAAGGGCAAAGGAGAAAAGGAGCACAGGTGGCACTAAGGGTTTTTTTTTTTGCAAACCACACAGAGCTTTTAGGGATCTCTGGTATATAAATAAAACAATTTTTTAAAAAGGGAGAGAACTGCTCTTGTTTACCAGGCTGCAACTCCAAACCCTCTTTCTGGATCAGGATCGGAATTCAGGGTTGGGTGGGCAGGTAATTCAGAGGGTCTCCCTGCCCCTCCCCCCTCCGGCCAAACTACTTTTTCTTCCAGGCAAGGACGCCGACGCCAATGTATGCAAATGGAGTCAGGCTGTCTGTTGCTGCCCTCATTTGCAAAACATATCAGAACTGTGCAGGAAAGGCCATTTATTATCATTCTGCACATGAAAGTGTGAAGATGAAACCAGAAAGTTTCCCAAGGCCACCAGAAGCAAATCGATTGCAAGAGATGCAGCAAACTCAGAAAGCCCCGAGTAACCCGGAAGGTTAAAGGCTCAATGCCACGGGCGAGCAGGGCACAAAGGGTCCCTTTTGGCAACCTCCGCTGGGCTCATTTGCATCGTGTGCACGCAGGTTCAGAATGAGCCCGGCCCGCCGCTGCAGAGAGCCAGTTCCGAGGTCAGCTGTGGAGGAGACTTCCACGGTCCCTGCTGACGGGCGGCCCTGAAATCCATCCACTCATCCACACATAAAACGGAAGGGAGTCAGATGTTTGCAAGGGAAGAGGGGTGGAGTCTTACTGCTGCAATCACTGACCCAGCGAGACCAGCTAAGGGCTCCCAGGGAATCATTCCCAGGCTGGAGTAGAAAAGTCAAAGAGGTTTTGGGAAGTCTGCAGGGAGAGAATGGAGAAGTGATCGAAAGTGATCTTGAGAAGGCAGAGATTCTGAACTCCTATTTTGCATCTGTTTTTTCCAAGAGGGGTAATGTACATGCAATAGTCCTTCACTGTCCTGATGAAGGACTAGGAGAATCAAGACACAAAATCAACACTGAGAGAGTAAGGGAACGCTTAGCTAACTTAAACGAATTTAAGTCCCCGGGTCCAGATGGATTACATCCTAGGGTACTGAAGGAATTAGCAGAGGTAATTGATGAACCACTTGCTGTAATCTTTGAGAAGTCATGGAGAACAGGAGAAGTCCCAGACGATTGGAGAAGGGCAAACGTTGTTCCTATCTTCAAAAAAGGGAAGAAGGTAGACCCAGGGAACTACAGGCCTGTTAGCCTGACTTCAATACCAGGAAAGATTCTCGAACAAATTATTAAACAACACATATGTCAGCATTTGGATAGGAATTCAATAATTAACAGTAGTCAACGTGGGTTTGTATCAAACAAGTCGTGTCAGACCAACTTGATTTCATTTTATGACAAAATCACTGAATGGGTTGATCAAGGAAATGCAGTAGACATAGTATTTCTTGATTTCAGCAAAGCATTTGACAAAGTATCTCATGCGATCCTCATTGGAAAATTGATCAAATATGGGTTTGACAAGGCAACTATAAGGTGGGTTCAAAACTGGCTTAGTAATCGTACTCAAAGAGTGGCTTTAAATGGCTGCACATCCAAATGGAAGGAAGTGTCAAGTGGAGTACCACAAGGTTCTGTCCTGGGCCCAGTTATGTTTAATGTTTTTATAAACGATCTGGACGAGGGAGTTGAAGGGAAACTGATCAAATTTGCTGATGACACAAAGCTAGGGGGAATTGCAAACACCAGAGAAGAGAGAGAGAGGATTCAAAAAGATTTAGAGAAACTCGAACAATGGGCTGCAACTAATAAAATGGTATTTAACAAAGAAAAATGCAAGGTTCTGCACCTGGGCAAGAAAAATGAAAAAAGCACATATACAATGGGAGGAATTCGGCTGAGCAGCAGCACATGCGAAAAAGACTTGGGTGTCCTGGTAGATCATCAACTGAACATGAGTCAACAGTGCGAGGCAGCTGCAAAAAAAGCAAACGCAATCCTGGGGTGTATTAGGAGAAGCATAGAGTCCAGATCACGTGAAGTTATTATCCCCCTCTACTCTACCTTGGTCAGACCTCATCTGGAGTACTGTGTCCAGTTCTGGTCACCCCAGTTTAAAAGAGACACTGACAAGCTGGAGCAGGTTCAAAGGAGAGCTACCAAGATGGTGAACCGTCTGCAAACCATGTCCTATGAGGAACGGCTTAAGGAATTAGGAATGTTTAGTCTAACAAAAAGAAGACTGAGAGGAGACATGATAGCTGTCTACAAATACCTCAAGGGTTGTCACAAGGCAGAGGGATCAGCCCTGTTCTCACTCTCTCAAGGAAGGACTAGAAACAATGGGGTGAAACTGCAGGGGAAAAGATTTAGTTTAGATGTTAGGAAAAAATTTCTAACAGTAAGAGTGATCAACCAGTGGAACAGGCTGCCACGGGAGGTGGTTGGTTCCCCTTCGATGGAGGTCTTCAAGCAGAGACTGGACGGCCATCTGTCTGAGATGGTTTAGGAGATCCTGCCTTGAGCAGGGGGTTGGACTCGATGACCCAGGAGGTCCCCTCCAACTCTACCATTCTATGATTCTATGAAGGAGCTTCTCAGCAGACCATGAAGCCATATCCCAGGGAGGGAATGTGACTGAGCCCGGATTCCCATCCCTCTGGCCACCATGAAGAGCCAGGGGGGAGAAACTGTCCTCCCACCTCTCAAGGTCAGGCAGAGGAACCAACGGCTGGAACGGATGAGAAAAGGCGGCAGCAGCAGCAAAGGCTTCAGCACCCTCACTGGCCACCACTGGAGAGAGTGAAGGTCACGATCCATGGGAAAGACCCCCCCCCCCCGCATCCTCCTGCTCCCCACCTTTGCAAGCTGAACAACTACAGCTGTGGAATTTGTGTCACACCTGGTGTCCCCTCTGACTCCTCAGAGGATGCCCCTGCCCCTGCCAGCCAAAGCGAGGGAGGCGCGCCCCAGGGGCTAAGCATGGAAACTGCTTCTGTCCCCCCAAACGGGGATAGTTCAGACTCAGACGATACGTAACACCCAGAGCCGAGTTCTCTCCGGAGAGAATGGCAACCGCTGTGCCACTCGCCTTCATGTGAAGCAGCTGTGCCACCGGGGGTGTGGTTCTCCGAGTCCTACTGAAGAAATGCCCAACTCTGCCCCTGCCGTTGCAAACAAAGAGTCTCCTTGTGTGAACCCTGATTCTTGACTCCTGACTGACTTCCCAAACTTACGATGACTCTCTGGTACTCCACCTCTTGGCCTGTTTGGCTCTGCGCACTCTATACCTCCAAGAACTCTGGTGTCTGCTATGGCTAGCCGGGCGCATGCATGTGCGAGTGCTTCACTGCTACCGCTTGCTCTGGACATGACAATTTGTCCTTTTCTGGAGAGAGGACCCTGCTTCCGAGTGGAGATGGAGACCCACTGACGTTTCTTGCTCCTTTGCATCCTTCTGGGCTTCCCACATCTAAGGGAGCACAGAAGCGTCTTCCCAAGGGCCATGGGCCACAGCTGGTAATGGCCTCCCTCTCCCCTGCATTGCTACCCAAGGGGTGCAGTTGCCCATCAGGAAATGGGAGCCTCTCCAAGTGCCGCTGGGGATCTGGATCTGGCCCCCGGAGCCCTGCTGCTCTCAGCTCCCCCCCCACCCCCACCCCAGAAGTTTATCTTTGTGACACTGATGCAAAGCAGGCTGGGTCGGAGGACAGGAAAATCAAAAGCAGCATCGGGGCGCCTGTTGCATCTGGCATCCAGCTGAGAAGAGAGAAGGGGGTGAACGGGGAGGGGGTGGAGGCTGGAGGCTGATTTAGTAGCAACCACTCAGGTCCACCTGAAGATCAGGAGGCAGCGGCAGCTGGCAAGATTGATCACAGCTGGGCCCAAGCTACAGGCAGTGGGAGAGGGTTGCCCCACCCCCCACCCCCGCTTGCTTCTCTGGCCTGGCCTGGCTGTGTTTGTTTTGCTGTTGATTCTCTCGGCTCCTTCCGTGCCATTCGCTGTCACACCACGCGCCTCTTCCCCTTCCCACTGCCAGTTCTTTGGGGAGAAATTGTTAGGGAAGGGGCAGGCCGCTGGAAGGCCAAAATGCCTGGTGAAGGGAAGGCCCTGCTGGCTCCCCCGCTGTGGCAAGCGGCTCCCTGCCAGCTCCCCCAGTTCCGGAACTGATCCTGCTCCCACTTCCACCTGCGCTGCAGACACGTGCGTGCACCCTGCTCAGGCTGTCCGCTCCTGGCTTTCCTGCCTGTGAACACGCCACCGGCGCCATTGACAGAAAGAGCTGGCAGGGGGCAGGAGATGCTGGTCAGATGGCCGGAGAAGAAACTAGTCCCCCCTCCCAGTCCAACCCCTCAGATTACAGCTAAGTGCCAATGCCACCACAGTGGCTGATGCCAGCCTTGCTCTCACTTCGGAGTCCAACACACGCAGCTGCCCCAAGATGGCTGCGACCTGGACTTGTGGCTGGGGTGGGGGCTTCCTTCTGCCTGTGCAGACCACGGAAGAGTTCCAGCAGCGACTGGAGCCAACCACGGATGGGCTGCATTTTCTTATACCTGTTTGGGGGAGACCAGGGCAACTTCTACACTGTCCTGCTGGACTGTGCCAGATGCATACTGGATGTGAGGTGCCCGCATGCCATCAGGCACCACAGAAGGCCACCGCCTCCCACGGTGCATGGTGGGTGCATGGATTGATGCTTGGCCCAATCCTGGGTGCAGAATCTCCATAGGAAAGTGCTGGGAAGTCATTTGGGCAAAGCCAGGCTGCTTCCTGGTCCCTGCTGCTCGCCATGCGCTCAGGCAGCAGTGGTAGGGACAGCCCAGGCCCTATTCTAGAGCCCAGGGGCATTTTGGTGAGTTCCAGCAGGCAGTCCACTTCCAGGGGGACACGTGCCGGCAGTGGAGCCGATGCTCCCTGCACTTTTTGGTCCCTGCAGGAACTCCACAGCGTGCATTCAGATGCTGCCCCAGTGGCCCATTTCTGAAACACCCTTCCAGTTGCCTGAAGAAGAGGTGCCAGGTGGCTCAGAAGGGCACCCTAGAAATCCAGCCAAGGACTGAGTGCCCAAGACAGACACGGGCTACCAACAGGGCAAGGGGAAGATCCGCTGCAGCGCATCGGCTGGAAGGGAATCTATGCCTTCCGCTTCCCAAGTTCACCTTCGGCTCATGAGCTGCTGCTGCTGCTGCCCATCCGTGTTTGCTCTCAAGGAGCTCTGAGCTGCTCTACTAAGGAAGGAGCAGTTGAGCAGAGGGCTATTAATCATGCCCTGGGGGAGAGAGAGCGTTAAATTAGAATCCCGCCAATTAAATTAATTACCCTGTAAGCACCTCACCTGATTAGCACCATGCATACTTAATCACCTCGCCCCCACCCGGAGGTCACTGTTGCGCTTCTGATCTCTCCGCAAATGGGGCTCAGCTCCTAGTCAGGGTGCCCCCCACCCCCGGTCTCATGTGACCCAAGGAGGCGCGTGAGATAAATCCTCCCCTAATGGGAACCAGCAGAGTCTGCTCAGACCTGACCCTCCCCTCGCTTCCCTTGGCAATCCTGTCTCAGGCTCCGAACAAAGCAAAGGAACTGTATCCAGAACAAGAAGAATGGGGAGGGGGGGGGCTTCCTTTACCTGGAGGGGCATGAGGTTTCTGGTAAGCAGCCTTTCTGTGCAGCCCCCCCCCCATTGCCTTTTTAGAGGGCAAGAAGGTGGTACAGAGTGTCCTGCACAGCCAGGATGGCTCCATTCAGGTGGGTGAGGGAGGGGAGGGGAGGGGAGGGGAGCTGTGCAACATCCCTTCTGCTCTCTCCGGCAGAAGGAGGCTTGGGGCCTCTTGCACGAGACCTTCTGGTGACAGCAGCCTTAGATGCTGCAGCGTGACATAAGCAGAGCCTGAGGGTGGATTCTGCATTTGTTGCAGGGACGCATTTAGAGAAACAAGCAGAGTTCCAGCTGAAACTGTCGGTAAAGCTTTGGTGCTAACGTTTAATCAGAGCGAGGGGGACAGGGAATTCTGCTGCTGGCCTTCAGGAACAGTGAGATCAGGGGGTCTTGTGGCCTAAATCTTGTAGGCCTGACGCTTGCCAGTGGTCACTTGTGTCACCTTACCACTAAACCATTACACCCACTGGCCATATGTAGGCTTTCACGGCTGAATTCAGTCTCAATTGTAGCAGTTTTGGGGCTGTTAGGTTTCTTCTTCTGGGAACCTAAGCTTTCGGATATAGCTATGATATCCATTGTAGCTATATCCAAAAGCTTAGGTTCACAGAAGAAACCTGGAACACAGCATAACAGCCCCAAAACTGCTGCAAATGAGACATTACACCCACACTTACCCAATGAAAGCAAGGCAAGCCAAAGCAAAATAAGGTTACATGGATCACATAGAACTGGGAAGGCTTTCCAAAGAACAACTGTAGAGAAAGCTTTCAAACTGGATAGAAAAGGACTTTTAAAATTCCTACGGATTTCTCAGAGGGGAGAAAACCAGAAACACAGAAACGTTGCAAGAAAGATTTCATTTGCATCAGGTGTATCCATTAGCCAAAGCTCAGTTGCTGATTCTACTGCTGCATCTCCATTACGCAGCAAAGGTGCTTTAGCCAGGTGCTCAGGGCAGCCAGGCCCCAATACATTAATGGAAGGTGGCTGCGCTGATGTTGAGGTGCATCACATCTGACTACATAAGGAAAGCAAATGACCGTGAAGGTTTATGAAGGAAGGAAATATCTGGCTGCTGAGCTGCTCACAGGAGAACCTCCTTCCACCTCAAAATACTGTGCAACACATAGCATGGAAATCAAGAATGGGGAAGTGGAGATGGATTTCACCCAGTTGCTCCCTAGATGGATCTTTCTCCTTGTGTCCTCTGTGCATCACCTCATAGGCATCCTCTTTCCTGACCCGATGCAGAATCCAGTAGGAGAAAACAACCCCATTTCAGAGGCTTTGCTCCCATTTCTCTGGAAATGCCACCTATATTAGTGTAAATAAACTAAACAATAACTAAATTACAGCAACCCCTTCAAGCAGCATTTTCTGCTGCTCCTGAAATTCTTTGCGCGAACTTTCTTTGCCACCTAGAGGACGGTACACTTTTACAGAAGGATCACAAAGGAACGGCGTGCGTTCGCATCATCATGAAATGCGCCCCCTGGAACGGCTGGAGAAAGAACGATGTCTACTCACTTCCCACTTTGAGGTTCACCCGATACTTGAGGTGCCACGACGGTCCCTCGTAGCAGGAGTACTGCCCGCTGTGGGAGAGGTCCACATTCCGCAGGACAAGGTGCGAGCCATTGAGATGGGATGCGTCCAGGTCGGTGCCGTTGGCCGTCCAAGTGACTGTGGCATCCTGGTCAACGGACCCACACTGTAACGTCACATCTGTCCCCAACTGTGCGTAGTGAACATGGGATTCTGGAAGCCAAAAAAGAGGAGAGATGCATTCATGCCGTTAGAAAGAGGAAAAGCTAGGGATATGCAACCCTCCTGCCTAGCCCTGCACTTCTACAAAGGTCAAGAAGTGGATGCAGACACCCATGGTAACTGAAAGGCATGTTGCATGGACAGCTCAGTGCTTTCGATTGATTAGATCATAGATCACAGAATTATAGAATCATAAGAGTTGGAAGGGACCTCCAGGGTCATCTAGTCCGACCCCCTGCTCAATGCAGGATTCCCTAAACCAACCCAGCCTCAGCTTGAAGACCTCCAGCGAAGGAGAACCCTCCACCTCCCATGGCAACCTATTCCACTGAGTGATCGCCCTCACTGTCAGGGAGTTTTTCCCCAATATCTCATCTGTACTGACACCCTTGAAGTTTCATCCCATTGTTTCTAGTCCTCCCATCTTGTACAAGTGAGAATAGGGACAATCCCTCTGCACTGTGATGGCCCTTCAGAGACTTGAAGGCCGCTATCATGTCTCCTCTCAGTCTTCTCTTCTGTAGGAGGTCCAGTTACAGTTAAATGATCTGTTGATCCTGGGGACGTCTTTGTTTTTTGGCAGACCAAAAGGGCCTGAAGCTTCTCACTGCCCCCACCCCCAGCCATCTCTGTGAGCCTGCAACACTCCTGGAAGACCAGTAAATCTGCATTAGGCCTCTGATGCCGCTGATGGATAACATTAAGCAAATGAGCGCACAGGGCAACCGGACGGCCTGCTTTGCTCGAGCTGCTGGTCAGCGAGGGAAGATCAGCTTTCTCCTTTGATGGAGAGACAGAAGGGCTCAAAGGCCCAATTATGAATTTGGACTCTGGCAGCAATCTCTCTTTCCTTGACGTCCGCTGCGGAATGGCAAACGCTTCCATCTTCCTCCTGGCTGCACATGACAAATGGCGAATCCTGGGTACTTCCCGGGCGCCTCCAGAAGGAAGATTAGGCTGCCCTATAGTGGGGTAAATACACATACTGCCTTTGAGGGGCCAGTGGCCCACTGTTAGTCTGCCACAGCTAGCGGTAGGAGATTTTTCTCTGAGAACAGAATCTGTGACCGTCTTCATCAAAGAGAGATGCCTTGCAATATCAAGGCCCCCTACCCATCCGCAAACTAAACATGCCACAGGACAAATTCTTTGCCCCAGCGTTGCTCCTTACAAGTAGAATACTGGTTGCAAAAAGGCCGCACGCTGAGCAGAAATCCCAGAGGAGACAGGATGGGTCCCACAGCTTGCAGAAATCATTGGACCAACTATCACGTCAAAAAGCCACAAATCCAGGGCAGGTCAAGACGTGCACATTTGGCCACTGGCTCCTTAGCCGTTTAGCCTGCCTGCTCTCATGCAGCAGCAGCAGCAGCAGCAGCAGCAACGAAACCAAGATTTTGGTTTAAGAGTTCTAGCTCCAGGCTCAAGCTATCCTCCCCAACCTGGCGCCCAGCAGATGCTGTTGGATTTCAGCCCCTGCTAGTCCCAGCCAGGACAGCCAAAGATCAAGGCAATGGGGATTCTTCTCCACACATCTGGGAGGCACCAGGCCCAGAAAGCTGCCTGGAGCTCTTGGCGGAGAACCGCTTTCTCCCTCCTTCCAGGGCTGCATAAAACCACGGATGGAGGGTACGCAGGTTGTTTTGTTACCTCTACATAACCCTTCCCTTTGTGCTGCCGGGGACTCGCATGAGAATTCCGCCGACTGGCCAGGCGTAACCCCTCTCTCCACGAAAGCTGGGCTGACTCTTCCTTGATTCTCTGTGTTTATCTGCACAACTAATAAATCTGCATCCTTCTGCCGGGTGGCTGCCAAGTTGAGGTTCCCTCCAGCTGTGGAACCTCAGCGCCTTTCACTCTGGAGAGCTCAGAGCAGATAGGAGCTGGACGTAGCAGAGCCGGCTGCGACAGTGGGACAAGACTTGGCTTGGGGACAAACCTGAACTCTTGCCCTTCCTGGCCAAATGGCCACGACCATCATGGTATGCCCAGAGATAAAGGAGGAGGAGGAGGGGAAGAGCTGGCTTTTCAACTCTGCCTGTCTCACCGATTCAATGGGACTCAAAGCGGCTGAGAAACCTTCTGTTCTTCTCCCCACAAGAGAACACCCTGTGAGGTGGGTGAGGCTGTGAGAGCTCAGAAGAGAGCTGTGACTAGCCCAAGGTCACCCAGCCGGCTTTACGAGGAAAGGCGGATCGAACCCAGTATTCACAGATAAGAGTCTGGCTCCCTGACCACTAGACCAAACTGCCTCAGCGGGTCTGACTCCTTCTGCATCTGCTGCTTCCTACCGCTCACACCCCTCCCAGTGGAGCTGCTATTCATACTGGGAGCCTGCCTGGGGCAGCAGAAGGAAGGTGACTCCTTGGAGCCTGCTGCTCCTTGGAGCCTCCACCAAATGCTCCACATTCTTTGCCAAAGGCAGTTTGTGAGGCTTCAGTCTGAAAAGACCAAACCAAATGCCCCTCCCTCTAAGGGTCTCCACCTGTGATCTGATCATGAGATGTTTCACCAAAGAGCACTGGAAGCTTCCACAGACACAGCCAGGCCCCGTTCTGTGAATTTGGTCCCGTGAGGCCTGTTCTGACTGAGAGCCACTCTGCAAGTTCCCAGGTACACAGGCCAGGTCCCCTTGGAAGCCATTTGGCTCTGACTGGGCACGCATGTGACCAGGCGACTGTCCCCATGCCATTCCTGGTGATGCAGGCTGGGTGCAGATTCAGCCGTCCCCATGCAAACTGGGACAAACTCCGGCACAGGAGAACAGTGCCATCTCCTCTCCGCCCCCTCTCCCCTCACTGGAAGCCAGACTGACATCACTCCACCCCATGCTGCCTGCTGCAAATGACGCATCCTGCCTCCTTTAGCGGGACCGAAGGGAAATTTTTTTTAAAAAAACTAAAGTAGCTACGAGGTTTGGTGGCAGTTGAGTGGCTGAGCAGTTTTGCTCACCTCCGCTCCACCCTGGAACTGCGAGAACATCCGGCAAGCTTAAAACAGAGAAAAATCAAGCCATTATCATGCCCGCCTTGGCGTCCGGGAAACGGGGGTAGAATATTTTCCCTGTAAAAGGGAGAAAAATCAAGCCATTATCCTGCGATCAGGAAACGGGGGGTGGAATACTTGTATTAAAGAGTCTCGTGGGGCAGCAAAGGCTTTAACATCATCGTTTTGGCTTTAACACCATATACTCCCAGAAAATCTCAGAGGTTGTGATCTCCAATGCACAGGGCAGGAGCAGCAAGCACAGGACACAAAACCCCACCTCCCACTGATGTGAGTGCCAATCTCCTCCCCAAATAGCCCAGGACCAGCCCCATGCGCAGGCTCGGCTCGCAAAGCAAACTTGGCACAGGTTTGGTCCTGGTTTGGGTGCTCGTAAACTTTACCTGCTTCCTCCCCACATGATTCTCCTTATTCGATCCCAGGGCCCAGTCCTCCTCTGGGTGCCGCCATTTTGGCAGCAGCGCCTTTCCACTGCATATGCGTCAGCACTGTCGCCTCGACGACACAGATGCTCTGCCCATGTGCAGTCACATCTACATTTGTCCAAGGTGCCAGAACAGTTGCGTGGCACGTCAAATGACTCCAGAGCACTGGCAAGAGCAAATGGTCATACCACTGGACACTTCTGGTAAGTAATCAGGTAACATTGGTTAAGGTGTGGAGCTTGATGTGCACACTTGTAGACTGTAACTTGGGGGCACTCCTGAACTCTGCTGACCCTTGAAGCTCAAGTGGAGGCTGTGGCCAGGAGCGCCTAATCCCAAGTACGGCTGGTAAGTCAACTAAAGCCTTTTCCAGATAGATGGCTACAGTGATCCGTGCTCTGGTAACCTCTAGATTGGATAACTGTAATGCACTCTCCATGGGGCTGCCCTTGAAGACGGTCCGGAAGTTCAGCTAGTGCAAAATACAGCCGCTAGAGTGCTGACTGGAACATCTAGCTGGATGCACAGCACGCCGGTTTTAAAAGGGCTGCATTGGCTGCCAATTCACTACCGAGCCCAATTCAAGGTTTTGACTCTGACTTATAAGGCCCTAAATGACTTGGGCCCCAAATATCTAAAGGAACACCTTCTCTCATACCGACCTGCCTGTGCCTTAAGATCGAGCGGCGGGGCCCTACTGGTTGTCCCACCACTTTCATTAGTGAGGCTGGTGGGCACCTGGGAGAAAGCCTTTTGGTGATGGCCCCCAGACCATGGAATAGTCTCCCCCTCGAGGTGCGTCACGCCCATTCCTTACATATATTTAGGAAGGCGGTGAAGACGCACCCCTTTACCCTGGCCTTTGGCTGAGATGATTATATTTCCCATCCCAGCACAGATACCATCATTTTAAACATGCTGTGTATTGTTTTAGATTTGTTGATTTTTTAAAAGTGCTTTTAATATATATTCTGTTTTAATCTGTTGTTTTAACAGTTGTTACCTGCCCAGAGACCTCCTGGTATGGGGCAGGATAGAAACGTAAATAATAAATAAACAACAGCCTGCTCTGTGTGCATACGCTCTTCCCCAGAGGTGCACTCATTACGCCCTAGAGGCCCAGGGCAAAAAGGCCTAAGGCCTTGCTGGGTTGGTGGTAGGCTGAGTGGAAGGGAACCCATATGCTCAGGTCCCCAGTCCGTGGCAAGGACAAGGGTCATTCCCAGGGCAGGTAACGAGAAAGACTGTCCCAGTTTGCCACCTGGTTCCCACCACTGGGCCTACGATGGTTGCACATCCTGGAAGACTTCTGCTGAATGTTGGATGAAAAATCCAAATAGTTATGAAGAAGGCCACTGAGTGCCACTTTAGCTGCCTGCCCGCCTGGCATTCTGAACAGCACAATTGGCGCACAAGTCTCAGCATGCTGACAGGATGCTGCCAGAGAGAACAGGCCTCCAATTGACATAGTCCATTGTGCATAAAATAGTCCTATTCACGAGAAAAGCACGGTGCATGGCAACAGGCAATGACAAAAGGATGTTCACTTGCTTTCATGCCTTCTTTTTTGCTAAAAATGTACCTGAAGAGAGGACTCCTCCCTGCCCCTCTCAGATGTTCCAGCACCCGCAGAACAGATGAAGCGACCGCGTACCTGAGCATGTAACACCAGCTCCATGAAGAGTCTCCATTGGCCTTTGGCAGAATTAGCCCCCTTCACCACAGGGACCTGACCGGGGGATTGGGAAAGGCACAAGAACGTCTTGGAATGAGCTGAAAGGGACCTTCAAGGTCATCTATCCAGACCCTTGGATCTTCCGCATTCTTCCGCATTCACATGTGGGAGAAAATGGAGGCCCAAAATGGAAGCGGCTACGCTCAGTTGTGCAACTGCTTTCATCAAATGGAAGCCCAGCCCGAGTGTTGGAAAAACAGGCTTTGAAAGGGGCGTTTGCAGGCCAAGTGTCTTAGGGTATCTCCAGGCGGCAGGATAGAAAGAAGACCCTGTGACCGACTCCAGCCACACATGTAACAAGCAATTGACTTCAGGACCTGCTGAAAATGAAACTGAATCATATAACCCAAAAGCCAACACACCACTCATCGCACATCTTTTGTTATTTTTCACACACTTGGCACACAGCTGGGCCTCCTCAGTGGTAGCCCCATCCCTTTGGAAGGGCATCAACTTTCCCCTTACAGGTAACCTGCTGAAGACCTCTATTTTTACTAAGGCCTTCCCTGGCACAGGCGCACCCGGGTCACCATTTCGGGACCCGGCAAGGACTAGGTAGGTGGTTCCCTCTCACACGTGCGTCCCAGTTTAGGCCCGTCCCCGTGTGTGTGCGGCTGCCCATGGGGCTCCCTGCAGCCTCTAGGGGACCTGATCCCATCCCCTAGAACCCACAGGAACCGGGGAAGGTACACGAATGGCCTGTCCAATAGGGGCAACTGGAGGCGGGCCCCGAACCTGTCAGGGAGGGAGGTGTGTGTGAACACTTCCTCCTCAGAACAACTTCGGACGATCCCGAACGCCCTGGGCCGGGTGTAGAGCAGTATTAACAGCCGGAATGCATGCGGGTGCTCTGGAACAGGCTGGGGGGGTTCTGAACGGAACCACCTGCCCAGAGGAGCAAATGCGCCATCCCAGGGCCTTCCATTTGTCCTCGTGCGAATAGGTCTCAGGCCCCTATTCTGGGGATATAATCCAGAATAAGGCTGCTTGGCGAAAGGGCCCAGGTCGGCACTCCCTCGGCCCTCCTTAGCTCACAAAACGGAGGTGAGGAGGAGATGAAGACGGAAGTAGAATCAGTTTCAGCATCTGAGCCTCTTTTGAGGAAAACAGGAGCGTTAACAGTTCCTAGCAGCTCCCACCCCTTCCTCTGGAAGTTTTGACTCACTTTAGACAGTCTGTACCATTTTGAGACGTACATCTCTTGGGTCATAGCCTACACACACAAAAATGTTGAGCCAGGGTGAAAGGCGGCGATGATTGTCAGCGGCGTTGTAGTCCTGCGACGTTTGGTGAGCGCTCCAGTTTATCTGCCAGCCTTCCTCAAGGGTTTGCTGTGTTGTCATTGCCAGCAGCTGCAGATGACCTTTGATAAAGTCCTGTTCTGGCTTTGTTGGACATTTTGCAAACATGACCGTGGGAAGGGCCGTGCAGCCGGGGGGGGGGGGGGACACTCTTCTCCCTGCATATTAAGAGCCGTTCTGCTGAAAGCAGTGCTGGACTGTCTGCATGAGCCTTCCGCCTGACTCTGCAGCTGGGGAAGAGGTGCCAGGCCAGAGGCCTTTCCGCACTTTGGTTGGTAGCGCACGATTAGGGAACCTCTGGGGAAGGGCATCCGCACTCGGAGGGGGCTGCCTTCCCAGACGTTCCCTAATCACGCACTACCTGTGGAGCACAACCCAATGGCGGCAGCTGAGGACGGGGACCCCGGCCCACGTGTCTGCCTTTTCGGGCTAGGCCACATGGGGATGGATTCCCCGTTTGCACCTAGGCAGGTAAAGACGTGTTCCCACGTGTCCCTTACCTGCCTAGGTGTGAATGGGGAATCCGTCCCTGCATGGCCTAGACTCCCTGCACTACGGCCGTTTGGCTGTTGTGCAAAAGGCCTCCGGTGGCCACCAAGCACTCCATCTTCCCTCAGTCCACAAAGGCCTTTTCTGAAGCCCCCAAGTTTGGGAGATGCCTAAAGAGCCCTGGGTGGCCCTCGTCTCACCTGAGGACCCAGTGAGTGGTTTCCACGCCCAGGTACTTTCCTGACCATCAGCCCACCTGCTCTTCATAGCCAACTCACGCTACCCATGACAACGGGCCGGAAAGCGGCAACTGCCCGACCTCTGGAGCTGGGAACCCCATCGGAGGCCGCCAGCACCTCCCTGCCACAAGGAAACCTGCAGGTCAAGGCGATGGCCCAGTCGTATCTGGATCCCTTTTATTTAGTCTGGTCCTGCAAACTGGGAAGGGAGGAACCCAGAAACCCGGCACCGTCCTTCCCTGCTCTTTTCCAACGTCAGCAGAAGCTCCTTCTAGGCGGTGGCTTTTCTAAACGGTGGGATTCTCTTATCGGGGGACATTTGCAGTTGTGGTGCCTGGTGGGGGGCTGAACGTTCCTCTAAGGCTAGAAGCAGAGAAAACAGTGTGACAAGAGGCTCATCCCCCATTCCCATCTGCCCGGGGGTTGGTGTGATCCGGGATTCCTCCGCTTCCATCTGCTGTGACATCCTTGGTCACTTCCTCCGTGCCCTTCCAGGTGAGAGGAAAGGGCTTCTCGACGCAACGCGCCTCCAGATCAGGCGGATTTCGCAGCGACGGCAAAGAAGGCGGCCGAGACCTTCTTCTCCTTGATCCGCAGGAGAGAGGAAGGGGGCTGGAGGCTCAGCCCCATATGCTTCCCAGGCGCCCCTTCCGACTCCTACCATCCAGATTCCTCCCATCCGCAAGGCAGGGCTAACGAGCCTCGCTGCTTAAATAAGCGCACACAGGCAGATTGCAGCTGTCAAAAGCCATCCAGAGAGGGAAACCACAGAGGCCGTGCGAGGCCTTGGAGCTCCGCTTCTGGACTTTCCCAAGCAGGGATGTGCATGAATATTTGTAACACGCGAATTCAGGTGAATTCGGATGTTCAAATTTGAATCGAATGTTGACGTTCAAATGTTTTGATTTGTATGTGAGCCACCTTGATCAGGTGGTTAGAGAGCCAGACTCTGATCTAGGAATACCGGGTTTGATTCCACCCTTCTCCGCGAAGCCAGCTGGGCGACCTTGGGCTAGTCACAGCTCTCTGCTGAGCTCTCACAGCCCCACCTACCTCACAGGGTGTCTGTGGCGGGGAGAAGAACAGAAGCTTTGTCAGCTCTTTCTCCTCCTCCTTGAAGCCAGCTGGGTGACCTTGGGCTAGTCACAGCTCCCTTCTGAGCTCTCACAGACCCACCCACCTCACAGGCTGGGGGGTATGGGATTCATATGGACTTCGTAAGCTACTTGTAGGCATTTGAATGGGATTGAACATTTGTATCAAATACGAATCCAGTGACATTTGAAGGGGATCTATTCAAACAAATACTAATTTTCGTGCATTCAGTTTGATACATTCAAATACTAAAATAAAATTTGTGCACACTGCTATTTCTAAGGCTTCCCATCGGTTGTCCATGGCCAGCGCATGGCTATTGTTTTTTGTTTGCTTCCACCCCGTGTTGCTTTGCATCTTCCACATCTCCTCTTTCTACTTCATTTCAGATGCAAACCTGCACAGCCACGTCCTTCTCTCTTCCGCTTCTACTGGGTGCAGGACCAAGGAATTGCAGGTTTTGGGTGCCTTTGAACAAATAATTGGGGTTGGTTGTTTTTTTCAGCCTCCTTGGAGGTTATCTTTCTTCCAAAAATTTCCGCTGGTTAACAATTCACTACCTAGCCCAATTCAAGGTGTTGATATTGACACAGAAAGCCCAAAATAGCTGAGGCGCAGAATATCTGATGGAAGATTCCATCCAGATCGGTTTGTGTTCTCAGATCACAAAGCAAGGGCCTTCCTGTAGTTCTGCTACCCTCAGAGGTTGAGGAACTGTGGAGGCACACAAGAGGGCCTTTTCGGTTGTGCCCCCCCCCCCCAGCTCTGGAAGAGACTCCTACCAGAGGTGCACCAGGCATCACAGGTGAGAAACCCCCTCCCCTCAGAAGAACCCCTCCCCATGCAGTCAGCAATTGGGCACCATCATACCCTGACTTCATTGGTGTGGGCAATTTAAACTCCACCCCCTACATAAGCCTGTTCCTGGTTCAGATCATGGAGCGGCAGTTTTTGTTCACCACTTCTCCTCCCACGGTAACACAGCCTCTCATGTTAACAAGGTGGTAGAAGATTAAAGATCACTTCCCCTTTTTCCTTATAATGGCAGGGGGTGATCATGATGGGGAAGGAAGGGAGGGAGGAGGGACTAAGCAGACAGGCTTTCAAGAGCCACCGGCTTTGCAAAATGGCAGGCATCGAGGCCAAAGTCTTTCTGATCACTTCTTCCTTAAGTAAAACCACGCTTTTGACTCACTCCCCGCTACGGTCTGATCTCTTTCTTACATTGTGACCTGAGGCATTTCCGCACTGAATCGCGTTCCAGACGGAACGCGTTCAGGCGGAAAGCTTAAGCCAGCTTCGGGCGCTTTCCCCGTTCACACACAGATGCGCCAGAACGCGTGTAAACGCGTTCCGGAGCGTCTGGGTGCGAATGCTCAAAGCGCCCGAAGCTGGCTTAGCCGGCAAATGCCGGCAAGCGGCGCGCCGGCAGCCGCGGAGGCAGATCGACAATCAGCTGTTTGAGAAACAGCTGATTGTCAAAGCCGCGCGGCGTCGGAGGCGCGCCGGCAGCCGTTCGGGAGACAGAAGCGGCGCGAACGCTTCTTCTCCCGAACGGCTGAGGGCGGCTCGTCCGCGTTGGAACGCGTGTAGAGCACTTCGAAGTGCTCTACATTTCGAACGCGGAAAAGACAGCTGCGGACACGTCGGAACGCAAGCCGCGCGCGGCCAATGCGTATGACGTGTCCTCAGCTGTCTTTTCCGCGTTCCGATCAGCCCCGTGCGAAAACGTCTCTGATCTTTCTCTGTTCATTCTTCACCTCCTCCTCTCCTTCAGGCATCCTGATTTCCTTTGCCCATAATGAAAAGCCTGGGGGAGGGGGGATTACAAATGACAGCTTCTATTGGGTCAGGGGAAACCGAGGAGAATGCCCTAAAGCACGGTTCCCTCCCCACCAAAACTGCTTGTTTTCCCATTTGCTAAATAGTGTGAAGCTTTTCTAAATCCAGCAGCGAGACCTCTTTTGATCTGAATATGGATAATCCATGCTTTGGGACATTTAATACTCAGAAACTGCAGATTCTTTTAAAACTCTGGGAATGGTGAGCTCTCAAAATGATTTCAAAGCTCTTTAAATACTGAATGGGAATGCACCCTGAGAGTAGTTTGTTTCAAGAACCAGGAGGCAAACTGCAACTGACCTGCCGATTGCCTTCCACACGTCTACAGCAAGGCACATGCATTTCTCATCTCAGAATCACACACTGCAGGGCCAGAGGAGCTCAGGAGCATCGTTAATAGGTTCTGCTTTTAAGTTTTTCTCATTGGTACTACATGATTTTGTCTGCAGCGTCTGGCAGAGGGTGGGTTCACACTTACCCTCCTAGTGACTATAATAACATCATGATAGGCTGGGGAAGACCCAGCATGGCGGTAGGCATCCACACTTCACGCTCTGAACAAGCTTCATACTGGGCCAGCAGCACTCAAAGTGTGAATGGTCAAGGCAGGGCAGCTGGATCGCCATAGCAACTAGCAAGACCCCCTCAGGAGCACGGTCAGACATTGCCATGATGATCTGGATGCATTTGCATCACACTACACTCAGAAGAGGGTGTGGACGCTGCTGCCCAGAAGAAAGTGGCTTCTCCTGGGACATCTTTGCACTTCCCTTCCTGCCCGCTTGATGAGAATGGAGGACAATGACCCAACATTAATTAAGTCCTCTTCTGGGTGCCACTGTTTTGGCTGCAGCGTCTTCCGCAACTGTGCAAGGGTCAGTGGCATCAGTGGTTTGTGCAGCACCACAGACAACCCCGGTGCACCTGGAAGAGGTCTGAATGGCCACTGCCCAGACGTTCCAGGTAAGCTTTTAGTTAACGTTGGTTGATTTTGTTCTCTACATCTAATAAACAATTAGTGAACTTCTGGGAAGGCAGGGGGCGCTTGGAGGCTGTGCGAATGCTCTTCACCAGGGGCCCATTCGCACTTAGGCCCCTGGTAGGCAATTAGGCCAGCTCTGGTACACAGTATATGAACCAGAAGTGTCCTAATTGCATACTAGAGGTGTAAGTGCGAATTCCTAAGAACATAAGAACATAAGAGGAGCTTTCCTGCTGGATCAGGCCACAGCCCATCTAGTCCAGCATCCTGTCGCACACAGTGGCCCACCAAATGCTCATGTGCATCTCAAGCAGAGACAAGGACGAACCTTTGCCTGCTCTTGAATCCCAGCAAATGGCCTTAGAAATGCCCTGCTTTCATCCCAGACGTTCACTAATTCTTGACTAGTGTCCTAAGTGCAAATAAGCTCCTGCTCAAGCAGTGGTCTGCTTTCTAGCCACTCCAAGGAGGCTTTAGTGAACTCTGGGAGATCTACAGCGGTTCTGGGATTCAAATGGAGTGATCCAGCAAGCGGCCTGGGTACAAGTGTGAAAAAGCCCAGAGGTGCAACCAGCAGAAGTGATCTGGCACAGAGAGATTAAAATTCAGGGAGTGCCAAGATGGGGATGAAACAGCCAAACTCACTTAAGGGCGAGAGCCAAGCGTGGGGATGAATACCCGCCTAGCAGATCTGGCTGAGACAAAGGGAGGTCTCCCAGCATGGTGCTTTTATTAATGGAAGCAGGAAGTTCAACTCAATGCTCCTTTAGGGAGACTTTGCTAGTGGTACGAATTTAGAGCATTCACATCACTTAGACGGATGTCCCCCCGGCTGTCGTCTTTTGTGTTCCCTTCGCTCTCTCTATCCATTATTAACCACCCTCATCCACTCCTGGAAGAAGAAGGATGGGGCTGGAGGCAGCTACAGCCGTCTCTGCAGCCCTGCCGGCTTCACCGGACATCTTTCTTTGAAGAAGGGGAAGCAGATGTGATGAAGTGTGGTCAAGGCGGTGGAAGATACGGAGCCTTCCAGATTTAATCTGTTCATTAGCGAAGGTCTGCAGCGAGCAGAGACTCCGTTTGTTTGCTGAAATCTCCGGAGTCAGCAGCTCTCCTCTCTTGACAGGGGAAAATAATTAGCAAGGAACTTTAATTAAGAGATAACAGATGAGCACTAAAGAACTTGCACTTAATCACCGTGGGACAGTTGGCAGCACAAACCCTGTTTATTTCATCAGCCAAACACGTCTTGGAAAGTCGGGCCCATGTCTTGCCCCGGGGGCGCATGGCTCTGCACTGCGTGATAGCTTCACAGACTCCTGCCACAACCCGCAATGAAGGAGGTGAGCCCCTCACGGGCCTTCACCTCTGAAAATCATTGCCTCCGCCTTGGTATCCTGAACTGCAACCTTCTAACCTGCATAAACTACCACTCCCATCATTCCATGCAGCTCCAGCTGGGTTGTCCAAGAACATCTGGAGGGCTGCAGCTGTGCAGAGCTCCTGGACAATAAGGCCTGTGATGAACACTTTCAGCCCCAGAAGTTGCAAAATCCATCCTCACTTGGATATCGAAGGCTTCAGCAAATCTTTGGTGAACCTCATGCAGAAAGCTATCCTTGCTCTGGCAACCTCCAGAGTAGACTGTTGTAATGCGTTCTACATGGGGCTGCCCTTGAAGACGGTTCAGAAGCTGCAGCTGGTGCAGAACGCAGCTGTTAGATTGCTCACTGGGACAGCTGGCCAGACACACATTATGCCAGCCTTAAAAGAGTTGCCCTGGCTGCCGATTCACTACCGAGCCCAATTCAAGGTGTTAACTCTGACTTATAAGGCCCTAAATGACTTGGTCTCCAAATATCAAAAGGAACACCTTCTTCCAAATCAACCTGCCCGTGACTTAAGATCTGGAGGGGGCCCCTCCTGGTTGTCCCACCACCCTCAGTAGCAAAAGGGGAGGGCAGCCGGGAGAGGGCCTTCTCAGTGATGGCCCCCGAGCTACGGAATAACCTCCCCCTTGAGATGCATCTATCTCCACTGTACATGTTTAGGAAGGCAGTGAAGACGCGCCTCTTTGCCCTGGCCTTTGGTTAAATGGAGATACACTTTCCCTTCCCACTTGCAGATGCTACTGTTTTAATACATGCTGCTGTTGTTTTCGTTATGTTTGATTTTAGATGTTGCTACCCGCCCGGAAACCTCCGGGTATATGGTAGTATAAGCAAACAAACAAACAAGTAATTAATGTCTTCCCAGCAAGCCAGGCAGCTGGGCAAAATGGGAGAAGAGGAATGGAAACTTGGCTTTGACCAGCGCAGGTTGAAATGCCCGCAGCACCTTGGCTGTGCTGCCTGGCAGAGGTTGTGCCGCCACTGATGGGCGCCAAGAAATTTCCCCCTGGGTGCCCCTGAAGAGCCACAAAACATATTTATACCCTTTTAAATAACTTTTATTCGTGCTTGGGCCTGAACCCTAAAAGCAAACTAATCCGTCGCTGGAAACCAGGCACAGAATGTTGGCCAAGTGACTGTGTCTCTTCCGAGCAGCTTCCCCAAACCGGGAGGGAGGGAACGTCCCTGCCTTGCGTGCAGAAAGACTTGCTACTCCAGCGTGCCAAGCAGGACGGAGGGCAAAGCTCACCGCCCGTGCCGCTCCTTGAAGCAGACAATTCCGAGCGGAGCCCCACAGGCCTGCCGTGGCTCCACATTTATTTGGACTGCCAATCCCAGGGCCTTCTCGGGTTCCTCTCCTGCTGTGGACCACGAGGCACGGCAGCAAGAAGACATTTCCCACCCGAGGGATCATCCCGCCGGCCGGGCGCTTGAGGGCTTAACAAACCCGGATAATCCTTGCAAGAGGCCGCTAAGGCAGCCCACAGTGCACAGGTGCAAATCTACCACAAAATGAACCTAAGGGGAAGGTGATCAAATCGCTGGCGAACGAAGGAGGGGAAAGCAACCCTGCACCCTGGGACGCTGAGATAAAGCAGCAGCCTTTTACCTGCGCCCCAAGGCTAAAGGGGAGGGGGGAAAGGAGCGCTCGGCTCGAAATCCAGGCTGACACCAATTGCCAGATGTTTGCGTGTGGACGCCGGAGGCCAGCTGTACATTCAATCAACGGCAGCCCATCACTGAACCGTGTTACCGTGCTGGAGTTTTAATGTAGACAAGCCCTCAGTGGGACAATCCACTGGAAGGAACCGGCGAGAGAGGAAACGTGACATAAAACGCCTTGGAGCTGCGTTTCCCATCAGCGGGGAAAGCGAAGGCAGGAGCCCCTAAGCAGGCAGGCGAGAGGCGGGGAGAGGGTCTCCTGAAGCTCATATCGGGATTTGGACTGGAAAGAGGGAAGAGGCCGCCTGGCATGCAGTGAAGGCAAGAGAGGCGGTCAGGGAGCGGATCCAGGCGGGTGTTGCACAGGTCAGGCGCTGAGAAGCGAAGGGGGAAACGGATTTCAATCTTCTGCTGCAGGCAAACGGATGTCCCCAACCTGCGCCCTCCAGGACACCCCTGAACTTGGGCAGGGCTGCGTGGCATTCCCAGAGCTTCACCTTTTGTCCTTCTTGTCAATGGCCTGGGACTGTCTCCCTCCACCCCCCGGGCTGGGAAGGGCTCTGCTTCCCAAAATCACTTGGTGGTGGTGAAGCATTGCAGAAGGGGCACATTGCAAGGCGCGTAAACCCCGGGAGATTTCTGCTCCTCTCTGGGATGAGTCCACGGGTGGCAGGACAGGATCCGTGGCTTATGTGGGGCACCTGTGCCACATATCAGCCAAGGGCAAATAGGCGCTTATGGCCGAAATCATGGCAACGGTCATGAGGGATGGAGTAATTTAAAGTGCCAACCTGGACATCCACAGCATTGCTGGTACAGAGGGCCCGACAGCTAGCGAGTCACCTGTCAGGTGTCAGAGAGGAGATCGCAGGGATCCTGAGCAACGGAGGGAAAGGAGACTCAGACATCAGTCCGGCTTGACAGGGCTGACAAATGGGGACGCATGAGGCTGGTTGGTCAGCGTGGTCGAGCTTTCAGATACATGAGCATCACCCTGCCGGAAGGCAAACAACCCTCAAATCCTTCTGCCACATTCACCGCTACCCAGCGATAGGTGCAGCAGGGGCAGGCACGCAGGGGAAACCCCTCCCCCACACGGCACTGCTGCAGTGGCCATTTTGCAACAGGAGCTTCACCACAGCTGGTGAGCTGGGTTCCCCTCCCCCTGCAACCCACCTCCCTAGCCACACATGGCCTGCTCCAAGGTCTTCTGGGACCTCTGGACACTGTCCAGCAGGCATCAGGGTTACCTGTGGGGTGCACCTCTTATACCTTTTAGAAGCAGCAGCAGCGTTGGCTTTTCTACCCTGTCTTTCTCACTCATTTAAGGGGACTCAAAGCTGCTGACAAACCTGTTCTCCCCCTTAAGCGGACTCAAAAGTGGCTGACAAACCTTCTGTTCTTCTCTCCCCAACAGCAGAAGAGAGCTTTGACTAGCCCAGGGGTAGGCCAACCACGGCTCGAGAGCCACATGCTGCTCTTTGGCCCCTTGAGTGTGGCTCTTCCGGCTTAGGAGTACCCTAATTAAGTTAACAACAATGTACCTACCTATATAGTTTAAGTTTAAAAAATTTGGCTCTCAAAAGGAATTTTAATCGTTGTACTGTTGATATTTGGCTCTTTTGACTAATGAGTTTGCCGACCACTGGACTAGCCCAAGGTCACCCAGCTGGCTTCGGGAGGAGTGCAGATTCAAACCCAGTATTCCCAGATAAGAGTCCAGCTCCCTAACCACTAGACCAAACTGGCTCTCGGTTTCTAAGCTTCTGATGCAAACGTGCTTGTTTACCCAGGATCGCCAGGCGTGAATGAATGTTTTATACCCCTGTCCAGTTTTAAATCTGTTGCTGTTTTAATTGCCTGTTTTTGAATCTGCCTTGAGATATTTTATATGAAATGCAGTGTGGAATTTTTTCAAAGGAATGAATAAATGAAGGCAGGGCACTTCAGTGCCCAGAAGAGTTTAACAGAATGTGCTGCCAGGCCACGAGGAGGTATTTAAAGTGGGTGTTTGCATGGCAGGTTTTTGGAACATGAGGATGGCAGCGTTGGGACATGGTGATGGGGGTGATGCCTATGTGGTCCACAGTTCTGTCTCACATACAAACAGCTCCCAGGTCCAAATGAGCAGGTGATGGTGGCAGGAACTGGAGACCAATTTGCACCGATCAGGGGACTTCTGGGAAGAGCATCTGCACCTTCAAGAGGCTGTCACAGCCTCCAGGTGCCCCCTACCTGCCCAGATGTTCCCCAATCATGCACTAGCTGTGGAGCACGAAATTGTGCGCCACACCTTTACTAACCTTAACCGAAAGCTTACCTGGATCATTCAGGCAGCAGCCACTCACACCTGTTCCGGTGCTCCAGGTTTGTCCGAGGTGCTGCGCAAGCATGCTGGCACTTTGGACAACCACAGATGTGACTGCGCATGCACAGAGCATCGGCATCAGCATCGTCATGGCAACTGTGCTGCCACGTGTGCTGCCCCAGAGGGTGTTGCAGACAAAATGGCGGCTCCCTAAGTGGACGGTAAGCATTTGATCCCGCAGCGGGGAGAGACAGCTAAAGTTGACCAGTGCTCCAAGGGTGAGTGCTGGTCAATGAAGGGAGGTGCAAAATCTCCCCTGGTCTCTGTGCTGCTCCCTGGCTCTTCTCTGTTGGGATTCTGAATGTGTTCATAGCTCATTTGATTGCTTTATAGCCACAGGACACCACAAAAAGTCTTTCCTTGGGTCAGGGCACAAATATTTTATGGGCAACTGTTGTCTGCGGACTTGATTTGCCACCCACCCATCCCCCTCCCTCGCCCACCTTCCCCATCTCTCCATCTCCTTCTCCTCCATCAGTTTCGCCCTCTGCTCCCATGGACTCGCAGATACCCCCGGGCATCAGAGGCAGACTTGGTGGCACCTCTTTTGTCCGACGTTCTTGCTGACCCACAAGAACTGCCGCTGACCGCAACAGCTCCTGTGCAGCGCACACCTCTGCCAATCCACCCAAACGCTCCTGAGGTCGGCTGGATGGAGCACCAGGAAGAAAAGCCCTGAGCTGGCCGGCGGGAGAAGAGGGAGGCTGAGCCAGAGGGGACGGAGCCTCCCCATTGCCTTCCAAGTTCTACTGAAGGCCACGGAGCCCGGGGAGCCACACACCACCCTCCTCTCTTTAATTCATGAGTTCTCCTGTGTGTCTCACAGAGGGGGGGCATGGGGGGGCGAGGAGGCGCCTCCCCTTGTCCCTTGGAGCCGTTCAGCTGGAAGAGGCGTGGGCATGTTCCGTGAAAGTTAATGCAACATTTATGGGGGGTTTTCTTGACAGGAAGGGACAATTGGGCAAGCAGACAAATATGCCGCTGTCACAAGAGATAAACTGCTCACAAGCCGCCCCCACGCGCACGGCTGGCGGAGCAGATGCAATTAGAAGGGGACTTTAATGGGAGCTCTCGGGACGGGGAACAAATGTGCCGTGCGCAGGGAAGGAGGGAAGGAAGGAAAGAGGGTGGGTGGGAGGGAGGGAGGGAGGGAAAGGAGCCCACAGACCTGGGGAAGGTGAGTGGAGGACTCCAACGGAGCACAGGACCGGTCTCCCTCCTCACCTGGGTCTGCATTCAGCCCTGTTTTAAAGCCCACTTCTGCCCCTGCCCGCATTAGCCCAGATGCCCTGAGTCCTGCCACACAGAGGCTGTAGCAACGGCCCGGGCCAGTGGGCAGGGAAGGCGGCCTCATGCCCAGGCAGGTGGGCACAGCTTCTAATGGCCAGTAGTGGCCCAGATTGCCTTGACCTGCTGAGAGCTATGTCACCTGGCCATGGCTTAAAATACAGGCCACCCAGGGAGGTGAAAGGAAGCCTCTCCTCATGCCCGTCCCCCGTGGGATCTGATCCTCAAGACATCGCCAGCGACTGGGTGGCCACGACTTTAGTCTCAAGGACACTGTGCTTGCTCAAGCACCTAAGAAGGGCCAATCTAGTCCAGCAGGCTGTTCTCTCAGCGGCAACCAGTCTCCTACAGAAGCCCCCAAGCTGAGCACACCCCTGCACCTTGCTCTGCTCCCCAACACCTGCTCCCCAAAGCCTCCAACCCCAATGGGAGCCTCCTTGAAGCCACCCAACCACCAGAGCTTGTCGGCTGGGACAGCACGTTTCTTCAATGAATTCTTAAGCATGGAAGAAGCCAAAAGGGAGCTGCGGCCCAGCTCGTCCGGCATCCGCTCCTTCCAGCATCCAAGCAGTTGCAAACAGAGGCCCATGAGCAGGACATAAGGACACCCCCTGCCCTGCTCACAAGTCTCTGGGCCTACAAGCACGAGAAATGCCCTGTGGATCTGACCAGTCCAGAAGCCTCATAGAATCATAGGGCTGGAAGGGGCCTCCAGGGTCATCCAGTCCAACCC
The DNA here is from genome assembly GCA_023333525.1 of Aspidoscelis tigris stejnegeri. NCBI lineage: Eukaryota > Metazoa > Chordata > Lepidosauria > Squamata > Teiidae > Aspidoscelis > Aspidoscelis tigris. Next base: position 1,376,728 of record JALMGA010000007.1, read on the forward strand.
CTGCTCAATGCAGAGTCTCCTATACCATCCGAGAGAGATGCAGGTCCAGCCTCTGCTTGAAGACCTCCAGTGATGGAGAACCCACTACCTCCCATGGCAACCTGTTCCACTGACTGGTCGCCCTCACTGTCAGAAAGTTTCTCCTAATATCTCATCAGTATTGACTCCCTTGAAGTTTCATCCCGTTGTTTCTAGTCCTCCCATCTTGTGCAAGTGAGAATAGGGACGATCCCTCTGCACTGTGATGGCCCTTCAGACACTTGAAGACCAAGATCATGTCTCCTCTCAGTCTTCTCTTCTGCAGGCTAAACATTCCTAGATCCTTCAACCTCTCCTCCTAGGATGTGCTTTCCAGACCACTCCCCATTTTGGTCGCCTTCCTGTGGACTTGCTCTAGTCTGTCCATGTCTTTTTTTGACGGTGCCTCTTCTTCCAATGCTTTCCTGTTGCCTGTGGAACCCACATTCTCCCAGCAGCTGCCCTTCAGAGACATTTCCTGAAGGTTTCCTTCACTAAAAGGAGCCAGGCTTGGTCTTCTGGGCCGGTTCAGCCTCTGTCCTGTTTCTCATTTAATGATCAGTTGCAAGCACCATTAACGTTTGGTTGGTGGACCACACTGATGATCCTCTTCTTAGGTTTTACTCTGCACATTTACGGTTGGGATCTCACCAAAATCATCAGACTTCCACATAAGATGCAATCATCTCACTGGCATAATTTAATGTAGGCCAAGAACAATGAAACACGCACTTTCTCTTCCTTTGGCAGCACACCGGCCCTGATTTTTTAAAAATGTCCCTGAGCTGCCGTCAAAAAATTTCATGATGTCTGAATTAAACAAGCTGCTGAACTGACCCCCTAATGATCCCACCCATGTGAACCATCCTTCACACAGCCCCTTTGTTCGGTAGCCGTGACAAAGGCAGGTTCAAAGGGTCTTTGCTTCCAAACACAACCCCCCTGCAGATGATCTCTAGAGCCTGGAAAACTTCCCTCTTTCTTCTTGTGGTGCCCATAACCCAACCCCGGCTCCCTCTGGGGCATCAGGTGCTGGAAGGCTAGGGCCAGCTCAGGAAACCGGGGTCTGCTGCTAAAACAAAGCAAAACTCCAAGAAGATTCCAGAAGGGGAAGGTGAGAAGCACTCCAAAAAGAGGAAGAGGCTTCTTTCGCCTGTTGCCTCTCCAACCCCACTCTCTGCCCAGGATCTACACCTTCCTTAGGCAACTCCAGCGGCCAAAGTGTGAGCGATGCCAGTGACTTTAGAGCAGGGTTGTCTCCATGTGGCAAATCTCCTAAACATGAGAACCTAAGAGGGGCCCTGCTGGATCAGGCCACAGCCCATCTAGTCCATAAGACCCTAAGAGGAGCCCTGCAGGATGAGGCCACGGCCCATCTAGTCCATAAGAACCTCAGAGGAGCCCTGCTGGATCAGGCCACAGCCCATCTAGTCCATAAGACCCTAAGAGGAGCCCTGCAGGATGAGGCCACCGCCCATCTAGTCCATAAGAACCTCAGAGGAGCCCTGTTGGATCAGGCCACAGCCCATCTAGTCCATAAGAACCTCAGAGGAGCCCTGTTGGATCAGGCCACAGCCCATCTAGTCCATAAGAACCTAAAAGGAGCCCTGCTGGATCAGGCCACAGCCCATCCGGTCCATAAGAACCTCAGAGGAGCCCTGCTGGATCAGGCCACAGCCCATCTAGTCCATAAGAACCTCAGAGGAGCCCTGCTGGATCAGGCCACAGCCCATCTAGTCCAGCATCCAGTCCCACACAGTGGCCACCAATTGCCCATGGGCACCTCAAGCAGAGACAAGGGCAAACCTCCTCCTGCTCTTGAATCCCAGCAAATGGCCTGAAGCAGAAATCAGTGTGCATGTGTGCACAGATGTGTCCCTTCTCCCTCTCCCTCCCCTCCCAGCCGTCCCCACACTCCTCTGTTCTGGCCAGTCCACTCCCGCCTGCCTGCCTGCCTGCCTTTGACGCTACACAGGATATCGGGTTTGGAATGGAGGCAGCTGCCTCACGCCTCCGTCCTCCAGAGCCCCATTTTGGGAAGGCTGAGAGCCGACTTCCCTTCCCAGCCAAAGGAAGCCGTAAACCAAAGGAACATTAAGCAGAGCAGAGCCGCCTTTGCCCTTTGCCTTTCTTCACAAACACCTCCCGGTTCCTTGGGACGCCGTCCCCAGAGCGGCTGGGATTTCGGACGTGTTGACGGCACCCCGGCGTCCAATTATTCCTCAGCTGAGAGCGGCGGGCGACGCGGAGGAGATCTGGTTTCCAGTAGGAAATGGCCATGAAACCGACCCGACCATTACCTAATCCATCCACTTTGGGGACCGGCCGCGCGCGGAGGCCTTCCGGAGTGGCTCCCTGCCTGAACTGCCCTCGGCTCGGGACCGGCCGTGCGAAGGCCCGAGCGGGCGGCGAAGAGCAGGCGCAACCCGGAGGAGGGCAGGGTCAGGTCGTGGAGGAAGGGCGAGGCCACTTTTTAGCCTGGCCTACCTCACAGGGGTGTTTTGAGGAAAAAGGCTGGGCGAAGAGGCTCCTGGAAAAAGGGGGTGACAAAGAGCTGACAAAGAAGGGAAAACGCGAAGAAACAGCACACCGGAGGTGCTACCAATCTCCCACCTGGATCTCACGGCACCTATTCCCAAAGCACAGGCCAGGTTGCGTCAACTGAACAGATCTCAAACTGACTGGGTGGTGCTGGTGGTGGGGACCCATTTTTGGATCCCCAATAGGGCTGAATCTCAGAATAGCAAGGATGGGCAAAAACAGGATGTTCCCTCTCCGCCTATTCCACGTAGCAGAAGATGTGATGCTGACCATCCGCTTGAGGGGCTTCCCAAGGGGCCTGGACCTGCTGGTGACAGGGAGGGCTACTGGGATGCCTCTGAAGGGCAGCTGGGGATTGCGAGGGAGGGGCCAGCGGGCTCAAGAGCTGCCACGTGCAACTGGGCAGCCAGCCAGGATTAGATGGGACACAGGTCTTGTCCTGGAGGGCATTAGTGTCCTTACAGCCTTAGATCTAACATGCGGCAGAAAAGGGGTCTCCTCAAGTGGAGAAGATGCTGGTCTCTGCCCCACAGAGTCCAGCCCCAGAGGCCTCCAAAGGTCTGCCGGGGCTCTAAGGATAAAATCATTCACCTTATGACAGAGGGCCTAATGAGGCATTCAAGACAACACCCTTCCTCCCTCCCTCCCTAGCATGGCCTTTCAATGGCCACTGCCTGGCCCACAAGAGCTATGTTCACACCCAAGTTTTAATCAAGTTTCAGTCCACTTTCAGAGTGCGTGAACCCACCAGCAAAGTGACCAGACATTTTCCTTTGACTTTTAACTAACCCAAAGGTAGATTTTCCGAGTGATACGTTTCTTAAAGAAATCAGCTGATCACTTTGCCGATGTGCTCTCTCACCTTGAAAGTGGACTGAAGCTAGATCAAAGCTTTGGTGTGAACGCGGCCAAGGTGTCCAGGCAGAATTACTCCCTCTCGGCTCTTGCAAGGGGCGACTGGGAGTGCGCGGGGGAAGAACGTGGGCTTGTGGGATAGGGCAGCACCACCGGCCTCAAAATGGGCACCGGGGTTGCAATCAGGCAGAGCCAAAGCACCTGGGGATTCTGTTCACACCAAACATTTCACCCACCCTCAGGACGCACCAGGAAAGTCTCTGATTTCTTCCACCATTACTTAACTAAGAAATCTGCCTTTGGGTTAGACAAAGTGGAAAGAAAATGACTAGTCACTTTGCTGACGGGTCCTCTCGTGCTGAAAGTGGACTGATGCTGGATTAAAACTCAGGTGCGAACACAGCCTGAGGCAGCTCAGCGATTGTGCACCCACCAGCCTGCCCCTCCCTCCTCTCCTCAACACTCTGGGCTATAAGTGGTGGATGAAGCTTCATCTAGACATCACTTCCTTACTCCCTATTGTTGGAAAATCGGGAATAAAGCACATCCAGGTACATTTTGGCCCGGTTCCCATTACAAGCTTAAAACGGTTTTCCTAAACTGAAATAATAGAACTGTATGCTAACAAGAATTTGCCTGATCCCATTACTTTCAACTTAATAGCGTTTGATCCGGATTCTGAGGATCATACATGGTGTACTTGACTCAAGTGGCTACTTTTTAAAAGCCACTTTTCAGGGCTGCCCTGCCCTCTTCCTCCTGGTGTGAACGCGCCACCCATAACGGACCCCTTCACAGAGCCCAGCTGGGTGGCTGCTGCTTGCTTGGATAGATGAAAAATGGCACCTGGCAGCCAGCAATTCTTTCCCTTCCTCTCCCCATTGCCCAGGGCACACAGCAGCAGCAGCAGCAACTCAAGCCCCCTTTGCCCGCTCACCTCCACAGCCAAAGCCTTAAACATTCACACATCTCCCAGAACCTGCAGCTGCTTTCCTTTCTTTTCTCTTTCTAAAGGTCAGAACTTCCAGAATTGCGCAGAATTGCAACATTCTTATCAGTGTGAAGTGGGTGGATTGCTACAGTGTAACCACTGCTGTATGGGGTGGATTTTTACAGTGAAATCACTATCTTTGGAAGCAAGCTATTGGGGGAGGGAAACCCTAAACATGCATTCTCATCCCACTAAAACTGTACTGTTCCCACAGTAAGAAATGTAAAACGTTTCAAATGCACAAACTGGAATGAGACCTGTTGAAGTGAGTGTTAACACTTACAACGCTTTGGGGTGATTTAACATGCGGAAAGCGTGTTAAGCCAACCTGACGTGGGGACTGCGAGGATCGAAACCGTTTTAAGCTTGTAATAGGAACGTGGCCTTTATGCTGGATTATCCATGCTTTATTCTACTAGATTGTTCAAATAATGCAGAGTAAGTAAGTGAAGAAGATTTAGGGGGAGCCAGTTTGCTCTTGTCGTTAGAGTGCCGGACTCATACCTCATAGTCACCGGGTTTGATTCCACACTCCTCCATGAAACCAGCTGGGTGACCTTGGGCTAGTCACAGCTCTCCTTCTGAGCTTTCCCAGCCCCACCTGCCTCTCAGGGTGTCTGCTGTGGGGAGAAGAACAGAAGGTTTGTCAGCCACCTTGAGTCCTTTTAAGCAGGTGAGAAAAGTGAGGTAGAAAAGCCATCTCTTCTTCTTTGGGAACATGAGGTTCTCACGTCTCTCTGAGGTGCTTCTGTGGCACCTCTTCTGTTATGTCTGACCACAGCCTGTTTTCCCCATGCCTGGAAGGGACAGACACAGGTATTTACTACCCTGAAATGTGCGTCCACTTGTACCCAGGCCCTCGAGTGCCACTGGTGTGGGGCGAGTCCAGCTGCCGGAAGAAGACATTTCTTTACCTGCCTGGAGGTCATTCTCACTTTCTGAGCATGTGTGCATTTTGTGTGCACCCCCCCACCCCCCACCCCCGGCAGACCCAGTTCCTTCCTTCCCACCAGGGATGATAAGGGCTGTGCATGCCATCATTTTTTTTTATGAGGATATTAAAATGTAACTCAAATAAAGCGTCGCAGCCTTAGAGAAAGTGTAAAAGACCTACTGGGTCCCATCCTGTTCCCGGCCAAGGCCGCATTGGCCCCCACGGCGCATTTGCCTGCACATTCCCCGCTCTCGTTTTACACGCCGTCCCGCCTTCGTAGGGTCGCATTATGACCGTCCTGCATCCCTCAGAGCGCTCGGCTGGGTGGCTCTGGGGGGCGTGAAATCATAACTCTGACGTCGGATCCGCACCCCCCTGCTCCCCCTTTTTCCTTTGCTCGTTTAATTGCTTTCAAAATCCCTCCCCAGAGTGGATTTGATGCCTCGATGCTTTCTGGCTCTGGGTCTCGTGTTTTGTCACTTAGTAAAGATCAGAGCTGGTTGTTTCTTTTCCCAAAAACACACATCTCAATTAAACTCAACGTTAAGGGAAACGGGATGGGAAAAGAAAATATTTATTCTGAAGAGCTGTTTTAAGAAAGAAATTAATCCTGCCGCATATAAATTGGGGGGGGGATTGCCTAATGAAAAAAAAGACAGAGCCCCCAATCCTGCCCTTGTTAGGCAACCAGCAAAACTGTGGCACATGGACAGGGTTCCAACAAAGAGGAACCGAGCGCCACAAATTACTTTGGCAGCCCCAAAGCTTGACCTTGAAATGGGTTCTTCTGTCACAGACATGGCGCAAAATATTTTTGACCAGCTTAGTCCTGTGAGGGAAGGTGGCCCTTTCTGCATTTGCAAGGCACGATTAGCAACTTCTGGGGAAGAGCATCCGCAAAATCACGCTCCACGCCTTTGCCAACTGGCACGTCCAGGCGGCGGCCATTCACACGTCTTCCGGTGCACTGGAGTCACCTGAGGTGCCAAGCAAGTGTGCTGGAGCCTCAGACAACCATAGACACGACTGCACAGCCAAAATGGCGGTGCCCTGAAGAAGACCGTCCCCAAAGTAAGTATTTGATCGTGGGGAGGGGGAATGGGGAATGCTGCCCAGCGCTCCAAGTGCGGGTGCTAGTCAGCTGTGGCTCATTGCGTCCCTTTCCCATCCAGCTGGCAGGAAGGGAAGTGCAAAATCGCCCCTGTAGCACTCCATCGGTCCCAGCACAAGGCCATCCGTCTGCACGCAGATGGATGGCCCTCCAGGGACGGCCTCACGCCGCCCTGTACCACCCAGAAGCTGGTGCAAGAGGAGCCACTTTAGTGGCACAGTTCTGTGCGTGCTGCCAAAGTGGATCTCCCTGTTAAACCAGAAGAGGGTGGCATGTGCCCTCTCCTGTGCCTCTCTGGACCAGGTTACTCGGGAGCAAGCGGCAGTAGAGGGGCACGGCCTCTTGTTTTCCACCAGAGTGTGGAAGAGAATGCCCAGAGGTGGGCTGGGCGTTGCCCAGTGCCCTTTTAAAGGAAATGCAGGCAGGCCCATGCTCAGAGGTGTCCAATACAGGTCGGCAACCCAGGCGTCTGAAACATGTGCACGCAATTTAAATCCGGCACTGTGGCGAAAGGGTGAAGGAGAAAGAAATTTGGCACAACGAGAAAGAAGCCGCCTGACGCACACTCTACACGCACAGAAAGCGGGGTGGGGGAGGGGGGCTCCTCCTCTTTTGGATTGGCCTTCACTGTGGAGGAAACTTCAAAAGATCAAACCCTGTTTCTGAAGGCAAAGATCAAGGCTGCCTCCCGCCTTCATTACAAGTCCCCTGAATGCACCCGCTATTGACTGATTCCTACAAAGGAAGAGGACGGTTTTGAGAAGAAAATAGCCACCAATCGCAGCAAGCCAAGCCCTCGACAGAAATTCTCCCAAATCTAAAAAGCAATCTCAAAAACAGAGAGGCAGTGCAGCCCAGTGGCTAGAGGAATGGGTTAGGAACCATGACTCGAATCCCTCCCTGGTTGTGGGTTTGAGGGACCCCTTGAGATCTCCAAAAGTGGTCAGTCCGCCCTCCCCCACGATCGAATGCTTACCTGATTTGGTCGCAGGGCCAGTCCTCCCCTGGGCACCACCAATTTGGCGGCAGCGCCCTCCGTGACTGCGCAGGCATCAAAAACATCGCCATGACACTGGTGTTCTGTGCACGCGCAGTCACACTTGGGCGGCACCTCAGACAGCCCTGGAAAAAGTGCGTACGGTTGTGTCCCTGGACACACCAGGGAAGTTCCTGGTAAACTGTGATTAAGGCGTGGACTCCTGAGACGTTTTCGCACGGGGGAAAATGGAACGCGAAAAAGCCAGCTGTGGACACGTCATCCGCATTGGCCGCGCGCGCCTTGCGTTCCGACGTGTCCACAGCTGGCTTTTTCGCGTTCGAAATGTAGAGCACTTCGAAGTGCTCTACACGCGTTCCAACGCGGACGAGCCGTCCGCAGGCGTTCGGGAGAAGAAGCGTTCGCGCCGCTTCTGTCTCCCGATCGCCTGCCGGCTCGCCTCCGACGCCGCGCGGCTTTGACAATCAGCTGTTTTTCAAACAGCTGATTGTCGATCTGCCTCCGCGGCCGCCGGCGCGCCCCTGGCCGGCGTTTGCCGGCTAAGCCAGCTTCGGGCGCTTTGACCATTCGCACCCAGACGCTCCGGAACGCGTTCCGGAGCGTCTGTGTGTGAACGGGGAAAGCGCCCGAAGCTGGCTTAAGCTTTCCGCCTGAACGCGTTCGGTTTCGAACGCGATTCAGTGCGGAAATGCCTCTGGTGAGGCAGGACACGTTTGGAGGCTGCAGCAGCCTCCATGAAGTGCAGGCGCTCTTCACCAGAGGTTCACTAGTTGTTCACTAGAGGCGGTAGTGCAAAGAGGCCTCTGGACGGCATGTTTCAGAACAGGGCACCCAACTGGCTGTTTATTCCTGCTGCTGCTTCAGCCACCGTGATTTTATGTTTGAAACACAACATGCAAATGCCAGTGGTAAAGTTACCCTGGTCTGGGTTTTCTGGAAACTCATGGAAGGTTCCAGGGCTTGGAAGGGAAAGAGCTCCCTGTGCGTTGCCTCTCCGTTGACTGTGGAGACCCCTGCACAGGAGAGGCCTGGGCAAAGGGACCCCAAGGCTTCTTCCAAGCCAGGCGTCCTCTGCATGGAGTGAAAGGGCAGCTCAAGACGGCAAGGGCCTCTGTGCCTCCCATCACACCCCAGATGTAAACCTACTTAGTCGCATGAATGGGAGCAACAGCTTTGTGAGGGAGCAAAATATAAGCAAGCAAAGAAGAAGAAGAGTTGCCTTTCCTATCCACTTTTCTCACCCATTTAAGGGGACTCAAAGCAGCTGACAAACCTTCTGTTCTTCTCCCCACAATAGACATCCTGTGAGGTAGGTGGGGCTGTGAGAGCTCAGAAGAGAGCTGTGACTAGCCTAAGATCACCTAGCTGGCTTCATGGAGGAAGAAGAGTTGGCTTTTCTACCCCACTTTTCTTGCCCATTTAAAGGGACTCAACGTGGGTGACAAAGCTTCTGTTCTTCTCCCCACAACAGAACAACCTGTGAGGTAGGTGGGCCTGGGAGAGCTCAGAAGATAGCTGCGACTATCCCAAGGTCACCCAGATGGCTTCATGGAGGAGTGCGGAATCAAACCCGGTATTCCCAGATAAGAGTCTGGCTCCTTGACCACTAGACCACCTGGCTCACAAAGCAAAACAGGATCGATGGAGCAATTTAGAGAATGTTCTCATCTGCCAAAATGAACCCAAGCCCAAACCTGGGGAAAGAAAGCAGCACCCCAGTCCAGGGGGTGGGGTGGGGGGCAGACAGAACAGAAAGACATTGGTGCAGATACCTTGAGCAGGGACCGTTCTCACACTCAGAAAAAGCCAAAGGAATCAAGGTCCCCTGAGGGGCCACAATCAAGGTCCCAGCAGCTCTTCTGGGGCCGGAATCTGAGCACTCTGTGCCAAGAGCACTGCGTTCAGAGACAGGGCCACACGCAGCCCTTTCCTTCACTGTCTGGTTGGGACTTGGCTAAAGAAAAACCCACCACCACGTGGTTCCTCCCTGCTTCCTGGTCGGTGAAAAGTTTCATTCTTCCAAACGCCTTGGAAAACGCCATGCTTTCCCTCTTCTTGCTTCTCCCGAGCAGAGAGCGAAGTCACAACGTGCCATGTTCCCCTAGCTGAGGAGCGGCGCCTTCTCTTTTCTCATGGCTCCTGGACCTGAAAGGATTGTTCTCTATTGAGGGCCTCAGAAAAGGCAGATTTCTACGCATCAGCGCCTCGATTTGCATTGATTTCAAGGCAGGCAAGAGGGCCGCTTTCCCCCTTTGAGTCCAGACGGCTCTTTGACGGCTGCGCCTTTGTGCCTGCCTTTTGTTCCCTCCGTCTCCGCATGGCTTTCTTGCCTCACCATTATTATTCATTACTTCGTCTTCGTTCTCCGGCTTCTAACGACCTTTACACGGCGCTCGCATTGCAGGATCCGCCCCCCCCCCCGCTTGTTACCAGCCCCAAGAATCCCTCGTTCCGGCTCCATCGCGCTCTGCTTTCGCACTGAGATGTTCCACACGGCCAGGGAATTCTTCTCTTCCCTGCTCCCGCCAGTCCCCAGTCTTTTCTGGCCTTTAATTTCAAAGCTCGCCGCTGCTGGTGTTCATCTTGCACACTCGCTGCTCTGTGGCCTCTTGACACAGCTGGAAGGATCCCGAGCAGCTGGCAGGATATGGGGCGGATCAACCCCCTTTCCCTACGAAGACTGCGCTGGCACCCAGCTGCACTCGGATTTGAGGCCACCTTCTGTCTTCGGGGATCGGACACCAAAGGGCGTTTCCCTGACGAGGACTATCCTGTATTTAGGTAACCCCAGCACAGAGTGCCTTTCAGATGCAAGAGACACGCCAAGGAGAAGGGCTGCCAGTCTCTGCCCATGCCTGCAGTGGTATGCGGGCAGCTGGCAGGCTCTGGCATCAAGCGTTAGAGAGGGCAACTCAAGCTGGCCACTACGGGACACATTCTGGCTGCACCACCCATGAAGCTGCCTTGCCTTGCCTTGCCTTGCCTTGCCTTGCCTTGCCTTGCCTTGCCTTGCCTTGCCTTGCCCTGCCTTGCCCTGCCCTGCCCTGCCCTGCCCTGCTCGGGGAACGATGTCCTGCAGAGCCACAGAGTGAGGGCAGCCAGTGGACTCAGAGCCAGAAGGGGTGAGCCAAGCTGGCCTGCCTGCCCTGTCCTTGCTCACATACACCCACAATGAAGTCTACTTCCTGGTTTTCACTTTCCAGAATAAAACAGGCTAACAAGCCAAACTGGGCTGAGTTCTCACTTAATCCAAATGTGCAACAGTCCCCATTTTGACAATTTAGAATCAGAGAATCAGAGCTGGAAAGGACCTCCAGGGTCATTGAGTCCAACCCCCTGCTCAATGTAGGATTTCCTAAACCATCCCAGACAGATGTAGGTCCAGCCTCTGCTTGAAGACCTCCAGTGAAGGAGAACCCACGACCTCCCATGGCAACCTGTTCCACTGACTAATCGCCCTCACCGTCAGGAAGGTTTTCCTAATATCTCATCTGTATTGACTCCCTTGAAGTTTCATCCCATCGTTTCCAGTCCTCCCATCTTGTGCAAGTGAGAATAGGGACGATCCCTCTGCTTGGTGGCAGCCCTTCTGATACTTGAAGACCACCATCATGTCTCCTCTCAGTGTTCTCTTCTGCAGGCTAAACATTCCTGGATCCTTCCACCTTTCCTCATAGGACGGTGATGGCCAACCTATGACACGTGTGTCACAGGTGACACGCCAAGCCCTTTTGGGTGACACACCTGGTCACACCGGCACCTGGATGTGTAGTGCTTGCTTATTCTTGAAGTGTATGAAATACCAACTTTCAATTGAAGATTTAGCAACAGAAGTCACTAATGTAAAGAATTATTTGTTTTTGCTTTTAATAAAATACATATATCAAAAATACAACTTTTCTACTAGAGCTACAAATATCACAAAATTATGGATATTTCTAGATGTGACACAGCACCTGAGTTAAGCTAGGTTTTCTTGTGAATTTTGACACACCGAGCTCAAAAGGTTCGCCATCACTGTCATAGGACATGCTTTCCAGACCGCTCACTCTTTTGGTAGCCCTCCTGTGGACTTGCTCTAGCTGTCAACGTCTTTTTTGAAATGGGGTTCCCAGAAGCGGAGACAGGACTCTAGTCCTCAAAAGAAACACAGAAGGCCAAAATCTTGTGGGGGCATGATCACAGCCTTTAAAGTGGTTAAATGCAGTGCTGGACCTCAGAATTATAGAGGGATTTCTGGAACGACATCATCCTGCCGGCATATCCAGCATCTGGCCAGGCACTGCATCTGGCTGGGCATCTGGAATCTTGCTGCATGTGGGAAAAGAGCAAAAGACGTTTGTTCTCATGCTTGCCGAGAGAAGCGGCTGTCATCTGGCAGGGGAACGCCGGCTTCTTCAAGGAGTCAACAGTTCCCTGCCCTGTCTGGTTAAGCCCCGCAGCTACCTGGCCACGTCAGATGGCTGCCTGGTTGGTCAGTTCTGGATTCCCCTTATGGGTATAAATAGAAGTGAACCAAGACTTTAAGGAAGAAGAGAAAAGGGACCGGCAGGGAGTAGACTAAGGAAGGCCCAAGGGCTGGTATGAGCTTCCACTAGACCACCCCAACGCGGACGGGAGACTCCTAGGACTGCAGTCCTGGGAACCGGCGCAGAATTTTCCTAGGAGGGAAACACAACTCAGGCAAGGAAGAGCCAGGAGAGGCTTCCAGGAGAAGTCCGGATGAGATCTCCAGGGGGAATGGAACCCCCAGGATATATCACAAAGAAATGAATTCGCTCGCAGCTGAAGAGGTCCGTGAGAGAAACATGCAGAGGGGGTGAAGAAAGGGGGCTCTTGATGGGGGCCAGGTTAATGCAAGCTCCACGAAGCCAGAGGCTAAACGTCATCTGCGAGGTGTTCCTAATCACTGATCAAATAAAACATTTCCATTCCATTCCATCGGTGAGGGAAAAGTTTTATAGCCTCTTTTTATCCTTTTAAAATAAGTGAAGAAGCTTTTTATGAGAAAGCATAAATCCTTTCTTCCTGCTTAAAAAGGTGCTCAGATCTGCGCCCATTTTGTTTTCTGTTGCATCCAAAGCCCTTACGTCACCCACAATGGGATATTCTCAGGGACGGAGAGGGAGATCGGGAGTCCTTCTTGAATTACGCTGGAAGTTGGCTGGAGGTGGAGCATTCGGTCAAGCATCTCTCGGCTTTTGTACTTGCCAGATAGATGGCTTTCAGGGGTGATCATACAAGCCTATTCGTGGAACTGCCATAAAATGTTGCCCTGCTCCGATCACGCTCTGTTCCAGCAGGCTCTGCTCTCCACTCCTACCAAAAATGACCACGGTAAGTATATCCAATTTGCCTTTTAAAAAATTACTGGCCTCGCCTCAACTTGTTTTCTTGAAGATTTCTTACATCTCCCCTGAAACATGTCAACAAATGCCTTTTGTTTATCTGCGCTCAGCAGACAAATTCCCTGTTAGGCTGCGATCAGACCCTCGCTTCAGAGTATATTGAGCATGGAGACAAGCCCAGGGTGTCTGTTGTGGGGAGAAGAACAGAAGCTTTGTCAGCCGCTTAGAGTCCCCTTAAATGGGTGAGAAAAGCAGGGTAGAAAAGCCAACTCCTCTTCTTCTTTATCATCTATCTATCTATCTATCTATCTATCTATCTATCTATCTATCTATCTATCTATCTATCTATCTATCTATCTATCTATCTATCTATCTATCTATCTATCTATCTATCTATCTATCCATCCATCCATCCATCCATCCATCCATCCATCCATCCATCCATCCATCCATCCATCCATCCATCCATCCATCCATCCATCCATCCATCTATCTATCTATCTATCTATCTATCTATCTATCTATCTATCTATCTATCTATCTATCTATCTATCTATCTATCTATCTATCTATCTATAAGAACATAAGAGAAGCCCTGCTGGATCAGGCCACAGCCCATCTAGTCCAGCATCCTGTCGCACGCAGTGGCCCACCAAATGCTCATGGGCATCTCAAGCAGAGACAAGGACAAACCTTCTCCTGCTCTCGAGTCCCAGCAGATGGCCTTAGAAGCGCCCCAGTTCCTCCCCCCCTCAGCCTGAAAGATGCACCTAGGCATTCGTTCTAGTAGCCATTGATACATCTGTCATCCATAAATTTGTCTGTCTGTCTGTCCGTCCGTCCGTCCGTCCAACTATCATTATTATTATTATAGTTTATTTATAAAGCGCTGTTCATGTACTCAGCGCTGTACACAAAATAACATCAATAAGAAAGTATAAAACCTGCCAGTGTCGTACAATCTAAAGTAAGATAAAATAAAAAAATTACATTAAAAATCAGAGGCAAAACAATAAAACAAATATAACAAACAGAGAACATGTTAAGCATTAAAACATCACCCCATAACTAAAGCAATGACAGTAACTGCATAGGGAGGGGGACACACAAGGTGGTCCTTCAGTCAAGTACCAGGTAAAGGTGAGTCTTCACCTAACATCTGGATATATGCAATGGGGCTGCCTGACACACCTCGGGGGAGAGACTGCCCTGTAGACTAGGCTCTTCCACCAAGAAAGACCTCTTAACTCCGATATGGGTTCTCAGAGAAATCCCTGGGATGGACCAACAACCTGGACACCTGCCTCTGTCTGAGCTGCCCAGAAATCATTGCCAGACCTGACCTGGAGAAAGGGACGGGTGCACAAGGCATCCAGGACGGCATCCTCCACCTTATCCTTTTGCAAAGCTATTTGTCACTGCAGCTTTTCAGAGCATCACACGTCCTTTCCTGGAGAGAAAAATACTGTGAGTTTACGGCCTCATTAACCCAGGAGATTGAGGTAGCACATCTGGCGGAGGACGCGGGTGTGTTCCTGTCAGAAGCAAAGGAGGCGGCGAGGGGTGAGGGGCGGGTTCCACGCGTCCTCTGCCCAAACTCTTGTGCCCTTTCATTCGGTACCGGACTTACCCTAAGGAACAGGCGCCAGTATCAAGGGAACTTGCTCTGGCTTCTCAGTCATGTGATGGGAAGGGCATCCGGACCAAAAGCGCACCATCCCAACCGGAGCGCATTCCAAGGAATTGCCTTGGCAGCCTGGGCACCTGCAGATGCCTCCCCTGCCCTGGCACCAGCTCTGCTCCCACAGGGCCTTTCTGCACCGCCCTTGGAATCGTCCTGCATGCCATGGTGGCCCGGTGTGGACTAGAGAGCCCCTGCCCCTGGCCGGTTGCTGTGTCTGCACCGGATGCAGTGTTGCCCATCCTAGGGGGCCAAAATGGCTGCCCGGATCAGGATATGGATAGATCTGGACAGAAATAGACTGGCCCAGGGAGGTGTGAGGAAGGGCACATGCTGCTGAGGCCAGGGAGCAGGGGCATCCATTTCACAAGCGTACTTCACTTCTGATCTTTGGAGAGGGGCGTTGTCACACTTCCCTTCCCATTTGCTGGACGGGAAAGGAGCGCAATTAACCAACATTGACCAGCGCTCGCACTTGGAGCGCTAGTCAACACTGAGTATCCCCCCCCCCCCCCGAATCATATACTTACCGTATTCGATCTGGGACCTGGTTCTCCTCTGGGCGCTGCCATTTTGGCTGCAGCACCCTCCATGACTGCAAGTGCCTCAGAGCTATTGCACTGACGACGCTGGCACTCTGGGCACGCGCAGTTACGTGTATGGTTGTCCAAGGTGCCAGGACGCTTGCACGACACCTCAAACGACCCTGGAACACTGAAAGAAGCGCGGGTGATCCTGCCCTGGATGCTTCAACGGGCAGAGCACAATAGTGAACTTCTGTGACAGCCTCCTCCACGTGTGGATGCTCTTCACCAGGGTTCACCCCTTCTTCAGTAGAGGCCGTAGTGCGAACAGGCCTCAGGACACGGTCTACCCCTGAAAATCCAGGTCCAGGTAGCCCTTCTCCAGGCCCGAAGCACTGCTCCAAATTGGAGCGTCTCTAGCTGGTTTGTCCCCGCAACCACTACTGCACAAACGTGGAAACGGCCATGGACCTGAAGGTCCCAGGAGTTAGCAGGAGCCGTTGCAAGAAACATTAGTCCGGCATCTTATCTATTCCCTCACCATGCAGGACCACAGCCTTGCAGATGAGGCCCTCCTCCCTTGCAACCGAAGCCCACATAGGTCTGCATTCAGCTCATTTCAGAGCAGATCAATAAGGAGATCTTCAAGCGCCATGTGGGGCTTCAAATGAAGCAGCATGCAGTGAGTGGGGGGAGCATCTTCTTTCTGCGTTGCTCGGCCACACTGGCCTTGGCTTCCTTCCCCAAAGATGACCACCTCGCTGTGGGCTCCAATAACCTTGAGAGGAACTCCGGCAGAACGACCGACCCTTCCTGGCATGGTTGAAGGAGACCCTCCCTGCAGGGGGAGGGAAAACCGCCTTCTCACTGCTCCCAAGTGCCCCATGCAGCTTCCAAGCGCTGCATCCCCACTGGCTTTTTGAGTGGACTTTTGCTTCCAAAGGAGCCGATTTGGAAGGAGAGACATGGAAGAAAGGTCCATTGGCATCAAGGACCAAGTGGCCGAGGGATGTGGAAAGGGCAGCATTTATGACTGTACGGAAGAAGGGGGGGCAGAGAATGCACTAGCTTTTGAGTATTTCTCTCATTCTACAAGCAAAGAAAGTTGGCTTAAGATCTTTTGAAAAAGAAAAGTGTCCACAGACCAAGAGAAGAAGAAGAAGAGTTGGCTTTTCGATCCCGCATTTCTCACCCATTCAAGGGGACTCAAAGCGGCTGATAAACCTTCTGTTCTTCTCCCCACAACAGACACCCTGTGAGGTATGTGGGGCTGTGGGAGCTCAGAAGAGAGCTGTGACTAACCCAAGGTCACCCAGCTGGCTTAGTGGAGCAGGGCGGAATCAAACCCAGTATTCCCAGATAAGAGTCCGGCTCCTTAACCACTAGACCAAACTGCCGGAGATGCCAGAGGAGCATGCTGGGTCCAGAAAGGTCAAAAGGGAATAAGGCCGGACACCTAACTTAGGAGGGAGCAAGAGAACCCCCGAAGGATGTCAGCAAGGCTGACTGAGCAGATCCCGCTGGAGTGCAAAATGTGCAGAGACTCATCAGGACACCCAACCAGAAGGCAGAACGTCGAGGCAAAGAGAGGTGAAAAGAGACAAGAAAAGAGAAGCGAGCGAGACAAGGAAGCAGACGGGAGCTACACCAGGGCTTGGCTCTGCCTGCTGTCTGCCCTAGCACACAAGCAGCAGGCTGTGATTCTGGGATATGATCTGGAACACAGCCCAGCGCAGAAAGGGCCCTGTTCAGCTTGTAGACCAAATGTATCATAAAAAGGCCAGAATCAGAAGAGATTAATGCTGGAAACTAATTATAGGTTGAAACATTAACAAACTCAAATGGCTTCATTCTGCCCGTTGAAAGGCAGCTTCAAAGATTGCAAAATCTCATTTAGTGCTACGCAGGGATAAGACAAAACACGGTCACCCTGAACGCTGGCAGAATTTATCATGCAGGGCAAAGAAGTGGAGAACATAAGAGGGGCCCTGCTGGATCAGGTCACAGCCCATCTATGGGTCTTTCATATGGGTCTTTTATTGCAAGCTGCCCAGAGATCTTAGGATATAGGGTGGGATATAAACATTTTAAAATAAATAAATAAATAAATAAATAAATAAATAAATAAATAAATAAATCTAGTCCAGGATTGTGTCTCACGCAGTGGCTCACCCATTGCCCATGGGCAACTCAAGCAGAGACAAGGATAAACCTTCTCCTGCTCTTGAATCCCTGCAAATGGCCTTAGAGGCATCCTGCCTGTTTCCCAGCCCAAAAGATGGGGGAAAGATGTACCATAAATTTGTCTAACCCCACCTTAAAGCCATCTAGGCTGGTTGCTGTTAGCACCTCTTCTGGCAGCAAATTCCATAGACGGATGACCCTCTGGGTGAAGAAATCCTTCCCCTTGTCTGATCTGATCAGAGGTGGTAGGCTGTGTCATTCTGATGGGCTACCAAACAGACAAAAATTGCCAGTGTGCTAGAAAATCAAGGGAGAGAAAGATCCCAAGGAAGAAGGTAATGGAAACCTAAGGCCATCAAGGATATTGGCTTGACAAAGAAGTTCAGAATCATTAAAGCAATGACACTTTCCACGCTAATGAAATCTAGGTTCTGAAACAATGACACTTTCCACAGACATGAAATCTAGGTACTGAGAAAGATCAACTCACTCTATAAAACTCACCCACTCGACGAACTTTATAGAACTTGCTTGAGCAGGAGAGTTAGGACAGACAAGGGGAAGTATTTCTTCACCCAGAGGATCATCAGTCTATGGAAGCGGCTACCAGAATAGGTGGTGACAGCAACCATCCTAGATGGCTTTAAGAAGGACTTAGAAAAATTCATGGTTACTAGAGTGAATGCCCAGGTACCACCTCCAGGCTGGAGAGACAGGCAGGATGAAGGTTTCGCCTTTGGCTTCTGCTTGAGAAATAATTGGTGGGTCACTGTGTCAGGCAGGATGCTGGACTGCTGGACTGGATGGGCTGCAGCCTGATCCAGCAGGGCTCCTCAGATGTTCTTACAGACAAATTCATGGAGAGCAGGTGTATCTATGGCTACCAGAATGGATGCCTAGGTACCACCTCCAAAAAGGAGAGACAGGCAGAAAGGTTCTCAAAGTTATTTGCATTGAGTTGAGAGCAGGTGAGGGTTTTGCCTTTGTTTTTTGCTTGAGATGTCCAGAAGCAATTGGTGGGTCACTGTATGAGGCAGGATGCTGGACTTGATCCATCATGTATCCTCAGATGTTCTTATGAAAAACGTCTTGGGATTATGATCTGGGATGCTAACTGAGAACTGCATTACAGCTGAGCAGTCCTCACTGGGATAGAACCTAACTTGTTGCTCTGAGACAAAGATTATCACCAGAAATGCACATAGGGCACGTGGCAAAAGCAGAGGAAGGACTGGAGAAGAAGGTTCTGCCTGGCGTCCTCGGGGCAAACAGAAGAAGGGGAAGACAATGGAGAAGGTGTGTGTATGCAATCCAAGGGCTGCTATCTTAGAGTGTCCTTGGAAGAGCTGAGACCTTGTTAAAGGCAGGCCAAAATGGCAAGTATATCACTGAACCAGGCTTAAGAGCAGACCAAAGGATAATTCATTCTGCCTTTGGGGCACAGCTAGATGATCTCCCTTGGTCCCTGCCCGATGCCTTCCCCTATCCTGTTTCCAGACAATTCTAGGAGAGAACAAAGCAGCTCGTATCTCGGTTAATCTTGTAAGCCTCTATCAAGCCTCCCTGGCTAATTCTGCTTACCGCTGTTTCTTATTGCTCCAGGTGAAGGGAGATCAATGCTAATTGATTCTTGCTGCAGAGCATGCCAGGCTCTGTCTTTGGAAAACCCATCCAGGTGACCCGAGGGAAGTTCTTGAGGGATAGTTTGTGGCACCTTTGATGGCTGGTGCTGCTTCCTCAAGGCACCCGGCAGCCACTGAATTTGGGACTCCCCTGTAGGATCATCTCACGGACGGTCACATAATTCTGATTTAAGCTGCTTTATCACAGCCATGCCCCAAAGGACCCACAGCAAACTCTCAGAAACAGCTTCTCCTCCCCTTTAGGCCCTGTCCTGGGTTCTTTTCATAGCACTTTCACAGCGGCTTTGCTGTAACCCATCCTAAGAACTCTGCCTATGCTGCAGAAGACACAGGCTTTCTCCCAGGGGTGCTGGATGTCCCACTAGGAGGCAATAATGGAGGAAATCCTTCTTCCGCGATTTTGACCTGCTAGCTAGACTGCGCTATGGCCAGCGCTGTCTTCATAACTTTTACTGCCATGTACGTCCAAGCACTTGGGCCTCCTGAATGCCCAGATGTGCGCACTGTCACCCTTGCACATGTGTGGACGCCTGTGCAGTGTACATGGCTGCTGCACAGAGCCCTGACGGCAGCTCCAAGATTGCTCGAAAAGCCACGGTCAGTGCTGGCTTTCCCAGCAATAGCATTTAGCACTGGGGGGGGGGAGGGCAGGGGGAGGAAGTCAGGCTACGGTGGGATTATGTCTCAGATATATGAGGAGACCCCACCATAGGGTTCACATTTAGAAACTGGGTGACATGTTGAAAACCTTTTCCAATCTAGAACCCCACTGGGCCTATGAGCTGATCCTGATCCTCTTCCTCCACAACTGGGTTCTCATCCCAAACACAGGAGCGCCATTCCTTCTTAGCAATAGTGAAAGTTTCTTTGGGTGGGGGCTGGCAGCACCCATGATCCATAGCCAAAGAGGACAACACCCACTTCGTCTAAGGGTCCCAAGAGGTCCAAAAGAGGAAACCAAAGTGCGCTTGCAGAAATTGCTGTGTATGGATTTGCACAGATAACTGGGCACAACCGCTGGCACCTGGGGGCTCAGAATCCCACCCCATATGGTGCCTGAAGGCTGCGATGGTGGAGAAGGTCCAGGGGGTAGTGACTTTGCTCTTCCTAGCACATGGACCATGAGCACCAGCACCGTGGCTACTGTTGGTCCATCACAAAATTTGTATGGCCATCCTATTACAGCAGTTCTTTGGGGGCTCTTAAGGCCTAAATACATGCATGGGACTGACTTCTTTATGAGCAGTTGCAGGAGGAGACACGCTTGTCCTTGGTGAGCAGCTCTGCCCTGGAAGTCCTCCCTGAGAACCTGCTCCTCACCATTAGCTAGTCCCTGCTCTGAGACCAGGCTTTGAGTGGGTTTTTATGTAGTTATTTCTGGTCATTTAAGGATCTGTCTCCTGCCATTCACCAAAAGGTCACAGCAGCAAGGGGCCACAGCTCTTCCCCTGAAGGCCTTTAATCAATAAAGGTATCATCATAATACTGTGTGATGCATTCCAAGGCTGCCTCAGGACAGAGCCTGGATATCCCGCCAGCAAGCGATAATGCAGACAATATAGTCCCTCGGCCATCATCACTGGCTAGACTGACACCTCTGTGGCCAGTACTGTCTTTGCATGTTTCAGTGACATGCGCTAAATCCGGGGATTCGCCCAGTGTCCTGGGCCCTTCGAGTGAAAGATGAGCTATAAGCCTAAAAATGAATGGACAGATGGACGGACAGACAGACACTCCAGGCCTATTCCCAGGGACAAGTGGGCATTTCCAAGGTATAGTTCCTCTAGCACTTGCAATGTTTGCTTAAGGGAGAGCAAACACTCATTTATGGAAGGGTCCAGAGGCCACTCTTACTTCCCACCCTTCTGCTATGTCACCAATATCCAAACTGGCAGCATGGAGCGGATTTATTCCCAGGTCGTTCCAACTCAGCAGCATCCCACGAAAGCGAGTGAAAAGGGCAGCGGCAGCCCTGCGCTCCGGCGTAGCATTTCAGAGTGCTGGCCCTGTGCAAACAATGGCCTTGATTAGGGCAGGCACAGGGCTGCTTCCCACTGCTCGCTGCTGAAAGGCCCACCATCCCCTCTCGGGTCACCCTCTGGTTAGCCTGGCTGGGACGCTTGCTGCAAGGCGACGGAGACCAGACACCTCTCTCTGTGCCCCCCCCTTCATTCTGTGTCTGCAAAGATGCCTCATTTGCAAGACCCCGCTCTCCAGAGCGCAGCAGGTGTTCAACATCCTGTGCAGGGTAATGAGAGTATACCATGTCCAGCTTGGGATCAGGGCTTCGGCTAAAGCCACAGACAATACTATGGGCTCTGTCAGCCAGGGGTCAAGGCCAGGCCAGGCCAGGGGCGTTTTCACACTTCCCTTGCCGTCCGCTGAAAGGAGTGCGATTAACCAGTGTTGACTGGCGCTCATACTTGGATGGTCCCTTCCCCCACAATTAAATACTTACCTTATTCGATCCAGGGCCCGGTCCACCTCTGGGTGCTGCCATTTTGGCTGTGGCACCCTCTGCGAGTGCACATGCGTCAGCACCATCGCCCTGACAACACTGATGCTCTGTGCAATTGCAGTCGGATCTACGGCCATTTGAGGTGCCAGCGCGCTTGTGTGGCACCTCAAATAACCCTGGAGCGCCAGGAGAAGAGCCAACAGTGAGTGAATTTCTGGTGAGGGTGGGCATGTTTTGAGGCTGTAACAGCCCCCTCCACGTGCGGATGCTCTTCACCAGAAGTTCACTAATCATGCACAAGAGGCCGTAGTACAAATAGGCCTGTGGCCAGACCAAGCCAATGCAGACTGGAATACTGGTAACACCATGTAATTTTACAACGGAGCTATGCATACTTCGCATCCGAAGAGACAGAAATACGTAAATTAAAAAATGAAACATCAGAAACTGCTAAATTAGATCCTGATTACAGCCAAACACTTCATGACAAAAAGCTGGAAGAATAAAGAGAATCTTCAGTGGTGGCACCACAGATCAGCAGCATTGGCAGAGAGTGAACCGATTAAGTCACCAGATAAATGTAATGGAGGGAATATCTAAAATTCCAAATGCTTACTTGGAAATGTGGCAGCTGCTTACTGACGCCCGATACATCAGAAAAGAGGGAATTATCCTACCCCCACCAATTAAACCATTATTAATTAAGTAACAAGCGTGATTCTTAGAGCCTGTTTGCACTTATCTTTCCAGAGCGCCTGTAGACACTCCAGGGCGGTCAGTGTGCCCTTGTGCAACCACCACCAACCCGGAGCGTTCAGAGGGCCCTCCAGCTGGATAAGTAAAAATTTGTCCACAGCTTGCCCGGGAGCAGCTGGCAAGCTCCTGGGGTCTTTCCACACTTAGCTGATTAGGCTGCCGTGCACTAGGGCTGGTAAAGCTCTGGTGAAGGTGGACCATTCGCACTTGACACGAGGAAAGCTTCCCCAAAGTGTCCATTACCGGCCGGAAATGCGAACGGTCATCCCGTTTACCAGCCCTCACTGCTGCATCTGAAGCAGAGGTTCCGCCTACTTGCTGCCACCATCGGCCATTCCATGACACGCTCAGATGCTGTTCCAGAGGGGCATGTTTGAGCAGAGAGACGTATTGTGGCCTAGCACATCAGCGCCCATGACCGAACACGGAGTGGCCGCTACTCAGTGGCTGATCAAATGCCCCTCTTGCGACTCAGTGACCAGACGCCACTCCCAGGGATCGTGGTCTGGTCACCTCAGAGGTCGGTGATCTATCATGGCTGCCAATGCCACAGCACCTCCGCGGACACTGCCTCCCCTGCCCACGGACTGCAGGGAACCAGAAGAAGAGCAAATGGTCGTGCTGCTGGATGCTTCAGGTAAGCTTCTGGTCAACACTGGTAAAGGTGTGAAGCATGACTTAGGCTCCATGCCTAATCAATAGTGAGTGAAGTTCTGGGGAGGCAGGGCAGGGCACGCTTGGAGGCTGAAACAGCCTACTCCACGCATGGACGCTCTTCACCAGAAGTTCACTAATTGTTGACTACCAGCCGAAGTGTGAATAGGCCTCTGGTCAGCAGCATTTGCACCCTCTTCTGGGTGTAACGCTGTAACTGGGAGGGATGGTGTGGCTGCACCAGTGCAATTGCATGCTGTGGGCTGATAGTCATGGCAACACCCGCCCGTGGCCATCTGGCCTGCCCAGGCTGGACCATCTGCACTTCAAGTGCTGCTAGTCTGCTTGGGAAGTGCAGCAGCACTTGAAGAGCAGACGCCCCCATCTGCACCAGATCTTAACCTCAGTGGGGTGGGATTGTTCTTCCATCCCACGAGCGGTCCCTCTGAGTGAACAACGCGAGCAAAGTGATCGGAATAGTTTGTAGAACAGTCTGCTACAGGGTTCACAATGTTTGTACTTTATATTTGTAAAGTTAATGGTAAAAAACAAAAGAAATGGGAAGTTTCTCTTAAATTCCTCTCCAGATCATTGCATTGTGCTTTTCCACAGAAACAGGGAACATCCCCAACCACAGGGAAGCTGTCCTTTATCATTTGGTATTGAACCGCTGTTGGCCTTCAATGCACTCTGCATTCTGCTACCATAAGCAACTCTTAAAGAGCCATCCTAGTTTTGGTTCTTATTTATTTATTTACTGTATATTCTGGCATATAAGACTACTTTTTAACCCAGGAAAATCTGCTCAAAAGTCGGGTGTCGTCTTATACGCCGGGTGTCATCTTCTTATACGGCAAGTATATCCCAAACTCTATATTTTAACTGGAAAGTTGGGGGTCATCTTATACGCCCAGTCATCTTATACGCCGGAAAATACAGGTATTTATCCATATTAAATAAGGAAATCACAACTTCTAGTCTCTCAAAGTCAATAGATAAATTCCTTGAATTTAATTATGTCCCCTCCCCAATCCATGCATTTTCAAGATTCAGTGAACAGGAGATTAAATTGAAAAACATACCCATACTGCAGTCCATTTTACAAAGAAAAATGTATCTGGAATATCGAGTCCTGTCATCTCATAAAGGCATCCGGACTTTTAAGAAAGAGTTGTTAGCCTCATTTTCTTCTATATTATTTTTTTCAGCACTGGGTTAACCTCATTTATTAACATGTCCCAAAGTGTCTTATACCACTCATCTCTTGATATTTCCACTATTTAGCTATTAATAATTTTGTGGGGAATAAAACAAAATGCAATAACATTCGATTGTAATAGTTCAATTTTACTGCTGTGAAATCATGATTGCATAAATTCTGTGTGTATGCATTGATTTTGATTGATTGATTGATTATTTTCATTTTTATCCCGCCGTATACCTGAAGTTCTCAGGATGGGTAACAACATTTAAAACAAAGTATAAACATAACTATAAAAATGTCTGAAAAGTGGGAAGAAAGTGACAGACACAGGCGCGCACACAGGTGGGTTCTTTCCTGGTAAATTTTGGAATATTTTTACCAGATTTTCTTTGAATATATGCCAAAAAGTTATTTTGGGGCAACCCCATCAAGTATGAACATAAGTAGGCTCATCAGAACATCTCCTCCAGCATTTTAGATTTGTGTTACTCATCATACTGGCAATTTGCAGTTGTGTTCTGAATGATCTATGTAATGTTTTGCAAAGTTCTCTTATTTTTACTGATTTCTGCTACTTCTTCTTCAAAAAGGTTGTTGCCATGTTTCATTTTAGACTTTAATTCCTAAATTATCTTCCCAATCCCAATTCATTTTCAGTCTTATCAAGGAAACAGACTGCAAATCTATCAATACTATATAAAGGTCTGAAGTTAGTTCCTTCA
The DNA here is from genome assembly GCA_023333525.1 of Aspidoscelis tigris stejnegeri. Lineage (NCBI taxonomy): Eukaryota > Metazoa > Chordata > Lepidosauria > Squamata > Teiidae > Aspidoscelis > Aspidoscelis tigris. The sequence goes on from JALMGA010000007.1 coordinate 1,401,349, forward strand.
ATAATGCTGATTATGTTCTCAAAGGGTGCATCCCCATGGTACCTTTCCCTGTCGCTATCGTCCCTCTACTGCAGCGGATCTAACAGATGCGCATTCAATTCCGTATTAAGAGTCCCCACGGGGCTCAGCAAAACGCGCATTTAAAATGCACTGACCGTCCCCAAGGAAGCGTCTTTTGCTTACCCGCATCTTTTTCTCCCCGCCCCTCGCTGTTTCATTGGGTGCTCGTGCGATCGTGCGCTCATTCACAAGTCCAAAAGAAAAATTTACAAGTTCTTGTTCATATCCCCTGATTGTGAAGGCAGCCAGGCTGCAGCCAGCGCTCAGGCGGAAGCAATTCATGACGTTATTTACAAGATCTCCAGCTGCCGAAACGCCTCCCCCAGCCAGCGATCGTGCGATCGTGCGCTCATTCACAAGTCCAAAAGAAAAATTTACAAGTTCTCTGTTCCCCTCCCCCAGCCAGCGATTTTGCCTCATACACTTTCACTTGATATAAGCAATTCATTACAATGTATCTTGCTGTTTCTCTTTGTGATGCCTGCCTACTGTTTTCATATCGTGAATGCTGGCTGTGGATGAGAGGCAAAAAAAGAGAGAGAGAGCTTGCCGCCTCGGAGAGAAGCCCCGCCCCTTTTGCCACGGAGCGTCTCCGTGCAAAATGTTGCTCTGAATACCCGCGTCTTCCTGGAAAGTGCGCTTGCAGTCTTCTTTCAAGGGCACTTTTTTTGCTGCGCATTTTCCTAATTAGCGGCGCTGGAAGCCCGGATAAAAGCCGTGCATGGGGGTGCTCCGTGACAAAAGAAGATTTTCAGTGGGCTTTAAATTGCATGGGGATGCACCCAAAAGGGACTTTCTAGGAGATCACTGCACTGATTTCAGTAGAAGTAAAGGCATTTATCATTGTTCTCTGAGCAAACCAGTTAAGATCCACTGGGACTGTGAATTTGCAAATCTGTTTTAAGGATTAAAGAAGTTTTCTATTTGGTCCAAGCTTTCACTATCTAATGTATCCCATATCTCTTCTTTTATAGTTTACCATGGTATAGATCATTAATGGGGAAATTGTAGGAGAGCCATGTTTGTAAGAGATCTCTTATTATTAAGTCACTTATTTTCACTGGCCTTATATTTACCGTGTTAAAATATGGTAGCTTATCTAAAATTGGATAGCCTCTGGTTTCTCTCCTCCGTCATTTACATATAGGATCTCTCCAGCAATACATGTGTGATGTGGAAGGCACAGAAATATATTGTGAGGATGTCTTTGTATTAGCGTTTTTGATAACATCAGTTTATTAGATTGAAATATGAATTTCTGAGTGATCTCATTTAATTTCTTCATAATAACGTCAGTAGAGTATAGGGGCAACATTTGGAGTAAGAATAATTTTGTATTTTTTTCATTCCAGCTGCTCCAACTCATTGTAATAGAGATAATGATTTTACATTCCAACACTTTATATATCTTTTGATAGCCTATTAATGGACTGTATTTATAATAAATTATTTTATTTTAGTTCCTGGAAATCTTGAGCCCTAAATACTTAAATTCTTTTTGGTTGGATCTTTAAACTTAAGGCTAGAGTTGATTTCTGACTGGGTGAAACTGATCTTCAACCCAGGCTTTAAGTGCCTTATAAACAGAGGATGGAAACCCTTCAGTTCCAGGGGCGCATGGAAAGTTTTAATTTATTATTTTGAGTCACTATTAATTCCTTTTTCATTACTGGGGGATCTAAGGTCTACTGTTGTTCTTCAATATGTTGATTTATGGGAGTGATGTGGAGTATTACTGTTGTCAAGCTTTGTTTCAAGTGGGGAGGCAAATATAATTTTTTAACAAAGTGATCCATGATTTCAGCTACTTCCTTGTTTGTTCTTTGTATTGCATTTTTATCATTCTTAAGCGTGACTATGGTATTCCTTTGTGTCTGTTTTGGTAAATATTAGGACATCAGTCCAGAGCTTTTCTTCCCTCTCGGTAATATTTATGCTTCCTATATATTTGTGCTGATGAATCTAATGCCTCAATGTCCTTTCTAAACTTATTTTCCTGTACATTAGCTTTGTGGTGTGTGTCCTGTTTTTATACTTTTGTTCTGTTCTGTGTTTCTTGAACCACAAAGTCTTTTCCATAATATGTCCCCTTCCAACATCTTCATTGCCTTCCAGTGAAATATGGGGATCCAGCCATTTTTGCAACCCCCCAATCCCCCCTTCACCAGAGTCAATTGGAATCTGATGGCATCTATAGCAGAGCAATGTGCAAAAAACCCCAGGGATTGAATCCGCCTTACCTTTTTAAAAGTTTGTTTTGTTCACTGTAGCCAAGTAAAAATAGAATTAGTTAAAATCATGCAACCAAGTGGAACATAAGAGAACACAAGAACCCCAGAGGAGCCCTGCTGGATCAGGCCACAGTCTATCTAGTCCAGCATCCCATCTCACACAGTGGCCCACCAGAGGCCCATGGGCATCTCAAGCAGAGACAAGGGCAAACCTTCTCCTGCTCTCGAATCCCAGCCAATGGCCTTAGAGGAATCCTGCTTGTTCCCCCAGCCTGAAAGATGGACTTAGGCATCCATTCTAGTAGCCATTGATACATCTGTTGTCCATTAACTTGTTCCTTCTTTAAAGCCATCCAGGCTGGTTGTTGTTACCACCTCTCCTGGAGGAAATTCCATAAACCGATGACCCTCTGGGTGAAGAAATCCTTCCTCTTGTCTGATCTGACTCTCCTGCCCATCAGCTTCATAGGTGCCCCCTGATTCTAGTGTTGAGTAACAGAGAAAAGAAATGTTCTCTCTCTACCTTTTGTATACCATGCATGATTTTATATACTTCAATCAGGTCCCCTCTTCAATGCTGTCAGGAACACCATCTATTCCTTAACTTTGCGCATGCTCCACCTGGAGAGCTCATAGTTTTCAGTATCTGATCAGTGATGTTAACCCTGCTGCAAGCACAGACTCAGATAAAAGTCTTTTGCAAGTGGCTAGGGTGTGACACGGCCAAAGTGACATGGGGACTGGCAGAGAAACCGAGATGCCCACACCATATAGGATAGGCTGAGAGCAACAGCCAGAACAGTAACAGCCCAACTCCAAGTTCAGCAGCCAGCCTGCTCCCAAATGCCTCCTGGGCCTGCAGAGAAGGCTGGAGATGCTTAGCAGTAGTCATGTGCTGGGGAAGGAGGAACCTTTTCAATAGCATACAAAAGCCGACAAGAGAGGCAGCATTCCTTATAACTACTTGGGAGACTATATTTTTAAATATAAGCCTGTATTTAGGATTTTCATTTCAAATATTGGCATTGTATACATTGGCAGTGTCCACACCTACATTTTAATCCAGCTTCAGTCCACTTTCAGAGTCGAAGAACGCAGCTGCAAAGTGACTTGTCATTTTCCTTCTATGTCATCGAACTCAAAGGTGGATTTTCTGAGTTGGATAAACTGAAAACAAATGGATTCTCACTTTGCTGATGCATTAACCTCACTCTGACTGTGGACTGAAGCTGGATTAAAGGCGCAGCCACTCACATTATTTCCATGATGTTAAGAGCCTAAAAGAATTCCCTCCTAGGATGAATCAGCTTGAGGAAACAGGAAACAAGCGGGAAAGCGTCAAGGCATAACAAATAAATCAGATCTGTGCCTATTAGCGCAGCGTGCAGACTGTACACTTTGCAACCGGGCGAGTGCAAATATTTGCTCTGCAAGGGCACAGAGAAGCGTGCATTTGGCACTTCGGCAGTAATAGCAGGTTCCCTATCTGAGAGCCAATTCCAGCCAAGAAGAGCAAGGATTATACAGGTTTCATGGGCTGCTCTGCCTGAAGAACACCCTCAGGAATCGAAAGGCCATCTGCAGGCCCACCCAGCAGCCCACGGATAAGGGGCAAAATGGGGACTGTATGATTCGTAATTTGTAGCTCCATCTCCTGGACCTCATACACAAGGAGGAGGAGGAGGAAGAAGAAGAGTTGGCTTTTCTGAACCGCTTTTCTTGCCCATTTAAGGGGTCATGAAGCAGCTGACTAAGCTTCTCTTCTTCTCCCCACAACAGACATGCTGTGAAGTATGTGGGGCTGTGAGAGCACAGAAGAGGGCTGTGACTAGCCCAAGGTCACCCAGATGGCTTCATGGGGAGGGTGTAATCGAACCTGGTATCCCCAGGTAAGAGTCCGGCTCCCTAACCACTAGACCTACCTGGCCTTCTCGGTTGTTGCCACCAGCCCGGAGGCATTTTCGCACTACATCCATTCCATTTGGAACGGGTGTAGGACGGGAAGCCTAAGACACTTCAGGACGCTTTCAGCATTCGCACATAGGAGCGCAGGAACGCGTGTAAACGCATTCCGGCGCGCCTGTGTGCGAATGCTCAAAGCATTCTGAAGTGCCTTGGCCGACAAATGCCGGCAAGGGGCGGGGAGACGGCTGCCGAGGCTCCCGCAGCCGGCAAAGCAGGCAATCAGCTGATTGTCAGCCAGCGCCGGCGGGGGAGGCGAGCCCGCGGCTGTCAGGGAGAGAGAAACATGAGCGAATGCTTCTCTCCCCGAACAGCTGCGGGCGCTTCGTCCGCACCGGAACGGATGTAGAGCACTTTAAAGTGCTCTACATCTCGAACACGCGCAAGACAGCTCTGGACACGTCGGAGCGCTAGCCCCGCTGCGGCAATGCGTATGCCGCGTTCGAGGCTGTCTTGCACGCGTTCGAAAACCCCGTGTGCGAAAACGCCTCGGGTCTGTGCAGCCGGAAGTCCCTGCCCCCACTGGAGGAGGCTGGGTTCTCTGAACATGCCTCTCTCTTTTTTTTTCAGTGTTTCGCCCCCAGCCTGCCCCACATCACCAGACTGACAGTGGTGGCAAAACATGCACAGAAAAGAGAGCAAGCTTGGAGAATGCCAGCGATGAAGCATTTGTGGTCAAAAATAGGGACAGGATGCTGGTTAGGGCAAGGATGCCAGGCCTAAAAGGGGCCTCCAGTTGATGGGCACCTTGTGACTCCATGCCCCCTTCACTTCGGCTCGAGGCCAGAGGGGCAGCCATTTGCAAATGACACATGAGCTCATCAGAAGCAGGGGACCCTGCTGGGCTGCTCTTCCTACAGGCCACCGATAGGAGCCAAGCTGGAACCTGCTGGAAGCACTCTGTTGAACTCTGTGAGTGGCATTTTGGGGTCCAGATGGAGTCCTGCCACTCCACCTCTAGCCTGCCAGTCCTGATGACTGAGGAGCTCAGAAAAGCCCATATTCTGGGACCTCTAGGAGACAAACCAGGGACCTCCCCTGCAACGGTGGACTCCTGTTCCAAACACCTGAATGCCAGCAAAGCACCTGCCCGCTTCCCTGTGCCTTTTCCTGTATTTGCCTATTTCGAACAGGAACAAGAAGAAGAACCCAAGGAGCTGGCAGATGGAGGTAGAGTTGCCTGATGTGGGGAGAAGGTTTGTCAGCTGCTTCGAGTCCCCTAACTTCCTGGACACATCTCTCCGGGCTCAGTTTGAGATGATTCACCCTGCCTCCTGCCCACCACCATCTCCTGAGGAGCTGAGGGGCAGAACTGAGCTTCCCTTTCATCCCACCACCAGCCTCCTCCTTTCGGCCAGAAGATAACTGGGAACTTGTCGGACACAGATTTGCCTTGGACTCGGGGAGGCCTGAGCCACTTGCGTGGTCCAGCCCTCCATCAGGCTTGCAGGAACTCTGGACGAAACATGCCCAAGAAAAGCCAACGCAGGCCACAAGCATGAGGCTCAAGGGCCCAGCGGAGAACTCACCTTGCCTCACCTGGCAGCCCAGTCCCAAGATGTTCTCCCCTGGCCCCATTGTGCCTCTTCCCATCTGCTCAGTGAATTCAGACAGAGCGGGAGATGGATGAAAGCCTGTGACCTGCATCCCTTCCCTCTGCTCTACTGGAAAGAGACGCAAGAGGCCATTCCATTATTCAGTATTAGAGAGGCTGGAAACACAACTGCCCGGAGGCTGTTGGCTACTTCTAAAATATACATGGGTGTTTGTTTGCGCACTGGCAGGTACTGCCCAATGCTTGCAAACAAAGCAGCAATGACAGGAAGCAACACTTATGGAGAGGCAGATAACAGGTGCCGTGCTGGATCAGGCCACAGCCCATCTAGTCCATAAGAACCTCAGAGGAGCCCTGCTGGATCAGGCCACAGACCATCTAGTCCATAAGAACCTCAGAGGATCCCGGCTGGATCAGGCCACAGACCATCTAGTCCATAAGAACCTCAGAGGAGCCCTGCTGGATCAGGCCACAGACCATCGCTTCCAGCATCCTGTTGCGCACAGTCGTCCAACAATTGCCCATGGGCATCTCAAGCAGAGACAAGGGTAAACCTTCTCCCACTCTTGAATCCCAGCAAAAGGCCTTAGAAGCATCCTGCTTGTCCACCCCAGCCTGAAAGATGTACCTAGGCATCCACTCTAGTAGGCATTGGTGCATCTGCCATCCATAATTTGTCTAACTCTGAGCCAGTTTGGTCTAGTCATTAAGGAGCTGGACTCTTATCTGGGAATACTGGGTTTGATTCTGCTCTCCTCCATGAAGCTAGGTGGGTGACGTTGGGCTAGTCACAGCTCTCTCCTGAGCTTTCTCAGCCCCACCTACCTCACAGGGTGTTCTGTTGAGGGGAAAAGAACAGAAGCTTTGTCAGCCGCTTTGAGTCTCCTTAAATGGGTGTGAAAAGCGGGGTAGAAAAGCCAACTCTTCTTCTCCTCCTCCTCCTCCTCCTTCTTGCCATCTAGGCTGGTTGCTGTCCCCACCTCTCCCGGCAGATGAAACCCCTAAAGGCCACCTTGGCCTAACTTTCCCCGTGCTCTCCATCCCCTTTCAGGAGACCCTCCTCGGCCATCTGTTAATGCTCATTCACACTGATGCTCATTTTCATTTCTGTTTTATTTGCTGAAGTTACTATATATAGGACACAGCAAATAAAAGAGAAAGCAAAATAGTGTTTATGACAATTAAAAGATGAGCAAAGGGGGAATGCCACGGCAAATATTTGAGAGCTGCAGACCTAAAAACGTCTATTTTAATTGACTGTGGTCTTCAATGTATCCTACACGCAACTGAATTTTGCAAATCGCTACAGACAAACCACATACCTCCCAGGAATGCCTCGGCTCCTCTGCTCAGTTCCCACCTTCCCGCCTCAAGACCCAGGCAGGTAAACAATTAATATATCTACTCCCTGACATTTATATCCCGCCTATGCCAAAAAGGTCTCAGGGTGAGTTACAAGAGAGGGAAACGATTCAAGCGGGTCAAGATGGCGGCACCCCGAAGAGGACCAGCCCCACAATCAAATCAAGGTAAGGGAAGTGCAGAATCGGCCCAGGTGTAAGGAATGTTGCCAAGGAGCTTCCTCTTTGGGCTCCGAGGTCTCCGCTGCCCCCCTTGGCTGCTGCCTGGCTTTCCCCTGCTCTTAACGGCGCCTCCCCCCCCCCCCCCCAGCAGCAGAGTTCGTCTCTGCTGGCTCAGCAAGCAAGAAGTTACAGCCTGAAGAAACCACTGAGCGCAAATGATCCACTTCCAGCAGGCAGGCTAATTCGGAGTCAACAGTGCCGTGAACCTTTTGCCCGATGCCTTATATCGCCATAAACAAACACCCTCCGCTGAGTTGCACAGGCCTGTGCAGGATGCTGCCCCCCCCCCCACCGCCCCCCAAGCAGGAAGCGGCTCCAAGGGAAAGCCGCATTTGCCCCACGGCCTGCCACCGTCCTTGGCCCTGCTGCTGGGTCACTCCGATCCCGGCTGTCCTGCTGCCCAGAACTCCCATAGGGAGACACACACACGCACACACCTGGCATACTGACACGAAAGAGAAGACAAAGAGGAGGAGTTGGCTTTTCTGCCCTGCTTTTCTCACCCATTTAAGGGGACCCAAAGCAGCTGGCAAACCTTCTGTTCTTCTCCCCACAACAGACACTCTGTGAGGAGGAGGGAGCTGTGAGAGCTCATAAGATAGCTGTGACTTGTCCAAAGTCACCCAGCTGGTTTTGTAGAGGAGGAGGAGGAGGAGGAGGAGGAGAGTTGGCTTTTCTGTCCTGCTTTTCTCACCCATTTAAGGCGGCTGACAAACCTTCTGTTCTTTCCCCCACAACAGATACCCTGTAAGGAGAAGGGGGCTGTGAGAGCGCAGCAGAGAGCTGTGACTAGCCCAAGATCACCCAACTGGCTTCATGGGGGAGGGCAGAATCGAACCCGGTATTCCCTGATAAGAGTCCAGCTCCCTAACCACTAGACCAAGCTGGGAGGGCGGGGGCCCTGAGTTAGAAGGAGGAGTGGGGGGGGGACAAAGGGGTGAGTGGCATCTCCCTCCCCCCTCCCCCTGCCTGGGTAACGATTGGGCCTAATTGCTTCTTGCCGGTTACTAAGCTACCGGCCCGTCACTGCTGGGACAGCCGTCAATGCATTTTAACCTCAGTGCGGCGCCCAAATGAGCTCATTAATTTCCAAGGGTGTTTATCTCCCTCCTTGTCAGCTCTCAGGGGAGCAAACATAATTATTATTTAAATGTGAGTTAATTCAGCCAAGGTGTTGATCAATAGTGGAGAATTACTCTTTTAAAAATAGAGAAATCAAGAGGCCGGGCAGCAGGAGGACTCTATTATGGAGAAGGTGCCCTGGAGAAGGCAAAAACGATTACAGAGCCTGGCAGGATTCCCAGGGGTGCCAGGGCAGCGTCCCAGCAGATGCCCCCCCAAAGGGCAGAACTCCTGCCTTCCCCCGAGACCCAGGAGCCTGGCGCCAATTCACGGTCTGGGCTCTTCAGCGAGCGGTGCACACAAATGCAATTTGAGATTCAGTTCGAACCGATTCGAATCTTCAAAATTCAAATTTTTCACATTAGATTTGAACTGAATACATTCTAATCTATTTGGGTGCAATTTTTTTCACATTTGCACATACGAATTTGCACATTTCGCCCTGCACGGATCTGTACAAACGTGTACGGATGCGGGAAAGATGCAAACGGGTAAGTACGCATCGTGTTCATATCCATACGCATACAAATGTCTGAATAATTTGAATAAATAGATTCGAAAATTCAAAATTTGTTTGAATATTTACATTCAAATTTATGGACATTTGATTCAAATTCGTGCATATCCCTATTTCTGACGTTTTCCTCGCTGACCGAGAGAGAAGAGTCGGCGTTCCACGATGGGAGGTTGACTGCTATCTCAAGCTGCAGCTCCGGAAGGGCAGGTGGTAGGCCAGGTGAGAATAAAAAGCCACTCCACGCCCTTGAAGAACTTGAGAACATCATGGTGTGGGGGGGGGGCAGTAGTGAGGGTAGCACCTCTAGCACACTGGCTACATGATCCACAAGCATCAACGGCCAGAGATCTGGGACACTGTTAATCTGAAGCGCACCCAAGGGTTAGGGAATCCACGAGGATTCTTGAAGAATGGGGTCAGTTGCACATGGTGCTGCTTTTTGCAGCGTGTTTATTTTATCTGTGCTTATTTTGTTCCAGTAATTGTTGGAACTCTTGTTGACCCCCCCCCCGCCCCGCCCCAAGAACACTGGATTTTAACTTCTAGATATTAAGTTTCTGTGGTCCTCTTCAACTTGGGTGGTTCTCCGTTGGCCAGAAGAGCAGACCAGCAAGCGTCCTAGGAGCCTCCCTTCTACATGCTGTGGTGATCTAAGGGAGCTCCACCCCCAGCCCAGGGAGTCTCTAAGGGGCAGGGCCTAAGGAGGGGTGGCCCTTCTTAGATCCCCAAGTGTGTGGAAAGGAAGCTCCTCTCCTGGTCCAGTATATCAGTCACTGCGCAATCTCTTCTCCTCTATCGTTCCCTGGAAAAGCTCACATCTTATAGGGTAACCTTCCCCCCACCCCCCGCCATCCACGTATCCTGATCCAGCTGTTTCCCTGTTGGGATTTTAAAATCTCCTTCCGCACCATGAAAAAGCCCTCAACAGATTGCAAGAGAGAGGAAGGAAGGACACTTGAGTGCATTCTGTCCCAGCCAACTTTGTTGGAGAGACAACAGGCCGCCTGGTAGGCACTTTTCATGGAGGCGCAGAGAAAAATGGGGGCACATGGGGGCAGATGTTACTTACCCTGCTGACTGTGCCTCTGAGCATAAACGGCCACTGCTGCGGCTACCACCATGTAGCAGACTGCCGGCACGGGGTGAGCCATCTGCGGGAGGAAAGACACAAGGGCAAACGGTCAGTGGGGCCAAGGCTTGAGGGGAGGGCATGGAAAGAACAGGAGGGCGGAGGAGAGGGGGGTCATGGGGGTCACCCTGGCAGCAGGGAGGAGCTTCCATCCTGGTGGGTTAAGAAGGGCAAGGAAGGAGGATTTGCCTTGAGGATTCTTGAGAGAGTTTCATGCCACAAAGGAAAAGGAGGTGGAAAAAGATTTCCCAAAGGTGAACAAAGTACAGGCAAAAACCCTAAGGTTGCCTTCCCACCTACCCGGGAACCCGAAGCAGACCCAGATTACTCTGATCTGGAGTAATCTGGGTTCTACTGCAGGTTGGGTTGGAGGCTGGAAACAGCACCGAGCACGCACTGGGCTCTTCCCAAAGAAGCCACACCTGTGCACAAGCACACCTGCGAACAACACGGCGCGATGCGGCAAGCGGTCGCCATCAGCCTCCTCCTCAACTGCCTTCCTTCCTTTCCCCTCCACCTATTTCAACAGGGGGAAAGAAAAGGCTGGCTCAGTTTAAAGCTGAGCAAAGGCGGACAGCCGGCGGCCGGCTAAGTGAGAGAGGGGTTGACAAGGGACCCCCCAGAGATGACCATCTAGTATCTTTCTGTACAATTTTAGGCCAAGGTCAGTGGCTGTGAATCCAGAAGATGACAGGGTGGGTGGGAGGGATAAAGCTTTCATTTAGGGTTTGCTACATGATGGCCTTTGGCTGACAACAGACCCTGAAGCTGTTTGAGGGAACTCGCTCGCTCACCCACTCATCCTCCCATCGTGTAGCTCAAGCAAGCGAAATCATGCACAGGGTCAGGGGGATACTCTGCCACCACGTGGCCATTGGGAAGGTTCTACCATTGGCACAAAAAGTGTCCCTTCTCTTTTGGATATGCCCCACCCATTGATTTCATAAACCTTCATTTTCATCCCATGAGACATCCATATTGTTGTACAAACTACTGTCTTGGCCCTCGATAGCTGGGGCCTGTTCACACTACAGCCGGTAGCGCATGATTAGTGAACTCCCGGGGAAAGGCATCCGCACTTGGAGAAGGCTGTTACAGCCTCCAAGCACCCTCTGCCTGCCCAGAAGTTTGTTAATTGTTGATTAGGTGTGGCGCATGATTTCGTGCTCCACACCTTTACTAATGTTCACTCTAAACTTAACTGGAGTGTCCGGGCAGCAGCCATTCACACCTCTTCCAGTGGTCCGAAGTCATCTGAGGTGCCACACAGGCACCGTGGATGACCACAGTCACAACTGCACAGGCGCATAGTGTCACTGTCGTCATGGCAACAGCGCTAATGCGTGCACAGTTGCAGAGGGTGCCGCAGCCAAAATGTCAGTGCCCAGGAGAGGACCGGCCCCAAGATTGGTGTCTGGTGAGTGACCGATTGCGCAGGGCTTCGTCTGACGTTACCTAGGAATTGCAAGTGTGGATGCCAGTTAATGTTGTGTCTTTGTGCTCCTTTCCCGTCCAGCTGACGGGAAGGGAAGTGCGAAATGCCCCCGCTCTCCTGGCAGATCTCCCTCTTGATAGCCCTGGACCAACTTGACTGTGGGACACAGGCCAATGGGGATGTCTCGGGGGAGGGTGAGGGGGAAGCCATTCTGCTCACTGTGGATATTGAGCCGCCTACACTTTCCCCCTTTTTCACTGACTGAGATCAAGCGAAACCCCCATTGTGCGACGGTTTGAAACTGCAGAGTAGTGCAAAGCTGTAATTACAACGGAAAAGAAACTGGTGGATGTGGAACTGAAGTTGTGCTTGGATGGAAACAGGCTGGAGGGGAAGAAGGAAAAAAACAGCAAACGACGAGTAATGTTGCCAAGGGATTCCTTGTTCTGATGTAGCAAAAGACAAATATGGAGGGTGGAATTTGACTTTCCCTCTAGAGTCAAGGTGTCCCTAACCCCAACCCCAACTCTAGAGTCAAGATTTGAATGCTGGGACTTCATCCAGTCACTGACCTTAGAGGGAGGGGATTCTGGTGACTGTGGAGAGGGGGAGGTACTGTTTCCCACTACCAAGCCCAGCAAAAATGAGGAGTGAGAACAGGCAGGTCCATTTGACTCTACAGATCCACTGGCATGCGCTAGCATGCACATTGGTGTGTCTGGGCACCACCATCTTCATCCCAGCAGCCAGCGCGACTATGCATGTGCCGTCACCGTCACCGGGACAACAGTGATGAACCATGCACACACGCACACTCCCATTTAGGGTCATATGAGGCGCCAGCACACTTGTGCAGCACCTCACATGACCCACCCAGCACCACAGAGGTGCAAATGGGCAACGTCCGCCTCTGGTCAAGGTACGTCGTTCTCCACGGGCAGTTGCATGCAGTGCACATCTGCCCCGTTCTGAGCTGGAAACGGCCCCTTCATGTGCGGATGCTCCATCCGGGAGCGCACCGCACACAGGCTATGGGGCCAAGTGCAGAAAGGATACAATACAGGTGTCTGAATGATGGAAACGCGTTTCATTCCCCCCAAATATGGATTATTATGCCAAGGATAATCCTAACTGCACTCTAACAGAATGTTTTGGGGTTTTTTTTAAAAAAAAGAGGGAGGAGGCTTTGGCCAGCAGCAGAACATTATTTCTTTCAAATGGGTTCCCCATCTCTGCTACATGCCGGTCTCCAAATCAATATGTTTGAAAGAAATTGAAGGTTTTTGTTTTGAGGCTTTTTTTGCTTTTTTTTTTTTGTCTTTGCTTTGACTGAAAATGTCACCTTGGTTTGGCTAAGAAGCTGAAATGAAACATCTCACGTCTAAATGTTTTACTTCATGTCAATTCACAGCACTTTAAATGGCTTTTACGGGCTTGTTTTAAATATAATCTTTACAACCGTATTCAGAAGAAAGCGGCTGCCATCACAATCCAAAGCACACAGGTGCGTGAGGCTTGTGGAAACATATGGAACGTGTTTCAAGGCACCATAAAGGAGCAGAGAGCCAGGAAAATGATAAAATGTACCCGAACAAAGGCAGCCTAAAACACCGCGCGCCTATATAGAGGCTCAGCTCCCTTTCTCTTGAGTGAAGGGAACTTTCATCAAAGGCCCAAAAGAAAATGCAGAGAGCAACAGATATTGCACAAGCGATGAATATATATACCTCCCAGCCGGGGCATTGAGTGGCAGGAGATCACTGAGCAGAATTTCCCACCTGCAGATGGTTCCTTTACCTGAGAAGGTAACAGCTTCAACGCACTGAAGATGTTACCTACTTGGATAGCAAAATGTCGGTATGAGCCCCATTCGGAAGCCAAAGGCCACACTCTGCACTCATGGCAGCTTGCAGAGAAGGTTCAGGGGCACCAGCGCAACAGGTTGCATTGCAGGAATCTCAGAATAAGAGCCTGCCATCTGCATGCTAGCGCAGGCTATGGCGAGCCCTGGGCTGCGTGTTTCCATAGCTTCATAAAAGTAACCCAAAGCAACCCACCCACAAATGTGGCACAGGGCAGGGGCTTCTCTCTGCAACCTTTTCTTGGCTGCTTTGTTGTTCATGGGGCAAATACTTGAAAGACAACATTTAAGAGGGGACCTGACCGAAACCTCTCTCTTTACACAAGACTAAAACCCGGGTAGGCATATTATAATGTTTTATTATAATATGCCATATATTTTTGACATGTAAACTGCCTTGGGGAAAAATTGTCTTTGATTTAAGTTATTGATTATATTTGCTGTATTTTTGATGTAATGTTTGTATTTTTGCTTTGTATTTTGTTTCCATTTGTTGTGAACCGCCTTGAGCAAAAGTCTCTTTTGGAAAGGCGGTATATAAATAAAAAATGGAATGAAATGGAATGGATCAGACGAGGGGAAGGATTTCTTCAGCCAGAAGGTCACTTGGTCTATGGACTTGGCTGCCAGAAGAGATGGAGACAGCAACCAGCCTAGATGGCTTTAAGGAAGGGTCAGACGGATTCATGGATGACAGATGATGGACGCAATGGCCACTAGAATGGATGCCTAAGTACATCTTTCAGGCTGGGGGGACAAGCGGGAGGCCTCTAGGGCAATTTGCAAGGACCTGAGTGCAGTTGAAGCAATTGGTGGGCCACTGTGAGAGAAAGGATGCTGGGCTAGATGGTCTGTGGCCTCATCCAGCAGGGCTCCTCTTAGGTGCATCTTTAAATCTGTATTGAAGACACGTTTCCCCACCTGGCCCTCCCCAAGGCTGAACGGTGCTTCCTCTCTATCCTGCCACAGTTCTGAAACATATTTTATATAGTCCTGCTATTTTGTGCGTTTCCGGTGATGTCTTCATGTTTGTTTTCATCCAATCTCTTGAACAGTTTGAAATGTTAAACAAGAAACTGTATCTGAATCTCTTGAGCAAATAGAAGAACAGGGCTCCATTTTGCTGGGGACGCTTTTGCCTGCTTTGATGACCCCTCACTTCGCTTAATCTGTGGGGAGGGGGCAGAATGCTATAGAACCCTGTCCGATGTGCCCTCAGGTTGCTGCCACCAGTGGGCTGAAGGGCCAAAAGCTCTTCTGAGGGCCACAGAAAGGGCAGAGGGTCCCTGCTGTAGCCTTGTCCCTTTCCTTCATCCCTTCCTCTTTTTTTCTTTGGGGTGGCAAAGGCCTGGCTCAGAACGACTGCACAGGCTCCTCTGGCCATGAGGTTGCTTGCACAGATCCTGCCCCAGTGTTAGCTCAGGTTCTTCCAGCGCCTGCGCTACGGGATGCAGGAATGAGGCAGACAACCTTCAGCAAAGGTGGGTGATGCTGAGCCTCACCCGTTGCTCCCTGGCACCTTCAGCAAACCGGGCAGGCAGGGGAAGGCGTTGGTGCCAGGGGGCACTGAGGAACACGTGTCCCACCCCCACCCCCGCAAGCCTCATCTCTTCTCCTCTCCTCAGATCCCAGGATGAAAGGCTGCAGCGGAAGGAGACCAGAGCCCACCGGTGTACGGAACTTATCCCTGAGTGCTGACAAGTCTCTTTTAATAGGTCTCCAGCCCCAGGGCAAGTGCAGAGATCGTGCCGGCATCGCGCCCCAAGGAGAAGGCAGGCCTCCTGTCGTGCTAATAGGTGCTCCACGGAGCCCTGCCTGCGGGGTCAGCCTGGCGCTCACTTGAAAGGGCACCTTTCATCTGATCTAAGTGCCGGCTGGCTGTCAACAGAGCCGTTGGAGGAGGCCTGAAGGACCCAGACAATTACAAGGAGCACGAGAAGCCGCCAGGTGCCCCCTCCTCTCTCCGTCCTCATTAACAGAAGCTCTTTGCCGACACTGGGGGGGGGGGTTAGGGGGCTAGGATGCCAGCTGGCCAGGTGCCACAAAGCTGCAATAGTCACGAAGAGGGGAGAGGGCACCGGCGGCAACAGGAGAGAAGCAGGAAGCGCTTGAAGCCCACGTGCACGGATCTGGACCAACAAGCCATGACTCTGGCCATAGGACTCCTCCAGGGAGGGGCCCCTCTAGTCTCTGGGGTGCTCAAGGGTTACAAATGGAGGAAGGCACTTAGCTGATTAGGCTGCTGTGAATTAAGGCTGGTAAACTTCTGCTAAAGGTGGATCAAGTTTGCTGGGAGGAAAGCTTCCCCAAAGCGTCCATTGCCGGCCAGAAATGCAAATGGTCCTCCCGTTGAGTGGCCCACACTGATGCACTCAGAGCCAAAAGTTCCACCTCCTCACTGCTGTGATTGGCCGCTCGGATGCCATTGCGAGAGGGGCAGGATCACTCACTCACCCATGCCATGGTCAAACACCCCTCTCCCAATTCTGTGATTGGAGGTCCAATCACGTCATGGGTGAGTGATCGATCACGGCCGCCACTGCCACCACACCTGTGCAGATGCTACGTTCCCTGCCCACCAAGCACAGTGAACTGGACACAGAGCAAATGGTCAAGCCACTGGACACTTAGGTAAGATTTTGGTAAATGCTGGTCAACAATGAGTGAACTTCTGGGGAGGGTGGGCATATTTGTAGGCTGTAGCCTCGGCACTCAGGGGGCGGTTCTGCGCTTCCCTTCCCAACGTTGACTAGTGCTCGCCCTTGGAGTGCCAGTCAAGCTAGCCGTCACCCCTTCACGACCAAATACTTGCCTTGATTCGATTGCAGGGCCGGCCCTCTTCAGAGCACCGCCATTTTGGCTGCGGCACCCTGCGTGACTGGGTGGGCATCAGTGCCGTTGCCACGCTCTGTGCTGTCGCAGTGGTGTTAGGAGGGCAGCCAGGCTGCCCGCGCTCTTGCATGGCAGCCCTGAGGTGCGGATGCTCCCTGGCCGGATGCAACAGGTAAGTGACTGGGGAAGGTTGGGGAGGATGTGGAACATGATCTCATGTTCCACAGGTAGTGCATGATTGATTATTTATTTATTTATTTATTTGCATTTCTATCCTACCCCATACCCAAAGGTCCCTGGGTGGGAAACAACTGTTAAAACAAGAGATTAAAAACAGAACATACATTAAAAACACTAAAAATTAAACAAATCAAAAACAATACACCCCGTTTAAAAAATGATAGTATCTCTACTGAGAGGGAAATATATGATGGACCTTTTGGGCAGGCAGGGGGCGCTTGGAGGCTGTAGCAGCCTCCTCCAAGGGCAGATGCCCTTCCCCAGGAGCTCCCTAATGGTGCACTACGGGCTGTAGAGGGAACCGGCCCGGTGGGTGAACATGCCACAAGCAAGCAGGCAAACTGCCCCTTGCAGAAACCCATTTTCAGAGCTGCTAAAAGAGGAGAAGGAGGAGAGAAGAGCTGGCTTTTCTACCCCACTTTTCCCACTCTGAAGGGGACTCAAAGTGGCTGGCAAACTTTCTGTCCTCTTCACAAGAAACCCCCTGTAAGGTAGGTGGAGCTGTGGGAGCTCAGAAGAGAGCTGTGACTAGCCCAAGGTCACCCTGCTGGCTTCATGGAGGATTATAGTCAAACCCAGGGATTATGACATATAAGAATGTAAGAGGAGCCCTGCTGGATCAGGCCACAGCCCATCTATTCCAGCATTCTGTTGCACCAATTGCCCATGGGCATCTCAAGCAGAGACAAGGGCAAACCTTCTCCTGCTCTTAAATCCCAGCAAATGGCCTTAGAGGCCTCCTGCTTCTCCCTCCAGCCTGAAAGATGTCCTGAGGCATCCATTCTAGTAGCCATTGATACATCTGTCATCCATAAATGTGTCCAACCCTTCCTTAAGGTCATCTAGGCTGGTTGCTGTCACCATCTCTTCTGGCAGAAAATTCCATAGACCGATGACCCTCTGTGTGAAGAAATCCTTCCCCTTGTCACATCCAACTCTCCTGCCCCTCAGCTTCATAGACGCCCCCTGGTTCTAGTGCTGTGATATGAATCTGGCACGCTAACCACAAGGCCAAAGGGGCTCCAAGGGGCCCAAGGATGAAGCCCTCCGAGTCCAGGGACACTCTGAGTGGACTCCTTGCCCTGCAGCCTCAAGCCAAAGGGTTTCCTGCCTCTGTTTTAGTGCTTTTAATGCTGGATTTTAATTCTCTGCGAGGGAAAGACAGGAGGCAGGATGTAAAACTCCTACACGCATTAACGGAATAAAAGGACTGGTGCTTCCTCCTTTCCCGGAGAAATTTGGGGTAGAAAATGTTCTGGTGCCAGATTAGTAGACAGAAAGCATTGCCATCTGTCAGTTTTCTACTAGCAATAGGTGGATGCCAACATTTCATCATTAGACGCGCACCGAGCATTCCAGGTGCATGTGTGGCCTTGTAGACCTGCATTAACCTGTGGATCTCGGAGGCCCGGAAGCTTACGCCGTGCGCCTTTGTTCCTAACTCAAGGTAAGTGCAAGAAATATCCCTCCTGGAAGCATTTTTCAGGGAGCCAAGGAGGTCTGTGGGTACTGGTTCCCAGCCCATAGGGTGTCTTTGATCCATACTACGTAGGCCCACAATGGCTTCAGGACGCTCTTTCTGAAAGGAGCGCTCCAGAGCACTTTATCCGGCCGCCAAACAAATCATCTTAGGGCCGCTCTGAAGTGTGTTGATCACCTCTTCCTCATGCGTCATTGGGGCACCCAAACTAGATGACCGTCAGAACGCAAGTGGACCTGAGATGCCATTTATGTCAAGAGCAAAGCTCATCATGCTCAGAAGCCCCCTTCAAGAAAACAAATGTGCGGAGAAATTCCAAAAGCCCTCCTGCTGGGCCCTTTCTTGACTGCAGAGCTGAAAATGAATGCGGTTTCCCAGTGAATGAATTGCCCTTGAAATCTTACTCTTAGGGAACAGACAGATGTGGGAGAGAAGTAACCAGAGAGGCCAGGTTCCCACTGGGCAATTTAATCTGGATTTAAACCAGTTTCTTTTTAAATCAGTAGCGAGGTCTTTTTTGTGTGTTCCCATTCTTAGCTTAAAATGTGGACTTGGAGGTGACAACCCCCTCCCCTCCTTCCTCCCCTCAGCAGAACCCCCTCCCCATGCAGTCAGCAATTGGGCACCCTCATTCCCTGACTTCATTGGGGAGGGCAATTCAACCCCCACCCCCTATATAAACCCATCCCTGCTTCAAATCATGGCAGCAGTTTTTGTTCACCGCTTCTCCCCACACCGTAGCACAGCCTCTTTCTCATGTTAACAAGGTAGTAGAAGATTAAAGATTACTTTCCCTTCTGTTTTGTGCTAGGTTGGTACATCAGAGCAGTGTAAAATGGCAGGGAGGAGGGAAGGAGGGAGGGAGGGAAAGAGGCAGGATTGCACTGAATCATTACAGCAGGTCAGCACAAATTAGCAGGGATGCAGACAAAAGGCATGAATGGAAGGAGGGAGGAAGTAGGCAGGCTTTCACACAAGAGTCAACACATACTTTTTCATCCCCAGGATGGAAGCCACCAATCTGTTACACTGATTTCTTGTTACAATGTTACAATCTGCAGGCTCTGTTGATTCTTCACCTCTCCCCTCCCTTTCAGGCAGCCTGATGGAAGAGAGCTGGGGAAGAGGGGGCTAGGGCACAGGAAATCACGGCTTATCACTGGATCAGGGGAAACTGAGAATGCCCCTAAAGCATGATTCCCTCCTCCCAAAAACCGCTTCAAATCCCATTTTGCTAAATAAAGTGGAGTATTTCTAAATCCAGCAATGAGATTATAGATAATCCATATAGACAATCTAATATAGATAATCTGTATTTCGGGACCTCTAATCCTCAGAAACTGTGAATTCTTTTAAAACTTTGGGAGCGGTGACCATTCAAAAAGGTCTCAAAGCTCTTTAAATCTTGAATGGGAACATAGCCAGAGACTACCAAATCTGCATCAGCCAGAAGACCAGGCTCACTGTATATCTGAGATGGATTCAGCCCGATAAGAAAAGCAGGCTACTTGCAGGAATTTCATTACGGCCAGAGTAGAAGAATAGTTTCTTGTCCACCTTCTCTGGCCACATCCCTGGCATGGAAACTCCCTGGCATACAAATTCACATCTTGCATTTTTGGGGCTGGTCTCCACAGAGAGGTGACGGCATGCATTTGGGTCTCATCAGTGCAAGAACTCTCTTCTACAGAAGGACTGTAAAGACCATGACAAATTACCCTGGTAACTTGAGGCAGGACTTCGTTATTTCAGCCCTACCTCTTCTATGCTTGCGGTGGTTTGCAGATCAATAGCATACGAGAGGAAAGGGAAAGCGCAGTTTAAATCAGCACAACTCAGCCTGAACACAAATCCAGTTACAGAAGCGGCCCCAGATGAGAGAAGGCAACTCTCCAGCGTCGCGGAGCCTTTCGAAACCGCTCTCGGGTGGCAGAATGGAATGGTGGCTCCGCATAACCTTTTGCTTGCGCGCACATTTGGCACGTGGAAAGCTTGGTGTGGATATCATTACATCCACTGTTTGATTCTTCTCTCTTGGTGAAGGTTTCAGCTTGTTATGCCACGTTCCATAGCTCTTCCCTGAACCTGCATCCCCTGGACACAAGTACCTGGGTCTGCTCCCTCCAGGTGTGGAAAAAACAGGCTGTGATCAGACATAACAGGAGCACCTCTGAAAGACAGCGTGAGACCCTCGTGTTCCCAGAAGAAGAATCGTCTTTTCTACCCCGACTTTCTCACCCTCAAGGGCCTCAATGCAGCTAACAAACCTTCTGTTCTTCTCCCCTTTGAGGTTGGTGGGACTGTGAGAGCTCCAAAAGAGAGCTGTGACCAGCCAAGGCCGCCCAGCTGGCTTCATGGAGAGGTAGGAGTTGGCTTTTATAACGTGAGGCCTCTTCACACTACAGCTAAAACGCTGTAGAGCGCTTCAGCCCGAACACATCTAAGATGCTTTTCCATCCGCACTGGCAGTTAAAGGACGCATTGCAAATGTGGCCTTTACCTGCCTATGTGCGGATGGTAAAATGTCTTAGACGCGTTTGAGCTGAACACCTTCTCCCATACCAACCTGCCTGTGCCTTAAGATCCAAGGATGAGGCCCTGCTGGTCATCCTGCCACCTTCAGTAGTGAGGTTGGGGGCACCCGCGAGAGAGCTTTTTTGGCGGTGGCCTCCCCCTTGAGGTGCGCCAAGCCCCTTCCTTGTATTTATTCAGGAGGGCCGTAAAGACATACCTCTTTGCCTTGGCCTTTGGCTGAGGTTCTATTCTCCCTCCCCAGTTACAACTACATCACTATTAATGCACGAGGGAGCGCACGGTTTTAAATTTGTTGAAGTTTTAAGGTGTTTTTAAATGTGCATCTTCTTTTAATCTGTATTTCATTTTAATCTGCATCTGTTTTAATTTGTATCCTGTTTTAATCTGTTTTAATTGGTTGTTACCCGCCCAGAGACCTTCGGGTATGGGACGGGATAGAAATGTAAATAAATAAATAAATAAATAGTCCCGCCCCCAGCCTCCCCTCATTGGCTCCCTTGGAGCCAGGGGTGGGGGTGGCCTGCCGGGTGCCTTCCTTGGGCTCCCGGGAGCTGCATAGGCCCAGATCAGGCCCATGCAGGTGGCAGGACCCCCACCCAGCACCCCCCCAACCCACCCCAGGGGTGAGGAGGCCGGGCACACTATGCGCATGTGTGCCACACGGTCCCTGCGCAGATGGCCTGTTGAAGCCGGGCGGGTGCCTGGTCAATCAGGGACCGCACAGCGCACAGGCGCAAATTGCAGCCAGCCTCCTCACCCCAGCTGCTGCCCGGAGCCAAACAGGTAAGCCCCATTCACGCATGCACGCCCCAGGGTGGGATGGGGAGTGCTGGGTGGGGGTCCCACCACCTGCATGGGCCTGATCCGGGCCTATGCAGCTCACAGGACCCCAGGGAAGGCACCCGACAGGCCTCCCCACCCCTGGCTCCAAGGGAGCCACTGGGGGAAGGCGGGGGAGGGGCCCAGCTGTCACGGCGGGAGACCATGTGAATGCTTTCCCTCCAATACAGCTGGGGACGGCCGGGGACGGTGCGAATGCACTGTAGATGTGTTGGGATGGGCTGTGGCGGCCCGGAACTGAGCCGCTGGCGCAGAGGAGCAAATGCTCCATCCCAACGCGTTCTACACGCATTCGAAAAGCCCTCGTGCAAAAAGATCTCTGCTTTTCTCACCGATTTAAGGGGACTCAAAGCGTCTGGCAAACCTTTTGTTCTTCTCCCCACATATAGACACCTGGGGCAGTGAGAGCTCAGAAAGCGAGCTGTGACTAGCCCAAGCCCACCCAGCTGGCTTCATGGAGGAGTGTGGAATCAAACCCCATGACTGCGAGATATGAGTCCGGCACTGGCTCATCTTCAGACGGTCGTAGGTCTGTCCTAAAGCTCAGGTTCAGAGAACTAGTGGACACAGCGTAACAACCCAGAAACTGCAACAAGTGAGGTTGTGACCAGCCGTGAAGGGCGACATTCTGCCCAACAGTTGCCTCTTTCAAGGCTCCCTCCGTCCCCCAAAGAAGGAGAGGAGCTCAAGGCTTCCCAGGTGCCACCTCCTTCATCCCCTGGTGCCCACCTAAGACCCTCCTTGCACTCAGGGCTTCTAGGCGGGCTCCCCCTTCTCCTGCTTGCTGTTTTTGATGCTGTTTCACGTGGATTCGCTGCTTTTATCTGTTTTTAATATGGTTTTATGTTTACTGCTTGCTCTTGCTTCTTCTGGGAACAACTTGAGGTTCTAAACAGGAAGTGGTCCAAAAATTCCTTAGATAAGTAAATAAGCAAATCCAAGACACATTTTCTTGTTTTTCTGTGGCAGCTGTGCAAGAACTGGGTCCAGCACAACCCAAGCGTCCCGTTCTTGCATGAAGAGGGGCATCAGGATCCCAACCTTTCAATAGAATAGGAACCTCTCCCAGGTCTCTGGGCCGCTTTCATGCTTACCTTGCTGGCCCAGGTCCAGACCAGCCTGGGGCAGTTCTGACGGCAGAAGTCCTGGAAGAAAGCCTTCTCCGCTTCCAAGGAAGTTCCTAGACAGACCTTGCACCGGATCTGGGAATCCCCTGATCTCTGGTGCCAATTCCTGGGTTCTCCAATGGCCTGGTGTGGGACCCCATTCCATTGCAGAGGCTCCTGGATTGCTGGTAGTCCTCTCAAAGCTTAGACTGGGCTACACTTTGCCCGGGTGGGCCTGCAAAGCCTACACCAGGCTACGCTCCGTCCAGCGCAGACAGGTCAGCCTAAGCAGGAAACTGAACCTCTCCCATGCTCCAGGTCAAGGCGGACAGGCCTTTCCCTTTTGCAGACTCAGCACAATGCAAGACTCTCAGGTTCAGAGGTGGCTCTGGAGAGGAGGCCCTCGGACGGGGCCTTCTCAGTGATGGCCCCAAGATTGAGGAATAGTCTTCCCTCTGAGGTATGCTAGGCACTTTCAGGTCACACGTTCAGAAGATCAGTGCAGATAAAGCTTTTTGCCCTGGCCTTTGGCCAAGGAAGCAGCTTTTCCTCCCTGTTTGCAGGCTCAGATACTGTTTTGCAATGTTTATTTTACAACTGGCTTTTAATGTTATAACCCGCCCCGAGACCTTTGGGATAAGGGTGGGAGAAAAATGCAAATAAGTTAATAAACGCCCAGTTTAAAATGCAGCCACAGCTGCTGGATCCAGGCCTTGTTACATTCTTTACATTACTAATTGCTCCCAGAGTTTCGCGGCTGCAGGCAGAAATCCGGCTTCAGTAAAAGCCACTTTAGGATTATGGTCAGATAATAAAAAATTCATGGAGGAGGGTTGGGATCTGCCTGGTCAGGAGTTTAGTAATGGGCGGAGTGGATTCTGTCTTCGGCCGACATAAAAGCGGCAGAACGCACCTCTTTGCCCTGGGCTGCTTTCGCACTTTCCTTCCCGTCCTCTGGATTAACCACGTTGACCCATTTGGAGCTCTGGCCAACTTTGGCCGTTCCCCCCATCCCACCCCACTGTCGAATACGTACCTGATTCGGCCGCCGGGCCAGACCTCCTCTGGGCGCGCCATTTTGGCTGCGGTGCCCTCCACGACTGCACATGTGTCGGCGCCGTCACCATGACGACACTGATGCTCTGTGCATGCACAGTTGCATCTATGCTTGTCTGAGGTGGCAGTGCGCTCGTGCAGCACCTCAGATGACCCTGGAGCCCCGGAAGAGATGCTGATGGTCGCGCCGCTGGACACTCCAGATAAGTTCCTGGTCAACGCTGATAAAGGTGTGGAACACGATTTTGTGCTCCACACCTAATAAACAATGCAAGGGGTGCTTGGAGGCTGCAGAAGCCTCCTCAAAGTGCAGGTGCACATCAGTAGAAGTTCACTAATTCACTAGTGCAAATAGGCCTCTGAACTTTGTTTAAATGGGGATACACTTTCTCTTCCCCATGCTATGCTATTATTGTTTCAATATATTTGATTTTAAATGTTGTCTACCCCCCAGACCTTTGGGTATAGGCAGGATAACAATGCAAATAAAATCAATCAATCAGTGTGACTGCTGCTGAGGTCATGTAGAGGGCAGATGTACTAGTTCTTGGGTTGAACTGCTAGCATGCTCGGTCCAGAGGGATTGCCCGGCAGACTCACCTCTTCTTAGGCTCCATCCAGACTTGCGTGATACTGCGCTGTCCCGCCAAAGCCGGTTCCCGTTGGTCAGATCTGACGATCAGAAGCCGCGCAGGGACAGCGCAGTCACTTCCGGTATGCCTGAGAGGGCGATTGGAAGCTGTGCTGTCCTTCCAAAGCAGCTTCCCTACGGTCAGATAGGATGCGCCATTGCCCACAGCAGGGGCACAGCACGGCATCTTTTTACTTTGCACCCTTCAATCGGATGCTGCGTCGCTGCTGCGGGCAGAAGAAAGCTGTGCTCCTTTGGTGCAAGTCTGGGCACAGCCTTAGTTAGTGTGGAAACTGACATTTGGCCCTATCACTGTATAGTGTTGAATGCAGCCACCGCCATATTGCTTTTAGCAAGGTCGGATTAAATGTTCTTCCCACCCGGGTTTCACTGGGTAGGTTTTAGGGACTCCCTTCCTACCTGATTTTTGAAATCTGGAGGATTTTTAATTTTAGCACCCATCGGCACTTCTGCTGGTGGCGGAGGGTGAAAGTATTCTAGTATGAACACCTTCTGAATCATTCGTCTGGGTGGCACAGCATCAAGTTTCGCCTTCAAAATCACTGCAACGTTGTATGCAAGTGATGTACCTAAACAGGGTGGGGGAACTTTTTGGAAGGGGGCGGGGAGGAAATTACTGCCCCCCTGAAGCTGACATTCTGCACCTTTTTGAGAAGCAACAAAAGGGCCCCTTGGGACTCAAAGGGAGACGCCATGCAATTTAAGGTGTGAGAAGAACTATTGATTTTCAGTCATTCTCTGGGCTTCCATTCATTCCACTTGGAGGCATCCCAAGGTGATGCAACAACTGTACAAATCACACAAAAACAATCCCTAGAAAGGGCACAGCCATAAAATGGGCGCAAGGAAGGGATATTATTAATCCATACATATGGACATCTGTCTTGGGAGGCTGAAATATGGATCCTGCATTTTGACAGGTGCACAATTCAAGGTTTACCTTCAAGCGATTGCTTAAAAAAGAGAGAGGGAGAGAAAGCAAAAGACACCACAGTAAAATAAAACCATTAGATTGGTTAATGGAAGGGCCCCTCCCCAGTCTTCATTTTCCTGGGGAGGGGGAGATCTTCCCTATTCAGAAACGAAGGCCCATTTCTTCTAACAAGGTTGTGAGAAAAGCATCTTTCGTTCTCTTCTTTAAGAAAGATCCTTCCAGCGAAGAAGGCCTGAGAAGGTATTTTGGCTCCCCCAATGCCATTCCCTCAAAACAGCCCTTTCTCCCAGCGTCACGTCCGCATCTAGTAGTCCCTTGCTGCCTGTGCCACCAACAGCCCCCAGATGTGTCTCTTGCCCCGGCATCTGGACAGCATCACCATTCAGCTCATAACGCCGCGTGCATTAAAGCTGGGAGAGACCCATAACTCAGCCAGCACCTGCTTTTTCCTTTCGCCCGGCCTTGACCTCTGTCCCCAGTTGCAGCATCACACCACGGCCCCGTCACCATAAATTGGTTTCCTGTGGCTCCCTGAAGACCCACCGCCAACATCCAGGGAGCCTTTGAACCTTCGGAAAGGCAAGTGCCTCCCTGCGCCGTTGGCGGTGGGGGATCCAGAGGAAAGCAGCTCTCTCTGCAGGCCAGGATGGGGCGGGGGGGGGGGGGGATGCTCTGTGCTAGACTCTCTGAAGGGAGAACCCCCAAAGGGTGGAGGGCAAAAGCTGCGACTCCACAAAACAAACCCAAATCCCAAAGGAGCAGCTCTGGAGGCTAACAGGGCTGCCCGCCTGCCCATCGTTTCCCCTCCAGCCTAGACTAGAGGCTCATGAGTTTCCAGCCAAGGAAGGAACTGGGTAGGGGTAACAAGGAAGGGGGTCTCTGCATGCTGTGGCCTGATCCAGCAGGGCTCCTATGACGTTCTTCAGTTCTTCTACCCAGAAGGGTTATAGGAACGGGGGGGGGGGGGGGGCTTTCTCCCCTTGCAGGCAGCAGTTCTCCCTGTATGGAGGGGCGCGCACAAATTCAGTTTTCAAATTCAATTAGTAACAAATCAAATATTAAAAAATCCGAATGGATCCAAATAACGAAAGACGAATGTCGGGGCATTTGATTCAATATGGATACATTCGTATGTATTTGTATGAATAATTTGGACATTTGTATCTCTACGGGTACATACACATCTCGTATGTACCTGTACGTTTCTGTGCACATCTGTCTGCATCCCACAGGCATCCTGTATGCATCCCGTTTTCATCCTATACGGATGCATATGGCTACGTGTATGAGATGCGT
This sequence comes from Aspidoscelis tigris stejnegeri, assembly GCA_023333525.1. Taxonomy (NCBI): domain Eukaryota; kingdom Metazoa; phylum Chordata; class Lepidosauria; order Squamata; family Teiidae; genus Aspidoscelis; species Aspidoscelis tigris. The sequence goes on from JALMGA010000007.1 coordinate 1,427,775, forward strand.
TTGAACCCATACAGATACGAATGGCCAAAATAATGAATATTTCGAGTATCCGTGCACAACCCTACGTGGGCAACGCACTTTCTCCCAGGCTCTTGCTACATCCACAGACTGGGCCTCTAACATCAGTATAGCTGGAGCAGGATGCAACCACCACTTCGTGCCCTTAGCATCATGTACGGGGAACGCACAAGGAACTGTCTAGGAACCGTCAAGCACTCCTTCCCCAGGGATCCTCGATGGTCCTGATCCTGCAGCTGTGTGGGAGTAGAAGGCAAGGGCCTGGGAAGGCCCAGAAGAGGGCTGCGCCAAGATGTGCCAACCAGGAACCATCCGGTTCTACTTCAGGTGCTAATGCATCACTCAGAATGTGCGCAGCTCTGCATTGGCAAACAGATGAGCCTCTTCCCAGACAGGGTGCGAGACTGTGGTTGCTGCCTGAATCCTGCTGCTGCTTGGCTGCTCTTCTCTGTGGAGGAACATGCTGTTCTACGCTCTTTCTTCCCGCTGTCTTTTCGTATCAAACACTTATCTGATTTTATAATAGGTATTTTACATTGTGTTCATTTTACTTTCTGTTCCGTGGCCAACATGAGCGTTCTCTATTTGGGAGAGCGGCAAACAAATAAATTCTCAGCAGCAATGGATGAAAATATGAAGTTGTCCAACTTCCTGGCATTCCTGAATTTCCAAATGTTCTTTGGTTGCATCCACGCACATTAAAAATAAATGTCTCAAAAGCAGATTAGAAGTCACAGCGTCCACACAGAAGTGCCTCTAAGCCACATCAAAGGCCAGAACATGCGCTTGGGCTGAGCATTCTCCGGCCTGTAATGTGGAACTGAGGTGGGATGGGAGCATCTCACCGCCTGCATGATTCCATCGCTATCAGCCCCCTTTGAGCTGCTTTTTTAATATGTGCAGATGGAGAATTTGGCCAGGATTCCACCTGCTTCACTGCCACATTGGCTGGCCAAAGAAGGCTACCGAACCCTGAATGAAATTCTTGATTCCTTCTCAAACTGCAGAACTCCCCAGGGACTCAGGCAGGAGCCCCTCTTAGCCCTACCTGGGTAGAATGAGCATTGAATGTGGGATCTTTGGTGCTGTAGCCCTTGGGTCAGATCCAGCTTTCAAGCGAAGCAATATTCTCATGGGGTACATGCCTCTGAATTGCACTGCCAAGCGCTCTGAGGTTCTTATATGAAGTGGTGCTGTGGGAAAGTTTTAAGTGAATTCACTCACTCACTCACTCACTCACTCACTCACTCACTCACTCACTCACTCACTCACTCACTCACTCACTCACTCACTCACTCACTCACTTTTTGTATCCCAGCCTATACCCAGAGGTCTCCGGGCAGGTAACAACATCTAAAATCAAACATCATTTAACATTATTAAAACATTAAGACCATGATCCCACTTGAGTTATTTAAAGTGGAATTAACAAAAAGTGGAGGTGAACACACATTCTGGCATTCCCATTGTTTTTTGTTAATTCCGCTTTAAAGCTGAGTGCGTCAGCAGCGGCAGGCGAAAGAGGGTGGGCGAGCAGGCAGGCAGGCAGGCAGGCAGGGCTTTCTTTCTTGCTGCCCAGTGTTCCTCCTTTGCATGATCCAGGAGTGTTGCTGCTGCTGCGGCAGCCAAAAGGGTGGGCGAGCGAGGAGGAGGCAATGGCCAAAAGAGTGGGCAGCAGGGCGAGTGGGCAGCAGGGTGGGCGAGAAGGCAGCGGTGGCAACAGAAAGGGCAGGCAAGCAAGGTGGTGGCAGCAGAAAGGGCAGGTGAGCAAGGCGGTGGCGGCTGGAAGGGCGACTGGGTGGGCGAGGAGGAGGAGGAGGAGGAGGAGGAGGAGGAGGAGGAGGAGGCACAGCAAGGAGGCAGTGGCTGAAAGGGTGGCTGAGCAAGGAGGCAGTGGCGGTGCAGCACGAAAGGGCAGGCAAGTGAGGCAGCGGCAGCAGTGGCCAAAAGGGCAGCCTGGTGGGCTAGCGGGCAGGATACTCCAAGTGTACCATTCCCAAAGGAAAAATAAAGCATTTTAGCAACAAAAACGGGAGTGAGAGTTCTTTAAACAAGTGTTTTTTTTAATGCACAGGTTTTTTTTTCTGATTTACTCCTCTGAAAGTGCGGGAAGCCAATTTCTAATGCGGACAAATAATTTTCAAACCATTTTCAATGTGCAACAAAACCCTAGTGGGAACGTGGCCTAAAACAATAATAGCATCTACCAGTGGGAAGAGAAAATACATATTCCCATTCAGCCAAAGGCCAGGGCAAAGAAGTGTGTCTTTACTGCCTTCCTAACCATGTACAGTGAAGGTGATGACGCACCTCAAGGGGGAGACTATTCCATAGCCTGGGGGCCATCACTGAGAAGGCCCTCTCCCAGGTGCCCATCCCCTTTGCTGATGAAGGTGGTGGCACAACCAGGAGGGTTGTGCAATCTGCCCTGGCCCGGGTTGCTTGGCCATATTTATGGAGGCAGGAGACTGGCACACTGGACCAGAGGCAGGCGGGCAAGCAGGGTCAGCCAAGCAGTGCTCTGCAATGAGCAGAGCAACAAATGAAGACAACGTGGCCTAACCCTGTGAGCTGGTTTTCCAGGACTGGCACCAGTGAACTTCAAAGTGTTGAGTAAGGTGCTATTTCGCTCCATAATGCGAAGCGCCCACCAGAAACAGAAAAGTGTCAGAATTCTGCTTGAGCTTTCAGCCTCAGCTGCGTGCATCTGTCTGCCTAGGTGCAAGATAATTGAATCGCCACCTGGCCGCCTCCCCGCCTTTGCTCTCTGTCCTTGACATGCCCAAGTCATAAAGTCAGGGCAAATGGGAAGCAGAGATAAGAGGACCGGCCGGGAACAGCTGGGCAGAAATCAAAAAAGGCCGTCTCTTGCGCGCACCGACAAAAGGATTTCTTTATCAAGGGCACAGCACCATCTGCTTGCACGGACCGTGACCTCGCCCAGCCCCTCACTCAACTTCCAAGTGAGCTTTTCTTCCTCCCTGATCCTTTGTTGCTGAAGGTTATGGCAGCAATTTGGAACAGGATGCTGGAAGGCAGAGCGGAGCGCAAGGCTCAGGTGGAGCAGCGCAAGGGACCTCTTTGGGCCAGGAACGCTCTCAGCACGCTTCTCAATGCTCCCTCCTCTCTCAGGGCAAAAGCATCACAAGTCCCATTCTCAGAGCTGCCTACACAGCTGCCTTCTCGCTTTAGCCCACTGGAGCCTTGACCAGGATCATCAGGCAGATGTTGTAGGTCCTTGAGACAGAAAACATTGAGGAAGGCACAGAAGGGCATGGGAGGGGAGGCCACCTCGCAACATCAGGTGCTGGGTCATCTAGTCCAACCCCCTGCTCAGTGCAATGCAGGATTTCCTAAACCATCCCAGACAGATGTAGGTCCAGCCTCTACTTGAAGACCTCCAGTGAAGGAGAACCCACTACCTCCCCTGGCAACCTATTCCATTGACTGGTTGCCTTCACTGTCACATCCCATTGTTTCTAGTCCTCCCATCTTGTGCAAGTGAGAACAGGGACGATCCCTCTGCACTGTGACAGCCCTTCAGATTCTTGAAGACCACAATCATGTCTCCTCTTGGTCTTCTCTTCTGTAGGTTAAACATTCCTACATCCTTCAAACTTTCCTTGTAGGACATACTTTCCAGACCACTAACCATATGGTAGCCCTCCTTTGGACTTGGTCTTGTTTGTCAATGTCTTTTTTGAATTGGGGTTCCCAGAACTGGACATAGTACCCTTGATGAGGTCTGACCCAGGTAAAGAGGAATAATTACTTTTCGTGATCTAGACTCTATACCCCTCTTCATGTATCCTAGGATGGTGTTTGCCTTTTTTGCAGCTGCATCACACTGTTGACTCATGTTCATCCTGTGATCAACTAGGACACCCAGATCCTTTTCACGTGGGCTACTACTCAGCCTAATTCCTCCAATTTTGTATTCATTTTTACCATTTTTCTTTCCAAGATGTAGGACTTTGCATTTGACCCTATTAAATACCATCCTGTTAGTTTCAGCCCACTTTTCCTGCTGAAGGAATCCGTGTGGAGACACCCACAACTTGTTCTCCTAGGTGCACAGCTTTGGAGAAGGCTCTGGCCCAGGGGAAGGTATTATGGGCCCGGGACATGGGGGGGGCCACACAGAGCAAGCGTTAGCTAGGGGTGTGCATGAAATTGGTTTTCCAAATTCGATTTGATGTGAATCAGCTGTGGAAATATTTGGCTTTGGAAGAATCCCACCCTGATGGATGTGGGGGGCTTCGCCTTCATGCACAAACATGCCTCAAATGTTCATGAATGAAGGGAACCCCAACCCCCCTTTCTTGTCTTGAGTCAACCCCCTCGCCCCCACTCACCTGCTCCCGCTGCTGCCACTGGTATACTCCCAGATCCACAGACCCCGGATGGGGGAGGTGCACACACAACTCCAGAAGGCCTACTTGGGCCAAAGAGGCGACCCAAAAGCATGGCAGCAGCCCGGTCAAAGGGAAGGGGGGGCAGGAGGCCGGGGATGGGAGGATCCGGTCTTCATTGAAGCTTTGATGAAGGCCAGATCTATTCAATTCGCAGGCGATTCAACAGCAAATGTCAAAATTCATATGAATTCCTATCAATTTTGGATGTGCTGAATATTCATGCTCATCCCTAGTTGGAACCCCTTTGCTTGATGACCAACCTGGGCCATCTTCTTGTCTTCCCCAGCCCTGAAGCTGCAGACGAGGGACGCCTGCTGGAGCATGGCAGAATAGTGCCAGTTCCTGGCACAGGACCTAAGCCGCCTGTGTGAGAGAGGGAGGATCCAGGACCCAGCCTGTGCCCAGGGAGGGACTACGTTGAAGTGGTCTTCTCCTGGAGAACTCCCAGGTGCAGGTTCCAGGGCAGACTAGGAGCCCACGTGGCTACCATAAGCCATGGGGGGCACGGCCTTCCATGGCACATGGCAGTGCGTATGACGCCCAGTCGAACAGGGCCAGGTGGGTGGTATTGCCTAGGTGCCCACTGCAAAAACAGGGCGCTGGGCTAGGTGGGCTACTAACCAGTATGGCATCACCCCAACCTCAGATCCTCTCCCAGCCTTGCATCCCTTGCCATCAGCAAAGTCTATTACTACTGACCAAGCTAACCCTGAAGTCCTTTGTGTGCTAATTTGGGGGAAATCCACTTCTTTTCAGAAAGGCACAGCTTGCACGACTGTCTGTCTCTCTGTCTGCCTAGATGGACTCTTTAGCAGGGGGAAGGAGTCCTGACGCTATGGCAGCAGCAGATCTTCATGTTTTTGCAAAAGCAAACATTTGGCAAAGACTAGCCTGGAGGACCTATTTGTCCTGAGACTCCTTATATCCACTCCCCTAATCAGCACAGGACACCGTTCCCCCCACGCCCCCCCCTTCTGTGCCGGCACGCTGGCATACTTGCACACGCCAAATGGGCCGGAGTTTTGCAAGAGCCTCCAATCCACTGCTCTGCACTAATCGGTTTCAGCATCCCATAAATATTTCTCTCTGCTCCCTTTAGGGAGAATATCGGAGTGACACTTCCCACATCACGCGCTGCCCTTCCCCGTCATCTTCGCTTCGGCTCATGGGATCTGACAAGCCGAGCACTAACAGCAAGATGCCCGTAGGCTCCAGCTGCTGCCGCCCAGCTGTTGCGCTGCGCCTCCCTGGCATTTGGGCCGCTCTGAGCCGCCTGCCATCCTGTGGCAAGGCAGGGATAGGTGGGCATTCAGCGCGGAAGGAGAATGCCTCTTTCCCCGCTCTGTGCCTTTGTGCGACTGCCTCTGTCTCTCCCCAGTGCGGAATTAGCCCATGGAATTCCATGCCACAAGCAGTGGCAAAAGCCAGCAGCCTATTTGCCTCTACAGGGGTATTAGCCGTGCCCCTGGCAGCAAGGACTAGACAGGAGATTCAGGATGCCCACTGCTGGGAAGACTAGAAGTGTGGAGCGCTCCGAGGCTGGAGCAGCCACGTGGCCTAGAATAAGACCATCTCTACTCAGACATGCTATGCTGGGCAGAGCCCTGCGTGACCGCTCTCCAAAGCTCCCATGAAGTTTATGGCTTGCTCTAAGGGCTCTGGCAGCCATGCATGGGCGTTCCTGGCCTTGGAACCCCGGGAACCTCCATCCAGGTGGTGCAGTTGAGTGTGTAATGCCAGTATGGGTCCCCCTCCCCGCTAAACCAGCCCACAGAGTTGTGCACCCTTCTGCATGCCCACCTGTTCCATTCTAGTGGCTGGACCATTGATAGTCTCGTTAAAACAGGCTACGAGCACCCCAGTCTAAGCAGCCACTTTAGCTGCTTAGATCAGACTGCCCAAGGTCCAGTGAAGATGCAACATTCTACCAGGGGGGAGGGAAGGGAATGGCAGCCTCTCTCTTCCTCTCCAGAGTGGAGAAGACCTTTGGTCTGAGGCATCAAGGCTGGTCTTACCTTCTGTTCCACACAGCCCTGCATGGTCCCAGGGGAAAGGAGATGGCACCACTCACCTTTGATGGTCTGGTGACGCTCAGGTAGCCCTATAGAGGGTTTTACCCCATTGAGCACTGGATCACTGGGAATCTACAGTGCATAGAGGTCAGGGCTGCCATTCAACCAGCCAGAAGGCTCTAAGCAGTCTTGTCCTGCCCCCCTGCATGGCCCATGCCTACGTTGGCTGTGGTGACAAAGCCCACCAGTTCCTAGAAGACCAGGCGGTCCATCTCTCCCTCTGTTCCTGGTGCTTCCTGCATGGATTTTGGCTGCAATGATGAAGAAGAACCAGACATCTCTAATCCTGTGAAAATGGCCACTGCTTCTTGGAGTCTCCAAAGTCCCGAAGCAATCTCCCCTTTGATTTAGGGATGTGCGGAAATGGGTCTTTCACATTCGATTCATGTCAAATCAAATGTAAGAAAACTTGTATTAGTTTGAACAGATCCCCTTCAAACATGGTAGGATTCTATCTGATACACATGTATTCATATGAATCCGTATGAATATCCAATGCAAACGCATACATATCCGATACATATCCCGATACATATCCCGATACATATCCTCCATGAATGCCCCAAATCCGCCCTGAATCCACTTTGAATCTGCTCTCAATACACCTCCCCAGTTCACAAATGTTCCAACGTATTCATACGAACACGAACGTCAATGTACGAATGTCATAATATTAGATTCATATACGAATGCCCACATTTTCCAAATTCATACAAATTTTGAAATCTATGAATATTCGTGCACTTCCCTACTTTGACTGAATATTGATTTTCCCCTTAATTTCCCTGCAGAGGAGGCAGGATCCGCTGCCAGCCCACATCCTCCCACTGACCTCAATGGTTTTGCTATTCAGAGTGTGTCCCTGCCGAGAGCTGAGAGGTCAGCACTGACCCCCTGGCCCTCAACTCGGTCCCTGGACTAAGCAAAGAAAGCATGGCGGTTGCTGGGCGTCTCACTCAAGGTAGAGGAACTCCGCACGAGTTCTGCTCCTCTCCAACTTAATTAACTTAACACAAGGAACATAAGTTGATTAGCATAAGCAAGGTAAGTGCCCTTGATGTTCAGACTGGATGCACAGATGGCATTGCTTGCACGCCTGTTCTAGGGTGACCTTGGCAATCACCATGGAATGGAAATGTATGCAAATGAGCAAAGGACAGGCTTCTTTTCCTTGGAGGATGGGAAAAGAGAAAGCCACAATGCCGGGAAAGGCTGCTTAACGCTTGTGCCGACAGAACAGCTAGCCTGCCCGAGGAACCCTTCAAGATGGGCCTCTGGTTATCACTGCATCCCGAACTATCCTTAGACGGGGTGAGCAGATTATGGTGAGGAGCATGAGTCAGGTTTATTCGTAGTTCACCGACTAGGAACAGCAGAGCTCCGCTTGGTTTCCTTCACTTTGGGCTACTGCGTGGGCACAACCAACACATTCTGCTGTGCAATAAGCTGGCTGCAGGGGAGATGGGTTGCTGCTTCACCCAGGTGGGTCATCTGGTCAGTGGCGACCAGTTTCTGAAAGGAACTTCCCCCTTCTGCCCTATCCAGAGATGCCAAGGAGCCCCCTTCCAAACTCTGGCAAGCAAACCAGGTGTACTTCCCTGAACTGCATCTCCCCAAATGACAGAAGACAGATCGCCTCCTGCATTCAGTTGCTAGTCAGAAGAAGAAGAAGAAGAAGAAGAAGAAGAAGAAGAAGAAGAAGAAGGAGTAGGAGTTGGCTTTTCGACCCCACTTTTCTCACCCATTTAAGGGGACTCAAAGTGGTTGACAAACCTTCTGTTCTTCTCCCCAAAAAAGACACCCTGTGAGGTCAGTGGGGCCGTGTTAGCTCAGAAAGAGAGCTGTGACTAGCCCAAGGTCACTCAGCTGGCTTTGTGGAGGATTGCGGACTCAAACCTGCTGAGTACAACGTACGAGCCCAGCACTCTCCCCACAAGACCAAACTGGATGTGTTGCAGTGATAGCATTACAGGTAGGCAACTGAAAAGCGTGTGTTCCTGAGTGCTCCAGGTGAGATCTGACTTCAAATGCCAAAATAAGATTAAAAAGACAGGTAGAAAGAAGGCTGGTGACAGTACAAATGTCTTCCTAGCAGGCAAAGAATAGCAGAACAGAATGGAATAGAACAAAGAGCTCTCCAAAGCACCACTACTGTGTTTTCCCCAAAATAAGACAGGGTCTGATATTAATTTTTGCTCCTAACCCACTAGGGCTTATTTTCAGGGGATGTTTTATATAACACTTATATAGGGCTTATATTTCAAGCATCCTGAAAAAATCATGCTAGGTCTTATTTTCAGGGAAACAGGGTAGAAGCACCTAAACCTCTTTCATGCAGAAGAAGTATGGAACCAACTGGAGAAGAAGCCCAGGCAAGAGATCTGCTTTGGAAGGAAAACCCAGCTAATAAAGTCTTTAAAAACAAGTGACTATTTTTTTCTTCCTGCCCAAAGAGAAAATACATATTCTTAAAGCATTGTCTAAGAAAAATTAATGCCCTCAATATCACCTTGCTTCCATCTATGTTCGGGCAGTGTTGTAAATTTTGGAGTCAAACTGAATAGGACCGAGATGACATTTTCTCATAATTGAAATACAAGACCTATGAAGACAGCAGAGAGAAATGTCTAATTTCTACCTCTTTTTTAATAGATGTGTTCCCTCTTCTTGCTTCTCTGCCCAGCAGCTCCATCCATTCCACATCCCACCTGGTTGTCAAGTTTTTAATTTCTCAAAAAATTAACATTCTGTGTCCTGCCCTCGGATTTCCTACAAGACAATTCATCACCCATCAGAGCAGTGAAACTCACAGGCCTTGTTTCCCTCCTGGTACTTGATGGAACAAAGAAATCTTATCCAGCAACATCGCAGCTCCTGTTGCAGAGAAAATACTAGGGTTCCGGTTCCTTGTCCTCTCCTCCCTTGGTAGCATTGGTCCAAGCAGCCTGAAAAATGCCCCAAGCTACTTCCAAAGGACAATCAAGCCTCGGAAACACAGAAAGACCCACAGAACTCCTTTCATCTGATACCTGGGCAAAAAGATGGTGTTGGCACTGCACTCTCACACCTGAGCTTGGCTAGGATTTCAGAGGTCTCTTTATTCCCAAAACTCTGTGTCACCCTTAGTAGGATCTCAAGAGGGTCTTCTTGGACTCCTCTATGCTCCAGATCTCCATAACGGCCTTTGTGGAACATCCATTAGTTATTAGGACCGTTTCATTAGACATTCATTAGACTTTCGACATGAAACCCTTACATTGTTCTGTAAATACATCACAGCTGATCTACTTGCTTTTTTTTCCATAAAAAACTTTATATTTACTCTTCTTTCAAATATAATTTTTAAAACAACCAGCATGGCTTGCAAGTCAATGAAAATTGAAGATTAATATTATAATAGATGTTCTAGTGCAGGAAAAGGAACTGCTAAGATTTTTCAACCTCCATTCTGGAATTAGCACATAAGTTGGAACTCCATTTGAATACTCCAAAATCTGCCTGAGGCTGTGTCTGATCTGGGTTGGCATGGCGCCCCAGCAGAACGTTCAGAATGCCTTGCCTGAACCAGGGGGCATCTATGAAGTCAACAGGTAGGAAGTCAGATCACACAAGGGAAGTATTTCTTCACCCAGAGGGTCATCGTTCTATGGAATCTGCTGCCAGAAGCGGTAGTGACAGCAACCAGCCTAGACAGCTTTAAGGAAGGGTTAGACAAATTCATGGAGGACAGGTGTATCCATGGCTACTAGAATGGATGCCAGATACATCCTCCAGGCTGGGGAGATAGGCAGGAGGCCTCTAAAGGACATTTGGTGGGATTCAAGAACAGGTGAAGGTTTTGCCTTTGTTTTCTGCTTGAGATGCCCATAAGCAATGGATGGATCACTGTGTAAGACAGGATGCTGGACTAGGTGGCCTGTGGCCTGATCCAGCAGGGCTCCTCTTATGTTCACTAGTCTACCAAGAAGTGACACCATATGACAGAATGCTGCATCTTGATGGGACCAGTCAATGGCGCAGAAATGACACCACGGTCCTCTGCAACAATGGAGCACTTATAAGTGGTCCTTGTGGTCTTCCAGGCTTTTATACTGGATCGGCCCCTGGCGTGTGGATGTCACACAAGCAGTGATTCAATCTCCCAAGGCTGAGAAGCCCAGCACCATTTCCCTGGTCATCTACCAGTGGTGCTCAAAGTGCTGCTTCTGGACACCTAAACAACCTCAGATAGCAGTTAGGGAGGCTGGGAATTTTTATTTCTAGTTTGCAAGTTGGGCCAGGATGGGCCACCCACCTGCCACCTGGTCTGTCTTGGGCCGGCTCTGTGTCATGCTGTGTGGAAACAGAGAATCTAGCAGACAAAGCTACCCCTGGAGGATTGAATCCCTGCATGTTCAGCATGCAGTAGGCATAAGACTTTGGAACCAGAAATTTCCTTTGCCTCCTTTCTGATGTCTGATCTGGCCTGAAAATTCTCTGCTCAGTTTCCATTATTGGAAAGAAATATCTCACTGGCGAGATGTTGAGTTGTCACGGGCAACCCAGAAGCGCTTGACAAATTAGACATTGGAGAATTACATTAGCCCATCTGCACCGCGCACTGACGGAAATGTCCCTATTTGTCACAACTTACCATTTTCACAGGCTGCAGAGCTCAAAAACCTATCAAAATATGTTTGAAATTGACACAAGTATTAACACTTCCTTTAAGAAAAAAACAAAACAAAAGCTGATGAATGGGAGGCAATGAATTTCTGAGGGAACATATAAGAGAAATGAGAAGTAGAAATAGACTGATTAGTCCATTCCTGGATCATATGGACACAAAATTGCAGGTGAGGCCCCTATTTCTTCCATACTGTCAAACCTCCTTCATGCACATGACCATTTCACAAAGCCTCCTCCTTAGGAGGACGTTGCAGGAAGGATTTCAGTTATCATCCTAAATCAGGAGGTTGGTTGGTTGGTTGGTTGATAGATAGATATCCCACCCTTCACAAAAAGGTCTCAGATTTGGAATTATACCACTGAAAACATCCTGGTTGTACCACTACCTACAGTAGCAAAAGGGGTGGTCACCTGGGACAGGGCCTTTTCAGCAGTGGCTCTCAGATTGTGGAATGATCTCCCTCCTGGGTGTATCAGGCACCCTCACTTTATGCATTCAGGAGAGCTGTGAAGACGTACCTCTTTGCTCTGGCCTTTGGCTAAATGAGGAAACAGCTTTTCCTCCCCACATTCAGATACTGCTGCGGTTTTAATATGTCCATGTTGTATAGTCACTGGGTTCTAATGTTGTAACCACCCTGAGACTTTTGGGTACAGGTGGGATTAAAAAATTCAAACAGCCTTTTCACAGAGTTGCTACAGCAATAAATTGAAACAAAACCTTTGTGATATTGTTGCAGGTACAGTATAACTGTGAAGTCCTGGAGGCGGTCAGATCCTTGGAACTGTGGTCAAGGACTGGTATGGACACACACAAATGCTTTGCCTTCCCAGCCAGCCCTGGTCAGCCAGGACTCGATGGCCCAATGACCAGAGCCAGTGGGAGACTTCTTTACATTCCTGAAAGAGAGGAAGAAAGGAACTTTCATTTCCCAGGTTTACAGAACAAAACTGTCTGGGGCAACTCAGGTTGTGGTCACACCTTCACTCTGATCCTTCTCCAGTTCATCTGATACATCTGTCATCCATGAATTTGTCTAGCCCTTCCTTAAAGCCATCTAGGCTGCTTGCGGTCACCACCTCTCCTGGCAGCCAATTCTATAGACTGATGACCCTCTGGGTGAAGAAATCCTTCCCCTTCTCTGATCTGACTCTCCTGCCCATCAGTTTCATCAGTTGTGTGATGGAGAAAAGAAATTTGGATTTGAGAGCAGGAGAAGGTTTGCCCTTGTCTCTGCTTGAGATGCCCATGGGCAAATGGTGGGCCACTGTGTGAGATGGGATGCTAGACTAGATGGGCTGAGGCCTGATCCAGCAGGTTCCTCTGAGGTTCTTATGGACTAGATGGGCTGCGGCCTGATCCAGCAGGGCTCCTCTGAGGTTCTAAGGAATACTCATCTCTGCAACTGACACTCGCCTCTGCTTAATACTCATGAATACTCTGTCACTCATGAATGCAGCAGTTCCCAAAAACCTTCCTTTCTGTTTGCCTTTCTCTGACCACAAATCCCTGATCCCAGTTCATTTCTGCCCATCTACAGCCTCGAAGCCCCTCTTGCTAGCTGGTCCCCCCAGCCTTTACTGCTGCTGAACTCCAAATCCCAGCATTCAACACGCAGCACTATGCAGATGTTGGGAGCTGCCTTTCAGGAATATCTGGAGGGCTGCACAGCCCTGGCTGGGGGGAATCCCTTCTCCTGGCTTTCAGGTCGTCCTTCGCCTCCTTCCACTCTTCTTAACCTGTGCTGACCTGCCCACCCCCTCCAGGAATAAGGCTGCCAGGAGAGGAGAAAGAGGGGAGGGGGGCATCTCCATGGGTATTTTTGATCTGCAGCGAGTAGGGATGTGCACATAACTGGCTTTTTTGCATCTGATTCTTATCAAATCGAATTAAGGAAATTTGTATTTGTTTGAATAGATCCCCTTTGAATGTGGCAGGATTCTATTTGATACGGAGGTATTCAAAGAAATTCATACGAATATCCGATATGAATGCATATGTATCCCATACGTATCCCATAACATATCCGCTCTGAAAGCATCAAATCCGCTCTGAATCCACTCTGAATCCACTCCCAATCCATGTCGAATGCACTCTGGATCCGCTGCAGATGTGACTGGCGCAGTCGCTCGCCCACCTACAAATTCTAATGTCCATGTACGGATGTCATAACGTTCAATTTGAACACGAATGTCCAAATTCATGTTAATATCAGATGCTACGGATATTTCTGCACATGCCTAGCAGGGAGTTCCAAACTTCTGCGCCCCCCCCCCTTGTACCCCCCCCCCTTGCCGATCCCTTTCCTGCTTCCCTTCAGAGTTTGACAGGACCATTAGAAATCTATTCCCTCTGGCTCAGCCCTTTCAGACCATATTAGTCAGACAATCCATTAAAACTGGGCACATTCTTTTGCTAATGCCCTTCTGCGAGCTGAAGGCAGGAGGGGGAAATATTCCATCAAAGTCGTCCGCATCACCTTTGACGAGTTACTGTAACTGTGCGTCTCCCCAGCCAAGAGCAGGATGGAGGGAGGGAGGGGGAGGAAACGCGGAGACCAGGGCTGTGGCAAGGTGGGCGATGGGGAGGGAAGAGACTGTGGCAGGGGAAGGCGCAGGCGGGGAATCCCTCAGCCACCCCAAGATCAGGATAGAGGATGCTAGGAGCGTCCATCCCCCCCCCCCACCAGCATGTGTGTGATGGCTCTAGTGGGACGCAATCCTGGGAGCACCTTTGATCAGCCAGGGGTGGCCAAGGGGTGACTTTGCAGAATTTGGAAGCAGCTACTCTTCACCTGCCAAAGGAAGCCACAAAAAACATTTCTTTTCTGAACAGAAGATAAGAAGAAGAAGAAGAAGAAGATGATGATGATGATGAAGAAGAGAGTTGGCTTTTCTACCCCACTTTTCTCACTCATTTAAGGGGACTCAAAGCAGCTGACAAACCTTCTGTTCTTCTCCCCACAACAGAACACCCTGTGAGGTTGGTGGGTCTGTGAGAGGTCAGAAGACAGCTGTGACTAGCCCAAGGCACCCAGCTGGCTTTGTGGAGGAGTGTGGAATCAAACCCAGTATTCCCAGATGAGAGTCCGTCTCCCTAACCACTAGACCAAACTAACCACTTGATCAACGTGAGAAGAGAGCAGCTCCATAATTCACAGTTATGAAGACGCTTCTATTCACATCCCACTGTATGAAATTCGGTCATCCCAAATCCCTTCCGAAAAACCACTTCCTCTGATGGGCCCTCAAACGGCAGCAGCATCACTGCACCCCCTTCTTCCTCCATGCAGAAAGCCAGTACGGCGTTGCCAATATGCCAGGTACGACCCCAATGACTTATCTCTGATCAAGCAGGTAAATCCGTCCCTCTCTGCCAATTCTAATCGTTTCTCTAGCCAATCTCCATCTTAGGTATTGATAAATCCTTCCAGCCTCGAGCCCCATTTCGATGAGGCCAGAGTCCGGAAGAGGCTTGCGTGGCCTTGGGCGCCGGCCATCTTCAGCCACAGGGTGCATTTCATGCGCGTGAAAGTGATCACGCTGGCCACTGACTCAGGGTCGTAAATGTGAGAGGCTTTTTTGATCCTTGCCTGTTCCTCTTGGAAAAGTTTCTCTCCCTTTCCTGAGCCTCCTGCCTTTGCTGAAGCCTCTGCCTGGACCACAGCCCCAGACCCTCCCCGCTGCGTGAAGATGTGGTTTGAGATGTCAACGGCGACATTCTACGAGAACGCACAGTTTCCCTCTGAACCGGACCGCAAAGCCTGGCACCTGCTCTCCAGCCATCGCCCAGCCCCGGCCGGGCGAGTCAAAAGCTCCAAGCAGCTTTAGCTGTTTAGCCAATGTTTTGTTCTGCCATTTGCCGCTCCTTGTCCGTGCGCAAAACGGGGGTGAGAATAACCAGCCTTTCCGAAATAAAGTAAATAGCACTGTGACGCCTGCAGCACCTCAAAACGGGGCAGGAGCGAGAAGGGAGCTGAGGCTTTGCACAGAACCTTCCACTGCACTTGAAGGGGGTCTATTCAAACGAATATGAATCTTCCTGCATTCAATTCAATACGAACTGAATACCAAAAATAAAACATGTGCCCGTCCCTACGCCGCCGCTCTGGTCAAGGGCAGGGTGCCCTCTGGGCTCCCTTCCTTGCCACTTGCAGCAAGATGCTGCTTTGGCAGGGGAAGGAACGGTCCCCAACAGCTCAAGTGGCTGCAAAGGACAACCAGCCGCTGACGGACCCGGCCTTCTGCAGCAGCAACCACTGTGGGAGCGAAGACGGAGGCGGCAGGGGGCAGATGTCCAAACACTTGAGTCAACCAGTCTGGGGACGAGAAGGAAGCCTGGCCGAGGGTCACCCTGGAGGCCACTGGCCGGGCTGAGTCAGGGCTGCCTTCCCAAAACCCCTGGCCGAAGCAAAGCATCTTCCGTGTCTCAAGCACCTGCGACAGAGGACGCGCCCACACTTGCAGGTGAAGACCGTCCAGGGCTGTGTTCACACACCTGTATTGTAATCCAGCTTCAGTCCGCTTTTGGGGTGAGATAACACACCGGCAACGTAACAAGCCGTTTGTTTTCAGTATTCTCTAACTCAGGAGATCCACCTTTGCCTTAGATAACATGGAAGGAAAAGGACAGGGCACTTTGCTGCTGTGTTCTTTTGCTCTGAGTGGACTGAAGCTGAGGCCAGTTTGCACTTGGCCCCATAGTTTGCAGTAGGTGAATATCTGGGCAGGTGCATCTGCACTTGCAGGAGGCATTTACAGCCTACACACACACACAACACACACACACACACACACGGCTGCCCAGGCGTTCACCTACTGCAAACTAGTGGTGGTGCACAAAATTGTGCACCGCCCACAAACTGGACCTTACCAATCCTGACCAATTAGCGACCAGTCCCACCCACGCCGTGACCACTTGCACCGTTTCTGGTGCGGGAGGTCATCTGAGGCACCACACAAGCAGACTAGCACCTCAGGCGACCCCAAGCGCAACTGCGCGTGTGCAGAGCATCATAGTCGCATATAGCGCCGGCACTGGTGCATGCGCAGTCACACAGGGGGCTGCGATCAAAATGGCAGTGCCCTGCTGCGGATCGAACCTGCGACCAGAGCCAGGTGAGTGTCTGGTTGCACGGGACTTAGGCTACCGGGTGCACGCTAGTCTGTTCTGCACTCTTTCCGTCCAGCGGGCGGGAGGCCAAGTGCAGAGTCTCCCCTGGATTAAAATGCAGGTGTGAACACAGCCCAGATGCAGGATTCAGATAATCTAGACCCTTTCCCTTCCCAAACTGTGCCAAAATCCCTTCTCGGGGGGCTCTCATGTTCTGCTCCTTCCTCCCTGCCTCTTAGTGAAGAGCCAAAGCAGCCCCTGACAACAGGACCCCCCTTCTCCCTCCCCAGGGACAATCCTGACCGGTGGAAGCTGAAGTCCAAGGACATCAGAACAGTCAGAATCGATGATCGGGCCTGAGAGTGAATTACGGCAAGTCCAAAATGAGGTTTAAAAATATTAATCCGAAAATTCAATTGCTAACAAGAAAAGCCACCGGACTAAAAATCCAGCCTCGTAAAATAAAGTACTGAGGTCTAATGATCCCAAGAAATCTAAATAAATTAACTCAGTGCAACTATCATCCTGCCCTAGGATCAATAAAGAAAGAATTGAAATATCTGGAGGTTAAATCACTCTCTTTATTAGCCAGAATCGCTGCGGTTAGGATGAAAATAACGTCTAAAGTAGTATTTTTGTTTCAAACCCTTCCGACGTAACCAAGAAAAGAGGTTTGATCTGAACTGAACCAAGAGATAAACAAGTTTCTTATTTGGAATTAAAAGAGCGAGACTTCCAGGGCAAATGGCACAAAAAAGGCCCGAGGAGGCGCATGGGTGTGCCAAATTTGTGGCTTTCTCATATGGCTCATCTGCTTCCAAAGTGGTGTCAAATAGAGAGCAAAACAGCACCAGTCACAGCTAAAATTTCTTCCGCAAACAAAATAAAACTACCACCAACACCATCTCCATCTATTTGAATGAGAAACCTTTGCCACCCGTCCCAGGTAAAAGAAGGCAGGCTTGGAATATGTCCAGGGTGCTCATTCTGGTTAAACATTATTTTGATAGGCAGAATCAAATAAAATTGGACATGGTGTGGGAAGCTCTTTTACCGGAGGCCAGTTTGCACTTTGGCCAGTAGTCAACAATTAGGCAACTTCTGGGGAGCAGCAGCTGCACCTAGAGGAGGCTGTTACAGCCTGCAAACATGCCCTGCCTTCCCAGAAGTTGCCTAATCGCTGATTAGGCGTGAAGCATGAAGTCGTGCCCACAAGCTACCTAAACTTTACCTGCTGTGTCTGAAAGCTTACCTGGAGCATCCAGTGGCAGGACCATTCCCTCTATTTCCATCTTACACCCGGGCGCAGGTGCAGTGGCAGCCATGTTCAATCGCTGACCTCTGACGTGACCAAATCTCTGATCCCCGGACCCGTGAGAGGGCCGTTTGATCAGCGACAGAGTAGTGGGCACCGCACATTCGATCACAGCCACGTTAGGTCACATTCCCCGGTCGCTGACACGGTCGGCCGCAATACGCCCGTGTGCTCTAGCACGCTCCCCTGCAATGGCGGCCAATCGCAGCAGTGAGGAGGCGGAACTTCCGGCTTCAGAGGCAGCAACGCGGGCTGGTAAATGGGAGGACCGTTCACACCTCTGGCCGCTAACGGATGCTTTGGGGGAGCTTTCCTCATGGCAAATGCAAATGGCCCGCCTTTACCAGCCCTAGTGCATGGCAGACTAATTAGATAAGTGCAAAAAGGCCTCGGTTCCGGTGAACACCAGCAGCAGTTGCAGGTATCTCCTGACATCAAGGAGTTTCAAACGCTGTAACTCAAACTGCAGACTTGCTGGAAAGCGCTCCAAAAGCAGCCGTGGTTACCTTCAGGGGCCTCGTATCTAAATTATATGCATTATTATTAGTGACCCAGAAACCAACAGCAGATTCAGTCAAATCTAACTGTGAGACAGATATCCAGGCTCAGATCCCAGACCAAACCTGGAAAGCCCCATTTAATGAGAAAATGTGCTGGTATACCACCTGCAAACTGAAAGGATTGTGCCCAAAAGTTCTTTACAATACAAGTCACTAAAATACATAAAACAAATATACTGATTTGCTGGACAGGATGTACAGAAAGACCCTTTCATTTCCACATGCAGTGGCAAAGCCCCAAGGATAACGCGTTTAGGGCCAAGACAGAATGAGAAATAAGGAAGATCTCCCCAGATCTCCAAGTTAGGGAAGCAAGCCTGCACTGCCCCCACGATTGCCATAGGTCAGGTTTCCACTTGGGAATTTAACTTAGTTTTAAATCAAGGTTTTTAAATCAGCAGCGAGGTCTTTTGTGTTCCCACTGCTAAACCTTATAATGCGGACTCACTCTCCATTCTTCAGTGCCTGGCAGGGGAGAAATCCCCTCCCCTCCCTCTTCCCCTCAGCAGACCCCCCCCCCCCCCGCCCCATGCAGTCAGCAATTGGACACTATGATACCCTGACTTCATTGGGGTGGGCAATTCAAATCCCACATCAGATCATGGAGTCCTTTGGCAGCAGTTTTTGTTCACCACTTCTCCCCACTCCGTAGCACAGCTTCTTTCTCTTGTTAATAAGGCACTAGAAGATTTCTTATAATGGTGTTCTGTGCTAGATCAATAGATCAGAGCAGTGCAAAATGGCAGGGAGTGAAGCAAAAGGGGCTGAATGCAGAGACGATCATGGAAGGAAGGGAAGGAGTAACATTAGTACATTGTTGTGCATGCCTTAGCTACGGCGTGCTCTGTCCATTCTTCACCTTCTTCCCCTCCCCTTTCAGCCAGCGACAGACTTCCTTAGCCCATAAGGAAGAGCTGGGAAGGAGGGGACTACAAATCATGGCTTCTCATTGGGTCAGGGGAAACTTAGGAGAAGGCCCCTAAAACATGGTTCCCTCCCCAAAATAACCGCTTGTGTTCCCATTTTGCTAAGTAAAGTGGAGTATTTCTAAATCCAGAAGTGCTCCGTCTGGGAGCGCACCGCACACAGACTATGGGGACAAGTGCAGAAAGGCCCCAGAATTCATTCTGTTGAAACTACGCACTGTAGAAGTGCGAGGGCAAAACTAGGATGACGGTGCTCAACTGTGCATGTGTTGGAGCAGGCAACTGCACCATTCCTGGTATTTCCCCCCGGAACGGGAGGGGCCCAGGGTGTCACCCTGCCATGTAGCAAGGAGGGAGCGAGGGCTCTTCAGGACCTACATGAGGTCCACCCTGCCCCTTCTCCTCTTGCCGACTGGAGGGAGCCTGCAAGCCAGAGTCCGCCCTTGCTTCCCAAACTGTTGTCCTGAGCCTGATGCAAGCCAGAGCAGCCAGGAGCCCAAAGGCAACACAAATATTTCCCAGCGCCTCGCTCCGATCTCCCTCTCGCATGGGCACCGCTTCCCCTGCCAGCCAATCCCATCCCGGGCCGTGGCGAAACAGTTGTTGAACCGACAACGTGGTCCTTTAACAGACTGCCATTTATGACACTGCAGTAGTTAAGAGACACGCTTCCTTCCTCTCAGAGCTGCACATAAAGTTTGATAGCTAAATAGCTATAAATGTTACTGAAGTCTGACAACTTGAAGAGGAAGGGAGAATCTACCGGGCAGGGGCTGGGCCAGCGCACTCCGCTCTGGCGAGCCACGGGCCTTTCCCTCTCATAAACCCTTTTTATATCGCTGGTGAGAACGTGTGCCGCGCACATGGACGCATGTTTATGGGGCTTGGTGTGATGCTGAGAAAATGCAGTTAAACCTCAACAAGCCTTCCTGGGAGCACTACCAAGGTGCCTGTAAATCAAAACCGCAGTTCTGTAGGAAGCATTTACTAAATAAAACATAGGCTTCCCTTCTGGCGTACTCGCGCTCATTTCCAAGGCAAGACCAGAGGTCTGTTGGCACTACAGCCATAGTGCATGATTAGGGAACTTCTGGGAAAGAGCATCGCACCTAGAGGAGGCCGTTATAGCCTCCGGGCGCCACTTGCCTGCCCAGAAGCTGGAGCACGAAATCATGTTCCAACCTTAACTGAAAGCTTACCTGAGTGTCCAGGCAGCGGCCATTCACACCTCTTCTGGTGCTCCAGGGTCATCTGAGGTGCCACGCAAACAGGCTGGCACCTTGGACAACCAGCGTTGTCATGGAGATGGCACTGACGCACACGCAGGCGTGGAGGGTGCTGCAGCCGAAATGGTGGCGCCCTGAAGAGGACCGGCCCCTCAATTGAATCCAGGTAAGTATTTGATTGTGGGGGTTGGGGGGATCAGGTAACACTGACTAGCGCTAGTCAACGCTGGTAACTGCCCTCCTTTCCCTTCCCATGGATCGGAAGGGAAGTGTGGAGATGACCCAGGGCTTCTTTCTCCCCATCTGCTGGACGAGAAAACCACTGAACCCACTAAAATGCACTAGCGTTCACATGCACAGTCGTGTTTGGGGTCATTTCAGGTGCTGGAAATGGTGCGAATGGTCACAGTGCTGGATGTGAAAGGTAAGCTTCTGTGTTGGTTTCGGATGGGTGTTGTGCATGATTCCCTGGACCACCGCTACTCAATGATCGGGCAACATCTGGTAAGGCAGGAGTGGTTTCTGGGTTGAAAACGGCACCTGCAAGCGCAGATGCTCCATATCAGAGGTCGCCCTCCTGAGAACTACGGGGCCAAGTGCAAATTGGCCTTGGGAGTGCTGGAGAAGACCAGCTCTGGCCAGGCTTCAGACTTTCCAGGTGGGTTTGCTCTGCGCAGGTAGAAAAAAAGAGGCTTGTTTGTGTCTGGGCTTGGCTGGACACCAAGCACAGCGGACTTGCTCAGGTTGGGTACCATCAGCTTCCAGTTCTGGGAGGACATGTGGAGATCAGTGGAGGAGAACTGTCAGACTCTTTCCCTGCCTGGGGACATGATTTATTCAGGCCTAGGTGGAAAACCTGTGGGTGGACTTTGCCGTTCCATGCTGCGGACGAGGGGCTCAAGTGATTAAGTGCTTCTTACTTTAAGAAAAACACAAAATAAACCTATACTCACACCACCTACAACCATGCATCCCTGCAAAAGAAAAAGTCTGTGCATATTTCACTGAAATGATGGTTCTTTATGGTTAAAGTAGAGCAGGACAGATAGGCTTCTCTGCCTTCCTCTGCCTGAAAAAGTCAGATGGTTTGGCTCAAAGGTACAGTGCAAAGCAAGTGGGCAAAATTCCACGGTGCAGACTGGTTAAGACTGGTTTTCTGAAAGCTGGAAGTAGAGGAATGTAATGTCGTTCCTCTAATGTGGCTAGATGACAACTCAGAGAAACCTTGAACCTTGGGTTTCTGGTCACCACACTTCAGGAAGATGCAGGAAGGGACAACCAGAATGATTAAGGGGCTGGAACAATATCAGACTGCAGCATCTAGGCCTCTTCAGCCTGGAATGACTGCATTTAAGAGGGGACCTGATTGAAGTATATAAAACCATGCACAGTATAGAAAAGGTGGATGGAGAAAAATTCTTTTCTCTGTCACACAACATTAGAACCACAGTCAGTCTATGAAGCTGATGGCTAGGATTTCTTCACTCAGAAGGTCATTGGTCTATGGAATTTGCTGCCAGAAGAGGTGGTGACAGCAACCAGCCTAGATGGCTTTAAGGAAAGGTTAGACAAATTCATGGCTGACAGATGCATCAATGGCTACTACAGTGGATGCCTAAGTACATCGTTCAGGCTGGGGGGACAAGCAGGATGCTTCTAGAGGCCACTTGCAAGAAGGACAGGTGAAGGTTTTGCCTTTGATTCTGCCTGAGATGCCCAGAAGCAACTGGTGGGCCTCTGTGTGAGACAAGATGCTGGACTAGGTGGGCTGTGCATTTAGGCTAACAGCAGAATTCCTCCAGCCACGTCACCTGGAAAGAAAGTTAGTGCCGATGCTGGGATGGCATTATGACAGGGATTTGCAATGAAGTGAGAGCTGCTCTAAAAAGGCTGCGTGCATGATAAATCCCATTGCCAGCATTCAGTCATCAGACACAGAATTAAGGGACAGAGGATGGAGGAAACATTATTTGGGCTGTGGTTTTTTCTTTCTTTCTAGATGTTAAACCCGTTAGTGAAACTGACCACCCTGCAAACTTCAGATCTCACCATGTTTTGACCTTTCTCTCCTCTAAGCATCCAGACCCCCTATTACCTTCCTCCAATCTTTCTGAGCCCCCAAATCTCTCTTTTGTTCCTCTCTTTACCTGCAGACATAACCAGTGCAAAGCTGTGGGCACACAAAAGTCGTATTGCGCTCAGGAAGTGAAAATTACATGTATGCAAATAGTCTCTCTAAAACCCATTGTGCCAGACAATGGTTAAATGTTCTGCAAATATACGGTTAAAGGCAAAGCCAGGTAACCTAAAATATCTTCTTGATATATGCATCATGGAAGCTTTTTAGTAGCTTTGGAACCTGGAATTGTTAGGGTAATAGCTAGTTACCAGTAAATTAGATTTGGGAAAGCCCTGCTAAGAGAGATTTCTCCAAGGTCATTCCAGATATCTTCGTGACTCTCTCAATTTTAATGTGTTTGCAGGATTAAATGAAGGTTGCTCTTTTCTCCTTGGCAGGTTTGTATGCTGACAGGAAATTTGCACTAAAAGTAAAATGAAATGAAAAAAAAAACAACCTAAAAAGGCAAAGAACTAAGACTCAAAGAGCTCTAGGAAGTCTGAGGAACGGCGTATCAAAGCTAAATTTAGCTTCCCATCTTTAGCTGTTATTTATTACTACTTCTCTTTCCTGCTTAAAAATTCAAGTTTAGACACTGAAGAGAAAGCAAACACATATGCAGAAAAGAAAAACAACAACCGAAAGCACCCAGGGCATGTTTTGGAAGCCTGGCCGCTCCCGTTGTTTCTTTGATAATGTTTTTTTTTCATTTGATAGGAAGCCACGAGCAGGAAAGCGATTTCTTCGAGGCATCTTTTAAAATTCTGACACTAATCTGTTTATGGCTATCGTTCCTGCAGTCACTTTAGGCTTAGATAATTTATATATCTAAATGCATACATCATTTTTCATAGCCACATTTTGAGACAGAGGTGGGGGGGGGGTCTCGTTTTCACAGATAAGAATGCTCCTCTCTCTAGTGTTTACTGTACCTTTCCGCTGTATCTCGGATGATGACTTTTGTTCCTTTGGCGGAAGGGTCAGTTAATGATGCCGAATTGCCTAGTCAATTACACTAAGTACAACTACGCCCTGGAATAGTTTTGCAGCATTCCCCATCATCCGTCAAAGCTTCTTCTTGTGGCTAAAATGAGGCCCAGAACCTGTGAAGCTCTGCAGAGAGAGATGGCAGCAAATGCAGCTCCGTCGCCAATCCCAAACGGGAGGTGGAAAATCCTTAGGATGGAAGCCCGGATCACTGGATTGGTTTCCACATTTTTGGTTTTTGGGGGCCCAACTGAAAATCAGAGGTGGCTCTCACGTTCTTGAAATAAAACTCTATGGGTTACACACATAGGCTACATCCGCAAACAGTTGAAAAAAAGAGCAGCTCTAAAGCACCCTAGGGGTAGGAGCATGTGGACGCTAGAGTTCCCATCCCACCTCCATCCCACCTTAAAGGCAAAAGAATGCACTTTGGAAGTATATTTTTTTCCAGCGCTTAATGCAGATTAAGGTCTTTGCATGTGGATCCTACCATCTCAAAAGGAACCTCCAGACCTGAGGCCAATTTGCACTACAGCCAGTAGGGCATGATTAGGGAACTCCTAGGGAAGGGCATCTGCAGCCTCCAGGCGCCCCCTGCCTGCCAAGAAGTTCCCTAATCATGCACTACTTGTGGAGCATGAAATCGTGCACCACACCTTTACGAACCTTACCCAGTTACTTTCCAGAAGTGTCCAGCAGTGAGCACTTTTTCTGGTGCTCTGGGGTCATCTGAGGTGCCGTGCGAGTGCGCTGGCACCTCAGACGGCCATCTATGTGACTGCAACTGCACAGATCACCAGCGGTGTCACGGCAAGGGCACTGACACACACGCAGTTGTGTAGGGTACTCCAGTAAAAATGGCGGCACCCTGAAGAGGACTGGCCCCGTGATCGAATCAAGGTAAGTATTCAATCACAGGGAGGGGAATTGGGTAACGCTGACTAGTGCTCCAAGTGTGAGCGCTGGTCAATGTTGGCTCATCCTCCTCCTTTCCCATCCAATGGGAAAAGGAAGCACTCAGTCGCCCCTGGGCTAAACCCCATGATTCTCCTGGGATTATATTGAGAGCGCCACACATTCTGCTTAAGATGGGTTTCATTTTCTTTGACCTCAGTTCCTCCATCGATGGCTTGGGCTGCATCCAAACAGGGCCTTTTGGCTGACCTGGGCTGGCCAGAGGGTGGGGCGCCAGACCCGAATGCCTCCCATTCCATCCTCTCAAGGCGTGAACTCCTCTGAGGCCATGCCGTTTGCAGGCGTCCACACTGACAGAGAGACACAATTTTAGAAGTTAGAGAGAAATGGCCAACAAGGATTATAACCACTAGGTAGAAGGACACTGGACAGTAAAAGAGTGTATGGTTATAATAGCTATGCATGAAAAAATCACCCATTTATACTCAGTTAAAAGCAAAAGCCAGATTCTGAGTGATTATTACATTCTCAATTCAAAATTCAGCACCAGCATTAGCAGGAAGACAAGACAGAAGAAAAGAATGGAAGAAGGATGGAGGGAAGACGGAAGACCTGGACCAGGACAACTGGACCAGGGAGCAGAGTTCTGCTTATGGTCTCTAGGCACAAAGAGACAGACCCTGGTCACACCTTTAGTTTATTTATTGATTTGAATTTTTATCCCGCCCTATACCCAAAGGTCTCAAGGCGGGTTACAGTAGTAAAAATTAGTGAATGCCTGAATGTGGGGAGGACAGACGTTTCCTCGTTTAACAAGGGCCAGGGAAGAGTTGCGTCTTCACATATCTCCTAAATGTATACACTGAAGATGCCTGACGCACCTCAGGAGGGGGACTATTCCACAATCTGGGAGCCACCACTGAAAAAGCCCTATTCCAGGTGCCCACCGCTTTTGCTACGGAGGGTGGTGGGACAACCAGGAGGCCTTCCCCTCCAGATCTTAAGGCACAGGCAGGTCATCTTCAGATTGCGTTACTCACATTATTTTTATTCAATTCATCTTCCAAGCTAGCCTACCCCCATTAGATCATTCTAACCAGACTCCTATTTTTCAGAGGACTCAGCCTATCCTGGCATGCCAGACCATCTTCGCTTCCTCAGTGTGAGAAGGGAGGAGGCTAAAGGAGGTTGAACTGTGCTGTGGTGGGTGGGGCCCAGTCTTTCCTTTTGGATAATGTATAGGGAAGGGCGGTACGTGCGGAGTTCGTGAGGCACCTCCCCTTCTCTCCTCAGTTTATGTGCATGATTCCTCTATCTAGCGTTTTTCAGCAAATTTATTATAATTATTATTATTTTAAAAATTAATCACAGAGAAGAAAAGTGCATAAAAAAGGAAGGGAGGCGTGGAGGTGGGGGAGCAGGCTTTAAAAAGATCCGCAACCCCCCCTCGCCTCCCTTGAGTGACACAGCAGCATCCAATAAGAAAGGAGATAGATTTAATGCAGCAAAAGGGGTGGAGCCAAGAGTTCCCTGGAGGAGGCTCAGGGCGATCACGGAGAAAGGTGTGAGCAATTCAGCCCAGAATGAGGACCGCCCAAGGATGACCTACAATGATCTAGGTGTGGACAGAACTGATACGATCTCAGTTCAAATTATGAATAGGACGTCTTGGCTCATCTAGGTGTGACCAGGGGCAGGGAGAAGTTGCTTTTTGGGGCCCTGTTGGGAGGCCACTTGGGACACCGTGACCTGGTCTGTTTTTTGCCCCATGTGGACAAAGTCTACCAGGAAGGGACATGCCATTCTTATCCTGCACCACTATGTGGAAGGGAACCCCAAGCCCCTTCCATCCTCATGGGAAGTCCAGAAAGGCCCTGATTTCAAGATCTGCTGGTGCACTAGTGGGTGGCACTATGGGCCATGGAGCCACCTGGACAGTCCACCACTGGGGACTCATTTCGGTGCTGCAACAGGGCAGGCTGCCCAAAGGGGCCCCTCAGGAGCTCCAAAGGCCAGGCCATGCTGGCTCTGAAGCTGATCCAAGCTGACATGGGAACCGGGTGGAACTGGCTGATGCAGTGTGGATTGCCTTGCTCCATGGAAGAAACTCACCTCATTTTGGGACCAACTGGGTATCCCGGTAGAGGGCAGCCCCCTCCCCGCCATACCAGGACAATAATAACAAAAATGTTGATTTATAACGCCCTTGCCACCAAAGACCCCCATACATGTGGAAATGAGGCAGGCTGCAGGTATTTCAGCCTTCTAGAGCTCAGCTGACAATATTCTCAATTTTTGCTGGGCAGAACTATGAGCCCATAGTCCTCTGTATGTCCAAATGCACGTATGACTCCCCCCCCCCAAAAAAATCTCCCTTTTGCTTATTTGCTTTTTTCAATTCCTCAGGTTGTTCAAAGCTTTCCCAGTGCTTCAAGTCTTGGGAGGAACACGAACTATATTGCACTGGAAGTAACACAGACCAGAGATGCTCAGTACATTAAAATAGGCCGTTCTTTACAAGCTGTGATATGCAAAGGTGAAGACAGGACTCCAGGTGAGGTTTTACTGGTGCTTATTAAGGCCAAGGTCAGTTTTTCCTAATAATCTCGACAAAGAATCGAGGCTGCGCACATTAAATCTAATTAACCTCATGCTGGGCACAGGCTACCAGGGATTTCTCCTGAGCATACTTTGCTAAATTGGTGCTGGTGCATATTTCCTCCATTGCAGTGAGGCTTAGGAAGGGAAAACCGTGCTCGCTAGCTTGCTCGTTCCTTCTCTCTCCTTTGGCCTAGTGGTTTTCCACTGCCTTTGCCTGAGCTGCACGCGAGGAGAGGAGAGACAGTATTCCTTTGAGCACATTCCAACTTTGAAGCATCTGCAATGCTGATCTGGAGTTTTTCTGGGAATGAACAGCCCCCAAAGATTTTGGAAGCTTCCTCCCTTATCCAAATTGCATCTGGAAATGCTGAGAAACCCAGCAACCCACTTGAGCCAGGGAATCCGAGGCTGTCTGTGCACATTTGGATCAGGGGTGCAAATACAGGCCAGTTCCCTTGGTCCTCTCCTACAGCTGTGTGGTTTATCTCATCACCAGTGGCCTCCTAGCACATCTGTCTTCTACCATCTGCAGAGAATACCATTTCTCCTAGTACAACCCGCTTCAACCAGAGAGGTCAAGGAATCTGCCTGACCTCACATATGTCATAATAAATCAGGGAGTTCATTCTTCTCCTAGAAACTCCCTGAGAAGCAGAGTGAAGACTTGGAGAGTTGGCATCAAGTTCCCAGGCCCTTACACAGTTTAAGGGTGGGTCTAGATACAAAACTGGGGAACCACTTTAAATTGTAAGCAGCGCTCAGTCTGCTGAACAGTTGTCCATGACAAGAGCCTGTAACACATGCTAAAGGCACAGGTATCTTGATCATATCCTTCCATTTCCCCATACTGAGAGTTGTCTGCATAGCCCATCCCATCACCCAACTAATCTGTGTTCTGGGAGCCGATTGGTACTTCTGTCCACAGATCATTGGGCAAAGAGTTTGTGTGTGGTGTGTGTGCGTTTAATTTGCACCTGTACAGAATAGAATAGGTATGGTCTCTTCTTCTATTTCCAAGGAGAAAGAGAAAGAGAGTGTGAGAGAGACCTTGGATTCTTAAACCCCAAAGACAAATCAAAAACAACAAAAAATCACTTGTGATTAAGCCTGTTCAATGCTTCTGCTCAGTCAACGCTTTAACTATGCTGGCTTGTACACACCAACAGAACTGAGCACAGACCGAGAAGCAATTAAACAACAAGGTAGAGTGCTGGGGCCTGTTCGCACTTGGCTTTTTTTCTGGAGTGTATCTCAGGATAGGGATGTGTGGCCAACATGCTAATGCAGACTCTGGTAGGCCTCACCTGGGACCTGCTGTAACCTGAGGCATTTCCGCACTGAATCGCGTTCCAGACGGAACGCGTTCAGGCGGAAAGCTTAAGCCAGCTTCGGGCGCTTTCCCCGTTCACACACAGACGCGCCAGAACGCGTGTAAACGCGTTCCGGAGCGTCTGGGTGCGAATGGTCAAAGCGCCCGAAGCTGCCTTAGCCGGCAAACGCCGGCCAGGGGCGCGCCGGCAGCCGCGGAGGCAGATCGACAATCAGCTGTTTGAAAAACAGCTGATTGTCAAAGCCGCGCGGCGTCGGAGGCGCGCCGGCAGCCGTTCGGGAGACAGAAGAAGCGCGAACGCTTCTTCTCCCGAACGGCTGCCGGCGGCTCGTCCGCGTTGGAACGCGTGTAGAGCACTTCGAAGTGCTCTACATTTCGAACGCGGAAAAGACAGGTGAGGACACGTCGGAACGCAAGCCGCGCGCGGCCAATGCGGATGACGTGTCCTCACCTGTCTTTTCCGCGTTCCGTTCAGCCCCGTGCGAAAACGCCTCTGCATTAGCATGTGGACAGCAGGCCCCTATTCCAGGATATATTCCAACATAAAGCCAACTGCAAATAGGCCCCTGCCTACCAACATGGCCGTTTCCTTGTCCCTTATTCCTCTGGAAGGAGGAAAGAGAAAAGGAAGTGGAAGTGATGAGATCAGTATTATGCACAAGATCATAAGAAAAAGCTGCTTTGGTGTCACTTTCTGTGCTTTTAACAATTTCCATTCATATATTATTTTGTTTGAGGACAAAGAGGAGAGGTGGTCACCCAGTAGGAACTGTATAGGAGACACAGCTCGTATCCTACCCCACAACAAGCAAACTGTACTGGCTCACATGGAAACACACACAGTTCAACAAAAACGGTCAAGTGCTCTCACAGAAGACGGAGTGATTATTTCCTCTGCCTTTCCTCCCTGTTTCTCTATAGAGGGAGGGAGAGATAGAGAGAAACCAGGGAAAGAAAAACAAACAGAGAAGCACCCCAAAACAGAGAGAGAGACAATGGAGAACTCAACAGAGAAGGAAAAGCACTCTGAGCGGTCACCCCCTTCCCTTGCCCTTCGGTGTACTACTAAAATACAGCAAATCACTCAGGCGTAAAATAAACCAGTGGGGGATCGGGAGTGTAATACAGTATATCGAAGCTGAGAAAAGGTTTTTGAATGCCTGCTTTCTTAGGGAGGGGAAGCAGCTCTAAAGTACCTAGCAAGAGTTTCCAGATTCCCAGTGGACCAGATCACCACTCCTGTGCTTATTCAGCAGCAAGGAGGACTAGAAATTATTCATCCCCCCCTTTTTTCCTCCCTGCCCCCATGCTTGATTTTATATTTGAAAAGAAGAGCTTCCCGATCCAAAGACTGAAGAGAGAAAGCAAACGGGGTCATGATGTTGCGAGGTATAAAAGGAAAGGCAAGCGACTTTCTATCTACTGCAGGGAAGGAGAAGGAGAAGCTTTCTCATGGTGGCATGCTTCCCAGGAAAGACTACTTTTAATCTGAATTAGCCTACTACCGCGAACCCCTCCGCCCATTTCTTCCTCCATTTTACACCCATTAGCCTCAATCCTAACACAATGACCAGGAAACAGTCACTCCGGCCCAGTCACCGGCAACTCCACACCTTAAGAGATTTAACACACGCATAAGCATTTCAGTATGAAAAAACGTTTAAGGCGCAGAAGAGTATGCATCATGTGCGCTCACACACCCTCACTGACAAAGAAGCCTTGATTATTTTGCACATGAAACTTGGAAGGCATTCAGAACATGCTTTCTTATTCTTCAGCCCATAAAAGTAGCAGCAGAAGCAGCGGGATCACATTGGCCATTTCCTGTTCTACCTTTGAGAATGAGCCCACAGGTTTAAAATGGAACAATGCAAGGGAGGGGGGGGGACTGGAAGGGATTCTGGACTAGCTCTCTTGGGCTTCAGTTCATAAAATCAGGTGTGCAGCCTTTGAACCTCTCCAAGCCAGAGGCTCACTAGTGATGATGTTGCAGAAATCTATTGTTGTGAAGGAAGGCCTATGCTTTAAAAAATGGGGGGTTAAAAAAGAGAAATGCCTCTTTCCTTTTCCTGGGAACATCTTTTCTAGCTACAGACAATCCAGGCCAGTATTCATACCAAAAACAGCAAGCTGGACTAAGAGCAGATAAAATCCATTCTGCCAAAACTGCAGAGTAGGCCAGGAATATAACGGGACCTACGCAGAAGGTCACATTTTAGTGTGATGTCTGAGGACAGAAGCTGGCACTAATCCACCGCAAAAAGGTAACAAAGTCACAGTCTAAGGCGTGTACAATATTTTAGACATAATTTACGCACCAGTTTTTTACTGTTTGTTAACCTAAAAAAGGCAATCGCCACTGGGACTACAAAACAAAGCATTCTGGGTATTTCTGACATAGCCTTGCCAGCGCAAGAGCTCTGCTTGACTCTTAGAAGAACGGGAGGTCCGTCCTGTTGCCTAGAAAGCAACCGCAACTGGGTTGATATTGGTGAGAATCCAAGCTAGCGGTCATCGATCCATGAAAGGCCGTGGGGTTCTGTAACTTAATTATGTGTTAATTGGACACTGCCTTATTCTTATCAGGAGCATCATTGAGTTCTGCCACAGAACTTGGCTTGGAGAAGTTGGGCTTGATATTTCAGCACTCATGCCTGGGGGAGTGCACAGATACAGATTTCGACATTCGATCCGATTCAAATATGTGATTGTCCGAATTTGAACGAAGAGAGAAAAAACAAAAGTATTCAAATACAATTCTATCTATTCGTATGGATATTTGATTCGTATTTGATGATCCGAATGTCGACAGCATTCAGATGTGTCCACACGCATCCTGTTTTTATCCCGTATGCATTGCATTTTCATCCCGTACGTATCCGAATAAGATGCGTATGGATACGAATGTTAAAAAACTAACGTATAGACTTTCTATTCTAATTTGAATGTCCGCATGCAAACAAATTCAATCCAAAGTTGAACGTTTTGAATATTCTTGCCGATGCCTCCTCCACTTGGTCCTTCAAGGCAAAGGATACCGCTGGGTCTTGGGAGCTGAGTAGCTGCCACTTCCGGCATGATTTTGTTTGCCCAAATGCAGATACAGACAGGCGCACGAGCAAGCTTTTGGGCCAAAAGGGCGGGTTTCACAGACTCCTCTTATGGGAAGTCCCCCCCCCCCCCCGCCCCAGAAATATATCTGTTTTTTCATACAATGGAGAATTGCTGGCTTGCGTCTCCCAGAACCCACTGAAATTATTTTTCACCTGGGTTTGCCAACAGCTCAGGCCTTTTCCCACGCTCTTAGAAATCAACATGTCCAAGTCTCGGTCACTTGTGAGACTGGATATCAGTAACTGATTGCCTTTCCTTTAGCAGTTATTGCAGAAAGCCAAGAAAAAGCAAGGGGTGGGGGGTGGGAAAGGAGGCCCCAACAGAGGTGGAGGGATATGTGAAATTCAGCAAAGACCAATATAGGGCATTTCCTCCAATCCCAAACCAGGAAAGGTTCTCCTACTGGCTGTGCTCTCCTCTTTATGCGCCAGAGCATGTTTTCCGTTCATGAGGCATGGCCAGACATGTACTGGGTGAGGAACAAGCACTGAGTCTGTGTTCTCGCTGTTCCCACATTTCTGCCATAACATGGGGCCTATTCACACTACAGCCCATAGTGCACGATTAGGGAACTTCTGGGAAGAGCATCCACACCTTGTGTGTTACAGCCTCCAGGTGGCCCCTGCCATCCCAGAAGCTCCCTAACCATGCAACAGGTGTGGAGCATGAAATTGTGCTTCGCACCTGTACCAAGCGTAACCAAAAGCTTACCCGACACGTCCAGCAGTGAGCATCCACACCATTTCCGGTGCTCCAGGGTTATCTGAGGTGCTGCGCAAGTGCGCTGACACTCCGTCAACCACAGACGCGACTGCGCATCCTCAGAGCGTCAGCGTTGTCACAGTGACAACACTGATGGACTGCAGTCAGTGGAGGGTGCCACAAAAAATTAAAAGTAATTTTTTAAAAGGTGGAACTGAAGGAAGGAAAGATTAAAAGACTGCCTTTCTGCCTTTGATGAAATCTCTTTGAGAATGCAGTGACCATCGCAATGTTGTGGACATCGGCTCCCATTAGTCCATCAGCATGGATCACGGGGCCGTTTTGCACTTCCCTTCCCGTCCGCTGGATGAGAAAGGAGTTCCACCGTTTAAGAAATTATCATAAGGCTGATTCTAATTTCCTCAATTACTGTGTTATCTCTACACAAAGAGGGAAACCCTTGCCCTCAGAGGGGTCTCTTGTTTTTCTCATCCCTTTAAAACAGAGGAAGATCCCTCCAACCACACTAATTCAAGTTTAGCCCCTAGAAGTCCAAAAATGGCATCACTTCCCTTCCGCTAACACTTCACAAGGGGCAGCAGAAACTGGAAGGTCAAAGGCAAGATGCAACCTCCACCCCAAGACTCAGGGGGGGGGGGAACTAGGGACGTTTCCATGTGGCACGGGGAACGCTGCACCAAAATGTTCCAGCCTAGATAGTCTGACCTATGCTGGGCCAGGTAGCCCCAGCCTGGGCCAGCCTTTGAAGTCCAGGAATGGAAGGGGTCTTTCCAGTTGTCTGCTCAGCCACGCCATGGGTGCCCATCCAAATGGCACAGCAATGTATACTGGACTAGCAGGCTGTGTGCTCTCTGCATGAGGCCGACCAGTCCACTGGCGGAAGTCCAACGCTGGACCACTTTGTTGGGATATACAGTCAGAGCAGGACACAGTGCCATTTTGGTTCTGCATCTTGCTCTATTGATCAGTCCAGCGAGGATAAAGATGGGTGGGGCCTCTGCTACTCTGCACCACCACGTGTAGAGCAGATGGATTTCACACTTCCTTTCCCGTCCGCTTGCGGGAGCCAGGTAGCTACAGACCAAGGCCTTTGAGATCGGACGCTCACCTGTGACTGATCCTGGGCTGGTAATCTTCAGGGTGCCACCGTTTGGGTTGTGGCACCCGCTGCAACTGCGCATGCATCAGCATTGTCACCATGATGACACTGATGCTCTGCACATGTGCAGTCGTGTCTATGGTCGTCCCAGGTGCCAGAGAGCTTGCACGGCACCTCAGGTGACCCTGGAGCACTGGAAGAGGTGCAGATGCTCACTGCTGGCTGCTTCTGGGAAGTAATCGAGTAAAGTTAGTAAAGTGAATAATGAGGGAACTTCTGGGGAGGCTGGGGGCGCCTGGAAGCTGAAACAGCCTCCTCAAGTGGCCAGGATAATGACCTATGTGGAGAGGGCCTAGTGTTCAGAATGAGTTTTGGGTTTGAGAGAAAGGTGTTAAGATCTAAAAAAAGATGCCCAGGGAACAGCTCAAAAGAAGTCACCCCTGCTGCTATGAACACCAAACTAAGACAGAAACTCTTCCCAGGTCCGGATTGCCAGCAGACCTGATTAAACACGACCAGCAGCCTTCAACCTGAATTACTAGGGAACCCATTTTGGAGGTACACCAAAGCGTGCACAAAACTTGCTTTCCTAGGCCTTCAGAGCCCCCGGGGGCCACGCAGGGGCCACTGGTCCAGACCACTGTGCACCACGATCCGACCAATGGGCCTGGCTGGTCCAGATGCTGATGCAGATCATGGAGATTGTGTATGGAAAGGCCCAGAGACAGGATTCTCCACCCTGCCTGGCTCAGAGTTTGTATGCAGAACCCGGAAGGCACCGGGGATCCTTCTGGAGCTGGGCTCAGGTGCTGAGGTGGCAAAGGGGTGAATAGGCTCCGACGCCCCCCCTCCCCCCATCTCAGGCACTTCTAACTAGGCTCAGTCAACCTCCCCGTCCGGAGGCGCCAACAAGAATCCACTTTGACAGAAAAGGAGAAAGGAAGTTCCAGGGGACGCGTCAGCCGAGACGTTTTCCTAGAGCAAAGATTGATGAGGAGACAGAAGAGCCTCGTGAAAATGAGAGAACAAACGAGCCTCTCAGGGAACGTTGCTCAGATCTCTCCACGCCAGGAATACCTTCCTCAGGTGCCTGATCGCGCTCTCGCTCTCTTTCCCCTCTCGGCGGCGGAGACAAGCGTCCCTGTCAAGCTGAGCGATAAGAGAAAAGTGATTTGTTGCAAAAGGACACTGATGGCTCCTCTGGGCAGAGCTGACGGCTCGCTCGCAGGGATGTCACCCACCTGCCTCGACACGGGGGGAAGCTGAGGAAGCAGGAAGAAGAAGAGTTGCCTTTTCTATCCTGCTTTTCTCACCCATTTAAGGGGCTCAAAATGGCTGACAAAACTGCTGTTCCTCTCCCCACAACAGAGCACCCTGTGAGATAGGTGGGGCTGTGAGAGCTCAGCTGTGACTAGCCCAAGGCCACCCACTGGCTTCATGGAGGAAGGAGAGTTGGCTTTTCTACCCTGCTTTTCTTACCCGTTTAAGTGGACTCAAAGCGGCTGACAAACCTTCTGTTCTTCTCCCCACAACAGATACCCTGTGAGGTAGCTGGGGCTGTGAGAGCTCAGAAGAGAGCTGTGACCAGCCCAAGGTCACCCAGCTGGCTTCATGGAGGAGACCTTCCTTTTCATTGCACTGGAGATGAGTAGCACGACAGATGGAGTCCATGGATGGAGGAGATGGTGGGCAGTCTCACATTGGCCATGAAAAACTGCAAAGCACCTCTGCACTTGTGCCTTGTCAAACAAGTTGTGTTTGTTTAAGAGCGTGAAACAGTCCCACCATAGGACAACTCCAGGACAGCCAGGACTACTCAAACTGGCTTATGGCTAAATGCCATGATTATTCCTAAAGCAGTTTTAGACTACTTAAAAGTGGGTTTCAATGCTTTAAATAACCCTCTGGAGCACCATGAAGGCTTATCGTGCGCTAGACTGATGGTGTTAGTAGATTCTATGTCAATTGCCCTCGGTTTTCCATATGAGAACAGATATTTATACAGTGTATGCGTATATTTATATAGCCTATGTGCATACATTTTGCATATTTGTACACACACCCCTCCCTAATGAGACTCTGGGACCAAATAACAGCAAACTCAAAGAGATCTGTGAATTTCACATGATTTAGAAACAAAAACCTGTTCTGCTCCTGTCCAGAGAAGGAGTAGTCATGTTTGGTGGAAGTCTACCATTATCTCAAGAGCTTCCAGATTCATAAGAACATAAGCACACAAGAGGAGCCCTGCTGGATGAGGCCACAGACCATCTCCAAGCAGAGACAAGGGCAAACATTCTCCTTAGATCCCAGCAAGTGGCCTTAGAGGCCTCCTGCTTGTCCCCCCAGCCTGGAAGATGTACTCAGGCATCCACTCTAGTAGCCATCGATTCTTCTGTCATCCATAAATTTGTCCAACCCTTCCTTAAAGCCATCTAGGCTGGTTGCTGTTTCCACCTCTTCTGGCAGCAAATTCCCTGGACAGGAAGCCTCCAAGGACACCGACATTCATTCCTGTGGTTCTGAAGGTCAGAACTAGCCCCAGTGGGGTGAATTTAAAATTCAGGAGGACTGGAGTTTTTTTTTTTTGGCGGGGGGGGGGGGGATGCAAAAAGCAGGAGCTGTCAAGCTGTGTAACCATCTGCCCCACCCATTATGGTGCCCTTTCAACATAGGATTTCAAGGTGGGAGGGAGCCATACCAGCTGGGGACAATTTACCCCCTTCTTGTGCTGACCATGGGGTAGATGGACCCTCTGGGGCCTCTAACTGGGGCAGATGCTCTGGCTTTCTACGAAACTCCTCCCAGGTCAGAACTGTTCCAGCCCAAAGCGCTCGGCACATCTGTTTTCCCACCCAGCAAAGCTCCACCAGCAAAGGAGTTGAGCAACTTGTGGAGCCACTGCGGACGGCGCAAGAGAGCGGCCTTCCTCCCAGAGGGCTCATCCCTCACAAGCTGCCTGGAGGAAGGAGCAGCGAGCACAGGTACTGCGCGCAGAGCATGACTCCTTCCTGCCTCCGCTGTGCTTTGCAATCCATCTTCTTGCAAGAACAGGCCCAGCAGAAATCTTAGTAAGATCACGGAGTCCCTGGAGAGCAGGACGCTCAGTGGCACACAGGCACACATACTTTTTGTTGTGGCAAACTGATGAAGCAGCTGGACCCGGGGAATGGTCAAGTGGGGGGCAAAGGCCTTGCCACCTGATTTCTAAACCACAGGGAGCAAGAAGAAGAAGAAGAAGAAGAAGAGCTGGCTTTTCTACCCCGCTTTTCTCACCCATTTAAGGGGACTCAAAGCAGCTGACAAACTTTCTGTTCTTCTCCCCACAACAGACACCCTGCGAGGTAAGTGGGGCCGTGAGAGCTCAGAAGAGAGATGTGACTTGCCCATGGTCACCCAGCTGGCTTCATGGAGGAGGGTGGAATCAAACCCGGTAAGAGTCTGGCTGCCTATCCACTTGACCAAAGTGGCTGAAGGGAAGTGCTGAAACGGCCCTTATTTGATTGTAAACATGTACACATGTACACATAAGATTGTACGGCAAGAATCGGATCATAAGAACATCAGAACCTAAGAGGAGCCCTGCTGGATCAGGCCACAGGCCATCTAGTTCAGCATCCTGCCTCACACAGCGGTCCACCAGTTGCTCACGGGCATCTCATGCAGAAAACGAGGGCAAAACCTTCCCCTGCTCTTGACTCCTTGCGAATGGCCTCGAGAGGCCTCCTACCTCTTTCTCCAGCCTGGAGGATGTACCTAGGCAGCCTTTCTATCAGCCATTGATATCATTCCCCAAGAATCCTGGCCACCTTCAGGTGTGATCCTGCCCGGCTTCCTCCACCATTCAGCACTTTTGCTTTCTGCCACATCAGCTCCTTGCAAAACGTTCACCAACACCTCTGGGTAGCGAGGCTGCCGCTGCCGTGGCGAACGGAGTCCCGGCCCTGTGCCCGTTCCCGGCCTCCAGATTGCAAGCAGATGTGAGCTTCAGTTACCTGCCTCTGCTGCCAAAGTGTCATGACGCTGAGCATTGTCCCAGGGCTGTCGCAAAGCCGTCTGGAAGGAAACGTGTCGGGGGACAGGCGGCCGACGAGAAGGTAGAAGGGGCGCAGTGTCGCCATTGGGGAAAACAGACAAGGCTTCCTGTGGGGACTCTGGGGCCCCCGACTCAGGAAAAGAGCCTGATGTGTATTGGGGGCCGTGGATTTCACAAGGAACCTGCTTTACCTCGGGGGCACAGCCAGGCTTACGGGATGCAAAATCTCTCAGCTTTTGAGTCACGAGGCCAATGCACACGGGCCTGATAGTGAGCGCCTGGGTAGCTTCTGGGAAGCACCAACCACACTCACAGGAGCCGTTTCCACACCAGAAACCTCTCCTGCTATGACAGAAGCCAATCCAGCGGCTACTAGTGGTGGTACAACACAGGTGTGCTAACCTATTCAACCATTCGGTTGTCTCAGGTGCCACACAAACACACTGGCACCCCAGATGACCCCAAACACATCTGCGCTTGTGCAGCCCATCAATATCATTATGGTGATGGTGCCCGGGGGGCGGGGGGCGGGGGAGGCACGGGAAGTCATGCCATGCTCTGCAAAGAAGTTTGTTTGTTTGCATTTTTATCCCTCCCTATACCTAAGGGTCTCAGGGCGAGTTACAACATATAGAATGAACACATTAAAACCATAACATATTAAATTTATTAAAAACATGATTATTAAAATTTAATTAAAACCAAGGAAAACAAGGTTCCTTGTGACTGGCTATGGAGAGGAGAAACTTAGCCAAGGGCTACAGTAAAAGGTGCGTCTTCACAGCTCATCTGAACAGAGAAAGTGAAGCTTCCTGACGCGCCTCGGGAGGGAGACTATTCCGCAGTCTGGGAGCCATCACTGAAAAGGCCCTATCCCGGGTGCACAGCCCTTCTGCTGCTGAGGGTGATGGGACAACCAGGAGGGCCTCCCCTCCAGATCTTAGGGCATGGGCAGGTCAATATGGGAGTAGGCGTTCCTTCAGATATTTGGGGCCCAAGTCATTTAGGGCCTTATAAGTCAAAGTTAACATCTTGAATTGGGCTCAGTAGCGAATCGA
This sequence comes from Aspidoscelis tigris stejnegeri, assembly GCA_023333525.1. Taxonomy (NCBI): domain Eukaryota; kingdom Metazoa; phylum Chordata; class Lepidosauria; order Squamata; family Teiidae; genus Aspidoscelis; species Aspidoscelis tigris. The sequence goes on from JALMGA010000007.1 coordinate 1,466,070, forward strand.
CAGCCAGTGCAACTCTTTTAAGCCCGGCGTGATGTGCACCAACCAGCTGTTCCTGTCTAGCAGCTGCGTTCTGCACTAGCCACAGCTTCCGAACCGTCTTCAAGGGCAGCCCCATGTACAGCGCATTACAATAGCCCAATCTGGAAGGGATCAGAGCGTGGATAACTGTGGCCAAATCATCAGCTGGGGTTGGGAAAAGGCACTCTTAGCCACGGCCTCCACCTGAGCTTCAAGCGTTAGCACAGAGCCCAAGAGCACCCCCAAATTTTGCACCTGCCCCTTCCAGGGCATTACAGCTCGGTCCAGGGCTTGATGCCTCAAACTTCACGGGCATGAGACCCAGACTGTGGTCACACCACGCCTAAAGTTTAATCCAATTTCAGTCCACTTTCAGAGAGAGAATACATCAGCAAAATGCCCCAGAGTTCCATCAGACCGGTTGCTAACTAAGGATTGTCCACAGAGACAGGGAGGCCTTTAGCTCATGAAAGGTCCAGGCTTTCTGGGTCAGAGAAGATCCTCTGGGAGCGTTAAAGGGTCTGGCCCATGCCCTGTCTGCCGGCCATATTCCTGGAGGAGGTCAAACACTTCCCTGTCCATTATAAGAACAACGTGTAGGTGGGCCGTAGGAGATTATCTGAGCAAGGAAGGACTCCATGATGTGCTGCTGACCGGGCAGTCAAGTGTGTCTCTCTCCCTGGCTTGCAAACACGAGGCACATTGGGGGAGGCTCTTTCCGTGTGGGGTTTCCTGGCCTTCGTCCTTCTCCCGGTTCTACTCAAAATGTTTATAAATGACTTTGAAAACTAAGTGGATAGAATTCTTACCCCATAAGCAGGGGACGGAAAATTAGGAGAGGCAGCCAATAAGTATGGAAATTGTAGATGACCTTGGTGAGTGCTGGAGCCGGCCGTTAGCAGGGGAACGCAATGCAACAGGGACAGATTCGAAGGGCTGCTGCTGCTGCTGCTTAGGAAGACAGAATCAATATGCAGATAGGAGATACACGGCCGGCCGTGAGATGGTTTGCGTGAAAGAGATCTTGGAATCTTAATCGATGGCCAATGAAGAAGTCATGAGTCAGCAGCAGCAGCAGCAGCAGCAAGAACCGCAAGTGCAGCCCTGAGCTGGACCGGCGGATGCTGGAGGCTCTGAGCTATCCAAAATCAAAAGCCTCCTCAGATTCCACCCAGTTTGGCTACTGTATCCAGGGGCCTTTCTGCCCTTGGCCACATGGTTTGCTTCCAGTGTGCTCACAGATGGACCATCTGCACTCGAAGGGGAAGTTTCCCACTCAAAAACAGTCCCTTCTGCGCAGGGGCGCACTGCACGCAAACTACCCATGCTCCACCCATGCACTTAGCCTGTGCAGTGGTACCCAGAAGCGTCCAGCGGTGCCCCATCTGCCCCTCTATGATGCACATAGGGGCACATGATGCACCGCACAAGCATGCTCGTGGATCACGGTACACGTTGGCATCACTGTGTATGCGCGGCACATCAATGTCATCCCAGTGATGGAGGCAGCTCCCGTGCAGTGACGCCAGCATTGAGCGCCAAGATGGCAGCACCCAGACCACGCCACGTCTCTGCATTCAAGTACGTGTCCGGACGCATGTGGGGTTAGGTTGGCATGCACTAGTGTTCATGGGTGTGATGCAGGCACACGCCAGGGAAAGTTCACCATTCCTGTCCCCAGGACCGGACGGGAAGTGCAAACTTCCCCAGAGTCTTGGCACCTTCATTTAATGAAGACTCAGGCAAACGGGGTCCAATTCTGAAGGCAGAACCAGCCAACAGGACACTGGAAGTCTAGAAGGAGCCCTGAGATGAAAAGCCTACGGTGTGTCCGTGTGGGTGCAAGGGAGCAGGGCAGGGAGGGAAGTATTTACTCCTTTGTATTTGTATTCCTTTATTTGGAAATTTTCATCAAATGGCCCCAGGGCAGCTTACAGGGCTGCGGCCTGATCCAGCAGGGCTTCCCTCATGCTCTTGTGAGTTAAATCATGTTCTGGCAGCTTGGGGGGGGGGGCTTTCTCTAGGAGCCCCAACATCACCACGATCTTCCTGTGATGGCTGCAAACATTTCTTTTCCCCAAAGCTTTCAACAGCTATGACTGTAGAAGCTATTTTGCACTTAAGTATTTATTTATATTGCCTCTTTCTGTTACAGTTTGTCGTTTCAGCCTTCCAACTCTTTGCACTCTTGTTATTTCAAAATGTACCTTTCATTTCTTACTAGTCTATTAGCCTTCTTGGGATCATAAATCTATGAATAAACATTCCAAACACACCATCAGAGACACTTACCAGCTAACATGCTGTTGCAGTATCTGTGGTTCTGCAAAGCTTTGTCCTCTAAGGCAGCTTGTTCTAAAATTACAAGGGCTTTGGAACCTGTCCTTGACCCTCACCACAGTCCAACCTGTTGTAACTCCAGAGTTGCCCCACCCACCAGATCAGTGTGTGCCAACGTCCACGCCTGCGGCCCCTGGATGAGCAGAAATCCCACAAAAGTGGCTCCAAATACTGGGTTTAATTCCCCTTGAGAGATGCTTGTAAGCGGCTGCACCCTTAGTTTTGTGACTCCTGTTGGAAACAGGGTCCAGGCGGTTTGTAGGAAGTGGAGTGAAAAGGTTTTCGATAAAAGCCAGAGGAAGACGGCTGGCAGGAAGGGTTGGACCCTCCAGCCCAGTCCGGCTTTTCCCATGATCCTTTTCCCAGTTTCCCTTTGGCCACTTCAGTTTAAGAAGCGGAAAGTTTGAGGATTTAATGAGACAAAGCGGCCCCTCAAGGGCAGCCAGAGGTCAGGCCAGAGCAAGAGCGTGAGCAGAAGCGAGCCGTGTCTAGGTGGGGAAGGACCCTGGACATGAAAAAGCTTTCAGGCCTCCTCCCCGTGGGCTCTGGCAGATGCGCCACTGGCTTCCTAACGCCTGAGCCCACCTCCAGGTGCGTAAAGGTTTTGCTCGCTGCTCTGGAAACGGCGCAGGATCCTTTGAAAAGCAGGCCCTCTTGGCACGGCGGCCGCCAGCTTTGCGCCTCCGTCTCCTTTTGTTGTTAACTTTTAGAAGCCTTAGACTTTGCCTGTGTCCGGGGGAACCTTGGCACAGCAGCACTCCAGGCCAGCAGCCGAGTGTGCGGAGGCTTTGTTGCCCTTGAAGTGGCCAGTGAGCAGGTTGCGCCCAGAATCCAAAGCATTTCTTCAGTCGGCAAGAGGGGAAAGAGATGCAGAGCAGGCACACATCACGCAGGACTTAAAAGAGCTGCACTGGCTGCCAGTTCACTACCGAGCCCAATTCAGGGCATTAACCTGTAAGGCTCTAAATGACTTGGCCCCAAATATCTAAAGGCGGCACCTTCTTCCATATCAACCTGTGTGCGCCTTAAGATCACTTAGTTGTACCACCCTCCTCAGCAGCAAAAGGGGTGGGTACCCGGGATAGGACCTTTTCAGTGGTGGCTTCCAGGTATGGAACAACAGCCTCCTCCCTGAGGTGCACTGGGCACTTTTACTTCATGTGTTCAGGAGAACAATGAAGATGCATCTCTTTGCCCCCTTTGGCTAAACAAGGAAACAGCTTTTCCTCCCGACATTCAGGCACTGCCACAGTTTTAACATGCTCATTTTATATTTGGTTTTTAATGCTGTAACCTGAGACCTTCAGGTATAGGGTGGGATAAAAATTTCAAATAAATAAAATCAATACTAGTTGGATTTACCATGCCCTGCTGTTGTGACGCTTTCCCACAAACATTCAAGGTGCAAGTCTGGATGCAACCTGCAGGAACCGACCCTGCACGGAGTTCCTGGCCTGATTTCCTCCTCTTGCGGCCAAGGTGGAACCTTCTCCAAGAGACCGAGACCCACAGGAGAAGCCTGCTGCCCCTGCTTCTCTTTCTCAGCCTCTTCTCCCAACTTTGCCTCTCTCTTCCTCTAACAACACCCCCCTTCCTGCTCAAGACCGGCTTCTTGGGAGCCTGCATTTCTCCAGATGTACCCGGACCATGGATCCCACCAGCTGGACTAGACAGAGAAACTGGCCTGAGCCCCTTCCACTCCGGACATGGTCACCCTTGCCTTTCACCCAGGGTCAGATGTTTCTGGAAATGAAAATGCACAAATATTCAAAATATTCATTATTCAGCTGAATTTGCACAAATTTTGACATTCATATAGTAATCCAATGTCCAGACATTTGTACTTTGGAATTCATACGAATATGAATATTTTGAGTTATTCGTATGAACAATTTGGACATTCATATGTGTATGGCTATGTACACATCACATATATACCCGTACACATCTTGTGCATATCTGGACACATTCATACAGATACGTACGGGATGAAAACAGGATGTATATGGGATGTATACAGGATTCATATCATTGGATACAGTTCGAATGTCCAGACATTCAGTTTTCTTTATACGTATGAATTCATTTTTGAATATTTGATATGTTACGAACTGAATGTCGAAAACTGCATTTGTGATGCCCCTAATCTGTGACTTCCTGTTTCTCCAATTGCCCTTTTATTATTCTCTTAATGGCTACGATGGGACCACCGTTTACCTGCCTTCCGACTTCATTTCCCGTGCCGTCCTTCTTCAGGTTCGCACGTGTCCCTTCCTGCCACTTCCTCTCACGTGCAGAAAAGGACGCACAGGTTTGCATATTTGTGGAACTAAGGACATTTGGAAATTCTAACGTACGAACGGGAGCAGGCTAGGTCGCCGGTATCTTTCTCTTGAGGCGGGAAAATCCCACCCAATAATTACGGAGGGGAACTCCCACCAGTGCGGCCGGAAAAGAGACAGCTCCGAGGCTTCAAGACCCCAAAAGCTGCATGCTAAGAACTGATGTCTTTTGGGTAGGAATGAAAGCTGCCCTGAGGGCGACTCTTTAACAAGGTCTGATGGCACCTTCTTCTGCCAGCAAACTTGATAAATCACTTATTCAGTTCTGCCTTCTCGGTTGTTTATGAAGAAACCGAACAGCAAAGGATCAAAAGCAGAGTCTTGGGAGACCCCACTGGATGCTTCCCTCCAGCCCAACGCAGCGTTAACAATCACACTGTGAGCCCAGTTTCTCAGCCAAGGGCAAATCACCTGCACCAAAGTATTCTCCAGCCTCCGTTTCACCATCTCGGTTGCAGAGACAGCGTGGGGAAGTTCCTCAAACGCTTTCTGGAAATGCACATCTCCTCCCTTAACATCAACACTCACATTGCCTTCCTCAACGTCAGCCCTCCTACTTCCACCCGTGTTCAGCGATCCTGGGGGAGGGGTCCGATTCAATTCCCCGCTCTCCCCCCTTCCTCCCTGTGTAGAACTTTTTCCTCTTCCTCCAGCCGATGAATAAACCCTGATTCACTGAACACGACTCTTCTCGAAGGCATGGCAAATTGAAATTCCACCTGCCTCTCATCACCTCCTGGACTGTTTTGTTTGTGAATTAATAACTTTGATGCTCAGCTAAGTTATCGATTGCTTTCTCCGCATAAAGGCAAAATGCAAAAATAAATTAATGAGCAGATGATAGCAGAACTCTAATGAACTCATAGAGAGGCCACGGTCGATTGGCGCAATCTGAGCAGCGTCTGAAGATGGCAAATGGGGCGGAGGGACAGAAACTGAAGCCCTCCAGCTACGGAACTCAGAACTCCGCCAAGCCCAGGAAAAAGGGAACGTGGCTCCCCGTGTCCCTGGAGAGGCAAATGCCTGGCCACACTTACTCCTGAGCTGTACCATAAGCTGAGGTTTGAAGCCCTCCCCTCCAAAATCCTGCACAAGATGGTTAGGAGCAGGCTGTTCGGGACAAAGCAGGTACGGATCTATGGTGGGGCCAGATTTGGCGTACTGTGTACAGTTCTGCTCACCACACCTCAGGGATCATACTGTGGAGCTGGAGGGGTTGCAGAGTGGGGAGGCAGTGTGGTTGGGGCCTGGAGCCCCTCCCTTGCGAAGTTAGGCTGTGGCGTCTGGGCCTCTTCAGCCTTGAAGGATGGTGTTTGGGAGGGGACCTGATTAGAACATGAGAGAACACAAGAGGAGCCCTGCTGGATCAGGCCACAGCCCACCTAGTCCAGCATCCTGTCCCACATAGCGGCCCACCAGATGCCCATGAGCATTTCAAGCAGAGACAACTCCCTGTCCCAACTCCCTGCAAATGGCCTTAGAAGCATCCTGCTTGACCTCCCAGCCTGAGAGATGAACATAGGCATTCATTCTAGTAGCCATTGATACATCTGTCATCCATAAACTCGTCTAACCCTTCCTTAAAGCCATCTAGGCAGCCTAGATGACTTTAATAAAAGGTCAGACAAATTCATGGAACACTAGGATGGATGCCCAGGCACATTCTCCAGGTTGGGGAGACAGGCAGGAGGCCTCTGAAGGCCATTTGCAGGGAGTCGAGAGCAGGTCCTTATCTTCTGCTTGAGATGCCCAGAAGCAGTTGGTGGGCCACTGTGTGGGACAGGATGCTGGACTAGATGGGCTGTGGCCTGATCCAGCAGGGCTCTTCTTATGTTCTTATGTTCCATGGAACAGGGACCCTCCTCGCTCAATCAAGATCAACCACCTGCAAACCGAACGCTGAGTACGGGTTGGCTGGCTTGCATTTCCCTCCCTGTGCCATGAGGTTTCACAGCAGGCTACAGCAGTCAAGATGCATGCAAAGAAAGGCTAACGCCAAATTAAAGTCAATTCAGATTGAAAAGCAAAATCCCAACAACCAAGTGCCCACGGAGGGGAGGAAATGGAGTTTCTCCTGCCCCAACTGTTTGTGACTGCAACACACTTGGAACTCTGGGGCAATAATGGTGCACCCATCATTGTATGGCATTCCTTGCACTAGTATGTTTCCCAGTGAGCTCAGCCCTCCTGGGTTTGCTTTTCTCCAAAGCGTTGTGGGCGAGTTGTGGCCCGTTAGCCGGTCACCTTTTCCACCAGACGGAACTTCTGTGAGTTTCCTGCCGTTTTCTCCTTCTCAGGCCTGCAACTTCCATGCATTCAGAGCTAGAGGCAGGCAGGATTTCTTCCCAGAGTGCAGAATGAGTTATGCTGGGATTAGTGGGCTTTGCCTAATGCCCCCACTGTCAATTCCGCTCAAAGCATTTTGCAAAAGCCAACTCAAGCAGAGCCTAAAGTCGGACGCCCAACCCTAGCAAGGTCTAGGCAGCCCCCACCACTTGGCTGGAGAGTCTGCGGCGTGTTCTTGGCCGGATGAGATGTGAGAGGGAGCGCCCGGGATGAAAGGGGAATTCCAACTTGTCCCCAGATTGAGCAGAGATCCCGGGGCAATTCCGTCAGTCAAAGCCAGTTCCTGCCCGGATGAAAAGGAGAACAGGAGAGGACTGATTTGGGGGATGAGTTCATAGCAAACTTAGCTGCCATGAGCCCCACGAAGCAGGGGAAGGGTCTAAGTTAACGAAGACATAAATCAGTGTGGGCAAACGTAGCATGGGCTGCAAGGGGTGGGAAAAAGCCCGTCCAGGCACTTCAGCGTTCTTTCAGATCCCCTAATGCCGAGCGTGACTTAAATAATCCCTCCCCAGGTTCTCCAGGCAGCCTTGCACGGCAAATGCTGTGCAAATATTTCCCACTCCTTTCCCCTCCTCCGATTGCCCTTTACATCTTTGTCACATTTGATATCCATTACCAGATTTCCTCCGGCGCTCCTGGAGGAACCATTCGAGTTAAGAAACCCCAACATCAGGCAAAGAAGGATGCCTTCTGTGGGAATCTCAGCTCTCCCGCAGGAATCAAGCAAACCCAACACTACTAGGACCGGCCGAAGGAGGACTTGGCCGTTAACACCAGACTGATAATTTGCCATATTCTGGTTCTCAGCCGAGGAGGGGCCAGCGTTTCTGCCCTAAACAATCACAAAGCCTGTGCCTCGAAGATGCTGGCTCACTCAGATAAGAAGAGAAGAGGAGCCCTGCTGGATCAGGCCACAGCCCATCTAGTCCAGCATCCTGCCTCACATAGTGCCCCACCAATTGCCCATGGGCATCTCAAGCAGGGACAAGGGCAAAACTTCTCCTGCTCTCAAATCCCAGCAAATGGCCTTAGAGGCCTCCTGCTTGTCCCCCCAGCCTGAGAGATGAACACAGGCATCCATTCTAGTAGCCACTGATACATCTGTCATCCATAAACTTGTCTAACCCTACCTTAAAGCCATTTAGGCTGGTTGCGGTCACCACCTCTTCTGGCAGCAAATCCCATAGACAGATGACCCTCAAGGTGAAGAAATCCTTCCCCTTGTCTGATCTGACTCTCCTGCCCATCAGTTTCATAGATGACACCAGGTTTTACTGTTGTGTAACAGATCAGGGCTGGGTTTTCCAGTGGACCGCAAGGTTGGATCTTGAAATGGGCCCAGCAGGGATGATAGGATGGTAGGGTGGGTAAGAGGTTGAGGGGCAGGGCAGAAAAGGGACCCTTGGACAGTGATGAGGCATGCAGACAGCACCAACTGGGCTGGAAAGATGAAAGGAGCACCATGATCACGTTGAGCCCATTCCCTGAAAGGAAGGCCATAAACTGAGGTTCTCCAAATGCTCCTGGGCCACAAGTCTGTTGGAGCACCACAGTTTGGAGGAACATCTGGAGGCTCACTGTTTGAAGCCCCTACCATAAATCAGGAGAGGGGGAGAACATTGAGCCTCCTTGTATTCTGGATGGGCTATGAATCAGAGGCCTTTTTGCACTCAGGCCAGTAGTAAATAATTAGGGAACTTCTGGGGAAAGGCACGTGCACTTGGAGGAGGTCGTCCAGTGCTCCGGGGTCGTCTGAGGTGCCACGCAACATGTTGGCACCTGGGATGACCACAGGCATGACTGCACATGTGCAGAGCATCAGTGTCATCACAGTGACAGTGCTGATGCATGCGGAGTCGTGGAAGGCACCACAACCAAAATGGTGGCACCCTGAAGAGGACCGGCCTCGGGATCAGTCACAGGTGAGTGACCGATCGCGTGGCTGTGGGCCGTAGTTACCTAGTGCTCGCAAGTACAGGTGCTAGTTAATGTTGGGCGATTACACTCCTTTCCTGTCCAGCAGATGGGAAGGGAAGTGTGAAATTCCCCCTGTTCTCTGTTTTCCCAGAGTCTGCAGGGAGAGCTTCATTTTTCTTTGCATGCACCAGTGGAAGGTTAGCATGTTGGAATTTTCTCAGCACTCTATTTCTTAAACAGACCTTACAGACTGCATGAAAACACTAGAGATGCAAGAGCAATGAAAGAGTTTCTGCCAGCCTGGGCTTGTGGACAACCTGAAGCCCAACGGAAGTCCACAGCAAGATGTATCATGTACCCAGGCTAAAGGACTCCTGGTCTTGCAAGGGGGTGATGGTGTCCACAAAGCCTTGACGCGGGTCAAGGTTTTCAGCAGCTTCATCTCAAATGGAGACACTGTGGCTAACTTAAGGACTCGTCTGAGATGGGAGCACGAGGTCACTTCAGATGTAGGCCATGGGGATTCCTGTGGTCTCTGGTCGGTTACATGGGAGTCAGCCAAACCGTGCAAGCCAATGAACCTTCTGCATGTTAGTACAGATTACGTCCCCTCCCCCAAAGCTGGTACTCTCCATCTGCCCAGGAGAGAACATGATCCAAACCAAGAAGCTCCTGATCCAGATTTTCGGTTGACCTGATTTGCGTGTGGAACCCATTTTGGCAGCATGCCTTATTTTGCCATCAAAACAGGTCCTCCTGAGGCCCCATGGGAGCTCTTGGAGGCCAGCTCCAAAGCTTGCACAAGGGCTGGAACTGCCACCTGTGAGTAGACAGCAGGGCTCCAGTCCAGAGGCATCTCTCTCAGCTTCGGGATGCCCCTTGTAGTTCCAGATTCACTGTTCTGGACCTCACCAGGTGAGATAAGAAAGCTGCTCAGATTATACCTTGCTTTGTGCTGTCCATAGCTAAAGGCCCATGCCATACTCAGACCTTCTAGACAAACCAACAGACCCGGGAACCACAGCGTGCTCAAATCCATTCTCCATCTGCTCAGCCCTTGACTCTGCAGATCCTCCACCCAGGTGCACTTCGCACTGGTGATACATTATTAGGTTGCAGAATATTCAGATGCACAAGCAAATCAGTCTGCAACGGGTCCGCAAACCGGCTTCAAGCTCAAAAAGGAGCCACGGATGCCCGTAACGTTCCTCCGCAGTCAAGATCTGAAGCACACAAAACACCGTGGCGTTTTGTACCGATTGTTATGACGCTTTCCTTGGGGAGATGAGGGGGATGCTGACACTTCATCCGTGTCACAAAACACTGAAGGCTTCCTGTGCAGATCTGCTTTCTGAACTGCCCCTGCGCCTTGCAGATGAATCACACCATTCCTCTTTTCCCATCCTTAACAGATGGTGTGCGGTGCTTTACAAACACAACCATAGTTGTACTCCATCCCAAGGGTCCTTTTCCATGCTGTTAAAGAACTGAGTGGGTTTAAAAACAAACAAACCTTAGCTGTGAAGTTCAGTAATACACTTCGGCTCTCCATCCCTGCCCAGATAATCCAGACGGCAAAGGCAACTCAGTGATGCCTCTTTCTGGGCTCTTCCTGATGCTGGATGGGAAAGCAGCGTGATTGACCAATGCTGACTGGCGCTTGCACTTGGAGCGCTGGCCAACTTTAGCCATTTCTCCCAGCGATCGAATACTTACCGGATTCGATCGCTGGGCTGCTCCTCTTCAGGGTGCTGCCTTTTAGCTGTGGCACCCACCGCGACTGCGTGTGCATCGGCACTGTCGCCATGCTGCTGCTGCTGCTCTGAGCACGCACAGTGGCGTCTGTGGTCATCCAAGGTGCCACCACACTTGCATGGCACATCAGATGACCCTGGAGCACCGGAAGAGGTGAGAATGGCCACTGCCTGGACACTCCAGGTAAGCGTTTATGTAACATTAAGAGAGGTGTAGAGCACAACTTAGTGCTCCAAAACTAATAAACTATTAGTGAACTTCTGGGAAGGCAGCAGGTGCCTGGAGGCTGCAGCAACCTCCTCCAAGTGCACGGATATTCGTAACGTCCATAATTTATATAAATTCATCCAAATTCAGACATTCGTAGACGAATCAAATGTTAAAACACTCGTACATTAACGTTCGTAGGAATATGAACGTTTCAGACATTCGTATGAATAGTTTGGACAGTTTTTAAACTGGGAAGTTGGGAAAGCAGCTGTACCAGTCACAGCTGCAATGGATCTAGATTGCATTTGACATGGATCGAGAGCAGATTAAAAGTGCATTCAAGCCGGATTTGACGCATTCAGAGTGGATATGTAATGGGATATGTATTGGATAAGTATGGAATACATATGTGTTCACATTGGATATTCATACAAATACATTTGTATCGAATAGAATGCTACCACATTTGATGGAGATCTATTCAACGAATACAAATTTTCTAATATTAATTGTTGGCTACCAGCCATGGTGCAAAAAGGCCAAAGGAGCAAGTACAGCTGGATACACCACTGGTCCATTGGTTTGCGGCTGCCCAAGGAAGAGATCTGGGCCTCCAAATCCCTAAAGGGCAAAGGGCCAGAACCCCAACCAGAGCCCCTGTGTACAAATCTGCTTAAGCCTGCCATCAGCCCTGCCTGTTGAAGCCTCCTTGACTCACAGTTGCCACCATCCGGGTGGGGCTTGTGGGGCATCATGGGGATTGGTATTTAGAGGGGAGTGCCCAGTTTTGCAGGATACCACCACCCTCCCTTTCTGCTGGATTCTTACCATCATTGTTAGTTTAAGACATTTCTAGAACCTTTCTGACAGAAGATCCTTGAAGCAATTTGCACAAAAAAAGAGCAGACATTAAAAACAAGCATAAAAAACAGATTAAAATATGCCAGCAATTAAAAACACATCAAAGATTGGGTGGATTAGGGAGAAAACATCCATTTGCACAGGATTGAAGAGTTACATCTTTAGCAGGAGCAGAAAACCTGCCGCTGGAGGCGTCTCAAGAATGCTGAGGTTAACATTAGAGTGAGGGTTACAAGGTAGGTAACAAGGTCAGTGCCACCACTGATAAGGCCCCCATTAGGCATCATTCTGTTTTTGCAGCAAGACTCTCCAGATGCTCTCAGGCAGTTGTATCTGGCCTGGCAGCTAACTGGCAACTAGCCAAAGTTGTGATATGCACCCAAGCAGACATACTGCCCTTGTCTCAGCAACCTCCACTGCATTTTGCTCCAGTGGCAGCTTTTGGCGCAGGTACACGGGTAGCCCCACACAGAGTGCATTACGGTAGCCTAGACATGAAGTTACCAAGGCAGGGGCTGCAGTGGCCAGGCCACCCCTGTCCAGGCAGGGGCACAGCTTGTAGTGCAAGATGCCATGCACCACAGCTAGTTTACAGTTAGTCGACATCTAGGCAGAGAGGGGGCGCCTGTAGGCTATAAGCGCCTCTTGTAAGTGCATATGCACCTGCCCAGGTGTTGACTAATTACAAACAACGGACCAAAGTGCAAATCGGCCCCATAACTCTTCACCTAGGCCTCTGAGGTTTAACTTCCTCTGAGTGCTGTCCTGCCCAGGGTGGAGGTGGTTATATTTTAAATATATCTTTGGAATAGTCTATGGCTGACAGCAGACTTAAAATATACTTTGCCATCCTGCTAAAGCCACTTACCATCAATCAGACCCAATCATTGGAAGCTACGCAGGGACATCGGTCTATGGAAGGTGGTGCCAGAAGAGGTGGTAACAGCTACCAGCCTGGATGGCTTTAAGGAAGGGTTGGACAAATTCATGGAAGACAGATGTATCAGTGGCTACTAGAATGGATGCCTAGGTGCATCTTCCAGGCTGGGGAGACAGACAGAGTGCCTCTAAGGCCATTTGCTGGGATTTGAGAACAGGAGAAGGTTTGCCCTTGTCGCTGCTTGAGATGCTGATAGGCATTTGGTGGGCCACTGTGGGAGACAGGATGCTGGACTAGATGGGCTGTGGCCTGATCCAGCAGGGCTTCTCTGAGGTTCTGAGGTTCTTATGACAGCGCAGTCACTTCAGGTACGCCTGACAAGGCGATCGGATGCAGTGCTGTCCTGCCGAAGCGGCTTCCTGTCAGTCAGAGGTGACAATCTGAAGCTGTGCAGGGATAGCGCAGAGTTGCTTCTGTTATGCCTGAGAGGGTGATTGGAAGCTGCACTGTCCTACTGAAGTGGCTTCCCATCGATGAGAGGGGGCACGCCACTGCCTGCAGTTGGGGTGCAACATGTCCCCGAAAAGCGCAGTAAAAAGATGTTGATGGTTCAGCATCCTTTGATCGGACGCTGCGCCGCTACTGCGGGCAGAAGGAAGCTGCGCTGCTTTGGCACAAGTCAGGACGCAGCCTGTATGTTTTATCTTCTTATTCCTGTGATCCACCCTGGGACCTTTAGGTGAAGTGTGGGATATAAATTCTTAAATAACTGTTTTTAAATGTTCCCTTTCTAGCAATTAGGCTGTAACGTGCAGGTCTTGGGGAGGGCCTCCTCCTAAAACGACCATCCTGCAGGTGTTGTGACTTTGGACTTGGCCAGAGTTTCCGGAACAGGGAAAGAAGATGTGTTTTCCCAAGCTGCCATTTAGAAAATGTTTTTCTCCTGATGCGCGAAAGAATGCATTTGCCATATAAATTTTATTCTCTCGTCAATAGACTCGCAATGGAAAGGGGCTGCAAAATCTTTGGGGCTAAAGAAACATAAAAATTATCGCAGAGCTCATTAATAACAGGCATCGATCGGCTTAAGTGTGAATCTATGCACATTCATAAATTACAGGATACAAATCGAAGAAATTTTAGACTTCGGCGTTGTTTTGTAATTTTTTTTTAAAAAATCCATCTGAAATTATAAGTACTTGACTAAGAGAACGCCTGCGATTTGACACGCATGGCAAATTACCTACCCTATTGTTTTTTAAGCCTATTATGAGAGAGCAAATACTTTAAATCAAGTTAACAAAGGTATAATCCAGCAAATAAATCCTCAGGTCAAAATCAGGATTACTGAATTACAAATACAATTTTCTCTTTTTCTGGCTCTCTGGAGGTGAAGAGGACAGGTGGGTTCCCTGGAATTTCTGCTGCACACTTTTTGTTCCTGCATATTTCCACAAAGCTGTGGCATTTGGAAGAGAGAGAGAGAACGAGAAACGAGTTTTAATAACCCTTCAACAGTTTGTACTTTAGGGCATCTGGGGTGCCAGAGGGGAGAGTGAGGGCATTAATGCTTGTTGATATTTATATCAGGGTTGGCACAATTTGCTTGTGGCTGCAGCTCAGTGACAGAACGAGCAGCTTGCAAAGCAAAGGGTTCCTGATTCAGTCTCCAGCCCCTTCCTGGAAGTAGCAATTGCAAATCACTTTTGTATCCCTGCCAAGAAAACTGCATTGAGGTGCCCATGAGTCCAAGAGTGGCTGTAGCACAGTGGTAGAGCAAACTGCCTGAAAAGCAGAGAGTCACTGGTTCGATCCTCAGCTTCTCCCTGGAAGCAGGCAATGGCGAACCACTTCTGTATCTCGGCCAAGAAATCTGCATGGAGAGGCCCGTGGAGGTTCCCATGCTGTCAACCAGGAGTTGGCCATAAGCCGCACAATTTTAAAAAAGGCCTCTTAGTATTCCTTATCCTGCAGACAGGATCTGATAGAATAATAAATATAGCCTTTGCTCAGGTTGCGAGAAGTTTCAGTAGAGCCCATTTCTTCTCCTCTTTGACACAATATTCCAAGAAAGTTTTACTACTGCACGCACTGAAACAATTTTTCCAGCTGCCTTGCTTTTGACCTTGATGCTGCCAAAAGACTTTATAGGAAGAATTTTTGGTCAAGCTCTAATTATGCTTGTTGTTCTAAATGATCTCTTCTGAAGGACCAGAACCAAAGCAAGGGAGCAGAAAAAGAAAAGAGGTGCAGCTAAAAATATAACAGCTACCACCGCCACAGAAAGAAGGCAAGTCACTGATGGAAAAATAACTGGAACCTGATATCACACTAGCATGCTTAATCCAGGAAAAATCCCCCCCCCCTCAAAATCCAGGAAAAAAGCCCTGTCCACACTTGTGTGAAAAGGTATAACTACTCCATTCCAGTGCAATTACATTCAGGAACAGTGGTTGGCATTGGTACTGTGAGCACCGGCTCTGTTCTCAACTACAGGCACTTGCAGTCCTCCTGGACTCTCCAAATTGCAACTTCCACTGCACACCCAGCCATTGCTACGGCAATCACAATGTGATGCATACTTGTCCAGCCACACCCGTGCTGCCCTGTTTCCTCACAGTTTCACACCTGAAAATCGGTGCAGATGCTGCCAACCTGGAGTGCTGAGAAATTTTACTTCTCTACAGCTTAGGAGAATCAGGGTGCTCTTGGATGTTCTGGGACAGAGGCAGTAGCAGGCTATGCGGACAGACCATCCCAGAGTGTCCCCGCATGGTAAAAAACCTTATGAGAATGATTTATTGATTCAGAAATATTCAGGAAACAAAGGTAGATAATTTGTTCATTGTTTTGTTTCTGAAAAAGGAGTCTTAGTTTGTGTGTGTGTTTTTTAAGGACATCCATTTCTTAGTACCAAAGGGCTGTGCATTGTAAGAAAGTCAAGACAGGCTAATGCAGAGTTGCAATTCTCAGCCATTGAGAGGGCTTTCTACCATAGGTCTATTCGCACTACAGCCAGTAGTCAACAATTAGGAAACTTTTGGGAACGACCATCTGCACTTAGCTACAGCCTCCAAGTGCCCCCTGCCTCCCTAGAAGTTCCCTAAATGTTGATTAGGTGTGGAGCATGAAATCATACTTCACACCTTAACGAACCTTATCTCTAAGCTAACGCGGAGCATCCGGGCACCGGCCATTCACATCTCTTCTGGTGCTTCGGGGTCATTTGAGGTGCTGTACAAAAGCGCTGGAACCTCGGATGAGCATAGATGCAACTTCATGTGCACAGAGTGTCAGTGTCATCAGACATAGTCACAGAGGGTGTCATAATCAAAATGGCTGCGCCCAGAAGAAGACCGGCCCGAGGACTGGTCACAGGTGAGTGACTCATCCAGTGGACGGGAAGGGAAGTGTGAAAACGGCCCGTGAGTGAAAAAGTCAAGCTGATGACACACCTCGCAGGGGTGTCCTGAAGATGCACAGGAGAGTGCGCTCTGCTGCCCTGACAGAAATGCCACGAATCAACACCACCAATTAAAGGCAGGGACCTCTCTGGAGAAGCTACTGTTTCTATCACATCAAAGCGCTTCCTTGGGTGCACGTGACAAGGAGTGCGCACACTTTGCAGCAACTGTTTGGCATAATCCAATTAAATCATGCTCCAGCTTGAGAAGGAGCAATTTACATCAGCCCTGCTGAATGGCTTGAGATTGACTGTGCAGTTAGGCCCACGGACACAGAGAGACCCCTTGAAGACAACAAGGGCGGAGGTTGCTTCACGCTGACAAGCAACATCTTCAGCCACCATCTGATCTGGAGACACAGACTGAACTCTCTGCTTCTCAGCCAGCATCCTGGCCACAGAGGCTCCAAACTAAGGCAAGGACTGACCGGAGCTCAAAAGGCACAGGGGCTGCGTGGCTCCATATCCACTGAGTTGACACCCTGCCATGAGTAACAGAAGGTGCTATCAGAAGCACTTTCCCTGTCCAGCAGGAGAAATACTCCAGCACCACTTTTCACTGCTGTCCTGCCCTGCTGGCGGTCACCCACGGGGGGCGCCCTCTTCCAGGCTCCTGTTTTAACAGGAAATGCTGGGATTCTGGGGCCACCCTGTCTCTGAAAACAAGGCTGGGAAGACCTGTCAAAGCCGGGGTACATATGATATGTGCCTTAGCTTTGATGTGTGCATTGCTGTGAGCAGAACAAGCATGTGAAGAGTATGTTTCATGCCTCCACTACTGGGGAGACCACTCTGGTTCATCCACTGGCAGGATCTCAAGGCTGCATCTACACACAGGGGAAAAAGTGGCTCGAAACTGGTAGAATCCACGTGCTAGTGCCTTGATCCACAAAATGCATTAGCTGATTTTTCATGTGGATTAGAAATGGGACGGGAACACCAGCATCCACAAACTACCACTTCTAATCACTTTTTGGCTTTTTTAAAAATGTGTGTGGATGCAGCGCAAGGCTGAGTTTACAGGTAGCAAAAAAACAAAACAGAAGCAACCGAAAAGCACCTGTGGCCCTCGTGTTCTCTTCCCACTGCTGATCTACCTTTTCTAACCTTGGGCATTCATGAGAAGCAGAAAGGCAGATCCAGACGTGAGCGATACAACCTGCAAATCACTTGTAAGCATTTCCTGAGATGCTTTTTTGAAACGGCGTGTGGATGCAGCCAAAGCCCCCTGCAGCCACGGAACGGAACTGAGGAGGCTCGCTGATAATCAGGAAGGCGGAAGAGTTGATTGCAGCTTGTTCAGGCTATGCAAAAGAGCATCCTCTGAACTTCGTTTCTAACGCAGAAGCGTATTCATTTTTTAGAGTAGTCCATCGTAACTGAGACCAGAGTCAAAAAGTCATTTGTCACCTGCTGCAACGTTTAGAAAATTCTCCTGCTGGATCTGGCCACAGCCCATCTAGTCCAGCATCCTGTTCCACACAGTGATTATGGGCATCAAAGAGAAGGACAAAACCACCTGCTCTCAAACCCCAGAAAATGGCCCTAAAGCCACCCTGCCTGTTCCCACAGCCTGAACGATGCACTTGGTCAACCATTCTATTAGCTATTGATATTCCTGTCATCTATGAATTAAGAGGAGCCGCCTGATTGACTGCCCAGATGTTCACCTATCATAAACTAACAGTGGGGCACAAAATCGTGCACCGCACCTAACCTCGTGCTAAATAGAAACATAACTGTATAAGAACCTAAGAGCCTAAGAGGAGCCCTGCTGGATCAGGCCAGAGCCCATCTAGTCCAGCATCCTGTCTCATGCAGTGGCCCACCAGTTGCCCATGGGCATCTCAACAAGAGACAAGGGCAAACCTTCCCCTGTTCTCAAATCCCAGCAACTGGCCTTAGAGGACTCCCTGTCCCCCCAGCCTGAAAGATGTACTTAGGCATCCGTTCTAGTAGCCATTGATACATCTGTCATCCATACATTTGTCCAACTCTTCCTTCAAGCCATCTAGGCTGGCAGCTGTTATCACCTCTTCTGGCATCAAATTCTATAGGCCAATGAAGAAATCCTTCCCGTCATCTGATCTGACGCTCCTAGTGTTGTGGGACAGAGGAAATAATTATCCTCTCTCCACCTTTTCTGCACCATGCATGATTCTATATACTTGCCACTCGTTGCAGAGGCCAGCTGGGCCAGGAACACTCAATCCAGGCCAAGACCAGAGTGTTGCAGCCCGGTCCTTACCTAACAAAAGTCCCCTGGCTTTTGAAGTTAAAGAAGGGATGAGGCCTGATCCAGCAGGGCCCCTTTTAATTCCTGAAGGACAAGTTTATCAATGGCCACTAGAATGGATGCCTCCAGGTTGGAGATACAGGCAGGATGCCTCTCGAGGCCATTTGCAGCAAGTCAAGAGCAGGGGAGACCCCCAGAAGCAAGTGGTGGGCCACTGAGTGAAATGGAGGCTCGACTAAATAGGCTGTGGCAGGACTCCTTTTATGTTCTTATTTAGAAAGGATGCCGAGGTACCACCTCCAGTTTGGAAAGACAGGCAGGATGCCTCTGAAGGCCTTTTGCAAGGTGCTGAGAGCAGGTGAAGGTTTTGCCCTTGTCTTCTGCTTGAGATGCTCATGGGCAATTGGTGGGCCACTGTGTGGGACAGGATGCTGGACCAGATGAACTGTGGCCCGATCCAGCAGGGTTTATCTTACGTTCTTATGCTTGGTCTGGCCCTGGCCTGTCCCACCGTCAAAACCCCTCTGGAGGCAGCTTTAAAGCATTCTCCCAGCAGTCTGTTCCCTGATTCCAGTTTTGCACTGAGGACTGGGTCGGCTGCTGGTACTGTGCAGACAGTCCCTGAGAGGCATGGTCGCAGGGACCTTCCAGGACGCGGACGCTGCAGTCTTCAGATGCAGCTCTCATGGATCCCAGGGACGCTGCAGAAGCTGCCTTGGCACAAACACTCTGCACTTTCCCCCCGACGCTCACAGCAGCCCCCGATTCCGGGACAGAATCCAGAATCAGGCTCAGCACAGAAAGGGTCAGAGTTTGAGGGAAGGAAAATTTCCAGCCTCCAATTCTCTTGTCTCCTTGAAATATCAGGCAGTCAGCTTAATGGCTGTTTAAGGAGAATGGGATTCCACACATTTAATAGCCTTAATAAAATCATATGCTTTTGTAATCTGCCTCAAAATGCATTTCTTTGGGGGGAGACCTCAGGGAGTCCCACGGAAGATAAATTTTAGAGACAATTCTTAACAGGAAGTGCGCATGCTTAAAACAAAAAGGAAAGGGTGGCTGCAAATAATTGAGTATATAAAGAGCCAATGCAGGATTTAGTACTAAAATATCATGTGTGAGTGTGTGAGAGAGAGCACAGGCATATATGTCCATGGAAAAGCACAAAGACTTGGAGCAGTATAGGCCCTCCCTCCTGGGTCAAATCACCCATTAGCAACAACACATAAGAACATAAGAGATCCCCTTCAGGATCAGGCCACAACCCATCCACTCCAGCATCCCATCTCACACAGTGGCTCACCAGTTGCCCATGGGCATCTCAAACAGGGACAAGGGCAAAACCTTCACCTGCTCTCGAATCCCAGCAAATTGCCCCAGAGGCCACCTGCCTGTCTCCCCAGCCTGGATATGAACAGACAGGTAGGAATATGGTGTCTTACAACATATAAATATCACTTCAGTCCAATGATGTATTTATTAAACCTACAGGCACCAGGAAAGAGGCGTGTATTGCCTGGACTTCTGGTGCAAGACTCCTCAAAGGCCAAAGAATATCCTGGGGATACCCCTGGACGTTCTTTCTCCAGACCTGGAAGCCCTGTCCTAGAGCGTCATATGGGGCAGACAAAGATCTGTCCATCAGAGGCAAAGACGGTTTTGTGGTCAAGAAGCTATCTTGGGAGACAAGAGCAGCAGAGAAGCCTTGTGAGTAATTCAACAGGTGCTTTTGTGTTTGGAACTCAGAAGACACATGTCCATTGTGAACGCAGCTTCCACAGCTGCATATATTTCAACTCATTCATCAGTTAATTCACAATTATTGTTATTGCAGAAATCCCCCCCCCCCTTCAATGCAGTCACCCATTTTAAACCAGAATGATGTATCAATGGCTGCTAGAATGGATGCCTCAGTACATCTTTCAGGCTGGCTGGGTGGGGATAAGAAAAATTGTCACTGCTAATGAAGGTGGATTAAAATGTTGTGCTCCACAGGTAGTGCATGATTAGGGAACTTCTGGGAAGGCAGAGGACACCTGGAGGCTGTAACAGCCTCCTCAAGGTGTGGATGCTCTTCTCCGTGTGCTACGGGCTGTGGTGTGAATTGGCCTCAGGAAATACATGTCTTGGAAGAGCCTGTTGGAAATGGCAGCTCAAACAAAACTGCTTAAGAACAACACATCCTAATTAGCACAGCAGCCTGACCACGTATTATTTAGGTTCCTTGCAACACAATATGTGCAGGGTAACTTTATAGTTCCTTGCACCGCACTCCATGCTGCACTGAAGACACAGGAAGAGCGGGAATGGTGCACATGGGCTTCTTTTTTTTAAAAAAAAGATCCCTCCATCGAGCCCTTATTCTCTCCTAATTTCAGCCTTTGGGGATGGACATCCGTCTCCTAGCTGAAGCTGATTCATCAGCACTGCACAATTGCAAATAGCCCATGTGCTCCTACTCCCGATCCCCCCAAAAGGCTGAGCTCAGCAGATCTTCCTCCAAATGATTCCCATTAACATAACAAATGGTTCTGCTGCTGAGGCCTGTTAGACGGTTGCATCCTTGGAAAGAAAGAAGGAAGGCGAGGAGCACCCGGCTGTCACGCTAGGCTGAACGACATCTAAATGCACCCTGCCACGCAGGAATCCCGTGGAGCTGCCGTGGGACGCCCGGACACGGGAAAAAGGAGAAGGGTGTTGAACGGAGACAGTGCGGACAAATCCACGTAGGTTTCTTGGACAGAAGAAAGGAGTGGTTTACCATTTTGTTCGTGTGGGGAACAAGCCCCATAAACATATATGTGCACTTAGCCACAAATCTCACTGATGTGGGTCTGGTCTGACGACAAGAAGAAACCTCAAAGGCTCTTGCCTGCTTCAATGAGTCAGAGGACTACGCTGGACAGCCACTCAGACCAGTCAGGCCTCTGCTGAGGAGCCAGAGAAAATGTGTCCCAAGCCCTGAAATATGGCAAGAACCAGAACCAGGAATCCTACAGCACCACCCGGTGTTAAGAGTACCAGGACACCTGTTGGAAGGTGGGTTGCAGGACTCGGGAAAGAAAACAGGACCATAGGAGGAGCCCTGCTAAACCAGGCCACGGGCTATCTAGTCCAGCATCCTGCCTCACACCGTGGCCCACCAGTTGCACCTGGGCATCTCAAGCAGAAGACAAGAGCAAAACCTTCACCTGCTCCTGACTCTCTGCAAATGGCTTTTAGATCTCAGCCTAACATTTTCTGCCATGCAGGGCATAGAATTAGATACTGGATGCTGGAATGGACAAATTCTTGGACTGTTCTTACGGTCTCGGTCACTGAGGGGCCAGAAAATTCCAGCCATTAATAAACGAACAAAACCACCACCCTGCTGTCGAGTCATTGCTGCTGATTTTCTCTCTCCTCTTACAATGCAACGTTCCTGTGTCTGGCAGCCCCATTTGTTTCCATTGCTTCCGAACAAACGTCTCTTATGGCCACAGAAACTGTGTGAGATCCAGAAACATCCCACAATGTCAATTACTGCTGGGGAAAACAGGGCGAGGCAGGGGGAACACACAGAGAGAGGCGGGTGTGGCCAGGTGGCAAATATTTAGGGTCAAGAAAGAAATCAAAATCAAAATAGCTTGGCTTCAGAGTACACCATGTTTGCCGGGTCTTCTCTCCATGCGTTTGTAGGTCACTTGGAAGGCCAAAAGCAAGCATAATCCTTACTTTTGCACAGCTCTTTGCCAAAAACAGCACAAATGCAAGTCAACAGTCGAGAAAGGCTTTGGCTGGGATCAATGGCTGCACCCACATTCATGGCACCCTTATCTCTGGCGTTGCCTGAGGTGCTGCGCAAGGCCGCTGGCACCTCAGACAACCATGGACATGACTGCTACAGCACATGTGTAGAGTGTCAGCATCATCATAGTGATGGCGCTCACGCTCATGCGGTCGTGAAGGGCGCTGCAGCCAAAAGGGGACGGCCAAAGCTGACGGGGGCTCCAAGTGTGAGCGCTAGTCCCGTCCAGCAGATGAGAAGGGAAGGGCAAAATCACCCAAGTTTTTCAGTAAAACCTGATTGAATAATGTTCTAGTGAGACGACTAAAACTTTCTATGAACAGGATTTTGCACAGAGGAAGACCATTCCTTGCACATTTCAATGAGGTTCGCAGGAGAGCTGTCGGATATCACAGAATCATAGAGTTGGAAGGGACCTCCAGGGTCATCCAGTCCAACCCCTGCTCAATGCAGGATTACCTGAACTATCCCAGACAAATGTAGCTCTAACCTCTGCTCCTGTGGCAACCTATTCCACTGACTGATCGCCCTCACTGTCAGGAAGTTTTTCCTAATATCTAATCTGTATTGACTCCCTTGAAGTTTCATCCCATGGTTTCTAGTCCTCCCATCTTGTGCAAGTGAGAATAGGGCCGATCCCTCTGCACTGTGACAGCCCTTCAGAGACCTGAAGACCTATGTGTGCCTATACAGAAAAATTAGAAACATGTGCCCAGGATTGCAACATGCTTTTGTGGTTCCACAAAAGTTCACTAATTAATAGAAACAGCGCAGCTACAACTTCTGCTTCCAGTAACCCACAAATTCATTTCACTTCAGATCCCACAAGTTTCTCTTCCTTCTTTTAGTTATTTACATGAGCACAAGTGAGTCACTGCCTTGCAATAAGTGTTCTCTCCATATTGCCCTAAGGCATGCAAACAGAACAAGGTTACAGAGAATTCAGCATGGTTAGTGCCTGTCAATTTCAAGAGGGAGAGATTTAAGCACTCTGGATTACATGCATGCAACGTCTTCCCTTATTGTAAGGCTGAGAGGTAAACAATTATTTTAAAGGAGCTCAAAACTGTTCAAGTGCTCCCAAAAAGAAGGGGAGCCAGACAGACTGTATGGCAGTCAAGTGGTGTAAATCAGGTCTGGCACCCAAGACACTGGATACTGAATGTGGACTGCAGGCTTGCAGTTCCGTGGAAGAGATGAGCATGGACTAGAAATACTCAACCCTCAGAAGCACACCATCAAAGAAAGCAAAAAACCACACTGGTGCCAATGGAGTCCTGGTTGCAGCTTCGGAGAAGCACCATGGTAGGGTGGGCAGGGAGGACAGAAGAGCAGAGCAAGGGCATGCTCCGTTCCAGGGTGTGATCAGACACACTTAAAGAGGGGCCTCCTGGGCAAATCTGAAACAACAGGAACATTCCTCCCTACCTTGAAGCCTCAGAAAAGTTGCCTCTTTGTCATTTGGGATTTCATAGCTCTGAAGGTGTCTTTCTTTAAGCTGGGATGGGCTTTCCCATCAAGTTAATTGGTGCCATCCTTGTAGTCAGGGTAGGTGTTACTTGATCAGGACATGAATGTAGGCTGCAGTGTGGCTAAATAAGGTAGGCTCTCAGCTGTATATCTGTAAGGCTCTGTCTCCTCCTCTACAACTACATGGAAGCAGGAAGTAGAGAAAGGTGCCAAATACCATCCTGGTGCTGCCTGACGGGACTCCTCCTTCTCTGCAACCATATAAAAGCAGAAGGGGTTGAGAGAGAGGCTGAAGAACACCTGGCTCTGTCTCCTCCTCTACAACTACATGGAAGCAGGAAGTAGAAAAAGATGCCAAATACCATTCTGGTGCTGCCTGACGGGACTCCTCCTTCTCTGCAACCATATAAAAGCAGAAGGGGTTGAGAGAGAGGCTGAAGAACACCTGGCACTGCCTGATGCCCCCCCCCCAAAAAAAATGCAATTAGTGTTGAGAGGTGGTGTACATGAGAGTGTGTCTCTAAAAATAGTACTATTTTTAAAATACTTTCAGTGTTCAATATCTCTGTCAGCCCTTGTTGGTGGCTATAGATAGAAATAAGACTGTATTGTTGCCTTATTTTATACTTCTCATAATGTATAATTCCATTTATATATAATTTTATACTATATTATTTATTTAATGTACTAGTGTATTAATTTAATGTATGATGTATTACTTTGTATTTTTTTTGTCTTTTTCATGGTTGCTGTAAACCGCCTTGAGTAATTTATTAGAAAGGCGGTATACAAATAAACTGAATGAATGAATGAATGAATGAATGAAGGCAATTTTGTGCATTTGGGGATGGAACTGTTTTCTTAAAGGGATGACTCTTAAAAGCCCTGTCTGATCTCAACCCCAACTAGTGTATTCTGCATTAGTCCCTCTCCCAAACCCCTGGTATTTATAGGGCAGTGTGCTGCTGGAGGAACCTGTCCACAGGCACAGCTGAACCCAGAAGTCTCTAAATGCTGCCAGGACTGCAGAAAATTTTTTGGGACAACAAAAGGGAGGCAGTTTCCTGTGCCCTGCGGTCACACTCTTCCCTCGCCCTCCTAGCCAATCCTCCCTAAGCCTGGAGAAGCCAACGTGTCCCACCTCCCCCAGCTTCCTCGTGCTCTCAGCAGACTGGACCACGGCTTCAATATATAGTTGCTTGGTCGCCAGTGGAAAAGGTGCCTCCCAAGACAAGTGGGTCATACATGAAACAATGGACCACCATCTGACCCTCGGCCCCAGTCTAGGTCCACCGCCATCAGCAACAACAATGGCAGCTACACAGCTCAGGAGAGGCAGGTAAACTGCTTTGGATTTTACACTGAGAATGCAGGGATCAACACCACCACTGGAAAAGAAAGGATACAGATGGATAACCTGGAATTGGAAGAGACTGACTCCCGGGCTCATCTAGACCAATTGTTCAGCCAGCGTATCCTACCTGTTCTAGCAGATGGATCAGAGACCTGGACCTTCATTAATGGGCAGGAACAAAAGACTGCCAAAAGCAGAAAGGAAATAATTAGATAAGGGCAGAAGCACAACTCCTGGGCTGGACATAGTGCTAGAAGGAAAGATGTCCACAAGACAGCAGAACTGGATTCCAAGAAAGAAGAGGAGGGAAGAGGGAGGAAGAGGAGGGAAGAAAGGGGAAGAGGAAGCCCCCCATGTCCACCCCCAAAGGCAGGGATATAAAGACCATGAGTAATTGCAACAGGAGCCGGCACTACCATTATGGCTGTGGTGCCCCCCACAAGTGTGCATGCGCCATCGCCATCGCCTTGAAGACACTGATGCTGTGCGCAGGCGCAGTCATGTCTATGGTCATCTGAGGTACCAGCACTCTTGCATGGTAACTCAAAACGGCCCCAGAGCACTGGAAGAGGTGCAAGTGGTGAAGCTGCTGGACGCTTAAGGTGGGTTCTGGTAAACATTGGTTAAGGTGTGGAGCACGATTTGGTGCTCCACACATAATCAACGAGTAGTGAACTTCTGGTGAGGGAGGGGGTGAGGGAGGGAGGGAGGGAGGCACACTTGGAGGCTGTAACTGCCTACTCCCCATGCGGATGCTCTTCCCCAGAGGTTCACTACTTCTTCACTAGAGGCCGTAGTGTGAATATAGGCAAGGTGTGGGACAGGTGGATAGAGAGAAAATCCTTCTCCTATGGCACAACACGAACACCAGCAGGCATTCCTTGGAGTAGATGGGCAGGAGAGTGAGATCAGAAAAGGGGAAGGATTCCTTCACCCAGAGAGTCATCAGTCTATCGAATTTGCTAACAGAAGAGGTGGTGACAGTGACCAGCCCAGATGGCTTTAAGATAGGATTAGACAAACCCATGGAGGACTAGCGTATCAAGGGCTACTAGAACGGATGCTCAGGTCTTGCTTCCGGGCTGGGGAAAGAGGTAGGAGGGCTCAAGGCCATTTGCAGGGATTTGAGGGCAGATGAAGGTTTTGCCTTCCTCTTCTGCTTGAGATGTCCAGAAGCACTCGGTGGGCCACTGGGTGAGACGAGACGCTGGACTGGACAGCCTGTGGCCTGATCCAGCAGAGCTTCTCTCTGAGACAGGATGGTGAACTATATGGGTTTTGGCCTGATCCAGTGGGGTTCCCCTTATGTTCTTGTGTTCTCAGCATCCAGGAAAAGGCTCAGACGGGGGAAAGGGAATAAGGAATCCACTCTGGAGCTCCAGTTCAAGCTGCTTGCAATTAACTCCTTTTGACTCTGCAAGGAGACAAATGACTGTAATTTACAAATAGATTTTATCTGAAAACAAATGCCTCACTTGACACCTATTGATTTGCATCCCCCTCCCTTAGGGGCTAGCCTGCAATTAAATTGTCACATCCTTAATACCCAAGGAAAAAGCCAGCAGATAGTACCCCATCATCCACCGCCAGATTGCAAAAAAATCATTTGCCAGGTTCGCTTCTCTTCCAAAGTCAGCAAGGGATCAGATTTATCTGATAGGAAGCTGGGCTTTTATCTGCTGCACCACGGCTGCCAGCCCGGAGGCGAAGGCAGCTCAAATGATGTCTGCATACGCAGGAGCTCCAGCCGGTGAACTGTGGACGGACTTGGCTGGTCTAGGAATGGGAAGAGATTCCCAGGGGAGGGAATCGGCAGGGAGGAAAGCACACCGCTTGCTTCAGGGGCCAGGAACCTGCCCGCCTGCCAACTAAGGAAGACGTCCAAGGGGGATTGGGAGCCTTTCTGCGCTTTCAGGCCTTAATGAATCAATTCATTCATTGATTTTCTATCCTGCCCTTATACAAATAACACAACTAAAACCTTCTTTGGTGGGTCCAGAATAGCCTGGCCCATGCATCCAGACCACAGCCACAGTCCCAAGCCTTTGAGGGGTAGGAACAAAAGTTGCCTTTAGGGGCTGTTTTTGGGTGAGGGATGAACAGCACCTTCTGGAAGTCCCGGGTGTGGGAGCCATACTGTCTGCACACCTTCGTCCTGCACTCCTGATCAAGGTGTTTTCGCTGCTCGATAGAAAAGAAGTGCCATGACTCACCATTAACTAGTGCTCACACCTGAAAGTGCTAGGTGATGGCAGCCTAGGTCACACACCTATGGCCAGTCCCAGGGACGGTCCTCTTCTGGGCGCCGCCATTTTGGTTGCAGTGCCCTCTGTGACTGCGCATACGTCGGCACTATTGCCATGGCGACGCTGACGCTCTGGGCATGCGCAGTCGTGTCTATGGTAGTCTGAGGTTCCAGCGTGCTCATGCAGCACCTCAGATGACCCCAGAGCACTGGAAGGGGCGTGAATGGCCGCTGCCCAGATGCTCTAAGTAAGCTTCTCGTTAATGTTGGTAAAGGTGTGGAGCACCACCTCTGATCAAGAATTAGTGAACTTCTGGTGAGGGGGGGGGCGCTTGGAGGCTTTAGCAGCCTCCTTGAAGTGCAGCTGCTCCTCACCAGAAGTTCACTAATCGTGCACTATGGGCT
Organism: Aspidoscelis tigris stejnegeri; assembly: GCA_023333525.1. Classification (NCBI taxonomy): domain Eukaryota; kingdom Metazoa; phylum Chordata; class Lepidosauria; order Squamata; family Teiidae; genus Aspidoscelis; species Aspidoscelis tigris. The sequence continues at coordinate 1,493,705 of JALMGA010000007.1, forward strand.
GTTGTGCGACTAGGCCCCTGGCCGGAGCGGTGTTCGGTTGCATGGTTTTCCTCTGCTGTCGCCTTTGTAGTTTGTTGAGGTTTTAATGGTTTTATCTTGTTTCTTGGCTTGATGGTTCTCTTCTGTACACCACTCCTGAGGCCGCAGTCAAGGGCGGTAGAGAAACCCCATCAAAATAAATTCCACAGATCCGGGAATCTGTGCATTAGGCCATAAGTCCATGAGGGTTCAGCTCTGTGCAGTCTGGATTAGGGCCATGAGTGCAAAAACAGGAAGACCATAAAATGCCTCTTTTTTGCCCACTTTTGCATCTCTGGCTGAGCAAAGCGGAGAGAGAACAGCACAGGAAGCAGGGGAAAACTTAAGCCGCTTTTCTGCAAGCAAATGTCACAGGGGAGTGCGCTGCAGAGGATTAAGCTGGGATATCAGCGGCTTAGCCGGCGCTCAGGGGGTCCAGGCTTAATTACACACCCAGAGCCCCAGGAGATAAACAGGTAGCTCAGGCGCAGGCTTTGATAGGACAGGTTTGGCCACCTCCACAGCTGAGACGAGGACAGGTTTCTCTGCCGGCATCCTACGGCTGCGCCTCCCACTGGAGCTGCTCCTAGGAGAGGGGGGAAGAGGTTTGCCACCCAGGCCGGATCAAGTGCCAGCTACCAGCTGCAAAGCACATGGCTGGTGCCAGTTTGCAGCCAGCCTACGGTCAGGAGACGCACCCTGTGGATGAGGCCAAATCAAGCACAGATCATTGACTCGATGCGGTTCTGCACTGGCAGCATCCTAGGAGGCCCCTTTCCACACTCCCTTTGCAGCTTCACCTGGTTCAACAATGCTTGCATGGGTCAGCGTTACAGCTGATGGGGACCTTAGGCCACTTCAGACCATACCGGCCGGCAGCTTTGCTTCTTCTGGCAAACTCTGCTTTGATCTGCGCTGGACTGCGGCTGTCAGAGAGAGGCGGCCATCCAAGCCCCGGCAGTTTTGCCTTGCTTAGTGCAACTCTCAATGGGGGGCTCCCCCAAATGCAGCTGACAAAGGAGAGGCCACTCAGATGGCCACTGGAGGCAAAATGGGCTCCAAACAACTCATCCAGAGGCTTGGCTGACTGCCTGATTGTTTCATGAGGGAAGCTGAAAATATTATAGGCGATTTTGCACTTCCCTAACCCAACAATGACCAGTGTTGGCACTTGCAAGCACGGGTCACTTACAGGCAAAGTCCATTGCGATCAGTCACTCATCTGTGACCAATCTCATGGCTGGTCCTCTTCTGAGCGCCACCATTTTGTCTGTGGCGCACTGCGCAACTGTGAGTACATCAGTGCCATCACTATGATGACACTGATGCATGCACAGTCATATCTATGGTTGTCTGAGGTGCCAGCATACTGTGTGTGGCACCTCAGACAACTCCAGACCACCAGAAAAGGTGTAGATGCTTGTTTTCCTGGCAGAAGCCCTTGCCCACCATCTTGTCTCCAAGCTTCAAGACCCAAAGCAAGGCCTCCTTCATAGTGGCCCCCTTTCAATGCAAAACTCCCAGCACTGATTCCAGATCAAATGGAACGTTGCTGCTCTCGTGAGATTTCCTTTAAATTAACTGCTGCATTTTATGTGGGTTTTACGTTGGCTGTGGAAACCTAACTGTGAACCTGGTGGTGTCTAAATTAGAGATGTAACCAAACGAATGTTTGCTGGTCCGGTTCGAATCAAAATGAACCTCATTGCATCTGGTTCGATTTAAGTCAAACAAGCTTGACTGGTTCTCCATCAAACCTTGAGCAGTTTGCAAACTGTTCAAATGTTCATTAAGCCCCACTGTGTTCACAGTTTGAAGGAAGGATCAGTGTGTTTTAATCTCAGGTGAACATAGGTTGGATTATCCTTTGATATTCTCACAGAACTGCAAAACACCTGAACAATCTGTTCCAAGGAAGATAATCTTTTTAAAAGCTAAGCTAAACTAAACTGAGTTGTGCTGAGTTTTTCAGTCTTCCAAATCCTTGCTAAATGGTGAGTGCAGGATGCTGCCCTCGGAGGTCCCCTGGCAGCCAGGAAGTGGCCCGTCCGCCCTGGCCCAGCATCTGCCAGGGTGCCGCTAGGGTGGGTGACCCCTTCATGCCAGCTTCACTCAAAGCAGAACAGAAAGACATGCAAAATGACATTCACACGCATCTTCCATCCCTCTAAAAGGACGGAGGGATTCGAAAATAGCCATTTACACTCCTGGGGAGCAGGCTCAGAGGGGCTTCAAAAGCATTTCCTTTCTTTCCTTTCTCCCTTTTCAGGGCAAAAAAAAAAGACCCACCAGCAACGTGGCTCAAAGCGCTTACGCTCTGCGCTGGGGGAAGTGGAGAAAAGCCTCTTTTGGCTTCAGACTGGGAGCCCCGGACCAAACGCCAGCTTCCTTGCCAGGTCAGCACAGCCGGTGGGAATTCTTCTCTACCACTTCGCTGGTGTCCCCATTCTCATCTCTCATTCCTCCTGCTTGCAGAAAACAGCAGCAGCAGCAGCAGGACCTTTCTCCAAGCAGCAGCAGCATTAATGAAAGAGGGCCACTGGGCAGGACCCTCTGCTGGGATAGGTCATGTGCTTTGTGGGATGAAGCCCCGTCACAGAGATACAGCCCGGGTGTGTGTGAGTTGGGTATGTCATGGGAACAGAGACAACTCCATCGTTTCCAGCACCTCCTGCAACCATGCAGGCAACAGGCCCCTATTCTGCAAAAAGGCCCAGCAGAGAAGGAGCCACTGACGTCTCTCTGTGCCCTGTGATCAAGGGTGGAAGCCTTTCTCCAGATGTTCACCCCTGCGCAAGGGGATCACGCGCCTTTTCAGTCATAGCTTCCCCACTTCTAGAACCCTAACCCCAAGGAGGCCCACCGGGCTCCCACCCTGGTATTCCTCTGGCAATCAGTGGGAAACTTCCCATTCTTCCAGACTTTTTCACAGTAAGAAACAGAGGAACCCAATGCTGTTTTATAGGCGCTGCCTTAATATAAGTACACTGATTTTTTTTATCTATGATAAATAAATTTATTTACTTAATTATTTGAGTCTATTCCCTGTGCTGGCCTCTTGCTGCATTTTGGTGATTAATTACTGCTTCTTAGTGGATTGGTTGGTTCCATTTGAGGCTTGGTTGTTTGGACTTGACAATTAAAAACAACAACAGCCTTCACTGAAACACACGCAAGTCATTTTCAGTCCTTTACTTTTGGAAATGCCAGTTAAAATTTTTACAGACCACGATAGCAGGGCTTTTGAGCAGTTGCTGCAGCTATGTGGTGGATCCAACATTTTCTTTGTCTTCTGAAACTAAAATGCATCACAGCTGAGGGGCTGTTCCCATGGTAGCCCTCTTAGGCTGCCTGCAAACACGGCCGTCCCAGCTCACTGAGAAAGGTGAGACGAAAAGCGACCCAGAGATCCAGCAGATTCCACATCACTGCACTCCACCCATGTCTCAGGGGGATCATGACAGTTCCAGTCAGACTGAAATGAATCTTGAATCTGCACTAGCCCACCTTGTTCAAGAATATCCAGAGAGCAACTACCACTAAGAACTCACTAAGGAGAAGTCCTCACATAAGGGAAAACAAACTCCTTAGCAACGCCCTGACCTCAGTGCCCAGGGGTTCAGGTCACCCACACCGACAGTTTGTGTGTGATACATAAGAACATAGGGAATGCCAGGATCAGACCCGTGACCCATCTAATCCTGCAGTCTGCTCTCCCAGTGGCCAAAGCCCACTAGCAGGACACAAATACACACCTTGTCCTGCTCGCTCTCTTAGCGGCTACTTCTAGGACACCTGTGGATGCCATCAGAGTTCACAGCCACTGAGGACCCTGACTTCCAGGAATTGGTCCATATTTTTTAAAACCAACCAAGCTAATGGCCTTCACCAAATTTCATGGTTGTGGGGGGTGGGGGTCAGACGTAAGATTTAATCCAGTTTCAGTCCACTTTTGGAGTGAGAGAATACATCAGTAAAGTGACAAGCTGTATTCTTTCAATCTTAAATAACTCAGAAAATTCACATTTGGGACAGACAACATGGAAAGAAAATCAATTGTCACTTTGCTGGTGTGTTCTCTCGCTCTGAAGGTGGACTGAAGCCGGATTAAACCTTAGGTGTGACCACAGCCAAGGCTTAATCCAACTTCAATCCACTTTCAGAGGAAGAGAACATATCAGCAAAGTTACAAGCCATTTTCTTTCAGTGTTAAATAACCCAGAAAATCCACCTTTGGGATAGAGAAGGTGGAAAGAAAATTACTGGTCACTTTGCTGGTGTGTTCTCTCGCTCTGAAGGTGGACTGAAGCTGGATTAAACCTTAGGTATGTGTGTATAATAATTTTGAATTATCCCCCCCCTCCTGATATGTTCTGGATTCAGCTTCACTGGGCCAAATGCATTTTGCCAGGGCCCTCCCTGAGCGAAAATGCCACCTCCATGCCTGCAAAAGGAAACAAACAGCGGTTCATCTTCTTTTGAGAGCTACAGAAATTCTGCTTGAGGACATTTTGATGGGGCACATTTTATACACATCTTTTACTGCTGCGGCCACTCTTCACGTTGGCTGGTTTCCTTTCCTCGCAGCCTGGACTTGCTTCCTACTGCTGTTTTCAGGCATGCGGCCTTGGGGAAGCAGATGATAACCAAGCCCTCCGTCCCCCAGGGCAGCTGACACGGAACCCATCGACAGGTTTCTCCCTCCCCCACCGTCAAGGCCCTCAAGAGTCAAAAGCCCCCAGACTGTGTTCGCTGGGGTTGATTTATGAAAGCCGGCGCAGCTGCTGACCTTCCAGCGTGGCCTCAGCACCTGGGAGGAGGAACCTGCCTGCCCAATGCCGTCCAAGAACGGCGTGCTCCTGGTAAGGACAAGGCTGTCCGCATTGAGCCAGCATGTTCCACGCCAGCCCTTGTGCTGGCTCCAAAGCTCATGCAGGCTTCAAACCAGCTTGGAAGGCCTCCAGATGCTCCTAAGCGCCCAAAGGACTCAGAGCTCTAGCGGGCTCCATTTTGGTGGTGTGCCTTATTGTGTCACTAAAAAGAGTCCCTGTGGCCCAGCATGGAAAAGTTCTAATATCCTCTCTTGGAAGAGACCATGACAGCATCCAAAGGCCCTGACAATATTTGCTTTGTCCCTTGCATCAAGCGTGCTCATCTTGACCCTGGTCCCATTGCTTTTGAGATGCCCATTCGTCCAGCCAACCAGCTGCATTGGGGCTCCCAAACCCCAGGACTCATAAAATGACAGGCCTGACCCCACCTGTGCTGTCACAGGGCCAGAGGTCTGGACCTGATCAACAGCTGGGAGAAGAAATCTTGTGAAAATAAGAGCGTGAGGGGAACCCTGCCAGATCGGGCCACAGCCCATCTAGTCCAGCATCCCATCTCACACAGTGGCCCACCAATTGCCCACGGGCATCTCAAGCAGAGAACAAAGGCAAAACCTTTGCCTGCTCTCCACGCCCTGCAAATGACGTTCCGAGGCACCCTGCCCGCCTCCTTCCTCTCCTCTTCTCTCCACCTAACTGCTAGAAGCAAAACGTTAAACTGGAAACTCTTGCCCCTCCCCTTAAAATGAAAGGTGTTTTTAAGGAATTATCCTGTACTTTCTGAGAATAGGGACTTTCCCACTTCCTTTTGCTTTCTGCTTTAACCACAGACCTCTGAACGAAGCACCAAGCAAGTCAGCAATCCTCCTCATTCCCTTTCTACAATCCAAAGTCCCAATTCCCCCTTGGAAAGTCCAAGGTACCAGGCCAAAATAAAGGACCGGAATCCTCCCTGTCAGTCCATTTAGCATCTTCATTTGCAATGACTTGGATAATAGATTAAACCTCTTGATGCCCCACAGAAGAACATAAGAGAACATAAGAGGAGCCCTGCTGGATCAGGCCACAGCCCATCCAGTCCAGCATCCCGTCCCACACAGTGGGCAAACCTTCTCCTGCTCTCAGATCCCAGCAAATGGCCTTAGAAGCATCCTGATTGTCCCCCCCCCCCCCAGCCTGAGAGATGTACTTAGGCATCCATTCTAGTAGCCATTGATACATCTGTCATCCACACATTTGTCTAACCCTTCCTTAAAGCCATCTAGGCTGGTTGCTGCTACCACCTCTTCCGGCAGCAAATTCCATAAACCGATGACCCTCTGGGCGAAGAAACCCTTCCGCTTGTCTGATCCGTCTCTCCTACCCATCAGCTTCATGGTATCACAATCTGTGGATTAGGGAGCCCCCAATCTCCTGCCTTTCCTTGTATATGGGTTAAGGGTTGTCAGGGCAATATGCACCTAAGAAAAACATGAGAACCTAAGAGGAGCCCTGCTGGCTCAGGCCACTGCCCATCTCGTCCAGCATCCTCTCTCACACACTAACCCACCAACTGCTTTCGGACATCACAAGCAAAACACAAAGGCGCAAAACCTTCACCTATTCCATCTCCCTGCAAATGGCCTTTAGAAGCATCCTGCCTGTCTCCCAGACTGTGAGCATGGGATGCCCTGAACATTTTTCCTTACAGCAGTGGTGCTTCCCTGTGGTCCTCCAGATGTTCAATCATTCTGCACAAACGTCTGGAGGAAGAAGACGGTCCTTCTCCCAGTACCCAAGTGTCTACCCTGAATCGAACCCTCAATTCAAGGAGCCCAGAACCTTCTAGGGGAGCCAAGCAGGTCTCTCGTCCTTACACAGAGAAACTCAGCAGGACGTTAACCTGGGGTCTTTAGAGTTGGAAGGGACCTCCAGGGTCATCGAGTCCAACCCCATGCTCAGTGCAGCATTTCCAAACTATCCAAGACAGATGTAGGTCCAGCCTCTGCTTGAAGACCTCCAGTGAAGGAGAACCCACTACCTCCCATGGCAACCTATTCCATTGACTGATCGCCCTCAGTGGCAGGAATACCTAATCTGTATTGACTCCCTTGAAGGTTCATCCATTGTTTCTAGTCCTCCCATCTCGTGCAAGTGAGAATAGTGACGATCCCTTTGCACTGTGACAGCCCTTCAGAGAGTTGAAGACTGCCATCATGTCTCCTCTCAGTCTTCTCTCCTGTAGGCTAAATATTCCTAGATCCTTGAACTTTTCCCCATAGGACATGGTTTCCAGACCACTCACCAATTTGGTAGTCCCCCCTTTGGACTTGCTCTAGTGTGTCCATGTCTTTTCTGAACTGGGATGCCCAGACCTGGACCTAGGACTCTAGACAAGGTTTGACCAAGGTATGGTGAAGAGAAGCAACGACTTCTCGTGATCTACCAAGAGCACAGGAGCTCTGGCAGAGAAGCGGCTTCATGCAATATGAGCCTTTGCCGAGCAAGAAACAGGAGCGGGAGGAGATACCATGGACTCAGAAACACGCATCCTTCATCCCCGGCCCCTTTGCCGAGAACTGGAGAGCCCCATTTCCTAGCCAGCATGTGCTGGTATCCACGAGGCTGCAGGCATCTTTTTTGTCCCCGCCTCGGCCCCCGGCTGTGCGCCAAAGCAGAGTGTATAAATAGCTCTTTGGGGGGAAAATGAAATTACATGGCCCAAGCGATCCTCTTTGAGCGCCACACATGTGGGAATCCGTGCTGGGTGTTTAGAGGGGGCTGAGCTTTCGACAGCTCTTGTGTTTTCTGGCAGGGCCCGGGGGCATTTGTTATGAAGGCGCGCCGATGCGCCTTTGATCAGACATGTTTAACTTTTCAGCTGGATGACAGCAGCAAAACAACTCCGATACGTGGCTAATGAAACACATTTTGTCTGCGAGATCTTAACAAGGTCTTGCACACCCAGCCTTGGGAAGGGTGCAGAGGGGGGGGGCAGGAGGGGGAAAATGCAACAAACACTGCTGGGCGTGGGGGGGGGGGAGGAGAAGGAGGGCAGGAAACAGAAAACAAACATGACCACAGAAACTGTAACTTCACTTGGAATCCAAAGCATCGCAAATCAATTTTTGAGGGCCTTTGATCTGAGCAGGACCAAAGAGACAAGCAAACAATCTATTCATTTTTGCCGGGTGGGGGTAGGAGGGGGTGGGGGCTGCCGGCTGTAAAAAAGGGATTTTTGTGCTGCATCCTCAAGGCGCATTTCCAAGGCAAAGAAGGGCCCCTCCGGCAAGGTCCCCGGCTGGGCGCAGGCTGAAGCAAAGATCTAACAGAGGGTCTCCAGCCGGGGACGGTGCTGGGCCCCTCGAGCGGAAAAGTGCATTTCAAACTTGCATGCTTTATCTGGTTACTGGGGATTCTGCTTTCGTTTGTGAAATGCAGGATTATTTGAATCTCCGTCCAAAACGCTCCTTGGAAAGCTGTGCAATCGCTTTTTGTGGAACCTAAGAGGAGGAGTTGGCTTCTCTACCCCCGCTTTCCTCACCCGTTTAAGGGGACTCAAAGCAGCTGACAAACCTGTTCTTCTCCCCACAGCAGAGAGAGCACAGAAAGAGAGCTGTGACTAGCCCAAGGTCACCCAACAGGCTTCATGGAGGAAGAAGACTTGGCTTTTCTACCCTACTTTCCTCACCCATTTAAGGGGACTCAAAGCAGCTGACAAATCTTCTGTTCTTCTCCCCACAACAGACACTCTTTGAGGTGTGCTGTGAGAGCTCAGAGGAGAGCTGTGACTAGCCCAAGGTTACCCAGCTGGATTCACGGAGGAGTGTGGAATCAAACCCAGTGAAGAAGAATTGGCTTTCCTACCCCGCTTTTCTCACCCATTTAAGAGGACTCAAAGCAGCTGACAAAAGCTTTCTATTCGTCTCCCCACAACAGAGCTCAGAAGAGAGCTGTGACTAGCCCAAGGTCACCCGGCTGGCTTCATGGAGGAACGCAGAACCATACCTGGAGATTCCCAGATAAGAGTCTGGCACCCTAGCCACAAGACCAAACTGGCTTACAGACCAAACTGTGAGTGGATAAGACTTGGGTCTGATCCAGTGGGGCAATTCTTAGGTTCTCCAACAAGGAGTAGTGACTACAAGAGACACAATAAGGATCAGGCCTGTGCTGGAACCAGCTCAAGCTTACAGGACAGCGACCCACCAGGAGCAGCACCAGCAGCTGCTGGGAACCAGTTTGACCTCTTTCAAATGTTACGGTTGGGCACAGTCCCATCTGTCTGAGGGCATCTCCTGAGTGTGAAGGCATCAGTATCCTCTGTCCAGAAGGGGCCTCAGCTCCCTGCAGAGAAGTTCATTCTTTTTATAGGATTACATCGATTTTTTGGTGCTCTAGCTGTTCACAAAGTTTTTAACATATCTTTGGCTCAGATTACTTTCTTTCCCCCACTGGCGTTTGATAAACCATTATCCTAATCCCATGCCTAGCCAAAATCAATTAATCTGGCTCAGCCACTTTTTCCTACAGTCCTGTGCTGCTTTACAGCTGGTTGTCACGGGCTTAAGTGGGTAATCGTCTAATCCAGAAACACGGCGTAGGAACAAGCCGCGCCTGATTAAGGGAGAACAAACCGGCTTTACCTTCGGGGAGTCCCATCCTGGCTAAGGCCCTTTCTACACTCAGCTTGTAATACAGATCAATTCACCACATAGTACACAGTGTCCACATGGGGAATGGATCTGGGCCAAGGGCCCTCTAATCAGGATAGAAGATAGACACATTTCCTCATGGCTGCATGGGCATCAGTGCTGTCTGGCGCCAAACAAACACCGTTGCTTCTGTACAGAGGAGAGAGCAGGCAGGAGACCAAGGGGGTGGGTGGGTGCCACTTGGAGGTTGCTGCCAAAACCACCCCCCTGTTCCTTGTTCCACCATCTGCCCTTGTGGCTCTGAGACCTGTGTGGAGATGGCTGACAGGTACTTGGACCCAGCACACCTGAGCCACGCCGCCCCACCCCAGAAGGTACAGGGCCAATTGTGATGGGCTGTGGGTGGAGGTAGCACTGGTGGTCCATGCCATGTGATGCGGGACACGGTTTGCACATGCGCATTGCTTCTACTGATGATGCGGACCCAAAGTTGACCAAACTGAGCCTGATCCAGCAGGGGTTTGCTTATGTCCATATGGTAAGTAGCAGCGCCAGCAAATGGTTTTGAGAACAGATTAGACAAATTCATGGTCAGGCTTACCAAAGGCTACCAGAGCAGATGCCTAAGAGACAGGAAGAGGCCTCCAAAGGCCATCTGCAAGGAGCCGAAAGTAGGTGAAAGTTTTGCCTTCATCTTCTGCTTGAGATGCCCAGTGGGCTACTGTGTGAGACTAGATGATGGACTAGATGGGCTGTGGCCTGATCCAGCAGGGTTCCCCTTATTTTCTTAGGATGCTGGACTAGATGGACGGTGGCCTGATCGAGCAGGGCTCCTTTTTTCTTCTTATCCTCTTATGATCTTACACATCACGTGGCATGTTACATAGCAGCCACTTTAGGAAAGAAAAGGCGGAACCGTTACCCACCTGTGGTGGTGCGAAGGGTATAAAGCCCATCTACAAAGGCTGCAGTGAAGAAAGAGTTCTTTAAATGCAAAAGTGGAGTATTCTTGCTCACCCAGAATCTCGGCTCACGATGTCTCATCTCAGACACCCACATTTTCTCCTGACCAAAAGACCTCAAGAACAAGGGCAAAGAGTGACCTTCACAGATGAGTGGGTGCCTGGCAGCCTTTTCCGCCCTCCTCTCCAGCTGTAATGCCAGCTGCCACAGAGAGCTTCTTCCAGCCCACATCTCCATGGATGTCGTCACCACCCACTCCTCACTGGTCTGCCCTTTCTGCCCCATGCCTGAACATGGCTTATGGAAGAAGAAAGGCACCACTTATTAGGCACCAGTGTGTGGGCCTTAAGTGTTTGCTTACATGAGAACTGAAGAGCAGCCCTGATGGATCAGGGCACAATTCCAATATTTATTTGTTTACATTTATTCTGCCCTATACCTAGAGGTATCAAACATTATTAAAACAATAACAGTACGTATTATTCCCTAAGAACCTAGTCAATAAGAACCTAAGAGGAACCCTGCTGGATCAGGCCACAGACCATCTAGGCCAGCATCCTGACTCACATGGTGGCCCACCAATGGCTTATGAACATCTCATGCAGAAGACAAAAACCTGGATGAGGTACCTAAGTATCCTGTTGAGTAGACCTTGATATACCCTTCCCCCACCAATTGGGTGGTGACATGTTGGATGGGGTCACAGCCCATCTAGGCCAGCATTCTGTCTCACATGGTGGCCCACCAATAGCTTATGGGCACCTCAAGCAAAACCTTCACCTGCTCTGAACTCCCTGCAAATGGCCTGTCTCCCCAGCCTGGAAGATGTATCTGGATATCCATTCTAGTAGCTTTTACACAAAGCTACAGTCACTCCTCATGATCTGCAGTTTAAATATCTATGAACTTTGGTACCTGTGGCGCTCATATGTGGAGTTGGGTGCTTTCCTGTAATTCTCAGCGACCTTCCCAGGTGAGGTGTGTGTTTTGTACACAAAGCAAAACAAAACCCTGCTACCTCTGGTCAGTTCAAAGTTCTGTCACGTTTCACTGTCCTGATTCCAGGCACTTCTGAGTTGGTAGCAAGACTGATTTTGGTCTGTTGCGAGTTCTGACCCTGATGGCTTTGGCACTTCTGAGTTTGGGACGCATGGAAGTTGGTCACATCTACTTGGCAGCAGCACCTGTGGCCTTGAGAGGTGTTACAAGCCAGCTGTATCTCTTCCCATGTCCCCCCCCCCCCCACTACGGATATTTCAGTTTTCATTCCTCCACAGACCCAATGATCTTACATTTGTGGGTTTGAAATTCAGAAACTCTTGCAGGAATCTAATCCTGGCAAATAAGGAGGGACAACGGTGTGACAAAGGAGTCTTTCTGTGGCCAGCGGTGGCTGCTGTCCAGGCAAGCGCCAAGGAGCAGCACATGGAGATTTCTGTGCAGCTGGGCTGGCGTCAAAACAACGGGTGCTGTGGTCCAGGAACATGCGCGTGGGGTGCATGCACAGTTGAGCACTGCTAGTGTAGATGCCTCCTAGCCCAGGTGTCCAACATGAGCCTTGTTTTTTTGACTAAATGGAAACCCTGCCCCACACCATTTACTGGTTTTTCTTGATTTTATTTATTGAAGAACCTACATCCCGCCCTTCACCAAGAGGTCCCAGAGCAACAACAACAACAATAATGCATAAAATATTATTAAAATGTCTTTAATATATAACCCCCCCCCCGCCTCCCTCCCACCCTCCCCAGATGAAGCTAAACATCAAGGGGCTGGCTGAAGAGGTACGTTTCAAACAGGCCCCCAAGGGACCACCACAAAAAAGGCCCTCATGAGTGTCCCTACCCGTGGCTCCTCTGAGCGTCAAGACGGCCCTCTCCTTGAAATCTCAATGCCTGGGCAGGTCTGTATGGGAAAGAGCACCCCTTCAGATAATCAAGACCCAAGCCGTCTAGGGCTTTATGGGTTATGGGGAGGGAAAATCACTCGGGCACAATTTAATTTTTGCCACATAATGAGGCGCTGTGTGGTATGGTCAGTGAGGAGAGGAGCAAGGTGACCAGGCACAGGATGGCGTCAGTTTTGCGCACCTCAGCCATGATCTTGTGTGCTGGGCTTCTGACCAGGTGAGTGGATTGGGGCAAAGAAAGTGCACAGGAAATCTCCAGGTTTCTCCTGATGCTGTTTCTTCTGAGGGGACACAAAGTATTCCAAGTTTCCCTATTCAGTCCAGCTGTTTTATCCATCAGCACAGAGCCTTAGGCTGGTGGTCAACAATTAGTGAACTTCTGGAGAAAGTCACCTGCACTTGGAGGAGGCTGTTACAGCCTCCAGGCGCCCCCTGCCTGCCCAGAAGTTCCCTAATTGTTGATTAGGCAACCTTTACCAACGCTGACCAAAAGCTTTCCTGGAGCACCTGGGCAGCGGCCATTAGCACCTCTTCCGGTGCTCAGGGGTCATCTGAAGTGCCGCACAAGCACACTGGCACCTCTGACGACGACGACAGATGCGACTGCACATGCGCAGAGCTTCAGCATTGTCATGGCGACAGTGCTGATGTGCACACATTCACGGAAGGTGCTGCCACCAAAATGGAGGCACCCAGAAGAGGACCGGCCCCGGGATCCGTCTCTGATGAGGCTGTCATTACCTAGCGCTCGCAAGTACAAACGCCAGTTAACGTTGGGTGAGGTTTGACCAAGCGGACTGGAAGGGAAGTGCAAAAACGGCCCTGGTCATGTATTTGGCATTTGAGAAAATGTACATTGCGCACAAGGAGTCCAAATTGAGCAGACATGGATTAGAGGGCTAAGAAATTGCACAGCCGTGGCTTAGGAGACCGACTACAGTTCTCATCGTGTGGCTCCAAAGATGGAACATTCTGGCTGCTCTGGTTCATATTTGCTCGTCTGATACAGCTGCGTACAAAGCCGCCCCCAACTTCACAGCTATGTTTCAAACTGGGAACTGGCAAGCACCAACCCCCCACCTTCAGCCTGTTAGAAGAACCTCCTTCGATCCTGCCAAGTGGAACTGCCCCAGAGCCAGTGGGCTCGCAAGCAGAGCCAAATCGTGTCACAACTTCTTGTCCGCAAGCCTTGGCAACAGAAGTCGTTTTTCACATTCTTCCTCCTCTTTCAGCCTCTGATCTGGGCTTATGCAAAAGACCCATAATTGTTTCTGGGCACACTCTACTGCTCGGGTCAAGTTGAAGCTGAGCAAGTAGCGCGGCGGCAGCTGGAGGGAACCAAAGCTTCCAGACTGGATGGATGCAGGTTGGGAGAAGACTTTGGAACGAGGAGGCCAGAAACCATTGGTGGGCCACTGCATGAGAAAGGATGCTAGACCAGGTGAGCTGTGGCTTGACCTAGCAAGGCACCTCTTACTTCATGGAGGACCGGTGCATCAGTGGCTACTACAGTGGGTGCCCAGATACCTTGTCCAGCTTGGAGAGACAGGCAGGATCCCTCTAAAGGCCATTTGCAAGGAGTTGGGAGCAGGTGAAGGTTTTGTTTTGTCTTCTGCTTGATATGCCCATGGGCAATCAGTGGGCCACTGTGTGTGAGACAGGATGCTGGACTAGATGGGCTGTGGCCTGATCCAGCAGGGCTCCTCTGAGGTTCTTATGGACTAGCTGGGCTGTGGCCTGATCCAGCAGGGTTCATCTTAGGTTCTTATGGACTAGATGGGCTGTGGCCTGATCCAGCAGGGCTCCTCTGAGGTTCTTATGGACTAGATGCGCTGTGGCCTGATCCAGCAGGGCTCCTCTTAGGCTCTTGTAGACTAGATGGGCTGTGGCCTGATCCAGCAGGGCTCCTCTGAGGTTCTTATGGACTAGATGGGCTGTGGCCTGATCCAGCAGGGTTCATCTTAGGTTCTTATGGACTAGAAGGGCTATGGCCTGATCCAGCAGGGCTTCTCTTAGGTTCTTATGTTTTCTACCTAGTGGTGCTGCCCCTCTGGCCTCAAGCCAGGAAGACCCAAGAGTCTAATGCAAAAACCCCAAGACCCAGTGTTTGCTCACCATTTCTTCCTGCTACCTTAGAATAGTGCACTCATTTATTTGTTCATTTATGATATTTGCATCCCACGCTTCACCCAGAGGTTCCAGGGTGGGTCACAATGTATGATAGAACACAAAATATGAAACTTGGGGCCTTTCCTCACATGCCGCTGAAAGAAGGATCTATAAAGATCTGTTTTTCGGTGAATCGTTTTCTCGAGGCCCGGGGCTTCTGCACACGCATGGGGCGGCGGCGGCGGCAGCAAGGCCGGAGAGGGGAAACAGATTGGGATGGGTGCTGAGCCTCTGAAGGCCCTCCCCCCGGCCTCCCCGATTGGCTCCACTGGAGCCAGCACCGGGAGGCTGTCAGCCGGCTTCCCCGGCTTCTCCCTCGCAGCCTACCCATCCCACCCCACCCGGGGTCACGTGGCAGCGGGAGGCCCGGTGTGCATGCACATGCGTGCACCGCAGCTTCCCATTGGCCAGCCAGAAGCGGCCCGGCAGCGAGCAGGTAAGCAATGGATTGTGCATGCGCGACCCCAGTCAGGGTGGAATGGGTAAGCTGTGGGTTCCCCCTCGCAAGAGAAGGAGCGATCGCACCTTCTAGGGCGAAGAGGAACCTGGGGGAGCTGGCTGACAGCCTCCCAGTGCTGGCTCCAATGGAGGGCCTTACATCAGGGTAGGATTTCAGTGGTAAAACTAGTTTAAGAAACCGGTCTTGTGCACCGAAATGCGGACGCATCTTCCCCAATTGGGTTCCCTTTGCAGAAGCCGCGTCTTAATCTTTCCCACATCTGGCTCTAAATGCGTTTTTAGAGCCAGTGCGGAAAGGGCCTTGTTTAAAATATATCCTATCCAGCCTCCCTCCCTTTTGGTGACCTATCCTGCTTCCGTCCAGGGCCATCAAGAGTGCTCAGCCTGTGCACAGAAGGACCTGCATGGTCTGCTAGGCAAAAGGAGCCGGGCGCCTCCAGTGAGCAGCAGGGACTTGGCTTCCCAGCCGGCCGCGCATGCTCCAAGAACAGCCGCCAAGACAGCGCAGGTGGGGAGAGGGGAGAGGGGAAGGAGAAGAGCCCCCCCCCAGGCGAGGACGCATCCCGTCCCTCTTTGAGCAACTGACCTGGAACTTCTCTAAGAAATGAACTCCCAGTGGACCAGGGTGGGGTGCTCCTACTGCAAAGGAGACCGAAAATGGAAACTCCAAAGAGCTGGGGGTGGGAATCCATGCCATAAAACCACTGGGGAGGAAAAATGGCTTCGGCTAAGTGAAACTTTTTTTATCATTCCCTTCTTTAATTCCCTTTTTATTTAACATCTTTAACATTTAAATCTCTTTTTTCAAAGGATTCCCCCCCCCCCCGCTTTAACTCTAAAATCTATGCCGTTAAAGCATCCCCATTAAAACCTTCGCCTCTTCCCAAGCAAACCCTCGCCCGGCGCATCAGCCCCAAAGACGGAGGAAATTAGCGGAGCGCTGGGATTGATCGCGACCTCCCATAAACGGGAGTGCCTTGGCCCATTAATCAAGCTTGGCCTTTGCTTTGGAGGACGCCTGCCCCACAGCAAGAGGCTCCGCCGCTAAAAGCATGTTAAATATTTATGGTGAGCAGCACTCTGCTTTCCAGCTGGAGGGAAACCATCGCAAACGCACACCGCTGGCCGGGAATGGCGAACGCCGCTGGCCGATCAGCGCTCTCATGTGCCACCCGCCTGCACACCTGGGCCTTTGCTGAATAAGTCTCTACAGCTACACTTATAGGAAAGGGGCAGCTGTGGTAGGGAACTTCCCCAAATGAGGCTCAGACCACTTCCAGGTGTCTGTCGCCTTTGAAAAAAATCCAAAAGTTCTTTTTGATCCTTTTGCATTAGCAGGCTAAGCCAAATCCTGACCTGGGTGCACAAATGTGGTTTTGGCATCCTATTCATATTGATTCGTGCCTGATGCATCTTTGAAGGGAGACAGTTCCATCACTGGGGGCTACCACTGAGAAGGGCCCCCCACCCTTAACTTCTGAAGAGGGTGCCACCATCCAGAGGGCCTCGCCAGCAGCTCTTGTGGCACAGGTAGGTCTGCATGGGAGGAAGGGACACACACAGAGATGCTGGCGTTTGGTGCTCTGCAACATAATGTTTACTGCCTACACCAAGTGTGCAGTCTTTCTACTGCTAGTTTCATTAAGAGGCTTAAAAGCAAGGCTGGTAGTTGGAGCCGCTTCCTCTCATCTTGCTATTTCAGATCTCTAGCAGCCCCCCAGGAAGTGAGCCCACTATCCCACTCTGAAAGCCAGCCCCTTCTGCAGCGCACAAGAAGCAACCCTGCCCTCCAAGTCCTACGCTCATTTCCAGTTTCGGTGCACGCACTTGAATGTGCTACATCCTCCTTCGGCATTCCACCAAAGCTTCTCATTATCAGTCTGCATCAGTCTCGGGTGTGCAAAACAGCCCTGGTCACCTTCTGCCAGTTCCCTGGGACTCGGATAAGCAGAAGCGGAAATGAAAGCCAGAAAAAGCAAGCGGAAGGAGCCCCCAAGGAGGCACAAGGAGGCTGGGGAAAGGGAGGAGAAGGAGAGCGAGAGGAAAGCTGAAGGGATCCAAACATGCTGAGAGTCTGAATTCTGGGGAAATGCAATCCTCTCTGAAAGCGTCATGAAATCTGGACCCCATTCCTGTGACTGGAAAGTCCCTGCTTGGTGGATTCCCAGATTCCCCAAAGCGGGGAAGTGCATTTTGAGCAAAGCTCAGCCTCCCCAGGGTCTTTGCTGGAGTGGCACAGGATGGATCTCTCTGCAAACCCATCCAGGTCTATCCCAGAATAGAGAGGTTTCACACAGACCAAGGCTGGAACTGGGTTCTGAGCACCAGACTGCAAAGCCTCCTATAGAAAAATTCATGGAGGGCAGCTGGATCAATGGCTACCTGAAGGGATACCCAGGTCCATCTCCAGGCTGGGGAGACTGGTAGGAGGCCTCCAAAGGCCATTTGCAGGGATTCAAGAGCAGGTGAAGGTTTTGCCCTTGTCTTCTGCTTCAGATGGCCAGAAACAACTGGTGGACACTGTGTGGGACATGATGCTGGACTAGATGGGCTGTGGCTCGATCCAGCAGGGCTCCTCTTAATTCATGAAGGACAGGTGTATTCATGGCTGCTGGAATGGATTGCCCAGGTACTGCCTCCCGGTTGAGAGACGGACAGGATGCCTCTAACGACCATTTAAGAGCAGTGAAAGTGGTTTGCCTTTGTCTTCTGCCTGAGATGCCCAGAAGCAACTGGTGGACCACTATGCGAGATGGGATGCTGGACTAGATGGGCTGTGGCCTGATCCAGCAGGGCTCCTCTGGTGTACTTACTATTTAAAGACCCTGTCCTATCAGGCTCTGGAGGTGAACTTCCTGGAAACCTCCCAGCTCCTCTTAAGCCTCTGGACAGCAGTGCAGTGCCGTCCACTAAAAGCCCAGCGACTGACATGACCACTCAATATCTGACGTGACAAAGGGCACGTTTCTTTTTCTATTTACTTCTTCCGCCCAGTAAGCCTCCCAGTTCCACCATTATGCCCCGGGTCACACGGTCAGTGATTTGTCTGGATTTCTGTCGGCAACCTTTCGTGGGTTTCTAATTTCTGCTTCCCTCTTTCCTTCTGCCACGCTAAATCCTCGTCCAATAATTGTTTTTCCTCCCTGCTGTAAAGAAACAGGAGTCCCACCAGGGGTGATTAACTCCCACACTCTCTGTGGCAACAGCAACAGAGTCTGCCCACAGAAATGCTCGGTCCCTTGGAAAACTGGCTGCCACTGAATAGCTTCTACATGGGACCACATGCCCCACCCCAGATGTTCCACCAGGCCTTAGGGCAGTCTTCATGGTAAGAACCCTCACCGGTTCTGGATTCAAATCACAGAGCCTCCGCCCTCTCTCCCACCTTGTTGGAATTCTTTGAGAGTGTCAATAAACACGTGGATAAAGGTGAACCAGTAGACATTGTCTATCTGGACTTCCAGAAGGCTTTTGACAAAGTCCCACATCAAAGGCTACTGAGTAAACTCATCAGCCATGGAATGAAAGGACAGGTTCTGTCCTGGATTTGTGACTGGCTTAAGGGCAGAAAGCAGAGAGTAGTAATAAACGGCAAATTCTCAGGGTGGAAAGAGGTAAAAAGTGGGGTCCCTCAAGGCTCAGTGTTGGAACCAATGCTTTTTAATTTATTCATCAATGATCTACAAGAAGAGGTACATAGTAAAATAGCAAAGTTTGCTTATGATACTAAATTATTTAGGGTAGTGAAAACCGAAAGAGATTGCCAAGAGCTCCAGAGGGATCTCTTAGCATTGGGTGAGTGGGCAACCAAGTGGCAAATGTGCTTTAATCTTAACAAGTGCAAAGTAATGCACATTGGGGCCAAGAATCCAAATTACGTCTATAAACTGATGGGGTCTGAACTTTCTGCAAGACACCAGGAAAGGGATCTCGGGGTTTTGGTGGACAGTTCAATGAAGGTGTCAACCCAGTGCGCAGCAGCAGTGAAAAAAGCAAATTCAGTGCTGGGATTAATTAGGAAGGGAATAGAAAATAAGTCAGCAAATGTCATTTCGCCTCTTTATAAATCTATGGTTAGGCCACATTTGGAATACTGTGTACAATTCTGGTCACCACACCTCAAAAAGGATACTGTGGAACTAGAAAAGGTGCAGAGAAGGGCAACCAGAATGATTAAGGGTCTGGAACACCTCGCTTAAGAAACCAGGCTGCAACATCTAGGCCTCTTCAGTCTGGAGAGACAGCATTTAAGAGGGGACCTGACTGAAGTATATAAAATTATGCATGGTATCGAAAAGGTGGATAGAGAAAACTTCTTTTCTCTATCGCACAACACTAGAACCAGGGGGCACTCTTTGAAGCTGATGGGTAGGAGAGTCTAATCCGACAAGAGGAAGTATTTCTTCACCCAGAGGGTCATTGGTCTATGGAATTCACTGCTGGAAGAGGTGGTAACACCTACCAGTCTGGATTGCTTCAAGGTAGGGTTAGACAAATTTATGGATGACAGATGTATCAATGGCTACTAGAATGAATGCCTAGGTATATCTTTCAGGGTGAGGCCGGAAGCAAGATGCTTCTAATGCCATTTCCTGGGATTCAAGAGCAGGAGAAGGTTTGCCCTTGCCTCTGCTTGAGATGCCCATGAGCATTTGGTGGGCCACTGTGTGCAACAGGATGCTGGACTAGATGGGCTGTAGCCTGATCGAGCAGGACCTCTCTTATGTTCTTGTAAACAAGACCCCAAATTCCTCCAAACCAGAAGTACCATGAATTACAGGAACCATCGGTTTGCTTATGGAGTTCAATTGGAGCAGGTGAGCAGGTGCCAGAAGGAAGACTCTGCTCAAAGAGATAGTGTGCAAAGCATGCTAATTGAAACTGATCTAAAACAACTGGACCAGATGCTTCTCTGGATACTTCTCCCAGAATATTGTCAACTCTGCCCTCCAAACCCCTGCAAATCAGAACAGCGCTGCCTTTAAGTGCCCTGCAGACTTGTCACAGCAAATTTTGGTTGGCAACCAACTCTCCTTCCTTGGGCCTAATGCAAAAAAGCTCTGCTGGGTGCCTCTTTGGGAATGCAATAGTGAGAACATGTTGCGTAGATCTTCTTAAGGGAAAGGAGTTTAAATAAGTAAAATGGATGAGGAGAAACACATTAGCAGAAATATGCAAGGAAACCAACCCCTACACAGAAAAGGCACGTTCTGCTCAAGTACAGTTAATGCCTCCAATTTCTCAAGGCCACAGGGTCAAGGCAGCTTATAGCACGTTGGCCTTACCAACATGAGGTGTGTCCAAACTTGAATGTGCAGCCGTGTTGCTGGATCGTCGCATTGTACCAATGCTACTGGCGAATTTACTTGACGCTGACTTAACAGCACTCCCTGCACAGTATTAAGGAACTTCGAATCTTCCCACCAGTCTGGATGGAACTGCGAGAAGAGCCGACGAGAACAGGGAGGGCAGCTCAGCTCCCAATGGCTGCCTCATCTCACGTGATGCATGCGCCAATGCGAAGTCCCTCAGCTTCCCATGAGGAAGCTACAGGAGGCTGCTCGGAAAGGAGGGCGTGGCTTTGCAGCAGGTAAGCCACAATTTTCCCCACAACTGCATGTTTATTCCGCTAGTCTGGAAGAGGCCATCTTTTCTTCCCACTTGCAGATGCTGTCGTTTTAATATGTTTGATTTTAAATGTTGTTACCTGCCCTGAGACCTACGGGTATAGGGCAGGATGTATGTATGTATGTATGTATGTATGTATGCATGTATGTATGTATGTATGTATGTATGTATGTATGGATGGATGGATGGATGGATGGATGGATGGATGGATGGATGGATGGATGGATGGATGGATGGATGGATGGATGGATGGATGGATGCATGGATGCATGGATACATGGATGCATGGATGGATGCATGGACGGACAGACAGACAGACAGACAGACAGACAGACAGACAGACAGACAGACAGACAGACAGATAGATAGATAGATAGATAGATAGATAGATAGATAGATAGATAGATAGATAGATAGATAGATAGATAGATAGATAGATAGATAGATAGATAGATAGATAGATAGATAGATGTTCTCACTGAAGGGACAGAACATGGGAACCTAAGAGGAGTCCTGCTGGATCAGGCCACAGCCCACCTAGTAGCCTGCCAATTGCTTCTGGGCAACTCAAGCAGAAAGAAGAAAAAGGCAAAAACCTCACTTGCTCTTTTTTTTGTCTTTTATGTTTTTTTAAAAAATATTTTCAACTGAAGACTTAATAATTCAAAATAACAACAATAATAGAATACAAAGTCCTAATAAAACAATAATAGTTAACAGATTTCAAACAATAAGTTAAAGAAAATATAAATACAAATGAGAATAAATGTGTGAATTTAAAACAACAAAATTACTCACAGAAAACCTATGTCTATACTAAGCAGTGACTCCCTGCAAATGGCCTTTAGAAGCATCTTGGCTGTCTCTTCAACATGGAATCCATTCTAATAGTCCTTGATACACCTGACCTCCATGAATTTGTCTGTAAAACCTAAGAGGAGCCCTGGCGGATCAGGTCACAGCCCATCTAGTCCAGCATGCTGTTTCACACAGCAGCCCACCAGTTGCTTCTGGGCATCTCATGCAGAAGATGAAGGCAAAATCTTCATCTGCTCTTGAGTCCCTGCAAATGGAATTTAGAGGCCTCCTGCCTGCCTCTCCGACCCAGAGGTGGTACCTGGGCATCAATTCTAGTAGCCTTGGATCCATCTGTCATCCATGAATTTGTCTATAAGAACATAAGAGGAGTCCCGCTGGATCGGGCCACATCCCATCTAATACAGCACCTTGCCTCACACAGCGGTCCACCAGTTGCTTCTGGGCATCTCAAGCAGAAGAGAAAGGCAAAATGTTCACCTGCTCTCGACCCCCTGCAAATTGAATTTAGAGGCATCCTGCCTGTTCCTTCAACCTGGCTATGGTACCTAGCATCCAATTCTAGTACACTTGTCCTCCATAAATTTGTCTAACCCTTTCTTAAAACTACCCAGGCTGCTTATACTCACCACCTCTTCTGGCAGTGAGTTCCACAGACTGATGGGGAAGCATTTCCTCCCCTCCTGGTTTACAGCCACTACATCCCCCTGGAGGCGCAGAGCAAGCCTCATCCCGGGACGATCCGCCCTCCATCTCTCTCCATCTCTTTCCACAAGTTTCCAACGTACCCCTTGTGCATCTCACATGAAACACTCCAGCCCTCCACCTTCACGGCTCGGAGCCAATTTTCCACCACTGCTTTTCATAAGGAAATTATTATGCAAAAGGGGCACCTCATTTTCCTGCCAGAAAACTCGAGGAGGCAAACAATGGCAGAATCTGTGATCGTTCACGTAGCAACATCAAAAGAGCGGCTCTATCAAGATACGCCATTGTTCCCTGCAGGTTCTGCTTTCCCTACATCTCTGATTTCTTTTCAGGAACTGCCACTCCCCTCTGTACACCTGGGCCAAACGCACCTAGTTTCTCTCCTGACAGCTCATCATGGGTCCCCCCCCCCCAAAAAAAGCCCCTGGCTGAGCAAAGATTCCTCCATCCCTTCCATTTACCCAGCTCCCACTGAGTCCAAGGGCCCCAACGCAGAGACGAAAGCACACTTACGTGGCACCTCAAATGACCCCAGAGCGCTGGAAGAAGAGCGAACGGTCACTGCCTGGATGCCTTAGTCTCTGGTTAATGTTGGTTAGCGTGTGGGGCACGATTAATAGCGCACTTCTGGTGAGGCTGGGCGCACTTGGAGGCCGTAACAGCCTTCTCCACGTACATAAGCTCTTCACCAGGAGTTCACTAATCATGCACTAGAGGCCGTAGTGAGAATAGGCCACTGCTTTCCAGGCAGTTCTTGTACAATAGAGCCGTTGGCTTCCCTGTTGTCCAAGAGTCCGGGGGCACCACAGAAAAGGGTCTCCTGCATGTCCCTACCCCCTGTGCTTCTTGGAGAGGAGGAACTGCAAAAGGGCCCCCTCCGTCCCCAAGATCTCACATTTATTCTGCACTAGGGGCCCAAGGATGTCTAGCCCCCTCAGAGCTTCCCCTGGATGCGCTGGGGACAAAGTGAGCCTAACCCATGCGGTCACCACCTGCCCCCCCCAAACACACCCATCATGAGATGCCCCTCCTCACAGCACCCAGATGCAGTGCATTCAATCCCCTGCCAACACCCCTTCCAGCTTTCAAGCTGGCACAGAGAAGGAGATGGGCTGGGGGGGGGGGCAGTGAGGAGAGCGGGAGCAAATAAACGTGAGACGAGCCAGGAAGTTTGATGGAGGGAGCCGGTTGGTGGCTTGGAGATTGCTATTAATGGAGAGCTCTCCCTAATTGCTTTTGTGTAATTGGCGGCTGCTAGGCGGAACTGGGTAATAAATGAAATCCAATTACATTTTCTCTCCGTATTTATTTTATTAAGTAGAATTCGTCAAGTGAATGAAAGGCCCCCTTCAAGGTAATGGCTCGTGACCGAGAAAGAGGCAGCTTTGATTTCACCGCCTGGCAAAGCACATGGGCTCAGCCTCCTCCAGCACCACACGCGGCAGGCCCAGCCATGCGCTGGAAACACGTGCCGGCAGGCCGGTTCGGACCCGGCGTCCCGGGCTGGAAGGTCACTGATGAGCGATGCCGCCCGAGTGCAGCTGGGCCAGCAGGCAGATCTTCCCTGGGACTGTGGGGGACAAACTCAGAGGGGAGCACATGAGTGAACCCAGGGAGGGACTTTTCCCTTCACCCAGAAGCCTGCTAAGCGCCAAGTGCCCTGTGCCATGAAAATGCCAGGATGCCACAGAAGAGCTACTGGAATGGATGAGCGGGTACCACCTCCAGGTTGGAGAAACAGATAGTAGGCCTGACAAGGCTACTTGCAGAAAGGTGAGAGAGGGTGAAGGTTTTGCCTTTGATGGGCTACACTGTGAGGCAAGAGGCTGGGCTAGATGGCTGTGGCCTGATCCAGCAGGTCAGCCCTTCATTCACAGAAGACAAAAGTATCAATGGCTACCAGAATGGATGCCCATGTACCACCTCCAGGCTGGGCAGCAGGCCACTTGCCAGTTGGAGAATGCCTTTGGTGGGCTATTTTGTGAGACAGGAGGCTGGACTAGATGCCTGTGGCCTGATCCAGCAGGGCTGCTCTTCGTTCACAGAAGACCGATGTATCAGTGGCTTCCAGAACAGAAGGCTAGGTGCTGCCTCCAGGTTGGAGAAATGGGCCTGATGCTAACCAAGGCCATTTGCAGGTAGTGGAGAGCAGGTGAGGGTTTTACCTTTCTCTTCTGCTTGAGACTCCCAGAAGCCATTGGTGGGCACAGATGGGATGCTGGATAGTGCCATTGTGAAGATGCTAGAGGGCAGGGCAATCTAATGGCTCCTCAGGGGGAGGGGGCAAAAGAGGTAACATTTGAGCTCCTGCATAAGGGTGGGCATTTCCCCTTGGCATCTGTGGGGTGCCTTTCACACCAGAACCTGCCTGTGTCATAAGGACCTCAGAGGAGCCCTGCTGGATCAGGCCACAGTCCATCTAGTCCAGCATCCTGTCTCACACAGTGGCCCACCAAATGCTCATGGGCATCTCAAGCAGAGACAAGGCCAAACCTTCTCCTGCTCTCATATCCCAGCAAATGGCCTTAGAAGCATCCTGCTTGTCCCTGCTGAGGAACGAAGTGGACAAGTGTTTGGCATTCTCACAGGAAGCTGTTCTCCTAATCAGTGCCAGATGCCTGCTCTGGGCTTTGCCGGCAATTGGGCTGATTGCCAAATCGCTACTGGGGGAGGTTCAGGCAGGACGTCGGCTCTGATGGGAGGTCTGGACCACATGGGGTGGAGGTACTTGAGAAGTCAGCTACCCCACTGTACATCCGTTTGGTCATTGAAATCACCTGGGGGAGTCACTGATGTAGGGACCACACATTATCCAGCAGGTCTCTTCTGTCCTGGAGCTTATGCTCTGTAAGCTCAGAAGATACCCATCTAGTCCAGCATCTTGCCTCACACAATGGACTACCAATTGCTTCTGGGCATCTCAAGCAGAAGACAAAGGCAAAACCTCCACCTGTTCTTGAATGCCTTCAAATGGCCTTCAGATGCATCCTTTCTCTCTCTCCAACCTGGAGGTGTTACCTAAGCATCCATTCCAGTAGCCATTGATACACCTGTCCTCCTTGAATCGGTCTACAAGAGATAAGAGAAGCCCTGCCAGATCAGGCCATGGCTCATTTAGTCCAGCCTCCCGTCTCACACAGTGGCCCACCAATTGCTTCTGGGCATCTCAAGCACAAGATGAAGGCAAAACCTTCACCTGCTTTCCATCATCCTGCAAATGGCCTGTCTTCCTGCATATCCAACCTGGAGGTGATACCTAGGCATCAATTCTAGAGAAGAACATAAGAGAAGCATCACTGAGGTGACTGACTAGACCTAGGGTGATTTTGCACTTCCCTTCCCATCCGCGATGACCCAACATAGCGCTCACACCAGTGGTCCTCTTCTGGGCACCACCATTTTGGTTGCAGCACCCTCAGCAACTGCACGTGCGTCAGTGCTGTTGCCATGAAGACACTGATGCTCTGCACACCTGCAGTCACACCTACGGTTGACCAAGGTGCAGGCGTGCTTGTGTGGCACTTCAGATGACCCTGGAACACTGGAAGAGGTGTGAATGGCTGCTGTCCAGATGCTCTAGGTAAGCTTTTGGTCAACGTTGGCTAAGGTGTGGAACATGATTTCATGCTCCACACCCAATCAACAATTAGTGAACTTCTGGGCAGGCAGGGGGTGCTTGGAGGCTGTAGTAGCCTCCTCAAAGTGGAGATGCTCTTCACCAGAAGTTCACTAATCATGCACTACTAGTTGTAGTGTGAATAAGCCTCTGCTCTTCATTACAAAGTCTTACCATCCCATGTGGATTAGTCCACCAAGTAGTTCATTGGTTCATTATTTTCTCTAACTAGCAAACATGAATGACTAAGTAACTAATCAACTGATCGAACACATACCCTCCTTTGCTTCACGCAGCCACCCAAACTACGCGAGAAACATATGGAAGTGGCTGAACACGCAGGGTGGCCGGGGGCATTTCAGGTGGGCACCATAGCTCTATTGTGTTGGCCTGGGGTTGCCACAGAGGTTGCCACGGGTCCTTCCAGCTTCCTTACTGGCAACCCTCCAATGGAAGAATCCACATTCAAGAACTGCCACCCGCTTGAGGTCAAGATGCACCCTCTTTACAGGATCCCACCTCCCAGCCTGTTCATACACAGCATGAGCATAAAAGAGGGGGAATGGGGACTCCAGCCCTGATTCTTGACACACAGTCTAGAAACTGAACGGTTTCTGCATCTACGCAACAGAAGCGCAATTCTCCTCTGGCACGACTGGACCGGCCACCTTCCCACAGTCGCATGACTTTATTCTTGTCTCCTTTTTCTGCCAGGGCATAAAGCTGCAACGGACAGCTTAGTTGTTTGGTTTCGCCCTGTCAATTAGTGTCCTGGGCGGGAGGATCATTTCTCAACTGCAAAACTCCATCTAATTTGTGATCGGAGGAAGAAACCGCTCCGGCCATGAGACTCTCATTAGCATAACGGAGCCTCAGTGTTCCACGCGCGCAAGCAGGAGCAGCTGCTGAAGAGTGCAGGAGGGGCCTTCTTCAGGGC
Organism: Aspidoscelis tigris stejnegeri; assembly: GCA_023333525.1. Taxonomy (NCBI): domain Eukaryota; kingdom Metazoa; phylum Chordata; class Lepidosauria; order Squamata; family Teiidae; genus Aspidoscelis; species Aspidoscelis tigris. The sequence goes on from JALMGA010000007.1 coordinate 1,520,391, forward strand.
CAGAAAGCGCCGCCGGCCGGTTCTTGGGAGAAAGAAGAACACAGAGAGCAAAGCATAAAATAAGCCTGAGAAGGGGCCCTCTCTGCATTTGGCTTTATTCCGGGATAGACACTTCTTATGAAGAATCTTATTATTAACTACCTGGGAGTAGAAATACCATCAATAACCAGTGTGTACATTTATTTTTATTTATTTAAGTTATTTAGGAATGTCTATCCTGCCCTTTATTTGAAGGTCCCTCGGTGGCTCACAACAATACAAATACACAGAGTAGACCTAAACATAACTTAGGATATATTGTATTACTATCGCTCACTTTTGACTGTTATTGTTGTGAATCCAAGAAGAAGAAACAGCAAACGGGTCTGATTTTCACATGCATATTTCCCTGCACCAACATGTGATTTGTCACGAGAACGTAAGAGGAGCCGGGGTGGGTTAGGCCGTGGTCCATCTAGTCCAGCATCTAAATGTATTCATTCCAGCAGCTGCTTCTAGGCATTTTCAAGCAAGAAGATGAGGGCGAAACCTTATCCACTGTTGAATCACTGTGGATGCTCTTTAGATGAACCCTGCCTCTCACTCTCATTCCAAATTGGAGGTGGTGCCCAGGCATCAGTTCTAGCAGCCATTGATAAAGCTGTCCTCCATGGATTTGGCTGTAAGAACATAAGAGGAGCCCTGCTAAATCAGGCCACAGCCCATCTAATCCAGCATCCCATCTCACACAATGGTCCACCAATCGCTTCTGGGCATCTCAGGCAGAAGATGAAGATAATATCTTCACTGGCTCTCAAATCCCTGCACACAGCCATCTGAGGCATTCTGCTGTGTTTCTAACCTGGAGGTCATACCTTGGCATCCATTCTAATAGCCATGGATAGACCTGTTCTCTTTGATTTAAGAGAAGCCCTGCTGGATCAGGCCACAGTCCATTTAGTACAGCATCCTGTCCCACACAGTGGCCCACCAACTGTTTCTGGGCATTCTGGTTTCATAAGGGAGGTGTTCTAGCCCCTTAATCATTCCGGTTGCCCTTTTCCGCACCTTTTCCAGTTCCACAATATCCTTTCTGAGGTGTGGTGACCAGAACTGTACACAAAACTCCAAATGTGGCCTCACCATAGACTTATAAAGAGGCACAATGACCTTTGCTGACTTATTTTCTATTCCCTTCTAGCATTGAATTTGGATTTTTCACAACACCTCTCTCTGTGGCACAGCAGGTCTCAGCTTCTTGGTGCCATTGTACATGGGCGTGTGACATGGTCCCGTGGCATGATGAGAAACTTTGCCCTGCTTGCCCTTATGGAGATCGTGGAGGAGAGGGGGCACAGAAGCAATTAATTTGCCACTTGTGATCAAACCCAAGTGCACAATGAGTGCCACGCCGAAGAACCCAGGCCTAGACATGCACACACAGACACAGGCACCGACACAGAGCGCTGTATCTACTGTCACTCGCAAAACCTCGCCTAGCTGGTAATTTGTGGCAATGAACTGTCACGGCAGAGATAATATACACCATCCCAGGCGCGTGTAAATCTCTGATCCATAAATTTGTGCAGTCCTTACACGTCTCTCCTCCCCCACTCCCCAGGCATTTCCAAACATCTGACTTTCTCTATTCTTTTCATGTAAGTGCAGCAATCGAGCCAAAGAGAAGCCAACAGACCAGAGAGAGCGGCTCGTGTGATCCCTTTGCAGAGCCTGTCTGGGTGTGTTTGTCAGGCACAGTAATGAGCAGAGAGCTGCTTCAGTTGCAAGAGGGAACTCACCGTGGGCCACCGGCTCCCAAAACCACACGGGAGCTGGAGAAATGCACCGACTCCCCACCGCAAGCATCGTCTACAAAAGCAACAGTAGCAGAAGGCAAGACGTCAGTTCACACCAGAGGCCTGTAATAACTAAGCCGAGGTGGCTTTTTTCCTGCTCATTGCAGAGAAACCCTTGTGGCTGTGTCAAAACAACCCATACGTGCTAGTTATATATAACTAACTCTCCTTCCCTCCCTCCCTCCCTCCACCCACCCCCAAAGCAACCTCCATGCCCCAGCAGATGGCACAAAGCAGACATATCTTGAAATACAAAGGAAGAGGCTGTTGTAGGCATATGAAAAACCCAGGGCACAGTAATACAGCCAGACCCCCATATCCACTGACCCGGTAACTGTAGTACCTTCGTGGAAAAGTCCACCAGATTCCGGCGCCATCGATGCCACCCCCGGGAGGGAGGGGCTTCTGAGGCAGGCAGGCCTGCTTCCATCCCTCCCAACATGGCGGCTGTCGGGACATCCGTCCCTTCGCCTGGCCATGTGTGGAAACGTCCTGCTTCCACATGGATCCAGGTGAAGGGACGGATTGAAGACCTAATTTTTGAGGTCTTCATTTTAATCCGGTTTTCAGTGGCGAGACCCATTTTAGAAACGGAACTTGCACGCCAAAATGTGGAAGCGGCTGCCAGGAAGAGTCTCAAATGAGGTCTCCAGGGCAGAAGGTAAGTAGATAAGGGTTTTAAATGGGTCTTAAAAGGGTGGTTAAAAAGGTTTCCGCAGCCAATGCGGAAACACCCCTTAATTAAGTTTCCTAACTGAACCGTAACCATTATACTTGAAGCCCTAGGCAAGATTTCATAGAGAGATTCCATATTGCCTACAAGACTGCCACACTGTCTAGAGGTCCCTTTGTTTTCAGCACGATGAAATTACTAGCACTCCACACTCCCCAGGCAATTGGAGGGGAGGTTCCTCAGCAGAATTACTTTGGGAAGTGGCAGTATATTGAGCGAACAATAAATGTAAAGCTTTCCAGGAGACGTTTAGGAGGCAATGGCATTCCTCCAAAGAGCAGCTGTGAAAGAGTTTGTGAGCAGAGCAAGCTGTGTGCTGCTCAGTGTCCTACTGGTGGGCTTCCCTGTGCCGCTGGCTGACCACTGTGAGACTGGATGGACTCTGGGCCCAACCCAGTGGGAGATGCCTTGGCTTCTTATGCTCATCAACGTTAGGGCTATGGGTGGCTTAGTAGTCCTGATGGCAGTAGGAGATGATGGGTCTCTCAAGCTCTGCCTGAGGAGGAGAACCTTGCCATCTCTCCTGGGGGTGGTCTAGTGGTGGCAGCCTAGACCTCTCTACCCTCTGGATGACTCTCTGGCCTGGATGGGCCCTGATAATTTGGAGCTGCTTCCTTGCAGGACTGGCTCCCTCTTGGCTCCCAGCTGCTCTGGACTCCACCTGGTCTCAGCTATACTAGAGACCATAAAACTTATGGCTTTCAGTTGGCAGAAGCCCTGCCTGAGGAGCAGAACCTTGCCATCCCTCCTGGGGGCGGTCTAGTGGTGGCAGCCAAGACCCCTCTGCCCTCTGGGCGACTCTCCGGCCTGGATGGGCCCTGATAATTTGGAGCTGCTTCCTCGCCGGACTGGCTCCCTCTTGGCTCCCAGCTGCTCTGGACTCCACTTGGCCTCAGCTGCCTCAATTTGTGTGTGTGTATGGCATATTTTGCATGATGTGCAATTTTTATAATATGTTTTGATTATAATGTTTTGATTATTTTGCATTGTGTATTTTCTGTTTGTTGTAAACTGTCTTGGGCAAATTTTCTTTGGAAAGGTGGTATACAAATAAAATGGGGGGGGAGGGGGCCTCCAAAGACCGGTTTCAGTTGACTGACCACTGTGAGACTAGGATGGTCCAACCCAGTGGGAGACGTTCCCCAGATGTTCCCTAATTATTCACTACTGGCCTAAGTGTGAGAAGGCCTCTGGAGCAGATGCAGCCGCTCCAGACAGGTAAGTGTGAACGAGCCTGTGAAAGCTCATGCTCCCAGCTTCTTTCTTCCTGTTCATCTCTAGGGTGCTACTAGAGCTCCTTGCTTACTGGTCCAGGCTAGCCCAGCCATATCTTTGCATTCTGTGCTCTGAATGGTTACTGCTTGGCCCCAGGTCTGCAATTCTGGGCCTCAGCATCCAGACACACTTCTAGCAACTCCTAAACCCTGACATAGGGGCCTCACCTGCACCTGATCCCAGCACTTACCACCAGGAGAATTCCACAGGGCCAGTGCCCTGGCCATCTGGGCACCTGAGGCCGCTGGAAGTCCTTGGCCCTTGGACACGGAGGGAGGGGGACGGTTTCGCTTCGCAGCCCTACCTTCCTCCCAGCAAAAGTGGCTCTGGTCCTTTGCTATTATTTGCCAGCCACGACGACCTGCCATCCATGCTGAAGGATGTGACTTATCAGGAAACGCTGTCGGTTTGCATTAGGAGATACAACAGAGCCGGTAAGGGCTCCATCAACCGCGTCACACGGCCACTTTCAAGACGCTCCTCTCTGGAGAGGTATCTCGCTCTATCCTGGATTCTGCTTTCACGGCATTCTCCACTGAGAGCAGGAAGAGACGCTGCTCTGGTGCTGGCCACGGCAATGGAAAGGCTGGGTCACTGCTCAGAGAGAGACAGGCAATTTGTGTTTTGGGGCGGGGGACTCAATTCTGCTTCTGAGTTTCTATCATCTGTCAAGGTTTTACTGCTGCCCCCCAACCAGACAGGATGCCGAAACAACAGCCTGTTCAGCAGCAAGAGATATGTTTGATCCCTGGCTTTGCCCCAGGAGAAGTTGGGGGCACTCTGCTTCTGGGTCTGCCGATGGTTACTAGAATGGAGGCCTAGGTACTTCCTCCAGGCTGGAGAGACCGGCGGGATGCCTCTAAAGGCCATCTGCAGGAATTCAGGAACAGGTGGAGGTTTTGCCCTTGTCTTCTGCTTGAGACGCCCCAAAGCCATTGGTGGGCTACTGTGTGAGACATGATGCTGCACTAGATGGGCTGTGGATGTTCTTGAAACTGAAACTGCTGAGCCTCCAGGACTTTCCTGGATGGAGAGGCATCAAGCAACAACGTCTGCTGCAAACACAGACATAAGAGGGCACCGCAAGTTCTCATTAATTACAAGGGCTGTGAGCCCCCCCCGCCCCGTGACTTCTGACCCCTAAAATCAGCCCCACATCACACCTACAAGCAGGCGATTTTGCCCCCTTTCCTCCCCTCCATGCCAACTGTAAGGGAGGGCACCCGATAATCAGCTGCAAATGCAGGAAACTCACAAATTAAGTCCATCCGGGGCTGCCTGCATATCAGACCCTGCCGAGGTGCAGCTAGGTTTCCGCGACCATCGGAAGACCCCTGCTAGGGATGCGCATGGATATTCGTAACATTCAAAATTCAAATGAATTTGGTCAAATTCAGACATTCAAATTTGAATCGAATGTTGGCACATTTGAATTCGAATTGAATGTTTTGATGCATCTGTATGAAGCTCTGTATGGGATTCGTATGGGATTGAACATTCGTAATGAATTCAAATCCCATTACATTTGAAGAAGAAGAAGCCCCATTTAAGGGGACGCAAAGTGGCTGACAAAGCTTCTGTTTCTCTCCCCACAACAGTCACCCTGTGAGGCAGGTGGGGTGTGATAGCTCAGAAGAGAGCTGTGACTAGCCCGAAGTCACCCAGGTGGCTTTGTGGGGGAGGGCGGAATCGAACCCAGTATTCCCAGGTAAGAGTCTGGTTCCCTAACCACTAAACCAAACTGGCTCACATTTGAAGGGGATCTATTCGAATGAGTACGAATTTCCTTGCATTCAATTCAATACAAATTGAGTTAAAAAGCCACATTTGTGCCCATCGCTCATCCCTGCACCACCTTTGTGCAAATCCGGGTACCCGAGATCCCTGGCTGCCACGACCTCTCCTTCCCGCCACAGTTGCCAGCGCCACCGATAATAAGAACAAGGTTAAGGACAGAACTGTCAAGGCTTCATCAATCACAAGCGGTCAGGATGCGCACGCCACAGTCCTTGAAGCGCGGAGCAAGGGAAACAGTTTGGAACCCACGGAGGCCTCGCCCGCGCATGCCCCGCTGCCAGTCATGACCTAATGGGAGCGGGTTGGGCTGCCGCGGCGCTTCCTGGCCTCCACGTTGCCTCCTTCTGCAGAGATTCATTTCGCTTTCAAAGGATGCTGCCTCCTCATGTCAGACAAACCAAGAGCCCTGAAGTGGAACAAACTATGATTGCTACGCCAAGCGGCCTCCATAACTCACGGATTAAAGCCTCGTTGTGAAACTTTCAGAACTTGGTTGCGGGCTCCCGGCTCGGTGGCTCGACAAACCAAACACGCGCATAAAGGCGAAGCAATCTCACAGAGGAGCCTTTTATGCTAGGCAAGGGAAGGGGAAAGGGCTCGGCGAAGGGCAAAGCCAACATGGATTCCACTCGCTGCAGCCAGACAAAAGAGCATTTCAGCAGACTTTTGTAAGGATTGGCAGAACATTCTGAGCCCAGGACGAGCCATTCCCAGGCTGTGAAGCTGGAAACAGAACAGTTCTAGGAATCAGGTCCTCCTTTAGCCCCGAGGCTTTGCTTTCTGCAGCTTTGTGAACAACCTACCAGAACCCCCATCCCTAATTTTTGCTCTGGACGCGAAGCAGGACTTCTAACGTGCCAAGTTCCCTACTGGCCAAGGAACAGGAGACATTGCTTCTGGTTCCGATGAAATATACTGTGCACAAAATCAATTTCACTCTAAATATACTCTATTTTTCTTATAAACTGTGTTTATCCCGAACTTCAGTGAAATCCATCCATAAAGAACCGGTGACAGTACGGTCTATCGATTCTTACAGAAGAGGAAGAAAAATGGAGGGAGAAGGAAGCGGGAGGGACCGGCAGAACCACCAAGGAAATCCGCCTTGGTGGAGTTTTAGGCTGAAGTTACGAAAGAGCCTGAACCAAAGTGCAAAATTATTGTATGAAAAATAAAACTGCTCAGGGAAGCCAGCCTGACCTGCTCATGCCTTCCACAGCCAGCTCTCCCATGCAGCTCCCCCAAAGCCCTACCCCAAGCAAGGCAAGCCCCGTCTAAGGACTTTGCTGTTGCATGCTGTCTTGGCAGGCCACCCAAACACCCACCTCAGCCCCCCAGGATGTACCTCCATACTGGTGAAGAAATTCAGATGAGCACAATGGCTCTAGTTTAATGCTACACCTGGTGGAACTGCCCCAACTCAGACCTCACTGGTTCACTCAGCAGGATATTATGGGGGGACCCTTTGGTTAGAGTGTTGGACTCTTATCTAATAGTCTCCTGGTTCGATTCAGCACTACAAGAAGCCAGCTGGGAGGCCTTCGGCTAGTCACAGCTCTCTTTATGAGCACCTCACAGCCCCACCAACCTCACATGGTGTTTGGTAGGAGGGGAACATTTGCCAGTCACTTTGAGTCCCCTTAAATGAGTGAAAAAAGCCAAGTATAATTCTCCTCCTCCCTCTCCACGAATCCATCATGGTGGCCTTGAGCTAGTCACAGCTCTCTTTCTGAGCTCCTATAGCCTCACCTACCTCACAGGGCATCTGTTGTGTGGAGAAGAACAGAAGGTTTGTCAGATGCTTTGAGTCCCCTTAAGGATGAGAAAAGCGGAGTGTCAAAATCAACTCTCCTCCTCCTCCTCCTCTCAAAGTCTTGGCTAAGGCCCGGCTAAACAACGCCCACTGCATGCATCATATTCTGATTCAGGAAACCTAAGGGAGCAGGATTTGAGGGGAACCAAACGGGGGGGGGGGGGCTGCATTGCAAGTCTTTTCTCCTTAGCCTCCCCATCAGCAGCCCTTTTGCTTGCCACGTTTTCCCCGAATGGGGTAGGATCCTGTATCAGCACTGCCCCTCACAGCCTCTCCTCTGGGGTCCCCTCCGGGGCCACCCCACCCCGCCCTCCCTGGTCTTTGCCTCGATCTGATAAAGTCCCCCCAAAGCTTGGAAAGCTGGTTGGGGCCTGGGGGGGGGGCACTCTTTGAAGTCTTTGCCTCCCATCTCTGCCATTCTCCTGCAACACTCTGGGCTCTCGTTCCTGTTTTCTTTGGACAGTTGTTCTCGGAGGCCTTATCGGGTGATCGGAGCACAGCTGCAAAGCCTTTCCAGGACCCGCACGCTGAGTGGTTGCAGCATTTTTTAAAAATTTTTAATGGGCCAGATCATATGCTTTATTAAGCAAGATCTAAATCATTCCTGCCCCGCCAGGGCCCTTTGGAATGCGCCAGCCATTAAACACGCAATTAGCTTGCATTTACAAATCTGTAAAAGGGCTCCGGCTGCCCATTTGATGGCCACCATTGGAAACTGGGCCGGGAGAGAAAAAAGGAACTGGCTCTCCCTCCAGCTGAGCCCGTTCTGCGCCGCCACCTAATTAGCCAAGGGAGAAGCAGAGCTTGCGGTAACCAGCTAAACGCACTTCGCCCCTAATACCCAACTCACGGAATATTCTGCTTGCTGCTCATGTTCACTTTAAACCCAGGCGCCATAATGAGCCAGTGAGGGTGAAGGGGAGAGGAGGGAAGGTGGAAGTCCAGCGTATAGCAGACAGGAAGATTTTCCATCCCTTGCAGAAAAAGAAGGTCCCATCTCACTTCATTTTCAGGTAAAGCGGCGGAAACAACCACCAAGTTTAAAACCAGCATGCACAAAGAGGATCAAGCATTGTTGAAAAAATCAGCATGGCTTCTGCAAGGGCAAAGCACGTCTTACTAGCTTGTTAGAATTCTCTGAGAGTGTCAATAAGCACGAGGATAAAGGCGACCCAGCCGGCACTCTCTTTCTGGACTTTCTGAAGGCTTTTGGCATCACAGACTCTTGAATGAACTCGTCAGTCATGGAATATGTGGACAGGTCCTGCCCTGTTACCTGATTAGGCTGCCGTGAACTAAGGCTGATAAACTTCAGGTACAGGTGGACGTTTTGCAGTCCCCAGGAGGAAAGCTTCCCCAAAGTGTCCATTACCGGCCAGCGCCACTGCCTCGGAAGCCATAAGTTCCACCTCCTCATCACTGCAATTGGCCACTCGTGATTGATCGCTCACCCATGCCGCGATTGAACACCTCTCTTGTGATTCTATGATCAATCCCCACTCCTGGGGATCGGAGGTCCAATCACAGCATGGGTGAGCGATGGATTGTGGCCACCACTGCCACCACGCCTGCGCAGAAGCCGCATTACCCGCCCACCAAATGCAGCAAATCGGACACAGAGTGAATGGTCGCACCTCTGGACACTTCAGGTAAGGTTTTGGAAAAGACTGGTAAAGGCGTGAAGTACGATTTAGTGCTCCAGAGCTAATCAACAATTAGTGTACCAGCCTCGTCACTGTGCGTATGTCCTTCCCCAGATGCTCACTACTTGTTGACTAGCAGCCTAAGTGCAAATAGGCCCCTGCGTTGGTAATTGGCTAAAGGACAAGAAACAGAGAATAGGGATAAATAAATCAGAGCGGACGGAGGTAAAGAGTGAGGGGCCCAGCTTCAGTATTGGGACCTGTGCTTTTTAATTTATTCATAAGTTTGCTGATGACTCTACATTATTCAGAGTAATAAAAACTGAAAGAGACTGAAAAGCTCCAGGGAGACCTCTTGACATTGGGTGAGTGAGCAATGAAATGGCAAATGCACTTCAATCATAGTAAGTGCAAAGGGATACACATGGGAGCAAAGAACCCCAATTATACCTACAAACTCAAAGGGTTTTGCTTTCAGTGACAAACCAGGAAAGGGATCCTGGGCTTCTGGTGGACAGCTCAATGAAGGGGTTGACCCAGTGCACAACAGCAGTGAAAAAAGCAAATTCAGTGCTAGGAGTAATTAGGAAAGGAACAGAAAGCATCATTTTCACCACTTTATAAATCTATAGTGCAGCCACATTTGGAATATTGTGTACAATTTTGGTCACCACACCTCAAAAAGGATATTGTGGAACGGGTAAAAGTGCAGAAAGGGGCAACCAGAATGATTAAGGGGCTGGAACAAAATCCCTTACGAAATCAGTCTGCAACGTCTAGGCCTCTTCAGCCTGGAAAGACAGAGTTTGGGAGGGGACCTGACTGAAGTGCATGGTGTAGAAAAGGTGGATACAGAAAACACAACAGTAGAAACAGGGGACACTCTGTGAAGCTGATGGGCAGGAGTTAGGAGAGACAAGCCAAGGTGTGTTTTCACTCAGATGTTTATCAATCTGTGGAATTTGCTACCAGAAGAAGTGGTGACAGCAACCAGCCTGGATGCCTTTAAGAAAGGGTTAGACATGTTCATGGAGGACAGGTGTATCAATGGCTACTAGAATGGATGCCCAGGTACTGCCTACACGTTGATGGGTTAGGATGCTTCTCATGAATTGAGAGCAGGAGAAGGTTTTGCCTTGGTCTTCTGCTGTGTGAGATGGGCTCCTGCAGCCTGATCCAGCAGAGTTCCTCCCATGTTCTTATGCTCACTTTGTCCCCATGCTGCCCCTAACAGATGTAAAAGAAGAATTATTGAGAGCCAATCTACAGAGCCTGAGCAGGAAAGCAGAACCGATTGCTTCATCCTCTGCAGCGTTCTTCCTAACTCCAACCCTAACATATACCACCAAAGGCACCCTCTGCCATTGCGCATGCATCAGCACTGTGGCCACGATGACGCCGACGGTCTGAGCACATGCAGTTGCGTCTGTGGCCATCCAAGGTGCCAGCATGCTTGTCTGGCACCTCAAATAAAACCGGAGCACCAGAAGAGGTCTGAATGGCCGCTGCCCGGACACTCCAGGTAAGTTTAGGGCTAACGATGGTTAAGGTCAACAATCAGTGAATTCCTGGGAAGGCAGCGGGCGCTTGGGGGCTGTAACAGCTTCCTCCAAGTGCAGATGCTCTTCACCAGAAGTTCATAGGGCCCAGGTCTCCTGGTCCCTCCACCCAAACCCAGGCTCTTATCTATCCTAGGACAAAGTGGGGGTTTTGTGCTTGTGGCCAGCTTGCTGTAATCAATGCCCATTCCAGAAGCAGCATGCTCCATGCGCCTGCAGGAGATCGTTGCTGAATAAGCACGCAACGTGAGCTCCAGGGGGACTGGAGCTGCACTTCTCAGCGAACATGGAGGGACGGTCTGCTTTTTCAAGCCACGGAGAGAAATCAGCAGCCCTTAACTACTAGCACGTGGGCCAAGCGCTCCCTAATAGACTCCTTCTTCCCCCGTCCCGCCTGTTTTGCTGTGGGCCACTAATCCAATTGAGCTGAGCCTCATGCTTATAACAAAGCTGTGAGACATTTGTCAGCTCCCTGACTAGACCCTTGGCTAATTTTACAACGTTAATTTATCTTAGCATATTATATCGCTTTAATTTTGTCCCTCTGGAACCCATTACCGCCGGTGTACCTTGTAGCCAACATGTAATGGTAATTGCTATTATTAGCAACGTCCCATGCGCTGGAGCCGCTGCGCAAATAAAAGGAGCAGGGAAAACTGAACACTCAGGCTGACAGAGGCTCAAGGGCGCACTGGGAAAGAAGGAAGGGCCTTTTTTTTTCTTTTTGCAAAGCCACAGGGATGATGAGTGTTAAAAAGGAGGGTGCAAAGCCTAGAAAGGAACACAGAAAACAGGGAGGGGAGGGCAAGGAAGGCATTGCGGGGCTCCTTTAGTTATGAACCATCTGAGGCTTCCCAGATGAGGCCCTTTGTTGGCGGGCCACAGGGGTGCTTGAGAACATCTGTGTGCACCTCTGGCACCAGGGGGAGGCCTCCCTAAGGAAGAAGGAGCTGGAGGGATTCAGTTTTAATGCTGCCCTTTTTAAAAAGAAAGCAACCAAGGAGGAGCAGAGCAGAAGCTCTTAGTGGCACCAACCCCACGTGGCCACAATTAGGCTTCTCGTGCAATAATCCTATTTGGTCTAGTGGCTCGGGAGCTGGACCCTTATCTGGGAATACCCGGTTTGATTCCACAAAGCCAGCTGGGTGACCTTGGGCTAGTCACAGCTCTCTTCCATGCTGTCACAGCCCTACCTACCTCATAGGATGTCTGTTATGGGGAGAAGGACAAGCTTGTCAGGTGCTTTGAGTCCCCTTAAACGGGTGAGAAAAGTGGGGTTGAAAAGCCAACTCTTCTTCTCTTCCTCTTCCTCCTCTTCCTCCTCCTCCTTCTACAGGTGCCTTTAAGAACACTGTCCAAAAACCCCAGGAGGAACCATTGGCCTGAGGCAGCCCCCAAGGCAGGCAAGTTTGTAACCCTGAGCCAATTCATTGCGCAGCCCTCTTCTGAATCACTGTGGTGGGTGAGGCATTTGCTTTTGTTTTCGTAAAACTAGAAATGCATGCTGCTTCCTGGCTGCCTTTTTCCACCTCTCTCTACCACCCTTCACCACAACCTGCTGCTCTGCTCTTGAAAAAGGACCAGTTGGCTGTCCATGGGACTGGCACCCTGAGCCCTATTCATGCCATGCCAGTGTGTATTGCCAGCCGCCCTCCCTTCTCAGGCTTCTGTCTTGGGCTTCTCACACCTGGAGCAACCAATGTGAAACCAAATATCCATCACAAACACTTATCTTGCCAAGTTGAGGGGGGTAACGGTATTGTTTTTTCAAACCAGACATTCATATCAGTTACCATCCTCATGCTCTTGAGGGTTTTCTCCTCATTGCCTACCATATCCATTGCTGCAGACAAGTCCACCTTCACATAGAAGAACCTGGACACAGATAATGTTGTTCCCACTGTCCTCCATGGTATAAAGGCGCCCTCGTAGCTCTTCGCCTTGACCTCTTGGATGGACCTTTCCTTTGATCCTCAGGGTCAATATAGGGCACCAACACCCAAAGCACACATCAGCGAGGATGGGACATGGGACAGAGAAGAGCCAGTGTCCAGGACTGGCCATCAGCCGAAGCCAGATTGAACGCCTGCCTCCTAGCCCTCTTGGAGAATGCCTAGGTCATGCAAAACACCATTAATGGATGCACTCTAAAACCGTGGACTGCTCGCTGGAACCTCAAGGCCTTTCTGCTCTTACCTTTAGGACACCCTAATGGCGGTTCTCAACCTGTAGGTCACAACCCCTTTGGGGGTCAAACTACCCTTTCAGAAGGGTCGCGACAAGTCTCCCACCACCCGCCCCAGCTGCCCCACCCCTGTGGTTAGGAGTCTCCACAACATGAGGAACTGCATTAAGGGATCACGGCATTAGGGAGGTTGAGGACTGCTGTCCTACAAGGAAGGCTACAGGCCTCCCTTCTGCATGGTAGTCCAGTCCAAGGGCAGATCCATGCATCCTCCATCTGCATAGGACAGAGTGTAACAAGAGACCCTTATCTGAATCACTGGTAGACCTGATGAATGGTGGACCAGTGGGCAGCAATCCGCAGTACAGAAGTGCACAGAATCCTCCATTTTTTGTACCTGAGCACAGCTGAGGTTCCAAGCATAGGAACTTTCACTCTTAGCCCTTTGGAGCCCTTGATGTCTCTCCACAAAGCTCATGGGAGCCTTGCAAGTGGTGCTATTCCAGACCACGCCATGCCATGATCTGGGCCAGCAGGCCTGGTTTGTCCAGCCCCACTGATCCAGATCCTTAGTCAGTTTGGCCTCCACCAAAGAATGTCAGCGTCAGGATATTCGGAGCAGAGAAAAGAAACTCCTTTCTCCCACAGATGCCTTCACAGCCTACGGAAAGATGTGCTGGTGAACATTCCTTGAGAGGGCTGGAGGAACCTGTGGAGGTTCTGCCATACCTAAATCCTCCAGGTGTTCTCCTGGTTCAGCTTCCCAAGGTCCAGCCCAGATAATCCTGGTGGCTCAAGAAAGTACTCAGCACCTGGAAACAGCTACCGGCCCACAAGGTTTTCAAGCAGAGCTAAATCCAGTGGTCCCCAAAGGAGCCTTTCCCCAAAGCACAAGCTCATTCCCCACCATATGCCTGAAATGTCCTTGTATGATTCTTCCTCCCCGCCCCTCCCCCCCCCATGGAAGCCCCCGGCATGACCTGCAGGTAAACAGCAATAAAGCTTTGCACCTGAGCTGGAAGAATCCCAAAGGGCCTCGCCATAAATTATACCACTGGTAGTCTGGGTCTGCTGTTTGGCCAGGGAGTTGGGGATTGGGGAGAAAGGACAACAACAATGGTGTGTGAAGCCAACAGGGATGCCCAAGGTCCCCTAAGCAGAAAAGTCCAGCAGAAATGTCAAGTTTGCACACAAGAGGCGGCGGCGTCTCGCATCGCTGGTCCCACTCAAACAGGAAGGTTTTGTTTGGCATTAAAGGGATTTCACTGACATTCTCTGGAGTGTGGAGGAGAAAACCCTGTGCTTGTAAGGCGTCGGATACCACTGTGTGCACACAGAGGAGAGTCAAGATCCTACCTGCTTGCCTTGCCCAGGTCTCCAACACACAGGCAAAGGCAGGTGGTAGATTACTCTGAAGCTCAGGCTGGTATTTACACAAAGAACGGAAGGAGACTGGGAACCTAGGTGGGTGGGAAAACACACACAATTCGGCTCAGTTTGTGTTTAGTTGGGCCAGAGCAGCCCTGACACCCTGCTTGACCAGCCTGGCTAGTGGGGTCCATTCTTTATAGAATCATAGAAACAGAGTTGGAAGGAACCTCCAGGTCCAACCCCCTGCTCAATGCAGGATTTCCTAAACCATCCCAGACAGATGTAAGTCCAGCCTCTGCTTGAAGACCTCCAGTGAAGGAGAACCCATGACCTCCCGTGGCAACCTCTTCCACTGACTAATCGCCCTCACCGTCAGGAAGGTTTTCCTAATATCTCATCTGTATTGACTCCCTTGAAATTTCCTACTGTTGTTTCTAGTCCTCCCATCTTGTGCATGTGAGAATAGAGACAATCCCTCTGCATTGTGACAGCCCTTCAGAGACTTGAAGGCCGCTATCATGTCTCCTCGCAGTGTTCTCTTCTGTAGGCTAAACATTCCTAGATTCTTCAACCTTTCCTCGTAGGACATGCTTTCCTATTTTTGGTAGCCCTCCATTGGACTTGCTCTGTTTGTCTCCCACAGATGCCCTCCATCTTCAATGTGTCATGTTATTACCTCTGACAAGTCACCTGGAACTACCACCAGGGCCTGGAATTCCTCCCTTGCATTCCTCCCACTGTATTTCTGCAAACTACATAATGCCTAGAATGATGCCCTGAGATATCACAAAATCCCTGCAGGGGCTGGAGGGCCCTTCCTACGAGGGGCTTGACTCCTGGAATAGGGATCTGCCATCCAGAGGCTGGTGCAGACTCAGGACTCATCCAGGACCGTCTGTAGCTTGCACAAGCATGCAGGTGGCAGGTCCCTAGTCTGGGATATAATCCGTAATAAGGCCCAGTCCAGAAAGTGTCTAAGAGACAATAGCCAGTATTCCTTAAGCAGTCAAACTATTCCCATTAAAATAACAACTCATATCCTACTAAAACAAACGAACAAACAAACAATATATTCCTTGCCTCCGGGCTGTTTCCAGAGCCGCTCTTGCCCTGAGCTCAAGCTGTGCAACACCCTCTCAGGGAGGAAACTATCCCACAGACAGAGACTAGAACCCCACTGAGTCACAACCACGCTTCGCCCCAGGTCCAGGGGAACTCCAGAACACGCTGTGAGGTGCGCCCTTTGTTTCCCGAGAAGCCACCCATGACCAGAGTTGAGAGAACTTCCCAGAAGAACCACCATGGTTCCTGTCCATCAAAAGCCATTGGAGGATGACCCAGGCCACAGCAGGTGACCATCCCGGCCCACAGCCCTGGACTTTGCAGCAAGGGAGTCAAAGCGCATTCCGTTCCGCCATCCGCACTTACTTCTCACAGGTTCCCGATTCCCAGCTGTGCTGTGGGTCGCTCATCCAACTGCCCTCAGTCGCTCTGCCCACGGCTTCCTTGAGGATCCTGCCTTTGAAATCCAGGGTTTTCTGTCAAAAGAAACAAGCACTTTGAGTCCTCCAAAATCTCCGAAGAGCTGGAATTCTTTCTGTTGCATCAGAGACTCCGCTGAAACCAGAGGCCACCCAGCCGTTCTCTCCTGCACCCTTGACCACGCCATGAAGCCGGTTCCTCTCAGGAGACTGGGCTGCAGACTCAGGACTTATCTGGGGCCACCCAAGGGGAACGGACAGCCAAGTCCCAGTTCAGACGGGGGAAGATCCCAGAAGAGCTGTAGAAAAACACTGTTTATTCAGTTCCATTTGTCGATCGGCACAAGAACGAGGAATGCCCAAATATTATTTGCAACAGTTTTGCAAACTGCTTCAATGTTATATTTTAACATGAAGCTGAAATAAATCTCTTTATCAAACAAACAAATGAACAAATACTGCATATTTTTTCAGTTGCAGAATAGGGGACCTCGGGGTCCGACTCCCCTTTTTAGGAAACGGCACCTGGAAGGGGAAAAGGAAGGGACTTTCAAGGTCAGGCCACGATTAAGCCATGACCTGAATATAGTGTTATTGCTACAACGCTGCCATTTTGGTTTCCACCATCCCAGCTCTGGATCTTGGCTATTGCCTTGTGTTTGGAGGCCTCTGTGTTCATCTGTCTCCCCTTTCCTCACGACAAACTGGAGCAAGTCCAAAGAAGGGCCACCAAATGGTTAGCGGGAACCAAGTCCTACAAGGAACAGCTGAAGGATCCAGGAACGCTTAGCCTGCAGAAGAGGAAACTGAGAGGAGACGTGGTTGCATGGTCTTCAAGTATCTGAAGAGCCATCACAGTGCAGAGGGATCGTCCCTCTTCTCACTTGCACAAGACGGGAGGACTAGAAACGACGGGATGAAACTTCAAGGGAGTCAATACAGATGAGATATTAGGAGAAACTTCCTGACAGTGGGGATGACATGCTGTGTATTGTTTTAGATTTATTGAATTTTTAAAGGGTTTTTAATGTATATTCCTGTTCTTAATCTGTTGTTACCCGCCCAGAGACCTTTGGGTATGGGGTGGGATAGAAATGTAAATAATAATAAATAATAAATAAATAGTAATGATCAGTTATAGGAATAGGTTGCCACAGGGAGTACTGGGTTCTCCTTCACTGGAGGTCTCCAAGCAGAGGCTGGACCTACATCTGTCTGCGATGGCTTAGGAAATCCTGCATTGAGCAGGGGGCTGGACTGGATGACCCTGGAGGCCCCTTCCAACTCTACGATTCTATGTTTCTATGATTTTTGTTAGCTACCTGCAGTCATTGACGAAACAGGTCGGATACAAACATGTGGATAAATAAAAAAATAAATAAACCAGTACACCAGAGTTAGAAGTGGGCTGGTCGTTTCCTAAGGCACAGCTTGGCTCATGGTGGTTGTCCTGGGCAAGGGAAGACGGCTGGTTCCCAGGCAAGAAGTTTCATCATTGGCATAGCGCTCCGTTTCAAGCCTTGGCATGGGGGTCAGGGTCAGGGTCAGGGGGAGCTCTCCTGAGAAGCCCTTGGGAGCCCTTACCCTGACTTTCCTTGGGCCCCTGCAGCGGATCCTTAGTGGGACCATTAAGCAGGAGTAAATAAGGGAAACTCCCGGGTGCATCTGTCTGAGGAGCTCATTTGCACAGCGATGGGAAATAATTGCAAACTTTTCCCGGAGCTTGAAGGAGGTAGCGGGCCGTTTGTCACGCCAGCAGCCCGTGCCGGGCGCCAATTCATCATGGTTGTCAGGTGTCAGCCACTGAAAAATTTAACGGTGCCTTCCCCCTCCCACCGGCTGCCCCATCACTCACAGTGCGCAGCGCTGCTGGGATGCCTCGACCACCAGAGCCGTGAGTGACAAATGTGGCAGAATCCCCCTGTAGCCCCCCCCCCCGTTTGCATGCTGTGTAAGAAAGCCGTCACCCTCAGACACCCTGGCAATGAGGTCTCCCAGAACCCCCTTGCTGCTGCAACCTGGAAAGCCGTTGAGCAGGTAGAACACGTTACCAGCGTGTTCTAACTGAGTGGAGCTTCCAACAAGAAAAGGCTCATGGCTAGGGATGGCACAGGGCTGATGGTTAATGCATGGGCCACCAATAACGTGGAAGCAATCAGCTGTTTTGTGCAGCCCAATGTATTAGAGGATGGGAAGTGGCAGAGGAGTTGCGCCCCACAGAACAGATTCCAAATATGATCCTTACCAACTTTGGTTTGGGCACCTGAGGTGAAGAAGAGGAGGAGGAGGAAGAAGAGGAGTAGTTGGGGTTTATACCTCACTTTTCTCAACCTTAAGGGGGCTCCAAGCTGCTGACAAAACTTCTATTCTTCTCCCCAGAAGAGACACCCTGTGAGGTAGGTGGGGCTGTGGAAGGTCAGAAAGAGAGCTGTGACTAGCCTAAGGTCGCCCAGCTGGCTTTGTGGAAGAGGAGAAAGAAGAAGAGTTGGCTTTTATACCCTGTTTGTCTCACCCTTAGGGGAACTGAAAGTGGCTGACAAACCTTCAGTTCTTCTCCCCACAACAGACACCCTGTGAGGTCAGTGGGGCTGTGAGACTCAGAAAGAGAGCTGTGACATGCCCAAGGCCATCCAGTTAGCTTTGTGGAGAAGTGCAGACTCAAACACTCTGACACGCTAACCACAACTGAGTTGTGACAGGCCAGAACAAACCACGCTGAGCGACAGGCCATTTCTGCACTTTCCTTACTGGTCCGGTCCAGCAAGAGCAGGCTGCTCTGGAGTACTTCCAGGCACTGGATTGCTTCTTCTGCCCCCTGTGCTGGCTCCAATGGCCTGTTTTCTCCAGTCACAATCCTGGCCTTGGAGTCCCCAGGGGGCCCACGGGGTGGTGCTAGAGCCAGTTTCGCACCTGCTATGCCAATGCTACACCACCAGTATCCCATAACTAGACCAGGTCACACTGTGTCCAGTGCGGGGATCACTCTGTGGTGTGGGAGGAGGCCTCTGGACCCTTTGCTTATCAGGCCCATGGAGGCCCACGGCCCTGACATTTCTAGAACGAGTAGCCATGAACAGGAAGGGGGCAGCTCCTTGGATCTAGACGGAGAAAGGTAGGTAGATACGAAGGCAGGTGTATGTGGGGCCAACACTTTGAAGGAACATGAGCAGATCCTTCTTTCTTTCTTCTCCCCTTTGCCAACTTTAGTTTAACTGGTCAGATTCAATGCCACAGACCTGGCAGACACCACCTGCCGTTTCTGGCCACCCTCCTCCTTTCAGAGGTCAATGAACTCAACCAATGGGATGGGTTTCAGAGGGACCGGCCAGGGCAAAGCATCCTTGGTGCCCCCCCCCCCCCCGAGGGAGAAGACAAATCGAAATGGGGAGCAGGATCTGCTGTAGCACAGAGAGACATGCCAAGCAGCGGCCATCAGCAAGAAAGCCAGGGGTCTCCGGCTGTGGCCCTCCATGGGATACTGGGAGTAGAACGCCAGGATCTGTAGTCCAGGAACATCCTGACAGCCTGGAACGAGGCACTGTTCCAATTGCCAAGAAGGTGGGGTCTTTCTCAATATCCTCCATGTGTCTATCTAAGGGTCCCCATGGAAGCTACGGAAGGCCAGCATCCAGTCTCCCTGCGTCTCAGTTGAGGAGCCTTTGTCCACCTTAGACAAGGCCATTCCGCACCCGGTGTGGACGCAGCATGCTAGCAGAGGTGGGCCACTCTAAAGGCCTTTTTGCATTACTGCCAGAACGGCTGTGTTGCACTTGGGCTAAGTCACTTCAGGACGCTTTACCCATTCACACACAGGCTGGCAGGAATGCGTGTAAAAGTGCAGAAACGCGCCTGTGTGCGAATGGCTAAAGCATCCCGAAGTGAGTTAGCCGGGAAAGGCCGGACAGGGGCGGGGACACGTCTCGCAAGGCTGCCTGCCATTGGGTGCCCACGAATTGGTGGGTCCCCTCTGCCATCTACCAGCATCGGCGCGCCTGCGCAATCACTACCCTAGCCCGGCAAGGTAGGTAATTAGCGCGGCCACGGTCATCTGTTCGGCCTATTCTTGGACAATCCTGGGGGGGGTGTGCCCACGGCTGTCAGGGAGGGAAGCATGTGCGAATGCTTCCCTCCCTGAACGGCGGAGGACGCTTCATATGCGCGGGAACGGATGTCGAGCACTTTAAAGTGCTCTACATCTTGAACACGTGGAAAGCACGCCAGAACGGGCTGGGACGCAAACCCAGCCCCAGCAATGCGAATGCAACGTTCCGGGGTGTTTTCCACACGTTTGAAAACCGTGTGTGCAAAAAGGCCGTAGATCACACCACAGTGTGGAAGAGAGAAGCCCAGAGCAGCGTTTGCTGTGGCTCTTTACCGGTCTAAAAGTACGTCCAGAAAACAGCCAACGGCAGCAAGAAAGGGGCAGGGGTCCTCTCGAGAAACCCTACCCAGGAGGTGCCTGGTTTGCGCTGGGAAAGAGAAACAGCAGGGGCAGAATCACAGCACTCCGAGGCTAATCTTCCACCCAGGGTTTCTACTACCATATACCAGATTATTTTGCATGCTCTCCCCCTCTCTCAATAAGAAGGCATTTACCAGAGACAGCGAGCATTTACTTTGACAGCTTGTTTTAAAAAACCTTTTTTTATAGGGCGTTTTTACCTTGTAATTTCCCCCCTTTGTAACTTGATTGCTTTATAATTAATATTTTTATGCTGCAATAACCTTGCGTTCATAGAGGTCGTTACTTTCTCCAAAAATCCAATACAGATAAACAGAATTATAAATCTCAGGAAATAAAAAAAAAAAGTTTAAAATTAGCAAAACTAAAACTCTGGATGCTGCAACAGATAAGGTGGCTGGAGAGGAAAGGGTAGGGGGCTCTTGAGCATTAAGAGCCACAAAGGACACAGAATTTTAGCAGATGGGGGTCATTCAGGCCATCCATCCATCCATCCATCCATCCATCCATCCATCCATCCATCCATCCATCCATCCATTCTATTTCCCCTTCCTTCCTTCCTTCCTTCCTTCCTTCCTTCCTTCCTTCCTTCCTTCCTTCCTTCCTTCCTTCCTCCTGGTGGCTGGCAGTTCCAATCACAGTGTGGGCCAGGCGGGTATCCAACATAAAAGATACCAAGAGGTCCCAGAAAAGAGCTTCTGATTTAGAACAGGGAAGCATCACACAATGCAAGAAGCCATTGCCATCTACCAGCATCATAAGCCATGCTCTTTGGGAATGTCCGAATGGGCCAGGGGAGGAGGCGGCGCGGCATGTTTTGCTTTGTTGCCTGTGAGCGGGGAGGGGGAGGGAGGGGAATGAAGACGACCCTGGGGAGACGCTGCACTTTGCATGGCCCCATTTAGCCCAATCAGGCTCCGACAACCAGGAAATTGGATTGCTTCCTAAACCCACGTGAATAAGCTGAACAGCAGGGAGCCAGTAACTCCGCGTTTCGCAGAGGTGAGCTGCGTAGGGGTGGCAGGAAAAGGGAGAAAGTCAAAAGAAATTAAGCTGATTATAAAAGAAGTGTCTCTCCAGGAGCAGGTGACTGGCTTGGCTCAGACCTGAGATGTTCCGCTGGATCCACCAGCTGCGGCCTGCTGACACAGCATCCAGGAACATCAGGTGACCACAGCCCACCTTTCCCCTTCCCTCCAGCGTTAGTGGCAGGTGTGGCTGCGTATGGGAAGAGGGTGCAGTTGCCTGGAACTGCAATTTGATCACACGGCCCAGGTGATGCCATTCTCCCTGCCCTGCCCTTTCCTTGGGCTCTGCCTGGCTCCTACCTTTATCTGGCCCTGTTTGGACCCCAAAGAGCCCAGGAGAGAGAGGGCAGGGGGGACTGGACCATGGGTCATGCAGTGATGATATCACTGGTACCAGTGATGACATTGCCGGGTAAAAGATCTCAGCTGCTGCAAAGACCATAGAGGGGACCATGAGTGAGTCTTGCTTTGCCTTTAATAGGCTCCTGCCTACCCCTGCCCTGCCCCTGCCCCTGATGGCCACAGAGATGTGGGCTTGAATTTCTGCAATTCCACCCCCTCCTTGGACAGTTTCATCAGACAGGAGTCTGACGCATCCCTATGTTTCTTCAGTAGCGCATTGATAATTTGTGAGCCAGTTTGGTCTGGCGGTTAGGGAGCTGGACTGTTAGCTGGGAATACTGGATTTGATTCCACACCCCTACACAAAGCCAGCTGGGTGACAGGGTGTTTGTTGTGGGAGAAGAACTGAAGGTTTGTCAGCTGCTTTGAGAACAGAGGGGTAGAAGAGCCAACGCTTCTTCTTCTAATACAGCCAAATTGTTGAGCCCAGGTTGCCCTGCCCGATCCATGCCAGAAGGTCAAGGCTGGCTCCTCCTGGGAATGAAAAGGACAAAGGAATAGTGCCGCATGCCCCAGCTGCCCAGACTTGGCAGCAAGGTGCTCTTGAACAGCAAAAGGCCCTTCCTGAGGATCCGGCAGCTGAACCCTTGAGGCCTCCTTGGCTCTTCCAAGTAGCTCTCTCTCTCAAACCTCTTCTCTTGGTTTTCCCTCCAGCCACCCAGCAGAGTGCCAAAGTGGCAAGCTGAGAGTTTGCACGCTAGATGTGGCGTCAAGGGACGCTTGTGGCTCCTGGTGTGGCTGGCCAGGAACTCTTTCTCTGCACTGGAAGCCCACTGAAGACCAGCTGCTATTGGCCGGAGAGGGGACAGAGCTACTCTGCTCAGGCCAGGAGCGATTTTTCACTTTATTTCCCATCTGCTGGACAGGAAAGGAGTGTGATCACCCATCGTTAAGTAGCACTAGGTAACTACAGCCCACGGCCGGCATGATCAGTCACTCACCTGTGACCGAACCCAGGGCCAGTCCTCTTCAGGCACCGCCATTTTGGTTGCAGTGCCCTCTGCACCTGGGCGTGCGCCAGCGCAGCCATGATGACACTGACCTCTATGCACGGGCACTTGCATCTGTGGTCTTTCAGGCACCAGTGTGCTTGCGCAGCACCTGAGACGACCCCAGAGCACCGGAAGAGCTGCAGATGCTCAAAAGACACTTCTGGTAAGTCCCTGGGTAAGGTTAATCAAGGTGTGGATTATGCTCCACAGGTAGTGCATGGTTAGGACCTTCTGGGAAGGCAGGGGGCACCTGGCGGCTGTAACAGCCCCCTCAAGGTGCGGATGCTCTGCCCCAGAAGTTCCCTGTTCATGCGCTACAAACAGTAGTGTGAATAGGCCTCTGGCAGGAGATGCATTGGCCCCTGGGCGAGAGGATGACGGCTCCCGCCAGTTCTCTGAATCTGTGTTTCTGGTTCTCACGGTGCACAGCTGTTTGCAGAGAGGAGTCATTAACAATCAGGGTTTCCCTGTGCAACGACAAGAGAGCTGGCAGAGAGAGCTGCTCTCTTCGGACGCTCTGACGGGCTGCTTCTCTTAAAACGCATCACTTTGTCAACTGGGCGCACAATTACGGACCCCCGCGCGAAGGCTACAGCTCAGCAGCCCAGAGGCCCAACGTGGGTCTGCCTGCGTTAGGCCCCTCATGCCTAGCCGTACAGGAAGAGCGTTGGCAGCCCGGCTTGGGACGCGGGCACGGCCTCCATCCTGCCTGCTTCCAGAATCTGCCCCGCATCTCCACATGCCAGGGCCGGGCACACGGGGGAGGGGGTCAGGGCAGGATGGCCCGGCTGTGGAAAGGAGGACGCGCCGGATGACCTGCAGCAAAGGCCGTGCGCTGCTGCCCGTGACGCCATCGCTTTGTCTGGGCTGAAGCGACACAGCACTCGCCCGCTGCCGCGCATGACTCAGTGTCGCGAGGAAGGTCAGACGCCGCACCGGCAGTCAGACACGGCGGGCGGCAGGAGAGGCTGACGGACGGCCCCCGTGTGGCCTCCATCCAGGCCTGAGTCACAGAAGCGGGGGCTCGGGAGGAGGACGGGGGCCGGGAGGGCAGAGCGACAGTGGCCCCCTGTGGCTGCTTCTCTGCACAATGGGCACTTTCCAGGCTGCTCTGCTGGGCACAGGGACCCAAGACCCAAAAAAGCATCCTTATGGGACCTCGGGGGCCAGCAGGGGTGACCCGGTCAAGAGCCCAAGGCCCAGGACCTCACTGTCTCTCTCACTCACATCATCTTATATCCCACTCCAGGCTCCCACCTTGGGGCAGGCGCAAGGAACCAAGGCCCTTCAGCACTTACTGGGTTGCCCCTGGTTCAGACCACAGGAAGGCGTGGACTGGGGCTGTAGCAGTGGCATCGGCATCCACACTGGTCGCACACTTGCTAAGTGCTCCGCTCAGGGCTCCAAGATGGCCTCAAAAGGCCCTCAGCAATTTGGGCCACCACTACTTAAAGGAGCATCTCTGTCCATCTCTGAACCCTCGGGAGTTCAAGATAGCCTGAGAGGAGACACTGCTGGGTCCGGGCTGGGGCCTAAAGAGCCGGCCTGTCCTCCCCTTCTGGGAACTGCAGGGCAACATTGAGATAGATCACTTTGTTGTTGTTTAGTACCACCAAACTGCGGTGGCCCCTTGTTGCCTGCATGGCCACCTCCATGGCCACCGCAGTTTTCTTGGCAGAGATACAGAAGTGGTTTGCCATTGCCTACTTTCACAGAGAGGCTGGGGATCACCTCTGACCCTCTGCTTTCCAGGCACTTTGGTATATCACTAAGCTACAGCCTCTCCCATACTCCATAGACACCCCCCCCATGCAGTTTCACTGGCAGAGATACAGAAGTGGTTCGCTATTGCCTACGTCTGGGGAGAGGCTGGGCATCAAGCCCCCAACCCTCTGCTTTCCAGGCACCCTGTTCTACCACTGAGCTACATCCACTGCCAGACTCCACAGACTCCTCTGTGCAGTTTTATTGGCAGGGATACAGAAGTGGTTTGCCATTCCCTACTTCTGGGGAGAGGTTGGGCACCGAGCCTGCGGCCCTCCGCTTCGCCCCTGAGCCGCAGCCACTCCCAAAGGGTCACATTGAACAGTTCCTAAGTTTGCTTTTCTGTGTTTTAATCGTTACCGCCGCCTCCGAGACCTCAGGGAACAGGGTAAGATAAAACACACCCACAAACAAATACCAACGG
Organism: Aspidoscelis tigris stejnegeri; assembly: GCA_023333525.1. Taxonomy (NCBI): domain Eukaryota; kingdom Metazoa; phylum Chordata; class Lepidosauria; order Squamata; family Teiidae; genus Aspidoscelis; species Aspidoscelis tigris. The sequence goes on from JALMGA010000007.1 coordinate 1,545,155, forward strand.
GACCAGCCCTTGCTGCACAGCCCACGACGTGGCTGCAGATAATGTCCCGTCTCCATCACCAAGGCAGCTTAAACAATGAAGAGGAACAGACGACAAGGCAGACTTTCCCCTGTGATTGACAACAGGTTTCCCTTTCTTTTTTCAGAGAAAACTCTTTGGCGGGTGGTGGTGGTGGTGGTGGGGGAGAACACTGATTTAATTCTTGCTCACTGAGTACGGAGAAGGCTGACAGCAGACGACACACACAGCAACTGTCAAAGGCCGCTCAGTTTGGGTAAGGCAGGAGTGATTTCTCACAAGCAGTAATTCCAGCTGTGTCCAAGGCCAGTGGAGCTCCTGGCCCCACCTGCTTTCCGGATAAAGCACTGCAGCCGCGCTCTTGGAATTTTTATCCATCCTTGGCCAGCCACGGGCAGAGGGCAACCACTACCGCAGCCGCTCTTTCCCTGGTTGGAACAGAGGGCTCTTGATGCCCACACACCTCCCCGTGCCACACAAGGAAAGTTACTGGGAGGGAAGAGGCAGGTTTGGCACCACCCGAGGGATCAGGAAATGTCTCACCTGGGATAAGAGGCGCTCCAAGCTTGGCCTCTCCTTGGCTGGGCTGCCAGGGCTTTTCAGGAGGACAAGGAGAGGGGCACAAAGATAAGAACATAAGAACACAAGAGGAGCCCTGCTGGATCAGGCCACCGCCCATCTAGTCCATAAGAAGCTCAGAGGAGCCCTGCTGGATCAGGCCACAGCCCTCTAGTCCATAAGAACCTGAGAGGAGCCATGCTGGATCAGGCCACTGCCCATCTAGTCCATAAGAACACAAGAGGAGCCCTGCTTGATCAGGCCACCGCCCATCTAGTCCATAAGAAGCTCAGAGGAGCCCTGCTGGATCAGGCCACTGCCCATCTAGTCCATAAGAACCTGAGAGGAGCCCTGCTGGATCAGGCCACTGCCCATCTAGTCCATAAGAACACAAGAGGAGCCCTGCTTGATCAGGCCACCGCCCATCTAGTCCATAAGAAGCTCAGAGGAGCCCTGCTGGATCAGGCCACTGCCCATCTAGTCCATAAGAACCTGAGAGGAGCCCTGCTGTATCAGGCCACTGCCCATCTAGTCCATAAGAAGCTCAGAGGAGCCCTGCTGGATCAGGCCACTGCCCATCTAGTCCATAAGAACCTGAGAGGAGCCCTGCTTGATCAGGCCACCGCCCATCTAGTCCATAAGAAGCTCAGAGGAGCCCTGCTGGATCAGGCCACTGCCCATCTAGTCCATAAGAACACAAGAGGAGCCCTGCTGGATCAGGCCACCGCCCATCTAGTCCATGAGAAGCTCAGAGGAGCCCTGCTGGATCAGGCCACAGCCCTCTAGTCCATAAGAACCTGAGAGGAGCCCTGCTGGATCAGGCCACTGCCCATCTAGTCCATAAGAACACAAGAGGAGCCCTGCTTGATCAGGCCACAGCCCATCTAATCCATAGGAACACAAAAGGAGCCATGCTGGATCAGGCCACCGCCCATCTAGTCCATAAGAAGCTCAGAGGAGCCCTGCTGGATCAGGCCACTGCCCATCTAGTCCATAAGAACCTGAGAGGAGCCCTGCTTGATCAGGCCACAGCCCATCTAATCCATAGGAACACAAAAGGAGCCATGCTGGATCAGGCCACCGCCCATCTAGTCCATAAGAAGCTCAGAGGAGCCCTGCTGGATCAGGCCACTGCCCATCTAGTCCATAAGAACACAAGAGGAGCCCTGCTGGATCAGGCCACTGCCCATCTAGTCCATAAGAACACAAGAGGCCACCACCCATCTAGTCCATAAGAAGCTCAGAGGAGCCCTGCTGGATCAGGCCACAGCCCTCTAGTCCATAAGAACCTGAGAGGAGCCATGCTGGATCAGGCCACAGCCCATCTAGTCCATAAGAACACAAAAGGAGCTCTGCAGGATCAGGCCACAGCCCATCTAGTCCATAAGAACCTGAGTGGAGCCATGCTGGATCAGGCCACAGCCCATCTAATCCATAGGAACACAAAAGGAGCTCTGCAGGATCAGGCCACAGCCCATCTAGTCCATAAGAACCTGAGAGGAGCCCTGCTGGATCAGGCCACAGCCCATCTAATCCATAAGAACACAAGAGGAACTCTGCAGGATCAGGCCACAGCCCATCTAGTCCATAAGAACCTGAGAGGAGCCATGCTGGATCAGGCCACAGCCCATCTAATCCATAGGAACACAAAAGGAGCCATGCTGGATCAGGCCACCGCCCATCTAGTCCATAAGAAGCTCAGAGGAGCCCTGCTGGATCAGGCCACAGCCCATCTAGTCCATAAGAACCTCAGAGGAGCCCTGCTGGATCAGGCCACAGCCCATCTAGTCCATAAGAACCTAAGGGGAGCCCTGCTGGATCAGGCCACCGCCCATCTAGTCCATAAGAAGCTCAGAGGAGCCCTGCTGGATCAGGCCACAGCCCATCTAGTCCATAAGAACCTCAGAGGAGCCCTGCTGGATCAGGCCACAGCCCATCTAGTCCATAAGAACCTAAGGGGAGCCCTGCTGGATCAGGCCAGAGCCCATCTAGTCCATAAGAACACAAGAGGAGTCCACCTGCATGAGGCCTCTTAAGTTCTTAGCTTCTTATGACTGCCTCCCTCCCTCCACCCCAACGGCCTGGAGGGGGTGGCAGGATGAGTTCAGCCCTGCTGGGCTTTTCCAGCTCCTTCCAGGCTTCTAAATGACACATTATGACCTATTGCTCAGAGGCTGGCAGGGACCAAGAGAAATCCCAAGAGCCCGAGGCAGAGTTGAGTCGCCCCACGATGTCACCAGTGATATCATCAGTGACAGCACTATGCAGTCCAGAGCAGCCACAGTCGATCTCACCCACTGCAGGCTTCGGCTGGCAGCCACAAGCAAGGTGAGCAGACGTGGCAGCTTAGGCAATTGTTTCCCCTGGGAAAACTGCCCTCTGTGTTTGCATCCCACCTGATCTTTATAGCACCAGAAGCCACAATCTCCGGGAGGCCCACAAACAAATAAAAGCACAGGCACACCTCCCTCCAAGGCAGAGTTAGTTGCCAAAAGCCTGGGTAAAGAGAAATTTTTTTTGCTAACTGAAGGAAGCGGATCAGCGTAGGTCTGGCATACTTTGGAAGGAAGCTTGCTCCGTAACTTGGGGACAAATGCAGAGAAGGCCCCGTCTCTGACTGTAACAGCAAGGATCTCCAAAAGGGATGGGATTGTCAGAAGGGTCTGAAGACCTTAGGTGACAGACAGGAGGAGGTTCTCCTTCAGGTATCTGGGTCCCAAGGCAGAACCAGAACCTAGAACTGGGCCTGGACGTGAATCAGAAACCAGTCCCTAAGGTCCAGGGTGATACGAGCTCAACATGACGCACCTGTGATCAATTTGGAGGCAGCGTTTTCTCCAGGCCCCAACGCCTGAACTGCCTTCAAGGGACGCCAGCATAGAGCCTACTGCAGTAATCCAGCCTGGATCACTGTGGCCTGGTGATCCTTTTCCTCAAAACCACAAGAACAAAGATTTGCAGGGATGCCAGCTGGGAAGGCAGCATGTTGCTCCAGCTCCTCTCTTCACAGGGGACTCCACTGCCACAGCATCAGGGCAGCCGGGCCCCATTACGGCCACAGGGACCCTGGTTAAGGGGCATCTGCTGTGCAGTGTGGCCAGAGACCCAGGCCCCCCCAAACACACCCCTTGCCTTGCAGCCCCTGCACCACGAACCCCATCCTCCACGTCTACCACCTCCTGGCTCAGAGGGTCCCGACGAGCAGGGCCAGCGCTTCCCCTTCCCATTTGTCTGGCTGGGATGGACCTGATCCTTCCTGCTGCCCACCACCAAAATGCCACAGCAAGGTCAAGACTTCTTTCTCCTCCCCAGCCACCTCCTCTCTCTCAGCTGCCAAAATCCCATGGACACAGAATACGGCTTCCCTCCGTATCTACAGACATTATGATCACTGGTCATCATTCATTGACCTTTTAGAATCCTACAGTTACAGCCCACATTCCCTCCTTATCTAAAGAAGGCCTATGTGCACTATGACCGATAGTGCACAATTAGTGAACCTCTGGTGAAGAGCATACGAAGGTGGAGTAGGCTGCTACAGTCTCCAAGCGTTCCTGCCCTCACCAGAAGTTCACCAATGGTTCATTAGGTGTAGAGCATGATTCTGTGCCCTGCACCTTAACCAACATTTACCAAAACTTACTTTTAAGCACCTGGGCAGCGGCCATTTGCTCTTCTTCCGGTGCTCCAGGGGCATTTGAGGAGGTGCCCAGAAGAGGACTGGCCCTGGGATTGGTCCCAGGTGAGTGGGTTGTTGTTACCTAGCGCTCGGAAGTGCACACACTAGTTAACGTTGGGTCATCACACTCCTTTCACACCCAGCAGACAGGAGGGAAAGTGCAAAAATGCCCAGGATTGTTTCCATGGAGCAGTGAACCACTGGGTCCTAACCAGACCGTCTTGAGGGCAGAAGAACATGTGGCCCACCAACTGCTTCTGGACATTCTCAAGCAGAAGACCAAGGCAACACCTTCACCTGCTCTGGACTCCGTGCAAATGGCCTTTGGAGGCTTCGTGCCTCTCTCTCCCATCTGAAGGTGGCACCCGGCCATACATTCTAGTACCCATTGATATACCTGTCCTTCCATGAATTTGTCTATAGGAACTGGATCAGGTCACAGCACACCTAGTCCAGCATCCTTCTTACACAATGGCTCACCAGTTGCTTCTGGACATCTCAAGCAGAAGATGAAGGCAAACCCTTCACATGCCCTCGGCTGACTGCAAACGCCCTTTGGAAGCATCCTGCCCCACTCTCTCTCCTATCTCAAGGTGGCACCTAGGCATCCATTCTAGTCATAGCTTAGCCACAGCTGGCTGGCTGTCAGCTTCAGATATGAGCAGATACATCCAACCATACTAAGAGAAGAGGGAGGAGGGAACCAGAGAGAGGGAACCAAATGCATGCCCCTTGGTCCACTGGTGTCCATGTGGCAGCTCCAAAGCCACTGAGATCTCAAGGTCATGGCCACCTTCTGTCCCCCTCCCTCCATAAAAAGCCCAGGGCTTTCCCTGCCTTCCTTCCCAATGGAGCCAAAAACACACCAATGGCCCAGAAGACACCATAGTCCCTTGTGGGGCACCCAGGACCCCGCAAAACATGGGAACTACACCTTGGCCAAGGCAGCGTTGTGGTTCCCGGAAACTGATGGCAACCTCCAAAGGCCTGAGGCACTCATTGCGGAGGTTCGCAGCTTCCTTGGTTCCGCCAAAGCGACTGCGCCATAGTTTAGAGAGACGCAAATGCCGGGTACCACAACCTTGGTTGCCAAGCGCTCGGCAGCAGGCAACACTGCTCTGCATGCTCCAACAGCAGCAAAAATCCCACCTGAATCCCCCAGAGACTTTATTTCTGCCTCCCACGTGGCTCTTTTCTAAACGGAGGCTGCAAAATTGTCACAGGATTAAATTTAGACTCCATTTATCACATGTGGGCTAACTGCATTCCCTGGGCATGATCCTGAGCAAACACAAAGCCGCCACCTTACTGCAGCTATTATTTATTTTTAAATATTCCTATCATACTTCCCATTAAAACACATAACCTCAATGCACTTCACAACATGTTATTAAAAGCAGATAAATCCATTAGAAAATAAAAACACTGTTAACATCAAAGATACATATATATTCATTTTGGAAAGGCTGCTTAGATAAAAAGGCAGGTAGTGAGAGGCATCACCTGAAAGCCAGGGGCGATTTCCCATTTCCTTTCTGTCCACCAGGTGCGAAAGGAGCGCTATTAACCAATGCTGACTAGCGTTCACACTTGGAGCCCTAGTCAACTTTAGCCGTCCCCCACCGTAACTGAATAGTTAACTGATTCAATCGCGAGGCCAGTCCTCCTCTGGGTGCCACCATTTTGGCTGCAGTACCCTCTGCACCTGCATGCATCAGAGCTGGTGCCATGACGACGCTGACACTCTGCACTGACAGCTGCATCTACGGTCATCCAAGGTGCCAGCGCACTGGAAGAGATGCGGATGGTTGAGTCCCTGGACGCTCCAGGTAAGTTTCTGGCAACTAGTGATCTTCTGGGGAGGCAGGGCACACTTGGAGGCTGTAACAGGCTCCTTGAAGTGCCAATGCTTTTCACCAGAAGTTCACTAATTGTTCACTAGAGGCTGTAGTGTGAATAGGTCCCAGGAGTATCCGCATCACATGAACACCAGAGTGAAGACTGGTCCACAGGTTATGTGACGCCGCCACCCTCAGTAGTCCTGGACACGGGAGGCATGTTACCTGCACTCCTTCTGTGTTCTGGATTAGGGCTGCACGGGTCCACTAGTACACCGTCTAAAGGGTCTACCAGTGATCCAGATTAAGGCCACTTCAGTCTGGACCAACCTCTGTCTAAAGCAGATGGAGCTGTGCCAGTGGAGGGCGAGGTTTCCTAGACCCGCATTAGGGTGCAGATCTGGAGGCCTAGATGCAGACTGCACGGGACCTTAATCTGAAAGGGTCTGTCTTGGCAGGATTCAGCTCGGGATTGATCTTGCCCATCACTGCATGCAAACACCAGTTCAGGACATTCACCATCTCTCCTGGCTTGAGATGTAATGGAGAAACAGAGCTGGCTGTTGCCTGCAGGTGACACATCTCTCCAGAACTCCTGATGACCTCTCCCAATGACTTCATATGGATGTCCAATAGCCCAGCTCAGCCACCAGGCTCCAAGGCTTAACCATCTGGAGAAGGTCCCCGCAGGGCAGATGGAACCACTATAACCCAGTGCCCCCCACTCCCATCCCACACAGGCTAGGCCTAAGAAGCCAAGGGGGGCAAGGGTCCAGAGATGGGCTGCCAGAGGCCAAACAGCCACAAGAACCTTCCCCATAGGCTCAGGGTTTCAACAACTAAGGGGACCTTCAGAAGGCGGCTGGTCATTCCTTCACCGTTTCCTGGTTAGTCAGTGCCATGGGAAATGGTGATTCTGCACTTCCCTTCCATCCGCTGGGTGGGAAAGGACTGTAATCACCCAACACTGGCCAGCGCTCACAGGTCGCTCACAGACTAAGCCGCACATGATCGGTCGTTCACCTGTGACCGATCCCAGGGCCGGTTCTCTTCTTTTGGCTGCAGTGCCCTCCACAACTGCCTGTCAGCGCCATTACCATGACGACATTGATGGTCTGTGCATGCGCAGTCGTGTCTATGGTGGTCCAAGGTGCCAGCGAGCTTTAGCGGCACCTCAAGACAACCCTGGAGCACCAGAAGAGGTGCAAATGGCCGCTGCCTGGAAGCGCCATGTAAGTGATTTGGTAAGATTAATAAAGGTGTGGAGCATGATTTCATGCTTCACACCTAGTGGATGATTAGGGACCTTCTGGGAAGGCAGGGGGCGCCTGGAGGCTGTAACAGCCTTCTCAAGGTGCAGACGCGCTTCCCCAGAAGTCTCCTCATCATGCACTCTGGGCTGTAGAGCGAATTAGCCTCAGACCGTTGCCTCTTTCCCCCCAGAAAGTTCCCTGAGCCTCATGCAGAAGACCTTGCAGGAGCCTGATTTTTGCAAACTCCCTTTACTTATGGAGCGGCCTTTGGATGTCCTCTCCTCAGGGTAAACAAAGCCACAGGCCCTTAAATTTCCCAGTGCCTCCATATATCTGCCTGTCCTTCCAGGTCCTCTCATTCATCAAGGCCAAATTTCACGCCTGGGCCCAACCTAAACAGCACCGTTTAAAACATTGCCAGCCCCCGCTGAGCGCAAAGTGCCCTCTTGAGAGTTTGGAGACAGATCATGGCAAAGGGCATCGAAAGGGTGGTCGGGCGGGTGGGTGGGCAAGCAGGGGGTCCATTTGTGGACGCAGATCGGGAGACATCGGAAGCTGGGGAAAGAGAGCCAGTCCCCAACGAGACAGAAGCAAATGAGTCTTCAGTCCAGCGACTACGGCGGCCGCGGGAGCTAATAAACACAGAGACATCAGCGCTAAATTGTCTTCTGAAATCCTCTATCAGTGTTCACATTAAGGGCTCCTTCGAGCAATTTCAGCATATTAATAATAGATGCCACATAATTACACCAGGGCGCTTGCAGAGCCCGCCCTGCTCTTTTGCCAGGGGCTGCTGTCATGGGTGCAGTCTGCCTGCCAGCCAAGCAACCCTTGTGGGCACCTGGGGGGGGGTTCTGGATGGGAGGAGGGCCCTGCCAGGGAACTTCTGCCACAAAGGGGGATGCCAACTAGAGCTCCTTCAGCTGATCAACCCCCCCACCCCCATAGTTTCCCTAAAGCTCCCAAGCTCCTGGGGCCCATGGAGATGGAGGACGTGCAAGGATGACCCCCTCCCAGCGGTTTAGGGGTGTCCCTGTTCTGGGCTGGCCCTCAGGATCCACAAGTATTATTGTTTATTTAGTTATTTATTTATATTTATATTTCTATCCCACCCTATACCCATAGGTCTCAGGGCGGGTAACTAAATTCAGTGCATTAAACAAAACAATATATCTTAAAACAGTAATATCTACAACATTTAAAAACCAACATGCTAAAACAAAACAAATATATATTAAAAAACACATTGAGGTCTACTGCTGATTAAAGGCCCTTGATCTGAATTATTCTTTGTCCAAACCTCCCCACAGCTTCAATGTTTGTGCAAACTTCACAGCCACCCCCACCCCCAACTGCCTCCAAATCCCTAAACACGGAGGCTGGCCATCCACACGCCTTCTGGGTTCCAGCTCAAGGACCTCAGTCCTCTTATGAACCCAATTAAAAAGATGCACAAGAGATCCGGATCAAGGGCCTCTTAATCTGGATTCTGCTCCTTCTAGAACAAGTGGAGCATGAACCACAAGGGCAGGGCCTCCTTGATCCACCTCAATGTGTGGAGTGGCAGAACACATAAAAATGTCAGACATGCTCACCTGGTCCAGCAGCCTGTTCTGCCCCTGGCCAACCACCTGCACAGAGAAACCCACCAGCTTCTCCTGCTCTCAGTGCCCCCAAAGCCAGCCTTCAGTGGTGACCACCTCCTCCTACCATCAGAGCCAGTAGCCATCGCAAGCCCTGATTTTGGTGACTCAGTCCAAACCTTGTACCAGCTGCCGGAGCTGGTAGCCAGACTGGAATGCTTCATCTGGGGTCCAGTTCCATTGGGTGGCCTCTGGTTCTAGCATTCGGGGAAAGGGAGAAAAACTCCCTCCATCCATTGCATCCACCCCATGCAATGCCCGGCACATGAGTCTAAGGAGGGAGAGACCAACTGGGAATTCCCAGCAGTCTTTGAAGTCCTGCAGATGCGGCAAACTTTGATGCATAACCCATCGCTGCTCCAGTTGCCCTGAGTTTCTTGACTTCAAGTACCTTGGACAACCCCATGGGACCCCCTCCCCCCCCCAAAAAAAAGACACCAGCCCCTGCTATTCTTAGGACTTTTCCATGCCTTAGAGCAGTGGTTGGCAAACTCATTAGTCAACAGAGCCAAATATCAACTGTATAACGACTGACATTTCTTTTGAGAGCCAATTTTTTTAAAATTAAACTATATAGGTAGGTACACTGTTATTAATTTAATTAGGGTACTCCTAAGCTGGAAGAGCCACACTCAAGGGGCCAAAGAGCCGCATGTGGCTCCCGAACTGCAGTTTGCAGACCCCTGCCTTAGAGTAAGCTCTACCTGGACGTTACCATCTTCCCCCTGGAGTGCTTGGCAGCTTCTGAGTCATTTGGTCTGGCTTCAACAAAGACTTTGCAGCAGCATGGAACGCCAGGCTTTCCTGGGAAAGCGACGTGGCTTTCTAAGTGACATCTCTGGTGCACACAAATCCACAAAGCCTCTCTGCATGCCTTGCCCCACAGAAGAGCATCCAAGATGCCACGGACACCACATGGCATTTACCGACAACCCCAAAATGAGCAAATCAGCCCAGGAACTGGGTTTTATTATTTTGTGGCACAGAGAGATGCTTTCGCCTAGTTTTGACTGTCTCACTCGCTGACTCACTTGCAAAGTTGCTATGAGCGCCAAGGATGGAGCAGACAGACGTAGAACCTGCTGGTGCTGCAGACCCACTGGAAGAGAGAAAGAGGCTCTTGCCTTACTACCTCTTTTCTTATTTCTTCTTTTATCAGTTTCTTCCCAGTTTAGCCAGAGGAGCCGCCTGAGACATCCCTGGATAAGCTAGCTGGTGCTGTTCCTTGTACAACATGGCCCCCTTGTGCATGGTTGGTGACAGTCGTATCAATGGCTACTAGAATGGATGCCCAGGTACATCCTCCAGGCTGGAGACAGGCAGGAGGCCTTTCAGGGCCATTTCCAGGGATGTGAGAGCAGATGAAGGTTTTGCCCTTGTCTTCTGCTTGAGATGCTCATGGGCAATTGGTGGGCCACTGTGTCTGACAGGATGCTGGACTAGATGGGCTGTGGCCTGATCCAGCAGGGCTCCTCTGAGGTTCTTATGGACTAGATGGGCTGTGGCCTGATCCAGCAGGGTTCCTCTTGGGTTCCTATGGACCAGGTGAGCTGTGGCCTGATCCAGCAGGGCTCCTCTGAGGTTCTTATGGAGTAGATGGGCTGTGGCCTGATCCAGCAGGGCTCCTCTTGGGTTCCTATGGACTAGGTGAGCTGTGGCCTGATCCAGCAGGGCTCCCCTGAGGTTCTTATGGACTAGATGGGCTGTGGCCTCATCCAGCAGGGCTCCTCTTGGGTTCCTATGGACTAGGTGAGCTGTGGCCTGATCCAGCAGGACTCCTCTGAGGTTATTATGGACTAGATGGGTTGTGGCCGGATCCAGCAGGGCTGCTCTGAGGTTCTTATGGACTAGATGGGCTGTGGTCTGATCCAACAGGGCTCCTCTTATGTCCTTATATTCTTAAAAGTCATTTCCTTTGTTTAATGCAACCTTGGAAGCTTTCATGTGGGTTCTGAGGCACCAGTGACTTAGACTAGCAGACTGGGTCTGCAACACCATTGCCCTGTTGATCCTCTGGGCCTTCCTTGCACGGTGCTATTGACTTTGGCTGAGATGAGGCGCCCATGGCTGTCTCAATCCCTTTTTTTTTCATACTTGGGAATTGGGCTCCGTCCAAACTAGGGGAATAAAGCACCATCATGGTGCCGCTATGGAGGGATTGCTAGACGTAGCCCGAACCCCAGTGCTGGTTGTCAGTTTTCCAGCAATGGTGCCTTTTCTTACGTTGGGGACAGAGTGGTCATTTTAGCTCCATCTACCCATGGCCATCCATGCACGATGGCAGCTTGCACTTCCAGGAATTCCTCACCAGCCAAATACCCAGATTTGAGCATCACAAAAACATGCCAGGACCACACCATGGCCAGCAGCATCTAGCTAGGAAGCAACGATGCCAGGATATCCAACCACCATTTTATACAAGTGATGACCGCTCGCTTTGCAGCTCTGTCACTTTGGCCTCCCCTCCGTCTTCCTTTTGCAGAGATAACAGCATCAGAGTCAACAAGCACAACAAACCAACAACCCCACAGGAAGCCCTTCCCATGTAAACCAATAAGGAAAGCTTTCAAACTTTCTCACTGGAAATGGCCATCAGATCATTCCAGCGTGTGCCGGATCACGTTCTGCTGAAAGAAACCCTTCAAATGGCTGGTTCTGAGCACGGAAGGTTGCGACTCAATGCGCTCCGCATCTCTCTAGGCTGCAAACACCTCTTCCGCCTCTTCAGTGGGCGACTGAAAGGGTGAAGAGGAAGTTTTGCACGTCACAAAGAGCTGCCTTAAGCCACTTGTCACGCGCGAAAGCCGATCCAAGGGAGGACGCAGGCTATCGGCTGGGTTCATCTCTCGCCCCAGCTGCCGGCTCCCTGAGCAATCTCCACAAAGCCTGTGCTCTCTTCCTGCATCCCTGGAGATAACAACCCAAGCCTTTCTTGCAGGGCTGTGATAAGGATTACTGAGGTAACACGTAGCTTTGGAGGGTTACCAGGATTTCACCGGGCCTGTTTCGCCAAAGACCTGCCAGCCCTACTTAGCCAGCGGAAGGACTGAGCACATAATATTGCAAAATCAAAAGGTTTTGTTCAGAAGGGAAGAAGAAGAAGGAGTTGGCTTTTCTACACATCTTTTCTCACCCATTTGAGGTGACTCAAAGCAGCTGACAAACCTTCTGTTCATCTCCCCACAACAGACACCCTGTGAGGCAAGTAGGGCTGTGAGAGCTCAGCTGTGACTAGCCCAACGTCATGCAGCTGGCGTCATGGGGGAGTGTGGAATCAAACCCAGTATTCCCACAGAAGAGCCCAGCTCCCTAACCACTAGACCTAGGTTCACCTAGGTTGTAAGCCTAGATGAATCAGTTGCCTCCTTCCCAGTGAAGCATGGTTTCTTGGCTGTGGGAGGGGAAGAAAATTTATTTATTTATTTTATTTGTATTTCTATCCTGCCCTATACCCAGAAGTCTCAGGGCGGCTTACAATATTGTATTAATCTTAGACAGGTGGCTTTTCCTTCAGACAATGGCCGCATTCCCATTACAAGCTTAATACGGTTTCCCTAAACCGAAATAATAGAACCGGATGCTAACACAAATTTGCCTGATCCCATTACTTTCAACTTAATCATGCTGGATCCGGATTCTGAGGATCGTATGTGGCGTACATGACTCAAGGGGGGACTCAAGTGGGTACTTTCTAAAAGCTGCTTTTCGGGGCTGCCCTGCCCTCTTCCTCCTGGCATGAACGTGCCACTCATAAGGGGCCCCTTCACGGAGCCTAGCTGGTTGGCTGGTTGGCTGCCGCTTGCCTGGATGGAGGAAAAACTGCACTGGGCAGCCAGCGATTCTTTCCCTTCTTCTCCCCATTGCCCAGGGCACTCAGCAGCAGCGGCAACTCAAGCCCCCTTCACCCGCTCACCTCCACAGCCAAAGCCTTAAACATTCACACATCTCCCAGAACCTGCAGCTGCTTTCCTTTCTTTTCCCGTTCTAAAGGTCAGAACTTCCAGAATTGCACAAAATTGCAACATTGTTATCAGGTATGAAGTGGGTGGATTGCTACAGTGTAACCGCTGCTGTAAGTGGTGGATTTTTACAGTGAAATCACTATCTTTGGAAGCAAGCAATTGGGGGAGGGAAACCCTAAACATGCATTCTCATCCCACTAAAATGGTACGGTTCCCACAGTAAGAAGTGTAAAACATTTCAAATGCACGAACTGAAGTGGGACCTGTTGAAATTAGTGTTAACATTTGCAATGCTTTGGGGTGATTTAACATGTGGAAAGCGTGTTAAGCCAATCTGACGTGGGGACTGCGAGGATCGAAACCATTTCAAAACTGTTTTAAGCTTGTAATGGGAATTCACCCAATGGGTGGCCTGGTTGTCAAAAAACAGGGGATGATTTGGAGGAGAAACCGCACCAGAAAAGCCGTGTTTGAGGTGGAAAGGCACCCCAAAATGTTTAAGAAGGAGCCTCCCTGGCTTCCAATCTTCAAGATCTCCTAATTTCCCATTAGCTTCCCCCCGAACCCCTTTGCTTCCTTTCCTTAATTTACGTTGATATTTTGGGTCATGCTTCCAGTTGGGTTTTGACCAGGCCCTTCCTAAACTCCCCTTAGGGTTGCAAAGACATCTGCACCATAGTAGGGACTTGTGCAACCCTTCCACCACTGGTTTACTCCATTTACAAAGGATAAATTTGTAAATTTGTTCACTGTTTCCTTAAACACTGCATTTTATACAATTTTGTTCTCGCTTTGGAAAAAAATTAAGATGGGTGGGGATCTTTCCAGACTCCTTTCTTTCTTTCTTTCTTTCTTTCTTTCTTTCTTTCTTTCTTTCTTTCTTTCTTTCTTTCTTTCTTTCTTTCTTTCTTTCTTTCTTTCTTTCTTTCTTTCTTTTCTGGGAAAGAGGACCTTTTTCTGCACTTTGAGCAGCAGCTGCATTTCCAACCCCTGATCCAACTTCCCATCTGGCACCTTTCATGCAAGTTCTTACAGGATAAGACCCCTCGGAGTAGCTCACCCTGGGCAAGAACTAGGGAGGCTCCAGAAGAAAGTCACTTCCTGCCAATATGCGCCAGTCAGCCACCTTTGGGGGCCTCTTAAACAGAGCCACGGAATCAGCCCAGTGTAGGGGAGGGGGTTGTCTGCCGCCCCCCATAAACTGCTGCTGCTGCCTCCAAAGCCCCATCACTTCCCTGAGTTTGCCTTCTGGCTGACCCAGCTCTGGTGCCAGGTTTCCTTTCTTGCCTGCCTGGAAAGCAGAGGGGCCAGAAGAAGGCTGTAACTTTGCCAGGGTTGCAGGAGCGCTCTGGTCAAAGAGGCCGACGCTTTACTACCCGGTGTTGTGAGCGGCTCCCTCTTCCCGGACCGGCCGCTGCCCTTTTGTGTGCCCTCCAGAGCAGGCAAGAGCCACCAGCAAAGAGAGCATTGTTTGGACTGTCCGCCGCTGCACAGCACTCCCGGCGCCCAGAGAAAATTAACTTGACTTGCGCCCTTTATGCTGGGCCCTGCAGGCTGAAAGCCTTCCTGAAAGAGAACAGGCGGGCCATTCAGATATGTATTCAAGGGGGCTGGTGGTAACCAAGGGCAGGGCAGAGGGGCCGAAAGGAGTGCCCAGCCACCCCGGGCGAGGAGGGGGAGAACTGGGAAACCTCCCAGCTCCTCCCTTTACTCTGCTCCCCAGGTTGGCAGCTCACGGTTTTAGGGAGCAAGGGCGCCCAGGAAGACCCCTGGAAAAGACACACACAGAGAGAGGCTCTGCTCCCTTCTGCGATTGCAAGGTTAGAAAATCAATGCCATCTGCAACGGGGAGACAGTCATGCCCAATAAAGACTCTGCATACCCTTGATCACTGTTCCTGCCTCCACCTGGGGCTTTCTGGCTGCCTTCGGGGCTGGATTCAAAAACATGGACCTTCAATGACATGCTGCAAGATGACTGCAGGCGTCTCAAAGCCCTCTGCTAGCTGGGCCTAAGGAAGGTGGGGCAGGGCAGCCTAAAGGACATGTTTAGGATCCTGAAGCTTCATGGCTTGCCAGAACACAGTCTGTGGCCCTTTCTGCACGGACCTTTAATACATATTAAGGGTCCACATAGTACCCATGTAGCCTCTGTATCCACATATTATTGTGGATCACACGGGCCCCGACCCGGGCTAGTCAGCTCCATCTGCCTTGTACAGAGCCTGATCTGCATTAGAGGGCCCCTAAACAGGACCATTGGTAGTACTGTTTAATTGGTACCACCAGTGGCCTAGTGGCCCCAATCTGGCACACGGGAGTCGTGCGGAAGGCTTGCCTCACGTGCCCTGGGTCTGCCAGGTGGTGTTTTCCATATATTCAGAGGAGTCTCGTGTTCTAAATGCTCAGCGTGGCACAACTGAGGAACAAGAAGAACTTTAGTGGTAGACTGTAAATCTCGAGTTATCCGTAAACCTTTTGCTGGTGACCTTGGGTGAGAGAACTTCTCAGGCTTCTTCCCTAACACATACTGCCAGGTGCTAAGCGGATTAGAATAGAAGGTGAAACACAAAGTGTGATGCTTTCACCGGCTTGGAGGGAAGAACAGATGCAACTAGGTTGCACCAAATGAAATCATAAGGACCTCAGAGGAACTTTCCTGCTGGATCAGGCCACAGCCCACCGAGTCCAGCATCTCATCTCGCACCACGGCACACCGACTGCTTTTCAGCTCCAAGCAGAAGGCGAAGGCAAAACCTGCACCTGCTCTCAGTTCCTTGCAAATAAACTTTAGAGAAACTTCACCTGTATCTCCAACCTGGAGGTGGTACCTGGGCATCCATTTAGTTCACACATCATTTCTAGCTCATCTAATAACGCAAGCCACACTATGTTGCTTAATACTTAAGAGTCTAAAAGAGGAGCCCCGCTGGATCAGGCCACAGCCCACCGAGTCCAGCATCCCTTCTCACACTGTGGCCCACCAGTTGCTTGTGGGCATCTCAAATATAAGCCAAAGGCAAAAGCTTCACCTGCTCTCAGCTCCCTGCAAATGGCCATTAGCGGCATCCTGACTGTCCCTCCAAACCAAACTGGATGAATCAAAGCAGCTGTTGGCCACAAAAGACCAACTGGCACAGCTCCTGCTAGGGGGGGCTCTCAACCTGTGAGCACCCCCCCCCCACCCGCACTGTTTCCACAGCAGCCTGCTCACAGCCTCCCAGAAGTCTTAGGCTCTTGCTTGCGCTCTGTGGCTACATCCTCCCACCTGCCCCCCCCCCCCAGGCTGTCAGAGACCAGAGGAGACGCTCCGCTTGCAGTCCTGATGGAAGCCCGGCTGGCATCTGTTTCAGAGAAGGAGCCCTCGAGGTTCCAACAGGAACCATTGTGGAGCCTGAAAGACGCCTCCGGCCTTAATTGGGGCAGCGTGACAAGCCAGCAGGATGACTGACCTCAAGGCAGGCAGAAAATGAGAGGCAGCCTGACCTGCGCCGTGACACGGGGGTCTTTGTGCCCCCCCCCCCCTTGTAGGCCCTGAAAGGGCAGCTGGGAAAAGGGAAGCAGCCGTCAAAGGCAGCAGGAAGGAAGGATCAGGAGGGGAAGCGCGCATGTCCCATTCATCCCCACAGAGGGGGCACATTGACCGCAGCAAGGATTCCCACACATGCGAGGGGAGGGGGGGACTGTAGAGGGCCAGGCCACCATTTCTGGAAAGGACAGCCCTGGCAACCTTCATCCTCAGCTCTTCCATTACGGGATTTTCTCCCAAATGATTCCTCCTGCAGCGGATATTCCAGGAGCAAGTCATTTGGGGTATTTCAGCAACCAAACGGAGGTGCACTGGGCACCGCTGTTTTGACCTTCCCAATCATCCTCTTAAGCAAGCAGCCCCAGGGATCTCAACTAGTCGGACCAATTCAGGATAAGGGCTTGTCCACATCTGGGCTGCTGTGGCACTACATCCACGGCCCTCTTGCGGAAACCTACAGTGGCTCCAGCTTTCTTAAAAACAGCAGGCCTACGCTCTTTTGTGCTACCGGCCACTAGAATGGAGGCCAGGTACATCCTCCAGGCTGGGAGATGGGCAGGGTGTCTCTAGGGCCATTTGTTAGAATTCAAGAGCAGGTGAAGGTTTTATCCTTGTCTTCTGCTTGAGATGCCCAGGAGCAATTGGTAGGCCACTGTGTGAGACAGGATGCTGGACTAGAAGGCCTGTGGCCTCATCAAGCAGGGCTCCACTTACATTCCTATGTTCGTACTTTCTCCTTCAGCAACAAGCGTGGTCTGACCATACTACCCAAACAGCAGAATACTCCAGAGTGGTGTACCACGGAGTCTTTCCTGGAACAGGCCCTCAAGTGTGGATGGCCTTGTTTCAGGACCAGCTGGAGCACTTCAACAGGGAACTATTACTGTATTACAGTTCCAGCTGGGGTGATAAAGTCCACACAAACGCAGAAATGATCAGAAGACAACCTTTGATCTGGATCATGGACTAGAACAACACCATCAACTCTGAACATGGACTAGAACGACACCATTTAGCTACCTTTGGGGCCAGCTTCGGCAAGCTCCAACAACCAGAAGGAAACGTTCCTGCCCTTGGAACTTCAAGGGACCCATTTTGCAGTGAGCCTTTTATGGGTCCCCCAATAAACCAGAACATTGACTCATCTGCCTTCTGTCCAATTGCTAGCTGCTACGTACACTGTTTAATCAGGTCCAGCACTAATCCACACCAAGAACCTCCTGATAATGGGTGATTTCGCACTTCCCTTCCCGTCTGCAGGACAGGAAAGGGGCTCGATCACCCAATGTTAACTAGCGGTCGCATTTGCAAATGCTAGCTAATGACAGCCTAAGCCCCACGCGATCACCTGTGACCGATCTGGAGGGGCGGTCCACTTCTGGGTGCCACCATTTGGTTGCAGCATTCTCCAGAACTGCGCATGTGTCAGCGCCGTTACCATGACGAAGCTCACGCTCTGCACATGCGCAGTCACATCTATGGTCATCCGAGGTGCCAGCGTGCTTTTGGTCAATGTTGCTTAAGGTGTGGAGCACAATGTTGCTTAAGGTGTGGAGCACATGATCAATAATTAGAGAACTTCTGGGCAGGCAGGGGGTGCTTGGAGGCTGTAGCAGCCTCCTTCACATGCGTATACCCTTCCGCAGACATTCCCTAATCTTGCACTACCGGCTGTAGTGCGAACAGGCCCCTGGATTACGATCCATCTGGCTCAAGTGGAGACAAAAAGAGGTCCTGAGGAGCCCCATAGTTTTGATTTATCCAGAACACAGGGAAGTGCAGAAGGCCCCCTTGTTCCACACTGGCTGATCCAAATCACGCCCAGTGAGCAGAGAAAGGCCCTCAGCTTTGTAGCAGAGTTTGGATACAGAAAAGTTCCCTGCAGATTAGGTATTTGACATCTAAAGCATTTATTCTGAGGAAAGATGTGTCAAAAATATGCATTTCACATCAAAAACACACATGAAATGTATGTCCTGGCTTCTTCTTTCCTTTTTTTTAAAAAATCTACATAAAAAAAAGGATGGCAGAGATCTTCAGTCACTTCTGGAAAATGCTGAGAAGCAAGTAGAGGAGGCTCAGACCCCTGGAGACACCTTCAATCTCCCGTCAGCAAATTCAGAGGACATCAAAATACTGCGCCCCCCTTCCTCATCACTCACCTGAATGTGGGCTGCCAGCTGAATTTGTGTATTTACTGATAACATTCGTACCCCATGCATCACCTGGAGGTCCCAGGGTGGTTCACAGCGTACAAGGAAAACGCAAAATGCTAAAACCTATTTAAAATATAGCCCATCCAACCTCTCTCCCGCCCTCTTGCCTTGGCTGGCCACCTCCAGAGAAGCTAAGGATCAAAAGCCCAGGTGAAGAGGTGTGTTCTAACCAGGGGCGATTTTGCACCTCCCTTCCCATCCACTGGGCGAGAAAAGAGCGAGATTAAGCAACGTTGACTGGCGCTTGCACTTGGAGCACTAGTCAACTTTGGCCATCCCCCCCCCCCCCCCCGCCGCCGGGTGATTGGATACTTACCTCATTCAGTCTGGGGCCTGGCCATGAGAATGCTGACACTCTGCACACTTGCACTCGTGTCTATGGTCCTGAGGTGCCAGCGTCCATGCATGGCACCGCAGACAACCCCAGAGCACAGGAAGAGGTGCGGATGGTCACACAGCTGGACGCTCCGGGTAAGTTCCTGGTAAACGATTTCGTGTTCCACACCTAATCAACAATTAGTGAACTTGTGGTCCGGCAGGACATGCTGGGAGGCTGTAGCAGATGCTCTTCTCCAGAAATTCACTAGTGCTTCACTAGAGGCCGTTGTGCAAATAGGCCTCAAGTGCCCAAACCATATAAAGGTGGCAGCTGGCATACCTCCATGGCAGACTGCCACACAGCCAGGCCACGCCAATTCCATAAAAGCCAACACCCTTGTAAAAAATTCACCACTTGCATCTTAGCGCATACAGCAGTGGTTCCCAAACTGTGGTCCACCAAGTGTTGCTGGCCAACAGCTCCCAAGCATTCGGTGCCAGTCCCAGGGTGGGTGGAATTCTGGTTAGTTGTTAGGAACATCTGGAAACCACATCCTGAGAGCCACTGCACTCCCAAGACCTGAGCTGTAGTCCCTGCCTATCTCCTCTGGAAGCCAGATCGCCCCTATCCACCTGCTCAACTCCACTTGAGTTCCTGTCCGCTTTGCTTCCCAATGGAATGGGAGGGTGAGCACCCTGGACCTGTCCCTGAAGAACGCTTTGCAACCCAGCGGCTCTGTTCTCTTGCAAACTGTTTGTCTTTGGCTGCCCTCACTCATTAAACAAAGCAATGCAAATTGAACTGCTTCTGTTAGATGCCTCCTAGGTATTTTAACTTAGCCTTGCGTTGGATTTCCTTTCTGGAAACAGCACAGTCCCTCCAAAAAGCACAATCTAGAAACTGCTTCATTTCAGTAGTTTAAGTGAGAACTACACTTGAAACTGATTTACCTTTTAGCTCGAACTTGAGAATACAAACTGAAGAACTTCAAATATTAGGAGTTGCTTCCTCCCCATTTTTTCAGTCTTCCAAAGCTGGCCACCCTCTCTTGGCCATTTCCGGGTTTCAGGTTCATGGGGGGACTCACTGGGGCTGGGATCACACACCGGGCTTTGGGGGCATTCATCTTCTGAGACCACCTCAGCCACGGGCAAGGAAAATCCTCTCCCCACATCATGCAGTTTTTTAAAAAAATGTGACTTCCCTTCCCTTCCCTGCTCTTTTTCTGTTGGCTACTGCTGGTCCAATTTTAAGTGGATCTGGTTGATCTGTGGCCATAGCGCTCTCAGGTCCAAGAGCAGGTTTTGGTACCTGCAGAAAGGGGGTTCGGGGCAGGGTACATGTCTATTTTCTGATGATCTATAGAGCCTCAGATGCTTTCCAGAGGTGCCTGTTTTAGTGGGTTTGAACATACCTTCGATGTCCATCAGAAACTGGGGCCACATGGTGCAGAATGCAGCAGTTGGACTGCTGCCCAGAACAGCTGGCAGCACCCACATTACACCAGCCTTAAAAGAGCTGAACCCAATTCAAGGTGGTACCGCCAGCCACTCAGGCCTTAAATGGCTTGGGAATGTCCCATACTGATTGGCCTGCACCTTAGGATCTGCAAGGGAGGCCCTTCTGGTTGTACCTCCACCTTCATTATATTCAGGACGGGGTCTTCTCTGTGATGGTCCCCAGACTATGTGTTCAGGAGAGCAGTGAAGATGCGCCTATTTACTCTGGCTAAGGAATCAGCTTCCCCTCCCCTCCTTCTGCCCCCATTTTTGTTTTTAGGGGGTTCATTTCATATTTTGTTTTTATCACTGTCCCTCCGGTTATTCAGTGGGATGGAAGCGCAGGAGAAGTCAAAGTCTCCTTTGCGCAGCGGGAGCCTCATCAGACCTTCCACCATGATGCTCCACTGGAGGCCTGAAAAGATTTGCCCCCCCTCCCCCCCTTAGGTCCTCATTTGATTCAAGTCACCGGCAAGGCAGAGTTGGAAGCGCCCTGCCTGGCCCTTGACTCCTGGGGGGGGGGAAATTTCTGCCCATCACAAAACCACCAGACAATTCAGCTTGACTGATAGTCTTTCAGGAGGAGAGGCCCTGGGAAAGGGGGGTCAGCAGGTCTGGTCTGAGGCTCTTTAGGAAAGGTGGGAGGGGCCCAGGTCTCTTATCCAAGACTGAATGGAAAGGGGCTTTGTCAAAAGAGGAGAAGGCAAATGGGAGAGCAGGGATTTGCCACTTAACGGCATTGTGATTTCTGCAAAATCTAAATAGCGGCGCTTGAGGCCAAGCGATGCTGGAAAGGCGCCGCAGCCTCAGCCTGGAGCTGCTGTCTCAAAATGCAGCAGCACAGCAGTTCCTGCTCCGGGGAGGCAATCGCCCCCACTGCGCACAAACAACACATTGCTCTCCCTTAGAAAACCAGTTTGGACTCAGTGCCATCAGCTTCTGAGCGGATGCCTGAAATGCAGCAGCTCCAAGAGGCAAAAAGTGTGTGGGGGGGGGGGGGACGGGGGACGGACGCACGACCCAATCTGGCCAAGTGACACCATTGTTTTATAAGTTTGGCTCTGAGTCTGAACTGCTCAGTCCTTCAAGAAGAAAAAAGAGCCCTTTTGTGTGTTGCTTGGAAGCTTCCTTCCTTCCTGGGTTTAGCAAAACAGCCATCCTCTCTTGCGTTCTCTACATTTTTGCTGGTGAAGCTACCTCTGATCTGGAGAGGGACGTGCCACCGCGCAGAGGATTTTGTAAAAAGTGACATGTTTGGCCCCTTCATCCAGCCACCCAGGCATCCGTCCGTCGGTCCATTCTGCCTTTAAAGAGTCAATGATTAACCGTGCATTTCTGCATTCAGCAAACAATGAAACTGCTCAGAGCTGCCCTGCGCTGGAAGACGACACAAGCGCTCAGTTACATCTCACAAACAGCTGCCACCACCAAAAAGGATTAAATAGCCCCAGGAGCCATTTTTAAAGGTCTGGTTGGCCTCTGGAGGAAGGCGTCCCGCTCAGGGTCTCCATAACGTTGCCAACAGGGCGGTGCATGAATGCGCTTTTCGACATTCGATTTGTAACAAACGGAATATTGGAAAATCCAAATTAGTCTGAATGAGGAAAAATGAACCTCCGGACATTCAATTTGTATACGAATATCCAAATGAGTCTGAATCTGTACTAATAACGAATATTTTGAATATTTGTCTACATCCCTAGCTGCAAGCACCGTGCGACGAAGACAGCTGGCAATTTTGCTTGCGCGAAGTCCAGCGCAGGGCTGGCCGCAGAGAGGGTGACCTGCCAGGCCTGGAGCACGAGTGGGCAGCAATGAGGACCCGCTCCAAGGACCACTGCTGGGCTACAGCACCTCTGCATAAGGCATTCTGGTCGCTGCTGCAGAACAGAGCCAATAAGCAGACGAGTTGTTCCAGGGCTCAACTATTTCCGGAAGGTCAGGGGCAGGCCAAGGCAGGCCTTCCAAGGGGCGCCTGCTCCAGCCAGGGCACCAGACCGCCTCAAGGAGTGTCTCTCCCGAATCCCCCAGAACCTGAACGGCGCCTGCTGGCATTCCCATCACGAAGCTTCCCGATATTAGCTCAGCTCTTCTGCCCTAAGCCTCTGCTTCTTAGGCACACTCATTATTAAATCCTTAAATTCCTCTGCTTAACCCTCTCAGAAGCCTTTTTGTAGTGTTTGCTTCTGTAAAATGGGAAGAGAAGCCACCAAAGATGCTCTGACGAGGGGTGTGTGAAATCCAGCTTGTGTTTGAACAGTCGGTATTCCTGGATGTTCGTGTCGAACCGAACATGCAGTGGTTCACCCATCCAGAAGTCTGATCCACCTGAATCTGCTCCTGCTCACAGGCGTAAACCAATGGCATTTTTTGCTTGTTTTCAAACGAGTTCAAAATTGAACAGACACCATCCATTTGTTCAACTCATCGAATGCATGTTCAGCTCAAGCCGAACCTAGCCCGTGATTTCTGTTCGTGCACATCTCTAACGGCCACAGAGTTACAGCCGCGGGGTGCGGGTCTTCTATCCTCGTTCATTCGCTTTCTTTTCTCTGCTCCTTTTGGTGAGCAAATGCCGCTCCTGAATGCATCCCTTGGGTCTCTTGACCCTCCATGTGTGGGATTCATATCGGATTGAAGAACATTCATATCAACTTCAAATCCCACTATTTATTTATTTATTTACATTTTTATCCAGCCCTATACTCAAGGGTCTCTAGGTGGCTAACAACATTTAAAACCAAACATTATTAAAACAATAACAGCATGTATTAAAACAACACCATCCGCAAGTAGGAAGGGGAAAGTGTATCCCCGTTTAACCAAAAGCCAGGGCTTTTTCACTGCCTTCCTAAACGTGCGCAGTGAGGGTGATCGATGCATCACAAGGGGGAGACCATGTCACAGCCTAGGGGCCATCACTGAGAAGGCCCTCTCCTGGGTGCCCACCTCTTTTGCTGTTGAGGGTGGTGGGACAACCAGGAGGACCTCCCCTCCGGATCTCAAGGCACGGGCAGGTCACTACTTTCGAAGGGGATCTATTTGAACAATACGGATTTTCTTGCATTTGAATCAATACGAATTGAACACAAAAAACGAAAACAAAAAACATTCATTCACATCCCTACCAGCAACACTTCAAAAGGAGGAACACAGGCAGAGCAGCTTCCAGACACAACACTTTTTCAACTACAGGAGGCGTAGCTTTATTGTGTCCCAATGACCAGGGAATACAAAGTCCTGTGTCCAGTTCTGGGCACTCCAATTTAAAAAAGACATTGACAAACTAGAGCCAGTCCAAAGGAGGTCTACCAAAGTGGAAAGCATGTCCTACAAGGAAAGGTTGAAGGATCTAGGAATGTTCAGCCCACAGAAGAGAAGATTGAGAGGAGACGTGATGGTGGCCTCCAAGTCTCTGAAGGGCCGTCACAGTGCAGAGGGATCGTCCCTCTTCTCACATGCACAAGGCGGGAGGACTAGAAACAACGGGATGAACCTTCAAGGGAGTCAATACAGATTAGATATGAGGGAAAAACTCCCTGACAGTGAAGGCAACCAGTCAAAGTTGCCATGGGAGGTCGTGAGCTCTCCTTCGCTGGAGGTCTTCAAGCAGAGGCTGGACTTGCATCTGTCTGGGATGATTTAGGAAATCCTGCATTGCATTGAGGAGGGGGTTGGAGTGGATGACCCTGGAGGTCCCTTCCAACTCTAGGACTCTACGATAACCACAGAGGGGGTCAAAATGTACAATCTACAGCAAAGAAGCAGGTCCAAGGTGATCACTCTTAGTCTCCGGTTCTAAGATACTTTTTCGTTCAAGAGAGCGCCCCATTTTTCCCCTCCTGCCCCCTGGCACCAATGCTTTGTGCAGCTCTCAGGCCTCTTTCCTCTGCCCTCTGGAGCCCAGGGAGGGCTCCTGACCCCACAAAAGGGAAACAGGGAGTGGCTCTTCACTCCCTTGGCAGGCAGATCAAAGCGCCCATTTACAGACCCCTCCTTTTTACACACACACCCCACAACCCCACAACTGCTCCATCCAGCGCCCTCTTTGTCTGCAGGACCTAAAAAGAGATTTGAAAGCTACACCTGCCCCCCATTTGCTTTGACTCCAGAATGAGATGGGAAGTGGGGGGGGACTCTGAAAATGCCGACACAGGCCAGGAGGAGGGGGAAAGTGAGCACACGGCTGGACAGAATGCAGGAAGGGACAGACGGACAGATGGGAGCAGCACATTTAAGGCTGTAGCAGCTCCTGTTCTGATCATTTCATCCTTCCCTCCCCAGGCACCTCCAGGCACAAGGCGAGGAAGATGCCCAGAGGGGGAACAAGCTGATCTCAAAAGAGGAGGAACAAATTGGAGATTTCCGAAAATAGAAACAGAACGGAGAACATGCGCCACGGCTGTTCCTTCAGTAAATTCTCAGAAGTGAAAAAAGCCCAGAAACTGGGGGATTTATGGCACCCACAGTGGCAGCAGTTGAACCCGAAACCCACAAGCACCCCTGGCCTTTGGGGGAGACCGGAACCAGGTGCTTTCCAGTGGCCACAGAAGCTGCTACTGTGGCTCTCCTGAGGCCAGGCAGGGCAAGGGGCCACCATCCCCATCAGGACAGGGTGGAGAGAAAGAGGAGACCTGGCGGGTCAAAGGCGCAACTCTCAGCGGAAGGCGGAAGCAAGGCCCACCCACTTCTGGGGGCTGAGAAGAGCACCGGCCCCATGCCGCCGCCTCAGATGGCTCCTCCTGAAACTTCCAAAGCGCAGGCGACTGTGCCACCGGCTGCTGCCTGCCCAGAAGCACACGGATCTCTTCCTCTGCGCTCTGAATCTCACGGACCAGATGGCCAAACACGTCCCTTTCCTTCGTCTCCCAGGAGGGGCCCGCTGGGCCTCACCGGTGCATGCGTTTCAATGGGCACATGACAAACCCTGAACCTTTGGCCAAAGGAACTCTGCATTAAACCTCAGAAGGCCTTGAACCTCAAATACTCCCTCCCCCTTCGGCCTGCCTATTCTTTGCTTGGCAGGGGCAGGAAACTCCCTGCTCCCTGCATCTCCTTTAACTCTTGAATCTCCCCAGCACCTGACGAGACAAGAGACCCCTGGGCGGTGTGCAGAGAGCGTGGGGCCATCTTAACCTGACCCAAGTGGCAATGCATGCGACCAAATGCCCAGTGCCCTGAACAAAGGAAGAGCGCCGGCTTTAACAGCATGGAGCTGTAGGGAGAGACGATGCCCAGGCGCCAGCCTGCCAGCGGGATCCTATTCCAGGCCTGACCGTACTCCCACCTGGGCTGTGGTCACACTGAAGGTTTAATCCGGCTTCGGTCCACTTTCAGAGCGAGAGAAAACATCAGCAAAGTGACAAGACTATGGTCACACCTAAGATTTAATCCAGCTTCAGTCCACTTCCGGAACGCGAGAATACATCAGCAAAGTGACAACCAGTTTGCTTTTAGTGTTAAATAACTCAGACTGAGGTAACACCGAAGGTTTAATCTGGCTTCGGTCCACTTTCAGAGCGAGAGAACACATCAGCAAAGTGACAAGTGTTAAATGACTCAGTAAGTTCCCCTTTGGGATCGTTATTGTGGAGAGAAAATTGCCGGTCACTTTCCTGATGCGTTCTCTCGCGCTGAAAGTGGACCGAAGATGGATTAAACCTCAGTTCTGACCACAGTCCTGGAGCCTGAAGGTGACACGGCCGTACTCCGTGAGAAAACGGGTTCGAGGGCAGAGCGAGGCCTCCTCCACCCACCCACCCCGACAGGCGTCCTCGGCCCCTTCGCCCAGGACCCACGGGCGGTTTAGGCGGCCAAAGGGGAGTGTTACCTGCGCGGCGCCCGACGTCCGCCCGGGAAACAGCCGCCCGATGCGGCCGCCTTCGTGGGAGGGCGAGGGCGACGGGGCGGCGGCGGGGCGGCTCCGGTGCCCGGTCACTCCATTGGACCTCCTCTGGCCGCCCCTCGGGAGAGCACCTGCCGCCCTCGGGCCAAGCGGATGGATGGACCGAGCGACGGATGGCTCGACGGACGGACGGACGGGGATTCGGCCGCGTCCGCCCGGCCATTGCCCTCCCGGGGACGGGCGGCGTCGGGCAGCCCGGCCCCCTTGGCCTCGCTCGGCCAGGGGCGGCGACGGAGGGCAGCGCGCGGGAGGGCGGAGGGGCGGCGGCGGCGCACGGCGGGCATCGGGCAGGCTGGCCGCGGCGGAGGGGCGGGGCGGGGCGGCCGGTCGAGCTTCCCAGTCGCCTTGGAGGGGCTCCGCTCCCTCCCCCTCCCCCCTCCCCTTCCGCTGCGTGCCCCCCCACCAAGAGGCCAGCCCTGGCAGCGGCGGCGGACAGTCCCCATTGTCAATGATGCCTCGAAGGCGCCCGACGCCGCTCCGGTTCTCCTTCTGCCGCCGCCGCCGCCCGCTCTGCCGCCGCCCGGCCGGAGGAGGAGGCGGAGGCGGACGGGGCGGGCGCTGGCGGGCAGCAGCTTCCCAAAGGGCACCACCGCGCTGGAGCCTCGGCCGGCGGGCGGGCTCACGGGCACAATGTGGCCCACGCCGCGGCAGAGGCGGCACCGTCGTGCCAAGGCAGCGGCTGCCACACAGAGGCGGAGGGAGCGCGCGGCGGAGGAGCAGCGACGGTGGGCGCTCGGCGGACGGTGCCCGTCGTGCCCAAAGCGGCGCCCCAGTGGGGCCTCTCGGTCTCCTTCCCGGGTGGCACCTACCACCCCCTTACCCGCTACACGCGACGTTTCCGCTTTGCTCCCGCTTTGCTCTTCCCCCCTCCCGCCTGGAAAAAAAATGCCCCCCAGCCCAAGGCCGGCGGAGACCCAAGACTGGCACCCGGGCGGCCCCTGCTCCGACCCTGCCCGCTGCCATCCCGCATTGCTGCCGCGCACGGCCCTGGGGGCAAGGAGGGCGCCCGGCTGGCGGAGGGGGCGCAGTCACCGGCGCAGGTGGATGCAGGCTGCTTCCCCTCCCCCCCCCCGCATCCAAGCCATGCATTCGCTTGTTTATTTGTTTGCATTTTCCATCCCATCCTACACCCAAAGGGCCCAGGGCGGTTGCAAGAGTAAAGCCACAACCTAAAACGATCTGCGGTCTTCACCGCACAGAAACGGGCCCTTGGGAAGTGCAAAGTGATTCGCATTGGGGGTAAGGACCCCAGTGACGCTCATAAACTGGTAAAGGGCTGAGCTGGGGTTCTGGTGGACCCCTCGAGAAAGGGGCAGAGTCCAGGCGCGGTGGCAGTGAAACGAGGGAATAGTCAGGGATTAGAAAACAAGCCAGCAAGTGTTGTATGGCTGCTGTTTAAATCTAGGGTGAGGCCACATTCGGAATATAGTGTGGACAGTTCTGGTCACTGCACCTCAGAAAGGATATTGTGGAACTGGAGAAGGTGCAGAAAGGGCAACCGGAATGATTCAGGGGCTGGAACAAAATCCCTTACGAAACCAGGCTGCAACTTCTAGGCCTCTTCAGGCATTTAAGAGGGGACCTGATTGAAGGATATAAAATCATATGGGGTATAGAAAAGGTGGATAAACAAAACAGCACTGGAACCAGGGGGCACCTATGAAGCTTCTGGTTGGGAGACTGAGGACAGACAAGGTGTTGAGACAAATTCGTGGAGGACAGATGTTTCAATGGGCACTAGAATGGATGCCCAGGTAGCGCCTCCAGGCTGGAGGAATATCATTTTCAAAAAGTGGTACAAATATGGGGTTAAGCAATTTGACATACAACTGCCGACCTCTCACATTCTTGCCAGACCCTGCGTTCCCCTGAAAACTCTTGATAGTCTCTTAGGTCACATCCCCATGCACTATAAAGCCGGAATCGAATCTGGGTTGTGGGAAGAGGCTCGTGGGACAGCAAGGGCCAGATGACCCCCCTCATTGCTGCATCTTTACCTGTCAAACTGGGGTGATCATCAGACCAAGGGCGCCAGGTGTCCAAGCACTGGGTTTCCTGTGACAAGGAAGGAAGGAAGGAAGGAGGGAAGGAGGGAAGGAGGGAAGGAAGGAAGGAAGGAAGGAAGGAAGGAAGGAAGGAAGGAAGGAAGGAAGGAAGGAAGTCCCGTGTTCCCTGCAAAGTGACCCTTTCCTTGCAGTCTCGGGGCTCCCGAATTCTGGCCACTCTGACCTCCCTTTTAGACACCTTTTCTACAGTCTTGGCTAGAGAAAGGTAACCGGATGGCAGGAGGCAATTGCCGCGTCCTGCTTCTTTACCTCCACCTGCCGGCTCCTGGTTTTCCTGTTCCTAATACCCAGATGCTAGCAAGGCACCTGCCCGCCTCCCTTGCTCTCTTTCCTGGACTTTTGTAGCATCCAGGTACTTGGAAGAGGGTCAGAGATGCAAGGAGCCGGCAGAGAGAGGTCAGCAATTGGTCATTCTTGCACTGATACCAAATTTCCCACAATACTGATATACTGGACTTCGGGGGCCTAAATTGGGAGTGCCACGAATCTGTGTGCAGCCATTCCGACGTAGTCCCAGGAGAACTGTGGGTTTTCATCTGTGTGCACAATATTCATAACATTCAATATCCGTGAAACGGGGAGGTGGGAAAGTGGCTGCGCCAGTCACATCTG
The DNA here is from genome assembly GCA_023333525.1 of Aspidoscelis tigris stejnegeri. Classification (NCBI taxonomy): domain Eukaryota; kingdom Metazoa; phylum Chordata; class Lepidosauria; order Squamata; family Teiidae; genus Aspidoscelis; species Aspidoscelis tigris. The sequence continues at coordinate 1,574,251 of JALMGA010000007.1, forward strand.
CAATGGATCCAGAGTGCATTTGATGTGGATTGAGAGCAGATTCAAAGTGGACTCATGGAGGAGTTGATGCTTTCAGAGTGGATATGTTGGGTATACGTATGGGATACGTATGCATTCGTATTGGATATTTGTATCGAACTTGTATGGAGCATTCCTATCAAACAGAGTCCTACCACATTCAAAGGGGATCTATTCAAACAAATATGATTTTTCTTGCATTTTATTTGATACAAATTGAATGCAACCCCCCACCCATTGGTGCCCATCCCTAGTCCAGACGCGCCCTCCGAAGAACCTGCCCTTCCACTGCAGCCGGGCCGGGCCAAGAGACCCTCGACACACGAGTTTCCACTGTATAAGCAACTTCCACGGAAGCCTTTAAGACGGAGTCCAAGCGCTGCCTGCACGACTCTTGGCTGTTTTCAATTATTTCCACTCTCTCCTTCGACGCATTCCTTCAGCTCCCTTATCCTTCCTGCATAGCTTGTGACCACTAAGAAATGAACCAAACCTCCCTTCCGTTTTCCAGACAGTTTCAGCTGTCAGATGAACAAACAATGTGGGTTAATCTTTATGCTAAACTATCAACTGCATTAAATTAAATTTGGGCTGCCTAGTTGATCCTCTTAAACGGAGGTGGCAGGCTCAAACACAGAGGCGTCTCCACCTGCCATCGCCTGCCAAGAGCAGATCCAGTTCTGATCTCTGTTGAACCAAGCGTGGCCAAACCAAAATAACCTCACCCGTGCCTGCTATCCACCCAGGGCCCCCCTTTGTTAAAAAGACTCAGCCCCTGTGCCTTTCCCAAGCTCAAACCAAACACCCCCCCACACTGACAATGTCAGGAAAGAATTTGATAAATTCGGGGGCTGGCGAGAGAATCTAGTTGGCTACTAGAATGGAGGCCCAGATGCATTCTCCAGACTGGGGAGACAGGCAGGATGCCTCGAAGGGCCATAGGCAGGGACTCAAGAGAAGGTGAAGGTTTTGCCGTCGTCTTCTGCTTGAGATGCCCATGAGCAAACAGTGGATCACTCTGTGAGAAGGGAGGCTGGATAGGATGGACTGTGGCCTCACCTAGCTGGGCCATTTCTGCACTGGATCTTATTCTGGATTATATTCTGGAATAAGCACCAGTCACCCGCACGCTGACGGAGAGTAAGCAGGTCCCTCCTGAGTTTGCCATAATCTGCATTAGCGTGCACAAAGCTGGCAGGTCCCTTTTCTGGGATATAATCCAGAATAAGGCACAGTGCAGAAAAGGCTCAGGACTAATCTTAGGTCTGTTATGCACTTAGGTTCAGTAGCTCTGCCACTTTCAAAAAACAGATGCATACACAGAAAATAGCATCTATTGGCCTCCTCCACCGAATCCAATATGTTCATGGTTTGGAGTTTCAACCCTAGCCTCTACCCATGTCAAGACATCCTCCTCAAAGGTCTACTGTTGGGTACACGGAGCCGGGGATTTTCTGCAGGGTAGCCAAAAGACGTTTCCCAAGCCCCTGGCTACTTTTTTTTCCCAGGAAGAAGAAAAAGAGTTGGCTTTTCTCACCCTTTTAAGGGCACTCAAAGCGGCTGGCAAACCTTCTGTTCTTCTCCCCATAACAGGCATGCTGTGAGGTAGGTAGGGCTGTGAGAGCACAGAAGGGAGCTGTGACTAGCCCAAGGTCACCCAGCTGGCTTCATGGAGGAGTGTGGAATCAAACCTGGCATTCCCAGATAAGAGTCTGGCTCCTTAACCACTAGACCAAACTGGCTCACCTAAGAAGAAACAAAGCCAGTTTGATCTTGTGGTCAGTGCTGGACTTTTGTCTGGTGGTCACTGGGTTTTATTCCGCCCTCCTGCACGAAGCAAGCTGGGTGGCCTTGGGCTACTCACAGCTCTCTTTCTGAGCTCTCACAGCCCCACGTACCTCACAGGGTGTCTGCTGTGGGAAGAACAGGAGGTTTGTCAGCCACTTTGGGTCCCCTTAAGGGTGAGAAAAGAGGAGTATAAAAGCCGCCTCCTCTTCCTCCTCCAACAAGAAACTATCTTCCCTCTGACAGGCTGATTTGCTCAGTGCTGCCGCATTTGATATCTTGCTGATTTCTAGCCTGTTGATTGTTTTCTGCATTGAAAGGATCCTGGTGCTGGTATTTTCCCACATGATCAAGTAAAGTCTTTTCAGGAAGAGTTAGTTTTTAATTCAGAAAATACAGTCCTCTGCTTCCCCAGGGGGGCCCTGCCAATGACCCCTCCCTCACCAATGGAGGAAGGCTAGAACGGTCCCGACGTCCAGGACGCCCTCCCCAAAGCCTCCCTAAGAAGGCAGGGGAGCCATTCCCTGTCCCAGCCCAAAGGAATCAGAGCTGTCAGGAGCACAGAGACCGGCACCCATGTTCCTCCGAACCTGACAAGATGGCAGACTTTGGGGAAAGAGACCTGGGTGTGCCCGCGTGGACTCTGGAAGCCCTTTGCACGGACATCAGCGGATGACAAGCCTGCTGGAGACGGAGGGACATAATTCCTGCACGCACAGCCGGCCTGCCGTCTCCCCCTTCGTCATCTTGGGCCTCTGCAAACAACAGTCAATTCTTGACCAGCTGTCATGTCCCTGTGCTTCCAATTCCGCCAGCAAAACCCATTTACCGTGCCTGTCTCCTCTGCTTTCCATCAAGCGCTCCGGACTCCCCCTTGGCGGAATCAGCAAATCTACTGTAACACCGCCTTGGTAGGAGAGCAACCCAAATGACCGTCTTTCTGCAACCATCCCATTTCCCTTCGCGGCAGGAGTTAAGCGCTCCTTGTTTTCCGGTGCGAACGTGAGCGGCGACCATCTTTTGAAATGCATGAGAGCGACAGAGGGGGTCTCTCAACGCCGGCACGCCAGGACGCTTTGGGAAATGACAGAAGTCAAGGTTAGTCCAAGCGCCCCACCCACCTTCAAAGGCACCGGCGGCTCCCCAGGCCGTTGCCTACAGAAGCATCCATGAAATTGGAAACCTCCGTATCCATGACAATCCCCGCACGCCTGTTGGTCTCAATAGGCCCCTCCGAGCCCGGCTTCCTTCCCCACTCTGGCACCCAAGGGAGCTCTTTGCATTTGGACAGGCGCTTAAGGGCCACCGGCCCGGCAGGGTCCAAGCTCTCTTTGAAGGCAACCGAGCTAACGAAGAACCTCACATCTTGGGATAACAAATCGCACAGCTTCACTACTTACTCGCTTTGGTCTGCCCTGACTTCCTCTGATGGGGAAGGTGGGGGCAACGTGCTTTTAGATGCTGGTGGCCGCAAGAGATGCGAAGGGCAGGTGTGTCCCAAGTACGGATGGGCACCAACGGGGATGGGGGTGGTGCACTGGATTTATATCAAATCGAAGGTAATAAAATTCATAGTCATCCTAATAGATCCCCTTCAAATGTGGTAGGATTCTATTGGATGCAAATGGATTCATATGAATGCATAAAAGTATCCGATACAAATGCATATGGATCCAATACGTATTCTATACATAGCCCCTCTGAAAGCATCAAATCTGCCCTGAATCCACTTTGAATCCACTCTCAAACCATGTCGAATGCACTCTGGATCCGTTGCAGATGTGACTGCCGCAGCTGCTTTCCCACCTCCCCAGGTTCACAAATGTTCTGAAACATTTGTACATATACGAATGTCGATGCATGGATGCCGTAACACTGTGTTCACCTGAGGATCCGAATTCGTACCAATTCATACGAACATCAAATGCCACGAATATTTGTGAGCATCCCTAGTCCCTGGGCTTTGACTGTGGGCTTCCACACGCCACCGGTTGCCACTGTGAGATGCGGCTGCTGAAGATCCGTTCCAAGTGATTTGCAAGCATTCCCAAAGGCCACGCGCCTCTTGCACGAGGGCTGTGCCTGGCAGCGGTCCAAAAGCACGCAGAACGGTTTTGCACACCTCTCTGCAGGATTCCATGGGCCATGGATCCAATTCAGTGGGGGCATCGCTTACACCCTTATCATGACCCTGAAGCAGCCTCCCTGCTTCCAAAGCCGGCCGCTCCTCCAATCCAGTTTGCAGCAATTAATTCTCACCCTCAGCCGCGTTCTCACTTGCTCAGGATGTTCAGTTCGCACATCCAACAGACACATGTATGTGTCGAAAAAAGAAAAGGGTGATTTTTGCATCCTTTCCACTGTGAGCTACTAATGACAGCCTGCTCTCTGCGACTAGCACTAAATTCAGAGCATGGAGCTGCAGCTGGAATTCCTTGCAAGTTCCAGTTCTTCACCTCCGTTCCCTGACAGAGATCTTTGCCTTCCACCCAGTGCTGCTGATCGAGAAACCAGAGGCCTATGTGCACTCTGGCCACTAGTCAACAAGTAGTGAAAGTCTGGTGAAGAGCATGCGCAGCCTACAAGCGTGCCTGCCCTCCCCAGAAGTTCACTAATCGTTTATAACATGTGGAACATGATTTCATGCTCCACACGGTAACCAACATTTACCAAAACCTTATTTGAAGCATCCGGTGGCGCGACCAGTCGCTCTGCTTCTGGTTCCCTGCATTTGGTGGGCGGGGAACATGGCGTCCGCACAGGCGTGGTGGTGGTGCAAGCTGTGATCAATCGCTCACCGACGCGATAATCAGACCCCTGATCCCCAGGAGCGGCGATTGATCCCTAGAATCGTGGGAGGGGCATTTGATCATGGCACTGGTGAGAGATGGGTCACGCCCCGCTTGCAGCGGTGGCCAAGCGGCCAATCACAGCAGTGAGGAGGTGGAACTTCCAACTTTGGAGGAGGTGGAGGAGGCTGATAAATGGGAGGACCATTTGCATTTCTGGTTGGTAATGGACGCTTTGGGGAAGTTTACGAATGGTCCACCTGTACCTGAAGTTTACCAGCCTTAGCCTAATCAGCTAGGTGCAAAAAGTCCTCATGTCTTTTTGGCTTTACACAGAGCAATCTGCCCTGACGGGGAGCTAGCCGACAGAACTCCCTGCCACCAGGAAAGGAGATAAAGGCCCCTCCCGCTCCCCAGTTCAAAGGGAAACATCTGCCCATAGGTGCATATCTGAGGAGAGAAACGTGCCTGGCTCCAGTGTGGGAGGCAGGCGTGTCTCTTCAGCATCCTTCCAACTCGGCCCATCGCCGTCCATCTCCTCTCCGCCTCCAGCCGTTCACGTGCTCTGCCTGCCGGTGTCCTGGCTGCCTTGCAACCAGAGGCAGAGTGGGAAGAGGGGGGCGGGGCGGGGGTGCAGAGCATGTCAGAGCGCATCTCACCTCCTCTGGCTGAAGCCGAGACTCCCGGAAGTGGCCCACGACCGCCTGTTGAGTGCCAAGCCGACTCGCGAGGGTCCGAGGCTCTTAGCTTCCCCTGTCATTAACCATCCGGCCCAGAACGTGAGCCCGCTCCTGGCCAGAATTCCCGGAAACGCACAAATGCGCTTGCCCTTACCCAAAATCAGTCTCTTGTTTGGAGGGCTCTCTTGCAACAAGGTGGCATGGCTAAGGGACAGCCGTTAGCCCAGGAATGGGCAGCTTGGAGTCGCCGGGGACAATTTTGCGGCCGTCATTCAGGGCTGTGCGAGAAAAGGGGTCCCCGTCTGCACGGCCTCTGTTTCGCCAGCACACTCACCGCTGTCAGCTGCTATTGAACCATGCAGTTCAAGTGCAGCACTTTTGACAGCCACGACAACCCTTGCCCTCACTCCAGACCTGCCTCTTGCTGTGGGGTTGGGCTCTGCCTGAGCCGCCCCTGCCGCTGTGTCTTCCTGGCCTTTCCCTCTCCCTCCCCAGCTGAGGGAAACCAAAAGGCCATCTAGCTGTGCCCCACAGGCTCACCAAGAGCTTCTGCACACCACAAGCTTTTTAGACCTTTAAATACACACACACACACACACACACACACACTCCATAGTCTTTGCCTCACCCAAATTCACTGCATTGTGGGGGCTGCAGATGCACTTATGTGTAGTTTGCCAGTGGTGGAGGTGAGTTTGTCCACTAATGACTGTGAACAGGAAGAAGAAGGAGGGGTACAGATGGCAGCAGCGCCCCCCATTCCTCCTCCTCCTCCTCCTCCAGAGCTGGAGCTCAGGAGATGCCCTGCCAGTCGGCCAGGAAGATGAAAGCCCCATACGACGGTGGTGGCATTTCGTGCCGAAGTAAATACAGGCACAATTCAATTGAGCAGCCAATTAGCCATTAACTGAGAGGAAAGGACTGAGCACTCATTCACAGGACAGGAGGGAGCCGCATGGCTATGACATAGAATCCAAGAGGAGCCCTGCTGGGTCAGGCCACAGCCCATCTAGTCCAGCCTCCTGTCCAAGATACTTCTGGGCATCTCAAGCAGAAGACAAAGGCAAAAGCTTTGCCTGCCCTCCACTCCCTACAAATGGGCTCTAGAGGCATCCTGCCTATCTTTTGGACCCGGAGGACGGACCTGGCCATCCATCCCGGTAGCCTTCCATGAATTTCTCTAATCCTTTCTTAAAACCATCCAGCATGGTGGCCACTGCCAGCCCCTCTGGTAGTAAATCCCATGGGTCAGTGACCTGCCAGGTAGAACAATACTTCCCTGGGTCTTACTTCTCCCATCTATCAGCTTCATAGAGTTCCCCCTGGTTCTGGTGTTGTGCGGCTAACCTAGAAAGCTGTGACATCAGCTAGCCGAGTCTACAATCCTAACATCCTGTCCTGGAGATGCTGAAGTAGGGGAAGTAGAGAACCTTTTCTCAAAACCTCCAGTTTGGTAAGCCAGTGGTTTGGGAGCCAGAATCTTATCTGGGAATACCGGGTTTGATTCCACAGTCCTCCACAAAGCCAGCTGGGTGACCTTGGGCTAGTCCCAGCTCTCTGCTGAGCTCTCACCCACTTCACAGGGTGTCTGTTTTGGGGAGAACAGAAGGTTTGACAGCCGCTCTGAGTCCTCTTAAAAGGGTGAGAAAAGCAGGGTAGAAAAGCCAACTCTTCTTCTTCTTCTACCTGCATTGTGTGCCATCCCTTTCCGGCCATTTTGTACTAATCTTTCCCGGTGGATGCTAAACTGGCCACGCAGGAGAGCGGAGGGGGGTGGAGAGCTAACGCTCTCTTTGCCCAGAACCGTACCAAATGGCCATTTCTAATCATCCCCTTCTGCTGTCAATCCAATTACAGCAGGAGCTCCTGATCACGTATCTGCTGCGCTCCTATCTCCCACTGCCTGCTCAGAGGACAGAGGATAAGCCCAGCCTATCTTGGCAGGCAGTAAAGCTCCGATTCAGAAGAGATTTTTCTATGCACACGGCCTGGGCCAGTGGCTCTCAAACCGTGATCCTGGGGCTGGCATGGAAGAATGCTGGGCGTTGCTTTTTTGGAGTATCGCCGTTTGAACGCCTATGGCCCGGACCGTGGGGCACGGCTGCAGCCTGCCCTTGGCCGGGCATCCCTGTGCCAGTGCTCGGAAGAGGCGGGAGGCCGAAGCTGTCGCCACAGGGACCTGGAGCGCCTTCAGCCAAATGCCTATCAGACGCTTTCCAGACCCGGAGAGCTCCGCGCCAGCTCCGAACACGCTCGGTGTGGCGACCCCCGCTTTACCCTTGAGCCCCGATTACGCAGAGGCCGCCTTGGCCTCGTCTGCATCCGAAAGGAGAAGATCTAAGTGCCTCTTTAGCGAGCTGTGTGCGCACTTTGGAGGACGTGGCGAAAACCTGCAGCCCCAAGCAAACAAAGCATCCCTCAGGAAACTTCCTTCTCTTGCCAGAAAGGGCCCGGCTGGCTAAATGGAGCCTAAGAGGAGCCCCCGCCGCCTCCCATGCACTCTCTCCTTCCCTTGCTAGTGATTTATTTATACCATGACCATCTCTGCAAGATCCAGCTCCATTAGAGAAATTAAAATGAACAATTGCCAGCAACCAGCACCCATCCGCCCTTCTCCTGAATGCTCCGGAGATAAATGCCCCCTGGCAACCGTCCCAGCAGCCGGAGAAGACAGCAGAAAGCAGAAGCAATCAGGCGGCCTCGCAGAGAGCCCCGGAAGCCGGCGCTTTCCCACTGGGCAACTTCTACTGAGCCCAAGTTTGTTTGTTTGTTTATTTATTTACTTGAAGCAAATGGAATTAAGACACTGCCTGGATGTTAAGAACTTCACTTCCGTGCATGGAATGGTGCCCAGAGCAACACCTGGGGGTCCTTGCCAAAGAAGAGCCTCCACATTGAAAGCAGCCACCTTTGCCCGTGTGGCTGCCACACCATTTTGGAGCATAGCTGCTGCCCTGGCAGGTGAGGCAGACTTCCCCAGAGCCTGGGTGTGGAAGCTCTTTGAACATTTGCCTGGGGGAGGAAGAGCAACGGTCCTTGGACAGCAACTGAGGCGCGGGAATGTTGGCAGGGCACCTAAGGGTGGACGTCTGCAGACTTCGGCTACAGGGTGCCAATTTGCCCTTTGGTTCATAGTCAACAATTAGGCAAGATCTGGGCAGGTGCAGACACACTTGCAGGAGGCGTTTACATGCTAGAAACACCCCTGCCTGCCCAGAAGTTGCCAAATGGCTGACTAGGTGTGGACAAACACTATTAATGACAGTGGACAGACTCTATTACGAAGCAACAGGTCTTCAGCCATCTTCTTCTTCTTCTTCTTCGCTGTGCTGGTCCACCAACAGACCTCAGGGTCAGGGTCCATCGGTAATTCTGACCAGAGCCTCCTTGATCAGGATTATACTCTGTCCAGTGTGGACCGAGTGTATCTGTGACGGGTGGGGCTCAAAGGTCTGCACTAATGAGCAGGCCCTTGTGGTCCTCAGGTGGACTTTGCCCCCCCCCCCTTGCTCCAGATCCAAGGTAAAAGCAGAAAGACCGAAAGATTGAAAAGTGGATCCGGCTTTCCAGGGAACTTTATGATGAACATACTTCTTTCCTGAGAGGACACTGAGTCTCGTGGTTAGGGAGCCAGACTCTTATCTGGGAATACTGGGTTTGATTCTGCCTCCCCCCTCCCCCCCCCCCCCATGAAGCAAAACCTTTGCTATGTTTGGCAGGAAGTGAGCTGAAGAGGCCAAGAACAGGCTCATTCTACTCTCCCCCTTCACCCAATAAGGTTCACCGGGATTTCTCCAAAACGAAGGTACAGGTCAGGTGTGAGAACTCCAAGTAGAGTTCGGTGGTGCATGCCGGTGGTGGATGGAGCCTCCCAGATCTGTGCTCTCATGCTTCCTGGTAAGGCCCAAAAACGGACCCTGGGAGCTCCCATTCTGGACTGCAGGAAAGTGCAGAAAGGGCCACGGGGCTCTCCCCCATCCCTGGGCCCCCATTGGTCCTCAATGGCTTGTTCTTCACCAACTGCTTTATTGTCTTGCTCTTCTCCATCATTGTTAAGCGCTAACGTGGTGGGAAGGAAACATATAGCAATAAACCCTCTAGGGCTGCGGTCACACCCAAAGTTTAATCCAGCTTCAGTCCACCTTCAGAGCGAGAGAACACATCAGCAAAGCGGCCAGTAATTTTCTTTCCACATTACCTTTGCTGATGTATTCTATCATGCTGAAAAGGGACTGAAGCTGAATTAAGCCTTAAGTGTGCCCAGAGCCCAGGGTTCAGCGTCACTGAGTGGCTCCTGGCACAAGCATTCTGCCCAGTGGAGGAAATCTCTTCATCCCTTTCCCTTGCAGTGTGCTTTTTATGCATTCACCTTTTATGCCCTGCCCTGTCCCTCCAATTACAGGACTTCTCCCCAGGTGTTGCTGCAGGTGTGCACTGTTTGACCTCCTCTGAACGTCTCCTTGCCCTGCTATGTCAGGTCTGATGCACACTGGTTCAAGCGCTGTCGCACATCAAGGACCCGCACGCTCATATGCACAGGGCTGCCAGCTGCCTTTGCAGCCCTCTTTTCCGTGAACCCTGAGATGGATTTGCTGTTCTCACAGCTACTGCATACCCAACGGAGAGTTCCATCAAGCTCTGCACCACAAGCCCCAAATCCCTCCCCTGATCCATCACTGCCAACGCAGATCCCATCAGCGGAGGCTTCGAGAGAGGTTTCTCCTTCCTCATGTGCTCAAACCTAACTCTACTTGCAGTTCTCACACCCGGCCCATAGCTTCGTTTTGGATGGAGGGGGAAAGTAGAATGAGCCTGTTCTTTGCCTCTTCAGCTCACTTCCAGCCAAATATAGCAAAAGTTTTGTTTTGTTTTTCTGTTAAAAGGCTCTGTGTCCTCTCAGGAAAAAAAGGTATGTTCATCATAAAGTTCCCTGGAAAGCCGGATCCACTTTTCAATCTTTCGGTCTTTCTGCTTTTACCTTGGATCTGGAGCAAGGGGGGGGGGGGGCAAAATCCACCTGAGGACCACAAGGGCCTGCTCATTAGTGCAGACCTTTGAGCCCCACCCATCACAGATACACTCGGTCCACACTGGACAGAGTATAATCCTGATCAAGGAGGCTCTGGTCAGAATTACCGATGGACCCTGACCCTGAGGTCTGTTGGTGGACCAACACAGCCAGGAAGAAGAGGAGGAGGAGGAGGAGGAGTTGGCTTTTCTTCCCCACTTTTCTCACCCATTTAAGGCAACTCAAAGCGTCTGACAAACCTTCTGTTCTTCTCCCCACACCAGACACCCTGTGAGGTAGGTGGGGCTGTGAGAGCTCTGAAGAGAGCTGTGACTAGCCCAAGGTCACCCAGCTGGCTTCATGCAGGACGGAAGAATCAAACCCACTATTCCCAGATAAAAGTCCGGCTCCCTAACCACTAGACCAAACTGAAGGTGTGAAGAAGGCTTGCTAGTAGTAGCGCATCAAAGCATGCCATTGAAATGGGTCCCCCAGTAGATCCAAGGCTGTTTGTACCTACTCCTTTGGAGCGTTTGTAGAAGGAGTGGAGGCTGAGGCCAATTCAGACTCACCTCTTAGTTTGCAATAGGGTAATATCTGGGCATATGCAGTTGCAGTTGCAGGAGGCGTTTACAGCCTACAAACATCCCTTTCCTGCCCAGATGTTCACCTATTGCAAACCAGCTGTGGTGCACAAAATTGTGCATGGTAACCTAACCCCCTTGCGTCTGGAAACTTTCCTGGCTCTGGGTGCGTATGTGATCCGTTGCCATTCAGTGGGTGGGAAGGCAAAGGTGCTGTTTCAAACCTTTCCACCGCCCACGTCAGTGAGCCTGGCTGGAGCAGAGACCAGTGAATGCCGAAAAGCCCTTTGTGGAATTCTACTCCCACCCTGGGATCAGCATCACCAGAAATCAGCCTTTCTCCACCCGGTGCCCATCAGGTATTCTTGACTCTACTTCCTGGCTAGCTAGGCTAATACATTGTTTATTTAATTACTTGGGTAGACTTACAGGGTTGCTCTGGGTAATTCAATTTCATTCTAACGGGTCAAACACAATTTCAAAGTTCACAGTTGGGTTGGAAACAAGATTTTTATTTACTTTAAAATATATTAAAAAAGCCAGACTCTATTTATTTGTGTGTGTAACTCTTGCCACTTAAATTAAAACAGATTTATCTGAAAGGGTAGCATCAGCTTTAATTATGGGCTGGGAGAAAGCAGAGAGATTTGGAGTCTTGGCTCTTGAAGCCAGGTGTCCATCTCCCTGCGTCCTGTCTCATGATGCTCTTTGAAACCCAGAACCCTCTTTAGACAGGAGATGAAAGGCTGGGTGAGAGGGGAAAAAGGGGTGTCATTCCTCATTTCCCACCATCAGGAGAGGAAACAAGGAGCCCATGAGACCTGGGGTGGTTTTGCACTTCCCTTCCCATCCGCTGGACGGGAAAGGAGCATGATTAACCAACGTTGACTAGTCCTCACACTTGGAGCACTAGCCAACTTTGGCTGTTCCTTCCCCCCATGATCAAATATTTACCTTATTTGATCCAGGGTCCAGTCCTCCTCTGGGCGCTGCCATTTTGACTGCGGTACCCTCCACAACTGTGCATGCATCAGTGCTGTTGCCTTCACGACGTGCGTGCTCTGCACACACGCGGTCATATCTATGGTCGTCCAAGGTGCCAGCACACTTGCACGGCACCTCAAATGACACTGGAGCACTGGAGGAGCAGCGAATCATCGCTGCCTGGACGCTTAAGGGAAGTGTCTGGTTAACGTGTGGAGTGCAATTTCTCGGGAGGGAGGGCACGCTTGGGGGCTGTATCAGCCTACTCCACGTGCATATGCTCTTCACCAGAGGTTCACTAATCGTGAGCAATTTCAACTCAACCTAAGAAAAATCTTCCTTACAGGAAAAGCAAGTGACCCAAGGAAGTTGTGGCTTTCCCTAGATGCATCCAGTGGAAGCCAAACGGGTATCATCTAGGAAGGCTATGATCTTAGATTCTGGCCTGGAGGAGGGTGGGTTGGATTTGTCAGCTAAAATGGCTTCTTCCAGCTCTGTGATACCATGTTTTTGTCTTCCTCCTTAGAATTAGGAAAATACGCCTTTCATTTAAGCTGAACTCCTGATGACACAGGTGTAGTTTTCTTGCCACTGACCTGAACATAGTTTTGCCATTGCTTTCTTGCAAGAGAAAGAACCCAGGACCTCCTATGTGCAGCATGGATGCTGTGATACTGAGCTAAGGCACTTCCCAGCCTAGGATCTAAATGTCGATCATCACCTCTGCTCTGTCCAAATTGGTGTTCTTCTCCAAGCAAAAGCTTCTGCCCTGCCACCAAACGACTTCTTTAAAAAGGTACCCTGGTTTCATTTTGCCACCACAATGCTTCTCCCTATCGCTGTCAATGTGGGATGGAACAGTCTTGGGGTTGAATGGGGCTGCTAGTCACCTGTTCGCCCTTTCACGCTCCCCTTCCCTTGGTACTTTCCTCTACATGGTCCAAACCAATGGACCGGGCTGGTTCAGACCGTGAAAAGGCTTGATCTGGAACAGCACCCACCCAGCACTGAAGCTCACACCAGCTTCAGGATGAGCCCCCAAGGGATTCACAGGGCTAGGAGCTTTCGTTCCTAGTCCCAGAACCACCAAGGTAGAAATTTTGGGGCATCACAAAAATGGATTCTTTGGTAGTTCTGATCATGGATCAACCAACGTTTACCAGACACTTACATGAAGCGTCTGGGCAGCGACCATTTGCTCTTCTTCTGGTGCTCCGGGGCACTTGAGGTACTGTGCAAACGTGCTGACACCTCTGAGGACCAGACACAGAGCATCAGCGTCATGGAGGATGCAGCTGTCAAAATGGCAGCACCCAGAGAAGGACCGGGCCCCGGATTGAATAAGGTAAGTATTCGATCATGGGGGCAGGGAACAGCCAAAGTTGACTAGAGCTCCAAGTGCGAGCGTTAGTCAATGTTGGTCAATCATGCTCCTTTCCTGTCCTGCAGAAGGGAAGTGCGAAAACGCCCCAGGGCCTACCTGACTGGGACTGTGCTCCGTCTATTGTAGCCAGAGTGGACCAGTGGGGAGCAGGATCTCAAGACCCAGACGTGGACCATGGGGCTCAAAGTGAGAGCAGAAGGGCCTTGAGGTGATGTCACGGAGGCACAGGAAGGAAGCCCCTGACCGACATTCCAGAAGGAAAATGGACCACGCACGAGGAGGAGGAGGAGGAGGAGGAGAAGGGGATTTGTGATGGCAAAGGACAGGCTGCTCTTGAGACAGCTGCTCTGAACGGGTGCTGGGGGCAACATGTTTGCTTGCCCCCCCCACCGCACAGACGCTGCACGCACACACACTCCCATGCGCACACAGATCGGTCCGATGTGATCTCTGAGCAAAGGAATGGATAAAGGCCTCCCGCCTGCTCTCATCCTGGGGCAGAGAGCGTGCCTGGCTCCTTCTGCCTCTACATGTCCACGGAACGCCACTTTGATTCCCAGACTTGAAAGGCTGCGTTGAGAAAAAGCCCTCAAGTTCTCACCGACAATCACAGACGCTGAGACCGTGCAAGACGTATTGAAATGTGCGGCGTTGCAAGCGGACCGTGGCTTCGTGATGAGCGTTCAACTACCTCACAGCCCTTGCTTTTGTTTGAGCCCTCCGTGCCGGTAATCGCAGAGCACGGAAGCTCAGGGGCTGAAAAGGCTGCGGAAGAAAGGCAGGGAGTAAGAAATCCAGAATTCCTGCCGAAAGCTCATCGGCCCTGCGAGGCTTCCGGTTCCTTGGACCACCGCTTCCCCCAGTGCTAGGATCCCAGGCCGCCATCATCAGTGGCGCCAAGCTGGGAAATGGCAGCTTGAATTTTAAAACTCCCTTGTCTGCTAACAAAAATGTACCAGATGCTAAAGCTCAGTGGTTGAGCAAACTGCCTGAAGAGCAGCAGAGACTCTCCCGCGAAGCAGTCAATGGCAAACCACTTCTGTATCTCTGCCAAGAAAGCTGCGCAGAAGTGTCCCTGGAGTGCGGGAGGGGCTGTAGCTCAGCGGTAGAGCAAACTGCCTGAAGAAGAGAGGGTTGCCAGTTCGATCCCCAGCCCCTCCCTGGAAGCAGTCAGTGGCAAACCACTAATGTGTCTCTGCTAAGAAAACTGTACAGAGGTGCTCCTGGAGGTAACCATGCAGTTCACCAGGAGTTGGCCACAACTTGGAGGTACCCAACAATTGATGCTTATTACTTTGTAGCAGAGAATCTGCTCTCCAATCTCCACAAAGGGCCTTAAGAGGGCTCCTGCCTGGCTCTCCAACCTGGAGGTGGTAGCTAAGTATCCAGTCTAGTAGCCATTGAGGCTCCTGCCCTCCATGGATTTGACTGTAAGAACCTAAGAGAAGCCCTGCTGGATCAAGCCACAAGCCCAACGATTCCAGCATCCCATCTCACACAGCGGCCCACCAGTTGCTTCTGGGCATCTCAAGCAGAAGACAAAGGCTAAATCTTTGCCTGCTCTGGAATCCCTGCAAATCGCTTCTAGAGACCTCCTGCCTGTTACCCCAACCTGGAGGTGGTCCCCAAACATGAATTCTAGGTAAGAATGTAAGAGGAGCCCTGACAGATTAGACCACAGCCCATGTAGTCCAGCATCCCATCTCACCCAGAGGGGCACTGCTTGCTTTTGGACATTTTAAGCAGTCCTCTGCTTTTGTCTTCTTGCAAAAGGCCCTTAGAGGCCTCCTGCCTGACTCTCCAACCCAGAGCTGGTACCTGGGCATCCCTTCCAGTAGCCACTGACACACCTGTTGCCCATAAATCTGCCAAGCCCTTTCCTAAAGGGAGATGAATAGTGGGTGCAATCACTTTGGAACATGCCTGCCCAGGTGCCCTTCGGAATGTGCAATGGGGCAGCAAGAACAGCTTCTGGGCCTCCTCCCAGCCCTGGTTTTTCTCTGTCTGGGGCTCTTTGGTGATGCCCAATCAGTACCTCTCAACCAAAGCACATTGTATTTGAGTGCACACTCATGAGAAATTATTCCTCTTTACTCTACCGTGGTTTCAGACCTCACCTAGAACTCTGTATCCTGTTCTAGGCACCCCAATTTAAGAAAGACACTGACAAACTAGAGCGAGTCCATAGGAGGGCTACCAAAATGGTGAGTGGTCTGGAAAACATGTCCTATGAGGAAAGGCTGAAGGATCTAGGAATGTTTAGCCTGCAGAAGAGAAGACCGAGAGGAGACATGATCAGGTCTTCAAGTCTCTGAAGGGCCGTCACAGTGCAGAGGGATCGTCCCTATTCTCACTTGCACAAGATGGGAGGAGAAGAAACAATGGGATGAACCTTCAAAGGAGTCAATACTGATGAGATATTAGGAAGAACTTCCTGACAGTGAGGGCGATCAGTCTGTGGAACAGGTTGCCACAGGAGGTAGTGAGTTCTTCACTGGAGGTCTTCAAGCAGAAGCCGGACCTGCATCTGTCTGGGATGGCTTAGGGAATCCTGGATAGAGCAGGGGGTTGGACTGGATGGCCCTGGAGGTCCCTTCCAACTTTAGGACCCTATGATTCCATGAACCCAAATCAGAAGCGCTGCCAGCGGCCCTTAGCTGGCCCTGCGTCACCCTTGGGCTCCTCTTCCCATTTGCACATCTCTCCCAATTAATTTTGCTCTGTCTAAAGGCACATGCATTTGAAAGAACGCTCCCCCCCCCTTCGTCTGCTCACATCCTGCAGTGCCCTCTCCCCATCTCACACATCCCATGAATGCAATCTGCTAAGTGATCCTAGCAGCTGCTTCCTTTGCTGCCTAGAATGCAGGGCTGGGGGGGGGGCAAAGTGATCATGGGTACCAGAAGCCCCCCAAAGAGTACAGGGCAGGCAGAAAGCAGCACCTCACACCACCTAAGGGCTTACAGTGTCCCCACCACCACCACCACAGTGTGCCACAGTGAGGGCCTCCTTGGCTTTGGTTCCGGCAGCAGGCTTGTGTGTTTTTGCAAACACAGAGAACCCTGCCGGTGGGGGCAGAACATTCCCTTGAGGGCCACTGATGCAATATTAGTGGTTTGCACGTTCTTTCTGATCATCAGATGCGCAAGCAGTGCCATGCAGACACATTGCGCACTGGTGGTGGAGTATGCCAAGCCTCTCACAGATCCTGCCAAAGAGGCTTCCTGGGGAGTCTTGCGGAGTGCTGCAGATACAGTTCTGGCCACATCAGGATCCTCAGCCTTTCAGGCAGCTGGCTTTGGGCCCCAGGCTCCCCCCTACCCTCAGCGAGATTTCCTGACAGGGACGGATTTTGCAGGAGGTAATCAAGGAGGCTAATTATAGAGGTTGCTCTCAGTCAGCTTTTGCAGGCAAGGCAGGATCTATGCGCCTGAAGCCTCAGCAACTCGACAGCTGCCCCACGATAAGACACCACCGTGAAACTTGGCCTCTGAGCGCACGCAGAGTACCAACCACCTCTTTAAAGCAACTGCAGACCTCAATTCTGTAAAGCTTCATACCAGAGAACACTTACTTACTGCACAGTGTTTGGAAATATCCAAGGCATACTCAGATTATCCAAATAATGCAAAATAAGTAAATGATGAGGAGCCCTGCAGGATCAGGCCACAGCCCATCTAGTCCAGCATCCTGTCGCACACAGTGGCCCACCAAATGCCCATGGGCAGCTCAAGCAGAGACAAGGGCGAACCTTCTGCTCTTGAATCCCAGCAAATGGCTTTAGAGGCCTCTATTATTTTATTTATTTAAATATCTATCCCGCCCTATACCCAAAGGTCTCAGGGCTGGTTACAAGATATAAAATGAACATATTAAAAGCATAGTTCCAGCCGCTTGATCATTTTGCTTGCCCTTTTTCAGTTCCATAGTATTATTTTTGAGGTGTGGTGACAAGAACTGTACCCAATATTCCAAATGTGGCCTCAGCACAGATTTATAAGGATGCAAAATGACACTTGCTGTCTTCTTTTCTACTCCTGAGACTCTTAGCCCTGGCTTTGCTTTATCTACTGCCTCTGCACCCTGGGTCGACACCTTCAGTGGGCTGTCCAAAAGAACCCCAAGATCCATCCCCTTCCTGGCCTGCCACAGAATGTTCATCCCCGTCCGTGTATTGGTGTAATTGAAGTTTCTTGCACCAATATGCATCACTTTGCACTTGCTAACACTGGAGTGCATTTGTCACTTCATTGCCCACTCAGCCAATGTCAAGAGATCCCTCTGGAGCTCTTCACAATCTTTCAGTTTTTACTACTATGAATAATTTAGTGTCATCAGCAAGCTTTGCTATCTCACTACTTATTTTTATTTCTAGATCGTATATGAATAAATGAAAAGCAGAAGTCCTAATAGTGAACGTTAGGAGACCCACTTTCTACTTCTCTCCACTCTGAGAATTGTTTACTTCTTCCTCCCGCTTCCTGACCTTTAGCCGGTCACCCATCCAAGGGAAACCCTGGCCTCTTATTCCTTGACTGGTGAGTTTCTTCAGGATCCTTCAAAAAGCCCAGACAGACAACGTCAACTGGACTGCCTTTATCCATGTGCTTACTGACCACCCTCTCTCCAGTAGCTAAACCAGGGAGCCACACATCAAGTGCTCAAGGACCGCTTCAGAACACCCCAAACCCACCCCGCAGACTTAGTAGAGCACCGATAGTCATTCTCCCAAATTCCTTCACCAAACTCCTGTTAACCCTTTGGTTAGGCCTCAGGAGAACATAGAATCCTAGAATCCTAGAGTTGGAAGGGACCTCCAGGGCCATCCAGTCCAGCCTCCTGCTCAATGAAGGATTCCCTAAACCATCCTAGACGGATGCAGGTCCAGCCTCTGCTTCAAGACCTCCAGGGAAGGAGAACCCTCTACTTCCCATGGCAACCTGTTCCACTGACTGATCGCCTTCACTGTCAGGAAGTATTGACTCCACTGAAGTTTCATCCCATTGCTTCTAGGGACAATCTCTCTGCACTGTGACAGCCCTTCAGAGACTTGAAGATTGCCATCAGTCTTCTCTTCTGCGGGCTAAACCTTCCTAGATCATTCAACCTTTCCTCGTAGGACATGGATTCCAGACCACTCACCATTTTGGCGGCCCTCTGTTGGACTTGCTCTAGTTTGTCAATGGCTTTTTAGAATTGGGGTGCCCAAAACTGGACACAGGACTCGAGATGAGGACTGACCAGCATAGAGTAAAAAGGAACAATTTCTTCTAGTGATCTAGGGCCTGTTCGCACTTGGCTGTATTGTGGAATGTATCACAGGATAGGGGTCTGTAGTCTGTATGCTAATGCAGACTCCAGCAGGTCTCAGTTGGGACACCCTAAAACCTGCACTAACATGTGGGACAGCAGGCCCCTATTCCAGGATAGATTCCAGAATACAGCCAAGTGTGAATAGGCCCCTAGACTCTGTACTCCTCTTGATGCATTCTGGGATGGTGTTTGCCTTTTTTGCAGCTGCATCACATTGTTGACTCGTGTTCATCCTGTGATCAACCAGGACACCCAGATCATTTTCACCTGTGCTGTTACTCAGCCTGATTCCTCAATTCTGTATTCATTTTTTCCATTTTTCTTACCCGATGTAGGACTTTGCCTTTGCCCCTATTACATACCATGCTGTCAGTTTCAGCCCACTGTTCAAGCTTATCTAAATCTTTTCTCAGCTGGGTCCACGCGCAAACTGGTTTCTCCCAGACAAGTAATGAAGTGCCCACAAATATTATTCCCATCCCATCAAGAACTGGGAGTCTCTGGATCTCTTGGCCTCATCATCCTGGGACACAATAGACCTCTGCCTCACCTAGATTCCGTACCAGCATCCAGGTGCCAATTGCCTTGAATGGGCAGCCTGTGCCACGACTAAATATACTTTTCCAGGATCCCTCAGGCCTTTAGCATCTATTTGGACTCTTCAGTGGCACAGTGGTTAAGAAGGAGGAGGAGGAGGGGAGGGAGGAGGTTGCCTTTTCTACCCCACTTTTCCCACCCATTTAAGGGGCCTCAAAGCGGCTGACAAAGCTTTTCTATTCTTCTCCCCACAACAGCTCCCCTGTGAGGTGGGTGGGGTTGTGAGAGCTCAGAAGAGAGCTGTGACTAGCCCAAGGTCACCCAGCTGGCTTCGTGGAGCAGAGCGAAATCAAACCCAGGATTCCCAGATGAGAGTCCGGCTCCCTAATCACTAGACCAAACTGGCTCTATGTATTTTACTTACTTACTTGCTTGCTTGCTTGCTTACTTACTACATCACCCAATATCATAATTTTAGGGTCCTTCATAGACTATATCGCAGGAGTCCATTTGGAAGCACACAGTGTCTTCCTAGCTAAGGGCAGAATAGCATGAGCAAAAGGTCTGGAGTGAAGCCCCCTAAGGTGGCCAGAGAGCCCACTGGTCACATCACCAGCAGCTCCTGCCACCAACCTAGCACCAGATGTCACTCCCCTGGATTGCCCTGGCAGGACCAAGAGGAAAAACTCTGATGCCCGGGCAATTCAGAGTTTCCATGCCTTCATGCCAACACTCTTTCCATTGTCTTACAAGACAGAAGGAAGCCAACCACAAAATCAGACTCTATTTCCAGGTCTGTTTCAATGTGGAATGGTCAAAAACTGCAGACGCAACCGTGGAGCTCCGGGTGCCAAGGACAGCCTGTGCCATGCGCTCCAAAGGCAGGCACATAGAACGGCCCAAAGCCCTGGACTGCAAGGGCTGCAGTAAAAGGGGAGTTAAATGAAACAGCGGTGGGTATTCTATCAGCGGAACTACCCTCCATTTATGAAGGAACAAAAAAAAAAATGCAGCCTGTTGTGTTCGGGGCCAAGAGACCTTCACTGTAACAACTTGGCAGAGCATCCGCGAGAAAAACCCAAGGACTCATCCACAGCTCTGAACGTCTTGCAACAGCTTCCAGCCCTTAAAACCCGGTGAAGACTATTTTTATGAAACCACATTTAAGCAATTCAGCAGGGGAGGGGAGCTGGAGTATGTGGGATCTGATTAAAAGGAGCACCGTTTCCTTAAACGCCTGGCACCGTGCCGGCAATTAGAGTGCCTTTTGATTCCTTGCAAATTCCCCAGAGATCAAACACACCTGATGCACGCCAGCCTCTGACGGTGCTTCTATTTATATTTATTTTTTTCATACTGCAGCGAAAGCCACTCGGCGAAGAGGTGAGATTTTTCGCACTTTTCCCCTCCAACATCTTTTCCAAAGGCCGGACGCCCAGGCCCTGCACTACTGGGTCAGCCCGCCGGCATAATTGGCCTTGCAGGTGGGCGCCGTGGCATTTGCAAGCCGGGAGAAAATTATCCTCATTAAAAGCAGCGCCCGAAAGTGCTTCCCGCAAAAGGCCTGGCCGGCCGAGAGCTGCTGGGAGAGCAAATTGCATGCGCTAGTCAGAACCTCCAGAAATGGACAATTAAGGCCCAAGCATTGTAACAAATGCGGCACCAGGAGGGACCCGGGCAGGCTTTTTCCACACTCAGGATGGCACAACAAGGCCATTAAGGGAATGGAAACTTCTTTTTGCGCATCGCCAAGTCAAAACCCTCACACTTAGGTCAGCCAAGGGGTGCTGCCAATAACAACCCCCTGTGGACCAATAAGCCGTTAACATAAGTGGGGCAGATGGTGCGCGACAGAAAATGTCAGAACCTCTGAGCTCTCAGGAAAGGTTTCCTCGTGGACTGTCAACTGCAACTCTGGATTGTTTTTTAAGGGCACGTCGCCATGCCAAAATACTCCAAATTTAAGCTTGTTTTGCCTCGGAGGGTCTCCATGCACAGCTTTACTCTGGGCTACATCGGGCGCAAAGGAGGAAAGTCCGCGGCAGAAACCCCTCCCCTTTCAAACAGTACTACATCCGACGTTGGTGGAAACTGCAGATTATCCTGGGAGCATGGAGAAGCACACGGATTTCTTTAAAGTGTCTTTCTGGCTACATCAATCTTTCTCACTCTTTACGTGTGTGTGTGAAAACATTCCTTTCCTTGGCTGCCAAGAGTTAAAAGCATAACATAGGATGTTTTTCCACTGTCACTAGAAGTACCCATTAAGTACCCATTAATGGGTACTAAATGGCATTTTTGTACCCATTAATGGGTACTTAATGGGTACATAGTTACAAGCATAACTAAAAGCAAATCACTCCCTGCAGCCTGTCAGCCAGCCAGCTGTCACATCCAGCCTCCCTCCATTCCGTTTAAGTGCACAAACAGACCACCGATCTCTTTCTTAAAACAGATGTTTCCCCCTCCGTTGTTAAGATAATTAGCATCACTTTCCCCTGATAGCAAGCACAGAATTTCTCTCCTCCTCCCAATAATGTGAGAGAGTTCGCTGGACAGCTTCTGCGTACAGGCAGCTGCAGGAAGTGAGCTGCTTTCAGTTATGCTTGTAAACCTCAACTGAACCTCCACAACACAACACAGATCCTTTACTTGGCTGCTGACTTGTTTTTCTATTCCCTTCTGAATTATTCCAAACATTGAATTAGCTTTTTTTGCTGCTGCTGCACACTGGGTTGACACCTTCATTGAACTGTTCACCAGAACCCCAAGATCCCTTTCCTGGTGTGCTGCAGAAAGCTCAGACCCCATCAGTTTATAGACGTAATTTGGATTCTTGGCCCCAATGTGCATTACTTTGCACTTGTTAAGATTAAAGCACATTTGCCACTTGGTTGCCCACTCACCCAATGCCCTCCTCTTGCTCCTACTTTATTGGGGGGGGGGGGAATTCTGACTTTATAGACTTACTTTACTTTTTGTTAAAATAACTTAAAATGTATTAATTATTTTCCTTTTTTCTTAAAGGTAAACTTTCTAAATTAATATTTTATGTTATGATATAGTATTTATTTCTTCTCAACTGGCCTTTCGGCTCAGAATTGTCTACTCTCTGAGTTCCCTATGCCAATTTTTTCTGTCACCACGAACTCAGTCCATGGGTCTCCCAGGAATTCCAAACCCACCTAGAAGTCTCTGAACCTGCTGCCACAGCAAGTGCCCCAAACTCTGACCAAACATCAGAGGACTTACTTCACCAACGTACCTCAGCCCAGCAGCCATTTTTCCAAATTATTTTTAGCAAATTCTCAGTGATTTTTCTTTGGTCTTCTTCCACTGCATACCCCTCAACTGAGTAGCCCTGTAGCATCCGGCAGTGACCATCTGCACTATTTCCAGAGCGAGGGGACCATCTGAGGTGCCCTGCAAGTGCACTGGCACCTCGGATAACCCCTGATGGGACTCCATGTGCGCCCAGTGCCATTGTGGCCATGACGATGGCGCTGGTGCAGTCGTGCGGGGCACCGCTATCAAAACGGCGGCACCCTGCGGAAGATCGGATGCGCGACCAGAGCCAGGTTAGTGTCGTGTGCGTGCAGGTTGGGCCGATCTGTAGCAGCGTTCCCTAGTGCGGACACTAGCACGGGTCAGCCTAGCATGCACAGATGGGAAGGCAAACGCAGAAACACCCCTGGTCTACATGAGTTTTCGGTAAACTCCACAAGGCATCTTGTTCCTCTTTTACAGAATCCAAACCCCTCCCCAAAGGGAAGGGAAGCAGTTGGCCAAGTCCAAAGGGGCAAAAGGGGGGGCAGCGTGACCGCAGGTCATCCCATTAATTATTGCTTTTTGTTTATTTGCAGTTGAAGGCAAACTCCTGAATAACTCCGTCAGGGGTCTTTTCCCAAGCCGGCCATAACTCTCTGCAACTAATCTCAGGGAAATTATCAGCAGGACTGCTGACCTCCCTGTGCCACACGCTAAATAATGCAACGTGCCCTCGGGTCAAGCGCCAGCTAGAGGGCCAGAAGGTCTCGGAGATGCAAAGCTCGCTTGGCCATATCGGCCACGATCCACTGCTACCACAGAGGAGGAGGAGGAGAAAAAGAGTTAGCTTTTATACCCTGCTTTTCTCACCTTTAAGGGGACTCAAAGCAACTGACAAACCTTCTGTTCTTCTCCCCAAAGCAGACACCCTGCGAGTTAGCTAGGTGGGGCTGTGAGAGCTCAGAAGAGAGCTGTGACTAGCCCAAGGTCACCCAGCTGGCTTCGTGGAGGAAGGAGAAGAAGAGTTGGCTTTTCTACCCCACCTGTCTCACCCATTTAAGGGGACTTAAAGTGGCTGACAAACCTTCTGTTCTCCTCCCCACAACAGACACCCTGTGAGGTAGGTGGGGCTGTGGGAGCTCCAACAGAAATAGCTGTTTTTCCTGCTTCAAAGGCGGTGGGCTTGACACTGTTGGAAGGTGGCTATGATGCCACAGGCTCTGGCAATCTCGGGGTCCCAGGGTCTTGCCTCAGCCCCTGCTGGCTCTCAAGGTTATCTCCCGAGCAAGGCTGGCAGTGGATGAGGGAATGCCCAGGAACAACCTTCACCCCCTGGCCAGGGGTGCAAACCAGGGGAGCAAGGAGACAGGTAAACAAACGGTGCCTGCAAGCAAACCCTTTCACACTCCCCTGTGTAGACGGCTGGGCCCGCGAGGCCTTTCACCGTGTGAGCCTGGGTCCCTCTAAGCAGCTTGTGCCCTGCAGAAAGCCCCCTATCTGGTGCTCCTTCCTTCACCACGCAGTATGGTGGAGCCTGGCAGGCCCCAAAGTGCAGCAGGCATTTTTGAACAAGCCACACGCGGCCTTCTCATCCACCCAGGCCGTCTTCCTTGCAGCCTTTAACCCGCCGGCATTTACGAAATTAATCAGAAGATCATCCTGGACCTCCAAAAGAAAGCTGTCAGGTCAGCAGAAACATCTGAGGCCCTGCAGACCCTGCAAGCACTTCCACGCCATCTGTGCCTATTAGCAGAGGTTTTGTCATGCAATGAATCATGCAAGCAGACCTTCCAGAGGTGCTTTGCATGAAGCATGCATATCACAAAGCACACAATTTGCCCAGGTTTCGACCCCTAAATGCCCGGAGGGGACCTGACCGAAGCATCTACAGTCATGCAGGGTATAGAAAAGGTGGACAGAGAAAATTCCTTTCCTCTATGACACAACACTAGGACCAGCGGGGATCTATGGAGCTGATGGGTAGCAGAGTCAGATCAGACGAGGGGAAGGATTTCTTCACCCGGAGGGTCATCAGTCTATGGAATTGGCTGCCGGAAGAGGTGGTAACAATAACACCAACCAGCCTAGATGGCTTTAAGGAAGGGACAGACATGTTTATGGAGGACAGATATATCAATGGTTACTAGAATGGATGCCTAAGTGCATCTTTCAGGCTGGGGGGGGGCGGGGGGGGGGACAATCAGGATGCTTCTAAGGCTATTTGATGCTACTCAGAAGCAAGTGAAGGTTTGCTCTTGTCTCTGCTCAAGATGCCCATGGGCAATTGGTGGGTTACTGTGTGGGACAGGATGCTGGACTGGATGGGCTGCGGCCTGATCCAGCAGGGCTCCTCTTAGGTTCTTATGGACTAGATGGGCTGTGGCCTGATCCAGCAGGGCTCCTCTTAGGTTCTTATGGACTGGGTGGGCTGTGGCCTCATCCAGCAGGGCTCCTCTGAGGTTCTTATGGACTGGATGGGCTGTGGCCTGATCCAGCAGGGCTCCTCTGAGGTTCTTATGGACTGGATGGGCTGTGGCCTCATCCAGCAGGGCTCCTCTGATGTTCTCATGGACTAGATGGGCTGTGGCCTGACCAGCAGGGCTCCTCTTAGGTTCTTATGGACTGGATGGGCCACGGCCTGATCCAGCAGGGCTCCTCTTAGGTTCTTATGGACTAGATGGGCCACGGCCTGATCCAGCAGGGCTCCTCTTAGGTTCTTATGGACTAGATGGGCTGTGGCCTGATCCAGCAGGGCTCCTCTTAGGTTCTTATGGACTGGGTGGGCTGTGGCCTCATCCAGCAGGGCTCCTCTGAGGTTCTTATGGACTGGATGGGCTGTGGCCTGATCCAGCAGGGCTCCTCTGAGGTTCTTATGGACTGGATGGGCTGTGGCCTCATCCAGCAGGGCTCCTCTGATGTTCTCATGGACTAGATGGGCTGTGGCCTGACCAGCAGGGCTCCTCTTAGGTTCTTATGGACTGGATGGGCCACGGCCTGATCCAGCAGGGCTCCTCTTAGGTTCTTATGGACTAGATGGGCCACGGCCTGATCCAGCAGGGCTCCTCTTAGGTTCTTATGGACTAGATGGGCCACGGCCTGATCCAGCAGGGCTCCTCTTAGGTTCTTATGGACTAGATGGGCCACGGCCTGATCCAGCAGGGCTCCTCTTGTGTTCTTATGGACTAGGTGGGCTGTGGCTGATCCAGCAGGGCTCCCCTTAGGCTCTTATGTTCTTATTTTGTGTAGTTTCTGCACACTATGCACCAGGCCATGTGGTATCATATGTACACAAATATCATGCAAGCTTTGCCAAGCGTAGATAGGCTGCTTTACCCATCCCTAATTTAAACACCCCTTAGGCTCTGGATGCCCCTAAATTAGGTCCAGAGTTAGGGCTAATAAGACTGCATTCACATTGCTCTGTGAGAGGCTTGGAAGAGGCTTGTGGCACCGGTATTTGCACACCACCACTTATCTACCTCCAATGAGTATTGGATGCACATGCTCTGCCCTTTAATGTGCATTAGAAGTGGGATGAGCACACTGTCATGTGGCCGCACCACCTCTGAAGCACCAGTGAGACCCTCGGAGGTGCTTTGGTTTTTCGTTGTGTGTGAATGCAACCCCAGACCAGACCTCTGCTAAAAATACTCGAGGCATAGACTGTTACCATGGCTACTCATGGGGGGGGGGAGCTTTCACTTTTGGGGTTCAAGACGGTTTATAAATAGGCATATCAAAGAGTGGGTGTTATTTGGTGACAGGGAAAATGTCTTGGAGTGAAGCACAAACTGCAAAATCAGAGGCTGGTGTTGTTTAGTGTAAGAAAACCCAAACCAAAACTCATTTCTCAGGCACAAGGGTGCAGGAACATCGGAGGGACCCAGGCTGAACCAGCAACGGTCCTTAGGAATAAGAGCATCTCCTCTCCAGCATTTGAAACTCAGAAATTTGGGCTGGGGGGAGAGAAATAAGATTTTACTAACTTTTATTCATAAGTCCATGGGTGTTTTTCCACTTAGCACTACAGTACCCTTTAAGGACCCATTAAGGACCCTTAATGGGTACTCTAGTGCTAGGGTTTTTTTCCCCTTGGGGTTCTTAATGGGTCCTTTAGTGCTAAGTGGAAAAACACCCCATAAGTCATACATAAAAACACAGGAGAGAAAAGAGGTGGTTTTTTATTTTCTAAAGTCAAACTTAACCATATTAAAAGACTGAAA
Organism: Aspidoscelis tigris stejnegeri; assembly: GCA_023333525.1. Lineage (NCBI taxonomy): Eukaryota > Metazoa > Chordata > Lepidosauria > Squamata > Teiidae > Aspidoscelis > Aspidoscelis tigris. The sequence goes on from JALMGA010000007.1 coordinate 1,600,823, forward strand.
GGCATATTTCATTCTTTCTCAGTTCATTATGTTCCACCAGAAGCTGCCCTCCAATCAACCCCAATAGCCTTCAGACTCTTGGGCTGTGGTCACACCTGAGGTTTAGTCCAGCTTCAGTCCACTTTCAGAACGAGAGAACCCATCAACAAAGTGACAGGGTGTTTTCTTTCAGGGTTAAATAACTCACAAAAATCGAACTTTGGGATAGTCCCACGTGGGAACTTTGGGACAGTCCCACGTGGAAAAAAAAACCTACTGGTCACTTTGCTGATGGGTTCTCTCACCCTGGAGGTAGACGGAAGATGGATTAAATCTTTCTTAGGTGTGACTGCAGCCCTACATTTTAATCCAGCTTCAGTCCACTTTCAGAATGTGAGAATAAACACAACAGCAAAGTGACAGGCAGTTTTCTTTCAGTGTTAAATAACTCAGAAAATCCATCTTTGGGATAGATAATGAGGAAAGAAAATTGCTGGTCACTTTGCTGACGTGTTCTCTCATTCTGAAGGTGGATTGAAGCTGGATTAAACCTTGGGTGTGACCACAACCTGGAGAGACAGCGAAAGTGGAGGGCCCCCACATGCTCAAAAACGCCTGCTAAGAATCCTTTTGACTCTGCTTTACCAGCAAGGACTTGGGCATAACAGAGTATTCCAGCTTTCAGGACCTCACGGTGACACAGCTGAATTTGGGGTCCTAGAAAGTGGACCCTGAATTCATCCTGTCTCTGAATTACAGGCTGCTGGAGAAAATGTTAGACCTGGGCTGTGAAAATCCGGAGCACAGAGTTAATGCAAGCGCCATTGGCTGACTATCTTCTGTGTGCGCTAACAGTTTCCTTGGCACCGTGTGGGCATGGCGTGGTCTTCCAGATGTTCCCAAACTACAACTCCCAGCATCCCTCACCTAGCCAGCTGCACTGAAAGTGGAATGCTGGGAGCTGTGGTTCAGGAACATCCAGGGAGCTTGAGGGTCTCTCTGAGGGGGACTGTTGTCATGTTCAAGGGTCAGCGTCAAGCCCAGTGGCTGTGCAAGAATTCTCTCCCGCTGTCGAAAAACACTGCACGGCCGTGCAACTGGACGGGCTGTGGCTGCACATGGATCTGCTTTTCTTTGTGAGAATCCATTATGTCATCACTTCAGTATTGAGGGCTCCTTCAGTAAACAGGATTTTTAAAAGCGGCACACGCATGTCAGTCTGCCAGGATGAAAAAAATAAAAGGCCTTTCCTGGACCCATTGTAGCTGCTCTGCCGCACAGTTTATTCTACTTTATTTATTGGGCTTTCACAGCACCTGATTTCCACCATCTCAGGGCGATGCACAATAGAACCAGTTTTAAAAAACCAGAAAGATAAAGACAAAATTTTAAAAAGCACAATACAGCTACAATAAACAAAATTAAAGATAGCATAAAAGTGAATTTTAAAAATTAGACTACAGAGTTCCCACTAGTCCTCAAAAACCTCCGTGAGCTAGATGGATCAGCTGTGAACATTTGGTGAATCTCACCGGGAATCTCACCATTCTAGAGCAGTGGGGCTACCACAGTGAGTGCCCTGTCTGTTGTCCCACCAATTTCCGCAACAAAAGACACAGCCTACAGGGCTTCACTGCACGATCTTAGCAAATGGGCAGGTCTGTCTGGGGCTTGATAGGTTTTCAAGTCCCCCATCTACCATCCCAGATTTCAATGTCCTTTTGCACATCAAAAGTGTTCCTGATATGGAGTTTTGGGACATTTATGAGGATGATCAGGAAAGAAGGAAAGCAGACGAGATTTCAAGGTGTGCAAGTGTGTTCGTGTATGTACAAGGTGCACGCATGCCTCCCTTTGCAACAGTCCCAGCTGGTGCCGAACATACCAAAGCCAGAAAACCCAGAATGTTGATGCCTAAATATAAAATCAACTTAAACCAAAGTCAAACAAAGAAGGGAAACAGCAGGCACGGAGAAGCCAAACGATCAAAATATCCCATCCTTGTCCATCCATTTTCAGCTGCAGTTAGAATAATCAAGCTGATGGCCCTTTCACTTGTAGGGCGGTTCGGGGGCTGGTCCTGAGGGGCTGCAAAGTCCACTTCTGGGCTTCATCAGTCCACGTACGAGTCCAGACCTGTGAGGTTCCACTAGCTGCTGGTAGGCTCCACCTGCATTAGATGGAGTGCAGTCCGGAGGCCTATTTGCACTATGGCCTCTAGTGAATAATTAGTGAACCTCTGGTGAAGAGCATCCACACATGGAGGAGGCTGCTACAGCCTCCAAGCGTGCCCAGCCTCCCCAGAAGTTCACTAATTCTTGATTCTTAACCAACGTTTACCAGAAACGTACCTGGAGCATCCAGCGGTGTGACCATCCGCACCTTTTCCAGTACTACGGGGTCATCTGAGATGCCACTGAAACGCGTTGGCACCTCGGACAACTGTATCTGTGACTGTGTGTGTGCAGAGCGTCGGCATTGTCATGGCGATGGCGTCAACGCACTCACAGTCAAGGAGGACACCCCGGTCAAAATGGTGGCGCCCAGAGGAGGATCAGCACTGCGACTGAATCAGGTAAGTATTTAATTGTGGGGGTGGGGGTGGGGGGCAGCCAAAGTCGACTAGTGCTCCAAGTGCAAGAACGCCACTGATCGGGGATGACCAGTAGACCTTAACATTGAGGCCATGTCCCCATGCAAGCCATTTGGCGCAGAATGGGAACACATGGGACCAGGGGCAGGTCCAAAATCAATCCTTGCCTGTCCTCATGCCATTCCTGGTGACCTGGGCTGGGTGCAGAGGCACCCATCCCCACGCAAACCATGCCAAACCCCGGCACGGGGGAGCAGCGCCCTCCTCGACGCCCCCTCTCTCCTCATTGGAAGCCGGATTCACATCAGCCCACCCCTGTGCCTCCAGCTGCAAATGCCCCTTTTCCTCCAGCTGCAAATGCCCCTTTGCCTCCAGCTGCAAATGTCACATCCCCCCCTCCCTTAGCAGCACAGAAAGCCAGGATGGGGTTGGGAGGCATGGATTTAATTTATTAAACTTAAATTATGTTTAATAAAATTTAAAGTAATTTTTAAAAACCTAAAGCCGCTACGAGGTTTAGCAGCAGTTGGGCACTTGAGCAGTTTTGTGCACCTCTGCGACACCGGGAACCACGAGAATGCCCAGCAAACATAAAAGGGAGAAAATTGAGCCATTATCCTGCCTTGGCAATCGGGAAACGGGGGTGGAATATTTGCTGTGGAAAAAAGTACAAAAATTAAGCCATTATCCTGCCTGCCTTGGCGATCGGGATTTTTCCACTCCCCAAAAGTGTCAGTGGCTGCGATCTCCAATGCACAGGGCAGGAACGGCAAGGACACCCCACCTCCCAATGACGCGAGCACCAATCTCCTCCCAAAATAGCCTGGGACCGTCCCCCTGCACAGTCTCGGCTCGCTAAGCAGTGCATGCGAGGACACCAAACTGTGCCCAGATTTGTTTTTTTGGTACCAAATTTGGTCCAGGTCTGGCACAGTTTGGGGCGCTTTGGTCCGTGGAAACCAGACCAAATAAAAAATGCATTGGGACACCCCTCGCCAAGCCTGGTTTTGGTACGGGACCAAACATGCATGGGGATGTGCCCTGAGATCTACTGGTGGACTGGAGACCCTTGTCCAGAACAAAGAGGTCTGCCAAAGACTTGCCTCCATATTTAAGACTGCTAGGTGATCCATTCTGCTGGCGATCAAAGCACACCACTGAAGCGTGCCTCCTGGTGGATCAGAGGGTAGGAACGTTTGAGGCTTTGGGGTCGCGGCTGGTCTGGACCAGCACTAATCATGCAGATGGAGCTGTTCCAGACCACGCCTTTCTGTGGTCCAAACCAGCAGGCTTGAATGGCCCAGAGAGGTGAGTACAGAAGGGCTCCTTCTTGTAACTGCTGACCAAGGCAGCCCTGAAGTTCAAGCAAAAATCAGTTGACCAGCAGTCCTTGCATCAGGAGCCCCAGGAAAGGGAGATGGATGAGAGACTGCAGGGCTGTCCTTCTGCCAGTGGGGGCCAGGGCAGGTGAGTGCGGTCAGAAGCCATTCCCCATTGGATGATGGGGGAGGGGGAGGGCCTTCTGGCTGCACTCCCCCACCTGCCCAGGCCATCGCTGCCTCCTGTCCCGCCCCTCTTTCTGTTCCAGCTGGATGTCATGCATAGCCATTGTGCCACATTCTAGACCCAGAGCCACAAGGTCTCCTCTCGGCTCAGCAACGCCAACCTTCTTTGAGCAAAGAGCCCAGAATCCCCAGTGTGGACAAACACCCAGGCACAACCCCCAGTCCCTCCTGGCGCACCAGGCAGCACCCAGAGCACCCAGGCCGTCCACATTGCGTCTGCAGGACAGGAGGCGAAACGGTTCCGCAGCAGAAACCAGAGTGACGCTTGGAGGCTGTTGCAAACGCTCGGCCAGAATGTCTGCAGAAACAGACGCCTAGTTCAGCTGAGCTGCGCCTGTGAAGTGCTCGCACAGGACGGGAGGAGGCCCTGCGCCCACTGCCGGATCCAAACCTGATGCTCAAAGCCAGGATGGACTGTTGTAAGAACCGAAGGGGAGCCGGCCCTGCTGGATTGGATTGGGCCACAGCCCAGCCAGTCCAGCCAGCATCCCCGTCTCACCCAGTGGCCCACCAAATGCAAAAGAAGAAGAAAAACTGGCTTTTCTACCCTGCTTTTCTCACCCAGTTAAGGAGGCTCAAAGCAGCTGACTAACCTCTATTCTTCTCTCCACAACAAACAACCTGTAAGGCGGGTAGGGTTGCGACTGCTCAGAAGAGAGCCGTGACTTGCCCAAGGTCACCCAGCTGGCTTCATGTAGGAGTGAGGAATCAAACCCAGTATTCCTCAATAAGGGTCTGGTTCCTTAACCCCTAGACCAAACTGGCTCACAAAAGAGGCCCAGTCTGACTCAGACCCCAAAGGGATCAATTCCCCGCTCCCCTAGAATCTACTACTACATAACATAAGAAGGTGTTCCCTAGCAGCCTTTTCCTGCCCCCCACCCACCCCCGGCTTGGGTTTTCCGCAGTGAGTGAGAGAGAGCAGGCTACCTAATTCCAGACACTTGTAGCATTTCTGGCTGGAGGGTGGAATAAACACGCTGGAAACGAAATTAGATTTAAAAAGCAGGCTGCCTTTTGCAGAGCGCGTGCATGTACTGGCCTGCGCGCCTCCCTGGGTGCATTCTGGGACGGCTGTCAACCTCCCTGAAAAGCCACTCACCCGCCTGCTGCCCTCCGGGACAGCTTGTGGCCGGCGCATTGGCTTTGCTCGAGGGGGCACGATCCGAGCGGCGCACCGACCTTCTCTTGCGACAACTAATACAGCAGCGCGCCCGGAAAGTCAGGGCAGCAGCTCCCAGGACTTAGTAACAGTTGCTTCCTCTGATACATTTTAATTTGGAAGAGCAACAGACTGAAAACTCCTGGACTCTTTGGGTTTCAGCACAGCTGCAGCAGGGAAACAAACAAACCAGCCCGAAAGTCCTTGCGCCAAGTGCGCCCCCCTCCCTGCTACAAGCGAAGGCAGAGCAGCGGAGGGCGAGCCGAGAGGCTTGCCAGCCCTTCAATTTGCACTTGGGCTAAACAACAACGGCGTGTTGCTCCTGCTGGCGGCGCAAGCCAGGAGCGAAGGCAAATGCAATCATGGCTCTGGGGCGGCCAGGAGTGGAAGAGGCTCTTGCAACCCGTCCCGGGCGAAGTTTGGACAACCCAAAACTTTTCCTTGCTGCTGTGCTGCGTCTCTCTCGCCTTCCCTTTTGGGGGTGGGAGGGTGGGGGCCATTTGAAAAGCCAGCTGGCCTTTCCAGGCTGAAAAACAGAAGACAACAACGTTCAGGGTCTTTGAGAAACAGATGTCTGGAGGAAGGAACAGTAGTCCATCTCCCACTTAAAGCCATGGAGGAGAGTGCCAGAAAGATTATGCAACAAGCGGCCAGAAAGTACACATATTTACACAATTTGAGTTGCAAGTGAATGTAACCAAGCTGGCACGAGGGGAAGAAATCCAAAATGCTGAGGCCACCCTTTCTTATGCAACCCGATGCTCCACTCGCAAGGCACTGGAAGCCTGCTTGCCAGCCTGCCTCCCCCCCCCCCAGCCCCCTCCCTGGTGCTCTCTTAAGATTCTGACCAGATGTGGTTTCATGGCATTATCAGCAGAGGCTTCCTCGCCTCTCCCCCCCCCCCCCCGCCGCCTTTAACATCTAACCTAATTAAGCATCCTGGGAAACTCAAAAGCCAAGGTATTATTTTGTAATCTTTGGGCTGCTTGGCCTCAAGGCTGTTGCCTCAACATGCATTTTGGGGGAGTTAACCTTTTGAACAGAATGCAGAGGGCGATTATTATTTATTTAAGCCCTGCACAAGCCTGATCCTAACTGTACAGCCTGCTTTTCACCTCCTGCTGCTGTTCCTGGAAAGGTGGAGGGGGGCAATGGCGGCGGCAGTGGGGGGGGGGGAGAGTTCTTGCACATCCACAGAAACTGCCAACCTTGGAGTCTTTGACCCTGGAGTGGCAGCAGCAGCAGCAGCAGCATCCCAGAATCCATCCAGCAGCCTTTCTCCTATCACACAACACTAGAACCAGGGGGCATCTATGAAGCTGATGGGCAGGAGAGTTGGATCAGACAAGGGGAAGAATTTCTTCACCCAGAGGGTCATCGGTCTATGGAATCTGCTGCCAGAAGAGGTGGTGACAGCTACCAGCCTAGATGGCTTTGAGGAAGGGTTGGACAAACTCATGGATGAGAGATGTATCTATGGCTGCTAGAATGGACGCCAAGGTACATCCTCCAGGCTGGGGAGACAGGCAGAGTGCCTCTAGGGTCATTTGCTGGGAAGGTTTTGCCCTCATCTTCTGTTTGAGATGGCCATAAGCACTTGCTGGGCCACTTGGTGGGATGGGATGCTGGACTAGATGGCCTGTGGCCTAATCCAACAGGGCTCCTCTTAATTCATGGACAACAGGTCTATCAATGCTGACTATAACAGGTGCCTAGGTAATCCATCCAGGCTCGGGAGATAGGCAGGATGCCTCTAGGGCCATTTGCTAGCATTTGAGAGAAGGTGAAGGTTTTGCCCTTGTCTTCTGCACGAGATGCCCGTAAGCCACTGTGTGGAAGAGGATGCTGGACTAGATGGCCTGTGACCTGATGCACAGGGCTTCTCTTATTCATGGAGGACAAATGGATCAATGGCCGCTAAAATAGATGCCCAGGTACAACCTCCAGGTTGGAGAGGCTGGCAGGATGCCTCTCAAGGCCACTTGCTGGGATTTGAGAGCAGGTGAAGGTTTGCCCTTGTCTCTGCCTGAGACGCCCATGGGCAATTGGTGGCCACTGTGGGAGACGGGATGCTGGACTAGACGGGCTGCGGCCCGATCCAGCAGGGCTCCACTGAGGTTCTTCTGTTCTGTTCAGGGCCAAAACTGTCAGCTGCATAGGATGCGATGCTCCCATTTCAGGTCAGGGCTGCTGGGACCTTCCAGTCCTGGCTTCCAAATGCCTCACCCCCTCCCTGCCCCCCAGAAATAACTCCACTTTCCTGCATACCTGGGAGACAGCTTGCAGAGATGAAGGGCCTTTCTCTGTCCACATGCTAGAGAAGGGCCTGCTGCAGTCTACGCTAGCATACAGACAGCTTACCCCAGAATAAGGCCCAGTGTGGACAGAGCCAAAATCTCTGTGCTGATGCGTTGCCCATGTTTTGTACCCAATGGACTGTAGGTGCGCAGACACCTGACGGACAGACCTGCACACCTCTCTCACCCAGGGCCTGCCCAGTGCCTTGGCTCTAAAGAACCCCCTCTTCTATCACTCCCAAAGCCTCAGCCCCGCAAGTACTTTGTTTCACTTAGCCAAACACACACGGTGCTCAGAGCAAGCCCAGTGGGCCTGTCAAGCTAATTACGTTATCAGTACAGGAGAAAGAGCAGCAGCCCCAGTCCTAAAGAGCTTGTGGAGATTGCAGAGAGAGAGAGAGAAAGGGAGGGAGGGAGGGAGGGGGCTCTGTTAGTGGTTCCGGGAAGCAGGTTCAATAAATGCTCAGACGAGCCCCTCCACCCCAGCCTCCTTTGCTCTCCTCTTTGCAAGCAGCACCATGGAGCAGGGCACAGCAGCTGTGTATCTCCTTGCAGTAAACAGAAAGACCTATCAACAGGCAGGCGGGGGGCAGGGGTGACCAGGGAGAGGAGGAGGAGGAGGAGGAATAAGAAGAAGAAGAAGAAGAGTTGGCTTTTCTACCCTGCTTTTCGCACCCATTTAAGGAGCCTCAAAGAGGCTGACAAACCTTCTTTTCATCTCCCCTCAACAGAACACCCTGTGAGGTAGGTCGGACTGTGAGAGTTCTGAGGAGAGCTGTGACTAGCCCAGGGTCACCCAGCTGGCTTCATGGAGGAAGAAGAAGAGTTGGCGTTTTTACCCCACTTTTCTCACCGATTTAAGAGGACTCAAAGTGGCTGGACAAACTTCCTATTCTTCTCCCCACAACAGAACACCTTGTGAGGTAGGTGGGGCTGTGAGAGCTCAGAAGAGAGCTGTGACTAGCCCAAGGTCACCCAGCTGGCTTTGTGGAGGACGGCAGAAACAAACCCAGTATTCCCAGATAAGGGTTTGGTTTCCTAACCACTAGACCAAACTGGAAAGGGAAGAATCCAACTGAAGGCTCGCTAAGACCACCCTGGGCGAAGTGGATGTGTAGAAATGACGGAGCCGTCCAGAAGAACCATCAGACTCTCCCGGTGCCCAGAGCTTGCAGGGGCCTTTGGCTCCCAGGGGAACTCCTTCCAGTGTGCCAGTTGAGGCACATTGATCGAGCAGCAGAGCTGGCAAGGCAGCAAGGTGCGACCGGGGCCCACCCAAAGTGCTTTGCAGCTTCTGGGTCATCGCTGCCCACTGGGGCTGGACAAAGGCAAAGTGTGTGATGCCCAGCCAGGAACGATGTCCAGGGCACAGGAAGGACAAGGACTTTGGGGCAAACGCAAAGGCAGATGGAACAGGATGACATGGTGGGAAGGAAAAGAAAGCCGCGCGCAAACAAGCCGTCAGAAACTGGGAAACTGTAATGCTCGGGAAATCTCGGAGTTCCCTCCCATCCGTGCCCAAGAATGCTGAAAGAGGGGGCTCCATGCCGAGCAGCTTGTGTCTTCATCTCGACCTTAATGTGCAGGATTCTGTGTCACACAAAAAGGCACGAACAGCGAGGGTGCATGAGCCAAGTGCAGGCAGTTGTCCCTTCGTGGATCAAATGCCACTGAAGGCACTTCTGGAGGACAGGAGACAATTGTGGGACCTTAAGATCCTGTGATTTCCTCTTGTAGCCAGATGTGGGAAGCTCTCCTAGGCTTTTGCCTGGGGCCTATTTGCACTACAGCCTCCAGTGAACAATTAGTGAACTTCTGGGGAAGAGGATCTGCACGTGGAGGAGGCTGTATCTGCCTCCAAGCGTGCCCGCCCTCACCAGAAGTTCACTAATTGTTCACTAGGTGTGCAGCATGAAATCGTGCTCCACACCTTAACCAACATTAACTAAAAGCTTACCTGCAGCCTCCAGTGGTGCGACCATCCAAACCTCTTCCGGTGCTCCAGGGTTGTCTGAGGTGCCGTGCGAGCGCACTGGCACCTCAGATGACCATAGATGCCATGTACGTGCGCAGGGCGTCAGCATCGTCATGGCAATAGTGCTGACGCATGCACAGTCGCAGAGGGTGCCACAGTCAAAATGGTGGGGCCCCGAGGAGGACCAGCCCCCAGATCGATTAAGGTAAGTATATGATGACCGGGGATGTGGGGTGGCAGCCAGTGTTGACTAGCACTTATCAACGCTGGTCAATCACACTCCTTTCCTGTCCAACGGATGGGAAGGAAAATCTGAAAATGCCCCTGATCTGGATTGTGCCCCATCCTGTGGGGCTGCAGAGTACCAGCAGTATGCCGGGCCTCCTGAATGTGGTACTAAGGGCCTTCTACACCTAAGTTTTAATCCAGCTTCAGTCCACTTTCAGAGTGAGAGAACCCATCAGCAAAATGATATGCCATTTCCCCCCACACACACACATTGATTAACCCAACATGTGGATTTTCTGAGTTGGCTGATGCTGTAAGGAAACAGCTTGCCCCTTGGCTGATGGTTTTCTTTCTATGAAAGCGGACTGAAGCTGGATTAAACTTAGGTGTAGGTGGGCCCTAACAGGCAGAAGGGCGGCCGGCAAGTGCAGAAACATCCCAGGTCTGCAAATTCTAAGCTAGACGCTTCTTCTGTGCTCTGCACCACCACACTTAATGATCTGCACAGGTTTTATTGCAGGGATCCGAACGGCTATTTATTTGTTTATTTAAAACGGTCTCTATACCGCTTCCTATTAAAAGGTAATCTCAAAGCAATTTACCATAGATTATCAGTGCATAAAAATATTCTTAGAACACTGAGGTGGGAAAAGGAAAGGAAAAGGCGTTCATTCAGGGAGGGCCTGGGTACAGGGACACATCTCCTGAGCTGGCCACCCAGACACCCAGATGCAGTGGGAGAGACACAGAAAATACTCCTCCCTTTGCTGCGTGGCTCTGAAAAAGAAAGGAGCCCTTTGCAGGAACGTCCCTCAGAACACCCGGAAGAACCTGAGAATGGGCTAAGGTCCCTTCCGGACTAGCAGATAACAATCCACAGTTGTTAGTAAATCCGCAGCTTACAAGGCTGCAAAGTCACATTGCGTTGTCCCCACGTGAAACGGAGGCCCACAGCTTCATGCTCAGCAGCTGCGAGATTTCCGTGGCATCGCGTGGCATTGGGCAGACAAGGAGATTTCTGCAGCAGGTGAATCTGCAGTAGTGGCAGCATAATGCGCCACCGCTACGAAGTATCGGACATGAGAATGCGCAGTATCCCCTAGTCTGGACACACCCTGAGTGCCCGAGGGCCTGTTCCCACAGCGCAACGAAGTCACAGGCTTGCGCTCACGAGCACGATGCAAGTGCAAACAGGGCGGCTGCCCCCCAGCCTCTAGAGCAGGCCGCCTCCTGCGCTCGCCTATCAAAGCTTGGAGACGCTGGGACGCTTGCCCGGCAAGGACTGGCCCAAAATGCCTCTTTCTGATCGATCCTTCGTGCCTTCTTGGTGCTTTGCATGAATGTCCCAACAGGACCAGAAAGGACAGCTGGGCTGGTTGGGACAAGAGGGGGCTGCGGGCCTGAAGGAGCCCCCCCCCAATCAATTAAGCTTCTTTACCACAAACTCTGCAAAGATGAGAAGTCCAAAAGGGCTGCCATGGGGGATTGTGGGGGGGGGGGGCAGGGGGAGGGCAGCCCACTGGGGTGAAGGGGAAAAGGAGGAGGAGGTGAGGCTCACAAGCGACACCCCCACTCATCTGCTGGCAGGGAAGGGGACCCAAAGAGGGAGGGTTGTGGCAACAGCTGGAAAAGGGACCCCAAGGGCCCAGGAGAAGCCAAGTCCCTGGTGACCCCAAACTCAGAAGAGAGAAGGAAGGATGGAGCCTGATCTGGAGACAGAACCAAAAAGAATGCCCCCCCCCCCAAGCAGGCAGCCAAGGGGGACCAAATCAGCGCTTCTTCAAAGCAAGGGGTCTCTCCTCGCCCGCCCCATCCCTCAAGAGGCCTTTGGAGACTTCCAGGAGGAGCCGCCGCCTCCAGGCTGGTCTATTGTGGCAGCCACGGTCCCTGGCAGGGTCCTTGTTCAAAAAGACAAAAGCCTCTTTCCTCTCCCTCGGAAGCCCCCCTGCAGCCACAGATAATCGGGGACTGCTGTCCGTGGGCAAACAGAAAGCCAGGCTATTGGGCGGGAAAACAGGGCGGCTAAAAGGTTCTGATGGATTTCTGCTCTTTGAGGGCTGACCAGGGAGTCCAGCCAACGGCCGGCCAATTGCCACATGTAGATGGGAAAGGGTGCTCCTCCTGCTAGTGAGTCTCCTGGGCTGGGTGGGGCAGAGGCCCCTTCTTCCTGGACGCAGAGGGTCTGTGGACAGGCTGCCACGGATGGCGCCTGCTTTATCCTTGCATTTGTATCCCACCTTCCTGGGGGGAATGAAACTCCCTTCCCCAACATTTAAAATCAACATATTAAAACAATAACAATACATATTAAAACCACAGTGTCTGCATGTGAGAAGGGGAAAGTATCCCCATTTAACCAAAGGCCAGAGCAAAGAGATGTGTCTTCACTGCCTTCCTAAATGTGTATAGTGAAGGTACTTAATGTACCTCAAGGGGCCATCACTGAGAAGGCCCTCTCTTGGGTGCCCACCCCTATTGCTGCCGAGGGTGGTGGTCCAACCAGGAGGGCCTCCCCTCCAGATCTTAAGGCATGGGAAGGTCGATATGGGAGCAGGCCTGGACAAAGGTGACACACACACAAGCATCACCAGCTAGGTAGGGACTCAAACCAAAGGGTCTCCAGGTCCCAGCTTCACCCTGGCCTCCTCTGGCTTAGGCTGCTTATGGCTGATGGTCTCAGCAAGAGCTGAGCCCTCCAGGGACCCAGATTGCTTCCTTGGACCTCTGCCTCATCTCTCCTTCTGTTTCTAAAACACGCTCTGCAGGGCGGCTCTCCTGGGCTTGGGTGCTAACCCTGGGCTCACAGGAGGACCATGCATGGGACCCACAAGGGGCTTTCCTCCCCAACACCTAAGGCCGCCACGTCCAGCCTTGCCCCCAAGATCCGAGAGGGGGCAGCAGCAGCCACACTCTCTAGTCCTTGGCTGAGGCCTCTCGGCCCAGCAGCAAAAGCAGGAGGGACCTTCACGCCTTTTGTAGTTGGTCGGGAGGAGGATGAAAGGGGAAGGAATTCCCCTGGGGTTCAGGCAGAGGCAGTCCTGGGTCACTCCTGCTAATCCACAGCTATTCCATTGTGTGGAAGTCAAACAGTCACAGCCGCTGGCCAAAGGAGCTCATGGAAAGGTCTTGGAAGGTCATCCTGGAAGGGTCTATTAACTGAAAAAAAACCCAGACCATTGCCGGTACGGAAGGGGACCGTTGGGCACGAATTTCATGGTGCAATCCGAGAGCCATGTCAGAGACGGGCATCTTCCCTCAAAATCGAGCATTTCCAAAATGGCGGAAGCTCAGGCAACCCATGCCCAAAGAGGACGGCCAGACCACCAAGGCAACCTTGCTGGGCTAGAAGAGAGACAACAACCAGAGCAGATCCACACAGAGGCACTTTGGAGATCTAGCAAAGTCACCAAAGACCTCAGCAGATATTTGCATGCTCTGGGCACAAAAGTCCAGGGACAATTCCTGTGACACACAAGGCAGAACGGGAAGAGATGCCAGCCTGAACACCCAGAGAAATGTTACCAGTCAGCACAGACTGGGGGAGCCAGAAAGGGGCTCCACAGGTTCCAGTGATTCTTGGCCCGTTCTGCAGGGTCACCTAGTAGATGCCACATCTGGAGGCCAGTTGGGTAGCTATGGGCTAGTGGTCTGGATCCGAGTAGCATAGTTTCAAATGTTCATCGATGTTCCTGCTCATCCAGACCCAGGGAGGCTCTGCCAGTGGGGAGAATTTGCAGACCACTGTATCGCTGCCAGGGGGCACTCTATGAAGCTGACGGATAAGAGAGTCAGATCAGACAAGGGGAAGTTGTTCTCCTGCCAGGGGCTCATCCATCTATGGAATTTGCTTCCGGAAGAGGCAGTGATAGCAACCAGCCCAGATAGCTTTAAGGAAGGGTTATACAAGTTCATGGAGGACAGAGGTATCAATGGCTGCTAGAATGGATGCCCATGTTCCACCTCCAGGTTGGAATCATAGAATCCTAGAGTTGGAAGGGGCCTCCAGGGTCATCTAGTCCAATTCCCTGCTGAATACAAAATTTCCTAAACTTTCCCAGACAGATGTAGGTTCAGCCTCTGCTTGGAGACCTCCAGTGAAGGAGAGCTCACCACCTCCCGTGGCAACCGATTCCGTTGACCGATCACCCTCAGTGTCAGGATTGACTCCCTTGATCTTTCATCCCATTGTTGCTAGTCCTCCCATCTTGTGCAAGTGAGAATAGGGACGACCCCTCTACACTGTGACGGCCCTTCAGAGACTTGAAGACCAAGATGATGTCTCCTCTCAGTCTTCTCTTCTGCAGGCTAAACATTCCTAGATCCTTTCACCTTTCCTCATAGGACACGGTTTCCAGACAACTCACCATTTTGGTAGCCCTCCTTTGGACTTGGTCTGGCTGTCAATGTCTTTTTAAATTAGGTTGCCCAGAACTGGACATTTGTAGGATTTGAGAGCAAGTGAAGGTTTTCCCTTGGTCTTCTGCTTGAGATGCCCAGAAGCAATTGGTGGACCACTGGAAGTGCCCACCACAGCTGCCTTTGACCTGAAGGACATTTTAAGACTGCCCATTGCACCTGGGAACTGGACCCATTCACCCAGCTGAAGAGTAAGGAGTAGGACCTTCATGACAGTGGGGCACAGATGCATCCAGTGCAAACCCCCAAATCAGATGCTCTCCTTCCACAGATGCTCTTTGTACAGCTACCAATGGGGAGGTTCCCTGAGGCCAGCGTGACACTATCAAGTCATCATGTTCTGCCCAAAAGTGGGAAAGTCCTACATCTGAATATCAGCACGCAGCTTCCGCCCATCCTACTCAGCAGGATGGCTGCATGTTGACCAACAGTTAATCCCTGTTTAAACTCCGTGGGCTTCATGAGATCTGTAGGGCCGTGCCAGAAGAAGAAGGTAGGTGGACATGAAGAATTGACTCAGCTGGTTACCTGGATCTTTGGACATGCAGAACGGCCAAAGGGGCCAACGGGAAAGACTAACAGCATAGGCACGAAACAGGCACGTTCAGGGAGAAGAAGCCAGAAAGAGATCTGCAACTGAAGTGGGAAGAGCGTGCAGATAAGCGTTTTCATAGCCTTTTTGCACTTCCTGTGAGGCCGGAGCCTCTTTGGGACCCGCTCTTCCGCATGCTGGAGCAGAAGAGAAAGGCTGCTCCCCATCCCAAAATGGCCGCCCACCTGGGACACCGGGACACCTGTTGCTTTAGGTCTGTTGGCATTCCAGGGGCCCACAGAATGGAACGGGAAGGCGTGCGGAAGGGTGGCTGCCGAAATGGGTCCCCATTCTCCTACTGAGGCTAGGGACATCAGTTCCTAGCGTCCAGTGGACTCAGCAGCGGCTGCAGAGATCACGCCATCTCCAGAACCAGGGGCCGATTCGCACTTTGGCCCATAGTTTACAAGTAGGCAACATCTGGGCGGGTGCATCTGCACATACAGGACCTTGCATGCTTACAGCCTGCAAGCGCCCCCTGCCTGCCCGATGCTCACTAAGTGTACATTAGCCATACTGCGCGGCATCCCAACCCCCTCCAGTCGCAACTGGGAACTTACCTTGCACACCCAGCTGGTGACCATCTGCAGTCTCGCAAGCGCACTGGCAGCTCACATAACCCCCTGATGCAACTGTGACTGCCCAGAGCACCAGTGTCACCATTTAGCGACAGCACTGATGCTCTCACAGGGCACCATACTCAACATGCCAGCTCCGTGGAGCACAGAATAAGAGCAAATAGTCACTGCCCTGGACACTTGAGCTATGCTTTCGGGTAAGGGTGGTGATTGTGCTCCACACCTTATCAACAATTAGTGAACTTCTGGCAATCGGGCACTAGAGGCTGTAGTGCAAATAGGCTCCTGGTGTGTGTGCGTGTGTGCGCGTGCGGGCGTAATATTGGGTCTGCCTTGTCCCAAAGCGGCTGGAACCGTTGCAAAGCCGGTATGGACACCAGGGAATCACTTTGGCCAGAGAAGGCCGCCACTAATAATCTTCTGCCCGCTTGCTTTGCTTCCTTAATTGGAGGACCAGGCCGGCACAATGGGGAAGGCCATCCGTCCCGCTGCCCTGCATGCGCTGAGCATCAAAGGACAGAGCGCCCGGGCGCTTCTTCCACGGCCCTGTTGCCTAGGAACCTCCGAGGGGGGAGGCTTTTCCTTTCTGGTGGCGGGGGCTAGAGCGGTGTAGGGCCACGGCAGCAGGGATCAGGTCAGTGTCTTTTTAACAAGGCTCATTAGAGCCACAATGCCGGCTGGGAAGACTGAAGGCCACAAGAAAGGAAGGAGAGAGACCGTGAGCGAGAAAGCGGCTCTTTGGCCCAGGGAACAATGAGCAAAGCGTAGAAGAAACACGGAAAAGTGTCTACAATATGGACGGGGTTCTTTTTTTTGGGGGGGGGGGAGTCAAGGACAGGGAGAGGCAAGCGTATTGCCTTAGGGCTGCTTCTCACAGGTTTCCTGGCAGCACAAAGGCTAAGAGAAGGATGGAAAGGGCTTTGCACCCAGGGCACGTTGGAATTCAGCAAGGAAGCAAATCTGGGTCCTTTGGCTGGACAGGAAAGGAGTGCAATCACCCAATGTTAACTAGCGTTCGCACTTGAGGACACTAGTGAACCAAAGCCTAAGCCCTGCGCCATCGGTCACTCACCTGGGCCCGATCCTGGGGCCAGTCCTCTTCAGGGCGCCGCCATTTTGGTTGTGGCACCTCTGAGACTGCGCATTCATCGGTGCCATCACCCACATGATAATGATGCTCTGCACACGTGCAGTCGTGCCTGTGGTTGCCCAAGGTGCCAATGCACTTGTGTGGCACCTCAGACACCCCCGGAGCACCGGAAGAGGTGTGAATGGCTGCCGCTTGGACGTGCCAGGTAAGCTTCTAGTTAACACTGGTAAAGGCGTGGATCGCGATTTCGTGCTCCACGCCTAATAGATAATTAGTGAACTTCTGGGCGGGCAGGGGGCGCATGGAGGCTGTGGCAGCCTCCTCCAAGTGCAGATTCCCTTCCCCAGAAGTTCCCTAATCATGCACTACCAGCTCTAGTGTGAATAGGCCCCGGGAGCTATGTCTGCATTTATTTGCTTTATTTATTGGTTTTTGTTGGGTGCCACTGACTCATGGAATCCGCTCAGTTTTATTGCCGGAGACACAGTGGTTTGACTTTGACTACCTCTGGGGATCAAACTGATGACCCTCCGCTCTCCAGGCTACTTGCTCTAGCATTGGGCTATAGACACTCCCAGACTCCATTGGCAGCTCTAGGTGGTTTTCTTAGCAGGGTGAGAAGCAGCAGGGTTTATGGGGAAAAGTGTCCCGGCTTGGAACCTACAGGAACACTTGATTTTTATACCATGCAAATGCTCTGCTATCCCTTTAGTTTAAACCTATGAACCCAATCCAAGCTGTAAACCTCCCCCTGAAGAGACCCAGAGCCGGCTGCAAAGGGCACTGCCTCCAGAGATAACGGATCGGTGCCATCAACCTACAGCAAAGATTTCCACTGCCCAATAAGGCCAGCTGGTGCAGTAAAACCAGAATTACAGCAATGCCTTTGGGCAATTCTTCACCTACCGGGGTACAATGCGTGCAGGAGGAAAGGTAGGCAAAGGCAAACCACTGTATCTTCCACCTGCTGCTGAAGCCTAGGGGAAGCCCTGCCCCCAGGGGCTGGTCTAAGGGGTGGAGTCTAAGGAGGAGGCAAGGCTTCCCTTAGACTGGCCCCGGTGCGGAAGGTAGGAGCCCAGGCATTCAGGATATCATCACCTTGAATTTCAATCAGAAGCAACAAGCAAGGGGCTTGTAGCGCATGATACCATCACAGCCTGAGCTTTTCTGGAAAATAAATTCTATTGCACCCATTGCATGAAGCTGAAATGGGCTCACAGTGCCAGGAGAACCCCCAGAAAGGTGACCATCAGGAACACCTGGGACAAAAATTGCACCAGTGGATGAAATTACAAATAGGGCTTCATTTGAATTTCTGCTCTGGGAATTTACTCATTCTGCCTGTTTCTATTCTGTTGTTCTTGAGCTGAATTATTGGAGTAGTTTTATTATATTACTTGCTCAATGAACATAAACCATAACCCTGTTGATGCAATTTGTCTGTGGTTATTCAAGCAATTAATGGAACATGCAATGTGGCAGGTAAAG
Source organism: Aspidoscelis tigris stejnegeri (assembly GCA_023333525.1). Taxonomy (NCBI): domain Eukaryota; kingdom Metazoa; phylum Chordata; class Lepidosauria; order Squamata; family Teiidae; genus Aspidoscelis; species Aspidoscelis tigris. The sequence goes on from JALMGA010000007.1 coordinate 1,618,786, forward strand.
CCAAACAGGACACCTGTAGGGAAAGCAGGAGGGAGAACAAACCGGATTCTAGCACTTTGCACACACCTGAGGCCTATTCGCACTACAGCCTCTAGTGAAGAGGTAGTGAACCTCTGGCGAATAACATCCACACCTGGAGTAGGCTGCTACAGCCTCCAAGCGTGCCCTCCCTCACCAGGAGTTCACTACTTGTGGATTAGGTGTGGAGGACAAAATCATGCCCCACATCTTAACCAACGTTTACCCAAACCTTACCTCAAGCATCCAGCAGCGCAACCGTCCGCACCTCTTCCGATGCTCCAGGGTCATCTGAGGAGCCACGCAAGTGCACTGGCACCGCGAACAACCACAGATGCGACTTCGTGTGTGCAAAGCGCCAGCGTCATCAGGGCACAGTCACGGAAGGTGCCGCCATTTTGCTGCGGCACCCAGAGGAGGACCAGCCTCCGGATTAATTCAGGTAAGTATTTGATCAGTGGGGAGAAAATGGTGAAAGTTGACTAGCGTTCCAACTGCGAGAGCTAGTCAACATTGGTTCATCGCGCTCCTTTCCTGTCTAGCAGACGGGAAGGGAAGTGCAAAATGCCCCCTGTCCCAGCAGATCACCAGGTATCGGCCCTCTTAGGAACACAACCGAAAGGGCGACCAGGACTCTCCGGCCAGCCCTATGCTTGGCAGCATCGTGTCTTGCAAGGCTAGAAGCGGAATGGAGCGATGGTGACTGCCACACCACCATCGTGGCGGCACCAAACGGAAACGGCAGGATCCAGGGAGCTGCATGGCTGGAGACAATTTCCTTTTGTTGTAGGACATCACTAAGTCATGACTGACTCCTGGGCTGTGGTCATACTTAAGGCTTAATCCAGCTTCAGTCCACTTTCAGAGTGAGACAATAAATACATCAGCAACATGACTAGCAGCTGATTTCTTTCTGGGTTAAATAACTCAGAAAATTCCCCTTTGGGACAGATAACGCGGAAAGAAAATTACTGGTCACTTTGCCGGTGTGTTTCTCTTGCTCTGAAGGTGGACTGAAGCTCGATTAAACCCGAGGTGTGACTACAGCCTCTATAGGTCCTTCCATTCTGAAAGTGGACAGAGCCTGGATTAAACCTTAGGTGTGACCACAGCCTTGGTTGACTGCATGAGCACCTCTGTGGATATCTCCATCCGCACACTCTATCCACACAGGAACGAGCATGATCCAGACCCAGAGCAGGATGCATCAGCTCCCTTGCACGACAGAATCTAGACTTTGGTCCCTATTCTGCACTGGGCCTTATTCCAGATTATATCCTGGATTAAAGACTTACCATAGTCTGCACCAGCACATTCATTCATTCATTCATTCATCCCACCCTATATCCAAGGCTCTCAGGGCGTGTTACAACAAATAGAATGAACACATGTGGATTGCAAAGCCCCTATTCCGAGAAATACTCTGGAATAAGATCAAATGCAGAAAGAGCCTTTATTTCCATCAGAAACCAGACATACAAAACCGTGTAGGTCAATAACACACCACTAACCATGTATGGCTGCATGTATGGCGGCATCCAAGTCTGCAACCCGATCAAGCGAACCTGAAACTCATTTAATCTACTTGGGAAACTTTCCAGACGGGGCCTGGTAAGTGGTGGCCACGCCTTAAAAGCAGCATGGCTTGTTTGACAGAGTGAGGCCCTCCTGACCTCCGCGTTGCCCAAGTTCAGTGTCAGGCTCCTTCCCTCCACCCATCCTTCTCCTGCCTCCAAGCCCTGTTTGGGAACTTCCAGGCTGAGATGACGAAGCGGCAGCATCACAAGGACCAGCCAGACCCCGAAGGCAACTTCTTTCTCCTGCCAAGTTCGCAAGGGATCTGCAGAGGAAACCCCGTGAGGAATGGCTGGAAGGAGCTGCAAAGCTCTCACTCACCAAGGGGAAGTCTGGCGAGGGCAGAATAGCAGTCTATAAATCTCCGAAGGCCCGCCATGCTGACGAGGGGGTAGATTTATTCCGCTGCTCCTTCTGCCAGGACGAGGAGCAAGGGAATGAACGTCAACCTGGGGAAGGAGGTGCAGGAGGGGCGTGGGAGAAAAATCTCAACGCAGGGCTCTCTTTCTCTCTGGCGCAGACGGCCTCCCTCCACCATGGGTTTCCCTGCAATGCTTAGACAGGCGCCTTTTGGGAATGCTTCAGTGGATTCGTGAGTTGGGGACAAGACCACAAGGGTCACTATAGGGGGGATGGAGCGATCCACCTGCCCTGGAACAGGCTGCCTGCATTTGGATAGCTGGTCCGGGATGGGCCCTGCACTGCCTGGAAGCTCACGCGAGATTTGGAGTCCCTGGTCTCAGAGCCCTCGGGGACCCATTTGGGTGGCACAATATGGTTCGCTCCCGGTACACTGGCCCATGGAAGTGTGCTCCCTGGACTGCCAGGAGATTTGTTAAAACAGGTCCACCAGTCTGCCGGTCTAGGCGGCCATTTTGCCTGCCTAGACCAGGCTACGCAGTGTGGATGCGGCAGCCTACTAGGCGCCTGGCCTCCATAGTCTGCACCAGCGAGAGAGCGGACAAGGGCACCTCTTGCACCAGACTGGACCTCAGGCAAGTGCGGACTCGGGTCATTTCTGGACTCATTGGTCTCCCGATCTACACGTTACTGCAGATCAAATATGCCTTCCCTCTGGTGGTCTGGCTCGGTCTGCACTGGACAGAGACAGATGCGGCCTAAGGAGACTCTGAGCCCACAGCTGTTGTAGATCCATTTAGTCAGCGGCATTCTTGCGTTCCCTCCCCATCCGCTGGACAGCAAAGGAGGACAATGACCCAACGTTAACTCACACTTGCACTTGTGAGCGCTAGGTAACGACAGCCCAAGCCCTGCATGATTGGTGTCTCACCTGTGACTGATCCCAGGGCCGGTCCTCTTCTGGCTGCCACCATTTTGTCTGCGGCGGCCTCCACGACTGTGTGTGCATCAGCGCCATCACCTTGAAGGCCCTGACGCTTCGCAGTGTCTATGGTTGTGTGAGGTGGCAGCACACTTGTGGAGCACCTCAAACGACCCCAGAGCGCTGGAGGAAGAGTGAATGCTCCCTGCCCCGGACGGTTAAAGTAAGTTTGGGTAAACGCTGGTTAACGATTTCGTGCTCCACACCTAATCAACAATCAGTGAACCTCTGGTGAGGGCGGGCACACTTGGAGGCCTAGCACTGTACTCCACGTACAGAGGCTTTTCACCAGAGGTTCACTACTTCTTCACTAGAGGCTGTAGTGTGAACAGGCCTCTGACCTACAGCCAAACCAAGGGTCTTGTTCTAGACTACAGGACACGTGCAGATGGTACGCCAGAAGTACCTGTGGGGTGATTTTCAGCATCCCTGGTTGTCAGAGGTGGGAGAGAGACGCCTGCAGAGCTCGTGGAACCTTCCAGCCACAGATGGCATGGGCCGATCAGTGCCATCAGTGCAGTCAAGGCTGACCCGGTCCATGCCTCCACGTAATCGGGATCAGCAGGACCCGCTGATCTGGTTTATATACAGTACTGTAAGTGCAGAAAAGGCCCTTGTGAGCCTGGGAGCTCCCTGGCAGCCTCTTCTGCCTCAATCCACCCTGAAAAAGTCAGAGGCGTTACAAAGCAGTGCCCCTAATCCAGGGTTTCTCAAACTTTTGTCCTGTTGCTGCCTTTAGATCTTGACTCTTAGTACCAGCTGTCTTCCAGCGCAGACACACTGTCACATCAAGCAAAACGCATCTGAGGACAAAGGGATGGAAGCCTTTAACATCCCTTGCCTGTCCATGGTGCCACCAGCATCGATAACTGGGCTCCACTGTGTGTGCCCGTCTGTGTGCCTCCTCTCTCCAGGACCAGGGAGTCACTTGGATAGGTTTGGACTCTAAGGTGCCTCTATTTCCCCTTGGGGGGCACCACTTGCAGATCTCCATTGTGCTCTAGAGGGCTTTCTGGGAAGCAAGCCAAAGGACAACTGTAATGCAAACTGCTGCCCCCCCCCCCCGCCCCCAGAAATCCCCTCAGCCCCCAGGGGATTTGCACAAAGATGCAAGCACTACACCCTCCTCCTGGGATAAGCCCTCTACAAAAGTCCTTTCAAAGTTTAACCCCCCAGCAAAATCAAAAGCATCAGCTTCGCTCCAGAATTTCAGCTCAGAGATACTGGAGGTGAGTCATCAGAGGCCTCTTTCCCTAAGTGAATGATGCTGGGATAATGCCCAGATACATGGCAGAGGCAAACTCTGCTGCCTCTGCAGTCCTCTTTCATTTGGGAGCAGTGGCTAAAGACTCCTGGCTGACCGCAGGCTCCTGTTTGTTCTGCCTGCATATTTCCCCTGTATTTGGAAGGAGCAGACCTGGGATTTCTGACGCTCCTACCCAGTGAGGTTTAAGCATCTATGAGCATTACCCTCTGTAAGGCAGAGAATTCCAGGAACCTTCAGCCAAAATGCAGAAGAGCCAAGCACAGACAAGGGAACACGCCAGTTCCACAAGCACAGGCAAAGGTGCACCATAAACTCCCATCCATGTAGCGTCCAAGCCCACACTCAAGAGTTTAGCCTTTGACCGGCCACAAGGATGAGTCAGGCCCAGAACCTTCTGGGTCCTTGTTTGAAGGCAACTGAAGATCAGTGAGAAGAAGGAGGAGGAGTTGGCTTTTCTGCCGCACTTTTCTCACCCATTTAAGGGGACTCAAAGAGGCTGACAAAGCTTTGCTATTCTTCTCCCCACAACAGAACGCCCTGTGAGGTATGTGGAGTTGTGAGCGCTCAGAAACATCTGTGACTAGCCCAAGGTCACCCAGCTGGCTTCATGGAGGAGTGCAGAATCAAACCCCGTATTCCCAGATAAGAGTCTAGCTCCCTAATCACTAGAACAAACTGGCTGAGAAAGTCATCTTCTTGAAAAGGTCTGATCCAGTATTATGCTCTTGCCTATGGAGATGGAAAGGAGGCAGAGAAGCAAGCCTTGGAACCTAAGAGGTGCCCCGCTGGATCAGGCCACAGCCCATCTAGCCTAGCATCCTGCCTCACACAGTGGTTCCACCAATTGCTTCTGGGCATCTCCAGCAGAAGACAAAGGCAAAGCCTTCACATCCTCTTGACTCCTTGCAAACTGCCTTAGAAGGCCTCCTGCCTGTCTCTCCAACTAGAGATGGCACACAGGCATCCATTCTAGTAGCCCTTGATAAACCTCTTCTCCATGACTTAAGAGGAACCCTGCTGCATGAGGCTACAACCCATCTAGACCAGCATCCTGTCTCATACAGAGGCCCACTGAGTGCTCATGGGCATCTCCAGCAGAAAGCAAGGGCAAAGCCTCCTTGGCTGCTAAGCCTGCCTTCCCACGTATCCCCAGCCATGCTTTTGGTGGCAGCTATTGCATCCGCTTCTCTGCTGTTCCTCCTGCCTTGCCCCAAGGGCAGAAAGAAGCCCCCGGGCCCTGCAGCCTTCCTCCCAGCCCCTGTCCCAGCTATCCCATCCATCCGTCCATCTAGCCAACCAGCCAGGCCATTCACCGCTGCAAGCAACAGCAGCAGTAAATATTAGCTTAGACAGGGCATACCAGAGGCCCAGCCAGCTCAACACTGGAAACCGTGAAATCACAGAGTGCTTTCCAAGTCAGAACAGCCGATGCAAACGTTCCGGGGGGAAGGTCTCAAGGAAGCAGAACAGGAACGCTCGGCCCTCTCCTCGGATCCCTTTCTGCCCCCTTGATCTTTACGCAGCACGTTATGCAAAACAAAGCGCCGTTCTGTTGGAAGCTGGAGTTTGGAATCCCGAACAGAGACTGGCGCTATCTTGTGACAGGGAAACCGCTGGCGGTAGCCGAGGCCAGAGGTGCTCAGTGTGGAGGGCTGAGAAGCCGAGCCGCTGAGAAAGGCATCTGCAGAGACCTCCTCTTGGAATCCATTTGGAATCCAACATCTGCTCTTGCAAAAACGTAGAACAAACTGCAAGAGCAGGAGGGAAGGCGTGCCAATGGCAGAAAGCGCAGCTAAATCAGCAGCCCAGAGCAGGGGAAGCGATGCTATGAGCAGATACAAAGACGCACACGCTGCCATCCGAGTTTGCTAGGTCAAAATCAGCAGCCCCTCTTTCTCTTCTGGCCTGGGGTCACACCTAAGGTTGAATCCAGCTTCAGTCCACTTTCATAACGAATGAACACATCAGCAAAGTGACCGGTAATTTTCTCTCCACCTTATCTATCCCAAAGATGAATTTTCTGAGTTATTAAACGGGGAAAGAAAGCAGCTTCTCACTTTGCTGGTGTGTTCCCCCACTCTGAAAGTGGACTGAAGCTGGATTAAACCTTAGCCACAGTCTTGGTTCTAGAAGAATCTGAATGCACAGCCAGGCGTGTATGCTCACAGAATGCACGTGCATTTAAAGATTCCCAGATAGAAGAATTAAGTTTTGTGGACAGAAGGAAGCAGTTTTGGGGGGAACTCTAGCATGGATTTCCTATCCAGCATACCTCCTGCTCATTTAACAAAGGGCCTGTCCAGACAGGGCAAATATAACAGTATCACAATCCAACTAGGGTGGAGGCACTTCACATATCCTAGCCAACCCCACTACAACCCCCTCCCCCTCGCAAAAAAAAAAAAGTGCAAAATGCTATAGGTGGAAAACCCCGGGAGATGTGAAGAGTCACGAAGAGTCAGAGATGAGAGAAGGACTGAAGGGGAGCAACAGCAAAGGACATCACCCCTGACTGTCCATTCAAAGGACAGTCCACGAAGCTGAAGCTCAAACACTTTGGCCACCTAGTGAGCAGAGAGGACTCCTTAGAAGAGGCCCTGATGCTGAGGAAGATGGAAGGCAGGAGGAGAAGGGGACAGCAGAGGTTGAGATGGATGGATAGATGGTGTCACGGAAGCAACAGGCACGAGTTTGGGCAAACTCATGGAGACAGTAGCGGACGGATGGGACCAGTGCGATGTGGCCAAAGAGTCCGACATGATTAAATACCAAGCAGTGAGATGGGAGCATTTCTGTTCACTGTTTAGTGTGCTCATTTTATATTTTGTATTTTGTTTATTATTGCCTTTGAGCATAGGGAAGGATAAAAACGCAACCAAATAACAGACACTGGCAGGGGGCTGCTGCGACCTCTCAGCTGCTTTTGAAGTCTGGGTCCGGCGGCAGCCGCTGCCCGGTTGCCCCTGGGCACTCTGGGATCTTGAACCCAGGCGGGTGAGCAAACCTTCTCCCCGCTTCCCACAAAAAACCCTCCCACAGACTCCACCCGATAAGGAGGAACCTGGATGCAGACACCTTACGAACAAGAGCGCACGATCCACGTCATTTCAAGCCGTCCTGGGAGGCTGCAGACTCAGGCAGCCAAAAAGGAGGGGACTTTCTGTGAGGATTATTTCAGTTCACCCTCCAAACTTCCCCAGGGCTCCCCTAGAAGAACTTCCCTCCTTTGCGTGTTGCTCTTTCGGCTGAGTTGAGAAAATGTGGGGCAGCGTGAGTGAGCTCTTGGGGGAGCAGCTGAACCTCGACACCCCCATAGAAAGATACTGGGGGGGGGGCTCTTAAGGGGGGGCGAACCCGTCCTGCACCAGCCTGTTCCCTCTGCCGTCAGAAAGCCCCTCGTCCTCCCTTAGGGCCACTGCCTGGGCCGAGTTGGCGTCTCTCCTCCCATCGCTACACGCAGGATGCCTAGGAAAGGATTCTAGCAGGGATTCTGCCATCTATGGCCAAGCTAAAGAACTGCACCCCAAGAAAGATGAGGCTCCTGCTGGCACTGCTGGAGCCCAGCGAGGGCCAAGAACATTTGGAGACAAACAGAAACATGCCATGCTCACGGAAATATTCACCTTCCAAAATCCAAATGCCCCCCCCCCCACACACACAGGCCCATGTGAGGTGTACTGGGATCACACGTTTGTACAGAATACATCTGCACTTAAAAGCTAGAGACTCCGAGAGTTTTGGGGCGACTCTGGTCTGCACTGGCTGGCATATCAGACCAGTAAGCGTACTAGGATCTGTGCCTCCCTTCCGCCCCACCCCCTTAGAGCCCACCTCTTAGTGAGCCCCCCTAAAGTGGGGAGGGATCCCTTAGATGAAACACCAGTACGCAGAACCTCAGAACCAAAGAGGAGCCCTGCTGGATCAGGCCACAGCCCACCTAGCCCAGCATCCCATCTCACAAGGGGCTCATTTCTGGGCATCTCAAACAGAAGAGAAAGGCAAAACCTTCACCTGCAAAATGCCTGTATCTCCAACCTGGAGGTGGTACCTGGGCATCCATTCTAGTCGCTACTGATTCACCTGTCCTCCATGAGTTGGTTCCTATCCATCCGTCCATCCATCCATTTCTATACAGCTTTTTATGTTTAAGAATTCAAAGTGACTTGCAAGCAACAAGACTCCATCTGCACATTCCACCTCTGCCCCAGGAGATATCATCCATCCATCGCCACCCACCACTTTTTCGATCACAGTTGTTAACCCTTTTGAACAACCCTATTGCTGCCAACTTTAGTGCAAAATACAGCTGTTTGGGTGGTTCTTAACCTACCAAAACATGCACACATTTCTCTCCATCCTAGATCTCTCCATTGGCTCCCAATTTGAGCTAGAGCCCAATATAAGACCTTAGTTGTGGCCTTCAAGACCCTCGGACTAAATATCCCAAATTACCTGGCATCCAGCTAGTTGGGTATATGCTGACCAGGACTTTGAGGCCAATAGATAAAGCCTTGTTGGTTGTCCCTGTGACGCGAACTGCTTCCTCTAGACCATGGGCACTTCAAGACCTGGCTCTGCGGCTTCAGAACTCCCTCCTGTTAGATCTCAGGTGAGAGGAAGACTGAGTCCATTTCCGGAAGGGCTAAAAGACCTTTCTTTTCAATGCACCTGGGATAATGTTTAAACTGAGCTGCCAATAAGGTAGATTTTAAAACCTTATATACTTAAGTTCTTTTCTGTGTATTTTTAAATGATTATGTAATGAGGTTACACATTATGTTTTATGTTTAAACTTTTATACGTCTGTACCGCTCTTTGATGAAAAGGGCGCTAGAAATAGGAACCTAAGAGGAGCTTTCCTGTTGGATCAGGCCACAGCCCATCTAGTCCATAAGAACCTCAGAGGAGTTTTCCTGCTGGATGAGGCCACAGCCCATCTAGTACATAAGAACCTAAGAGGAGCCCTGCTGGATCAGGCCACAGCCCATCTAGTCCATAAGAATCACAGAGGAGCCCTGCTGGATCAGCCACAGCCCATCTAGTCCATAAGAACCTAAGAGGAGCCCTGCTGGATCAGGCCAAAGCCCATCTAGTCCATAAGAATCACAGAGGAGCCCTGCTGGATCAGCCACAGCCCATCTAGTCCATAAGAACACAAGAGGAGCCCTGCTGGATCAGGCCACAGCCTATCTAGTCCAGCATCCCATCACATACCGTGGCCCACCAATTGCCCGTGGGCATCTCAAGCAGAGACAAGGGCAAACCTTGACCTGCTCTCGAATCCCAGCAAACAGCCTTAAAGGCCTGCTGCTCTATTATAATGTTATTAACTCATTGCAGCCCGGTTGCTATATTAACTGGAAACACACACCATTCCATGGCATTTTCAGATTCTCCAATTCTTCTATCTATCCCCTCTGAACTGGTCCTGGGGACAGAAGCACCTTCCTGCAAGCCCGGAGGAGTGCAGGGGCACTGGACTGCAGATGTGGAATAGAAATTCTGAATGGAGCCTTCGGTTCCTCTTCATTGCAAGGTGGAACGTGAAACAAAATCTATCATTTTATTCATTTATTTAAAGGCTTTGCGCACCAAGTCCCATTAAAGTACAGTCTCAAAGTGGTTTGCATAACATATAGAATAAAAAACAGCTAAAATCATAGCCATCGTGTAAAGACATGATTAAAATCAAGGACGGCAGAAACAACAAGCAAACATTCGCTCCAGAAAGGCCTGCCTCATTAAGTTTGCCCCCTAGAAACCAAGAGTGTTAGTGCCTTACAAACATCGGGGGGGGGGGGGGAGGAGGATGTGACAGAGGGTGGGGGCCACCACGAAGAAGGCCCAGGTGTGGCTTGTCATGGGATGGCATTCAGCAATTGGTAGGACTTGTAGCAGGATCTCCTTTGAAGATCTTACTGATTTCACAGGATTGCGCCAAGAGAGGTTGGCCCCACACTGTTCAGGGCCTTGCACGCCAAACAAAAAAACCTCTGCATCTGGCCAGGTTGCTACCTGGCAACCAATGAAGGTGTCTCAGCCCAGGGGCGATATGTGTCCAGCAAGGTGTGCTGCATCCTGCACTACTTGCAGCTTCTGGGCCAGAGCCTTATGGTGGAGATCAAAGTCTTAAGTTTTCTTTTAGGTGGTTGCTTAGCACCATCCCAGGGGTGAAACGTACCCATCAGTACAGTTTTTCCAACAGGTACAGAGGCAGCTTCCTGTTTCTTTCTTCCGGAAGCTTCCAAGTCAGAGCCTGTGTCCCTCTGCTTCACAGAATCATAGCATTGGAAGGGACCTCCAGGGTCATCCAGTCCAACCCCCTTAAACCATCCCAGACAGATGTAGGTCCAGCCTCTGCTTGAAGACCTCCAGTAAAGGAGAGCCCACTACCTCCCGTGGCAACCTGTTCCACAGACTGATCACCCTCAGTGTCAGGGAGTTTTTCCCTCATATCTCATCTGTATTGACTCCCTTGAAGTTTCATCCCGTTGTTTCTAGTCCTCCATCTTGTGCAAGTGAGAATAGGGACAGTCCCTCTGCTTTGTGACTGCCCTTCAGAGACTTGAAGGCTGCTATCATGTCTCCTCTCAGTCTTCTCTTCTGCAGGCTAAACATTCCTGGATCCTTCCACCTTTCCTTACAGTACATCCTTTCCAGAGCACTCACCATTTTGGTTGCCCTCCTACGCAGGCGCTCCAGAACTGAGCTCTGGCTAATCCCAAGGAGAATTTCTGGCTAATTTCCCAAGGACGCACCTCTGGGAAGGGGATGGATGGCACAGTTGACAGGTCATGCTTCCGTGCCAGGCCCCCATCTGCCTGGATGTGCCCAGTATTAGCCCACTCAGGGCCCCCAAACACAGACCGAGCAAGAGATAGAGAGCAGAGGGGCGGCAGAGCGGAGCCTGGGCAAAGCCCGGTCGTCCCCAATGGCTCATCCCTTGCAGACCAGAGCCTTGTTCCTAGACATCCAGCCTGTTCTTCTCCACAGCCTGAAGGGGCAGAGGCGACGCTGGTTGTGGCAGGCAACACCGAGGCCGTTTACTGCCACTCGCTCCACAGAGATCAAGGAAAGAATCCGACACGCGTGCAACTGAGGACAGCCAGACAAGAAGCGCACCGGCCTCCAAGCCACCGTTGCCGCAAACAGGGCGGAAAAACAGAGAGCTCCAAAGCAAGGGCCCAGGCATTTTGTGCCGTCACCGCATGATTCAGTGACCAAAAGGCCAGAGAGGGAACGCGGGGTCCCCCAGAACCCAGGTGCCCGACGCATGCAGCTTGCTGGAACCCTTCCCTCTCTTTTGCGCCTGAGAATTACTTGGAACACTCATTTGTGCTGCAGGAGGGGGGAAAGGCATGGCCGAACCTTAAGTCAGCGCCGGTCTTTGTTCCGGTGAAGCAAGGTGCAGCAGAAGCCTTTTCACCAGCCAGAGCAACTCTCGCCACATCCAGGGAGTGCCGGGCAGCTTTTGCAACCTCTGGGACCCAGGAGTCCTGTGCAAATTGCCAAAGAAGCCATGGGGAGAGGAGAGGGGCGAAGGCATGAGACCTCTACGCATCCTCCCTTTCACACAGGGGCTGCAGCATTCACACCTAAGTTTTAGTCCAGCTTCACGCCACTTTCAGACGGGGAGCAGTTGCTTCATCATCCAGACTGCTCCCTGGGATAATTCAGGGGGGAAAAGCAGGGACCCCCTGGCTAAAGAGCGTCTGGATGGGCTTTTCTCCGGATTATCCGGACGATGCGGAATGAGGGACCGCACTGTCCGGATGGAGCTCAGACCGGCAAAGTGACTCGTGTTTTTCTGTCCACATCGTGGAGCCCAAAGGTAGATTTTCTTCTCCGTTAAGAGGACGCCAGCGCGGAAACCAGGCAGAAGCGCGACCGAAACTCATGCGCTTTACGTGGCTATTTCTCTCCCAAGAAGCGGGAGACCAAACTCTGCTAGGGAAGCATGGAGACAAGCGGGGGGGGGGGGGGCTCTCACGCTCTGAGTGGGGCGGATGGGGAAGCTTTCAAACCCCCCCCCCCCCCACAACAGCCGCCGTCTAGCGAGCGCACCAAGTCCGTCTCCCGGCGGCCACGGTCCGGTCCCTGCAAGACGCGCGCTCGGCCCGCTCCGATCGCCGGCAGGCAGGCAGGCAGGGCCGCTGCGCGCGGAATGAGGCAGCCACGCAGCGGCCAGAGGACGGCGGCGGCGGCGCCGATGATGGAGGGAACAGCTGCCCGAGGCGATCGATCAATGGGGGGCCAACGCCAGCCAGGCCGCTCCCGGCGATGATTCTTCTCGCTACGGCGGGCGAACCGAAGACGGAGCGGGCAGGCGCCGCCCAGAGCATCAGCCCGGGCCCCGCCGCCGCCGCCGCCGGGCTCCGGGCGGGGGGCGGCCGCTTCTGCTCTCCGCTCGTCCCTTAAGCGGCGGGCCGGGGAGGGTCTTCGCCCGCGGGCAGAGGACCTTTCTCGGCCCGCCGGCCGGAGGAGCCGCGTCCGCTCCGGGGTGCGAGCGGCGCGGTGGGCCTCCTCTGCCCCTCGCCGCTGCTGGACCTGCCGGCCGGGCTTGGAAGGCGAAGGGGGGCAGCCGGGCAGCGTGGCTTTGCCCTGGCAGACGCGGGAACCGGCGGAAGGACCCCCTGAGCTCGGACACGGCAGGCCCGGAGGCATCGCCCGGCAAGGAGGAGCCCGGCGGCAGAGACCGAGCGCCCGAGCGCCGCCGCCCCGGAGGGAGCACCCAACGAGCGGGCACGGCCACCCGCCGGCTGCCCAGCGCCAGTCCCACCACCCGCCCCTCGATGGAAGCCAGCGCCCCGATCTAGGGCGGCGGCGGCGAGCAGCCGGCGGTCCCCCTGGCAAGCGAATGCCGGCCAAACACGCCATGGGAGCAGGATCGTGGCCGCGGCGGCAAAAACGTGGCAGCCGCGGCCACGACACCAGCCGCTCTCGGGGGCAGCGGGACTCCAGCGACTCCCCCCAGCGTTCCCCGGCCAGAGAGGGGAAGAGGCGAGGCGAGCGGGCGGGCGAAGGCGCAGGCGGGCAGGCGGCGGGCGGCTGTTGCCCAAGAGGAGCCACCGAGCGGTTAGCAGGGAAGGCAGTGCAGGCGCCCCCGGGACCGAGGAGCGGCCGGCGGGGCTTGGCGGCAGCCCACCGACAAGCGCCCGCGGCTGGGTCCCTTGCACCGGAGCCACGCGCCCGGGGGAGATGCGGAGCCCCCGAACCCCCCCCCCGCCCCACCAAAGCTGTCCAGACCCTCTGCTGTCCAACCAGCTGACCGGGGGAGGGGGGCTTCCGCCTAACTTTCCCTGGGCCTCTTTTCCAAGCACCCCGCCCCCCAAATAAGCATAGATAGCTTGGCAGGATAAGATCCGGACCGGACCGGGCTCCCTCCTGCTCCACAGGGTTGGCGCTGGGTTCGCTGCTGCCCACAAGGCGGGCAACGGGGACGGCGGCGGGGGGGGGCATTCGAGCAAACCCTTGCCAGGGACACGAGGCGCCTCCCGGCCCCGCAAGCAGCATTTTGCCTGCCAGCGGGACCTCGTGGGAAGTCTCCCAGGACACCCACCCAAGGGCCCAGGATCCGGGACTTGGCACCGGCCCTTCTCCGGGGCCCGAAACGTCCCGGGACCACACGCCGGACCGGAGTCCCGAGGCCCCTTCCCTCAAGTTTCGGCCCCACGCGAGAGAGGAGCCCCGTCCCGCCCCGTGCCAGCGTCCTTCCTTCCTGCCACCCACTGCCTGCCCACATGTCGGGGGGGGGGTGTCTTTGGGGTGGGTAGAGAAGGAGGGATCAAACCTCTTTTGGAAACTTCGTTTTCCGGGGACTGTTTGCTTCCCTCTCCTTCCCCCCCCCCCCGGAAGATCTGCCGCCGCCCGAGAAGCAAAGATACTGTAGGCATGGTGGTTTCTCCGGGGGTGGGGACAGGGAGAGGAATCAATGGCTCTTTCCTCTCCGATTTCGGAAGCTCTCCCCCCCCCCCAGGAAGCAGAGGGAAGACCGGGGGGCGCCCCGGAACCCCCCTTCTCCGAGCGACTCAAGGAGATGAGCAGCGTTGGGGATCCACACGAGAGGTTGTGGATGCGGGGGGGGGGAGGGTGGTCCCGCGCCCCGCTGAACCTGCCCGTATTGCTCATCCGATGAGCGCCTAGAGTATGGAGATCCCCCCCAAAAGGGGGGGGGGCGTGGCGGCTAATAATAGGAGCAGCGGCGCCCCGATCACACCCGCCGAAGGTTCGGGCACCGTCCACCCACCCACGCCTCGGCTCGGGCCCCCTGGTTGAGGGGAAGCGACCGGACTGGAGGCGGCAAGCGCGGCCGGGGGGGGGGGGGCAGACAAGGACCTGTTGCCGCTGTTGCTGTTCCAAGGCGCCTATTTCCAAAGGCGAGGACCAGGACCCCCCCCCCGCCTGCCGGGGGGGGGGACGCGCGTCTCCCGAGCTGATCTTCGCGGAGCGGCGACTCCTGCTGCCAGCATTGGTCCCCCCCACCCCCCGCGGGAGTCGGCGGCCCTCCCGTCGCCGCTCGGCCCCCCACCCCAAGAGAAAGGGGGCGAAGAGGAGCGGTGTCTGCGTAACGGGGGGGGGGGAGAATTGAGAAGCAGCAGCAGAAGCGGCGCGGCATTTCCGCTACTCCGGCTCGATCGATCGGCGCCGCCGGCTAAGAGCTCCCGGCCGGGGTGGGGGCGGGGGCGGCGGCATACAGAGCCCCCCCCCACTCAACTGTCTGGCCCAAAGGGAGGCGAGGAGGCGACCCTGCCTGCCGCCCCTCCCCGCGCCCCAGCGCTGCCACACGGAGCGATCCCTCTCTGTCTCACCCCCCCCCGCCCCGGTTATTTCGGGGAGGACGACGCCCTGGGAAGGGGGAGGGGTCTCCCTCGCCCACTTGCCCCTCCTCTCTCTGCCCCCCCCGAAAGTTTCCTGCACAAGCAACGCCGAAGGGGCGGCGGCGGCGGCGACGATCGGACCCGTCCGGCTCTGTTGCTGCCACCCGACCCCCGCCGCGGGCCACGCGCCCGTCCAGCGATCGCAGGCCGGGGGCGGCGGGGGCGCATCTTCCCCCCCGTCCCCCTTCGCACCCCCCCAGCCGAGCTGCCACTTACCGCGCGCCTGCCCGCCTGCCCGCCTGCCTGCCCGCCTCTCCGCCGGCGAGAGCGACGCGCCCCCCGGAGACAAGAAGGCAGCGCCGCCGCCCGTCGCCGCCGCCGCTGCTCCTACCGCTGCTGCTGCTGCTGCTCCTGCCGCCGCCGGGGCGCCCGATCGCTCGCGGCGGCGGCGGCGGCGGCGGATCCTTCGCCTCCTCCTGCTCCGGCGGATCGCCCGGCGGCGGCGGCGGCGACAGCGTCCCTGCACCGGCTGCGAAGAGAGCGCGCGGAGCCCGCGAGCCGCTCTTTTAAACTCTCCCCCCCCCGCGCGCCCCACCCCCATGTGACCAGCCGAGAGAGGGAGGGAGGGAGGCGGCGAGGGGAGAGAGCGAGCGAGCAGCGCGCCCGACAGCCCCGCTCGGAGCCCCTCCAAAGAGCAGCGCCCCCCCACCCCACTCGCCCGGAGCCCCTCCAAAGAGCAGCGCCCCCCACACCCCACTCGCCCTGAGCCCCTCCAAAGAGCAGCGTCCCCCCCACCCCTCCCCACTCGCCCGGAGCCCCTCCAAAGAGCAGCGTCTCCCCCACACAACCTTTCGGGTTGTCTTGCGCGGGTGTGGGGTGTGTGGGGGGGCGCTGCTCTTTGGAGGGGCTCCGGGCGAGTGGGGAAGGGTGTGTGTGGGGGCGCTGCTCTTTGGAGGGGCTCCAGCCGCGATCGAGTCCCGCCCGCCCGCCCGCCACGGCCGTCGGGCTGCAGGGCGATCCGTCCGAAGGGGCGCTCGCTCGGGAGCCGCGAAGGCTCCTGCACCCCGCCGCTGCCTTTCGGACGGGGCGCCCCGGAGAGGTGGGTGCGGGCTTTGCAGGCGGCTCCCTCGCTCGCCCACTCGCCCACTCGCCGGGCGGAGGGGCGACGGGGCCGCCCCCACACCACGTCCGCGAGCAGCCCCGTCGCGGCGGGCAGGCGACGGAAGGGAAGCTGGCCCGGTTGCCCGGCGGCGCGCGCACGGAGGCGGTGTGCCGTGTGGCTCTGCCGCCCGGTGCTGCACGCTTCCGATCCACTTCAATGGGGGGGGCGGGGGGGGCGGGGGGGGACTGGGTAGTGGCGTGTGCCGGAAAGCGAGAGCCAGAAGGAAGCGAAGCGGCCCGTAGGAAATGACGGCCTAGTGGTGAGAGTGCCTCTGGGCACGAGCAGAGGGCGCCTTGCCTTTTCCTGTCCCGGGGGACCCGTGCCTTCGCCTCCTCCCCAAAACCCAACGGTGGAGGGGGGGGGGGGCGGGAGGAGGCAGGAATTACAGAGCGCCCTCTGCTGTCTTGACGCCTCCAGTGCGGGTCGCGGCTGATCCGGCGCTTCGGAGTCTCGAACTCGCCACAAAAGCCTTGCCAATGCAAGCGGCCAATAAGGGACCAGAGAGGAAAGGGCCGCTCAAATACAATCCCCGTGAACTGTAATAATGGCACATCGAAGGCAAGGGATGATGGGAGTTGTAGTCCAGTAGCTGTAAAAGGTGCGTCTCTCTTAGACCTGTCCCGTGCATCCCGCCGAGGGTCACAGAGGAGTGGGCAGAGGCCTTGGCCTTCGTGGACTAGATGGGCAGAACCCTGGTCCTGCAGGGCTCCACTTAGTTGGTGGAGGAGAGGTACACCGAGGGCACTTAGAGTGGATGCCCAGGTAAGTCCTCCAGGTTGGAGCAGCAGGCAGGATAGGTCTCCATAGGTCACTTGCAGGGAGTTCAGGGCAGGTGGAGATTTTGTCTTTCTGCTTGAGATGCCCATGGGCGATTGGTGGGCCACTGTGGGATGCTGGGCTAGTTGGGCTGTGGCCTAATCCAGCAGGGCTCCTCTTAGGTTCTTATCTAGAATGGATGCCCAGGCACCACCTCCAGCTTGGAGAGAGAGGCGGGATTTCTCTCAAGGCCACTTGCAGGGAGTTCAGGGCAGGTGGAGATTTTGCTTGAGATGCCCATGGGCAGTTGGTGGACCACTGTGTGGGACGGGATGCTGGACTAGATGGGCTGTGGCCAACCCAGCAGGCCTCTTCTTATCATGCACTCCAACTGGGGCTGCATTGACTGGAACCGTTCCACCTTGGAGTGGGCCTGCTGCCCCAGAAAAAGGCTGCAAAGGCAGGTCAGTATGGAAGAAAGTGTTCCTTTAGATCAGGCATGTCAAAGATACGGCCCGCGGGCCGGATGCGGCCTGCGGGGCGTTTTAATACGGCCCGCAGCCGCCTGCGGCCGCCACCGCCACAGCCCGCCAACAGACGCTGCCCGCCGCCGACGCACGCCTCGCGCGCCGCCACGGCCCAATGTGCGCCACCGACGTGGCCCAACGCGCGCCGCCGACGCCATCCTCCTTGGACAGCCAGCCCCTCCCTAGCCACGCCCCGGCCACACCCCCAGCCCCTCCTCTGTTCCCCCGGCCACACCCCGGCCACGCCCCCAGCCCTCCTCTGTGCCCCAGTCATGCCCCCGGCCGCACCCCCAGCCATGCCCCCTGGTCCTCACAGATTTTTTTTTTTTGAATCCGGCCCTCGGCCGGATTGAGTTTGACACCTCTGCTTTAGATATTTTGGGCCCAAGACATTTAGGGCCTTATAAGTCAGAGTTAACACATTGAATTGAGCTCGGTAGTGAATCGGCACCCAATGCAACTCTTTTAAGACCAGCATGATATACGTCCGGCCAGCTGTCCCGGTCAGCAACCTAGCAGCTGCATTCTGCACCTTGGGTGACCCCTTCACCCTTTGTCAGTGCATCACTTAGCACAGGGGTTGCAATGTGGAGGGGACAGACGTAAGACGACTAGACAGCAAGGTGTGTGTACGAGCCCCGTGTGGATGGAAGCGCAAGTGCAAAACGAAACAGGACTCCACATGGAATAGAGTTTAATCAGAGCCCAGTACCAAGGTGAGGAGAAAAGGAAATAACAAGTTTACAGAAAGATGTGGAAGGCCGTGATAAGGATCAGACAAGTCAAGCATACTGGAAAGACAATCACGCTATCTTAGCTTAAGATCCATCTTGTTTAGGAGCGATAATAATTTCGTTTATTAAATCAGTTGGAGAGAGCCTGAACGTGAGCGGTTCCTTGCAGCTCACCGCCGTTTATCGCTGATAAGAAGACATGGGGAGCCCTGCTGGATGGAGCCACAACTCATTAAGTCCTTAAGTCCAGCAGTTGCACAGCAAGTTTGCAAAGATCATTACAGCACCTTGTAATGTTCTGTTTTCTTACATGAACTCATTTTGGTCCCTGGGATGCTGCGTCTCAGGCCACCTCCCGTCCCTCTAGTGTTCCCAATAAAGTCTTGCTTTAAGTGGCTGAAAACCCATAATATTGCTGTGGCAGGAATCACAGCAATGATGTAGAGTTTCCCGTAACAGCGATGCTTACCTTTGCATCTCTCAACAGCTTTGGAGACCAGCTCGATTGGGGCTACCGGAAGTCAGCCAAGGGCACAGAAAGCGCCAAAAGGAAGTGGCCACTTGACTGATTCTGAAGGCTGCCAAAGGGCGTGAAGAGGCAGTTGCTGGGTTTTCCTTCCATCCTCCATTGCCTCTTGCTGTCTAGAGGCTCTGGATCATGTCTGCCATCCCTGCCCCAATGTATCTGAACCCAGGAGCCAGGATTCAATCCCGTATGCTTTACAGAGTGAACCTCTGATCTTGGTCTTAATTTGGTTATCATCATCTGGCAAGGAGCACTTTGGTGCACGGCTGGTGTAGGAGTGTGGTGAGAATGTGAGGTGCATTGCATGTGCTCCCCAAAATATCAACCGAGATCCACCATGGTAAAAAGTTCAGGCTCCAAAGGAGGGGCAGGTTTGCCTTTCTCTTGGGGCAAGGTGTTAATTCATCCCCATGAAGGAGAAGACAACAAAGAATGGTTGGGGCCTCACTGTTGGCTGACACAGAATTGTGGGGGGTTGTCCTTCACAGCAGAGACCCTCCCTCCACCCTGACTCCAAGCAGACCCTTAAGAGTAAACATCTGAGCACCCAGTTGGGCTACAACTGAGCACGGGTGCACAGAGGAAGCACTAAACACGTAAAGGAATCAGAGTTTGTGTTCCCATCCAAGATTCAAAGACTTTTGAAATTGTTTTGAGTGCCCACCGTTCCCAAAGTTTCAAAAGAATCTGCAGTTTCTGAGAATTAAAGGTCCCAAAAGGAGGTCTTGCTGCTTGGTTTAGAAATAACCTCACTATTTAGCAATAGGAATGCAAGCATGTTTTGGGGGGAGGGAACCATTCTTTAGGGGCATTCTCAGTTCCTCCTGATCTAATGATAAGCCGTGATTTCCTCCCCTTTTCTGTGGGCTCTCGCCATTACTTGCCAAGGGAATCGGGCTTGGCTGAAAGATAAGATTGAAGAGAGCCTGCAGTAGCTTACAAAGTAATCAGAGATCAGACCATTACAATGTAATGAGATATCAGACCTTAGTGGGGACTGAATCAAAAGTGTCTGATTTTACTTAAAGAGCAAGTGATCGGAAAGACTTTGCCCTCAATGCTTGCCATTTTGCAAAGCTGGTGGCTCTTAAAAGCCTGCCTACTTCGTCCCTCGTCCCTCCCTCCTTTCCCCATCGCGATCTCCATTCCCACCCTTCCCCTCCTGTTTTTCCCCT
The DNA here is from genome assembly GCA_023333525.1 of Aspidoscelis tigris stejnegeri. Lineage (NCBI taxonomy): Eukaryota > Metazoa > Chordata > Lepidosauria > Squamata > Teiidae > Aspidoscelis > Aspidoscelis tigris. The sequence continues at coordinate 1,638,685 of JALMGA010000007.1, forward strand.
CCCCCTACCATCTCACACTGCTTTGATTTGTCGATCTAGCACAAAACAAAGGGGAAGTGATCTTTAATCTTCTAATGCCTTGTTAACATGTGAACCTGTGCTACAGTGTGGGGAGAAGCAGTGAACAGAAAACTGCTCCCATGATCTGAATCAGGGACAGGCTTATATAGGGGGTGGGGTTTGAATTGCTTGCCCGGATGAAGTCAGGGTATGAGGGTGCCCAGTTGCTGACTGCATTGGGAGGGGCTTCTGCTGAGGGGAGGAAGGAAGGTATGGGGTTGTCCCCACATTATAAGCTAACACTGGAAATGCAAAAAACCAGAACTAGCTGCTGATTTTTTTTAAAAAAAACTTGCTTTAAAAGCAGATTAAAATGCCCAGTGGGAACTTGGCCAGAGAGGATGCTGAGCAAAACTCCAGCACTCCCAAGAAGTTTATGAAATTGCTTTGAGGAAATTCTGAGAAACAAAATGTTTAATTAACCTGTACTGTATTGTGACAGTTCAAAACACTGAAGATGTGTTAGTTTAAACATTGGTTATTGCTATAAAGAAAGACTTTCTTTCTTATTGAGACGGTCACTTGGGTTCAAAATCAGAAATATTAACTTGGCCTTCCTTTATTATCCTAATAATGGACCCTGGTGTTCTTCTCCCCACACACACTTATATTCACATTGTTATAAACCAATAGCCCTGCCTCTTAGAAGTGAAGCCAAATTAGTGCCGCAGTTGGATGGATGCACTGGAAGGAAAAGTTGCACTGAACCCTCGCTTATTAGATTGATGATTTGCTTGAAAAGGCAGGTAATCAATTAATCCGCTCAGGATTCTTTTAATCGGTTGGCAGTCACAAAAACCCCATGCATTTTGAATCTCAGGGTGTGTTCCCATTCAAGATTTAAAGAGCTTTGAAACCATCTTGAGCACTCACCATTCCCAAAGTTTAAAAAGAATCTGCAGTTTCTGAGGATTAAAGGTCGCAAAACACAGATTATCTGTATTTGGATCAAAAGAGAAGTTGCTGCTGGATTTAGAAATAATCCTCACTATTAGCAATGGGAATGCAAGTAGGGGTTTTTTGGCGGGAGGAAACCATGCTTTAGGAGCATTTTCCTTAGTTCCCCCTGATCCAGTGATAAGCTGTGATTTCCTCTGCCCTAGCCCCCTCTTGCCCTGGCTCTCTGCCATTACGTGCTAGGAGCACTGGGTTGGCTGAAAGGGAGGGGGGAGTAATACTATTGTAACAAGAGATCAGTGTAACAAATTGGCAGCTCCTGTCAGCTCTTGTGTAAAAGCCTGCCTGTTTCCCTCCCTCCCTCCTCCCTGCCATTTCACACTGCTCTAATGATCTACCAATCTAGCTCTAGCACAAAATGCCATTATAGGAAGGGAAAGTGATCTTTAATCTACTGCCTTGTTAACATGAGAAAGAGGCTGTGCAAAGGTGGGGGGAGAAGTGGTGAACAAAATCTGCTGCCAAAGGACTCCATGAATTTGAATTGGGGACAGGTTTATATAGTGGGTGGGGTTTGAACTGGCCACCCCAATGAAGTCAGGGTATGACGGTGCCCAATTGCTGACTGCATGGGTAGGGGGTCCTGCTGAGGGGGGTGAGAGAGGGGACGGGGTTTCTCCCCTGCAAATATGCATTATAAGGTAACAGTGGGAATGGAAAACAAAACAAAACACCACACCTTGCTGCTGATTTAAAAAACCATGTCTTAAATCTGGATTAAATTGCCCAGATTTAATCCAGGAAGGAGGTGGAATGAGAACACAAGGTCCACACTCTGTCCCATCTAAGGCTCTCTCTGCAGTGGCTCATCTTCCAGATTATTTAGTTTATTTATTATTTGCCATTTTGCAACATTTAATACCAAATAAGAACGTATTAAAAATATTAAAGTGTCTGAAAAATGGGGAGAAAAAGCTACATTTCCCCCTTTAGCCAAAGGCCAGGGCAAATGCTCTCCTAAACAGTGAAAGTGAGGGTACCTGATGTAACTCAAGGGGGAGACTATTCCATAGCCTGGGGGCCATATTCTGGATGACCACCAGTTTGGTCTAGTGGTTAAGGAGCTGGACTCATCTGGGAATACCAGGTTCAATTCTGCACTCCCCCATGAAGCCAGCTGGGTGACCTTGGGCTAGTCAAAGCTCTCTTCTGAGCTCTCATAGTCCCACCTACCTTACAGAGTATTCTGTTGTGGAGAGAACAGAAGGTTTGTCAGCAGCTTTGAGTTCCCTTAAATTGGTGAGAAAAGAGAAGTAGAAAAGTCAACTCTTCTTCTTCTTCCACAGAGCCAGCTGGTTGGTGTTAGGTGAATCACAGCTCTCTTCTGAGCTCTCATAGCCCTGCCTACCTCACAGGGTATCTGTTGTGGGGAGAAGAATAGAAAGTTTGTCAGTGGCTTTGAGTCCCCTTAAATGGGTGAAAAAAGGGGGTGAGAAAAACCAACTCTTCTTCTTTTTCTGATGAGGGCAGCAGTACAACCTGGAGGGCCTTTCCCCCACAGATCCTAAGGCCAGTGTGGAAGAAGTCTGTGTAGTCTACATTACATGCAGATGTCATATAATCTGGAATAAAGCCCAGAGCAGAAAGGACTTCTGGAACATTTGAGCTGCTTTTTTGCTACTTGTGAACGCAGCCTAATGAAGCTCTGGGGGCTGAGCATGTAGTTTAATGTGCAGTCCCTCTAGCTCAAGAATGCCCCTATAACTTTCTTCAGCGTGCCCTACAAAATGCCCGTAACCTTTTATAAACAGTGAAATCTTAGTTGCAACCTTTGTGGGGCCTATAAAGGACCTTTAGGAAAGCAGGGGACAGTGCCAGTTAAGGGGCCCCTGCTGGAAACCCTGTGAATTCAAAGCCTTCGCTGCCACGGTCCAGGAGGAGCATCAGGCACGTGGGATTTCTCCCAGGTTTGCTTTGCTCAGACCTTTAATCCACGTTGAATGTCCTGAGTAGTTCCCGTAGGTGGAGCTATCTGCAGCTGAAGTCTGCGTGTTAACTCTTGCAGTGGAGCCAATTTATAAGCCCAGCTCCGTTTTTAAGCAGTTCCTTAATTATTGCTAAAACAATCTTCCAGCTGGTACTTGCTGCGAAAAGAGAGACGGAGAAAGCGCCAAACCCAAATGCCATCATGGTGTCCACTAGCGATGTCCACGGATGCTTTTTGACATCCTATTTGAACTGAACCGAATACCTGAAAATCCAGTTCGATTCGAATCCTTTAAATTCAAATTTAACAAGAGTCGATTCGCATTTACCAAATTCAAATCTATTCATTTGAAATTTTGTTTTGAATCTGCACATACGAATGCTGACAACATACTCCCCACATCCATGTGCATCTGTACACTTCCGTATGCATCCCGTAGTTATCCCGTATGCAACCTGTTTCATCCCATATGGATCTGAAGAAATGCATATGGATGTGGGAAAGATGCGGATCTTCAAGTGCGCATCATGTACGAACCCGTGCACAAACAAATGTCCAGATAATTGGAATAGATCCAAAGTTCAAAATTCAGTTCCAATGTTTACATTTGAATTTTGGGACATTCTGTTTGAGTTTGAATGTCAAAATTTGGCACAGATTTTGAATGCCTATGAATATTTGCGCCATCGTTAGTGTCCACTTATTGTGAAGCCTCTGTGCTCCCAATGCGACTGTAAAATAAAGTTTGATTTAAAAGGTAAATTTTTAAATTTATTTTTTAAAGAAAAAGTAAGCTTCTCTGGTCAGTGCAGGCTGGCCAGCTTTAATTAGCCAGCCTAATTATTCCTTCATACAACCTTACGTAAAAAAGCCAGGTGCGTCTTATTGGCTGGCTTGTTTTTTGCAACAGGGACTGCAAATTTTTTGTGATTTTTAAATCATTTTTTTAAAAGCCATTGCAGGACCAAGTTATTCCAGCATCTTTTAATTTTATCTTTTACAAATGATAAAATTGGAAGGTCATTTACTGGCAATTAAGTCTGGTCAGCGTTGGCGGCATTGGGCGAGCGTGGCTCCGGACATGGAGTTAACCGGCGTGATACATTTCCTTTCCAGAAAAGCGCCACTTGCACCAGAAGATAAGAGAAGCGTCCCGTCCCTGTGATGCTTGTAATAATTTCCTTTCTTCTGAGAAGCCCTGGCTTTCTAAATCTGATCAGAGACCGCAGGAAATGGGATGGCTGTGCTGTGCGCAGACGACGCTCCTTCCCCTGCCCTCCCCAACTCACAAGGAGAGGCAGAACACGCACGGCTTTCTTGGATGCACCGGTCAGTTGGTCAGTCCTAGGAGGTCTTTCAGTGGGCAGTGGCCTCTTCAAACCCCTTTTGATGGCCTTCCTCAAACTCCAGAGCGCCAGTCTGAGCCGTTTTGGGAAAGGCTGGGCTTCTGCTCAGAAACAGCTGAGAACTTACAGGGAGGAGGCTCAGAGGTGAGGATTTCAGGGATGCTGTGTAAATTACCCAGCAGATGCTGCCTCTGCCGTCTGCTGCATTGGCGATGCTCAACTCACAGCCCTCCAGATGTGCTGGAACTGTAACTCTCAGCATTCCCCTGGGGTCGGCATGAAATGCTAACAGTGGAGTGCTAGGAGTTCTGGTTCAGAAACATCTGGAGGCCTGCCAGTTGAGGAGACCTGCCCTACTCCAGTAAAGGTGTAAGAAAGTTGCCCTTCTTTGAGCATCATTGCAGGGGCCAACGAGAAGAAGGCACTGGCTGAGATATCCCCTTTAAGTGTGCCATGAGAGAAGGCCACAATACCAGGGCTCTGCCCATCTCCTCTGATGAGATGGAGGCCAAATATTTGCAGCAGAGATTAGGGAAGTGCAAGAATATTTTTTCTGGGTTCGATTCTTATCAAATTGAATGCATGAAAATTTGTATTCACTTGTACAGATCCCCTTCAAATGTGGTAGGATTTGAACTCGATACAAATATTCGATACGAGTGCTTGATATAAACAACATACAAATCCCCTACATATCTGCTCTGAATGCATCAAATCCACTCTCAATTCACTTTGAATCCACTCTAGATCCATTGCAGATGTGACCGGCACAGCTGCTTTCCCGCCCTGCCAGGTTCACAAACGTAACAAAGCTTCGTACGAATGTTCCAAAGCATTCAATTCGAATTCAAATGCCAATCTTTGAATGCGCCAACATTCGGTCTGAATTCGAATGTCCAAATTCACCTGAATTCGTCCAAATTCCAAATGTTATGAATCTTCATGCTCATCCCTACCAGAGATCTTTGTTTTCGTGGAGCTCCTTGCATTAGTCCAGCTCTATGTGAGCAGCAAGGATCCGTGTCCTGGGCTGTTTAAATGGGTGTTTTACACCAGAAGCAGCTTATCAAGTGGGCAAATTCTGCTTTTTAGCTGCCTGGCTTTCTAAAATACGGATAACGAATATCCCAGGCTATAAAGATTAAGGAGCTATTTGATTACCAGCCGGTCTGCCTGTTGCCTGCATCTTACAGATTCTTAATCTAGTTTTGTTCTTTATATCTGACATCTCCATTTTTGCTTGTACGTGGGTCTTGGGTGTTAATAAAGAGCCATGCAAAGCCTCTGGTACTCTCTCTGGGTCCGCTGAAGTGGAAGGTGCTAGAAATCCAAAAAAGATGCGGAGGCATTCATCCGACCGAGCACCCTTGGAACCTGCTCCCTGGGGGCTTTGCTGAAATCGCTACGCCAAGCCATCTCCTCCCTTGCTTCCAGAAGGCTGGTTGGAGGAGGAGGAGGCTGATCTGCAAGCCAGCCGCTCAGATGAGCCTCTTCTCACCAGAGGGCAAATGGAAGAGGTGATGGGAAGCCTCCACGGCCTCTTCTTTCTCTGATCAGAACTTTGCCCTTTCCATTTGCAGTCAGGCAGGTGAAGTCAGTTTCTGCAGAAACCTTTCGGAGAAATCTTCCCGGCTTCAAGGACATCGCCTCCTTGTTGCTAAGAGCGTAGAATACCAGGTGGATGGGACCTGGGGGCTTAGGGAGAAGAGGAGCTGCTTGAAATTCCACCCAGGCCTCCTCGGTTTCTCTTTGGAACAGGAACTGCAGAGCCCCCGGAGATCTGGGCCTCCTTTGAACGGCGAAGGTGGGGGAAAACAGCGCAGTCTTGGGGGAACAGGCGGCGAGCGGCGAGTGGAACAGAGATCCGCGCACAAGAGGAACATCTTTGCATGCGCAGCCAGGGACGGATTCGTCACGTGAACCTGTAGCCTCCACCTCCATTCCACTTTAGAAACAGGCGCTCAAAGTGGATTATGAGAACAAATACTCATTTTGAGCAACTGCAAATTTGCTTTTGGTGAAATCGTACAAGATCAAACACACCCACACTGACTATGCCGGAGGACAAAGCGCCTCACTTCAGCCTACTTTCCCAGGCTTCCCCCGGGCGTAAAAGTTGTGCAAGGCTTCACCACAGAGGGCCGAGGCGGCCTTTGGGAAGGGCCCGGCCAGGAAGGGCCCCTTTGCCCTGGACCCTCTGGTGGCACCGGGAGTCTAAGGCTGTCCAGGAAGAGCTTGGGGTCGGGACGTGCATGAATATTCATAAGATTCGTTATTTGTATGAATTCAGACATTCCTATATGAATCGAATGTTGCAACATTCGCACATTGACATTTGTATTTGCACAAATGTTTCGGAACATTCGTGAAATGGGGAGGTGGGAAAGCGGCTGCGCCAGTCACATCTGCAACGGATCCAGTGTGCATTGAACATGGCTTGAGAGCAGATTCAAAGTGGATTCAAGGTGGATTTGATGCTTTCAGAGCAGATATTTTACAGGATATGTATCGGATACGTAAGAGTTCATTTTGGATATTCGTATGAATTCATACGAATACATTCACATCTAGTGGAATAATCCCACCACATTCGAAGGGGATCAATTCGAACAAATACAAATTTTCCTGCATTTGATTCAATAAGAATTGAACCCAGAAGAAACATCTGTGCACTTCTCTCATCTCTGCTCAAATATTTGGCCTCGAGCTCATCAGAGGAGACGGGCAGAGCCCTGGCCTAGCGGCCTTGTCTCACAGTGCAAAAACCCACCTGTGCGCATCCCTGGAAGAGCCGGAAGCTCCTTTCTTTAGAGAACTTCATGGCGCCCAGCAGGATGTCTCCCAGTGCTGAAAAGATGGAGCGGCAGCATATTTCCCTCACATGGATCCTTTGGTGCTTCCCCCCCCCCCTTGTGGAGCGAAAAGTAGGCCGTGGAATCATGAGCCAAGTTCACATGTTCGGGCAGTGAGTCTGTCCACACTAGAGTTTCAGGGTGGAATGGCCACACTCAGTTCCCTTGAGTATCATGGGAAGCCACCAAATGATTGTCCTCCCCCGTTTGTTCTTCTGTTTTGCCTTTGAGGATCTTTGGAAAACATAAAGCAACCCTAGGCACGGATGGCTCTTGGCACGGCTGTTTAGAAGGGGGGCTCTGCTCCCCCACTCACCAATAATGGTCTCTTTTCCACTGCCAGGAGACCTCTGTTGCCGTCATGCTCTGCCTGGCAGCTTCTCCGGCGGTTTGGTTAGAGTTCAGCTGGAGACACAAGATGGACAAAATGAAGCTGCGACTGTTCATGTTCCGAGCTCTGGGAGGCCTCTGGTGATGGCGAGCCACCTTCTCCTGACCTTCTGAGCTTCTGTGATAGGATTATGGCACTAGGTGAGAGCCCCTGCAGTTCCCAGCATGCCATCCCAGCACAATACCTGGGCAGAATACTGGGAGTTGTATTTCCAGAACGCCTCCTGGAGCGTTGTGGCCCCGGCTGCAGGGTCGGCTCTGCTTGGGTTCTTAGCTTCTTATGGAGTCAGCACTGAATTCAGCCAGCTCCCGTCTCCAAGAGATGTGGCACATTATGGTGATGCAGAAGCGGAAGATGGCAGGCGCTTGCCCATAGAGTTACGAAAGGCTGACCTCAACTCAATGACACTCCATGCTTTCATTATCTTCAGCCGGAGGCCCTCCGGGGATGAGTCTCCTCTCCTGTGATTTATGCTGCGTGCATCGTGCCCTGTCTCTGTCCAGCGCCGAAGCAGTGGACAGACTGAGAGGAGCTGAAGCTCAGCCCTAAGGCTGCTTTGAGGGAAAGGGCTCTTGGAAAGCGACGTTAAACGGACCTGGTTCGAAGAAAAGGAGGAGGCCAATGTCCCCAGAAGGGAGAGGAAAACAGTACATCTTGCAGGACTAGCAAGGGCAGTAACTTTGAGCAGCGTTTTCCATGATCCGGGTGAGTGTGTGATTGCGCACGCACATCTATGTGTGGCATTTCCAAGATGTCAGATCAAGTGCAAAAGGGTCCAGACAAGCAAGTGCTTTTACTTTCCACATAAACCCGCTTGGGAGCTGATTTTCTGGCAATACCGTTTTTGCAGGACATTCCCCAAGACCCTGGGTCTAGGCTGAGATCGCCAAAGACTCGTGGGGCAAACCCAGCATAACCTCAGGCCAATCCTGGTTTTAGGCCCCGCCTGGAGGCGGCCTGTGCCTGCTCACTCCACATTTCTGGTGGTGATGTGGTGAAGGGAGCTTGACAATCCACCACTGTCATTAGCAGCTCCCTGGCCTGGATGATCACTTTAATGGCATGAACTTAAGCCTTCCGGTCTCTGCTGTTGCTCCCTAGAAAACCATTTGGGAGTGGAATGTAGAAGAAGAAGAGTTGGATTTTCTACCCCACTTTTCTCACCCATTTAAGGGGACTCAAAGCGGCTGACAAATCTTCTGTTCTTCTCCCCACAACAGACACCCTGTGAGGTAGGTGGGGGCTGTGAGAGCTCTGAGGAGAGCTCTGACTAGCCCAAGGTCACCCAGCTGGCTTCATGGAGGAAAAAGAGTTGGCTTTTCTACTCCGCTTTTCTCACCCATTTAAGGTGACTCTTCTGAGAGCTCAGAAGAGACCTGTGGCTATGATAAATTTATTTATTTATTTATTTTATATCCCGCCTTTTTCTCAAAAATGGACTCAAGGTGGTGTACAAGATTAAAACAACAACACAGTAGATTTAAATGAAATGTATTATTAAAACAATGCAAAAAATAAATGAATTTATCACGTGTAAACTGTGACACCTGGAAGATAACAACACTAATGAGCATTTTTGCCAAATATGGTAACCCTGTATAGAAAGATTGTTAGCACAAATGAATATATGTATCCCAGAAAAGAATTTTCTGTTAAAATGGCTGTATGTCAGATTGTAGCCAAAATTAAGTCAATAGAATTGGTCTATCAGAGGGGAAGGGCAGGAGTATGTGTTTACTTATTTACATTTAGTGTTTACTTATTTACTTGTTTTTAATTAATGTATGTATATATGTATGTTACTAATAATTTTTTTTTTAAAAAAAGAAGAGAGCTGTGACTTGCCCAAGGTCACCCAACTGGGTTTGTGGAGGAGTGTGGACTCAAACTGCGTCTTCCCAGATAAGAGTCTGGCTGCCTAACCACTAGACCAGACTGTATCACAAACATCCACCGGGCTGTTTTTTACCTCTCCTGCAAATATATACATATTTTCAAATGAGTAAATTCAGGCCCACTGCTTCTTAGGAAGCAGGTGCAATGCTTTTGCTCCTGCTGACACCCACCTTGGAGAATGGTCCCTGGGGGAAGCGGAGTGCAGGAGGGGCTGGGCCGGTGCACAAGATCTGGGAGCTGTAGCCCAGGGACACCCAGAGGGCCACAAGCTGAGCAGCCCTGTGTGCTGGAGATCCTTCAGCTGGCGTCCTCCTTTCTGGCCTCGGCTGCAGCGTCCAGAGAGGCTGTTCTGCCTCTGCTTTCCCTGGGAGGGCCGCAGCAGACCCATCATCTTTCAAAGACGTCCAGCCAGCGGCAAATCAGTCCTGACCTTTAACTGTGCTCCTCCGTAAATACAAACATAAAACTTGTGGCTGTTCAATTCCTGCGTGGAGACAGAGGACATCTTTCCTGCAAGACACGCTGCCAGGAGGGCAGGTGGATGGGCGGGGGGGATGGACCCAAAGAGGTTTTATTCATCTGTCCTCTCAGGGGGCCTTGAGGACTTGGTCCTTGGGGTGACAGTGTGTGCTTGGCATAATCTCCCCGGCTGTCGTTTGCAAAGTGACTTGATAAGCATTCATGTGATGCGCTGCAAGGTCGCTTCCACCTGTGTCTCAGGCACTCGCCGCGTCATTCAGCCCAGTTGGGGAGGGAAGCAGGGGTGTGAGGCTCAGCTCAGCCACTTCGGGGGCCCTCAGTTTAAAAAAGACATTGACAGCAAGTCCACAGGAGGGCTACCAAAAGGGTGAGTGTTCTGGAAACCACGTCCTACAAGGAAAGGTTGAAGGATCTAGGCATGTTTAGCCTGCAGAAGGGAAGACTGAGAGGAGGCACGATAGCGGTCTTCAAATCTCTGAAGGGCCGTCACAGTGCAGAGGGATCGTCCCTATTCTCACTCACACAAGATGGGAGGACTAGAAACAACGGGATGAATGTCAAGGGAGTCAATACAGATGAGATATTAGGAGAAACTTCCTGGCGGTGAGGGCGATCAGTCAATGGAATAGCTTGCCACTGGAGGTGGTTAGCTCTCCTTCACTGGAGGTCTTCAAGCAGAGATTGGACCTACGTTTGTCTGCGATTGTTTAGGGAATCCTGCATTGAGCAGGGAGTTGGACTCAAGGTCCCGAGAGGTCCCTTCCACTTTAGGATTTTATGAAAAAACAGCCAGGACCCAGGGTTCATAAGAACAACTGGAGACTTGGTTTCTTGCGGGAGAAGTGATTTCAGTGTACAGGCGCGCACACACACACACACACGCACACGCACTCACACACACACCGCTGTATCCACTGGTCCAATAACTGTGGTTTCACTTATCCACGGTCACCCCGGACCAGCCTGCACCCACTCAGCCAGTGCCATTCGGCCTCCTGGAGGCCTGGGGCAGGTGGAAATTGCACCAAATCTCACAGGATTTCCCAGGAATCATGGGAAATCTCATGAGACTGCCCAGTGTTTCATATATCCAGTTTCCTGTAATTGCGATAGGAACCAGTACATATCCCCCGCGGACATGGGGGCACATCTGCAAAAAGCTAATTTTTGTCAGGTGGTCCTCTGATCTGTACAGTTGCTGCATTTATAGTGTTTCCGTACCTACAATGCCCACTTGTCTCACCTGGGAGTTCCACCCAGTCAGCTTGCCCCACCTGTTTTACCTGGGAATTCTACTGCACTTAGAGCACCGGCCAACATTAGCCGCCCCCCCCCTTGAATACTTACCTTCAGTCGATTGTGGGACCAGTCCTCTTCAGGGTGTTGCCTCTCTGGCTGCGGCACCCTGCGTGACTGCGTGTACATCAGCACCATTGCCATGATGGCGCTGTCACTGTGCGCAGTCTCATCAGGAGGGCATCAGGGCTGCTAGCGCACCTGTGCAGAGGTAACATTCACCTCCTCGTCCACCTGCAAGTTCCCTAATCATGCGCTACTAACCCAAGTGTGAAAAGGCCTCCAGTCCAACAGGGTTCCTCCTAGGCATTTGTGTTCTTATGAATCTAGGGAGTTCCCAGAAAGAGCAACGAAACCACAATAAAAATATTCTGATTTCTTCTCTGGAAGTAAGGTTGGCTGTTCTGGGGGTGAGTCACAAACCACCCGGATGGATAATCTTGCTGGAAGACACTGAGAAAGAAATCTTCCTACCTCCCATGGAAAATCCAGTCTCCAGGCAAATTTCTGAGCTACTTGAAATGTTCCTTTAAAAAAAGAAAAGCATATTTGCCTCAAAATTTTAACATCCTTTCCTCTTCTTCAACGGCCTAATGGACCATGATAAGTTGATTTTGATTTATACAAAATACTTTCCTCGAGGTTGTTTTTTGGGTATCTGAAAAAGCATGAGGTCTGGGGAGAATGAGGAGAAAACTTTTCTGAGAGTCTTAAAAAACAGGAATATGTATCTGAGTCAAACTCACCATAACCCCACTCCCCTCCCCCCCCAAAAAAGTGCTAGAAACTATTGCTGGAAAACATAGGAGTGTGCTTATCTACCTTCTGGGAGGAGCTGCCAGACATGGAGGCCAAAACAGGTGCCCAATCATGCATGGAGGTGGTAAGAGCACATTGGGCATTCTGGATTCTGAAATAAGAACCTAATAACCTAAGAGGAGCCCTGCTGGATGAGGCCCCAGCCCTTCTAGTCCAGCCTCCTGCCTCACACCGTGGCCCACCAGTTGCTTCTGGGCATCTCAAGCAGAAGACAAGGACAAAACCTTCACCTGCTTTCAAACGGCTGACAATGGCTTTCAGAGACCTCCTGCCTATCCAACCTGGAATTGGTACCCAGGTATCTATTCTAGTTGCCATTGATAGACCTGTCCTCCCTGAATTTGTCCATAGGAACATAAGAGTAGCCTTGCTGGATGAGGCCACAGCCCATCCAGTCCAGCACAGTCTCTCACACAGTGATCCATCAGTTGTGTCTGGGCATCACAAGCAGAAGACAAGGGGAAATCTTCACCTGCTTTCCATTCCCAACCTCCCTCTACAACCAAGAGACAGTAGCTAGATATTAATTGTGATTACCATTGATGCACTTGTCTTCAATGGCCCATCAATCATTAAAAAGAAGGCAAGAATGAACCTTGACCTTGACTCCTTGTAAATAGCCATTAGAGGCATTTCGTCTGTCTCTCCAGCATGGAGGCAATACCTTGGCATCTAATTTAGATAGGAACATAGGAGAAGCCCTGCTCGATCAGGTCACAGACCATCTAGTCCAGCATCCTGTCTGACACAGTGGCCCACCAATTGCTTCTGGGCATCTCAAGCAGAGGACGAAGACAAAAATTTCCCTTGCCTTCAAATCCCCGCAAATAGCCTTAGGGGCACCCTAGGAATATAAGAGGAGATCTGCTGGATCAGGCCACAGCCCATCTGTCACACACAGTGGCCCACCAGTTGCTTCTGGGCATCTCCAGCAGAACCACTGACCCATTCTAGCGAGGCATCTCTTATGTACTAATGTTTGGAAAATTCCAAACTACCATGAAAGCAAGTTGCTGCTCTATCAGCAAATACTATCCATACTAGTTTCTTAGTAAGCAGGAAGGTCAGAGAGAAAAGATTTCCTTTAATTTGTATGCTGCAGCATAGGAAGGCTGCTTTCCAGAAACCCCATCACGACAAACTTCCAACTTTCCACATTCCAGCCTGACCTTTATACCTAATCCGGCCGGAAGTTACAATATTCCCAGTGACGCCTTCCAGGTGAGGAGGAGAATTACATATCAGATTTCTGTGACATGCGCAGTAAAGGCAAAATAGGAACAGTTCAATATAATTGAAGTTGGCCAACCCAGGCCTGTTGCTCCTTTGAAGGGTCCTTATCAGTCTCTTATGTGTTTGCAAACACATTGACCTTGTTCATTCCTTGCACTAATGAAAAAGATTTGGGTCAGAAAGCTCTTTCCCTACTTAGGAGAAAGTCAGTGAAGGCTCAGATTGTCAGAGAGAGGTGGAACATCTCAGCCACCCCACCCAGCTACAGGTGTTTATGTTCTCTAGAGATTTCCATGACACCTGAGGCCTATTCACACTTCTGCTGGTAGCCAACAATTAGTGAATGTCTGGGGAAGAGCATCTGTATGTGGAACAGGCTGTTACAGCCTCCAAGTGTCCCTGCCTCCCCAGAAGTTCACTCAAACACGCCCCTCTGCAACAGCGTCTGAGCATGTTATGGAATGGCCAATTGTGGCAACGAGAAGGTAGAACTTCTGGCTTTGGACGCAGCAGCACGGGCTAGTAAATGGGAGGACCATTCGCATGTCTGGCCAGTAATGGATGCTTTCGGGGAGCTTTTCTCATGACAGGTGTGAATGGTCCACCTTTACTAGAAGTTTACCAGCCCCAGTTCATGACAGCTTAATCAGCTAAGTGCAGAAAGGCCCCAGGATTCAATTGACACGCCATTGGGTCATCGGTTTTGCAGGTGGGGGAAGCATGGCTCGTGGTTGCGCCCCTACGGGCGAGGAGCTTTTCACCAGCAGCTCTGAATCCTGAACAATTTAGTCCCTATTACAGTAATGATGAAATATGGAAAGAGCTGTCCCTGCCTGGGCGATGTTGCGCTGACCCGCCGGGGGGCTGGTGGCAGCACAAATTGCATGTGATTGACAAAGGACGTATTGATTAATTCCATTTATCAAAGGACTAAATGACACATAGTTATTATCATTGATGCGCCATTAATGCAGAATCACCTAGTTATCTACTTTTTGCTTCGGAGACAGTGAATAACAACAAACAAGCGTCTGTCTCTTCCCGTAATAGATTTCCTACTTATCACGGGCAGAGCTTGCAAAATAGGTACGCTTCATTTCCACTCTGAAAGGGGAGCCAGGCCAGTTTTAGGGCTGCCTGAAGCCTGCTAAAAACACCAGAGGTGCATTTACCTGTAGTATCCAAGACCAGGTAGACTAGACTAAGTTGGGACGGCTTGCCCTGGGACTGGAGCAAGGCAGTCCACACTGGGAAGACCTGTTCCATTCCATCCCCACACTGGCTCCAATGCTTATAAAAGAACTTAAGGATATAAGAGGAGCCCTACTGGATCAGGCCACAGCCCATCTAGTCCAGCATCCCACTGGTCTCACACAGTGGCCCACCAACTGCTTCTGGGCATCCCAAGCAGAAGATGAAGGCAAAACCTCCACTTGCTCTCCACTCCCTGCAAGTCCTCTCAAGTCCTCCTGGAGGATGTACCTAGACCTCCATTCTATTAGCCATTGACACACCTGTCCTCCATGAACAAAGCTTATACCAGCTTTGGAGCCAATGCGTGGGGTAGGCTGCCAAAAGCCCCAAAGGTCTGGGAGACCCCTTGTGCCATCATGTCCTGTTGTAGTGCTGCAAATGCGTCCTTGTGGTATACTGGACCTTGGAGGGATACTAGGGGAAGTACCACCACCAAGTATGCTGGCAAATTTTGGGGCGTCCTGGTCCGATCTATACTCCAACCCATGCAGACAGGGCATGGTAGCAGCATGCACAAGGCCCCCCCTTACACCAGCAAATGCAAAACCCTCTGCTTTTTTTTGCTTTCCACCAACTCTTCCTTTCCTACCATGACCCATCTACAGGCAGTACTTGTGTTCCTGGCTGTTGTTGTTGTTTTTCCTTGTGCACTGAAGTACACAATTTGCACCTCATCAGCGCTTTGTTCTGGCACAGGGAGCTGATTGCAAAGCTGTAAAGAGGATGCAGTTTATAGAAGCAACAACAATAAAGCATCTCCCCTTGTTCTCAGGGGAAGAAGAAAACCAGGGAAGAAAGGATCTCCTTGCAAGTCAGGGATGGGTTAGTTCTCCTTGCCTGCAGCGGCACCTACTGGCAGGGCTCACCCTGGATTTGGCGAGGAGGGTCATGTGTGCAGGTGGAGGGGAGGGAAGGGCGCGCTGCTGCTGGGAAGGTTGCCGACTGCCAGGAAGGGCATCCCGAGCCACGGGTACCATGTGAAAAAGGGGACACGACTCCTGTGCCCCCAAAGAGGACACTGAAACAAGTCTTGCTTGCATTCCGTCACCTGTACAGATTTTAAAGGTATAGCTGCTGCATCCTTTTTCAAAAGGGAACCTTGCTCAAAGCAAGGATTTAAAAAGCAAACTCACAATGTGTGTGTGTGTGTGTGAAAGAGAGAGAGAGGGAGAGAGGTTCTAATGTGCTGCCCTTTATCTCAATTATATTTTGCAGCCGTTCTTGCCTGATTGTCTCACCTGAGCTGCATTCACGCCTGAGCCTTAATCCGCTTTCAGTCCACTTTCGGAGTGAGGGGACCCATCAGCAGAGTGACCAGTAATTTTCTTTCCTCGTTCTCTATGTTCATGGCTTTTAATGTTGTAACCCGCCCTGGGACCTTTGGGCAGGGTAAACATTCAAACAAACAAACAAAATGAAGATGAAGGACGGGGTGGCGAGGGGTGGTGGATATCTAATAGATACGGATCTACCCTCGTAAATCCGGATCTACCCTGCATCCCTGTATCGTCTTCCACTGGAATTAAGGCTGGAAGAGGATCTTGGTTCTTTTCGAAGGAAGTTAAAAACTTTTCTCTTTGAGTGAACCTGCTATGGGGGGTAGGCGAGAAGTTTCATTGTAGGTTGTTGTCTGTGTATATTCTCATTGATTGTATATGTTTTATTTTGTCAGGCCCTTTGGAAGAAAGGGCATTAGAAATAAACGTTTATTATTATTATTATTATCCTGATTTAGTGAATCCGGATCCATTGGAAACCGTATTTGCTAAATCTGGAAGAGGTAGATCCGGATTTACTGAGGTAAGTGTGGAAGCACCCAAAGAAAACAGCTTGTCACTTTACTGATGTGTATCTTCTCTCACACTGAAAGTGGACTGAAGATGGATTAAAACTTCAGTGTGAATGCGGCATTGGTTTCTCGGCACGGAAGGAAATGCAGTGATCACGGATCTTTTAAGAACACCTTTCCCCAGGTAAACCTTTCACCTGGGCTGGCAGTGGTGAGCCTCTCTGTTTGCAGCTCTTGGACTGGCCCAGAGAGAGATTTCTCCCAGGTCTCCTGATCGTGGAGAGGGAAGGGGCTCCTACTAGGGTGGCACGAAGGCAGCTTTTGACATTCCGTTCATAGCCATTAAATATTCAAAAATCTGGATTCCTACGAATAAAGAAAAACAAATGTCTGGACATTCAAACCGATACAAATACGTTTGTATCTATTCATTCAAATATTCACTACATATCCAATGTTGTGAATCTCATCCACATCCAGACGCATCCTGTGTGGATCCTGTATGCATCCCGTTTTCATCCTGTACGTATCTGTATGGATGCATACAGATATTTATGCAATGTACATGGCTATGTACAAATACAAATGTCCAAATTATTGGTATGAATAACTCAAAATATTTGCACAAATACTAAAGTACGATTGTTTGGACATTCAGTTCAAATACGAATGTTCAAATTTGTCCAAATAATGAATATTTTGAGTATCTGTGCACATGCCCAGCTCCTGCACCTTTAGAGCTGTACAGGAGAGAGAGTTTCAGCAGCTTTCCTTTGCAACACAAGCAGCATGTGGTGAAATGTCCTTTTTTGCACGATATTTAAAGTTAGAGGACTGTTGTCCCCTTTCCCCTATGGGACCTTCCCCGGGACTTTTAGGTGAACGGCAGGATGGGAATTCTCATATAAATCGAATAGATATAGTCGCCCTAGATCTTCGATTTGTCCCTTTTTTCTGGCCTCGAGGCATTCTGGGACATGGCTGATCCTCCAGGGTGTTCATGTAGAGCCCTTTAATTAGTCACGCTAAGTTAAATGTTCTCAACATGAATGTATTTTAGATTTTCTCCTTGTGGGCATGAAATAGAATGGCTGCTAAGGGGGTCTGCAGTGAAAAGCCTGGGAAACCAGTCCAAAGTGGCATTTGGAGCTTTGCACGAGTAAAAGGAAAGAAGAGAGAAACAGAGAGATCAAAATAGACACCCACCTCCTTTATGGATAACCTGGTCCTTCCCCGTTCCTCCCAAACCGCCACGAAGGGCTGCCTTTTCTCTCTCTTTAATATAAAACATAAGCCAAAATATAATTAACAACAACGTAAAAACAACCCCAAAACAAAAACAAAGAATTAAAAGCAGGTTTTTAAAAGCAAATTTCCTTTGTGCTTTCCAAAGATTAAAATGCTCAGCCTTCCAATTCTAGGGCCAGCTGCTAGATTGGGGTCATTGCTGGTTCAGTTCTCACCATCGCCACCAAGAAAGCATGTGGCCGAGGCCCCTGGATAGAGACGGAGGCATCAGATGGGCAGAGGACTTTGGACATCCCGAAAGCCCTTTATAAACACTGTTTGAAAAGTCTCCAGCTTCTAAAATTCATGCTGAGTGCTGACGGCAGAGGCCTTGATTCAATCAATGGCAGCCTTTGGAAGCAGACCAAGTTATAGAAAAGAGGGTGGAGAAAAGGAAGTTAATAGAAAATATTTTGCTGCTATAGTTTTTTTTCTTGTGTGTGTGTGCATGCATGCATGTGCACATGTTTTTTGCTGCTACCCAGTTAGAAGGGAAAACAATGGTGCGTAACTGTCCCAAACTTATATCATCAGTATTTTACCCAGCCTTTCCTAGAGGTTTGAGAACATCAGAACATACGACAAAGGCAAAACCTTCACCTGCTCTCCACATCTTGCCTGCCTGTTTCTCCACCCTGGAGGTATTTATTTATTTATTTATTTATTTATTTATTTATTTATTTATTTATTTATTTATTTATTTATTTATTTAATTAATTAATTAATTAATTAATTAATTAATTAATTAATTTCTATCCCACCCTATATCTGAAGGTGTGTGTGTGTGTGTACACACACACACACACACACACACACACACAGTGAAGGTCCCTGATGCACCTCAAGAGGGAGACTATCCCATAGCCTAGGGGCCATCACTGAGAAGGCCCTCTCCCAGGTGCCCTCCCCTTTTACTACTGAAGGTGGTGGGACAACCAGGAGGGCCTCCCCTCCAGATCTAAAGGCACAGGCAGGTTGATATGGGAGAAGGTGTTCCGTTAGATCTTTGGGGCCCAAGTCATTTAGGATCTTATAAGTCAAAGTTAACATCTTGAATTTGGTTCAGAAGCAACTTGGCAGCCAATGTAGCTCTTTTAATACCTAGACACCCATTCTGATAGCTACTGATACGCCTGTTTAAGACTTAAGACAGGTGCACCTGTTGAAGGCTGGCATTAGCATATGAAGAGGTTCCCATGAGTGCAAAGTATCTTTGGGGCCTGGAGTCCCAAACGAGAACTTCTCTAAACACTGATAGGTGGGACCTACGGACATGCCATGGTCAGCCTCCCTGGTCATCTGCCCACATACTGGATGCCAGATCAGCCAAAAATGAAACAACGATTGGCCATTCATATGGAGATGTGGCTTGAAATACTTTAGCATGGTCTGAGCAGAGGATCTTGTGGTCCCCCAAGCACTTAGGTCACCACCAGCCCACTTCTGGAGTCTCCATGGCCAACAAAAACTCTACGCCTCTAGCCAGATGAGGATTCTGGTGCTGGGTCTGGGAGACAGAAGAGGGCTGCTGCTGGGTGGTTGCTTATTGGCACAGAGTGACCAATTGCCAGGAAATCAAGCTGAAGTTGCCCTACGTATGGGTGGCACTGGGGGTCTCCTGACTCCGCTTTGCATTCAGAGACTTTGTGACCCTCTGGACAGTGATGGGGTTGTTCTCTCATGCCTGGGGCCTACTCGCACTTTGGCCTGTGGAGCATGATGAGGGAACTTTTGGGGAGGAGCATCCGCACCTTGTGGAGGCCGTTACAGCCTCCAGGCACCCTCTGCCTTGCCAGAAGGTCCCTAATCATGCACAAGGTGTGGAGCACGAAATTGTGTTCCACACCTTTACAAACTTTACCCAAAATCTTACCTGGTGCATCCAGGGGGGGCATGTGCACCTTTCCTGGTGCTCCGGGGTCATCTGAGGTGCCACACAAGCACGCTGGCACCTCGGATGACCACAGACGCTCCTGAGAGTGCCAGTGCTGTCATAGCAACAGTGAAAGGTCTGAAAAGGACTGGCCCTGGGATCAGTCACAGGTGAGTAACTAATCACGCGGGGCTCCAGCTGTAAAGCTAGTCAATGTTAGGTGATTGCGCTCCTTTCCTGTGCAGTGGATAGGAAGGGAAGGTGCCCCTGGTGGGGCACCATTTTAACCTGATCTTTACTATAAAGTACACTGGGCAGATCCATGAGTGGGACTGGAAGCAAACTTGCCATCCATGAAGGGCTCATTATTGCTGCTGGACTGGTGGCCGCGGATCTGTTCGAGGGGGGCACTTCTTATCTTCTTATATTTATTGGAGTCAGGGGCATCATGGTTGTTGACCATGAGGGTAATGTGGCTGCTTGAGGCACTAGAAGGCAGTGGTCTGCCTCTAAAGGACACATGGGACTCTTATCTGGGAAGACGAGATGTGATTTCCTTCACAAAGCCAGCTGGGTGACCTTGGGCTAGTCACAGCTCTCTTCTGAGCTCTCACAGCCCCACCTACCTCACAGGGTGTCTGTTATGGGGAGAAGAACAGAAGGTTTGTCAGCCACTTTGAGTCCCCTTAAATAGGTGAGAAACGCAGGGTAGAAAAGCCAACTCTTCTTCTTCTTCATTCCTGCTTGTGGACTTCCCTGTACAGCTGGCTGGCCATTGAGAGAACAGATGGCAGGCCTAGGTGGCTGTGATTCTGATCCAGTGGTTCTCATGTTCTTCTGCCTTTGAAGTCCAGCTGCTGAGAGACTGTGAGTAGGTCCATCTGCCTGCCCCTCTCCTGCTGGTGGGCTGCCCGGAGCAGTAGGTTGGTCACTGTGAGAGCAGAGGTCCAATCTAGTGGGCCATTTTGTATGTCTATTTGGCTTCATAAGATCCCTTCCTTTGGCACTGTGTCTTGGCAACATATCTTAGAGGAACATGTTTTTTTAATGAACTGTGGCTGGTGCCCCTTTGTCTCTCTCCTTAACTCGGCTTCCCCAGATTACTTCTTACACTGTCCGCCTTCTCAAGCACAATGAAATCAAGCTACAGAAACACTCAGCAGGGCATCGTTGGGGGCTATTATTTCAGTTAATTGCACATGTTGCTAACCTAATGAAAAATAAGGGCTTAGCTCTAGTTATTCAGATCGGCCCCTACCAGTTACGTATCCATGCCATTAGCTAGGAGGAAAATGGGCCAGGAAAACAGGCAACATCTTTGCACAGCTCACCTGTGGCACTGAGCATGGAACTCAGATGCTCTGGCCCACGCGTCTTCCTAATCATGTAGTTTTGTAGTGGCAGCTGGTGGTGCTAGAAGGTGCCTGGGTGATGGAAAAGGACCCACCTTCGTCTGACACCAAGAAGAAGAAGAAGAAGAAGAAGAAGAAGAAGAAGAAGAAGAAGAAGAAGAAGAAGAAGAAGAAGAAGAAGAAGAAGAAGAAGAGTTGGCTTTTCTACCCCACTTTTCTCACCCATTTAAGTGGACTCAAAGCAGTTGACAAAGCTTTCTGTTCTTCTCCCCAGCACACATACCCTGTGAGGTAGGTGGGGCTGTGAGAGCTAAGAAGAGAGCTGTGACTAGCCCAAGGTCACCCAGCTGGCCTCATGGAGGAAGAAGAAGAGTTGGCTTTTCTACCCCGTTTTTCTCACCCATTTAGGTAACAAATTTGGTCCTGGTCTGGCACGGTTTGGGGAGATTTGGTCTGCGAAAACAGGAGCAAATTGAAAACATATGGGGACACTCCATGCCGAGCCCGGTTTCAGTACCGGACCAAACATGCATGGGGAGGTGCCATAAGGGGACCCCTGCTGGATCAGGTGGAGTCACAACTGTCTTATGCCAGGTCCCGTGGTGTTTGTGTAAAACTGGTGCAGCTTGCACTTATGAACTGCGCCCCATTTCCAAGACTTGAGCCTGGGACTATTTGGTGAAGGGTAAGGTATAAATAATACATACATACATACATATATACATACATACATACATACATACATACATACATACATACATACATACATACATACATACATACATACATACATACATACATACATACATACATACATACATACATACATACCAGTAGGTAACTCCTGGAGTGTTGTCCATGATTATTGCAGAATCACAATATTGCTAAATAGTGGTCTATTTAGGTGCTATGCGGAGTTGGCCTCAGTTGGAAGTTGATCCAATAATTGTGGTTCTGCTACTGATAATGACCACCCAGGATGTGCACAAATATCCGTAACATTAGAAATTCATCTGAATTTCGACTTTCGAATTCGAATCGAGTGTTGGTACATTCAGAGACTGACATTCGGATTCAAATTGGATCATTCAGAACATTCGTACGAAGCTTCGTTACATTCGTGAGCCTGGGGAGATGGGAAAGTGTCTGCACCAGTCACATCTGCAATGGATCCAGTGTGGATTCAAAGTGGATTGGGAATGGATTCAGAGTGGATTTGACGCGTTCAGAGCGGATACATAGGGGATTCATAGCAGGTTCCTCAAAGAGGGAACCACCATTTATTGTATTTATTGACTTATTTATTTTTATACCCAGCCCTGTTGCTTTTCCAGTGCTCAGGGTAGCTGGCAAGGTTAAAGCATATCCTTAGGTGAGGCTGGCCTGGGCATGGGAAACCGTCCTGGAGAAGATCCTTGAGGAAGGCCAACCTGTGGAAGCCTACGGCTCCTGGTGGAGCCCTTTAATTGAGGCTCCTTAATTGCTCATCCTGGGAACGAAGCCTCACGGCTTAACCGATGTGTGTTCACTTTGGAAATTCTGAATATTCTGCCATTTCCTAAATGCGGTTCTGTCTTGCAATTAAAGCAAGCTCAGTGAGAAAATTTGCTTCGTGGTTCGAGAGGTATATTTTGAAGCTAATAATAGATTCCTAAAGCCCTTCAGAAGTTACATGGTTCATTTGCTTTGCTCACAATTATATTCTATGAACCTTCTGTTCACTTAATGCTGGCTTACGGCAGTTTTAGGAATTACACAGCAACGAACCTTGGCTGGGTTTTGCGGGGGCATTCTTGAAACAGGGGCTGTTGGCACGCGGCCTGCATCACGGAGAGCTTTCCAAGTGCCAGGCCGAGGTGTCTGCCTCTTCACGTGTGGGGTTTGGAGGCAGCGGCACAGTCTAGGCTCTGAGAAGTCCTCTGATATGCAGGCACTTCAGAATCATAAAACTGTGGAGTCGGAAGGCGCCCCAAAGATCAGAGAAGCAAATTAAAACACTGTTGAGGAGCAGCTTTTTGAAAGGCCCTGTCATGCCTGGTGTCCCCTCCGACTCCCCGGAGGTTCCCCCTGCCCCTGCCAGCCAAAGCAAGGGAGGCGCCTCAAGGGCCAACGTGGAAACTGCTTCTGTCCCCCCTCCCCCGATGTGGATAGTTCAGACTCAGATGGTGCACAGCACCCAGAGCCGAGTTCTCTCCAGAGAGAACGGCAACAGCTGTGCCACTCGCCTCCATGTGAAACAGCTGTGCCACCGGGAGCGTGACTTTTCAAATCCTTTTTAGGAAATGCCCAACTCTGCACCCGCCGTTGCAAACAAAGGATCTCCTTGGCAGCCCCCAACTTGTGTGAACCCTGATTCTTGATTCCTGACTGACTTCCCAAACTTATGACTCTCTGGCACCCCGAACCTTGGCCTGTACTCTATATCTCCAAGCACTCTGGAAACTGACTTGGCATTTCGCTGTGGCTATCTGGCTGTGTGCATGTGAGAGTGCTTTGCTGTTACCGCCTGCTGCGGACATGAGAGCCCCAGAGACAGAGAAGGGCCTTCCCAGGAAGTCTATCCCATTGCTGTACAGATCTTACCACTGGAATGATTTCCATTGAATCTGGGAAGTTGCAGTTTCTAACCCTTATTTCTGGATCTAGATTCTTTGGCTCTGGGGAACAGTTCCAGACCATCTTCTCTGTGGCACCCCTTGATGGACCTGTACGTTGCCATCTGATCTCAGCCCATCTAGTCCAACGTTCTGTCTTTCATGGTGGCCCACCAGTTTCTTCTGGGCAACTCAAGCAGAAGACAAAGGCAAAACCCTCACCTGGTCTTGAAAGAAGAAGAAGAGTGGGCTTTTCTACTCCGCTTTTTTCACCCATTAAGGGGATTCAAAGCAGCTGACAAACAGACACCCTGTGAGGTAGGTGGGGCTGTGAGAGCTCAGAAGAGAGCTGTGACTAGCCCAAGGTCACCCAGCTGACTTTATGGGGGAGGACAGAATCAGAGCCGGTGTTCCCAGATAAGAGTCTGGCTCCCTAACCACTAGACCAAACTGGTTCCTGTTAGTCTGTCCAACCTAGAGTTGGTACCTAGGCATCCATTCTGGAAACCATTGATACACCTGGATTTGTCTAGTATTTTCTTAAAGCTACCCAGAAAGGCTCAAAGAGTCCATTCTCAACATCATGTCTTAAGAAATCTTGACTCTGAAGGAAAGAGGTCATCTTCTGTGGTCCATTTCTCCCTTCTCACTCCATATGCTGAAGGGCTTCTATATTTCTCCATCCTTCTCCTGGGCCCCTAGCATTCCTAGCTTTGGTTCACTTGTTCTGACTTCTGCCCAGTGAGTTCAGACATCTGTGGTATCTCCTTTCAGAATTCAGGCCTCAAGGATCCCTCTTTTCCGAACTGGAAAGTATGTCACAAGCATATCTGAAGCAGTTTATGAAGAGAGTTTCTGGGGAGAACCAGATGCCATGGGCAGCTTTTCCAGCCTCCTTGCTGTGTTCCTGGGAAAGATGAGAATGGGGCTGGCACAGACTCAGCGGAAGGCCTTTGTACGGCCAGCTTGTGACCACCAGAACTTGGAAGAACCTCTGGCTGCTCGAAAGTGGGTCATCTTGACATACTGGTTCTGCCCCTAACGGATACCCCATGCAACATTTGGGACTCATGCCAGGCGCTTTAACAAGGCTCCATAATCTCCCCAGCTTCCCACTTGGCACAGATCATGCTGAAGTCCAGTGGTTTCCCCCTCAGAGCCATCTGTGTTTTGCTCGCCCCCTTTCTTTATCAAGTGCCCTTTCATTCAGTCTTAAAAAAGGGAGAGAAGAAAGCATAACAAGTGCTCCACTGAGCCCCCTCTCCTTTGAACAGTGTCAAGAGACAGTGCCAAGCATGCCAATTAATGGAGCCACCCACGGAAACCTCATTAGTGCAGCTCAGATGCTGACAGCCATAAAGCATCTCAGCAGGTGCACGTTTGTGCCACGTGGGCCAACCCCCCCAGCATGACGAGGAGTGCATGCAAAAGGCCACAAGGGGCTGGGCAAAAACCGCCAGGAACTGCTCTGGGATCACCTGTGTAGCCCTGGAAAAGGGCATGATCCGAGGCCTACTTCCCAGAATCCTTTGCTCCAGTGACAGAGGTCCCGAGTGCAAGGAAGTCTTAGATGTAGGCCTGGCGGTTTGGTACTAGAAGCAGGTTAGTGAAATCGTGCCTATTTATTGAGAAGGTCTCCAGCAGTGAATGTGGGCTGGAAAAGTAGGAAGAAGGAAAAGGGGTGGCCAAGAATGCAATTTTCAACATTTGATTCGATTTGGATCGAATATTCGAATAACCGAATTCATAAAGGAAAATGAACGTCTTGACATTTGAACCAATACAAATACATCTGTATCTCATTTGCTTGGATATTTGATATGTATCCAAAGACACAAATCTCGTATGCTCTGTATGCATCTGTATGCATCTATACACATCCCGTTTTTATCCTGTATGCATCCTGTTTTCATCCCATATATATCTGTACAGTTGCGTACGGATATGCACAAGATGCTTATGAATACATATCTGTACACATTTGAATGTCCAAATTATTCATAGAAATAACTTGAAATATTTGTACTCGTACAAATGCTAAAAAATTAATGTCCAGACATTTGATTCGTGTACGAATGTCCAAATTCATCCAAATTCATCCAAATAATGAATATTTTGAATATTCATGCCCATCCCTAAGAAGGCACATGAAAGCCATAAATGGAGGAAGGAGGGGAAGAGAGGAATAGACAAGCCATCTTCCACACCACGGTTTCAGAAGTATAAAATATAAAGACAGGTTGGAAAAGCTTCAGCGTAAGAGAAGAAGCAAAGACTTGAGGTCAAGCCCTAAGAGGACAGGCTGAGGGAAGCAGGCAAGTTCAGTCCGAAGGGGACAGGACATCAGAATTTACTGGCAGAATAGCTGGTGATAGCAACCTACCTGGTTTAAGAAAAGGTTAAAGAAATTCATGGATGACAGGTGTATCAACAGCTACTAGAATGGTTGCCCAGGTACTGCCTCCCGGTTGGAGAGAGAGGCAGGATGCCTCTAAGCCATTTGGAGTGCAGGTGAAGATTTAGCCCTTGTCTTCTGCTTCAGACGCCCAGAAGCAGTTGGTGGGCCTCCATGGGAGATGTGCTGTAGCCCGATCCAGCAGGTCTCCTCTAAAGTTCTTATGTTCTTACCTGCATCGTGCCTCTGTGCAGAAATATTTACCTAGATCGCTTACTGGGAGGCAGAGCAGAGAACTTGGGTGCAAGAGATCTTGCTCCTTGGTGGTGATGGTGGAGATGATCCCAGCAATATGCCTCTAAAAGTCATTTGCGGGAAGTCAAGAGCAGATTAAAGTTTTGCCCATATTACCTGCTTGAGACACCCAAAGCAATTGGTGGGCCATTGTGTGAGATGGGATGCAGGACTAGAAGGGCTGTGACCTGATCCATCGGAGCTCCTCTTATGTTCTAATGCACTTACCTCAATAATGTATTAGGAGCCCTTGTGATCCTCTTCAGGGCCTCATTGCTCCACGTATCTGTGTGGTTCAGAAAGGCCCAATTCACCACTGGTACACTCCATTTGCAGAGGATGACCAGCTTGGGCAGTCTGAATCACAGAACCGTGCAGAAGGCTTGCCTCCATTTTCTGGATTACCAGAGAATCCATGTGGCACTGCTGAAATGGGTTCCCCAGAAGTTCAGGTTCTAGGAATGTTTCTTCCTAGCCATCACAGAGCTGTTCTGGGCCTGTCTTGTGAGGACAGCGCTGTTGTAGACCATGCCATGCCATGATCCCGACCAGCGGGCTTCACTTGCCCCAATGCCCTGTGCTGTATCACAGCATGTTGAGTGGAGAAAGTCCCTTCCAAACTCTCAAGTCACTTGGAATGCAAACTCTGCTTGCTCGCCTGCCTACCTCTCACTTGCACAGTTGCTGGATCAGTTATAGGCAGCATCAGACCCTGGGAACCTGAATTATACTCAGTCAGAACTGCAAAGAGAAAAGAACAATGGAAGAGCTGTCACTTTGATGAAAGCAAAAGCAATGGTATGATCTGCTGGTGCAGCAGGAAACTAATGGGTCCTCCTTGCTTTGAATGAGATAATAAGATGACTGCCACACATGGAACCTTTTTTTTTTGGCAACAAAACTGCACAGAGGAGGATGCAAAAGAAGAAAACATTCTGCTGGGGGTTGATGTTATGGTACCTTGGACAGCTCCATGCAACACAGAAGTGGATCCTCAAACGCAAAGCTCAAATGTTGCTTCAGCAGCCTGTCTCTAACAGGCATCTAAGACCTGGGGCCTCTTTGCACTTGGCCCTATAGTCTGCATGTAGAAATGGCCCCTTCTGGGCAGACATGAAGGCCTGTGGATGTTCAGGCTGAGGAATGGTGTGCATAACATTTGCAAATATGAATGCTAGTGCCCGCCAGTAGGATTGCACTATTCCCATCCTGGATGGGACAGGAAGCGCAGAAGGTCACAGTTGTCCAGCTGTCCTTTCTCCAAGGCATTTTGGCATGGGGAATGGATCCACAGGCAGGTAACTGTGCAACAGTGACACTTGGCAAAGCACCAGTTTGTGTGAACCTTTTTTTAATTAAAAAATTTAGCAGCGAAACGACCTAATGGGTTTTTGCTGTGATGGTGGGATGGGATCTATGAAATCTCTTCCTAGATTTGCAGCTGTGGATTTTATCCACCATCAGTGGAGGCAAAAAGGGCTGTTAACTTGCCGGTTCTGCTACATCTGGGTGCTTTCATGGTGCCCCACTGCGTTCCAAAGGTCAGAGAAGGTTTCAGGTACTTTGTGAACATTGTGTGTGATGGAAAGAGAAAAGCATACTTTCCTATGGGCAGGTCTGGCCGGCCCTTGGGAAATTTTTAGAAAAATGCAGCAGAAAATCCAAAGTTTTGATTCGTCACACAGGCAGAATCCAAAACTCTGATGGATTGCATAAGCACTGTGACCCTGCTTTCCAAAGCTTTCCAGACCCACACAGGAATGGCGGCGAGACCGAGACAGTAGCTGGAAGGACCCCCCCCCCCCGGCTCTAGAGGCGACTGCAGCATCTGCCCCCGGCTGCACAGTTTCAACCAGACAGTCACCTCTGTTGTCAATGCGCATGGGCAGGGGGAGGTGCATCAGCATGATGAATTGCTGTAGGAGGAAATGTTGGGCGCATGATCAAGGTGGCGCATAAACAGAAAAAGTGGACGAGAAAATAAAACGGCATTTGTTCCTCTTTGTGGCTGTACATAGAAGGTGTTTTCACACATAGGAACATAAGAGGAACCATGCTGGATCAGGCCACAGCCCATCTGGCCCAGCATCCTGTCCCACACAGAGGCCAATGACTGCTCATGGGCATCTCAAGCAGAAGACATGGGCAAAACTTTTGCCTTTGTCTTCTTCTTGAAATGCCCAGAAGTGATTGGTGGGCAGCTCTTTGAGACAGGATGCTGGGCTAGATGGGCTGTGGCCTGATCCAGCAGGACTCCTCTTGGTTTCTTTTAAATTCTAAAGGGGCACAAATTGTCCAAAGCCTCAGGAAGAAGAAGAAGAAGAAGAAGAAGAAGAAGAAGAAGAAGAAGAAGAAGAAGAAGAAGAAGAAGAAGAAGAAGAAGAAGAAGAAGAAGAAGAAGAAGAAGAAGAAGAAGAAGAAGAAGAAGAAGAAGAAGAAGAAGAAGAAGAAGAAGAAGAGTTGACTTTTCTACCCCGCTTTCCTCACCCATTTAAGGGGACTCAAAGTGGCTGACAAAGCTTCTATTCTTCTCCCCACAACAGAACACCCTGTGAAGTGGGTGGGGCTGTGAGAGCTCAGAAGAGAGCTGTGACTAGCCCAAGGCCACCCAGCTAGCTTCATGGGGGAGGGCGGAATTGAACCCGGCATTCCCAGATAAGAGTCCGGCTCCCTAACCACTAGACCAAACTGGCTCACCAGAAAGGAGGAACAGAAGCATTGTTATGTCCAGTGCAGGACTTTGGCCGGGCCTCAGGGGGCCCTTCCTGCCCTTGGAGGCTGTACCACTTAAATGTAAGGGGACTCATGCTGTGCCGTTTCTTCTGTCCACTTTCAGTAAACAAGTTTGCTCATGAGTTGCATTTGCTGGGAAGTCTGGCACGTGGGGGGAGCTTCTTTTTTCCCGAATGTCCAGATGTTCTCCAAGGAATGCCTTCCAAGGTGGCTCTTTGCTCATTGTTTCACAATGGAATTCTCCAGCCTGGCCAGAGGGTGGAAAGGAGACCACCTGCGAGGGCTTCCAAGGGTCAAGCATTTCCTCCTGTTTTGGGGAGAGGGGTAGGGGACCCTGGATACTCCTGGATCTCGGGCTTTAGGATAAGGTTTGTCAAGTTCCCTGTGCTCAGGCCTCTCACCAGATCCTTGCCTGCCTTGCCACACTATGTTGGGGCAAATCAACGGCTGGTCTCCTGCTCCTCCTCACTGCCCCTTTGTCCTCCAGTCTGATGCTTCTAAAACTGCCTCCCAAGGATAAGAAGAAGCTCGAGGAGTGAAGGCAATCTCAATAGGGGGATATGCACAAATGGGGGGGGGTTGCATTTGATTCGTATTGAGTCGAATTTTAGAAAATTCATGTTCATTGGAATACGGCAGACCCCCTTCAAATGTGGTAGAATTCTACTCAATATCAATGTACTTGCACAAATTCGTACAGATATCCAATATGAATAAATATGCATCTGATACATATCCTATAACATATCCACTCTGAAAGCGTCAAATCTGCCCTGAATCCACTTTGAATCCGCTCTCAAACCATGTCAAATGCACTCTGGATTCATTGCGGATGTTCTGAAGCTTCATATGAATGTTCTGAAACACTCGTATTCGTACGAACATCAATGTGCAGATGTTGTAACATTAGATTCGTGTGCGAATGTCCGAATTCGTATGAACAACGGATGTTGCAAGTATTCCTGCAAACCCCTAAACCTCACTCCCTCTTCGCCCACAAAGGACCAATTGGAGGGGGGGGGCTTTTCAGCACCCCAGGGTGCCCCTTTTCTCCTCCATGGAAGTTGCTCTCTTCCCCCCCCCCCAGAACAGCAGCTTTGGCTCTGAACTTTTCACCATGTCTCTCCCCCACCCCCAAATAAACACATATCTCTGTCTTTAGGCAGAGAAAATCCTCCACTTTTTAGTCATGAGGATATAAAGGCCTGCAGGAAATAATTTAGGAGCAGGGGGAAGGGGGCAGCTAATAAGCTGCAGCTGAAAACCAAGAGGC
The DNA here is from genome assembly GCA_023333525.1 of Aspidoscelis tigris stejnegeri. NCBI lineage: Eukaryota > Metazoa > Chordata > Lepidosauria > Squamata > Teiidae > Aspidoscelis > Aspidoscelis tigris. Next base: position 1,668,786 of record JALMGA010000007.1, read on the forward strand.
ATGCTTGCCATTGTCGTGTGTGTGTGTGTGTGTGTGTGTGTGTTCAGGCAAATGCACACCCGAAAGCACCAAGATGTCATTGGTAGCCCTCCCTGGGAGCCACTTGCAAGGGACGCTGCTCTCAGGCCATTCAGATACAGCTTATCCATGGAAAGGTCTGGGGCGTCGCAGAGCAATGCGCACGGTTTGCCCCCATGCAAGACTCAAGCAGGAAACTGGCCTTCCTGAACTGGGATCTCTGCCTTAATTATGATCAATGTATTTTGACAAAAGTCCTTTATGCGTTTGCTGAGCCCTTTTCAGCCTCCTATCGAGGCTGCGTTATTTCCCCCTCTGACTTCTGACTTGTAAATGCAACACACTGACTTGGGAAACTTATGAGTAGAACTGGAAGCGGCGATGTGGGCTGCGTTCACACCTAAGTTTTAATCCAGTTTCAGTCCACTTTCAGAGCGAGCGAATGCATCAGCAAAGTATCAAGCTGTTTTCTTTCAGCATTATTTAAATAAATATTTAAATTCACCCGTAGGTTAGATAAAGTGGAAAGGAAATGGCTAATCATTTTGCTGGTGTGTTCTTTCACTCTGAAAGTGGACTGAGACTGCATTAAAAATTAGGTGTGGCTATAGACATGAAGCCTATTGGTTAGTGCATCCTGCTGCTCCTCCGGGCAGGATCGCAAAGCAAGACCTCAGCAACCTCCCAGAATGCCCTAGAAAACAGCTTAACAAGCCAGTGTAACTTTTTGAAATAATTGGAAAATGCATTTATTCTTTCAACCTCCGGTCATAACAAAGGGCAGAGAGCCTAACACGCTGTTCCCTCCATGCTTTGCGGTTAATAATTGCTGCTTATCTGGCTTCTGTTCTCCTTTCCTTTTGCTCTTCGGTCCCAAATCTCCTTTGTTTTGTTTGGCCAACATCTTAAGAACATAAGAACATAGGCAGGGCCCTGCTGGATCAGGCCACAGCCCGTCTAGTCCAGCATCCCACTGGTCTCACACTGTGGCCCACCAAGTGCTTATGGGCACCTCAGGCAGAAGACCAAAGCAAAACCTTCACCTGCTCTCAGTTCCTGGCCAATGGGCTTTAGACGCCTCCTGCCTGCCTCTCCAACCTGGAGGTGGTACCTGAGCATCCATTGACACATCTGTCTTCCATGAATTTGTCTCACCCTATAAGAACCTAAGAGGATCCCTGCTGGATCAGGACACAGCCCATCTAGTCCCGGATCTTGTTTCACACCTTGGCGTCCGTAGTAGCTCAGCATCCATTAGCCATTGACAGATCTGTCCCCCAGGAATTTGTCTGACCCTTTCTTAAAGTCATCCATGCTGGTGGTTATCGACACCCCTTTGGGTAGTCAGTTCCATAGACCGATGACCCCCCCTTGCCAGTCCACCACTTTTATAGCGTACCCCTCTGGTTCTAGTTGTAGTTTTGTGTGACAGAGAAAAGATTTTTTCTCTACCTGCTTTTCCCAACCAGGTCACCTCTTAGCTCTTGCCCCCGTCCCCCAACAAGAAAGCGGGTCTGCTTTTCAGGAGCCTTAGTCCACAAAACGTACGGATTCTTTAAAAACCGTGGGAACGGCGAGGACTCGAAATGGACTCTCATATACTGTTTGGGAACAGGACATAAGTGCCACATTTGGGTGAGTTTCCGTGGAACGACGATTCCTCAGTGCCTAAGGAAAAGTCATGGGGTGCCTCTTTCTTTGTGCCATACCGGGGAAGTCTTGGCACAGAGGTGACAAATTCCAGAGCAAGTTGCCAATGGATATTAAGAGTCCCTAAGAAAAAGGGGGGGAGAGGGGTTCTAGGGAACACATCAGTAGAAGTCCTAATAATTCAGCAGCCCTGACGTTTGCAGCAAGTCACTTTATCCTACTGGGTGGAACTGTCCCTTTTCCCTCTCCGGGAAGGCTAGTTAAAGTGAGGACGGCAACTAATTCATTATTGATCGTTTATCAGTACTATTTAAATTGGCCAGAGAATAACTCGTTTCTCCCTGGAGCTCCCTGGGCAGCAGCAGTTCATTAGATTAAGGAACTCAGTGACTCTGCTGGGCAACGGTTAGCTTGTCTGCCTGAATATCTCCGTGCCCCCCTCTGCTGCCTGCCGAGGGGCTTTAGGGCGGGGTGAGCATTTGAGCATTCATGGTCTGGGCTCCACAACTGGCAAACCAAGATTGTTTCAGAGGGCGAGATAAGGCGCCTTCGTGATTTGCATTATTGCATTGTAATTAGGAGGTGGTTTGGATCCTGGTTTCCTTTTTCTCACCACACAGCGAAGGCATCCTAAGTGAGGCTTTTCAGGCAGGAGCACCTGCGCCAGAAGGACAAAGTGGGCAGCTGCCCACCTGTGATGACTGCAGTGTAAAGGGAGGTGTATAGTTGGCAGTTTTAACCCCTAACAGTCTGCTGCTAACAGACTGGTGGGCATGGCTTATTTTGGCTCAGAGGTGGGGGGAGTTTGCTCCTTACATGAGCCAATCAGGGCAAGCCTGCAGCCTGTGCAGAGGCTATATAAGGCCCTGCAGCCAGGGCTCGAGGTTCTTTCCTGGATAATGCACTTGAGGGTGGGCAGGGGAAACCGGGCTCGTGACAATCTGCTTACCTGAGGGGAGATAGATAGGGAGTCCTGAGTGTGAAACGAGTTGAGATTGTATAAGTGAAAGGAACAAACCTAGTTTGAATTCTTGTAAGAACTGTATTCAAGGAAACCGTAATTCAAGTATTTTACCTCAGTCATTCATCACTGATGTTCTAAGCTGTTGGCTCACGCTTGAGTGCTGTTGCAAATAAAATCTAAAGTTATTTTTGTTCTCGCTAAAGAGTGTGCCAGTGACTGCTTTGCCGCTGGGCTTTTACAAAGTATCAAACTGCGGTGCACTGTGCCTTTAAGAGAGAGGGAGACATATTGCAACATACCAGCAGAGCGCTGGAAGAAAAGCCTCTTGTTTACGTTCTGAGAGCAAGAGGGGGGCGAATGTGGGCGAACTCTGCCAACTCATAGGCCTGGGTATCTAGAATCAGGTGGATTCTGGATGAGATACCAGGGGAGCAGGATAAAGTTGAGCAGTGGGTCACCACCCGACCCCACCCAGAAGCTCTAATCCTGTTGTCTGTCCCCCTTCTTGCCTGTTTCAGTTTAATATTGGCTGATGTGAGCCTAGGCCACAATATAGTGAACTGAAGCCTTGTAGGATCCACCCTTAGTCCTCCCTTTTCTGGTTCCCATATGCACTCTTATTGAGCTTCTTGCTCCTTAACCCTTGAGCCAGAGTGGGCACCAACCACCATTGTCCCAGAGATGCCTCCGAGTCCCTGGTCACACCTTTAGTTTAAGAAGACTTCAGGTCGTCTTCTGGTCGCGTTACTCACATTATTTTTATTCGCTTCATTTTCCAAGCCGGATTATCCCCATTGGATTGTTTTAACCGGAGTCCTCTTTTCAGGACTCAGCCCATCCTGGCATGCCAGGCCGTCTTCCCTTCCTCAGTGTGAGCAGGAGGACAGGCTAAAGGAGGCTGAACCGTGCTGTGCTGGGTGGGTCCAGTCTTTCCTTTCGTCCAATGTCTAGGGGAGGGCGGCACACGTGGAGTTCGTGAGGTGCCTCCCTTATCTCAGTTTATGCGTATTATTCCTCTATCTAGCATTTTCCACAAAATTATATTATTATTGTTATTATTATTGTTGTTGTTGTTGTTAGGTTGATCATGGAGAAAGGTGTAAGTGATGCAGAACTGGTATGACCTCAGCTCAAATTAATGAATTGGCTGTCCTGTCTTAGACTTGTGTGACCAGAGGCATTTCCGCACTGCATCGCGTTCGAAATGGAACGCGTTCAGGCGGAAAGCTTAAGCCAGCTCCGGGCGCTTTCCCCGTTCACACACAGACGCGCCAGAACGCGTGTAAACGCGTTCCGGAGCGTCTGGGTGCGAATGCTCAAAGCGCCCGAAGCTGGCTTAGCCGGCAAACGCCGGCAAGGGGCGCGCAGACAGCTGCGGAGGCAGATCGACAATCAGCTGTTTGACAAACAGCTGATTGTCAAAGCCGCGCGGCGTCGGAGGCGCGCCCGCAGCTGTTCGGGAGATAGAAGCAGGCGCGAATGCTTCTGCTCCCGAACGGCTGCGGGCGGCTCGTCCGCGTTGGAACGCGTGTAGAGCACTTTAAAGTGCTCTACATTTCGAACGCGGAAAAGACAGCTGCGGACACGTCGGAACGCAAGCCGCGCGCGGCCAATGCGGATGACGTGTCCACAGCTGTCTTTTCCGCGTTCCGTTCAGCCCCGTGCGAAAACGTCTCAGGGCCCTAGTGACTCCAAAATAGGTTGGGACAGGGCATGGTATCTAACAGGACAGTTTTTTGGCAGTGGGACAGGAAAGGGATGCCCCTCTGCAAATCAGCATAGGGAAAACACACCTTGGGACAAAGTATTTCTGTCCTTAATCTGGACTAGTGAATCCAGATTAGCTTGATCCAGATCAACCACAGACAGAGGCATCTGCATTAGGTGGGCTGGACAGTGGTGAATTAGTCCATGCAGAGACCTAAGTTGTATCCACTATTCGTGGTTGCAAACACTTCCCCCAGTCAGCTTTTGCCCCCGTGGACTAAAGGTTGCACTTTGTCAGCAGACACAATGTGTCTTTGAAGGCAATGTGTTGCGAATGTTAGATGTCTTCACAGGCAGTGCAAAGTCACCATTGCTGCCAGTTTGGTCTAGTGGTTGCAGAGCCAGATTCTTATCTAGGAATAATGGGTTTGATTCCACCCTCCTCCACAAGCCAGCTAGGTGACCTTGGGCTAGTCACAGCTCCCTTCTGAGCTCTCACAGCACCACCTACCTCACAGAGTGTCTGTTGTGGGGAGAAGAACTGAAGGTTTATTAGCTGCTTTGACTCTCCTTAAATGGGTGAGAAAAGTAGAGTAGAAAAGCCAACTCTTCTTCTCCCCCAACATGAAGCCAGCTGGGTGACCTTGGGCTAGTCACAGCTCTCTTCTGAGCTCTCACAGCACCACTTACCTCACAGAGTGTCTGTGGTGGGGAGAAGAACAGAAGGTTTGTCAGCTGCTTTGCGTCCCCTTAAATGGGTGAGAAAAGAGGGATAGAAAAGCCAACTCTTCTTCTTCTTCTTCTTCTTCTTCTTCTTCTTCTTCTTCTTCTTCTTCTTCTTCTTCTTCTTCTTCTTCTTCTTCTTCTTCAGTGCCGTGCCATGTCATGCCCTTTGTCTTTCTAATTCTGTTCTACATGTTGATGCCCAATCCTTGTTCCTGGATCAGTTGACACTAGTACGGTTGTACTGATTTATCGGGCCCACCAGGAATCTGGATTACTGCACCCTTAGGATGGATCTGAACCAAATTACCATATGGACAATGTGAACTGTGAGGCTCCTTGATTTGGATTACCAAGTAAGTGCAGAAAGGGCTTTATGTTAAGCTCAAAACAGGACCTAGTTCGCTTCAAACCTGACATACTTTCGGTGGCCCATTTCAAGCCTAATGCTTCCAAGTCCACAATGTTTTGCTTGCCCCTAGTGTTTGCATAATTGCATTTTGCAAGTTGTTTTCTATTATCTTATTTTTATTTCATCTTGCAGTGCTCTTTAAGGTGGAAGACAGGCTAAAAATATTGAAATGAAATGAAAAAACCTAATCAACTGGAAGTGCTTTGAATTCGCTAAAAGGAGCACCTTCCAGTCAAATAGGTAACATGCATTTCTTTGTCTTCTCCACACTATTTCTGGGGGAAATGATAATCATTTTTAAGTGTCTGAAACCGCAGGTGGTGATCTAAGTGACACCCTCCTCGGTTTAACTATTTACTTGAACTAGATTCATTCACAAAGCTGCAAAGGAGGGTGGAAGGCACCAAGGATGTTTTTTTTAAAAAAATTGTATGTTTGTTTTGTTTTGCTTCCGGAGGTGGAAACATTTAAGGGCCCAAATGAAGTGTGGAAAAAACAATACCATGAATGTCGTAAATATGCCTGCTGACAGCCTCTGGGCCGCACTGTTAATCACAGCAATTAAAGGATTAAAAAAAAAAGAAAAGAAAAAGAAAAAATAAATCATTCACAAGAGAATGCCTCTTCTGTGACATGTCTGGGTTTCATATAAGATCAAAGAAATCTGAGTCATCCCCCTCCCCTGTTCTTTATCACAATTTAAGCCTAGCATTGCCCAGATTCAAACTGGGCATCTCCAGGAATCTTGGGTTCAGACAATCCAAAAAAGAGTGGGAAGCTGGATCTGTGGGCCAAAGAGCAAAGTGGAGGAAGAAGGGAACACAGAAGAGACAAACAAATGGGGAACCCACCATGAATGCTACCTCGGCTCTGACCTCAAAATGCTGGCTGGAAACGCTGCCCTCCCACATAGAAATGCAGGCTCCCACAGATCTTGTGTTTAACCAAGAGAGAGAGAGAGAGAGAGAAGGAAAGATCTGCGCAAGTGTGCAGTTCTGCAACTTCAGGGGTGCTGAACCATCCAATTCAGGCCGTGAATATGTGCCCAGGAGTTATCTCGCTCCACAGATAGCGTGGCGGAAAGGAAGTCGGGTGGCCTGGCTTGGCTGAGGATGTTCACCTCCCCGCCACCCAGAGACATGCTCATGCATCCCATTTGGGTGATAAAAATGTGTAGAGCTGCACAGATTGAAAAAGAGCACAGGAGGGGGGCTACCCTTAGCTCCATCCAAAGGATCTCTGGAGGGTGGGACTGGGGAGGCCAACCTTCCCCTCCACCCAGAAGCCAAAAATGGACTGACAGAAGTATACCCAATCACAAACAGCAGAGGGAGGGGAAGAACAGGAGGAGTGGACAGGAAAAGAGACTCCCTCCTCAGGGCCAGGACAAAGAGACTGACAAGTTACGCACAGAAAGAAAATCATAGAATCATAGAATGGTAGAGTTGGAGGGGACCTCCTGGGTCATCGAGTCCAACCCCCTGCTCAAGGCAGGATCTCCTAAACCATCTCAGACAGATGGCTGTCCAGTCTCTGCTTGAAGACCTGAGTGAACTGAGTGAGAACTAGGGAAGTGCACGAATATTAGTAATATTCGTTATTTGTCCGAATTTGTACATTCGTAAGCAAATCAAATGTTACGGCATTTGTATGTTAACATTCGTATGAATACAAATGTTCTGGACATTCATTGGAATAGTTTGGACATTCATTAAATTGGGGAGGTGGGAAAGCAGCTGCGCCACATCTGCCACAGATCTAGATTGCATTTGACATGGATCAGAGCAGATTATAAATGGGTTCAGGTCAGATTTGACGCTTTCAGAGTGCAGACACGTTACAGGATACATATAGGATACATATTTGTTTGTATCGGATATGTATTGGATATTTTTACAAATTTGTACGAATCCATTCGTATTGAATAGAATCCTACCAAATATGGATTTTCTAACATTCAATTCGATACAAATCAAATGTCAAAAAAGCCCCATTTGTGCACACCCCTACTGTAGACTGTAGCAGCCTGTGAACAGCAGGGCCCTATTCCAGTTCAGAAAGAGCTGTCACCAGGCCCGCAGAGTCTGGCTCAGTCTGGCTCAGCATATCCTATGTCCTTTTGCAGAATTCTTTGGCTTAGCACCGTGAAGTCTGGTGCTGGACCCACTCCCTAGGGACACGCACATGGCTGGGCGGCGGAGAGCAGGTTTGGCATGCTGGCGACCCAACTGACCCCCAGGCATCTCTGGCAGGAAAGGGAAAGTTCCTGCCTGAAACTCTCCTTGTCAAGAGGGCAAAATTAGACGGGCCAAGGCTGTAGGGTTCTTTACTGAAATCCTTCACATATAAGTGTACACAGTTTGGGAACGTTCTGCTTTGAATAACTTATCTTTGGCACTTATTAATTCTCTCTCCCCAGACTGGGCTGATGCAAAGCTCTTCTTTGGTTTCACTAGAGGGGCCATAAAGACGGGGCAGAAAATCTGCTTGGTTTCCCAAGCAGCATCTGATGGGCCCAGGTCTGTGAGGATGATTCTTGGGAGATATTCCCATCACTCGGAGAAGAAAGACAATCTTAAAATTGGCCTGCCAGAGAGACGTAGAGACGGACATGGGGGGAATTTTGGAGTGGAAAATATTAGTAAGGATTAAGGAGGGGGGAAAAGTGAAAACAAGAGCAGAGAAATGTTCCAAGCCAACACCATCTGTGCTTTCTGGGCCACTGTGGATGGAAACTTTGGACTCAAAGTCATCCAGCCTATATTCTCAATTTGAAAATTATTAGAAAACAATCCACTACAAAACTGGATGGGCCGTGTGCGTGATCCAGGGGGGCTATTTCTGTTTGTTTGTTTATTAGATTTTATACCATGGATTTTCAGAAAACTCTACGTGACTCACAAGGAATAGAACGAGCACCACAAATAAAAATAAATAGGAGGCACTCAACTTAGACAGTGTTGAAAGCACAGGTGAAATAATGTGCGTTTGTGGTAGTTTTTATGGTCTTAGCATTTCAGAATTGTTTTAAAAATTATATTCCTCCTCCTGCTTTTTTTTCAGTTGCCAACTATATAGGTATCTAAGAAAGATTAGGTCACTCTCTGGCCTCGTAACACTACGGATGTAATAGAGAAACCTTTAGACAACTAGGGTTGTGGTCACCAGGGATGTTCATGAATATCTGAATGCAGTCGAAATTCAATTGAACTGATCAAATATAGACATTCAAAATTGAATCAAATGTCCTTAAATTCGAATTTAAAGTTTTGATTCAAATTTTGAATTTTGGATCTATTCGTTCAAATTATTTGGACATTCACATGTGTATGGGTTTGTACACAATGCGCACTTGGAGATCCACATCTTTCCCGCATCTGTATGCATTTGTACAGATCCGTACGGAATGAAAACGGGTTGCATATGGGATAACTGCGGGATGCATACGGATGGGTACGGATGTGTATGGACCCGGGGAAGATGCGTTCGGGCATCTAGGAATGTTGTTGACGTTCAGAAGTGCAAATTCAAATGAAAAATTTGAACGATTTGATTTGAATTTGCTTAATTTGAATTGAATTTGGTTGAATTTGAATTTAAAAGATTCGACCCAGGGCAATCAGGATGAATCCAGAGGCCGGTCCACACTTGGTGGCTTCTGGGAAGCAGCATCTACACTTGCAGGAGGCATTTCCACATCAGAAACATCTCCTGCAATCCCAGGAGATACCCCAGCAGCTACTAGCAATCGTGCATGGAATCGTGCGCCATGTGCCTCTGAAACGTTATCTGTTCCTGGCCGAGGAATGACCATTCACACCTCTGCCGTTACCGGGGGTTGTTTGAGGTGCCACACAAGTGCACTGGCACCTCAGATGACCCCAAACACAACTGTGGATTTGTGGTCTGCCACTGTTGCCACGGCAATGGCACTGTTGCACAGGCAGTCATTCTAGGCTCTGCGCAGAAGATGGCGGCACCCGGGGACGCACCTGGAGCCAGGTAAGGGTGTGACTGCACTGAGAGTTGCCCTCCTGGTAAATGCCACCTCAGCAATGCCAAGTCAGTGGTTTCTGAGGCTGACCATTAGATTCTGCCCAGGGACCTGCACAGCCTTTTTGTCCCCTCTAGACAAAGGCCTCCTTGTGGGGGCCTGGTGCAATCTTGAGAAAGATCACAGAGCCTCTGGCTACAGACTTTTTGTGCCCCTTGCAGGAGCTTTAATCCCGGGCAAGCAATGAGGCTTTCCAACATAGAAAGGGCTCCCGCCTGGTGGCTCTCCTACGGAGCCTGATTTTCAGATCTTTCTCAAACTCCGATCAGGCCGGGGGACTTACATAAATGTCTTTTTTAAAAAACAAAAGCCCCTCAAATCCCAAATATTCCTTTGGCTGACCTGCCCAACTCTGCTTTCAGTTTGGAGCTTCTTCCCTTGAGCACTTGCCAACGGAAAGACGAACAAAACCCAGGCCTCCTCTGAAATGTCAGATTGGAGGCATTCTCGCTTCCCTTCCTTTGTTCACAATGGAAAACTCTGGCCACCCTCTCCTGACGGCTTAGGATGGACAGAGGAAGATCTCACTGGTGCCCCGAGCAAATTTCCACTGGGGCAAAGGTCACCAGCTACAAACCAGCTAGGTTCTCCACCAGACATCACGACCCGACTTTACGCTTCCCTTCCTCAGGGTTGCTAAGTGTAGCACTGCTGGGAATCCTTAGAGGGGGAAGAAGGCAAGCTGGGGGTCATGCAAATATCCCCCCCCCCCAGGGCTTGTTGCATATAAGACAAACACCTTGGGATACATCTCCAAGATGCATCTTAAAACTGGCAGTTTTCCTTACGCTGCTGTATTCTGATTTTTCTGTCCCTTTTATAGATGAATTCTATTTCTCTAATTGACAGAAATGACTGGAGAACGCAGAAATCCAGAGAAGTTTCTGATAGGCAGCTTTGTTCTGTCCAGATGCCTCTCATATGTCCATAAAAACAAAAGAGGAACCCTGCTGGATGAGGCCACAGTCCATCTAGTCCAGCTTCCACTCTCACACAGTGGCCCACGATTGTCTTTGAACATTTTCAAGCAGAAGATAAAGGCAACACCTTCACCTGCCCTCTCCACTGAGAAGAACCTCAGATAGCTAATCTGGCTAGAACACGCAGAATGTTCTTCCCAGGACCAGAAGAAAGAGTGATGTGGCCATTTCTGGTGGCATCAAGTTGAAATGGGATAGCTGCACCCCGCACATCTGCTAAGACTCTAAGCCATGGCCTTATGTCAAGGGAATGGGGCAATCTGCACTTGGGATCATAGTTCACAGTAGGTGAACATCTGGGCAGGCGCATTTGCACCTGCAGGAGGCTCTTACAACCTACAGTACAAGATTCTCCTGCCCCCCCAGATGTTCACTAATCATGCACTAGAGATGGAGCATGAAATTGTGCTCCACACGCGACCACAACCTTACCTGTCGCGTCCAGTGGTGAGTGACCATTTGCACCTCTGCTGGCTGGGGAGGTCATTGGCAGCTCTAATGACCCTCCGACGTGACTGCTACTGCACAGAGCATCAGTGTCATCATAGCAATGGTGCTGATGCACATGCAGTCGTGAAGGGTGCCGCCCTCGTGATGGCAGCATCCAGAAGAGGAGCAACCCAGTGGTCAAACATAGGTGAGTGTTCGATTGTGCATGGGGTGGACTGTCAGTGACTGGCGTCCTGTTCACGGGACAGGAAGGGAAGTATGAAATTGCCCCATGTGGGAGCTGCAGTCCACAGCACCCAGAGAACTATGGGATGGCAAAGTCTGGTTGAGGAGCCTCCCCAATAGGAACTCACAGGGGCTTGGGAAAGACCTTGTCACACAGGTATCTTCATCTAATGGGCTTGGAAGAAGGAGAGAGAAGATGGCAGAGAATAATAAAATTTTTACAGAGAGTTGGAATAAATTGTCAGTTCTCAGGGTGGAGGGAAGCAAAAAGTGGGATCCCTGAGGTTCAGTACTAGGATCTGTGGTTTCTTATTTATTCATAAATGATTTGGAAATAGGGGAAAGCAGTGAGACGGCAAAGGTGCTGATGACACTAGACAATTCAGGGCAGTGAAAACTGACAGAGCTCCAGAAGGGTGTCTTAACATTGGGTGAACAGGCAACCCAGGGGCAAATGTGCTTCAATACGTCCTGATCTGGATCACAGGTATTGTTTAAAAATATATAGATATATAGATATAGATACAGATATAACAGCTAGGAACATGCAGTCCAAACCAGGAACATGTAGGGCTGGCTGGTCTGCCAGGAAGCAGGGGCATGCACAAATGCAATTTTCGACATTTGATTCATAGCAACTTGAATATTCAAAAACCCGAAGTTGTATGAGTAAGAAAAACGAATGTCTGAACATTCAAATCTTTACGAATACATTTGTATGTATTTGTTCGAATAATTTGGACATTCTTCTCTCTACGGGTATATAAGCATCTTGTGTACATCCTGTACGCATCCTGTTTTCATCCCGTATGGATGCATATGGGTACATACAAGATGTGTTTGTACCCGTGCAGATACGAATGTCTGAATTATTCATACAGATAACTTGAAATATGCGTATTCGTTTGAGTTTGAAAATCCAAATGTCCGGACATTCGATCCATATAGGAAAGTCCAAATTTGTCCGAACTTATAGGAATAGCAAATATTTTGAATATTTTTGCACATTCCTACCAGGAAGCAATGATTAATTATGCCCACTGTTGATCCCAAGCAGGGCCTCCCAAATTGGGACCATGCTCCACATAAAGCAAACGGCGCACTCCTGCAGGGGACAAATTCACCTAGATTTGCACTTAAGTGCGCCTTTCCAGACACCTTCCGGATCCAGTTTAGTAGCCTAGTTATCAGACGTCCTTTTTAAAATGTGAATTTCAATGTGTACATCTTGGTGCATGAAGCATTGGCATAGTATGGTATGTCGGAGGCACTGGTTTGACCAGAAATAGCCTGGAATACTAGTATTGAACAGAATTTATTTGGAACAAGAGCTGGAAAAGAGGTTTCGCTTTTAAAAGCCCAAGTGACTGAGAAATCTTCCTTGTGAATTCAGACCCCTCCTTTTCTGTTTACAAGAAAGCAGATTTGCATATGTGAGAAAGTCTTTGCTGAGGCAAAACAACAGGCAGCCATTATGTACTGTAGTAATAATATATATAATGTATACACACACACACACACACACACACACACACACACACAAAAAGAATCCTATAGATGGCAGAGATCTTACATACAGATATTATGGCAGGCAGCTAGCCCTGCCTGACATGCAGACAGCTTGCGTGTTACGGATGTGGACAAACGGTGTTTTTTTTTGGGGGGGGGGTTCAATTTGCATTGAATTGAATGCAGGAAAATTTGTACTCATTTGCATAGATCCCTTTCAAATGTGGTAGGATTCTAATTCGATATGAATCTTTGATATGAATCGCATATGTATTTGCTACGTATCTGCTCTGTTCCTGTCAAATCCGACCATAATCTACTTTGAATCTGCACTCAGTTCACTTTGAATCCACTCTGGATCCACTGCAGATGTGACTGTTGCAGCCGCCTTCCCACCTCCCCAGCTTCACAAACGTAACAAAGCTTCGTATGAATGCTCTGAAGCATTCAATTCAAATTTAAATGTCCATCTTCAAATGTGCCAATATTTGATTGAAATAAGAATGTCCAAGTTCATCAAATTTGTACAGTTTTCTAATGTCACGAATATTCATGCACATCCCTAGTGCATGTAACTGCATAATATGCAATGGGAGGAATCTGGCTGAGTAGCAGCACAAGTGAAAAGGATCTGGGTGTCCTGGTTGATCACAGGATGAACACGAGTCAGCACTGTGATGCAGCTGCAAAAAAGGCAAACACCATCCTAGGATGCATCGAGAGGAGTGCAGAGTCTAGGTCATGAGAAGTAATTATTCCTTTTTACTCTACCTTGGTCAGACCTCAGCTAGAATACTGTGTTCTGTTCTGGGCACCCCAATTTAAAAAAGGCATTGACAAACTAGACCAAGTCCACAGGAGGGCTACCAAAATGGTGAGTGGTCTGGAAACCATGTCCTATGAGGAAAGGTGGAAGGATCTAGGAATGTTTAGCCTGCAGAAGAGAAGACTGAGAGGAGACATGATCGTGGTCTTCAAGTCTCTGAAGGGCCATCACAGTGCATAGGGATCATCTCTATTCTCACTTGCACAAGATGGGAGGATTAGAAACAATGGGATGAAACTCCAAGGGAGTCAATACAGAGTAGATATTAGGAAAAAACTTCCTGACAATGAGGGTGATCAGTCAGTGGAACAGGTTGCCACAGGAGGTAATGAGTTCTCCTTCACTGGAGGTCTTCAAGCAGAGGCTGGACCTACATCTGCCTGTGATGGTTTAGAAAATCCTGCATTGAGCAGGGGGTTGGACTGGATGACCCTGGAGGGCCCTTCCCATGATTCTAATAGCCCCTACACAACTGGTAGACCAGAGTACACTGATTCCAGCATAGACACAGTGTGCTAGCAGGGCTACACTCTCCCCCTCTGGGGTGCCGAAGGAAGATTCCCAGAAGTAGGATAGAGCTCACACTAGCCTGTTTTAAAGGCAAGTACGAAAAGGCTCTTTGGTTACATCCAGACACTGGTTACGTCTCCCGCTATACTTGGATATTCCAGAATAAATCATAGGTATTCCATAATATCCATGCTTTATTTGGGAGTCTCCAAATATAGCCAAATAAGTAACAAACATCCGGATGCATCCTTAGCCTATAGAACTGATTTCATCTGATTTTGTAAGCATAAATTGGACCGGATACTTCGACGTTTGATGAGTGTGCGTGTGTGTGTCTGTTAAGCTATAGTTTTGGCTGGGAAATATTTTTTTAACGTTTGCATTGGGAGCAGCAGCAATTATGCTAAAGTAAAAATAGTCCAGCCCTGGAAATCGCACGGAGCCTCTTCAGCCAATTAGGGCTTGGCTCACTCCGCATTAATAAAAATGACAGACTCGGTTAAGTTCAGGAAGGCCTTCCCCGTAATTTGTTCAAAGAGAATGTTGAGACTTTTAGGACGAAGCGCGGCGGAGCAGAGGGCCTCCGCTATTGACTGAAATGCAATTTTATCTGTTTAATGAATTTCCTGTTTTATGTAATTGTGTTGCTTTAAATAATTCATGGAGGCGAGCGATGCAGATCTGGAAATGTGGAACAGAATAAGGAGGCAACCCTGGGCTTCCGGCTCCGGGAATCAGCCCGGTTACATTTAGTGCCACTTAATTTGGGGCAAATATGGACGCCGTGGGCCTCATGGTCGCTTGGCGGCTGATGATTTAAGTATCCAGATCTTTGTTAACATCCACGTCATGAGATATTTCATTCACTCTGGACAGATTCTGGACGTAGTAATCTTTTAGATAAGACGTGATAAACTGAAGTTGCTGCTGTGTTTTGCTACCGAGCCCAATCCAAAGTTTTAACCTTAATTGATCAGGCCCTAAATGACTTGGGCCCCAAATATCTTAAGGAACGTCTTCTACCATATTGACCTGCCAGTGCTTTAAGATCTGGAGGGGAGGCCCTCCGGGTTGTCCCATCACCCTCAGTAGCAAAAGAGGTGAGCACTGGGGATAGGGTCTTTTCAGTGGTGGCTCCCAGATTGTGGAATAGTCTCCCCCCTTGAGGCGCATCAGGCCCCTTCATTGTATATGTTTAGGAAGGCAGTGAAGACGCACCTCTTTGCCCTGGTTAAATGGGAATATACTGCCTCTTCCCATTTTACAGACACTGTTATTGTTTTAATATATGTCTGATTTTACATGTTGCCACCCGCCCTAAGACCTTCAGGTATAGGGTGGGATATAAACCAAGAAACAACTAGTGGCCCATTTGGGCAATTCGGCCATTCTAAAGGTGGGAACCCACTTGCACGGGGAAACCCAGGGGCAGGAGAGGACCCACTCCTTGTCTCACAGTCTCCCAGCAGGGGCTCATTAGGGATACATCTAGCTCCTTGATAGCCCAGTCCATGAACTAATCCAAGGCCCTTTCTGGCTTATACCCTGGAACAGGGACCACCATCTTCATGCTCATACAGACCACCACATTTGGGGCCTGCCATTGTGTCACCATGTGGACAGCAGCTCCCTATTCTGGATTTAGGCCCTTTCTGCACTTGGTCTCATTCTGGATCATATCCCGGAATAGGGGCCTGCTGTCCATACGCAAGTGAAGACTGCAGCAAGTCCTGGGCTGTACCCAGATTGGCCGAATAAAATCCTCTGTTATAGAAAAAAAGCTCAGTTGACTTGCTGTGAAGCCACGACTCGCTGTCCAGACTCCAGCAGCCTCCTCGTCGCTTCCTCACAGAAAGGTGTGAGACTTCCGTGGCATGCATGGTGAGGCATCCCTCATGTGGGACGGGGAGGCCAATGGGAGCTGGGCTGCAGGCTCAGATCTGAGTTGCTGTTCTTGCCATCCTGTCTGGACTGGCAGGAAACGTTGAATTTACCTGATACTGCGGAGTGAGGGCTTATCATTCCACAGTAGGTAAATTTGTAGTAGTGGTGGCGTAAAGTGCCACTGCCACGAAGTATTGGGCATCAGGTGCAACGCCCATGCCCCAACTGTGCATTGGAATGCACAGTATTCATACATCTGGACACAGCCCTGGCGGAGGGGGGGGCTACCATATTCTGTGCATCCGCATTCAGATGGCAGGCCCTTGTTCTGAGATATAATCCAGATTAAAGCCCAGTCCAGAAAGGGCTTAAGATTTATTTGGAGTCATCCAACTCTGGCAGAGTCAGAAACCCCTACATGCTCTAAGTGCCGTAAAATAGTCAAGCTGTTGGAGGAAGGAAGCCCTTAGCCAAAGCCTTTCTGGTTCAAACTGCCTTTCCTGGGTTATCTCAGGAAGCGGTAAAAGAATTGGTTTTACACTCCCTCTGTCTCTTCAGATGTTTATACAACTGGAAAGGCAGCCTTTAAACTGTTACGAATCATTTTATTCTCTTCCCTCTAAGAATAATGAAACTACTGATGCGAGGATGTGCCCCACGCTAGCCACTGACGCGTACAGCTTGTTCAGTTTCTGTACACTAAGGATGCCCATGAATATTCATACCAATTTGCTTGAAGTCGGACATTTGAATTTGAATTGAGTGTTCGTGCACTTGAATGTGAACCAGATGCTTCTGTACATTCGCATGAAGCTTTGTTACATTCGTGAACCTGGGGAGGCAGGAATATCAGCAGCGGGCCGAGACTGGATCCAAAGTGGATCCAGAGCAGATTCAAAGTGGATTCAGAGCTGTTTCAAAGCGGATTCAGTGGATTTGACACACCCAAAGCCGATTCATAGGTGTGACTGGCAACAGAGATTCGAATTGGATTCATATCGAACATTCATATTGAATTTGAATTCTACCTCATTCAAAGCCGCTCTGTTTGAAGAAATGTGAATTTTCTCACATTTGATTATATATGAATTGAACATGGGGAAAAAACCACATTTGTGCACATTCCTACTGCACACACCTAAATTTTATAAAATATGCCTGTGCTTTCAGTCAGAGTCTGAGTTTATCCTTCTTTAGTCCTTCTCTGCAAATCTTTCCAGATTTATCTGCACAATAGATTCTGGCTTTTTCTGCAGTTACCGCTCTGTGGTCTGGACCAGTCACGAAAAGGTGTGGTTGGAATGGTGCCCCAAACATTGGCCCA
The DNA here is from genome assembly GCA_023333525.1 of Aspidoscelis tigris stejnegeri. NCBI lineage: Eukaryota > Metazoa > Chordata > Lepidosauria > Squamata > Teiidae > Aspidoscelis > Aspidoscelis tigris. Next base: position 1,686,022 of record JALMGA010000007.1, read on the forward strand.
AAGTTCATGTGAGCTCTGGACCAGGCTCCAAGTGCTCCGAGCCCTTCTGAGGAACTCATTTTGGCAGTACAATTTGATGCATTACCCAAATGGATCCCCTGGTAGTCCAGATCGCAGCGGTGGAACCTTCCGTGAGCCTCAGTGGTCTGGGCCAAGGGCAGCTGGTCTGCTGGCCAATCCCAAGGTCCATTCAACTGGTCATCCTGATCAAGGCCTCCAGTGGGAGGTGGGACCTCACCGATTCTCACTAACATGCAACCCAGGGAGACCCAGAAGTCGACTTCCTTTGATCAAGGGGGAAATGCAAGAGGCGCTCACATCCCACCCTGTGACAGGGGCCAGCACCAGGTATCTTGGTAGAGAAGCCCCTGGTCAGGCCTGGGCTGAGGGAATCTCCTGCTTTGGCCATTCCAGCTTCCAGGTCATTTGCAATCCTTCCCTGTCCTGCCACTCTCACAGCACTCAGGGAAGCGAACAAAAAATGTCAACATTTTGTATGCAATTAAAAATGCAAATACTTAAAACTTTTATAACGTAAGATTTAAGCCAGTTCAAAGGGTCTGGCCAGAGGGGAATGCCAAGGAGAACAGAAATCTTTTTATGGTTTTCTTAAAAATGCACAAAGAAGGGCACTTGCCTTACATTCACCTGGGATTTATTATGTTTGGGCCTTCCTGCATCCCCCCCACCCCCAGGCCAAGATCTGAGCATGTGAATCTGCACCTGTGAGACCTGCTGGTTTGGACCACCACAAGGCCGGCCCAAACCCCGTGCTGGTGAGCTATAGGGTCTGCCTCCAAGGGCTCCAAAGAGCTTGGAATAAATGCTCATCACCTTACAGCCCCCCCCCCCCGAACTCCTTTTGGTGGTGTCCTTTGGTGCGCTGCCAAAATGGCTTCCCTGATAATCTGGAACGTGGAGTTATGCCTTCTGCAGGACTCGATGTTCCGGACTAGGCAGAGGTGGAATTCTGATTGCTCTGGATGTTAAGGACTCCCTGTAATCCAGATCAGCCCCTCCGCCCCCAATCAGGAGTAGGAGCAAGTGCAGAAAGACCCTTAGGCCATAGATGTAGTTAGGACTTCTGGCTCCCTTTCGAAGCAGGCGGGAAGGGCTGCCTCCCACAGAGGAAGCAGCTAGGTAAAGTACAGGTGTGTGCAAAGCCCATTTCCCCCATTCAATCTGATGCATGTCAAAGGAGGGGGTATTTGGCTTCCCTCAAATCCCCCCCCCATGAATCTGGGGGGCTTTGGCTTTGTGCATGAACATCCATTGAATGTTCATGTGTTAAGGGAACCCCCAACCCTACCTTCCAATCCTACTCCCCCCACTCACCTGCTGCTGCTGCTGCCATCACACATTCCTAAGCCCAAGTAGACCTCCACCATCTCGGAATTGCCATGATTCCCAGATGGGACAGGTGTGTGTGCACCACTGGAAGGCCTACCTGGGCCTCAGAAGGGCATGCAAATGGTGGTGGATGCCCATCCCCAGTCTCCCGCCCCCCTAGGCGGCGCCCTTTACCTTTGGCCATGGTGGCCGTGGCCTTGGCCACCATTCGTGTTCTCCTCTGAAACCCAAGTAGGCCTTCCAGAGGTGCATGCACACCTCCTGAAGGCCCACCTGGGCCTATGAGGAATGCACAAATGACAGTGGAGGCCACGGTGACCGTGGTCACTTCCGCCATGGACAAAGGTAAGAGGGTGCAGCCTGGGGGGACAGGAGGCCAGGAGTGGGGGTATCCAATCTTAATCAAAGCGTCTACAAAGCTTTGATGAAGGCTGGATCCATTCAATTCACAAATGTCGCCCCCTGTCAATTCACCTGTAAATGTTGGAATTCGTATGAATTTGGATGAATTTCAAATGGCACGAATATTCGTGCACATCCCTAAGTGTTTACAGTCGGACCTCCATACCCGCAGGGAATGTGTTCCACATAGGGACATGCACAAATGTTTGTTTTGTGTTTGGTTAATATCAAATAGGATGTATTCGTACAGATCCGCATGACTATCCCATATGAACAGATTCGTATCCTGTAACATATCCACTCTGGAAGTGTCAAATCCGCCCTGAATCCACCTTGATTCCTAAGAATTCGGGTGCTTTGCAGGGTGCCCAATTCCTCTCACTCGACACCTTCACACAAGAACCGCACTGCCTCTTGCTGACTCCTGAACCAAAGAATCACCGAATGCTAGAAAAGGCCATGTGTGCCTGGGTGCAATATTTCTGCCTTTCACCACAGTCCTAAGTGGGTTAACAAAAGAGATAAAATAGCATAAAGTAATGGATTTCTAGATTCCAGTTGCTGCATTACTACTTCCGCTATAAAACCCTGAAATGGGGGGTCCTATTGGGATTCTTTTTATCTGTGTATTGATCCAGCCATCAAATTGAAAGTCCATGGTGAGCATATGTCTATTAGACCTACAGACCTATAGACCTGTAGCAATGCAACCAGCACAACCTGCAAAAATAATTACTCTTCCTTACATGAAAATGTTTCAGAAACCAACAGGAGATAATTGCAGGCACTCAGAGGCTGCATCCCCATGGGGACATTAATCCAAATTCTATTTGAATTCAGGAAGGAGCATCCCCATGACTACTATAATTAGTCCAAATAGTATCCGAATTCAGCACCCAGTGTCTCCTTCCAATTCCTTATTCCCGGATTTTATGAGGACTATCCTGCTTAAATCCAGGGGAAAAAAAAGTCCTGATGAAAACATGTCTAAGTCCCATTTTTTGGAGCCGAGTCCACCTGTTTTCCCCCACAGGGGGATGATACCAAGCTATTTGGGGTGGAGGTCTAGCCTTCTGGCCAGTGGCACCCAGCTGTGTGTGGTTTTTAACAGATGTAAAGCTCCCCCCTCCCTTGCCATGCTTGCAAAAGCTCCGCATGGTATGAAAAAGGCAGAAATTGGGGGTGGGGGAGAGAAAGGGCTTTTGTCTTTTATTTAAAGTGGCTTCTAAAACATTTTCGCTGGAAACATGTATCCATTTTTTCAAAAGATACATGGGAGAAGCTTAGGAACCCTTGAAATACTTTGAAATGATACATTTTATTATGCAGGTTGCCAGTAATCTCAAAAGGGAGAGGTGTGAAAAAGAAAGTAATTCCCTTCATGCTTGAAGTCCCTTTGCATTTGCTTCTTTTCTTGCAGGCAGGGTTTGCATGGGGGGGGGGATTTAAAAGCTCTGTTTTTTACCTTTAAAAATAGCTCCAAAAATTTTATATTGTGTGAGTCTGATGCCTTGCAGATGTGCATGAGCGCACTTTTGCCAGTAATTTCAAAAGGTAGAGGTGTGAAAAAGAAAGTATTTGCGGCTAGAATTTCTTTTTAAAACTTCTGTTTTTCTGCTTTTATTACAGGCAGGGTTTGCATGGACGGGGGAGATTTAAAAGCTCTGTTTTTTATGTTTAAAAATAGTCCCAAATCCAGGACTAAAAAAGGTAATGGGGACGGCTATATTCAGATTAATTGACAAGAACTCAATCCGGATTAAAAATAGTCCCCCAAATAGTCTAAACAGTACTGAATTCAGACTAAAATTCCTGCATGGGGACACACCCGAAGTATCTGTGGTACATGAAAGGACCGCCAACCCCCTTCAAAGCAGGTTAAGTAAACTCATAGACCCAGTATCCAAGGAAGACAAAGGTGGCGTGGTTGACAAAATAAATACGAAGATGATGAACGTCATTACATAAGAGCATAAGAACCTAAGAGGAGCCCTGCTGGATCAAACTACAGTCCATCTAGTCCAGCATCCTGTCTCACACAGTGGCCCACCAGTTGCTTCTGGGCATCTCAAACAGAAGACAAAGGCTAAACCTTCCCCTGCTCTTGAATCTCTGCAAACGGCCTTTAGAGGTATCTTGCCTGTCTCTCCATCCTTCGGCGAGGCTGTGCTGGGGTTGCCCCAGATCTGTGTGGCAATCTCAACTTAGCCAAGACATAATTGAGCTTTATATCCACCATCAGGATGTGGCCAGAGATGGCAAGATGGTGTGACGTGTCCTGCTTATTTCAAACGCAAAGCACATTTCCTCTAAAGTAGTAATACGGTACGGTCGTCTGCCGCCTTGTCATGGAAATTGTTCTCTAGCCCAGGGGAAAGGAACGTTTTTTCCACAGTGGACAGAAGAAAACAGCAGGTTCCTCCAGGATCTCGAATGAGCTGGGAAGGCACAGAGAGCTATGCTTGCAGAAAGCAAAGTGTTATGAAGGAGGATCAGTCGAAAGTGGGCTCAGGAGCCATCATCCAGGTGTTTGCAGCTAACCTTTCGGAGAGGCAGAACGGGAGAAGATTTGGATCCAGTAGCCAAATGACGTGCAATAGGTCCAGAATAGGCTGCTATTCTGGGGTAAATCCCTCTGCGCTGTGCTGGGAAAAAGTGAACCAAAACCATGAGCCACTGGGACTGTGGTCACACCTAAGGTTTAATCCAGCTTCAGTCCACTTTCAGAGCGAGAGAATAAATACATCAGCAATGTGACCAGCAGGTGTTTTCTTTCAGGGTTAAATGACTCAGAAAATTCCCCTTTGGGATAAACCATGTGGAAAGAAAATTACGGGTCACTTTGCTGATGGGTTCTCCCACTCTGAAGGTGGACTGAAGCTGGATTAAAATTTAGGTGTGACCACAGCCTAGTTTGTGTAGTTTCTTCCCGACAGAGGCCATTCAGTTCTGGCATCTGGAAAGGAAGCAGCATATGGTGTCCCACAAAAACATGATGCGCTCACACATGCACCCACACCAAGAGTGACAAGGGCAGTTTTTCACAAGCTCCTCTCAAAAAGAATGAAATGGAGCTGAAGGGAGAAGAGAAAGAGGTCTTTATTATCGTTTTTTAAAGGCTCGAGGACAGCGGATCGTTTTTAAAAATCCGGCGCTTTTCCAGTCCCAAGATGGCGCATAATAGAGGTTTACAAAATCATGAGTGGCAGAGGGAATCGGACAGGGAGGAAATTAAAGGCTTTCTCTTGATATATAAAATCTCTGGCTCATCTCTTGGAATGGAGAGGCTGTGAAGGAACGGAGGGGGAGGCCGCAGTCTGCTTGTATGAAATCGATACTCATCCAATGGAGACTGCTGGCATGGAAAGTTCTGAACAGCCCAGAAAGTGCTTTTCCAAGGACGGATAATTTCATTGGCTGTGCCTAGGCGTAATTATCCAAAGTGCTGTCTCCACATCCTGGAGGGAAAACGCTTTGGAACGGCAGAAGCAGCTGACGTCTCTGGACCTCTCTGCACTTACTGGTGGTCTGGAACTAGAAGGGAATGCAGGGCTCTCTGCTGCACCTGTGTGTAAATTAAGGGTCCCCTCCCCCCGGCGGCACAAGATGGAACATAGTCCAAAATGACCTCCTGATCCAGTCTAGATCCGGATTACTGGGAGACCGCTTAAACAGTTCCACTGGAATAGAACCTAGTGGTAAAACCTGACCGAGAAGGTATGGGCATTTGGTCTAGTTTATCCATTTTTGTGGGTTCAAGAAGGACCCTTTCTGCACTTATGTCTCTTGATCCATAAGATCTTCATTGATCCGTTTCTTGGCAGCATATCCAGAAGCACCCGCAGTCATGAGTTGCTGACTCATTGTGACTCTTTAGTTCCTAACAATTAGAATTCTTAACCGTTTGTCAATTTCAAATGTTACTTCTCTAGTATTAGGCATTTAAGGTGATTTTTAATGTGCTTGTAATATGTTTTAATGTGTGTTGTTCATTTATATTGTGCAATTTTTATTTATTTTATTTTATTATTTATTATTTGCATCTATACATACCACTCTTCACCTTGGGTTCCAGAGTGGCTTACATAACAAAAACATATTTGAAATCAAATATTGAAACATTCTAAGATAAGGCAGGATTCTACCTATGTTCCTTCAGCATCTGTCTGCCCCAAAAGGCCTCAGGAGGAGGGTGAAACCATCATTTTGGGCTGCTACGGTGGCTCAGACAGGGCTCTACTTTTCTTCTTCCTCTTCTGGCCACATGGCATCTTTCTCAAGGGGGTGGATGGAGTGACCTTGCTTCTCCTCTGCCCATCTTTTCCACATGCTGCAATGTTTTCTGTAAGCAGTTTGATATTTTTAAAATGAGAAGCAGTATATAAATGTTTTAAATAAATAAATGCATATATACATATTTTCTTCACCCAGAGGGTCATCGATCTATGGAATTTGCTGCCAGAAGAGGTGGTGACAGCTACCAGTCTAGATGGTTTTAAGGAAGGGTTAGACAAGTTTATGGACAACAGATGTATCAATGGCTACTAGAATGGATGCCTAAGTACGTCTTTCAGGCTGGGGAACAGGCAGGATGCCTCTAAGGCCATTTGCTGGGATTTTAGAGCAGGAGAAGGTTTGTCCTTGTCTCTGCTTGAGATGCCCATGGGCAATTGGTGGGCCACTGTGTGAGAAAGGGTCCTGGACTAGATGGGCTGTGGCCTGATCCAGCAGGGCTCCTCTTAGGTTCTTATGTTCTTATATAGGTAAGTTTCTATTTAGCATGAGGTTACTTGTGGTGCATGATTTTGTGCACCACTGTTAGTTTACTATAGGAGAACATCTGGGCAAGCAGGGGGTTCCTCTTAATTCATGGTGACAGGAATATCAATAGCTGATAGAATGGATGCCTAAGTACATCTTTCAGGCTCAGGAGACAGACAGAGTGACTTTAGGGCCATTTGCTGGGATTTGAGAGCAGGAGAAGGTTTGTCCTTGTTTCTGCTTAACATGCCCATGGGCAATTGGGGGTCTGATCCTGCAAGGCTCCTCTTAAGTTCGTATAGACTAGGCGGGCTGTGGCCTGATGCAGCAAGGTTCCTCTGAGGTTCTTATGGACTAGATAGCCTGTGGCCTGATCCAGCAGGGCTCCTCTGAGGTTCTTATTTTCTGGATGAACTCAGAATGGGATTGAATTGAATTAGCATTTTCCATTTAAATGAATGGAATAACTTCTCCTGTTACCTGGATTTTCACCATAAAGCTCCTTTTCAGGAACTAATTTAATATAGATAAAGGGAGCTTAGTGTGCAGTATATTAGCCTCTCATGCGGATATTCTGAAGAATATATATTCAAACCTAATAATTTCCATATGACCCCAGGATTTTTTTGGAGGGGGGATCCTCCTCAGTCTATATTTGCTGAAATAGAAGCATCTGTGTTATGAATCTTGGAGGAAGTTTGGGGAGCCACATTTTTTCCAAATTCTGAGCATTTCACTGCTCTGTTGGCAGTCCATAGACTGGGACCTGGGCAGAGAAATCACAGAGCAAAATGCTTACAGTTCTTGCTTTTCCTTGTCCAACTGGAAACTGATGGGACCCCAGTCCAGTTTAGAGCATAACTATCATTGGACAAGATTCATTTTTGTCAGAGACCCAATAAGCAAAGGTTGAACGATAACCATTATTTATTTTGCTATTTCTAACTACTTATTATCCTGTTCTTCATCCAAAGGTCTCAGAATGGGCCCCAACAGCTGGCCAGAAGGCCAAGGCATGAATCTGGTTTGACTGGTTGCTGACCTTGGAGCTTGTTCCTCTCTGGACCTGTTATTAGTTTCTGTGCCATGTAGGGGGCACCATGTCAATAGTTTAGAATGTTGTTATCAGGAACTTAAGAGTCACAATGAGTCAGCAACTCATGATTCAAGAGTCTTGTGATTCAGATGACTCAAAGGGTGTTTCCACACTGGCCGTGGAAACTAGTTTAACAACCCATTTAGAACACATTTTAAACCCTTGGGTACTTAATTTTCCACATTGAAGACCTTTTTAGGGACCCTTCTAGGTAGCCGCTTCCACATTTCGGTGCATGAGATCTGTCTCTAAATTGGGTCTCGCCCCCGAAAACCAGTTCTAAATGAATACCTAACAAATTAGGTCTTCAATCCGTCCCTTCGCCTGGATCAGTGTGGAAGCAGGACACTTCCGCACATGGACAGGTGAAGGGATGGATGTCCCTGTGGTCGCCATTTTGGGGAGGGTGTAAGCAGGCTGGTTTGCCTCCTTCCGCCATCCCCCATGTGCCGCGTGCCACTGGAAACACACAGTGACTGGCAGCTGCATGCTCCAGTCCTGTGGCTCCGCGGGCGGCATTGGCAATGTGGGAGGTCGGATCCCCTTTGGAATGGGTGCTGTGGCCTCTGCACAGCACCCAGGGATCTGGTCGGCTGACTTCGTCTTCCCCACCTGTGTGCAGACAGGTAGGGCCTCCAAGGATCCGTCCCTATTTGGGACAGATTCTCGGGAGGACGGATCGCTGAGAAATAGATTTACTTTAATCTGTTTTTCAGCGGCAGGTGCGAAAGCACCCAAAGTCTTATGATTCAGTCTCATGCTCTTGCAGTAATTAGATGATATCATCCTAAAACCTCATGATGATGACTTGCAATTTGTGGACTATAAAAGTAACTCTGTGTTGAACAAGTTTTTTATCTTTAGTTTGCTGGTTTTAAAGAGAAGTTTGTCTCAGAAAGGATTCTGAAATAAAGCTGTTGAACCTTCCAGTGAGGAAGGAAATATTTTGTCTCTGGATCTATTTGGGTGAATGACTGTCCAGTTATTCTCTGAGACTGACAAGTGATCTGACCCAGTCCAAATCTGCCACACTACCTGACACATCATACTATCTTTGCCAGGAGAGAAAAGCAGGATGCCACTGAAGGTCATTTTCAGCAACTCACAAGTGGGTGAAGGTTTTGCCTTTGTCTTGTGCTTGAGATGCCCAAGAACAATTGGTGGGCTACTGTGTGAGATGAGATGAAATGAAATGCTGGACGAGATGTGGTCTGATCCAGCAGGGCTTCTCTTAGGTTCTTATCTAGAACTGACTCCTAGCTCCCATTTCCAGCTTGAAGAGACAGGCCATTTTCAAAGGGCCAAGAGCTGGTTTTGCCTTCGTCTTCTGCTTGAGATGCCCAGAAGCAATTGGTGGGTGTGAAATTCAATGCTGGACTAAAAGGGCTGTAGCCTGATGTAAGAAGGCTCCTCTTATATAGAATGGATGTCCAGGTCCCATTTCTGGATTGGAGAGACAGGCCATTTGCAAAGAGTCAAGAGCTGCTTTCGCCTTCGTCTTCTGCTTGAGATGCCCAGTAGTCAATGGTAGGTCACTGTGAGAGACAGGATGGCAGACCAGATGTTCTGTGTCTGTTCTACCCTAACTATGTCCCTGGTTCAGATAGGCAAAAGGAGAGCTATCAGTCTCTGGCCCTCCTCTGCTTCCCTCTGCCTACCAGCTTTGCACTCGTGCGGCAGGGAACGCAGATATTTTGCTTTAAATCTCCCATTAGCTCTTCTAGATAATCTGTGAACACACACATACACGCGCACGCATGCACACACACACACACACACACACACACACTAGCTGTTATATGGAAGATATTTAGAGTTTTAGTAAATCATTGTGTGTCATCCAACATAAATAAGAAGCAGTTGTTTATGACTTTCAGGCTTTTTTTTTTTTTTGTAAATCATCTTCGCCCATCCTGAAGGATTTGGAGGAAGGGCATATTGCAACTATTTTAATGCAAGAAGCGCAGAATCAATAAAAACATCCACCCTCTGAACAATTAAATAGATTCATGGAGTTAGAAAGTTATCTTGTCCAGCACCTGCTGCAGATTTATTGATTGCAAGCATTTCTTTCCCCATCTTCCTCTGAGAAATTCCACGCTGCTTCCCTAGGCTCTCAGGCATTTGCCCACCTTGGGCATTCGCCATATAGCTCCCCAGGATGCCAAGACACGGAAACATCTGTTGTCTCAAATGTTGTCCCCACTGAATGACTCATAGAAACTGAGAGAGCACAGAAAATCTCACTAAGTCCAGGTTCCCACTAGACGATTTAATCCGGTTTTGAATCAGGGTTTTTTAAATCAGCAGCAAAGTCTTTTTTTTTTGCATGTTCTGACTGCTAGCTTATAATGTGGACTCACTCTCCACGCGTCCACACACGTGCGGGGAGGCCGGATTGGGTGGCCGGATCGCCTGGGTGCTGTGTGGAGGCCGCAGCACCCATTCCAAAGGGCATCTGGCCTCCTGCGCTGCCGCTGCCGCCCCCAGAGCCACAGGACTGGAGCAGGCAGCTGCCAATCACTGCGCGTTTCCGGTGGCGCGTGGCATGTGGGGGAGGGTGGAAGGAGGCAAACCGGCTGCAGGGACATCTGTCCCTTTGCATGTCCATGTGCAGAAGCATCCTGCTTCTGACCGGATCAAGGCGAAGGGACGGATTGAAGACCTAATTTTCGAGGTCTTCACGAAGAACGGATTCTTTGGCGGCAAGAGCCGATTAGGGTAGGGTCTTGTGCGGAAGTGGCCGCCAGGAAGAGTCCCGGATCTGGCCTCCTGTGTGGAAGGTAAGTTCTTATGTGTCTTTAATGTGTCCTGTATGTGTGTCTATATGTGTTTTAACGGCCTGTGTGGAAGCACCCTTAGCCTCAGACTGGGAGAGACTGATTTCCAGGCACTGATTGCTGGTGTCTGAAATTATTTCTGGAACACTTGGATGTAAGAATGAATGAAAAGAGCCCAAGCAAGCATCTTCTTCAACCCACCCTTCCCAAGTTCCTTTATTTAGGTGTAAGGACTGTGGCCCGTGAAGCACAAGGCCAGGGCCCTTCAGGTAGGCACCCCTTGGCCCTTTCATTGCAAACAGCCAGAGCCCCTGGGCAGCTCTGGCAGGAGAGAAGAGCACTGTTCTTTCCATGTCTTATTTGTTCTATGTCTTATTCCACTGTGTGGTTAGGAGTGACAATGGGAAGTATTTTTTTCACCCAGAGGGTCATCGTTCTATGAAATTTACTACCAGAAGAGACGGTGGCAGCAACCAGCCTGGATAACAAGAAGAAAGACTCCAATAAATTCATACTAGTCTTCAAGTCTCTGAAGGGCCGTCTCTTGCACAAGATGGGAGGACTAGAAACAACGGGATGAAACTTCAAGGGAGTCAATACAGATTAGATGTTAGGAAAAACTTCCTGACAGTGGGGGTGATCAGTCAGTGGAATAAGTTGCCATTGGAGGCAGTGAGCTCTCCTTCGCTGGAGATCTTCAAGCAGAGGTTGGACCTACATCTGTCTGGGATGGTTTAGGAAATCCTGCTTTGGACTTGATGGCTACTGGAATGGATGCCTAGGTCCTGCCTCCAGGTTGGAGAGGGAGGTAGGGCAATTCTCAGGGAATCGAGTTCAGGGATTCTGCTTGAGATGCCCAGAAGCCATTGGGGGGCCACTGTGGGAACCAGGATGCTGGACTAGATGGGTTCTGACCTGATCCAGCAGGGCTCCTCCTACACTCTTAAGAACATAAGAAAATAAGAGGAGCTGTGCTGGATCAGGCCACAAACCATCTAGCCCAGCATCCCATCCCATCTGACTCAATGGCCCACCAATTTCCAATAGGGGCATCTCAAGCAAAGGCAAAACATTCCCCTTTTATCTCTTACAGCAAACAAGGGTCCAAACCTTCACTGTTAGAGGTCCTCCAGGTGATATAATGTTTTCTGGTTAGGGCTTTTCATACCTTAATTTATTTATGTATTTACTTAGGTTGGTGCTTTCTGAGCTTTGTGGTCTGAACCAGTGGATCTGGACCAGCCAGGACTGCTGGTTCTGACAACAGAAAGATGTAGTCTGGAACAGGGCCATCAGAAGGAGGAGGAGGAGAGTTGGCCTTTTTACCCCACTTTTCTCACCCATTCAAGGGGGACTCAAAGTGGCTGACAAACCTTCTATTCTTCTCCCCACAACAGACACCCTGTGAGGTAGGTGGGGCTCTGAGAGCTCTGAAGAGAGCTGTGACTAGCCCAAGGTCACCCAGCTGGCTTCATGGGGGAGGACAGAAATGAACCTGGTATTCCCAGATAAGAGTCTGGCTCCCTAACCACTAGACCAAACTGGCTCACTGGATGATGGTGTTGGTCCAGACTGGATACCATGTCTGCCCTGAAGCTCGTTGGTCTGTCAGTAGACCCTGATGTCAGTGACTCTCTGGTTGGTATCATGCTCTATCCTTTGTGGATGGAGGTACCAACAGGATACACACTAGTATGTGGACAGATAAAGCCCAGAAGAGGATTAGGAGGGTTTCTATTTCCAAACCACCGTAAATGCAGACAGGGACGTTGACTGTTTCCCTGTGGTCCTTGGAAGGGCTGGGATCTGGGCCAGGGGCCAGAGCTTGCTGTGGGCAGGTTGCTTCCCATACCTCTTGCTGCAGCCCTTGTTGCAGCAGCGATGACCCTGCCGGGACTGTGGCAAAGAACCAAAGCAGCCTAGATCCCTTCTGTTGGGGGTGCAGTGATTTGGGATGGTGGTGTTGGTTCTAGAGGTGGAAATATTTGAATCGCCGGGCGGGGCCCAGTGTGCCCAAGTATGTGGAGACCCAGGGCCCTGCCTGCCCCGGAAGGGAGCCTTGAGCGCACATGTGTGTGTTGTCTTAGGCATACTGGACCAGCAAGTGTGGGAGCCTCCCTTCTGAACCCTGAAGAAGCCCAAGAGAGCCCCTGCCCTAGGGGTGCTTTTAGGAGGTAGAGTCTTATGGGGAGGGGTCTTAGGGGTAGGAGCTTCCTAGCATGCTTGGTGGCTTGGTATACTGGCAGGTGCAGGATCACCCTTAACCCAGGCACCAAACCTGTCCACCCCTGACCTGAGCAGTTCCCCCTGGTACTTTCGATGCCCGGGGCTGAGCTACCTTGTCGGCCGGGGTGGCCCCTTGTACTCTGGGTGCAGAAGTGCGGTTCCATTTTGCCAGCCCGGCCGGCCAGCCTGGATCCCTTGAGCAAAGTGCAATGAGCAAGAGGTGCGGCTATGTAAATCTCACCTGCCGCACAATGGGCGTTTTAGCATTCTCCATTTCCTCCGAGGAGCAGCTGTAAATAAGCGGGTGTCGGGACCTGCCACTTGCCTCCTACGGTGGATTTATTTGGGTGCGGATGCAATAGATCTTGGCACGGCTACAGAAGGCATAAATAAGGAGAAATTTGAGCATTGGCTGGGGACTCTTTGGGTTTGTGAACACAGCACTCCCCGGCCTGTTGTGTTCCTGCTGGCGCCTTTTGTTATGAGGCCGCACGCGCCTCTTCTAACAACCTTCGGTCCCCGGTGAGCCAAACAGAAGGCAGTGGCAGCTGGGGTGGGCCTCTACATTCCTGTTCCAGCACTCGGTTCGTGGTCAGGGTTCAAAAATGGAGGAGAGGGAGGAGGAGGAGGAGTCCGCCTTTGGAGAGGCAACACTTGGCTGGGGTGTAGGATCTGCTGCTTTGTCTGTTGTCGAGCGTTCCTTTGAGTCCGTGGCAGAGGAATTTAATGATGCTGTTAGCCTTGTTTAGTGGAAGCAGCTGGTTTTCTGGTCTGTCTCAGTCACTGCTTTGGTTCACAGAGCTGGCACGGAGTTGCTTGAGACTCGCAGCTTCGCATTTTAGGAGCTGTAAGAACATTTCCATTCACCTAAGTGAAAATTGGCCAGTTGGATGGTGCCCAGTGCCCACCTGTTCCTTGGCCCAGGCTGGTGCAACGCTGTCAGATGCTTGCAAAAGCATCCTGGGGGCTCTTTAGGCACTGAATCAGCAGGATAATTCTGGCCAGCAGCATGGACCAGGTGGGAGGGAGGGAAAAGAAGAAGGCTGCCGCATTCAGGGCCATTGAAAAAGCAGCTCAGATGTGGCGTGGAGGTGGCAGCACATGGGCAGCGACTCTGCCCATCCTGTCTCTAATGCAAGTTAGTCCAGAAATACCCTTTGGAACTGAAACAAAAGAACATAAGAAGAGCCCTGCTGGATCAGGCCACTGCCCATCTAGTCCAGCACCGTGTCCCACACAGTGCTTATGGGCATCAAACAAAACCTTCACCTGCTCTCAAATCCCAGCAAATGGCCCTAAAGGCATTCTGCCTGTCTTCTCAGCCTGGAGGATGTACCCAGGCATGCATTTTAGTAGCCATTGATACACCTGCCTTCCTTAAAGCCATCTGGGCTAGTACCTGTTACCACCTCTTCTGGCAGCCAATTCCACAGACCAATGACCCTCTGGGTGCCGAAATCCTTCCCCTTTTCTGATCCAGCTCTCCTACCCATCAGCTCCATAGATGCCCCCTGGTTCTAGTATTGTGGGACAGAGAACACACAACACTCGTTGCCCCACACTGTGGTTCAGGGATCCAGTGGATTATCCTCAGCTGTGGTCACCCCTTCACTTCATACCTTCCCCAGTCCATCATCAGGTCTGACTGCTCACACCTTTCCATCTCTATCCATTTTATCTGTGGCTTTTCCATTTAGGAAACTGAATGGAGGGTGGAAAGTCTACAAATAAAACAGATGGGAATGAAAAGGTGTGAGCAGTCAGACCTCAAGATGGACTGAAGGAGGTTTAAAGTGAAGGGGTGACCACGGCCTCTCTGGAAGTAGGCAATGGCAAACCACTTCTGCATCTCTGCCTAGAAAACTGCATAAAGAGGCCCATGGAGTCTGAGAGTGGCTGTAGTTCAGTGATAGAGCAAACTGTCTGGAGAGCAGAGGGTTGCTGGTTCAATCCCCACTTCTCCCCGGAAGGGGGCAAGGGCAAACCACTTCTGTATCTCTGCCAAGAAAACTGCATTCAAATGTGCATGGAGTCTGGGAGTTGCTGTGGCTCAATGCTAGAGTAAACTAGCTGGAGAGCAGAGGGTTGTCGGTTCAGTCCTCAGCTTATCCCAGGAAGGAGGCGATGGCAAACCACCTCTGCATTAGTACCAAGAAAACTGTGTGGAGGTGTCCACGCAGTCACCCAGGAGCAGGCCAGGACATCTTCGAGGGGATCCCTGAAGTCCAGTAGGGCCACCCTCCCACGGATTGCTCAGAGCATGGGAGAAGGCTTCCCATTTTTCTGGGGGAGTTGGGGAAATGGTCTGAAGAGCTCTTAGGGTGAGCTGAGATCCATCAGAACTTGAATGGGAAAGAAAGACCTCTTTATTGGGGAAACTGGAGGTTGGGCAAAGCCCGAGGGCCATTTGGGGGTGTGTTGCAAAGGACTGAAAATTAGGGCCAGATGTTTGGCAGTGAGAATGACCTTCAGCAGGCAGAGATGTCCAAAGAGGGGGGGGGGGGAAGGGCGAATTCCCCGTCTCTCACAGGCTGCAAATCAAGGCTGCTGGTGCTTAACATATACCGGGAGCAGGGAAATGGGGGATTCCCTTGGTCTGACCAAGAAGAAAAGGCAGACTAAAGCAGTCTTCCTCACTCTGGCAGTTTCTTCATCTTTTAGGCTTTGAATCCTATCAGGCCAAGCCAAGGGCACTGTGGCGCGTGAGGCGGATGCGGGTTTTGCTCAAAAGCTCCAAATTGGAGAAGAGCGTTTGCTGATTCTCCACTAAGATTCTCCAGCCATATTGCAAACAAAACAAAACAAAAACCCTGCCATTTAATTAATGTGCATTGCTAATCCTGCCACACTGAAAAAGGATGTGGTTCAAAACCTGTGTGGTGCTGGGATTTCTTGGGCCCTCCAGTGGATGCTTCTGGGTGGAGCAGAGTAGGAGCACATGTTCCAAGGCCAGAGGAGAGTTCTTTCAGATTCTTAAGCACCGTCAGAGCAGCACAGGGAGGCTCCGTGAATGTGGCATGCATGATTCGTGCCTTCTTTCAAGGAGCATGCAGGTTTGGGTCAGGGGGAATATATATTCTGCTATTCGGGCAACAGAACTAGCTGCATAACCAGAGGTTTGCCCAGGCTTTGCACTGAGCTGAGCTTCTAAGCCTCAAAAGCAGCGCAGCCTATTTGCGCTTGGAAAGGGGCAATTACGGTATCAAGGTGGGGAGACAGGCAGGAGGTCTCCAAAGGCATTTTGCAGGGAGTTGGGAGCAGGTGAAGGTTTTGCCCTTGTCTTCTGCTTGAGATGCCCACGGGCAATTTGTAGGCCACGGTGTGAGACCTGATGCTGCACTAGATGGGCTGTGGCCTGATTCAGCAGAGCTCCTCTTATGTTCTCCTCTAGAATGGACGCCTAGATGCTACTTCCGGGTTGGAGAGAGAGGCGGGATGCCTCAAAAGGCCATTTGCAAGCAGTTGGGAGCAGGTGAAGGTTTGCCCTTGTCTCTGCTTGAGATGCCCAGAAGCAACTGGTGGTCCAGTGTGTGAGACGCAATGCTGGACTAGGTGAGCTGTGGCTTGATCCAGCAGGGCTCCCCTTACATTCTTATGGGTTAGAATAAAATTCATGGAAGTCAGGTGAATCAATTGCTACTAGAATGGGCACTTTAAGTTGGAGAGATAGGCAGGATGGCTCTAAAGGGCATTTTGCAAGGGAAACTTTTCCGATTGCCTTCTGCTTGAGATGCTCAGAAGCAACTGGTGGGCCGCTGTGTGAGACAGGATGCTGGACTAGATGGGCTGTGGCCTGATCCAGCAGGGCTCCTCTTATGTTCTTATGGTCTAATATGGTGGGCAGCAACTGTCCATGGGTCTTTTGAGGAAGGCATGGACAACTGTGCCCTTCCCCTACCCTTCAAGGTCCACATGAGCTCTTCCTTTCTTCCTTTCTGCTTCTCATCTCGAAGAAATCAGAGGAGATACAAAGAACGGGAGACAAGGCGTGCAGCCGTCCTTCAACAAAGGGTTGCCCGTCTTCGGCTACAGATTCCCGTAGCGCTATTAGCATCTCTTTACAATAACATCTCTTCCTCCTTTCTTCCCCTTTTTTCTTTTTCCTTTTTGTTCCCCCAAGGAAGCAAAAAGCCGTCACCATGAACAGCAAATGAAACTCGGTGAATACTGAATAGATATTTCATTTTCAATCTCAGCCGCAAACGGGATTGAACTCGACCCGCCTGGCGAGTGGCTGGCTGGCTGGCTGGCCCAGTTCATCCAGTTTTCCAAAATAGTAAGGCTGTGTTGGAGTCCTTGAGCGAAGAGGTAACGAAAGGGCATCTAGCTCACCCCCGGAATTTGGATTGATTGACTGATTATTTGTATTTCTATCCCGCCCTATACCTGAAGGTCTCAGAGCGGGTAACAACACTTAAAAATCAGGCATATATTAAAACAACAATAGTATTTAGTAACAGTGTCCGTGAAGTGGGGAAGAGACAGTATATTCCCATTTAACCAAAGGTCAGGGCAAAGAGGTGCGTCTTCACTGCCTTCTTCAACATAGGCTACGTTTCCACCTGTGCCGAGGGCTCCTGCAGCCGTCCCAACTGCATCAGGGCACCACTTCCCCCTCGCCCGGCATTCCTCCTTCTTTCGTCATCCTCCTCCTGCTGCTTGCCTTCCCCTCCGTTCTCCAACAGACGGAGGGAAGGGGTGGTGGTGGGGACCCCAGAGATGAAGAAAGACAGAGAAATGAGGTGGGAGGAGAGGACAAAACAGGGCATGGGTAAATGGCGGGGTGGTGGTGTTCCCGCTACCTAAATATTTGGATTTTCACAGGATCCCACTGTGAGTCCTGTTAAAATTCAAATAGACATTCCCCAGATTTTTGGACATTAAGTCTGCAGAAACGGGGAATCCCATCCTTGCGCCGTGCAAGTGTGCTGGCACCTCAGATGACTGGAAAGATGTAAGGCACCACTGTGGTTGTGGTGACAGTGGCAGCACCCATGCAGTCACGCCGTGCTCCGCACAGAAGGTGGTGGCCCTTGGACACGTGCCTGGACCCAGGTGAGTGACCTGGCATGTGTGCGGGGGCTGGTTTGGCGTGTACTAGCATTTGCACGTGTGAATGCTATTGCACACCATTGGGGAAGCGCTATTCCCATCTTGGGTTGTGCACAAATGCAATTTTTGACATTCAGTTTGTACAAATAAAGAAAAACGAATGTCTCAGTATCAAACCGATAGGAATACATTCATATCTATTCATTTGAATGTTCAATATGTATCCAATGATATGAATCTCATACGCATCCGTACACATTGCGTATACATCCCATATGCGTCCTGTTTTCATCTTGTACATATCCGGACACATACGATTGTCTGAATAACTCAAAATATTTGTATTCATATGAATACTAAAGTACAAATGTCCAGGCATTTAATTCATACACGAATGTCCACATTCGTCCAAATAACTAATATTTTGAACACTCGTGCACATTGCCAGTCCTGTCCTGTGGACGGGAAGCAAAGTGCTGAAATGTCTCAGCATGCCCAGAATATCCCTGTGAGCATTTTAAAGAAGACTAACCTAATCTGGGTTTGATCACTATCAGAGGTTGAGGGGCCGCTGCGTTTCTTTCCCCCTCTTCTTTTCGACTCATCAAAAGCCAACACTGCTTAAAATCCAGCATCCCCCCACCCCTTACGAAAGATCCAGGCCTGATGAAGCTGCCCAAGCTGCCCTGTGCTCCTGGACATAAAAAATGCATTTATGTATTTATTCCACATCCTCTGAGATTTCCTAGATGAAAACAGGGCGATGCTTTGGCAATTCAGCACGAAGCTCTTCTCACAGGGAGGCTGACCAGCACGGTTCCCCTTCTTCTCCCCACCTTGCCAAAAGGTTTCCACCATCTGCTCAGCCTAGGCTGATTTATTCCGTATTCATTTATTCAGCAAGAACTAAAAGCGGTCTCTCCCTCCCCCTGGAAACTTAACAGTGCCTAGTAGGATGCATTTGCAGGGAGTGTGCTTTTATGTGAACAGCTGTAATCCATAAGGACTGGCCACTTTCAAACAGTGCCTCCCCCACTACAGAGAAAGCTGGGGCTGCACTAAAATATCCCTCCCCATGAGTGTGTCTCCTGCTGTGCATATCCACATATTACCAAGGTTCATCTCACAGCTACCCACAGCCGGGGCCCTCTCTGTGGTGTCACCCACACTGTGGAATGCCTTTAACACATAAGAACCTCAGAGGAGCCTTGCTGGATCAGGCCACAACCCATCTAGTCCAGCGTCCCATCACACACAGTGGCCCACCAACTGCTCATGGGCATTTCAAGCAGAGACAAGGGCAAGCCTTCTCCTTCTCTTGAATCCTAGCAAATGGTGTTAGAGTCCTGAAAGATGTACTCAGGCATCCATTTTAGTAGCCATTGATACATGTGTCCTCCATGAATAGGTCCAACCCTTCCTTAAAGGTTCTAGAGTTGCATGATAGAGAAAAAAATGTTCTCTATCCACCTTTTCTATACCATGCATGATTTGATGTCCTTCAATCAGATCCCCTCTTAAATGCCGTCTCTCCAGGCTGAAGAGGCCCAGATGTTGCAGTCTGATTTCGTAAGGGATTTTGTTCCAGCCCCTGAATCATTCCGGTTGCCCTTTGCTGCGCTTTTTCCTTCGACTGTCTAGACAGTGGCGACTGGTTGCAGCTGGAAGCCCACCTTCAGCGCCTAAGCACCCACTTTGTCCAGTTCACATGTCTCCCAGGAGCTGGCATTCCAAGGCACGTGCTGCCTCCTGGGGATGCCCCCTGGACCCATACAGACCTCAGAGCTAGCAACCTGTCTCCCATGAAATTTGCCAGGACTCCTGTGACTGAAGCTATGCTAGCTGTTGGTCAACACCACATCTTGTGGAAGAAATTTCTAAAGCATAACTATGGGCTCTGAAATGATAATAATAATTTTAAAAACCCTGTCTATCCTGACTTTTGCAAGGTTTGGTTTCACTGCGTGACTCCTAGGGTCTGACTGCACTTACCTGGAAGGAGTGTCTGCACACTGCTGCCATCACCACAGTCCCAGAGCTCACAAGAGCTGCCCTGGTCTTCACGAGCTCTGGGAAACTTAAAGTGCTGTCCATAGCTTGACCAGGAGCAGGGGGTGGTATACTGGATCAGAGGGGACCCATTTTGGACTTGCAACAAGGCATGTGGCCAAAATGGTTCACCTGGGATCTCCAAAGGCCGGGAGCTCTGCTTCTGACCTTTGGAGCCACTGGAGCCCTCTTGCCCCAGCTCTGAAGCTGATTTGAGTTTTGGGGCTGGTGTGGAACAGGTCATCCCAATGCAGACAGCCTTGTTTCATGCCAGGAGTAATCGATCTCAGCACGGCATGGATTTTGCATTCCGGACTGGGGTATCCCACTCTGCTGTGGGGCAGTATGGAAACACCCTCAGACCTCATTCCTCATGTAAATCCTCAGAGGATGGACTGGCCCCTCATTTGTGCTTTGTGCCAAGGGGATACAGAATCGGGGATATTTGTTTGTTTGTTTATTTGTTCATCCTCCCCCAGCAGCTCATGGCATTCAAGCTGGCTTAGAGGACATGAAAACATTTAGAAGCGCGCTTAAAGTATCACAGGCTTGAAGCATATTCAACAACAGTAATGATGCTAACTCAGAGGGCTTCTCCAGGATTAATGGGGGGATTAAGAAGTGTGTACAGAAGTGTATGTGTGTGTGTGTGACAGAGAGAGAGACGGACACACACACACACACACACACACACACACACACAGAGACAGACTGGGCAAAAAACATCACCACGAAAGAAGTAGAGATAGAACACTATGGATTGCCATTGCTGACTAAAATCACTTTGGCATGTTCTTTCTTGTTCCGTTTGTTAGAATTATTTTCTGCTAGAACATCCTGCGATCTGTGCAGGACTCAGAACCAAGGTGTTTTTAAAATCGTGCCTGTGGAATGAAGCGAATGCAGGCTAAGAGCCAGACATGGAGTCGTACGATGAAAGAGCAAAGGTTTTCTTAAAAATAAAACAGAGGGTGGGGGCACAAAATTAGAGCTGGGACTGGAAGATGCATAATAAGGTCCTTGCTCGCTAAGTCAATATAAGAGAGAATGAAGCTCTACACCCAACTCTGTAAGAGGTCAATACTGTGAGGAATGAAGCCCACGTACCCAGGTTATGCAATTCAAAATATTTACTAGGCATGGAGATTTATGTCGATTTCATTACTAAAGCAGGCAGGGAAAAGGTTCATTGAGTCAGGAGTGTTTATTAAGCATGAAAGAGACAGAGGAGCTGTCTGCATGCTAAACTGAACATGAGATAGATCAGTTTTCATATCTGCATGTGCATA
Organism: Aspidoscelis tigris stejnegeri; assembly: GCA_023333525.1. Classification (NCBI taxonomy): domain Eukaryota; kingdom Metazoa; phylum Chordata; class Lepidosauria; order Squamata; family Teiidae; genus Aspidoscelis; species Aspidoscelis tigris. The sequence goes on from JALMGA010000007.1 coordinate 1,707,027, forward strand.
AGACAAACAACAAAACACCCCCTCGTAGGGATGTGCATGAATATTCATAACATTCAAATTCGAATTGAATGTTTTGATACATTCGTATGAAGTTTTGTATGGGATTGAACACTTGTTTTGAATTTGAATCCCACGACATTTGAAGGGGATCATTCGAACTAATATGAATTTTCTTGCATTCGATTCAATATGAATTGAATGCAAAATATTGTACCCCCTTCACCCTAGGGCCGAAGAAGTGCTTGGTGCAGGTTTCCTGAATCCTTTAAAGAATAGGAGGGGGGCAAAAGCTTAGATGAAGGAGGCATGGATGAAAGGAACTCTGCAAGATGAAGAGCAGTTTGTTTGTGAGGACTCCCAAGTCTTGGCAATCTGGCAAGGGCTCCCCCAACACCAGATAAGGAGGCAAGGATGCACCCATGGAATCCTGGGCAAGGCAATCCTGGGCAAGGTGGGTGGGTGGTCTGTGCAGCAATGGGGAAATTGGCAGGACTTGAGTAGACTAGGAGGTTCCTTTCAACATGACTCCTCCTTCTCCAGAGGCAACCATCGAGAACCCCAGAAAGGAACATGGCATGATTATGTGCCATGATGCCCACAGAAGGAGGAAGGATCTCACCTTGCTTCTGCTGCTATGGCACCATGCCCAACAATCTGGCCACAGGAGGATGCAAGCAGGTAAGAGAACTACCAGGGCACTTCCTATTGCCCAAATACATCCAGCTTCATTTTAGATTTCCCACATATGGTCAGAGGTAAGAAGCAATGGGTCCACCAAGGAAGGGAGGAGGAAGAGAGAGAGAGAGAGGAGTACAGGAAGGGAAAGAGGGGGAAGGCTTTGGTGACAGTATGTCTGCCTTTAGAGCCTGCCTGCCCTTAGAACATTAGAACATAAGAGAAGCCCTGCTGGATCAGGCCACAGTCCATCTAGTCCAGGATCCCATCTCACATAGTGGTCCACCATTTGCTTCTCGGCATCTCAAGCAGAAGATGAAGGTAAAACCTTCACCTGCTCAGTGACTCCCTGCAAATGGCCTTCAAAGGCATCCTACCTGTCCCTTCTGTCCTTGATGGAGATGAGAGGGGAGTGTGAAATACCAGGTTCAAGAGCAGAACCATCTCATTGGTTCAAGATACCTGGCCCTGAAAGGTACACCTTGGCCCTTAGGTACATTTTGCTAGACATGGATTGTTTTTGGCCCTGGTCTGCAGGTAATTTCCCCAGAGATGAGGCTCTGATCAGCAGCTTCTCAAGGCGGTCTGGGCTCATCTGTGGGATCCCGTGGATCAGGCAGGGCTAGTGCTGATGTGTCCACTTGGGCCCAGGATTTCTTTCTTGAGTGGGAGTCACTTCCACTCCTTGGCATCTCCCTCCTCAGAACGGCACTTTCAGCATTGTCCCTTCCTTTCCCTGGACCTTGTTCTGGGGCCTATTCGCACTTGGCTTTATTCTGGAATATATCCTGGAACAGGGACTTGCTTTCCATATGCTAGTGCAGGCTTCAGCAGGCCCAAAGTGAGGTCTGCCAGAGTCTGTATTAGCATGTGGACCACAGACCCCTATCCTGACATATACTCCAGAAAAAGGCCAAGTGCGAATAGGCCCCCAGATTATACCTTGGAATAGGGGCCAACCTTCAGGTGCAGACTATGGCAAGCCCTGTGCTGCCTGGGGCCTTCTGTTGTTGCATTTGCATGCTTAGGAAATATTCAAATTGATACAAATTCAGACATTTGTACACAAATCGAATGTTATGATATTCATAAATTGACATTCGTACAAATACAAATGTTTCAGTACATTCACAGAAATGGTTTGGACATTCATTAAGCTGAGCAAAAAAACTGAGGAGGATGCCAGATGGGAGAAGCAGAGAGGGAGGCAAAGGTGTGTTTGTAAGACAGGAAGGGGATCCATATCTGTTATGTATGGATTTGTACAGGATCCATATCCAAGATTTGTATCTGATACACACTTGTATTGGATATTCGTACAAATTCATGCGAATACATTTGTATCAAATAGAATCTTACCATGTTCGAAGGGGATCTATCAGAATGAATATGAATTTTCTAACATTCGATTCCTTACGAATCGAATGCCCAAAAACCCATTCATGCATATCCCTAGTCCCTATTCTAGGATATAATCCAGAATAAGGCCCAAGGCAGAAAGATGCATTGAGAGAGTCAAGGAATGGGGCTCAGGTTAGGCTCTTCTAAATCAGGTAGGAGACATAAGCACACCTGACTTAACCCCTCTCTCCTCCTCTGATTAAGGGCAGATGCGAGTTCTACGTTTGTGCAATCACATGAGATTAAGTAGGTCTTTTTCTCTCTCTGTATTTCTTATTACTTAAAGATATGCTTTGAAAAGTCTTTCTCAAATGGGAAGAAAACATGTGCATTTTGCAAGAGTAGAAGAAGGAAGAGAGGCTCCTGCTATCTTTTTTCTGGATCTCTGTCACCACCTCCCCTCCAGATGTGGGAAACCTGCTTGGCACTTGGTGGATAAACATCTGGTGGATTTCATTAAAGAAGTGTAGATTATGACATCTTGGCTGGAAACCATTCCATTTTTAAAGAACCATACATTGCATTCTGACTTCCATTTCAAACTGATTTTGGCTGCAATTTACCTTACGCTCAAATTCTACGCATCTTTCTTTAGTTCCTTTGTTTTGGCTTTTCTTTTCCCTGGCCAATGAAATGCTTTGGCTCTTGTACTTGTGTGGGATTCCCCAGGCATCTCTGCTCTGGAATTAAATCTTCTCCTTGGCCTTTGTTTGGGACTCTTAATGCTTTCGCTAATCTTTCTGTGATTATACCATATTCCTAAGTGTACTCTCATTTCTATCTGAATGTCTTCCGACAGTGAAGCTAATGAGCAATGCAGTTTTTCAGGAAGATCTGAACACATATAGACCCCAGAGGATTTATTTCATGCCCTTGATTCTCCCAAGTCAGGTTGCACACGTGTTCTGTCCCTTCTCCTGCCCTAGGGCCTTCCTGCACTTATCTTTGTTCTGGAATATGAGTCCTTGTAGTCCTCTTCTGGGCCAGCTTGCTGCCTGCCATTGCCCAGGGAGGCTTGCAGCCTCCTACCACCCCACACTGCACTCACCTGTCTGGATTGCCTGTCCGGTGTGGATGGGTCCCCATGCTGTCAAGTGCAACTGATCCTATGTGTAGACCAGGCTTGGATGTTACTGGTCAGCTTAGCAGGAGGAGGATGCCATGGTGCACACTTGCACAGAATGCGCAGGATCGGTCGTGGTGGCATGGGGATCCATCCAGACTGGATCGGCAGTCCAGACAGGTGAGCATGGCATGGGGGGGAGACCACATGCCCCCTGGGCACTGGGCAGGTCCCTGCTAGCTGCCTCAGGCCTGATCCAGGCAGTGGTTGGGCATGGCAGCCCAACACGCCACCAGGCCAGTTCTATCCCTCCCCCGCCATAGGACTGGTAGCCAGCACATCACAGAGCGTGTGACATGGCTAGCAGCATCCAATAGTGGCAGCCAGGAGGTGGGAGTCCTGAGCAGCCTGGAGGGCAGAATGTGAATGGCATCCCTGCTGGACAGTTCAGGTAAGCCTGGAGTTAAGGTTGGGACAGGTGTGGAGCATGATTTCATGCTCCACACCTTGGTCACCATTAGGGCAGCTCTGGTACAGGCTGGGACTCTTCTAGGCAGAAACGGACTCCTGCAAATGCGTATAGTCTGTACCAGAGCAGTCAGGATTGCACGCCAGAAGCCTAAGTGTGAATAGGCCTGAGAGTTCTTCATTGCAAATACTTCCCGAAACAAGCCAGCGTAAGGGTGAGTGCTCCCATAGGATTAGTGAGGAGTCCTGTCCTGTTCTGTGAAACAGCCTCCCCAGAACCCATCCCCCCTGGAATCCTCTAATGGAGCCTAAGGGGGACCATTTCAGTGGTGCAATTGAGTGCACTGCCAAAATGTGTCCCCCTGCTAAACCTGCCCAAGAAGGCTTGTAACCTTCTGCATGCTTCCCTGGCATTGGACTGCTGGTAGACCTGTTAAAACATGTCCACTGGTATCCCTGACTAGGTGATACAGTGTGTTGGTAGGAGGTGAGACCTCTCTCTTGCACTCCAGAGTGGGGGTAAGAAGCCCAGAAGTGAGCTAGGCCTTAACTACTTCTTTCTCAAGCTAAGTGTGGAAAGGACCTTTGGCTTTGTGTGTTGAATCCAGGTGGACACAGTAAAAGAAGCAAAAAGAAGCCAATGCATAAGAATGAAGTGCACCGCATGAAATTCCTTTGGATTGACCTGAATTTATTTCCAAGGTTTTTTTTTCTTTAGAGCAGCATAGGTTTCTGGTTTTAATGTGCAGCCTGTATGCATTGTCTCCTGACGTTGCTTTAATGGCAACTTTTTCTTTCTTCTCTTTCTTTCTCAGTGCTGAATTAAGAACCGAGTTATAGAATCACAGGATCTTACAGCTGGAAGGAACTTCTAAGCTGAACTGTCAGAAAGTAAGTTGGATTTCTTCAGTTCCCTCTCCATTGTTACATGCTCAGCAATCAGTGTTGAAGAACTTTGGTTTCTTGATCGCTTCATCCATAAGCTGACCAAGGCTTTCTCACTTTAGCAACTCTGGGGGGAAAATATCTGTGTTGACTTTTGAGAAATCTCCGGCTTTTCTCCAGCTGTCTTTCTTTGGCTCAGAAAAGGAAGGCCAGGGGTGTAATGAGGATAACTAATGGCAGAGGAGAGACTGTGAGGTTGCAGGTCCATGCAAAATGACACTAAATTGCCCCACTGAATTGTGCGCATGGCAGCCAATGCAGAATCAAAAGATGCATGAAGGGGAAAGATGGAGGGGACGGAAATGTACAACTATGGAATGCAATGGATATAGGGATATGCACAGACGGGGTTTGGCGTTCGATTTGTAATGGATCAAATGTTAGAAAATTCATATTCGTTCCAATAGATCCCCTTTGAATGTGCTGGATTCTATTTGATACAAATGTATTCGTACAGATTTATATGAATATCCGATTGAATGAATATGTTTCTGATATGTATCTGACACGAATCATACGTATTCGATACGAATCTGACATGAACACGTATGTATCCAATATGTAGCCGATACGTATCCACAAAGGACGCATATGTATCTGATATGAATGCATATGTATCAGATACATATTGGATACATATCCCCAGTTTAATGAATGTCTGAGCTATTTCTACGAATGTTCTGAAACATTCATATTCATACAAATCTAAATGTGCAAATGTCATAACATTTGATTTGTGTACGAATGTGCGAATTTGTACAAATAATGAATGTTACAAATATCCATGCATATCCCTCGATGGAGGACCAAGCACCCCTGAGAAAAGACCGAACTCTCTGGATCCTCAGCAAATAGCCCACATCACCCTTTGTTCTGGGGACCTTCTGCTGCCACCTTCCCAAAAATTCTAGAAAGGAACTTTGTGTGCAGCATCTGCAGAGGCCTGGGAGAGAATTGCTGACTTCAGGATGCTTCTACACCTGTCCCACAGCCCACTTTTAACAAGTGTCGTTGGCAAACAGATCTTACAGTCATTATGGTGAAAATGCAAATTACATGTGGAGCGTGTACTATGTTCTCACTTGCAATGAAAAGTGGTTACAAGCTAACTGGAATCCTCATTTACCTCCAGAACTACATTGTTAAGGGGATGTGTTATTTCCATGCAAGCTTTTGATAGTGACAGCATGTGTGAAAGGCTTTTTTTGAAGAAAAAATGCCTGAACTAAGGCACATGTGCGTGTGTATGTTTTACATGGGCGCACCTCTGGCATTTCATGTAGTCACAGGTAGGGATGAGCATGAATATCTCCTTCAAATGTGGTAGGATTTGTATTTGATACAAATGTTCAATCCCATATGAATCTCATATGAATGCATACAAACAGCATACAAATCTATCAAAACATTTGATTAGAATTCAAATGTCAATCTTTGAATGCACCAAAGTTCTGTTCAAATTTGACTGTCCGAATTTGTACAAATTTTGAATGTTACAAATATTTGTGCCCATCCCTAGTCACAGTGACTTTTCACAGGCTGTGAATTCTGCTGCCCCATACCGTTCCAATGCTCTCTTCTGCAGCTCTGCTACATCAAATCTCTGGCATTGTGGGACTGAAACCAACCGAGCAGATCTGACTATGTGCGAGTAGGAGATAGAATGGTTGTGTGTGTTGTTGCAAGCAAGGCAGGAAAACATCATTCCAGGTCTCTGCCGAGGAGCGGTTCATGCTTTGATAAAGGGTAGTCCAGGTGCTCTATCGGGCAGTCTTGTCTTTCTTCTGCACCAGTGCCTTAATTGCATGAAGCTCCAGCAATGAGGGGCTTCACCCATTTTCCAAAAGTGTGGCAGCCAACATTTTAGCCTCATTCCTGGGCAGGGCTGTGGTGTGCACTGGTGCAAAGACATCACACAGGTGCAGCAGCCAAAGCCATCTATTAAAAAAGCAAGAGAAAGAGAAAGAAAGGGGGGCACCCAAGTTACAATCCTCTTTTTATCCTCTCCCAAAAGTGTGTGTTTGTGTGTGTGTGTGTGATTTTAAGGTGGGTCTCTGGCAGCCCTGGGGAGAAAGAGCCAGTGGGGGTGATTGATCAAGGGGGTGGGAAGATGCAGGTGATGGTCTGAGCATCTGGCTAAGTGTTTGCATGCCTTGTTCATCCTAGGCTGGTTTCAGAAAAAATCTGGAAAAGAGCTGGGAAAAAAAGAAAAGAAAAAGAAATCCGTGAATCTCCCAGAGAAAACTAGAGAAGTATTCTTTGTCATAAACTGCGTAACAAGCAGGTTTAAGAAATGCAAAGTGAATATTTCAGGCAGCACATACTCAGCGTAATGGAATGGTTTGTCATCCTTCTGGCGCATGCTGAATTCTTTTCAGCTGTTCACGCTCCCAGGTAGGAAGAGTCCTGAGAGGAAGGGAGAAAATTCAACACCGAAATGGAGGAACAGAATGGAGAAGGAGATCAAAAGTGTGAAGTCTCTTTCTCTTTCCCAAATATCTAAATGAACGCCTTCTCCCCAATTTACCTGCCCGTGCCTTAAGATCTGAAGGGGAGGCCCTCTTGGTTGTTCCACCACCTTCAGTAGTAAAAGGGATGGGTACCTGGGAGAGGGCCTTCTCAGTGATGGCCCCTAGGCTATGGAATAGTCTCCCCATTGAGGTGCCTTAGGCAGCTCCTTCACTGTTGGCTTGTCCCATGATGAAAATATTCCAAAATTATTCTGAGGTCGCCTTGGGAGTATCTCCATACAAAGCCCTTATACGGGCTACATGCGAGACAATACATGTCAGAAAACCCCCACTTAGCAAGTGTACTCCTTCTGAAATAGGGGGATAGCACGTACTGTCCCAGGGTCATGAGGACGCTCCCGGGTTATTTGGGGTGTAGCTTGGCGGCCGCAGTATTAACGGGCAGGGTTTCACCTCTGCTCCCTGTTCCTGCCATGCGCGCTGTGATCAGCAGCCGCTTGGGGATTTCTTTAAATAAACGGCTACAATTATTAAACCCCCCTTCCCTGATAGCAAGTCTGGGACCTGAATTGGGAGAAAATGTTGAGCCGGTTGCGAGTGTGGGGTGCCCGCTATCATGCGGATGTGCGCACTTCTGCTAACCTGTGGTGGCCAAGGAAAAGGAACGATCTGTTCTTAGTTATGCTTTTAACTGTGGCGGCCAAGGAAAGGAATGATCTTTGTGTTAGTGGAGATGCAACTGAGATGTTTGCCTGTCATCGCTGCAGCGGGCAGGACGGGTTATGGTGACGTCAACTCAGATTCCTATTAGGGGAGAGGATGGGTGGGTGGGGGTGGAAAGATGCAGGTTCACGCTGTGGCTGGCATGGGGACAGGCACGTCCAATTTGAATCCACGTTGCCCCAAACCACATGGGGACGCTTTACTGCGAGTTACAACACAGATTTTTATGACGTGTCACAAGGGAAGCACCGGCTTCCAGGGGACGCGGCCTGTATGTGTTCCATGATTCTGTGATTCTGTTTCAGCTTTTGCAGACGGACTGTACCAGTAGTGGGAAGCCCCCCTTGTGTTCCTCTTTAATTTGCAGAAGGCTGGAGGGAGGGTTACATTTTAAAATATGATTTAGTATTTTATATATTGTATTCTTTTTTATTTTGACCCACCCTGAGGCCTTTTGGTTAAGGGCAGGATATAAACTCCTTAAATTAATTGAATGAATGAATGAGTGAGTGAGTGAGTGAGTGAGTGAACGAATGACTGAAGTCCCCTTTCTGACGCTATTTAAGCAGCAATGCAGAAAAGCCGGTGGTTTCTACCTCAAGAATCTCACCAGTCTGTGTCAAAGAGTAGCCCAGCAACTTAACACAATGTTATAACAAGAAGAAACTGATGAAGAATGGTTAACAAGTGAACATAAGAAGAGCCCTGGTGGATCAGGCCACAGTTCATCTAGTCCAGCATTCTGTCTCACACAGTGGCCCAGGAATTTCTTCTGGGCATTCTTCCAGCAGAAGATGAAGGCAAAGCTTTCACCTGCCCATCTTACCAACCGGAAGCTAGTAGCAAAACCTATCTTGCAGTGAAAGACCATGAAAAATGTGCAGTATCAAGCAGCTGTTGGCCACTGTCTCCCAACAGTATTTAAGTGTCTGACTGAAATAATATCAGATGCAACACAAGATCACGTAGAAAACAACAGTGGGAGACGAGTAGAATGGAAAGGAAATTGGAGAAAATAATAAGAGGAACAAAAGATCACCTGCTAATAGATTAAATGGTTCTAGAGAATTGTAAACAAAGGAAAACCAGCTTACCCATTGCTTGGATCAATTACCAAGGCATTGGAATTGTTACCACATAATTGGATCTTAAAATGTTTACAGATGGCAGGAGAGAGCAACAAAATCAAAATGTTTATTAAGAGAACACTGGCAGGATGGAAGACTGAGCTGATGGGGAATGGCGGGGAAACAGGACAGATCAACAGGCAAAGAGACATATTTCAAGACGATTCATGATCACACTTCTGTCCATGATGTCTCTGGTACCACTGGCAGTGATTTTGAAGAAAACAAGCCAAGGATATCTGATTTCCAAAGCTGCTCCACACAAAGTGAAAATGTGTCCCAAAAGTGACTTAGAGATGGTGCATGTGGACATGAGGGCCATGTCCACGTGCACCTTCACTGGAGCAAGACCACAGGAGGGTTACCAAAATAGTTAGTGGTCTGGAAACCGTGTCGTAGGAGGAAAGGTTGAAGGATCTAGGAGGGTTTAGCCTGCAGAAGAGAAGACTGAGAGGAGACGTGATTGTGGTCTTCAAGTATCTGAAGGGCCGTCACAGTGCGGAGGGACCGTCCCTATTCTCACTTGCACAAGATGGGAGGACTAGAAACAAGGGATGAAGGTTCAAGGGAGTCAATACAGACAAGATGTGCTTCCAAAATGGGTTTCCTGCAGGAAGCTGGAGTGTGGTTGTGGGCTGTGTTTGAATGCTTCCCTGATCTGCCTTAGTGTCTTGCTAGTCCAGTAAGCTGGTAGCTCTTTTTAAAGTCACCTTGGACCTTTCTGCACTTCGCCTTATTCTGGAACATATCTCAGAACATGGGCCTGCTGTCTGCATGCTAGTGCTGACTATGGCAGACTCCAGAAGAGGGCTGCCATAGTCAATACTGGCACATGGACAACAGGCCCCAAACGCTGTCACCTTGGCACATTAATGGATGCGTGTTTTAGCCAGTTCGATCTAGTGGCTGGAGGCCCAGACTCTTAGGTGCTAGTCTCCCAGTTCAATTCTATACTCCTGCATGAAGTCAGCTGGGGGACCTTGGGCTATCACAGGGTATTCATTCATTTTACATTTTACATTTTAATCCCACCCTATGCCTGGAGGTCTCTGGATGTGAAACAACGCTTATTCAAACAATAACAGTATGTATTAAAACCATCTTTTATGGGGAGAAGAACAGAAGCTTTGGCAGCAGCTTTGAGTCCCCTTAACTGGCTGAGAAAAGTGGGATATAAAAGCCAACTCTTCTTCCTCCTCCTCCTCCTCCTCAATGTATGTGCACTGTATGGAACAATCATACTAGCTCCATCCCCAAGGTAAGTAGGTGGCCTAAAGTGTTATTGCTAGCAACCTGTGATCAGCACTGGGTTTTCCATCAACAGTCCTTAGCACATTTTGGGGGGGGGGGGAAGCTGAGCTATGGTGGGGTTTCCTCGGATACAGAGCAGCGCCATAATGGCCAGGTGGTGGGTGCCGGCGGATGCCCTGGCCTCTTTGATTCCATGACATTCCCTAGCCAAGGAGGGCTGCCTGAATGCTTGCAAGTGCAAAAGCATGCAAACATGCACACCGAGTGGTGATGGTGGTCCTGACCCCTCTTCTCCCTTGTGTCAGCCATGAAAGGGCACCCAAAGCACCACGGCCAAGGCACGTCACGTCTCTTTCCCACCTCACAACGATTTATTACTCTGCCCGCGAAGGGAGGGTGGTGGGAGCAATAAATCAACTCCTGAGCGCAGAGGCGTATGCTCTGCCAGCTCCCCTTTTGCAGGGCAGTCACCAGCCGTTTGAAACGCTGAGCATCTCACGGAGAGGCCGCCCTGCCTGCTTGCACACCTTGGGCTTCAGTGCTTAATTCCAAGAATAACGTCTTTCACTCACTATTTAACACACTTAAGGAGCAGTTTTCCTTTGTGAGGAAGGCTGAGAAAACAAGTGTCGCAATTGCTCTGGAAGGCCCTTGGCATTTCTAAATAAGAATGGAGCCGCAGGACAAACGAGGCTTCCATCTCTCTCTTGCCCAAGGTCTGTGGAAATCCTAAAGAACCCATTCACTCTTTCCTGCTGTTGGGACTTTGACCATCGACTTTACCCCTGCCACTGGGGTCTGTGAATTTTGTATTTTCTTTTGGGTGTTGAAGAAGAGTTGGATTTTCTACCTCACTTTTCTCACCTGTTTAGCAGGGGTGAGAATTGCTAATGGGTGCTACACCTCCTGTGGAAACACATTGGGTGCTTCCCTTAATCCGGATCTACTAGATCCGGATTAAGGAATGTACCCATTCCTTAGATCTGGATCTTTTTAGATCCGGATCTAAGGGCTGCAGTGGAAAAACACCCAAAATTCTTCTCAGGGCCTCATAAATGCTGCAGGTACTGAATAAAGTCATAACAAAAATATTGTCGTCTATACACATTGACAACACTCAAAGTATCACATCCTGATGACGTTCATGTAGGACAAGGACCGCTATACCTGCCTCCCTCCAGCTGCCGATGAACTACAGCTCCCAGCATTCTGTGCCACTGGGCTGACATGGACTGCTAGAAACAGAATGCTGGGAATTGCAGTTCACTTCACTTCCATTTTATTTGTATACTGCCTTTCTAAAAGAAAATTTGCCCAAGGTGGTTTGCAACAACCAGAAAAAAAATGCATGGTGCAAAATAATAATCAAAACATTATAATAAAAATACATTATAAGAATTGCACATCACACAAAACATTGCAAAATAAGCCAAACCACACACAAATTGAGGCAGCTGAGGCCAAGTGGAGTCCAGAGCAGCTGACCAAAGGCCCCAGTCCCATAAGGAATCATCTCCTCCAAGATGTCCATGCCCATCCAGGCTGGAGAGTCATCCAGAGGGCAGAGGGGTCTTGGCTGCTACCACTAGACCACCCCCAGTAGAGATGGCAAGGTTCTCTTCCTCGGGCAGGGTTTTTGTTTTTGCCTGCTTTTGTGTGACTTTTCAATGGTGTCTCCTTCCTACAGCTCTTTCCCCTCTGGCCAGTACAAGTGTTTGTTGTGGGTGCGATCAGAAAGGGTTTTTTTCAACTGCCCCTTCTTAGCCATATGAAAAAACAGGCCTTCAAATGGTAAAAATAATAACCTTGCCTTGTATTTCCATACTTTGCTCTTTCTTCACCTTGAAGTCTGGCAATGCCTCCCTAACAACTATTGCTAGCTACTGATTGGCCGGCCACCTGCCCAACGTTCTGGGGCCTGATTGGTTGCCGGCTGGCAACATTTGTTCCCACTTTGAGATTGGCTAGATTTCCCTCCTCCATGTCTCCTCCCAATGAGACTAAGGGTGTCCAGACTTACAGATACTGCACATTCTGATGTGCGGTTGGGGCGTGAGCATTAGCCTGAGGCCCGATACTGTGTAGTGGTGGTGCATTATGCCACCGCTACTTCAAATTTACCTACCGAGGAACGATAAGCACTTGCTCCGGAGTATCAGGTAAATTTGAATGTTCCTGCCAGTCCAGACAGGATGGCGAGAACAGGGAACGAGAGCTCAGCTCCCATTGGCGCTCCCATTGGCTGCCCCATCCCACATGATGCGTGCAGCACCATGCACGCCACAGGTGGCTGTGCTTTTCCCTCTAACAGTGGGTTTTAATCTGGAAACTACCTAAAAGGGTTATGACTTCCTGTCTGAGGATGGGACGGCCCTCCCAAGTCTTCGACACATGCAGGTCTAAAATGCTTGGCACCCCCAACTTCAGTTCTCCCAGAGGGCACCTCTTGAAGCATGTCTGATCACACCCCATGTCTGCCTCTTTCAACCCGCTGTTCTAGTCCATAATTTTGGATCTTACACAAGCAAACTCGTCATATCTTAACCCGGTGCAGCTCCCACCTTTGAGGGCACTCTTGTCAAGGGGACATTGCAAATGCTTGTAGACATTTAAGGCATCCAAGGCTGTTGCTCACTGGACAGTCACCTTGCTCCTATCAGGAGGTATTATGCAAAGCAGCATAAAGAAAACCTCTGGGCAACATTTGGGTAAAGGTAGGATTTCCATTTCGGGTCCGATTCATTTTGCCTAATATAGACTAAGCCTGCCACTTTTTATATGAAAAACATTCACATGGCTACATGGTCAAAAAGCCATTATAACTTTTCTGAATATAGCCGGAGTAACCAAGGTGGAGGAGCGGAGTGATCATTTATTTTATTTTAGTCAGCTGTGCTGCATTTGCTCATTTGTTTCAATATGCGGCGACCGGCAGGGAGAAAATGAAACGGCAACAGAGACGAGGAAGGATTCGGCTGCCTGCTTGCTGTTCGGCGTCCCATTAATTTTTCATCCCAGAGGGGCAGGAAGATCAGCAGAAGCTGCTTCTGCGCTGACTTCACTTCTAGCCGTCCAGGCCCAGACAGGAGCGACGTGCACGAATATTCATAATGCTGGATATTCGTAAGAATTCATATGGATTTGGACATCCGTGCACGAATCAAACGTTGCAACATTCATGCAAGTGTGAGGTGGCAACTCGGCTGCACTAGTCATGTCTGCAATGGATCCAGAGTGAATTCGACATTGAGAGTAGATTCAAAGTGTATTCAGTGCGGATTTGCTGCTCTCAGAGTGGACATGCTATGGGATATGGATCAGATAGGGATGTGCATGAAATGCGTTTTTTGCATTCAAATTTGAGTCGATTCAGATAGTCGAATATTTGATTCGATTTGAAATGCGAAAATCTGAATTTTCAAAATTCCAAATTGAATCGAATGATATGAATTTTAGGAACATTTGTATCTAATCTTCAAATTTGCGCACGTCCTGTTTTTGTCCTGTTTGCATCCCATTGTCATCCTGTGTTATGAGCACAAAGCGACCCAATATTCAGATGCGATATACGAAGTTCTGTTCAGTCGAATTATTTGAAAATCCATACTGGATTTTCAAAAATCCAAAATTCATTGAATTTGAATCGGATTTCTGAATTTTCGAATATCCATGCACATCCCTAGTATCAGAAATGTATCTGATATGTGTGCATCTGGGTTGTATATTCGTATGAATACATTCACATTGAACAGAATCCTACCACATGTGAAGGGGATCTATTCAAATGAATACAAAGTTTCTTACATTCGATTCAATACAAATCAAATGCAAAGCCCCCCCATTCATGCACATTCCTACCAGCTAGGGGCTTTTATGCACATCTCATCCTGTCCTGGGGACAGGAATAGTGCACTCCCACTGGTGTGCACTAGCATTCACATTTTGAATGGTAGCGCATGCCACCCCTTCCCTCACACATCCACTGACCTACTTCATGCGCGGACGCATGTCCGGGCACTGTCATTTTCATCCTAGATGCCAGTGTGGTAATGCATGTGCCAGAACTATTACTGGGGTGATGGTGATGCACCACAAATGTGCACATGCATTTGGGGTCATCTGAGGTGCCAGTGCACTTGCAGAGCACCTCAGTTGGGCCACCTGGCACCACAGAGGTGCAAATAAGCTTTACCAGAGATGGCACAGGCTGCCCCTGGTCAAGACAAGTCAACATGTGGAGCACAAAGTCACGCTCCACACGAAATTTGCGTGCAGTATGCTCCTGCACAGCAGGCAGGCCTGAAGATAGACTGGAGAAGGTTTAAAGGGAAGATGTGAACGTGGCCATGATTCTGCCACAAGAGCCGCCCATGCTCCCCTGCGATTGGCCCTTTGCCCATGTTGCATCTGATGCATGAAAGCGTGGCTGAACTACTTTGGTGTTATGGTTTTTAAGACGATCATCCAGGATTCCATAAGGAACAATGGAAAAGGCCCATCTCTGAAGCTTTCCTTGTTCCTTTTGCCCAAATATTCATCCCATTTGGAATTTGTACAAATGCCGACATTTGCGGACTAATCAAAAGGGGCCCGCACTTGAATTGAATGGATTGGGCTTTCATCAAAGCTTCAGTTTAAGCTGGATGCCCCGCAATGCCCTCCTGTCCCCCCCCCCTCGGTGGCCTCCCGTTGCCCCCTTACCTTTGGCCGCCACTGCTGTGCACACCTCGGGGGCCCAAGTAGGCTTTATGGGTCTGCCCGTGCAGCTCCCCTCCCCATTGTCATGCTCTCTGGATGGGAAACGATGCGCACAGACCCAGAGGGCCTGTTATAGCTTTGTGGCAGCATGAAAGTGATGGCAGATGGTGCCACCACAGCCTCTGTTGAGGCAATAGAGCACAGCAGAGTGGAACAGGGTGCTGTGGCGGTGTGGTCTTCCATCGTCCCCAGGCTGCTCCGAAGTTGGAAACCCAGAAGGCTTATTTCAAGCTCGGAGCAGCGCATGACGTTGATGGGGGCGGCAGGTGGGGGGGGGGTCGCAAGGGAGAGGTGGGGGTGTCTCTTCGTTCACAAATATTTGTGAATATTCATGAGATATTCACTCATGAAGCCACCTCACACACACATTCATGGGGGCGGGCGGGTGGGTGGGTGGGTGGGTTTCGACCGAATCTTAATATTCCCACATTTTATTTGCATCAAATCAAATGTGTGAAATTTCTTCTGTGCACATCCGCACTCGCAGTGGTTGGAGCATTCCAACCGGTCCAGCTCCTAGAACTGGGGCCTGTTGGCACTTGGCTTTCCCCTCCCTCTCCCATGCTTATGGAAAGGCCTTTAAGTGATTTTTTTTTGTTTTTTAAAAAATGTTTTTACTCATTTATCTTTCAGAAGAGTGCATATGTGCACATCCCTCACTTTGCATGCAGAGACGCACAGATCACATACTGTTTTGGGTGGAGAAGGGGCTTAATTGTACCTTGCGTCCTATTTAGAGCCTGACCGGATTGCTAATGCTCCTCTCATTCCCTCTTGAAAGGCCTCTCTGATTTCATGCAGATCTACATTACAGTGCTTACTGAGAGACGTGTCCGTACTGTTGAAGAGGAAATCTTAGGCACAACACTCGCCGCATCGCCCAGACAAAGATGCTTCTCTTTTTCTTTGGGATGTGGGGCTGGAATGAGGGACCACATGAATGCCACTGCTTGCAGAAATCACTCTCCAATTAAACTCCCAGGATTGGAACATTTCAGGATGACATGTGAGGGACATCTTTACATCTGAATCAGGGCCCGATCAATGGGCGAATCCAACAGCATCCCATGCGCAGCCTATGGTTAATCTTCTTCACCACTGCTGTTGTGACCCTCATGTTGGCTATTGGCCCGTAAACCAGTTGAAGTCTCTCTGCTCTCCTCTACCCCTGTCAGCATCCAAATCCCAGACTGTGGGGGGCTTTCTGCACATGCCCTAAAGCCGGAATTAGGGCCAGATGTGGAAAGGATTTGGACGTGGCATCTGCACAGGGAACCCAATTAGGGTCCCTTTGAGGGCACCATGTCCACACGCCGGTGTGCAAAACTGGTTGCTTAAACCGGTTTTGCCACCGAATTCTACCCAGATGTAAGACCCGAAAAAATCAGGTCTTACATCTGGCTTTTCCCCTTAAACTGGTTTGGAAGAGAATGCTTCTGCACCAGCGGGGAAAAAGCCAGATTGCCGGTGCATGCCCAGCTTTCAGAGAGGCGGAGCGCATGCTCTGCATCTCTGACAGGTGGGCGAGTCCGGCGGCCGGCTTCCCTGCCTTCCCCCTGGCAAGAGAACCGGCGATCGGCTGTTCTCTGGCCAGGGGAGGGCTAGTCCTACTCCCACCCCACCCCGACCCCACCAAGAGTCCCATGCCCATGCCCTCCGGCTTACCTTGTCGTTGCCAGCTCGATTCTGGGGCTGGCAGGGCCAGCACCAATCACGCTTGCGCACGCTGCGCCCCTGACAGTCCCAGCAGCCCAGGACTACATTTCCCAGCAGCCCTCAAAAGTTCGGCCGAATAGTTTCTGGACATTCATACAAATAATTTGGACATTTGTTAAGCTGGGGAAACGTATCAGATATGTAACGATTCATATCAGATATGTATCTATTTGTATCATATGTATCTGTTCATATTAGATAGTATCAAATGTTTGTATGAATACATATGAATAGATTTGTATCAAATAGAATTTTACCACCTTCAAATGTGATCTATTCGTACGATTATGGATTTCTGAACATTCAAAAATTTTGAACATTTCAAGTCAAATGTGGCAGACAGAGAAAGGGGGAGCACAGTGGAGTCCACACTGCACGGCCCCCTCTTTCACCGGCCTCTTTGGAGCGCCTACTGCCTGGGGAAGGTTCTTCCGCTGTTGGTTCCCTAGCAAGCCTCCCAGGGTCTCCCCAGGCCACGGGAGATGAGAAAGCAGCTCAGAAATACTTCCTTGCCTAGGAGATTTGCAGAGGTTTCCTGTGGGCATCTGTGCAGACACCTACAGTGGTCCAGGGCAGCCCCGTGGGCAGAGAATCTACCTGGGAAGCAGCTCTGTTCCCAAGTAGAGGGCAAAGATCAGTCTTGCCTTCCCTTGCCAGGCAGGGCACTGTGCCAGTGGAAGGGTTGTGCATGGATATTTGTATCATTAGTTATTTGTATGAATTCGGACATTCATATACGAATAAAATGTTACGACATTTGTACATTGACCTTTGCATTTGTACAAGTGTTTCAGGACATTCTTACAAATGCTTTGGAACACTTGTGAAACGGGGAGGCAAGAAAGCGGCTGTGGCAGTCACGTTCAAAATTCAGCCGAATTCAGACATTTGAATGCGAATCAAATGTTACAATATTTTTTATGCTAACATTTGAATGAATACGAACGTTTCCGGTGGTTCGTACAAATAGTTCGGACATTGTTAAGCTGGGGATGGGGAATGGATTAGTATCAAATAGAATTTTAACACATTTGAATGTATTCTTTTTGTCTGAATATGGAATTTTGAACTGTTGATGTTCAAATGGAATGCCAAAAGAACATCCATGCGCATCCCTGGGCCATGGTCACACCTCGCTGAAATAGTCCATCTTATTAAGAAACAGGACTCAAAATGCACTGCCTTTGACCACATTTAATACCTGGTCATCCTTCCTCCATCCATCCTCAATTTTTCACACCTTCCTGTTCCCAGCCTGAGGCTTTTGGGGACCTCCATCCCTCTCCACTGCCACCCCACCCCCTGTGTTCCGATAGGGTAAAGGTTCTGTCACTCAACAGTCTGTAACTACACACTGGGAACAAGGGAAGGCAAATTCATGCAGGATCCACCCACTATAGTACGGTTCAGCCCCCTTTAGTTCACTTTCCTGATCATACCCCCAAAATGAAATCGGATTAACACTCTGCAACAGCTTGAGGCCTGTAAAAATCAGGACTTAGGAAAGTGCGGAGGAAGGGAGGAAAGTCCACAACGGAGACAGACTGATGGAGGATTAAAGTGAAGGTGTGAGCACAACCAATATGGTTCAAACAAACCAACAAACACTAATGTGAGAGTTGGGTATACAGGCACTCGGTGCATTTTCCAGTGACAGTGGGTTCCACAGATTACTAAATTCCTAGTAAGGGGAGGAATCAGGCTCCTTGGGATGTTAAGAGTTAGGGATGTGCAAAAATATTTGAAACATCTGAACTTTGATTGAATTCGTTCAGATTCGGACATTTGAATTTGAATAGGAAGTCTATACATTTGTTTTTTAACATTTGAATGAATTTGCATGTTTTTAATCATTCATAAGAATTATTTGGACATTCGTATGTCTATGGATACATACTCATTACATATGTATTCGTACGCATCTTATCGTATCTGTACACACTTGTACGGATACATACGGGATGAAAACGGGATGCATACAGGACAATAATTGGATGCATACAAATGCGTATGGATGCCTGTGGGTGTGTATAGATGTGCACAGACACATACGAATATTGTCGGTGTTTGTATGTTCAAATACGAATCAAATATTTGTAGAAATAGATGTGAATGTATTTGAATCAATCTGAATTTGAATATATTCATTTTTTCTCTGTTCATTCAAATTCAAATTGAATCCAAAAATTGCATTCGTGCACACACCTATGAAGGAGAAGAAGAGTTGGCTTTTCCACCCCGCTTTTCTCACCCATTTAAGGGGACTCAAAGCTACTGAAAAAGCTTCTCTTCTTCTCCCCACAACAGACACCCTGTAAGGTAGGTGGTGCTGTGAGAGCTCAGAAGAGAGCTGTGACCAGCCCAAGGTCACCCAGCTGGCTTCATGGGGGAGGGCAGAATCAAACCCGGTATTCCCAGATAAGAGTCCGCCTCCCTAGCCACTAGACGAAACTGGCCTGATCTGGTGTTTCCTTGTCTTCTTTGCCCTTTCCCACTGTGGCCCATTCTGCTCGTATCTCAGAAAGGGGAAAGAGTTGTCCCCTATCCACTGATTATTTCGTTAACCTCCAGCTTAACCTCCTTGGCAGGTTCGGAAGAAAACCATGGGAAGTTTGTCTTTGATTGACGCTGAGCACCAATGATCTGCTCCATTGTTTCTTTGGCTGTGAGAAATATTCAGCTTTTCTGCGGAATATCCCTCGCCGACTCTGTCTCTGAGCACAGTCTAGTCTATTCTGGTCTGGTAGATTTTACCCCTTTCCTTCTCCAGTCCTCCCCCTCTGCAAAATGTATAATTAACTTTTGGAATTCTCTGTCTCTGGAGGCAGGGTGCATCTTTAACTCATAATGCATTTTCATGCCTTCGCTAAAAAGCAAGATTTTTCTCTCCTCCACCACAATTTCACACCATTCCCTTCTGGCTCGTTTCCCTTGTGTTACCTCTTCCACTCTTTGGAGCAATTAAAGCTAAAGATCTGCTGCAAAAATCATTCTTTTAGGTCTCGTCTCCGAGTAACTTTAAGGAAAGAGAAGAAGCGTCCGCACTGGGGCAGATGCCGTGCGCGTGGCCCCCTGCCTCCCCCGCCCCCCTGTGAGGAGTGCCGCCCTCCCTTCCCGTTCCCTATGGTGGCAAAATGCTGCATCTGGCGTTGATTGAAACATGTCAGCGATACTGCCGGGGCTCCCATGGGCTACACAGAGCTGCATGGCTTAGATTACCTGCCTGTGGAAACTGCTTGGAAGTGGCCGACGGAGCTTTCAGGTTGCTTTGCTCATGGGCCTCCCCTGTGTGCCATTTGGCTGCATTAAAGCCCCGGGATCTCCGTTTCCTTCTTCTCCTTAAACCTTAACTTCTCCAAACCCCTGGACTGTGTGGAGCAAAAATATGAGGCAATCGTTGCTTCATTCTTAAGTCAGGAATTTTGATGTTGAAATGAGAGATAGGAGGAGAGACTGGGCTGTGCAAGAATATTGGAAGCATTCAAAATTCGATCAAATTCAGACTTATGTACCACCTCGTCATAACTGTTCTTTGTTGTTCTCTAGTATTAATATTCTTAATAATCATTAGTTCTTGCACCCATCTATTCCAATGAATTACATTCAGATTCATGTCAGTGGCCCATAACCTCCTCAGATAATCTCCTGCCGAATAATATTTCTTTATTAACTTTCTATATATCATTCCTCCAAACCCCTTTTTATGTGCTATTTTTGTTCTTACTGTCATTTCTAACTGTGTTCTTGGACTTTGGATGCTCCTTTTGAACTCTATTTATATAATTATTCAGTGATAGGGGTGTGTACGAATGCAATTTTCAGATTAAATTTGAACAGAATATTCAATTGTTCGAATGCAAATGAATAGAGAAAAAATGAATGTGTTCAAATTCGAATTCTATTTGATACGGATGATTCAAAACATTCAAATTCATTTGAATGTTAAAAAATGCATATATAGACATTCAGTTTGAATTCAGATGTCTCAATTCAAACTAATTCGATCAAATTTCAAATATTGTGAATATTCTTGTACATCCCAACTCGGTGCCATGGCCTCCCACCAATTTCTCAACCCAGTTATTGTTTGAGTTTGTTTTGGATCCATTGGCCTGTTTAATGAATCAAATAAATCGGAGAGGATGAGGTAGCCTGCCTCTTTCATTTTTTACAATTCCTTTGCATAAGTTGTCTGGCTTGTTGGATTTGCTGTCTCAATGGAATGTTTCCATTTGAGGTGAGCACATGGTGCGTTCAATGGGCTGTTTGAAACAGTTTGAAGGTTGTGTCTTTATGCTCATCTCTGTTTTGCTCTCAGTCCCTCACCAATTGTTTGATTGTTGTGTTGCCTCTTGCAATTGGGTGATAGAAGTTTCAATGGGCGCCCTTGTAGAGGCTGTTGCCTACATTGCTTTGTTTATGTTCTGCTTCTAGGGAAACAGGTGTATCATTGGCTGCTTTGGAATCAGGAGAGAAGGGGAACTCAAGAGAGGGATTTTGAGAGAAAAACTTGTGTTTCCCTTTCATGCGAACATGTTTGGATGTTGCAATTTGCCTCAAAGAGAGTGCCTGCTACTGGGTTCTGTGCTTTAAGCTCTCTCTGCTTTGCTCTATGACAGCTGCTTTTTGCAATTTCTCTCTGTTCGCTTTCTCTTGCTTACCTGCTGTTTTTGGTTTAAAGAGTTGTTGGGGGGGGAGAGATGGAGGTGTTAGTTTAGGACTAGGTAGTTCTCTTACTATTGAGCTTACACCCTGGTGTGAGGGTGGGAGCCCTGCTGGCTTGAAAAGATGCTTTTTCCTTTGTTTGAGTTCCCATGTGTGCCAATTGCGGTGGTAGCAGTGAGCAGCTGCTGGTTGTTTTGTTAATTTTTATTTTGCTCAAGCGTTTGTTTATGGGCAGTTTGATGTGAGTCCTGCCTGAATAGTTGCTTTTCCCCTTTAAAGCAGTCATCATGTGTACCAGGTGGCATAATAGCAGGCACTTTAGCTGTGTGCACTGTTGCAGAATTGGTTGAGTTTACTTGTCTTGCTTCCTGCTTCTTCTCCTTCTGCTTCTTGCCTGTTGGGGGTCTCTCCCCCCCCCTCCTTACCAGGTCTTTGTTTTTTACATTTTTGTTTTGTTTTGTGGTTGGTGTTTGGGGCCTGTCTGGTTGAGTGCTAGTCACTGTTGCAGTTGAATCCCCAAAGGCTAGGGATGCACGCAAATGTATTTTGTATTCGATTTATATGGAATCCAATACAATAAAATTCATATTAATTCGGATAGATCCCTTTGAATGTGATAGGATTCAAATTTGATATGAATGTTCCATACGAAATGGATACGAATGTTAGATATGAATTCCATACGAATCCCATACGAATCCATAATGAAGCTTTGTATGAATATATTAAATTTGGCCAAATTTGTATGAATTTTGAATGTTACAAATATTCATGCACATCTCACCTCTGAGGTGTGAGACCACTCTCTGTTTCTTGTCCTTTAGCCAGTAACCAAACCAGAGGGATTTTCGCATTACTCCCATTCCATTTGGAACGGGAGTAGGACGGGAAGCCTAAGACAGCTCACAATGCTTTGAGCATTCACACAGAAGGGTGCAGGGATGCGTGTAAACACATTCCGGAGCGCCCGTGTGCGAATGCTCAAAGCGTTGTGAGCTGTCTTAGCCGGCAAACGACGGCAAGGGGCGGGGAGACAGCTGAGGAGGCTCCCGCAGCCGGCGCTGGCTGAAAACAGCTGATTGTCAAAGCTGCGCCGGCGGGGGAGGCAAGCCCGCGGCTGTTAGGGAGAGAGAAGCATGCGCGAACGCTTTTCCTCCCGAACGCATGTAGAGCAGTTTAAAGTGCTCTACATTTGGAACGCGTGGAAGACAGCTCCGGACATGCCGGGACGCAAACTCGGCCGCAGCAAAGTGAATGCTGCGCCCGGAGCTGTCTCCCGTGCGTACCAAACCCCCGTGTGCGAAAACGTCTCAGGACAGGATCCGCCCTTGTATTCCACAACCAATGAGTTTCTTCAGGAGCCTTTGATGAGGCACTTTGTCTAACCATTTCTGCTACAGAAAAAAGGGGGGAATTGGTGGAAGAAGCCCCATGAAGATGAAAATGAGACATTTGGGAGAATATTCCAGGATTTGCTCGTATTGAGTGCTAAGGATATGCACAAATACTCTTAGCATTTGAAATTTGTATGAATTCGGATGAATTCGTTCATCCAAATTCGAACTGAATGTTGGCACATTCAAAGATTGACATTCAAATTCAAATCAAATGTTTTGATAAATTGGTATGAAACTTTGTATGAAGTGTTATATAGGATTTGTATGGGATTGCTATGGGGTTTGTATGCATTTGTATGGGATTCGTATGGGATTGAACATTTGTATTGAATACAAATAATAGAACCATAGAATTGGAAGGGACCTCGAGGGTAATGAAGTCCAAGCCCTTGCTCAATGCAGGATTTCCTAAACCATCACAGACAGATATTGGTCCAGCTTCTGGTTGAAGACCTGCAGTGAAGGAGATCTCAGTACCTCCCATGGCAACCTGTTCCACGGACTGATCACCCTCTCTGTCAGGAAGTTTTTCCTAATATCTCATCTGTATTGACTCCCTTGAAGTTTCATCCCATTGTTTCTAGTCCTCCCATCTTGTGCAAGTGAGAATAGGGACGATCCCTCTGCACTGTGATGGCCCTTCAGATACTTGAAGACCGCTATTGTGCCTCCTCTCAGTCTTCTCTTCTGCAGACTAAACATTCCTAGATCCTTCCACCTTTCCTCGTAGGACATGCTTTCCAGACCACTCACCATTTCGGTAGCCCTCCTTTGGACTTGCTCTAATTTGTCAATGTCTTTTTTAAACTGAGGTGCCCAGAACTGGACACAGTATTTTAGATGAGGTCTGACCAAGAGGAATAATTACTTCTCATGATCTAGACTCTATACTCCCCTTGATGCATTCTGGGATGGTGTTAGCATTTTTTGCAACTGCATCACACTGTTGACTCATGTTCATCCTGTGGTCAACCAGGATACCCAGATCCTTTTCACGTGGGCTACTACTCAGCCTAATTCCTCCTATTCTGTGTTCATTTTTACCTTTTTTCTTACCAAGATACAGACTTTGCATTTGTCCCTATTAAATATCATCCTGTTAGTTTCAGCCCACTGTACAAGCTTATCTTGATGTTTTTGAATCCTCTCCTTCTCCTCCCTAGTGTTATCAACCCCTCCTAGCTTTGTGTCATCTGAAAATTTGATCAGCATCCCTTCGACTCCCTCATCCAGATCGTTTATTAATTTGAAGGGGATCTATTCCTTCTAATCTACCACATTCGAAGGGGATCTATTCAAATGAATATATTTTTTTTACATCTGATTCAATACAAATCAAATACAAAAAAATAAAACAAAAACAATTGTGCACATCTCTATTGGGTGCCTCTTGACATGCCCCTTGCTCCCCCTTAAATGTGAAGCTCCTTCCATTCATCCAAAGTGGAGAATCAGGTTGTGTCTCCATGCACTATAAATTCCAAATCAAATTCAAATTCTTATGTCTAAAATTTCAAGGAAGCTGGTTCTGCTCAAAGTAAACAAAGAAGTAAAGAGCAAAAAAAGAAAAAAGAAATTCAATTATCTATGATGTGATGTATTGAAATACAGTCATTTATATAAGGACCTTATTTTGTTTTTAACTATTATTTATATTAATTTATTTATAATGCCCTTTCACCAATCAATACAAACAAAATAAAAAATATGTCAATTAAACACCAATCATTTATGTCTACATCTCACCAAATGAGGTTATCATATGCTGAAAGATGTTTATGCGCAAAACAGCAACCTTAAAAACAAGAAGAGAATTTGTATTTGTTCAAATAATATTCCTTTGAATGTGGCAGGATTTGAATTGGATATGAATGTTCTTTGAATGTTATTCAAATCCAGCTTGGATCCCTCCTGCCAGTCACTCCAAAGAATTCCCTGTGAATCCACTACTAGGCATGTGCACGAAACCAATGTCCCACATGCAAATCAAATGTGGGAATATTCAGCTTTGGATAGACACCCCCACACACACACACACAGATGCGGGGGCCTTTGTATTAATGCATGAATATTCATTTGAATATTCATGTATGAAATGAAGCAACCCCTCCACCCCTCCCTTCCTGCCCCCCACTTACCTTTCATCACGCTGCTGCCACACGCTTTTCTCCTAAGCACTTCTGGGTTTGTACACGCAGCTCCCACCATGTTGTGCGATCCCAGGATGGGGAACTCTGCTTGCAAACCTAGAAGTGCTTTTTGGCCTCTGAAGAGCACCAAAATAAGCCCAAGGATGCCACCACAGCCTCCCCAAAGGTAAGGGAGAATGCTGGGGTGGATTTGCAGCCATGATGGCATCTCCGGACACCTTTTGATGCACTTTGGAGACCAAAAAAGCACTTCTGGGTTTGCAAGCACAGGTTCCCATCCGGGGACTGCATGATGCGGTGGGGGCTGTGCATGCAGATCCAGAAGCCATTAGGGGAAAAGTGTGCAGTGGTGGCGGCAGAGCAATGGAAGGCAAGTGGGGCTATGGGAGGGAAACGGGAGACCCTGGGGTCATTCGGCCTGTGCCAAAGTCTTCACCAAATCATCAACGAATACCAGATAATCTGATTTGTGGACGAATAGGGTCTACAAATGTAGGCCTCACTTGGTTCCTCTGTGAACGTTGGAATCGGTACAAATTCTGAACAGCATGAATATTTGTGCACATCCCTATCCCACATGGACCCCATCTGAATCCAATGCAAATCTGCTCTGAATCTCCTTGGATCCACTCTGAGTCCGCTGCAGATGTGACTGGGCAGCCGCTTTCCTGCCTCCCCATGTTCCTGAATATAACAAAGCTTCAGACGAATGTGTAGAAGCATTTGCTTCAGGTTCTAATGTCAATCTTCAAATGTAGTGAACATTCAGTTTGAATCTGAATATATGAATTTGAACAAATTTGCCTGAATTTCAAATTTAGCTTATATTTGTGGAAATCCCTACTGTGAAGTCATCCAGACCTTTTGGATGCTGGTTATTAAGGAAATACAAGGGCTAATATTGGGTGTTTTTCCACTGTCACTAGAAGTACCCATAAAGTACCCATTAATGGGTACAAAAATGCCATTACCTACCCATTAATGGGTACTTAATGGGTACTTTTAGTGACAGTGGAAAAACACCCATTGTTGAGTATTATATTCACACCCAAACTTTATTTATTAGAGCTTTTGAAAGGGGACCCAACACCCTACACCACCAAAATTTTATTCATGTTTCTAATATCAAATGCTAGACAATTTATTTAGCTGTCCATCCAGTGCTGGTTTATAGTGAAGATGGAATAAATATCTGCTCAGCCCAAACAAATGGAAGACAAATTTTAGACATTGCCAGTTATACAATCTGGCAGCCAGTTCTGATAAAAGCCTTTGAAAGTAGGGATGTGACTCCTCCTGATTTCATTGCTCTAAATATTTTCTATAATTTAACATTTGACTTACCGCTCCACTTGGTCCTCCATGGGAAATAGGTGTCACTCATCTAGGTTACAGTCTGCACGCAAGCAGTTGAGACTATTAGCAATTATAGAGGGTTCCTCGCAACCAACAGTCATGGAATTGATCTTCCTCTTTATTGTTGTAATCCTGTTTTGTGCCTGAAATTAATGAAATGTTAATTGATGAATTTGAAAAAGAAAATCAGATGTCTCCTTTTTTAGAAAAAGAAATAATATCAAAATAAAAATAATTCAAGCAATAAATAAATAAACGGGGGGGAAATCCGTGCCTTGATATCCCAGAATACCATTAGATGTGCTTACTGGATAGGGCTGAACCAGTGAGGTGGGAAAGCGGCTGCATCAGTCACATCTGCAACGGATCCAGAGTGCCTTAGACATGGATTGAGAGCGCATTAAAAGTGAATTCAGGGCAGATTTGATGCTTTCAGAGCAGATATGTTATGGAATATGTATTTAATACACATGGGATATACTGTATATGCATTCGTATTGGATATTTGTATGAGTTTGTATGAATACATTGGTATTGGCATTGAATACAATCCTACCACATATCAATGGAATTTATTTGAATAAATACAAATTTTCTTACATTTGATTTGATATGAACCTAATGCAACCCCCCCCCCCATTTGTGCAGATCACTAAAAACGTACAGCCCCCTTATAGGATGTGTCTAGGGATATGCATGAATATTCACACCATTCAAAATTAACACAAATTTGTATGAATTTCAACATTTTCTGGCAAATTGAAAGGGGCCTACATTCATAGGTCCACATTTGCCCATGAATTGAATGGATTGCACCTTGATCAAAGCTTCGTCAAAGCCTCAATGAAGGCCAGATCTGCCCAGCTCAGCCTCCCACGCCCCCCTCATGCACAACCTCTTACCCCCATATGTGGCCCTATCCTCTGCATCCTCTGCTGCCATTTTTGCACTCATCCATGACTGAAGTAGGCCTTCTGGAGGTGCCCATTCCTCCCCATCTGGAAATCACCACAATTTAACAACATAAGAACATAAGAGAATCCCTGCTGGATCAGGCCACAGCCCTTCTAGTCCAGCATCCTGTCACACACAGTGGCCCACCAGATGCTCATGGGCATCTCAAGCAGAGACAAGGATGAACCTTTGCCTGCTCTTGAATCCCAGCAAATGGCCTTAGAAGCGCCCCGGTTCCTCCCCCCCCCCAGCCTGAAAGATGCACCAGGGCATTCATTCTAGTAGCCATTGATACATCTGTTGTCCATAAATCTGTCTAAGCCTACCTTAAAGCCATCCAGACTGGTAGCTGTCACCACCTCTTCCGGCAGCACATTCCATAAGCCGATGACCCTCTGGGTGAAGAAATCCTTCCCTTTGAAGGATCCTACTCTCTTAATGGAGAGGATCACAGGCAGCTCTGGAAGGCCTACTTTGGTGGTGGGCAAGTGCAGAAACGGTGGTGGTAGCAGCAGCATCAGGTGAGTGGGGGGCAAGCTGAGACGGGACGGGAGGCGTGGGGGTTTCCATTCACAAACGTGCATCATGAAGCCAAAGCCCCCTGCATTTGAGGGATTTGATCGAACCAAATATTCACCAATTCGATTTGCATTGAATTGAATGGGGGAAATTGGCTCCATGCACACCTCTAGGTGTGCCACAGACACTCACAGCCAGACACACACCAATAATGATGCCAGAAACCTGCCGAAATACACAGAATGTCCTCAGCCTACTGCTATGGCAAAAAGTGCCCTTAGGTGATGTCGAGGTGGGTGGCAAATTTCTCCTGCTCCCCCCTGTCTGTTTTTGGCCCAACGCACCGCGGAAGTCGACATCTTTGCTCTTCAGAGGATGCAGGAACAAAGTGGTTTCCATCCTTTGTTCTCTGGGTGTTTTGTGAATACAGCACATTCATAATTATTTCTCTTTTGTTCCCAACAACTTGCGTTTGAGGCTGACAGGGTAATTTAGACTAAGAGGTTTTCCTTCAGCAAGATGCAAATAGCTGGGAAGAGACAATAAAATGAAATTGTACGTCTGAAATAAGAGAAGATTTCTCCTCCTGGGCCACCTCATTGTCTTCTCTTAAGGTGGGAAATGCTTTCCTCGCCCCATCCTGGAAGCCTTCCATTGGCACTACTGGGCATTTTCTCACATCTGACAATAAAATCAGATCACAGCCCAACGCCAGACCTCAAGCAGCTACAAAATTGGGACGCCTCCCCGAAGCCCTTCCGACATAAGCTACTGTACGTGTACATTATAAAGTGAGGTGCCATAAATTCTAAGCACCAACCGAGGCTGTCCTAGGAAAAGGAAATAAGATTTTACAGCTCATGTTCACATAATTAGGCCATATAACCCGGCCCGCGGTCCCAAGTGCTCTTCACAGGAAGCTCAGATTTAGTGCTACGGGAAACACCAGTGCCAGGATGGAGGGATCTCTAGCCCCTGGAGAACGGCGGATCCTGAGCAATGAGACCTTTGCAGATATGTGAATTGGCCTGTTTTGTCCTTGCAGAGGAGCACGTACCGTAGACGAGAGTGTTCTTATCCCTGCCTCTGAATTTGCGAGCCCATTTTGAGGGAAAATACATTTGAAGTGTGTATTTATGGAGAAAACTTGTAATGCATTCCGGGGAGGGGGGCAACGCAGTGCTCAGGCTGCATAAACTAACTTACGGAATCCATTGACAAGAGAAGGTGGTGGACTTCCCCGGCTGTGTATATTATAAGGGGGAGCTTTGGAAAATCATTCAGAATCTTACCTTCTGCGGCTGAGAGATTGCTTGCTAGGACCGAGCAATGCAGAGGCATTATTCCGGCATTTGTCACTTTTATTGCTCCCAGTCCGTTTCCAGCCCCAATTTTTTAATCTATATTTTTATACCATCCTTTTTCCCTGTTCCCCACAGACCTCAAGGCAGTGGACTAGACCTAGCTCCTGTCTGACTGCTTTTCATTTGTAAGGATGTCACAATTTGGATAGGAAGAGTAATTTCACTTTTAATCTGTGAGGTTTTTTTCTACAATAATCTTTGTCCTCTTCATACTGGATGCTGTTCAGCTAGGCATGTGCAAAAATATTCACAGCATTCAGAGTTGTATGAGTTTGGCCAAATTTGGACTCACGTATTCGAAGGTTGACATTTGAATTTGAATTGAATGTTTTGATACATTCGTATGAAGCTTCGTATGGTATATGTATGGGATTCGTATGCATTCATATGGGATTTGTATGGGATTGAACATTCGTATGAGATTCAAACCCCTTTACGTTTCAAGGGGACATATTTAAACAAATGCAAATTTTCTCACATTCGATTCTGTTTGAATTGCATACAAAAAACATTTGTGCACATTCCTATGTTCAACAGATCCACAGAACACTGCTGGAAGATAAGCAGAAATGGCATTTGTTGTTCCAGTTGCATGGATTCCTCTGGGCTAGAACAACATTATCTGCAGAGCAATGGCTGTTCCAGTTCGGTCCCTGCACCAGCCCCAAAGTCCAGTTAGGAACTGCCCATCAGTTTTATAAAGTGGCTGATTGTAGACAAAATAACTTTTGTCTATCCACCTTTTCTACACCATGTCTAATATTATATACTTCAATTGGATAGCTTCTTAAATGCCATCGTTTGAGACTGAATAGGCCTAGATTCTGCAGTAAGGAAGATGTTCCAGACCCTTAGTCATTCTGCTTGCCCTTTTCTACACCTTTTCCAGTTCCACAATATCCTATTTGAGATATGGTGACCAGAATTGTACACAATAATCCAAGTGTGGCCTCACCATAGATTTATAAAGAAACAAAATGACACTTGCTGACTTGTTTTCTATTCCCTTCCTAATTATTCCCAGCATTAAATTTGTGTGTTTGTTTTGCTTCTGCTGTCTGCTAGGTTAACACACCTTCATTGATCTGTCCACCAGAACCCCAAGATCCGTCTCCTGGTTTATCACAGAAAGCTCAGACCCCATCAGTTTATGGGTGCATCATTTTCTCTTTTATTTTTCCACTCTGCCCTTCTCAAATCTTGTATCAGAACTTTGCTCTGATTATTTCAGTGCTGCCTGGTATCATTTCACATATTTTATTGCATTTACCTTCCCTCTCTTTTGTAGGTGCCCTGAGAATGCTTTATAACACATCATGTAAGGTAAATAAGTAAATGGCATGGCTTGAAACAGGCTATCATGGTGGAGTTCTTTCCTTGGCAAGAGTGGAGTGCAGCCTCTGTGCTGGGGTTGCTTTGGCATTATGTAATCTTAAGCGTGCTTTATACATTTAAAAATGAAAAGGCACCATTACATTCTGCTAACAATTTGTTGTGGGCATGGGAAAAGTAAAGAAGGGAAGGCTGTGGTTTTCTGGATCTGGTTCCAGCTTACAAGCATCATTGGTTTAGCCATTGCAGGATGCAGCATGCCAATCTTACTGGTCCTTTGGTTTGGCTAAAATCCTACTTTTTCTGTGTGCCTTTCCCAGGAATGAATTCCTTCCTTGCTTTTCCTTCCAGCTGCCTTTCCATTTTGTATATTCTGACCAAGTTTATCAGTGTCCTGATAAACTCCTGATAGCTGAGAAAGAGACCTGTGACTAGCCCAAGCCACCAAGATGGCTTCATGGAGGAAGACGAAGAGTTTGCTTTTCTACCCTGCTTTTTTCACCCTTAAGGGGGCTCAAGGTGGCTGACAAACCTTCTTATCTTCTCCCCACAACAGACACCCTGTGAGGTAGGTGGGGCTGTGAGAGCTCAGAAGAGAGCTGTGACTAGCCCGAGGTCACCCGGCTGGCTTCATGGAGAAAGAAGAAGAAGTAGGGATGTACACGGATAGTTTTTTTGACATTCGATTCATAATGAATTGAATGTTAGAAAATTTGTATTCGTTTGAATAGATCCCCCTTGAATGTGGTAGGATTCTATTCAATACGAATGCCTTCGTACAAATTTGTATGGCTATCCGATACAAATGAACACGTATCCGATAAGTATCCAATACGTATCTCATAATATCCACTCTGAAAGTGCCAAATTTGACCTGAATCCACTTTTGATCCACCCTCGATCCACTCTGGATGCACTCTGAATCCATTGCAAATGTGACTGGTGCAGCCACTTTCCCAGCTTCCCAGTTTAACAAACGTTTGAACTATTCGTACTAATATATGAAACATTCATATAAATGTTCATGTTTGTGCAGCATGTCCTAACACGTGGTTCATATATGAATGCCCACATTGTCTGAATTTGTACATGTAATAGATGTTACGAACATTCATTCACATCCCTCTCGGCTTGTTTACCCCACTTTTCTCGCCCATTCAAAACTAGCCCAAGGCCACCTAGCTGGCTTTGTGGAGGAGTGCAGAATTGAACCCCATGACTGTGATACTTGAATCTGGCCCTCTAACCACAAGACCCCTGTGAATGGTCCCCCTGTCAACCGTCTCTAAGCCATCTGCAGAGCTGTACCACGGTCTGCAACTCAGACGCGCTCCAGAGAGGGTGGCGTGCCTCTCCCGCATGCTCCTGCCTTCTCTAATCCCCCCTTTTCTAGCCTAGCAGGCTGGTGTGTGAATGACTCCATCCGTGAACCGTCTCTAAGCTTCCCCCTTTTCTCTCCCTGTTCATTTCTGTGCTAAGAGACCCATTCTAGCTATGGGGGGATGAAGCGGTCGGTTGGAATGTTACCGCTATTGCCTTTTTATTTTTAATTAGACAGAGCCACAGGTTACCTGTCGCAGTCTGTAGATGTTTGTTTCCTGAGTTTTAAGAACGAAGCGTTTTCTATTGATCGGTGAACCACTGGGAAAAAGGATACCCTGACAAACAATAGAGTTCATGTTTTCCTTCCTCTTATGTTCGATGCCTTCAGCATTCTTTACTTCGGCATGGGCATCACAGGCTTTGTGAATAGATAAATGATGGAAGCCAAGCACAAGGGCTCTGGGAAAGCCCCGATCGAAAGATGAAGGAGACACGTGGGAAGTTCACCCTTTGCTTCCCACCTGTGAGAGGCAAAGGTGGAACTTGTCCAGGTGTGTACTAAGCACTTGCGCTCATGAATCCCTCCCACCATGCATCTGGGCTAGGGATGCGCATGAATATCCATCACGTGTGAAATTGGTACGAATTTGCCCAAATTTGGATATACAGGTTCAAATCAAACGTTGCTACATTCAAATACGGATTGAATACTTCTATACATTTGTACAAAGCTTCGTTACATTCGTGAAACTGGGGACGTGGGAAAGCGGCTGCCCAGTCACATCTGCAATGGATCCAAAGTGGATTCAAA
Source organism: Aspidoscelis tigris stejnegeri (assembly GCA_023333525.1). Lineage (NCBI taxonomy): Eukaryota > Metazoa > Chordata > Lepidosauria > Squamata > Teiidae > Aspidoscelis > Aspidoscelis tigris. The sequence continues at coordinate 1,739,496 of JALMGA010000007.1, forward strand.
GCAGATTCAGAGTGGGTTCAAAGTGGATTGAGAGCAGAGGGATTTCCGCACTGCAACGCGTTCCAAACGGAACGAGTTCAGGCGGGAAGCTTAAGACAGCTCCGGGCGCTTTCACCGTTCACACACAGACGCGCCGGAACGCGTTCCGGCGCGCCTGTGTGCGAAAGTTGAAAGCGCCGGGAGCTGTCTTGGCCGGCAAAGGCCGGCCAGGGGCGTGGAGACAGCTGTGGAGGCAGATCGGCAATCAGCTGATTGTCAAACAGCTGATTGCCAAACCTGCGCCGGCGGGGGAGGCGGGCCCGCGGCTGTTCGGGAGCGAGAAGCAAGCGCGAATCCTTCTCCTCCCGAACGCCTGCGGGCAGTTCGTCCGTGCCCAAACGCATGTAGAGCACTTCAAAGTGCTCTACATTTGGTACGCGAGAGAGACAGCTCCGGATACGTCGGATCGCAAGCCCCGCGGCGGCAATGCGTATGCCGCGTTCCGGGCTGTCTCCCACGCGTTCCAAACAGCCCCGTGCGAAAACGTCTCAGATTTGATGTGTTCAGAGGGGATACGTATGGATACATAGGAGATTCGTAGCAGGGATTCATAGCATCCATGCTAGGGCTTCCCTAATCTCTTCCCATTTCCTCCCCCCTCTGTTTCTTTCCCCTTCTTTGCCCTGCCCTGCCTCTCAAGGGCCCTTTCTGCACTGGATCTTATTCCAGATTATGCCCAGATGCGTAATGGATAGCAGGTCCCTATTCTGAGATCTAATCCGGAATAGGGCCCAGTGCAGAAAGGGCCAAGGTGTTTTCCCCAGCCCAGGGGTCTTTACATTCTTCTGCACATACAAGTGCTTCCGCGCACATCTGCAGCATGTCTGCTTCACCTGTGGGACCCACGGTGATGCAAAGAGCCAGCTTTCCTCCCAACAAATGGACAGTTGGCAAATTAAGAGGGATGATGACCAGAGGACACAGAAGGGGAGGAGAAGAGGAAGCTGAGGACAGAGGAGATGAAGGGGAGGAAGAGTGGAAAAGTCCAGAAGGAAGCTGGGAGTGGGAGGGCGACTTACAGGACCGACAAGGACAGGTAACGGAATGAGAGGAGGACGAGAAAATGCACTGGGCAGGCAGCGAGGGAGGCAGTGAAGATGCAATTGTAGTGACAAACTCATAGCAGGAAAGTGCAAAGTCGACAGGACAAGAGATGAGTGGAGTGGGGGGAGGAAAGGGAGAAATATAGAACAAAATAATCTCCCCCTTTTCCTGGGGAAGCAGAGTGAACATGAGGGACCACAGTAGGGGGAAGCAGAAACAGACGCCTCTCTCACCAGTTGCAATGGAAGCTAAAGGAAAAGGAACCGGCAATAGTGCGCAGATGGCACCCAGCTCTCTCTTTCTGGGCTTCTTGAATAAAGAGAGGGGCTTGAGGGGCTGGACAGTAGGTTTGGAGGCAACAACGGGCTGGGCCAATAAGTAGAAGCTGATTCCAGACAAGGCTGGAGGGGTCGTGTGTCAGAGGGTTTTGAGAGTCCATGTGGTAGGGAGGCATCCTATTCTCAGGGAGGCCCTATTGTCCTGGGAGGAACAGGCGTGAAACCAGGAGCTGATCTCGGACTCTGTTGACACTTGAAACACAGGAGCACCTGCTTCCAGTTCGGCTAGTTAGCCAGCCCCTTTTGGATGGAGACAATCTGGCCACAGTGATCCATGTTCTGGAACCTTCCAGATTGGACTGTTGTGATGTGCTTCATGTGGGGCCACCCTTGAAGACGGCTCGGAAGCTGCAGCTGGTGCAAAATGCAGTGGCTGGACTGCTAACTGGCACTGCTGGCCAGATGCACATCCTGCTAGTCCTAAAAGAGATGTGCTGGCCAGATGCCTTTGGGCTACTGAGGCCAAATCAAGATACTGAGGTTAACTTATATGCTCTCAAAGGGCTCCGAATATCTAAAGGAATGCCTCCTCCCATATAGACCTGCCCCTGACCTAAAATTTGCTGGGGAGGCCCTCTTGGTGGCACCACCCCTTTTGCAGTTAAGGTCATGGAGACCCATAGGAGGGCCTTCTTGGTGATAGCCTCCAGGCTATGGGATAGTCTCCCATTTTGATGTCCAGTGAAGGCACACCTTTTTGACTGAAGGGTATGCAAGGACCCTCACTCTTTAGCCAATCCATTTTCTCTGCTTTTGTAACTATAGCATTGTGACCTGCCCTGAGACCTTGGATATAGTGCAGGGTATCAAACAAACAAACAAACAAACAAACAAGGGTCCCCTGCAAGTACATCTACAAGTGCGCACACAGTCATTGCAGTGAGGAAAGAAAATCCTCAGCATAGTTAGCCCAGATTTATGACCCTCCATGACAGCTGAAGCGTCCTAAAGACAATGTCATGTGTGTGACTTTATACATGGGTGGAGAAGAGGTGGACTCTACTCTGGTGTTGCTGCTTCTTCAAAGAACCCCCAAAACATGGGAATGGTCAGCTAAGAAGGAATGCCTCCATAGGGCCACCACCGATAGTGTGATGCTGCTGCCCACACCAGGGGATTGACCAGGACCCCTCCAGAGACAGTACAAGCAGCAGATAGCATCAGTAAAGGCAGCCAGGGAATGCTATTCTGTTGCTGGGAGGTGTTCAGGGATGTGATTCCTAAAAATTGGGGCAGCCTGATGTTGCATCCCCAGGGAGCTTTCATGGACAGGGGGAATTTGCACCCAGGGGGCTGGATATTTGCTGCCAGGGCTACTGTGCATAAGCACGGTGACTAGGGCCTTTCTGCATTTGCCACCGAAAAAGGATCTATAAGATCCGTTTTCGGCCAAAACGTTTTCAAAGGGAGATCCGTTTTGAGCAGAAACGGTTTCTCCCAGACCCCGCGCGTACACACACGCGCGGGGCCACGGCGGCAAGGCCGGATTGGGAAACGGTTTGGGATGGGTGCTGTGCGAGTGCACCAGCACCCATCCCAAATGGGCCCTGCCGGTGCCTGCCCAGCTCTCAGAGAGGCAGAGCGCATGCTCTGCCATTCTGACAGCTGGGCAAGCCTGGCAGCCAGCTTCCTTGCCTTCCCGCTGGCCAGAGAACGGAGAATCCTCCATTCTCTGGCGAGGGCAAGGCACCCCCACTCCTTCTGTCATCCCAACCCCACGAACAGCCCCATTCTACGTACCAGATCACCTCCATTTCGCCTCCATTTCAATCGTGAGTCTCGGAGGGACGGCAGCAATGGCGCACGCGTGTGCCATTGCTCTGACGGCCCTCCAGGCAACTCAGGACTACATTTCCCAGCGTCCCTGGGCTGCTGGGGCGGTCAGAGCAATGGCGCGGGCTGTGCGCGATTGCTGCCGTCCCTCCGAGACTCACGATCGAAATGGAGGCGAAATGGAGGTGATCTGGTGCATAGAATGGGGCTGTTCGTGGGGTTGGGGTGACAGAAGGAGTGGGGGTGCCTTGCCCTCACCAGAGAACGGAGGATTCTCCATTCTCTGGCCAGCGGGAAGGCAAGGAAGCTGGCTGCCAGGCTTGCCCAGCTGTCAGAATGGCAGAGCATGCGCTCTGCCTCTCTCTGAGAGCTGGGCATGCGCTGGCAATCCGGCTTTTCCCCCTCCGGTGCGGAAACGTTTGTTTCCAAACTGTTTTCAGGGGGAAAGCCAGATGTAAGACCTGATTTTTTCAGGTCTTACATCTGGGTAGGATTTCGGCGGCAAAAACGGTTTAAAAACCTGCCGATATGCGGACGTGGCTTGCTCAAAGGGGTCTCATTCCGGCCCCTATGCGAAAGCCACGTGTAAATCCTTTCCACATCTGGCTCTAAATCCATTTTTAGAGCCAGTGCGGAAAGGCCCTAGATGTGCAGAAATATTCAAAATTATTCATACAAATTTGTACCAATTCTGACATTTGTACGCAAATGAGTGTCTAGACATTTGAATGTCTGAATTTGGACTAATACGAGTATTTCAAGATATTTGTACAAATACTTCAGACATTCGTATCTGTACTGGTACATATTCATCTCATACATACCCATATGCTTCCGAACGGAATGAAAACAGGATGCGTACGGATGTATTCGTATCAAATGGAATGTCCGGACTGTTGTCTTTTTTGGATACATGCGGATTTTTAAATATCCAATTTCTTTTGAAGTAAATTTGAAAACTGCCTTTGTTCACACCTCTAATGGTGAATGCTGAACCCATCTTCCTGTAACCCAGTGCCATTACACAGAGCAGTGCCAATGGCCAATTTGGGGAAACTTTTGTTTATCCTTGGCTTCAAAGTTTGCAAATGCTGGATTGCAGGAGCAAGAGGTATGCCAGGTTTCATTCTGGACTCCTCCATGAAGCCCGCTGGGTGGCCTTGGGCTAGTCCCAGCTATCTTTCTGAGCTCTTACAGCCCCATCGACGTCATAGGGTGTCTGTGGTGGGGAGAAGAACAGAAGGCTTGTCAGATGCTTTGAGTCCCCTTAAGGGTGAGAAAAGCGGGGTACAAAAGCCAACTCTTCTTCTTCTGTACCTGTGTATGATTGAGGAGATAATTTCATTCAAGCAACGTCTCTTTCTTCTTTGCTTGATATTGTTCCTCTGAAAAATACACTATACAGCGAGGGATATTGTGTACACCATTAAAAAAAGAAGAAGCCAAAAACAGCATTTGCTATTCATTCATGTTTTATGTAGTTCTTTTCATTTCACTGTTTTAAAAAATAAGCTTTTATGGATTAATTACATGAGATTTACAGCCATGTTCTTTATCTTATTCATTTATGCATTGCCACACTCTTTCCATTTTAGCCAGTCTTCAGTTCATTACTGACTACTCCTTCCATCATTTTCACTCCAACATTTCTTGATGAAATTTAGGGCCATTTTTCCCAGTAGGTGCTTAGGTTTTATCCTTTATAATGGTTCCAGGACTAGTGGCTGCCATACAGAGATTCCTTGCAGCTGGATCTTAATATCCATATGCAAACCAACCAGGAATAATTCCCATAGGTTGTTTTTTTTTTACACCAATTTTGGTCAAATTATGTGAATATTTCTAATGCTGATCTATTACAAGTTGTGCCGCAGATATTAGATGCCTGATTAAAGTCTTATATTTTTTTATTCACATACTGTCCTGTATACATTTTTAACATTCCCAGTTCAATGTACCACACATTCAGCATAAGAACCTAAGGGGAGCCCTGGTGGATCAGGCCACAGCCCATCTAGTCCAGCATCCTATCTCACACAGTGTCCCACCAGTGGCCCATGGGCATCTCAAGCAGAGACAAGGACAAACCTTCTCCTGCTCTCAAATCCCAGCAAATGGCCTTACAGTCCTCCTGCTTGTCCCCTCAGCCTGAAAGATGCACTTAGGCATCCATTCTAGTAGCCACTGATACATGTGTCCTCCATGAATATGTCCAACCCTTCCTTAAAGCCATCTAGGCTGATTGCTGTTTCCACCTGTTCTGACAGCAAATTCCATGGACCAATGACCTTCTGGGCGAAGAAATCCTTCCCCTTGTCTGATCCGACTCTCCTGCCCATCAGCTTCATAGATGCCCCCTGGTTCTAGTGTTGCATGATAGAGAAAATATATGTTCTCTATCCACCTTTTCTATACCATGCATGATTTTATGATTTCAAGATGCAGAACTTTCCTGGTTTCTCCTTCTGTACATCTCCATAATCTCTGGCAACTGTGCAAAAATAAATAAAGGGGACAATGGTGATGTGCCATACATGTGCACTAGCATCCCAGGTCACCTGATGGGCCAGCATGCTTGCATGGCATCTCAGATGACCCCCAGCACCATAAGTGGTGTGACTGCTCTCTCCATTAGCTGGGACAGGTAAGCTTGCGGATGTGTGTGACACTCTTTACACACCAGTTGCGTCTGCGGTTGCCCAAGGTGCCAGCGCACTTGGGGGCACTTCAGGCAACCCAGGAGCACCAAAAGATGGTCACACCACTGGTAAATGTAAGTTTTTGGTAAAGGTGCTCTACCCCTAATCAACATATTTATTTATTTATTTATTTATTTATTTATTTATTTATTTATTTATTTATTTATTTATTTATTTATTTATTTATTTATTTATTTATTTATTTATTTAATAAATTTATATACTGCCCTTCACCAAATGGTCCCAGGGTGGCTTACAATAAGAATAAAACATATAAAAAGAAATAAATAATAATTAAAAATATCACCCCCTCCCTCCAACATCCACCCCCGTCCCTAACAGGACAGCAACTTGAGGAAGCTATTTAGATGGAAAAAGCCTGCTTGAAAAGATCTGTTTTCACCAGGCGCCAAAAAGTATACCTCAAGAGGGAGGCTGTTCCAGAGTCTAGGGGCCACCCCACAGAAGGCCCTCCTGTATGTTCCTATGCCTCATACCTCTGCAAAAGAAGAACTCCAAGAAGGCCCTCTCCTCATGTCTCATTAGCAAACTTCTGGTGAGGCAGAGCACACTTGGAGGCTGTAGCAGCCTCCTCCAACTGTAGATCCTCTTCACCAAAAGTTCGCTAATTCTAGACTAGCAGCCAAAGTGCAAAAAGGGCCCTGGCCTTTATTTCTAGAGTGGTGATAAACCCGTTTTTGTAGCAAAGCAAAATCAGAATGATGCTGAACTCCCATGCGAATGCAGACATGCTGCTGCTGTGTCGTCTCTGTTCACACTTGCTCTCAGCAGATGACCTTCAGGATCTGGACGTCTGAATCTCAGAATGTGCCCCATCCAGACCTCCTGCCTGTGAACGCCCCTCTCCTGGCACTGTGTGGCTTGAGCAACTGAAGCCCTGGAACACACACTTGCAGCATGAACACCAGCAAGGAAAGAGCATGGAGGGGAGGGCAGAGTATGCCAGGAATTCCACACCTTTAATTGCTGTCCTGAAGACTTTCACCAGGCAAAACCTGTTGGAATTTCCTCTTCAGCACAGCTAGTAGAGGTGCTGGAGAGCTTTACTCCTTCCTTTCTGGCCTATTGGCTCTTGCACATGCAGATGCTGAAGCTGCACATCTGGGCAAAGGACAGAGGAGCTGCTTGGCAGGCATGTATGGCTGCCATGTGCAGAATTGGGCAGGCGTAGTGGTTCTTTAATCACTGCACAGGACAGGGAAGATAACCAGGCAGGGCTTGTAGTAATGGTGGGAGCGCTTGCTGGAAGTCCCTCCTCTGCATGCTTATTAAGGATGGGGAGCCTGCCTTCACAGGCAATGAGCCAGTGTGGTCTGGTGGTTAAAGTGCCAGACTTTAACCTGGAGGTCTCCCAGTTCGATTCTGCACTCCCCCACAAAGCCAGCTGGGTGGCTTCGGGCCAGTCACAGCTCTCTTCTGAGCCGTCACAGCCCCACCTACCTCACAGGGTGTATGTAGTGGAGAGAAGAACAGAAGGTTGGTCAGCTGCTTTGAGTCCCCTTAAATGAGAAAACCAGGGTGCAGGAGTGGGAACTGACAAAAATTTGTTATGACTCCAATGCCAAAAATCCCATTCATGCACTTCCCTGATGTGCACAAATGTTTCTTTTGTATTTGATTTGTATTGAGTTGAATGCAAGGAAAATCATATTTGTTTGAATAGATCCCCTTCGAATGTGGTAGAATTCATATTCAATACAAATACTGAATCCCATCTGAATGCATATGAATCCCATACAGATGCATATGAATTGCGTACAAATCCCATTCATATGAATGTATCAAGAAATTCAATTCAAATTCAAAGGTCAATCTTCAAATGCGCCAACATTCAATTTGAATTCGAATGTCCGAATTCATCCAAATTTGTATGAATGTCAAATTTTACGGATATTTGTGCACATCCCTACTACGGAGGCAGAGGAAAATTAGGTTTCCCCGTAGACCCTGGGAATAGTGACTCACAGGCCCTGTCCCCAAGCAATTTAAAGTCTGCTAAAAATCTTATTTTGCCTCTGAGCGCCCCATGCCAGGGTTTTCAACAAGCTTCCAGCACTACAAAAGCAGGAAAAGCTGCAACAAAAAAAGTGCCCTTTAAAGAAGAGTTTCAGCGCTCTTTTTGGAAGTCATGAGTTTTCCTTGCAGCATTTACCTTGGGGACGCTCTGTGGCAAAAGGGGTGGGGATTGCCGCCTGCACACACAGCAGTAACAGATTCACACATCTCCCAGAACTGCAGCAGCTTCCCTTCCCTTCCCTTTCTAAAGCTCAGAACTTTCAAATAGCCAGAATAGTGCAGAATTGCAACATTGTTGCAATTGCTATCAGGTGTGAAGTGGGTGGATTATTGCTACAGTGTAACGGCTGCTGTACGGAGTGGATTTTGACAGTCAGAGGGAATGTGTTGAGAGTGAAGTCTTGAGAGAGATTGCATGGCCGATGGCTGCAGCCGCTGCCTTTGCCGGGGTGGATTTTGAAGTACTGAGAGTGAATGAGCAAGCGATCACTGCCTTTGCCGGGGTGGGAAGCCATTTCGCGGGCGGAGATCTGGGAGATGAACAGAGAACCGATGGCTATTTTTCCTTTGGACTCATCAGGGGTTGTCTTCCTGGTTGAGGCCGTGCAGAGCGCAGTCCCTCCCGTTCCCGCTGGCAGCCTATCAACCATGGAGGGAGCGCGGAGAAAAAGATGTGCGCAAAGAAAACACGCTTCTGTTGGGATGGAAGTTGTGTTTAAAATGCGCGTTTTGCTGAGCCTCATGCGGACACTTATTCCTGAAGTGCACAGCACTTTTAAAGTTCACTTGAATAGAGTGACAGCAGAGGGAACCCAGAGAGGCAAATAAGCCTTTTGGGGATGCAGCCACAATCTTTGACTGTACACGGATTGATAGAATGCAAGTCAGCGAAAGGAACCGGAAGGTACACAGCTGTGTACAGATTTGAGGAAAGGTCTTCCCAAAAGATAGCTTAACTGGAGGGCCCTCATGGTTCAGACAGGCCCAGATGCTTCCCTGCACTGAGTGACATTCAGCAATGGACGAAAAGCCCAGAAAAGGGTTAATGGAAATGGGAAAAGCAAGAGCACTTCTGTGCGCAATTTGCTGGGGTTTTCCAAAGGTCTTTGGATGGGGCTCCCCAGCATCAACCACTAAAGAAAATAAATGTCTACGGGGGCAGGGGCAGGCATCCTGTTGCGAATTCGGAATGGTTCATTTGCAAAGCAGCGAAACCTGTCCGTCAGCGAGGGTCCCCGGGAGAGGAAGGGGGCGAGGCGAACCAGGCCCTGGAGGGAGTATCCTGGCACGGCGGCTTATGAATCTCTTTATGAATGCTTCGGAAAGCCGCAGAGGACAGAAGAGGTGATGAAATTTCCTCAAGTGACAGAGAACTATTTCCTTTGAAAGAGAATTATTATTATTATTATTATTTTCAAAAAAGAGAAAGCTCTGAAAGACCGTGAGAAATGCCAGAAGGATTTAATCAAAAGGCGAGAGCGGGGAAGGAAACCTCCAAAGGGGGACGTAATGAAGATAAGTGGGAGCTGGGAATAAGGCTGCGGTTTGGGTCAGAGGCCCGGGTCACTTCAGGTGGGGAAAGACGGAAGGACAGCTGGGTTCAGGGAGGCGGGAGGCCTGATCCTGCAGCCCAAGTAGGCCTGGGAGCCGGAAGACGGGCGTTCGAATCCCAACATGACTGCGTTTTCTGATGTGGTTGTGCGTGGTTGCCTTTGTGCGAGGTGTTCCATAAAGGAGAGGCGTGAAGGGCCCTTTGTTCAAGGGTTTAGGATCTAAACAAGCGGAACCAAACCTAGAAGGCGGCGGCTGAAGAGCTGTGGCCTAGAAGAGTTTGCTGAGGGCAAGATGGAAAAAGGGGCCCTACTCTGGCTTTGAAGGAGCTTCAGGAAGTTCTGGTGATGTGCGTGCATTCCCCCAACCCCCGGTTTGCTTCACATTGAAGTGAATGGGACAGAAATCCGCATTTGTGAAAATGGGGCCACTTCAAATGTGCCAGGCTTTGAATTTGCTTTGAATTGTCTTGGAAGCCACAATGTCACCCGTTGTGCCTCTGAGTCCAATGAGAATACAATGCAAATCCGATGCTTTTGCTTTGCCTGCGAAGATCAGGCCTTGAATAGAGCCAGGATTCGATTAGAATGCAACGTTTTGAATCTTCACAGTCCGTACGAAGTGCAAGGAAGACAAAGTTTTTTCGCCCAGGCCTAGTAAGTCCAGAAAAATTGCTTGGGGACTATGCGCATCCTCAGCTATTTTACTCTCCCTGCCTTCCATTATCCACGAGCACAGAATGGATTCCTAGGAAGTGTTTCCAGGTTGGAGAGACAGGCAGGATTTGCCATTTGCAGGGATTTGAGAGCAGGTGGAAATTTCGCCTGTGTCTTCTGCTTGAGAGGCCCAGAAGCAATTGTTGGGCACCTGCTGGATGAGATAGGCTGTGGCCTGATCCAGCAGACCTTCTAATGTTCTAGAATGGATGCCTGGATACTTCCTTCAGGTTGGAGAGACCGGCAGGGTGTCTAAAGGCCGTTTGCAGGGAACTGAGAGCAAGTGAAGGTTTGCCCTTGTCTTCTGCTTAGGATGCCCAGAAGCAATTCATGGGCCCCTGTATGGGAAGGGATACTGGACTAGATGGGCTGTGGCCTGATCCAGCAGGGCTCCTCTTAGGTTCTTATGTTCAGTAGTGCCTGGGCTGGAGGCTATTTCTAAGATTTAAAAAGTGAGATCTAATAAAATTGAAGCGTATTCAAGCTTTCCAAAGAATAAGCAGCATTTCTTCGTTATTTGCCTCCATCCACCATTCTTTAGGATTTCTAGGATCACCAAAGGCTTGTTTGTTCAGCCTTTGTGGAATTGGAGGTTCGTTCTTTGTTTTATGCAAGTATTTCACACGTTTCCTCTCTGTGCAAACTGATGATGTACCATGTGGCTTGTGCACCTTTCTGGAAACGAAGGGAAACATTTCACCACATTTGCACAACGCCAGCTGTGGCTGAAGAAGCCCTAAGGGACGCTGGCTGCAGCTTTGATACGGGAAAGGTCCATAATTTGGATTGGGGGCTTCAGCATCTATTTAAAATGTAGAACAAGCAAAGCAGGGGCTGCGCTTGTGGTTAATGCTCTAGTGTCGCTGATGTGCCTAGAGAAATTTGGTGACTGTGATTGTGAAGGTATATGTGCATATGAATGTTTCATGGAGGCCTCTTTTCTTTTTTGCATCTGCTTGATAGCTGTTTCAACATTCTGCTGTGGTAACAGGAACACTTTCCTGTCTGAGGGACCAGCAATTATATTTGCCTGACTCTGGGACTCTGGGACAAGCTTCCTGTTCAGGCCATGTACTCTTTGAAACCAGACACAGGATGCATCCACACACAGTAAAAAGAAGCCCCTAGGCGGGGACCTATGCCTTCTACTCTCAGCTGGCTGAATGCTGGGAGGGAAGAAGCAACTGGCTTAACTGCTCTGGAACATTGGGGAGCATTTTTCTGCCTGGTAACCACCTGCCTTCCTTTTCACCCTGGTCCTGGCTGATCTTGCCCGCTCTCTGCCTCTGCTTGGTAAGACGTTGCCCTCAGTGGCTACTAGAATGGATGTCAAGGCAATTCCTCCAGGTTGGAGAGATGGGCAGGAGGCCTCTAAAGGTCATTTGCAGGGAGTCAGGAGCAGGTGAAGGTCTTCTGCCTGAGACACCCAGAAGCAGTTATGGGCCACTGCGTGAGATAGGATGCTGGACCAGATGGGTTGTGGCCTGATCCAGCAGCGCTTCTCTGATGTTCACATAGATAATCATAAATTCATGGAGGAGAGGTGAATCAATGGTTACTAGAACTGATGCCTGGGTACCACCTCCTGGTTGGAAACAGAGGCAGGATGCCTCTAAAGGGCATCGCATGGAACGGGAGACCAGGTGAAGGTTTTGTCTTTTCTTCTGCTTTAGATGCCCAGAATCCATTGGTGGGCCACTGTGTGAGATGGGATGCTGGTCTAGATGGGTTGTGACCTGGAGCGATTTTGCACTTTGCTTCGTGTCCCATGGATGGTAAAGGTGCACGATGAACCAACGTCAACTAGCGCTCACACTTGTGAGCTCTGGTCAATGGCAGCCTGTTTTCGATCGCTGGCCTGCTCCTCCATAGGGCGCTGCAATCTTGAGTGTGGCACCAGGCACAGCTGCACATACATTGGCACCATTGCTACAGCGACACGGCCATTCTGCGCAGTCGCAGTCTTGTCAGGGGATCATGTAAGCTGCCAGTGCACTTGCGCGGCGGTTCAGATGCCCCCCTCAGCTGGCAGAAGTGCAGATGACCGCTGGCTGGATGCTTCCAGGTGGCTTCATGTCATGTGGGGTAAAGGTTAGGTGGCTTGTGGTGCATGATTTCATGCGCCACAGCTAGTTCATGACTAGGTAGCATCTGAGTAGGCAGGGCACACTTGTAGGTTGTGAGCTCCTCCTGCAGGTGAAGGTGCACCTGCCCAGAGGTTGCCTAATAGTAAACTACAGGCTGTGGTGTGATTGGCCTCTGATCTAGCAGCTCTCCTCTTGTGTTCCTATGTTCTTCCAATGTTTTAGCATGGGGAAATGCTGCTGATGTCAAGGGACCCCTTCTGGTCTAGGAAGACAAAAGGTCTGCATGAACTGCTCACCCAGGTAGAGTTCAAGACTTTTGTGTCTGCACCCTTGTTTACAAACACAAATGAGCTGCTGGGTTCCTTTGGGGGTGCAAAATAGCAAAGAGGAGGTGATGGGCAAATGCCCTCCTTTGAGACATATTTTTAAAAAAGACTAAGATAAGAAGAGCTTCAATGTCCCTGTAGGAAGTGTGCCAAGGTCATCCTGTGCAGAGGGAACCCCCACAAGTAGCATAGTCCTGCCTCCCAGAGAGATGATGGTGCTGATCAAGCTCTACAGTTATTCTAGCCCTAGCCCTAGCCCTAACCCTAGCCCTAGCCCTAGCCCTAACCCTAGCCCTAGCCCTAGCCCTAACCCTAGCCCTAGCCCTAACCCTAACCCTAACCCTAACCCTAGCCCTAGCCCTAACCCTAGCCCTAACCCTAACCCTAACCCTAACCCTAGCCCTAGCCCTAACCCTAACCCTAGCCCTAACCCTAGCCCTAGCCCTAGCCCTAGCCCTAGCCCTAGCCCTAGCCCTAGCCCTAGCCCTAGCCCTAGCCCTAGCCCTAGCCCTAACCCTAAACCATCCCTGGGGTGGGGAAGCTATTGTTCCTTTCCTCCCAACCCCCCCCCCCCGCCCCAAGCAGGCTCCATTTGCTTTGATCTGAGTGCATATGGTGATCTAGGCTGATTGAAAAGATTTCAGCTGTGGAGGCTTTTGGTGCCTCAGCCTGCTAAGGACATCCACCTGTTGCCCATTGTGGCTGCTGGGATGTGGAGAAGAAAGCTAGAAGGAAGCAGGACTGGAGGCAGGAAAGGGCGACGAGGCACAATAAGGTCCAAACTCTGTGAGAACCGACTGCTCTGAACAAAGTGGACGAGGCCTATGTTATCCCATGTGGAGCTGAAGCATGCCTGAAGGAGAAAGGGAGAGTGGATAGGGACTGTGGTAGGACACTGTTGCCCAAGAAAGAATGGTTGAAGGATCTAGGGGTGTTTAGCCTGCAGAAGAGAAGACTGAGAGGAGACATGATTGCAGTCTTCAAGTCTCCGAAGGGCCGTCACAGTGCAGAGGGATCATCCCTGTTTCACTTGCACAAGATGGGAGGACTAGAAACAACGGGATGAAACTTCAAGGGATACAGATTAGGGATGTGCACAAATATCCACAGACATTTGAAATTCGATTGGATGTGCTGAATTTTGACATTCAAATGCGAATAGAATGTCCCGAAATTCAAACGTAAACATTTGAATCGCATTTTGAATCTATTTCTTTGAATTATCCGGACATTCGTGTGTGTAAGGGTTCGTGCACAATGCGTACTTGAAGATCCGCAGCTCTCCTGCATCCGTACGCGTTTGTACAGATCTGTACGGGATGAAAATGGGTTGCATATGGGATAATTATGGGATGCATACGGATGTGTACAGATGTGGGGAAGATGTGGACGGGCATATACAAGTGTTGTTGACATTTGTATGTGCAGATTCGAATAAAAAATTCAAATGAATAGATGGTAAAAACGAATCAAATCTTGTTCAGTTCAGATTTAACAGATTCAAATTGAATTGAATTTTTGGGTATTCAATTCAATTTGAATATATTGCCAAAAAAACATTCATGCATATCCCTATTAGAGATCAGAAAACTCTTCCTGACAGTAAGGGCCACTAGTCAATGGACTAGGTTGCCATGGGAGGTGGTGGGTTCTCCTTTGCTGGAGGTCTTCAAGTCCAGAATGATTTAGGGGATCCTGCATTGAGCAGGGGGTGGACTGGATGACCCTGGAGGTCCCTTCCAACGTTATAATTCTGTGATTCTATGATTGTGCTCCCTTGGTGCCCTGGATCTGGCGTAAGAAGAGGGCCTTTTAGGAAACTGGGAGTTTGTCGCTCCAGTCTGGGCATACAGCTTCTCCCCCCCATGGCAGTGCTTGGTGCCCTCTGTCATGCTCAGTGGAGCTCATTTTCGAAGAGAGTCGGGAACAAATATTGACCTGGAGATCAGCTGCGAGTTACAGGCTTGATGTTGACAGGCAGGGGAGAGAGCGGCTGACCGGGTAAGTGCACTTCAGCGGCAAAGAATTGCAAGCCCAGGGATTGATGACTTGTTTTTCTCTTGCGCGACTCCCTGCTTTCCAGCTGAAGTCAGCAAGCTCCATTTGCTCTTGACTTTGCAACCTTGAGCGCACCCAGGGTGGCTGAATCAAGCCACTTCGGGCTCTGACAAGCGACATCCATCACATATATGTTTCCCTGTGTTCTTGGTGAGCTGCCATATCGTTTGCAAAGTGTTAGGCCGGTGCCAGATACGATAAGAGATCCGGCAGGTGTCCGTTCCTGCAAGTGCTGCAGAGGTGGGCTTGACGCCTTCAGTTGGTTCTTGGAATGCTGAAAGCCTAGAAGAAGAGGAGGGAAGGAGGGAGGGAGGGAGGGGCTTTCTGAGCACCAGGGCGGCATTTCTCCCAGAGGAAGAAGTATTGGCTTTTCTACCTGGCTGTTCTTCTCCCCACGACAGAACGGCCTGTGAGGTGGGTGGGCTGTGAGAGCTCTGAACAGAGCTGCGACTAGCCCAAGGTCACCCAGCCTGCTTCAGGGAGGAAGAAGAAGAGTTGGCTTTTCTACCCCGCTTTTCTCACCCTTTTAGGGGACTCAAAGCGGCTGACAAACCTTCTGTTCTTCTCCCCACAACAGAACGGCCTGTGAGGTGGGCGGGCTGTGAGAGCTCTGAACAGAGCTGCGACTAGCCCAAGGTCACCCAGCCTGCTTCATGGAGGAGAGCAGAATCAAACCCGGTCTTCCCAGATAAGAGCCCCACTCCCTAACCCCTAGAGCAAACTGGGCTGGTTCAGTGCATCTGAATGCCTGTGTGCATCCAGGCAGGGATAGAAATCTGAGTTAAATATGCAGAAACATTTGACTTGAATAGGGATGTGTGTGAATATTCATCGCATTCAAAATTCATGCAAATCCATTCAAACTGGGAGATTCGAACCGAACGGTGTACGTTCAAAGATTGACATCCGAAAGCGGATCAAATGCTTCTTTACATTTGTACAAAGCTTTGTTACATTCGTTAACTGGGGGAGGCAGGAAGGTGCCGCCCAGTCACATCTGCAGTGGATCCAGAGCAGATTCAAAGTGGATTCAGAGTGGATTTGACATGTTCAGAGTAGATCCATAGGTGGATTTGTAGGCGTGACTGGCAGCAGGGATTCAGACCGGATTCAAATAGCATTTGAAGAATATTCATTTTTAACTTGAATCCTCTCTCATTCTAAGGGGGTCTGTTCGAATGAATGAGAATTTCCTTGCATTCAATTTGATTCAAATCAAACATGAAAAAAAATTGTGTACATCCCTAGATTTGGAAGATGTGCATTATACACCGTAGCTGTGCATTATATACATGATACCCTGGAGGCTTTCCACACTTCACATCCTGTCCAGGGGATGAGAATAGCGCACTCCAGCTGGCATGTGGCAGTGCCATCACTGGGACAATAGTGATGCAGTGTCCCATATCATCTGATGTGCCATTGTGCTTGTGTGGCACCACAGATGACCCCTGGCACTGGAAGAGGTGTAAATGCTCCCTCTGGTGGTCAGGAAAGGTAAGGAATGGGATGCGTGAACACTTGGGGAGCTTCATAGATAGCGGGAGATGTTTCTGGCATGAAAACGCCTCCTGCAAGTGCAGATGTTGCTTCCCAGAATCTGCCCCAAAGTACACTAGCAGGCATCGACGCACCTGTCCTCTGTTACTTTGTCTAACCCCATGAGAGCGTAAGAGGAGCCTTGCTGGGTGAGGCCACAGCCCATCCAGCCCAGCATCCTGCCTCACACAGTGGCCACCAGTTGCTTCTGGGCATCTCAAGCGGAAGATAAAGGCAAAACCTTCGCCTCTCTCTTGAGAGGCCTCTTGCCTGTCTCTCCATCCTGGAGGTGGTACCTGGGCATCCATCCTAGATAAGAACCAAAGAGGAGTCCTGATGCACCAGGCCACAGCACATTTAGTCCAGCATCCATCTCAGACAGTGGCCCCCAGTGGCTTCTGGGCATCTCAAGCAGAAGACAAAGGCAAACTTTCACCGGCTCTCCATTTCCCGTGCCAACAGCTGAGAGTTTTGCTTCCTTTGCCGAAGGTTTGTAGCTCCGCAGAGAGACGCTGACTTTGCCTGCAGAGGGTTTTTTGCTGAGCCCCTGTTTCTCCAGTGAGGCAAATCCTGAGCCCCTAAGGGCTCCATGTGGACGGTGCTGAGCTTAAAGGGTCTGGAAGAAGACACGGTTTGGCTCCTGAGACTGGGGAAAACAAAGCTCCATTTCAGACAGAGTCTCTGCTCAGCAGGCGTGAGCAATGCCTCTCAAACTTCTTTTTTTGCAAACGAAATCCACTCCTGCTCACAGGGTTTAGCAAAGGATTTTCTTGCTCTCAAAAATCTCCCAGCTTCCTGCCAGCCACAACAAGTCACTTGCTGCTCTCTGTTGCCAGCTATATGCAGAAAATGACATTATTTTCCAAATCTGCCCTCGAGTGGGCCAGAAGGGGGCCATTTCAGCCGCAGTCCTTTGGGCCGGTCCCCACCGGAACGCAGGCGGCAGGTAAAACAATGCCTCCTTGTGCGTTAGCATGTGGAGAGAGATTGGAGAGCATGTTTAGATTAATGGCACATTTCCCCTGGGGACGCCGCGGGTCACTGGCACCTTGACGGAACAAGGCTGGAGGGCAGGAGGCAGGTGACAGGAACAGGCAGGCAGGCCGGGATGGATGGATGGAGTTCCTCTTGCCTGGGATGGGGGGGGGGGCTACAAGGCGGAAGCAAGGAAGGCGTGCAACCTTTGTAGAGGTGGCTTTGGTTTGTGCAGGAAGGAAAAAGAGCTGGGGACGTTGCACTGATCCCAAGAAAAGGTTCATTTGAGCATTTATGTTCCGCCCTTCACCAAAAAATCTCGGGGGGGGGGGGAGTTAAAATAGTAAAAAAAAAAAAAAACATTAAAGCATGTTTAAAATATAAGCCTCCCTCCCTCCCTCCCTCCCTCCCTCCCTCCCTCCCTCCCTCAGCCAGCCAGCCAGCCAGCCAGCCAGCCACTCACTCACTCACTCACTCACTCACTCACTCACTCACTCACTCACTCACTCACTCACTCACTCACTCACTCACTCACTCACTCACTCACTCACTCACTCACCCTTCCCTGGTAGGGCAGCACCCAGAAGAAGCTAAGCATCAAAGGCCTGGTGGAAGAGGAATCTTTTAATCAGTTGCTGAAAACCAAGTAATGTAGGTGCTTGGCACACCTCGAGAGAATGAGGCTGCTCCAGAGTCTGGGGGCCACCCCAGAAAAGGCCCATCCTCCTGCATCTCCCTACGCCCCCCCCCCTCTGAGAAAGGAGGGTCTACAAGAAGACATTCACCCTGGCAGCTCCTATTCCAGAATATAATTCACCACAAGACCCAGCGCAGGAAGAGCCTCTGTTCCATTGTTCCCACTGCTTCTGTTCTGTTCATATAGATCTCCGTATGGATTTAGAATTTGTTTTGTCATTAGGGCATGATCTATGAGGAGGGAACGGTGCTTTGCAAGATTCACACGCTCACAGGGTTGGAAAGAGGCTATGGACATGTATTTATTAGCTATTGCATTTGTGTCCCATGCCCTAATTACTTGGGGTCATTTTCGAGCACTTAACTCCAAACACTTAAATCAAAATGAGGAACACAAAGGGACAGAACAGTACCTAGGCAGAAAACCCACACACATTAAAAGGCCCAAATTGTACGTAAGTGTCTGTCAAGCCCCTAATTGTAGGAATGAGTAGACAGTTCCTTTAGGCATGAGATTTGTCTAGAAAGTGGGATGTCATTCAGACAAATTGAACACCGTTCAGAATTGCTCATCCCTTGAGCTTCCAGCCACTGCTGAGCCTGGGAACTCTGGCAAACAAAGGAGAAAGTTTCCAGCTGTAGCAGTTGGGAGATCTTTAAAGATCTCTGTTGCCAGGTGGATGCAGCCACGGCCGAGGAAAGTCATTTAGGGATCCGCACAAACAATTCCGCATTTGAAAATCGGATTGCATTGGCAAATTTTCACACCAAAATCCGATTGAATTCATTCAAATTCAAATATCTGAATATCTGAATCGAATGTTGGCTACTTTAGAGGATTGATATTCAAATGCAAATTGTATGGCCCTGTACATTCGTTCAAAGCTTTGTGGTATCCGTGAACCTGGGGAGGCAGGAAAGCAGCTGCCCAGGCACATCTGTAGCAGATCCAGAGCAGGTTCAAAGTGGATTCAGGGTGGATTTGATGTGTTCGTAGTGGAATCAGAGGGGATTCGTCGGCGTAGCTGGCAACAGGAATTGGAATTGGGTTTGAATAGCATTCAAAGAACTTTCATATTGAATTCAAATCCTGCCACGTTCGAAGGGGCTCTGTTCAAACAAATGCGAAATGAATGTGTGAATTTCTCACTTGGGCACATCCTTGAAGTCAAGTGAATATGAGGAGAAGAAGGAGGGGGAAAGGCCATTGGCTTTCAAGAAGCAATGCAACCATTTCCCAAAGAATTGGTTTATCCATTATGATTTGGCACAATCGTGACATCAAACCTCAGTGCTCATTGCCAGAGAGGCGTGGAGTGCACTCACAGAAGCTCTTGGCTTCCTCCATGTTGGTTTGCCTCTGACCCAGGCCTGGCCCCATAGAGGCCTGCTTCTCTTTCTGGTGTTGTTTGGTTGCCTTCAGGTGCGACAGGGCAGGCAAATTCCCTGCCGAAGCCAGAACCGATATTATAAGGTCTGTGCCAGAGAACTCCTCGTGAACAACAGCCCACTATCTGGAAGACCAGATTTTCTGAACAGAGAGGGGGAAAGCACGTGTCTAAGGCTGAAAAGGGTGCATTATGAGAGCTCAGTCATGCCTGCCCCATCCTGGGGGCTACAGCATACCCTTGAGGGGTAACAGGCTCCCCCGGAGTGTTCCCAGCTATGCTGCTGCTGTGGATGGAGCCTGGCCCATCTAAGAGGCATGTAGAAAATGGCCAGGGAGTGGCTGTAGTTCGATGATAGGGCAAACTGCTGGAAAGCAAAGAGTCACCGGGTCAATCCCCAGTCTCCCTCCAGAAGGGGCAATGCAAAACCAGTTCTGTATGCCTGCCAAGCAAACTGCATGGGAGGGCTCATGGAGCCTGTAGTAGGGATGTATACAAATGGGTTTTTTGGGGATCTGATTCATAATGAATAGAATGTTAGAAAATTCATATTCATTTGAATAGATCCCCTTCAAATGTGGTAGGATTCTATTTGATACAAACATATTCATACAAATATCCTATATGGATGCATACATATTGGATACATATCCTATACCAACACATATGTATCAGATATGTATTGGATACACATCCTATATGAAAGCATACATATTGATCTGTATCTGAAAGGTATCTCCAGTTTAATGAATGTACAAACTATTCATAGGAATCTTCCAACCATTCACATTCGTACCAATGATGATGTACGAATGGCATAACTTTTGATTTGTGTATGAATGTCCGAATTTGGACAAATTTGTACAAATAATGAATGTTATGAATTTTTGTTCACATCCCTAGTCTGTAGCTCAGTGGTTAGGCAAATTGCCTAGAGAGCATAGGGTTCTTGGTTCAAAACCCAGCTTCTCCCCAGACATAGGCAATGGCAAACCACTTCTGTATTTCTGCCAAGAAAGCTGCATAGAGGGGCCATGAGGGTATGAGCCATGACTTGGTGGTACCGGGAAATCAACAATAAAAGGAACAGAAACTGGCCCTCTTGCATCGGACGCTGTGCGGACGCAGAGAGCACGTGTTTTCATTTGAACTGGGACTTCTGGACACAGGAGGAGTTGCCACGTCTGGTGAAGACAGAACAATGCATTATAGTCTTTGAGGAGAGAATATGCAGTGAAGCTTTCCCCCAGAGTTTGGCTTAATTATCACATCAAAGGCTGTAACCTGCAAGGTGGGTGAAACTCTTCCCCACCTCTTCAAATTGCTTTCGCGTGCATCTGCTGGATGAGCTGAAATTAGAGGAGGTGGCAGGAACCTGTCACAAGAAGCGTCTTCCTTCAGCTTCTGCGCGCAGGGAGCGAAGGAGATGGAGGGAGGATCTGCACAGGGCACCTTATCCTCAGCCACGCAGGGAGAGGGGTGCACAAATTGGCATTTTGGGCGTTCGATTCATCACAAATTGAATGTTAGAAAATCTGTATTCGTTCAAATAGATCCCCTCCGAGTGCCATAGGATTCTGTTCCATACGAATGGATTCATATGAATTTGTACGAAGATCTGATACGCATCCGATATAAATATGTATCTGATACATATCCTGTAACACATCCACTCTGAAAGCGTCAACTCTGAGCTGAATCCACTTCTAATCCATTCTGGATCCATGTTGAATGCAATCCGGATTAATTGCAGATGTGACCCGGGCGGCCACTTTTCCACCTCCCCAGTTTAATGAATGTTAATGTACAATTGTCATAACGTTTGTTTATTTGGGCGGATTCATATGAATAACAAATGTTACAAACATTCATGCACATCCCTCCGTGCAGGCCCAATCCTGGGTTGGACCAAGCAATCAGAACCAGGATCGGAGGGGGAGCCAACGGGCCGGCTGCCTCAGGGGGCATCTACACTATGGAGAGCCATCCTGTTCCGGCTTCCTTGTCCCAAGTGGCTGGCTGGGTCCCCCTTTTGTAGCTGGGTGCCCAGAAGTGGGATCCTTCTGCCTGGCAGACAGTGCAATGATTTGGGGAATGATTTGGGGGCCATTCTCAGGTGATCTCTCATCAGAGCAGCTCACAGTGCCTTTTGTGTGTTGTAATTTCCTCTCTCAGAGGTGCAGGGAGCAGGGCTACACAAGAGGGTCTTTTCTGTGGTGGCCCCTAAACCCTAGAATAGCTATCCTCCGGAGGTTGGCCAGGCACCTACACCATATGGTTTTCATCGCCTGGTTAAAATATCCCTCTTCACCAGGTCTTGAATGTTAAGCCCCTCTGGGTACTGCCCTGTCAGGGACTGTGGATGGTGGGAGGGAAGGTAAAACTTTAATAAGTTTTAACGTCCTTCTTCTTCTTCTTCTTTTTTTGTTTAATTTTTCAGTTGTCTGTCTTGGCTTGAATCTTTTTTATTATTATTCATTAGTATCGAATTGAATGCAAGAAAATTTGTATTTGTTCAAATAGATCCCTTTGAATACGGTAGGATTCAAATTTGATACAAATGTTTGTTACAAATCCCATAGAAGTCCTCTTTGTATCCACTCTGAGCACATCAAATCCACCCTGAATCCACTTTGAGTCCACTCTCAATCCACTCTGGATCTGCTGCAGATGTGACTAAGGCAGCTGCTTTCCCACCTCCCCAGGTACATGAATGAAACGAAGCTTTGTATGAAAGTTCCAAACCATACGTCAAGTTCACCTCATATGTATCCATCCAGATGTGTACGGATACATATGTGATGCATACATATCTGTACATATATGGATGTCTCAATTATTTGTACACATAACTCAAAATATTCATATTTCTACGAATACTAAAGTACGAATGACTGGACATTGATTCATATATGAATGTCTGAATTCATCCAAATTTATACGGATAACAAATATTTTGAATAGAGAAGTAAGGCCTCTCCTTTCGCACCAGAACAATGAAAATCTTACATTTCTGCCAGTCTGATTGCTTGTTCTGTGCACCCAGGTTACCTTCCGCCGGCAAGAGAAGAAGAGTTGGCTTGTCTAGCTCCCTTTTCTCACCCATTTAAGGGGACTCAAAGTGGCTGGCAAAGCTTTCTGTTCTTCTCCTCACAACAGAACACCCTGTGAAGTGGGTGGGGCTGTGAGAGCTCAGAAGAGAGGTATGATTAGCCCAAGGTCACCCAGCTGGCTTCACGGAGGAGAGGGAAATCAAACCCAGTCTTCCTAGATAAGAGTCCAGCTCCCTAACCACTAGACCCAACTGGCGATGTGGAATCTAAACAAGCCCCCCAATGGCCTCTCACCACCTGCACCAGATGCGAGGAGCAGGCATAACAACATAAGAACCTCAGAGGAGCCCTGCTGGATCAGGCCAAAGCCCATCTAGTCCATAAGAACCTCAGAGGGGCCCTGCTGGATCAGGCCAAAGCCCATCTGGTCCATAAGAACCTCAGAGGAGCCCTGCTGGATCAGGCCACAGCCCATCTGGTCCATAAGAACCTAAGAGGAGCCCTGCTGGATCAGGCCATAGCCCACCTAGTCCATAAGAACCTCAGAGGAGCCCTGCTGGATCAGGCCACAGCCCATCTGGTCCATAAGAACCTAAGAGGAGCCCTGCTGGATCAGGCCATAGCCCACCTAGTCCATAAGAACCTCAGAGGAGCCCTGCTGGATCAGGCCACAGCTCATCTAGTCCATAAGAACCTAAGAGGAGCCCTGCTGGATCAGGCCAAAGCCCATCTAGTCCATAAGAACCTCAGAGGAGCCCTGCTGGATCAGGCCACAGGCCATCTAGTCCATAAGAACCTCAGAGGAGCCCTGCTGGGTCAGACCACAGCCCATCCAGTCCATAAGAACCTCAGAGGAGCCCTGCTGGATCAGGCCAAAGCCCATCTAGTTGTAAGAACCTCAAAGGAGCCCTGCTGGACCAGGCCACAGCCCATCTAGTCCATAAGAACCTCAGCGGAGCCCTGCTGGACCAGGCCACAGCCCATCTAGTCCATAAGAGCCTCAGAGGAGCCCTGCTGGATCAGGCCAAAGCCCATCTAGTCCATAAGAACCTCCGCGGAGCCCTGCTGGACCAGGCCACAGCCCATCTAGTCCATAAGAACCTCAGAGGAGCCCTGCTGGATCAGGCCACAGCCCATCTAGTCCATAAGAACCTCAGAGGAGCCCTGCTGGGTCAGGCCACAGCCGATCCAGTCCAGCATCCTCCCTCACACAGTGGCCCACCAATTGCCCATGGGCATCTCAAGCAGAGACAAGGGCAAACCTTCTCCTGCTCTCAAATCCCGGCAAATGGCCTCAGAGGCCTCCTGCTTGTCCCCCTCGCCTGGAAGATGTACTTAAGGGTCCATCTTTGTAGCCATTGATACATCTGTCATCCATGAATGTGTCTAAGCTATCTAGGTTAGCTGTTCCATAGGCCGATGACCCTCTGGGTGGAGAAATACTTCCCCTTGTGTTGGTCACGTTGGAACTGAAAGGGAGAATGGGTGTGTCCATACAGCCTCTGGGATGGGGCACTACTGAGAGAAAAGGCAGTTTTACTATATTTAAGGAATTTCTATATCACCCTATGCTGCAGTGTCAGGGTGGTTAACAAAGCAGATCAGAACAACATTTTATAAAACCAAAAATAATCTACGAGCTAAAATATGCTGAACCAGCAAAAGCTAAAATCCTCAAATGTATTGTTGGCCCAGCTTTTCATCTCTGTGGACTCTGGCTCAGTTGACCCGATTTTCTTTCTTTTGACTTCCCTTTCTGTCCCTTGAGATCTGGGATCCTTCCCCCTTATTCCCCAACGCCTTTGCTTGTCTTGACTCCAGATTTTCGGTTGCACTTTGAGCTGCCCCTTTCTTTACGCCTGAGTGAAGATGCATTTGCATCTAGATGGCTTGGTGAAGCAGTGCACATCTTCTTCCCCCCAACCCCAGTGTTCCATAGCTGCGGTCACACCCTATGTTTAATCCGTTTTCAGACTGTAGTCTGTTCACACATAGCAATGCATTTCCATTTCTTTTTTGACCTGTCCACCTCCAATTGGAACTCTTCTGTATTCAGATTGTTCCAGCACTGAGACTGGTTCAGTTGTGAGAAGACTGCAGGAGCAGAATAAGGTGGCCCTCCCTCCCTCACTCCCTCTCCCTCCAAATCAGGATTTCTCCTGAGCCTTAGGTTGGCGGTGGGCACTTAGGGGTGGTGCCACAAAGCCTTTCCTGCCCACCTCTTTGTATAGGATAATTCATTCAATGCTCAGCACTTGCTCAGAGATCCATGAGCTGGGATCAAAGCACCAGGCCCAAGTGAGCATGGGAGTCCAGTGGGCAGGACAGGCAAAGGGTTGCAATTTCTCTTTCCTGCGTGGCTGCCATGTATAGGGCACCCTTGGGCTCTGGCATCTAGAGCTGGAGGGGCTGGCTTGAGTTGGCCTGGATGGCACGTCCTCATCCACCCATGACCTGGCTGGGCTGCCCTGGAAGGACGTCCTCTCCCAAGTGAGAATTGCCGAAAATGCCTTCAGTTTCTGTTCAGTCCTAAAAAGGACTTTTATGTTGTGGTGTGACCAGGGCCCGTGCGATGATTTTGGAATAACAGAAGCTTCCAAGCAGTTTTCAGGCCCATGTATGACATGGTAGGATCCAGGAGTCACCAAGGTGGGTATGGGTGGGATGGCAAATGCCACCGGGCTTTGTTGCTGGGGACAGGAAAGGGTGCTGCTGCTTACACAGCTGCATCTGTTGCAATTAGGGATGTGCAAAAATGTTTTCTTGGCATTCAGTTCATATCAAGTTGAAAGTAAGAAAATTAATATTCATTCGAATGGATCCCTTTTGAATGTGGTAGGATTCTATTTGATATGATTGTATTTGTACAAATTCTCACAAATATTGGATATGAACACATACGTATCCCATATGTATCCAGTAATATATCTGTTCCAAAAGCATCAAATCTGCCCTGAATCCACTTTGAATCTACTCTCAATCCATGTCAAATGCACTCTGGATACGTTGCAGATGTGACTGGTGCTGCCGTTTTCCCACCTCCCTGCTTCACAAATGTTCCGAAACATTTGTATCAATACAGGTGTCAATGTACGAATGGTGTAACGTTACATTGGTATCCGAATTTCTGAATTCGTACAAGTATCTGATGTTATGACTATTCGTGCTCACCTCTAGTTGCAATTCTTCTTTCATTGCAGCTGTTAATGGCGCAGGACCCCTGGCTCTCTTTCCAAGTGATTACCCTGAAGAACCATATATTTTGCTTCCCCTATAGATGGCTTGCAAGTTTCTTAAATGGGATTGATTAACTTCTTGACACTCAGTGCCTGACACACCAAGCAAAGCATTTTTGAAGGCAGAGAGAGAAATTCCCAGGCAGGAGAACGGAAAGAAGTAAAAGAAAAGCCCCACAGTGCATACGAATTTGTGATTTTTGAACTGTCATAGACTCTATTCAGCTCTTTGGCGGGAAGGAGATAATCTTAATTTGCGAATTAACAGCCAGCAGTGAAGGCCGGAAGCTGGGGATTTCTCCCGATTGAGAAATGAGTGATGGATCCCTCTAGCCAAGCGGCCTCTTCTATTTGCTCCTGAGAATAAGGGCAGAACTGCCTGTGGCCTTCAGTGTTTCCCTCCCAGATGTGTTTTACTTTCTAATAAGCTATTGCTTTCTCCACACCTGCTGCTGGGAGGTATTTTCACACCAAGCTGGAAAGTGTTGATGGCTTCATTGAATGGTCTGTGGAGGTGGCTGGAGGTGTCTGATAGTTAGGAAGACATCACTCTGCAAGCGGCACTCATTGTGACCATGCAGATGTTTCCAGCTCAGTTCTGAGCACTGCATGTCAGTGAGGACCTGGTCCTGAGTGTAAGGAGAGCAGCAAAGATGGTTGAAAGGGCTGGGAAGTGAGGGGGCGTCTGGATTTTGCGCTTGTGGCAGTTTTCGCCCCTTGGGAATGTAGGTAGACATGGTCCTTGCCAGGGAAGTGAGTGAATATTTGTAACATTCATTGTTTGCATTGATTCGGATGGATTCGGATAGTCAAGCACAAATTGAATGTTACGACATTTGTACATTAACACTTGTATGAATAAGAATGTTTTGGACGTTTGTATGAATAGTTTGTACATCGGTTAAACTGGGGATACGTATTGATACATATGTGTTTGCATAGGATACATATCCAATAATAATGTATTTGTATAGGATCAGAATGCAGGATCCATATCCAAGATCCATATGTAAGATCCACATGCATTTATATTGGATATTTGTACTAATTTGAATGAATACATTCGTATCAAATAGAATCTTACCACATTCAAAGGGGATCTATTGAATGAATACAAATTTTCTAACATCTGATTCATTACAAACCGAATGCCGAAAACCCATCCGAGCACATCGCTGGCCCTTGCCCTAACAAGCCATGAAACCACACTGATTGCTACGGTTCACTGTCATAAATCTTGAGAGCATCTCAGCCTACAGATGTGCAAAGTTCGATTTGTGGTTGAAAATTCAACCAGATGGTCCGTGTTCAAAGCTGTTCGCATCAAACCAAACATGTGGCATTTTTTTCCATTAAAAAAGCGCCTTTCAAAGGGAAAACTCCAACAAAGGTGAACTGTTCAAATATCCGCATTTGTGGGAGGGGGGATCTTTGGATATTCGGACAGCCAGATGTTCACTTTGATTTGAACATTTACAAACTAGCCAGTTTGCTGGGTACCATTGCTCAAACAAACCAGTTTGGTGCCTCTCTAAGCCAGGACTCTGTGCCCTTTAAGCAATCCTTTGGCGCTCTTGAATCTCTGCCAGATTCTAAACTGGAGCAATTCTTTAGAGGTTGCCATTGATCGCTGGCCCCTATTTATTAGTGAAGAAGAGAAGAAGAGATAAATAATCTTGAGATGGAATAATTGCAGATTATTTGTGACATCATCCAGGGAGCCATTTCCTCCAGCCCCAGGAGGCCATCACGCCTCCTTCTTTATTAATCAGAGATAAGTCTAAATTGCAGGGAGATCGGTGGCTGTGTCAGAATTGATTGTTAATTGTTCCATTTGAAGATTATTTATTTGTCTCCCTCAAGATTGTTCTCTCCTCCCTCAATCCGTTGCTTTTCAGCACTCATCGATAAAACTGGAAATATGCCTAATTTATCTTTAAGAGAGTGCTCTGCCTTGGAGGAGATGCCATCATTCACAGTTATGAACTGACAAGAAGATGGGGGGACATTTTGCAAAGCTTTGTTGCCTTTTCTGTGTCCAGAGAAACATCTGGAGCAAATTTAGGAAGGCAAGTAGCTTTGCTGATGTTCTTCCAGAGCCCTTTCGACTGAAGGACTTCGGCACAGGAGTGGAGTATGGATTGGCGGCGGGGCGGAATGCAAACAGGAAACTACCCTGTGGAGGGTCACGGCTGCGCGGTCTCAGATCCGGTAGTGGCAGACCCGAAGAGTGCAAATTTGGAAACTCACCCAGTGTCGCATGCCAGCTTGTGGGAATCATCAGAGATCCCCACAGTAGGGATGGGCACAAATGGTTTTTGGGCATTGGGTTCGTAATGAATCCGATGGTAGAAAAATTGTATTTGTTCGAATAGATCTCCTTCGAATGCGGTAGGATTCTATTTAATACTAATGTATGTGTATAGATTCATGCGAATATCCAATGCGAATGCATATGGATCTTGCATACGGATCCTGCCTTAGGATCTTGCACACAAATCCTATACAAATGCATACATATGGATATGTATCCTATTCCCACACATACGTATTGAAACGTATCCAATACGCACCTCCAGTTTAACGAATGTACTAACTATTGTATGAATGTTAATGTGCAAATGCCATGAATATTCGTGCACCCCTGCCCCACAGTGCTGGCAATTTGCTGGTCTGTCTTTAGACTTCAAAACTGGCAAAGTCAGAATTGGCAGGGCAACGTTTTATGCTCCCATTTATATCCTGCCCTGGACCCCAAGTAGGGATGGGCACGAATATTCATAGCATTGGATATTTGTATGAATTCATACGAATTTGGAAATTCTTATATGAATTGAATTCATATGTTGACATTTGATTTGTACAAAAGCTTCAGAACGTTCATGAACCGCTGAGGTGGGAAAGTGGCTGCGCCACTCACACTTGCAACAGATCCAGAGTTCATTTGATGTGGATTGAGAGTGGATTCAAAGTGGATTCAGGGCAGATTTGATGCTTTTAGAGCAGATATGTTGCAGGATACATATCAGATACATATCACATAGGATATGCATGGATATGTATGGGATATGTATGGGATATGTATGGTATAAGTATCTGTTCATATCATATATTTGTACAAATTCATACAAATTCATTCATATCAAATAGAATCCCACCACATCCGAGGGGGATCTATTTGAACAAATACAAATTTTCTTACATTCAATTTGATATGAATTGAATGCAAAAAAATAAAAATAAAATTGTGCACATCCCTAACTCCAAGGTCTCAGGGCAGGTTACTGTAAAAACAATAAAAGCAAAGTTACAAAGAAACTGCTAAAAAAACTTAATAGTTCCTGAAAGAAGGAGGGAAACCTGTTCCATTAACTGAGGGCCAAGGTGAAGAGGGGACAGCAATGCATCTGGGTAGTTTTAAGAAAAGATTGGAGGACAGGGATATCAACAGCTACTGGAATGGATGCCCAGGTACGACCTCCAGGAAGGAGAGACAAGCAGCATGCCTCTCAAGGACATTTGCAAGGAACTGAGGTCAGGTAGTGGACCAATGGGTGTGATGGATGCTGGACTAGATGGTCTGTGGCCTGATCCAGCAGGGCTCCTCTTAATTCAAGGAGGACAAGTGTATCAACAGCTACCAGAGCTAACCTGAACATTACGCTGAGGCAGGCAGCCTCCAGTTTATCACTTTCCAGCTTTCCTCTTTGTTCTTCTCTCTCAACATCTGGGTCCTCATGGCTGCCAAACAGCCTCCTACCCTGATGATCTGAGACTGCTCTTCCCTCTAGGTGTGCCTGGCTCTTCTGGCATCTCATTAGCTCAGGTCTCAATGCCTTTCTTGGTGAGCAAACCACCAGGATCGTTAGTAATGGGCCTGTAAATAGCTTGACCTTCTCAGCTTCCGCGAGGACTGAGGGACACCAGCGAAACTCAATGACCGGAATATGACGCCTATTAAGTTTGGACGCTTAATGACCAATTCATCTTTGGCTGGACAGGCTGCCAAATAGAGGGGTCACTTAGTGACTGCAGCCCCAGCAAGGATACGTCTTCTATGGCCTTGGTAGCTCTAGCAGAAACGCTGGACTTTTGTACCCTAAGCATGGAAGGAGCTGGGGAAAAAGGAAACTATGTGCAGCTGTCCGTAGAGCTTTCATTAATATGAGCTGCACCAAAGGACAGGTGGAAATTTAGGAGTGGAACTGGAATTGCACGAATATTCAATATATTCGGTATCCATATGAATTCATACGAATTCAGACATTCGTATATGAATAGAATGTCCAGACATTTGTACATTAGTATTTGTGCAAAGATGAATATTTTGAGTTATTTGTATGAATAATGTGGACATTTGTAGGTGTGCTGATACCTTTGCATCGTGCATGTCCGTGTGCATCCGTATGGATACCTACAGGATGACAACGGGATGCGTACGGGATGCGTACGGGATGCGTATGAGATTTGTATCATTGGATATGTATCGAATATTCATACAAATAGATAAGGATGCATTCGTATAAGTTCAAATGTCCAGACATTCATTTTTCTTTATTCATACACATTTGGATTTTTGAATATTTGACTCATTACAAATCAAATGTCGAAAATTGCATTCATACACAGCCCGAAATTGCTCTCAACACTTTCCCATAATAAACTCATGCAGTCTGCATGGAAAACAAAGGCAGATCACTGTCTCCTGTCCAGAAGGTTCTGTCTGGCCTCACATTGGCTTTTCCATCTCCTCTTTGCTTCCTCTCACTTGTACACAAAGGTGGCCTATAAATGTTATTAAACTTAAACCTAGGCTGTGATCACACTTAAGGTTTCATCCAGCTTCAGTCCGCTTTCAAAGTGACCAGCTGCTTTCTTTCAGTGTTAAATAACTCAGAAAATTCCCCCTTGGGATAGATAATGTGGAAAGAAAATTATTGGCCGCTTTGCTGATGTGTTCTCCTGCTCTGATGCTGGACTGAAGCTGGATTAAACCTTAAAGTGACCACAGCCTACTAGTCAAAGCTGGGTATGAGATCCACCATCAAAAGGTTGAGCGCAACCATGGGCAAACAGTTCTGGTCAAGACAGAGCCTGGAAGAGCAGGGGAGGCATCAGGACCCTGGACAGAGCACAGTGGGCGTGCAGGGAGCCTGAACCTCCTACAAGAGGTGAAGCCGCATTTTGGGCAGAGGCTGCCGGAGGTCAGGCAGATTCTGAGGAGATCTGTTCCAGTTCCTCAGTGATTCTGCAAGTCTCCTTGTCCTACACAGGCAGAAGGTGGGAGGACAGATGTTCAGGTAGTACTGCAAGCAAAGACATTCAAAGTATTCCTTCCTCAGCCCCACAGACCTCGTTGGGCCAAAAAGTAGCAGGGGCATCTAGGTCCTTAACATAATCAAGGATGGAAAACAAACCTCAGTGGTTGAAGTGGGTGCGGGTGAAGGCACCACGGGAAAAGATTTCCAGCCTGGAAAGAGCCAAGCAATGAAAGCAATGAAAAATGTCTGATGTTATCTCCTTTGCTTCAGGTCTTCAAGCAGAGGCTGGACAGACATTTGCCTGGGATGGTTTGGGAAATGCTGCATTGAGCAGGGGGTTGGACTGGATGACCCTCGAGGTCCCTTCCAACTCTATGATTCTGTGATTCTATGATTATAGTCAGACCATTTCCTGCAGGGTTATGTCAACACCATAGAAGGGGTGTGTCTGTGGAAGTCCAACCCCTTGCCTATGTCCACTGAACAAAAGGACACCTAGAGAACTGTGGCAGGTCACAGCCTATCCCAGCCCTTCATTCCTGGCTTCAGCTATGAGGACTGTAGAAGAAGAAAGAGAGTTGGCTTTTCTGCCCCACTTTCCTCACCCATTTAAGGGGACTCAAAGTGGCTAACAAAGCTTCTGTTCTTCTCCCAACAACTGAACACTCTGTGAAATGGGTGGGGTTGTGAGAGCCCAGAAGAAAGCTGTGACTAGCCTAAGATCTCCCAGCAACCTAACCACTATGCCAAACTGGCTCACTGTAGAAACACCCTTGGCAGAAAAGGATGCTTTGGTAACTGTTAGGTAGACACTTCCAGAGCATAATTATGGAGTCAAAGCTTCTACAAAAGTAGCACCATCCAGATTGAGAGCTTTTCAAGATCTTGCTCCGCGTTTGTGGAATAGTCTTCCTCTTGCACTTCGTCAAGAGGAGGATTTGCTTCGTTTTCGAAAAGCGCTGAAAACTTATCTTTTCAATTCTTCAGTCTGAAGCCAGTTTATTGGCCGATGGCAGATGGTGTTATGGCATATGTTCAGTTTCATAAGCTAACTGCCGGCTGATGGTTTTGCTCTCTTTGAATTTCAGTTGGAGGTATTTATCTTATCCTATTTTGTATTTCTATGGGGGGTATTGTTGGGTGTATTGTCTGTTATGTATTGTTTATTTTAGATTATATTTGTTTTGTTGTTATGCCCTTTGGTGAAAGGGGCACTATAAATAAACGTTTTATTATTATTATTATTATTATAAAGTCACATGAGGACCAACATTCAACACAATTTGTACCTTCGTGTTGAGCCTGCAACGTCTGGGCATCTTCGGCCTTTAAGAAAGGACCTGATTGAAGAATATCAGATGATGTGTAGTGTGGGAAGGGTGGAGAGAGAAAATTTCTTATTCTCTCTCACACAACACTAGAACCAGGGGACATCTATGAAGCTGATGGGAGGAGAGTCACTTCAGACAAGGGGAAGGATTTCCTCAGTCAGAAGGTGATCGATCTATGGAATTCGCTGCCAGACGAGATGGTAACGGTGACCAGCCTGGATGGCTTTAAGAAAGGATTAGAGAAATTCATAGGGGCAGGTGTATCAATGGCTACTAGAATGGATGCCTCAAAACTGCCTCCAGAGGCCTAAGTGCGCATAGGCCTCAGGTTGAGAGACAGGCAGGAGGCCTCTAAGGGCCATTTGGGGAGTGAAGAGCAGCTGAAGGTTTTGCAGTTCAGGAGACACCTCATGCAACAATGGTCTCCAGTGCTGGAGGGAAAATACAAGGAACATTATGGCCCCGCCCCCATGCCGAAAGGATCTGGACTGAGCAAATAACATTTCTAGAATCTCCAAGGGCAGGGAAGGAGGACACACACACCCCAACCCTTGCATACTATTTCTAAGAGAAGTTACATCAGGAAGAGAGCCTTTGAGTAGGGATGCGAACAAACGTTTGGGGTTTTTTTGTATTCAATTTGTATCAAACTGAATTCAAGAAAATTTGTAATTCGTTCAAATAGATCCCCTTCCAATGTCGTAGGATTTGAATGTGGTACGAATGTTCAATCCCATATGAATGCATACAAATCCCATACGTATCCCATACATAGCCCATATGAATCCCATACAACTCCCATACGGAGGTTCATTCAAATGTATCTAAACATTTGATTTGAATACGAATGTCCAAATTCGTACAAATTTGTGTGAATATTCGTGCACGTCCCTATGACGCTCACTTTGAGTCAGTTTGGTCTTGTGGTCAGAGTGTTGGATCTTGCAGTCACGGGGTTTGGTTCCCCTCTCCTTCCCTGAGCCAGCTGGGTGACCTTGGGCTAGTCACAGCTCTCACAGCCTCACCCACCTCACAGGGTGTTCTGTTGTGGGGAGAATAATGGAAAGCTTTGTCAGCCACTTTGAGTCCCCGTAAACTGACAAAAAAGCAAGTAGAAAAGCCCACTCCTCTTCTTCTTCTGTATATCTGCCACCAACCGAATACCAGTCTGTGCACAGGACTAAATAAGGGATGGTGGAGGAGGTATGATATTCCACATTATCGCTTGCTAGCAACATATCTGGATGTCATCTGGAGGTGGCCTAAGATTGTCTGAAATTGAGGAGGGGAAGCTGTTTCCTTAGCCAAAGCCCAGGGTAAATAGTCCCGTCTTCATTTCTTTCCTAAACGTGCAAAGCGAAGATGCCTGTTGCACCTCAGGGGGGGAGGGGGAACCATTCCTTAGTCTGGGGCCACCTTTGAGAAGGCCACATCCCAGGTGCCCACCCCTTTAATTACCAAAGGTTGTGATGCAACCAGGAGAGCTACGTGGATTTTGGGATCTCTGATGGCTTCCTTTGTGGCATCTAGTTCTGTGATTTTGCTTGGATCATTTTCACCTTGATCATTTTTTTTCTTTCCAAGCAGGTTCGTTTCCTGAACAGCCCTTACCTGAACTTGTTTGACTAAAACCAGATGCTTTTTAACCCACCTCAGCTCCACAGCGGACTCGATGGCCCCTGCTTTGCATGATAACAAGGAGGTAAACCTTGATCTTTCTGACTCGTCTCGCTGACACTTTCTAAAGTCTTCCAGGAAGCCACAGACACGAGATCAAAGCAGCTTATCAGAAGTCCTCAAGTACTTTGCACATTAATTAAGATAAATGTGACGTGTGAACAGCCGAGTAGCTTAGATCTAAAATTCCGACAGAAAGCTTGACAGCAGATGCCAAGCTCAGAGTTTACAACTGTAGCACAATAATGAAGATTTAATTCTACTGTTAAGTTCTCAAAGCCCTACATTAAACGTCTTAATGGTTTTGTTCTTAGCAAGTATTTAGGGACAGGGCTTGCATAAATGAAGATGTTAAAATATTTAGATCCTGCATGTCATGACTTTCCTTTGCTTATGTCAAGGAGCAGAGAGATCATAGGAGTAACAATTGTATGGTTAAGCCAGAAGACAAATGCGAATTACTCCAGCTGTTGTTAACTGGAGGAAAACCTACCCAAATTGCTGCTGAATTCAAATCTTGCCTCATTCTTTCCTACCATTCTCTTCATAAATCTTTTTTTGGTTTTGTTTTCTTAAATTAATCTTCTCTCAACATTTGCAGAGAAATTGTGTGCTTGACATAAGAAGATTTTGCTGATTTCAACAGCGTCACAGAGAAGTTGCAGTGTTTTTTTAAAAGTCTAATGAGAAGCAGCAACTGTTTCTCAGGCTTCACTGGCTGACACATAGAATCTGTGAATGAACAGATGACAAACAGCTTCATTTTGTATGTTTTATCCTACCTGCACCCATCCATTCATTCTATGCCCTCATCAAACAGGAACATTCTCAACGCGCCACCTTAGAATGTGAACTCAGAATTCAAAATAAATTTGAACATAAATGCTTTAGTTCCAGATATGATTTTCACACAAATGTCTGAATCAGGGATGCTCATGATTATTCATCACATTCAAGGTTCATGAAATTCGTACGTATTTGGACATTTGAATTTGAATTGAATGTTGGCACATTTGAAGGTTGACATCCAAATTCGGATCAAATGTTTGGATACATTGAGATGAAGCTTCGTTATGGATGCATATGGGATTTGTATAGGATTTGTATGCAATACATATGCAATTCGTATCTAACATTCTATACTGAATTTATGTGGAACATTCATATCAATTTCAAATCAGACCACATCTGAAGGGATTTATTCAAATGAATACAAATTTTCTTGCACTCGATTTGATACAAATAGAAAATTAAAATTAAAAAATCCTGCATATCCCTCGTTTGAATTCAAGGGAGGAGCCCTCTCCCCCAAAAAAGCAGGCTTGAAATTTCCCAAAATTTCCTTTCAGCTTTAATTGAAAATATCTAGTATGTGAGAGATAGAAAGAGGACTAGCCAAGAAACCTCCGTATGTGGGTGTAGACCGGTGGTCCCCAACCTTTTTTGCATCAGGGACCGGCTTCAAGCAAGACTGTTTTTCCGTGGCCCAGCAGGGTGGGGTGGGGCGGGGCTCTCACTGGTATGCCCCGCGTAATGTCCTCTGCCGGGAGCCATGTCTACTGAGGCCAGCCCACTTCCCCAGCCCGTCACGCCCCGCATAATGTCCTTTGCTGGGAGCCATGTCTACTGAGGCCAGCCCACTTCCCCAGCCCGTCACGCCCCGCATAATGTCCTCTGCCGGGAGCCATGTCTACTGAGGCCAGCCCACTTCCCCAGCCCGTCACGCCCCGCGTAATGTCCTCTGCCGGGAGCCACGTCTACTGAGGCCAGCCCACTTCCCCAGCCCGTCACGCCCCGCGTAATGTCCTCTGCCGGGAGCCACGTCTACTGAGGCCAGCCCACTTCCCCAGCCCGTCACGCCCCGCGTAATGTTCTCTGCCGGGAGCCATGTCTACTGAGGCCAGCCCACTTCCCCAGCCCGTCACACCCCGCATAATGTCCTCTGCCGGGAGCCATGTCTACTGAGGCCAGCCCACTTCCCCAGCCCGTCACGCCCTGCGTAATGTTCTCTGCTGGGAGCCATGTCTACTGAGGCCAGCCCACTTCCCCAGCCCCTCACGCCCTGCGTAATGTCCTCTGCCGGGAGCCATGTCTACTGAGGCCAGCCCACTTCCCCAGCCCCTCACGCCCTGCGTAATGTCCTCTGCCGGGAGCCACGTCTACTGAGGCCAGCCCACTTCCCCAGCCCGTCACGCCCCGCGTAATGTCCTCTGCCGGGAGCCACGTCTACTGAGGCCAGCCCACTTCCCCAGCCCGTCACGCCCCGCGTAATGTTCTCTGCCGGGAGCCATGTCTACTGAGGCCAGCCCACTTCCCCAGCCCGTCACGCCCCGCATAATGTCCTCTGCCGGGAGCCATGTCTACTGAGGCCAGCCCACTTCCCCAGCCCCTCACGCCCTGCGTAATGTCCTCTGCCGGGAGCCATGTCTACTGAGGCCAGCCCACTTCCCCAGCCCGTCACGCCCCGCATAATGTTCTCTGCCGGGAGCCATGTCTACTGAGGCCAGCCCACTTCCCCAGCCCCTCACGCCCTGCGTAATGTCCTCTGCCGGGAGCCATGTCTACTGAGGCCAGCCCACTTCCCCAGCCCGTCACGCCCTGCGTAATGTTCTCTGCCGGGAGCCATGTCTACTGAGGCCAGCCCACTTCCCCAGCCCCTCACGCCCCGCGTAATGTCCTCTGCCGGGAGCCATGTCTACTGAGGCCAGCCCACTTCCCCAGCCCCTCACGCCCCGCGTAATGTCCTCTGCCGGGAGCCATGTCTACTGAGGCCAGCCCACTTCCCCAGCCCGTCACGCCCCGCGTAATGTTCTCTGCCGGGAGCCATGTCTACTGAGGCCAGCCCACTTCCCCAGCCCGTCACGCCCCGCGTAATGTTCTCTGCCGGGAGCCATGTCTACTGAGGCCAGCCCACTTCCCCAGCCCGTCACGCCCCGCATAATGTCCTCTGCCGGGAGCCATGTCTACTGAGGCCAGCCCACTTCCCCAGCCCGTCACGCCCCGCGTAATGTCCTCTGCCGGGAGCCATGTCTACTGAGGCCAGCCCACTTCCCCAGCCCGTCACACCCCGCGTAATGTCCTCTGCCGGGAGCCATGTCTACTGAGGCCAGCCCACTTCCTCAGCCCGTCACGCCCCGCATAATGTTCTCTGCCGGGAGCCATGTCTACTGAGGCCAGCCCACTTCCCCAGCCCGTCACGCCCTGCGTAATGTTCTCTGCTGGGAGCCGTGACATTTATGTCACGGGTCCCAGCAGAGAACTTTATGCAGGGCATGACAGGGTGGGGAAGCAGGCTGCCTCCACCCCACACAGTGTGCTCTAAGCCACCACAAAGCAGACCACACTGTCAGTTTTTAGTGCCGGTCTGTGGCGCTGCTGTGGACTGGCAAAAAAACTCCAACAGCCTGGTCCTGGTCTGCGGACCGGTGGTTGGGGACCGCTGCTGTAGATGGTGTTTAAGAGTGGACCTGATTGAAGGATACAAAATCTTGCATGATATGGAAAAGGTGGACAGATAAAATTTCTTTTCCCTATCACACAACACTAGAACCAGGGGGCATCTACGAAGCTGATGGGTAGGCGAGTCAGGTCAAAGAAGGGGAAGGATTTCTTCACCCAGAGGGTCATCAGTCAATGGAATTTGCTGCTGGAAGGGCCTGCATGGCTTTAAGAAATGGTTAGACAAATTCATGGAGGACAAGTGTATCAATGGCTTCTAGAACGGATGCCCTGGTACATCCTCCAGGCTGGGGAGATAGTCATGGGGCCTCTAAAGGCCATTTGCTGGGATTGAGAGCAGGTGAATGTCTTGCCTTTGTCTTCTGCTTGATCTGCCCATAAAGGACTGGTGGGCCACTCTGTGAGATAGGATGCTGGACTAGATGGGCTGTGACCTGATCCAGCAGGGCTCCTCTTAGGCTCTTATGTTCAGCTTAATTGTCATTGGCTGTCGACTCCCAGCATCTCTCCTGAGACCAGAAAGAGTTGGACATAAATGCTATGAATATTTGGTGTTTGTTCTGTCCGCTTAACATAAAAAAGAATTAAAAATTGAGCAAGAGGATATTTTTAGACGCAGCTCTTGCGGCCTAGGAATCTGGCTTGCTTGTTGCTTTGCAGTGGCAGCAAGGATTAGAGAGCAAATTATAACTCTCTTCTCCATTAGGGCAATGCAATAGAGGCTTCCTCCACCGTGCCTCATCCCATATCATCAATTATTTAGGGTTCTTGCTCTGTCTCCTGCCCTTGGTTTGAGCCTGTAGTGGATTTTGATTAGGGACGTGAGCCAGAAATGTGAGTCCCATGTGAATTTGAATTTTAAGAAGAGAAAGGAAGAAATTCAGCATTCTGGCAGAGTCCAAAGGAACTCCACTTGAAAGCGAATTCTGGGCTCATTCAAGTACATGAACTAATGGATGCAGCTTCACTGATCATGTCCCTCTTTCAGAGCGCTTTGCTGTATACCATCACTTCTGTCTTTATAGCATATGTAATCACTATGTTCTTGTGCAAGGTGTCCTAGAGCATAGCAGCAGCCCTCAGCAGTGAGGAAAGGACCTCAGAAATTGTGTCTCTATGGAGTTTCTGCATATGAATAGAAAAACAAATTTCAAATTAAAAACATGTGTACTCAAGGGGAAGAAGGCTGCTCTCCAGAGACCAAACCAAAGGAAAGGTAGCAGAAGTTTGGTAGAGGAATTTGGAGGAATAATTGCTGCTGCTCTGCTAAGCTTGTGGAGAGGATCTTCTGGCTTCGAGAGAGTTTGGCCATTTCTGCATTCACCTTGCTTGGAGGAGAAGGAGGAGGAGGAGAAGTAGTAGTAGTAGTAGAAGAAGAGTTGGCTTTACTACCCTGCTTTTCTCACCTATTTAAGGGGACTCAAAGTGGCTGACAAAGCTTTCTGTTCTTCTTGCTACAACAGAACACCCTGTGAGGTAGGTGGGGCTGTGAGAGCTCAGAAGAGAGCAGTGAGTAGCCCGAGGTCACCCAACTGGCTTCGTGGAAGAGTACAGAATCAAACCTGGAATTCCCAGATTAGACTCCAGCTCCCTAACCACTAGTCCAAACTATTCTGTTCCAGTCTGTTCTGGACCAAGCACATCAGGTTCCATCTGCACCACAGATGCCATCCATCCCAGATCAACAGCAGAAGCAATGCGGAGGTGCCATAGTTGTTCTCAGTGGTGGTTGGTGGACTTCAGGGCTGGGTGTTCACAGGAAAGGTGGGGGCCATGGGGGCAGGGCCACTGTGATCACAGGGTGGGGCCACTGAGGTCGCAAGGCAGGGCCACCAAGGTCACATCCGGGGCCACTGAGGTCATGGGGGCAGGGCCACTGAGGTCACGGGGTGGGGTCCAGGGTGGAGAGAGATAAAGAACAAAATAAAGAAAATAATTTATGCACGGAACTGAACTCTACTCATGGAATGAACAATCATATGAACCTGCTTTTTCTACACGCATGTCCACACTCACATATTGGCTTATCTAAGTACCATAGGATTCGCAGCAGAAAAACTGCTAGTGAAAGAATTACAAATCAGGCCATAGCCAATTTAGTCCATCATCTTTCCTCACCCATTACTCACTGTGATGACTGCTTAGATCAGTAGTTAAAGTTGGCAGCAAGCAATACAAAGCATAAGGAAACTTAAAGCCCAGGTTGGGTTGACTGCAACCACAGATGCTTGAAAATAAGCTGTGATGTAGTAACCGCAAAGGTTTGCACAGGTTTTCCCCTGGCTTCAGCCTTCCATTTCTCAAGCCTCAGAGTAAAAAGAATCTTCCTGCTCCCATAGCTTGCAGAACACACCTGGCACTAGCAGGGTGCTGGACTCTTAGCCTTGGGGCATAATGGCTCCCCGGCCGCATGGCATCCGTCTTCTCTTCCTGTTTGAGGATCCTCCCCACCTCCTGCCACAGGATATGACATCAGAAGGACTTCTGACCTGCTCATCTGACACAGCTCCACCTATCGCCTCCCTGGATTTTCTCCTGAGGCCACTTCCTTCCCCGTCTTCTTGTGGCGGTTATTTAAAGCTCTGCAGAGAAATCTCTCTCTTCCAGCTGATCTCTGCGTCATGCCTCTTCTCTCCGCCTTCCCCATTTTCTAGCTCTCAGGGTTAGGCCAGACACATGGGCTTGATCCCTGGTTACCTGGGCCAGTCAGATAACTGGAATACTTTCGTAACAGCTGGCGTTCAGGAGCTGCAGCAATCCGCTGTCGCTCCCCATTTCCCCGAGCCCTCGCATTTCGTGGCGTAAGCCGGATATGACACACCGTTAGGCTGCATTCACTCCTGAGTTTTAATCCAATTTGAGACCACTTTCCAAGTGGGAGAATACACCACCAAAGTGAATAATCGTTTTCTGTCCTCTTTATCTAATCCAAAGATGGCTTTTCCAGGTTAGATAATGCAGAAAGAAAACATCTTGAGACTTTGCTGACGTATTATCTCACTCTGAAAGTGCACTGAAGCAGGATTAAAACTTAAGTGTGAATGCAGCTCCAGATGCATATAAGCAACAAGTAACTTCTAACTTCTTAAATAGACAGAAAACCACCCACAAGCAGGCACCGCAACAAAGCAAACTTGAACTTTAACAATGCAAAATGTACTACCCTTCAGGATACATAGTTAATAAAGATATTACACGCCACCAGCCAAAATTAGACACCATGTAGTCCAACATCAAAGAAGAAGAGTTAGATTTTCTATCCCACTCTTCTCACCCATTTAAAAGGACTCAAAGCAGCTGACAAACCTTCTGTTCTTCTCCCCACAAGAGAACATCCTGTAAGGTTAGTGAGGCTGTGAGAGCTCTTATGCTCTTCTGTTATGTTCCTTGATTATTTTAGTCACCCTCTTCTAACTCTGTAATCTAGGCCTGTGTCACGATGCCCAGCGTTCCAGTTAGTGCCTGCCCTCTCTGGGAGTAGCTTGGCCCTGTTTGGATGCTGGGTTCGTGCAACGGCCAAGTGAATACTACAGTGTGGACACAAAACACTGGTAGCAAGCGTTTCAACAGTAAACAAAAACAAGTTTATTATTATACACAAGCAATACTATAAATGAAAAATAAGGTTCAGGTATTTGTTGAATTAACTCAGGTTTAACTCAGTAAGTCTCTTAAGGCTAGGAGCTACCCCTTTCTCTAAAGGAAAATAGTTCCCCTTTTAAAAGACAAACCTCTCCACGTTCCTCTCCCTCTGGCTTGCTTCTGCCTCAGCTCAAGCCAAGCCAGTGTACCCAAACGTGGCCCTAGATGATCACAAGGCCCAGTCCGTCCTTGCTTGTCCGATCATCCAGCCTTGGATAGTTGCTAGTGAATTCTCCCTCAGAGCCACAATCCACCCGATTGCCTCCTTCAGAAATCACTCAGCCCAAAAGACCACTGGTCAGCTACTGGTTCCAGCTCCCTCAGGATCAGCTCCTCTGTTCCCTTCAGCCTCAGTCCCAGCACGAAGACCCCTGGTCAACTACTGGTCTGGCTCCTTCAGGTTCAGCTCTTCTTCTCCTTTCAGCTCTTGTCCCAGCATGAAGACATTCTCTGCTGTACTCTGTGTTCCTTTATACACATCCCCCTGACCCTGATTGGCTCTAGCCGCAATAAAATGCTGCTGGAGACTCTTAACAGAGGTTGCTGTCCCTCCAGCCTGATTGGTGGGAACTCCTTCCCTAGCCCCTCCAGTACTCAGATCCCCGGACAGCTTTTCCCTCCAAAACCTTACTCCAGCCAATCACTGCAACAGGGCCCGCACAGGATTTCCCGCTCTTTTTGCAGCCCAAATCCCAGGGTTTGCAACAAACTGTTCGCAACAAGGCTGGCTTTTGCAGCTTGCAAGAAGCCTGCAATGCCAGAAAGCAAAGCAGTTTGCAGCCTGTACCCCTGAAACCGTCACAACCCCTCCCTTCCCCAAAAAAGACAAATGTACCTGGGGCACAACTGTCCCATGGACATTTGTCTCCCTAGGAGGAGTGTAACTTTATATACTAACTATCTAATAAACACACTCTATAAAAGTCCGAAGTCTCTGTAAAAGAATTTCCTTAACTAACTATATACAACTAAACACATTTCCCAAAGTCACTCAAATAGTCCACTGAGTCCAAAATCAGTCTGGTTCTTTGCTGGTCCCATCTGGCAGTGGTCCTGCTGTCGGATCCAGCTCCTTGCTGACCCAGTTGCCTGGAAATGCCTTCATGTTGGTCTCCCCGGTCTCGGCGTAGGATGCTCTAGTCCTTGGCCCTTCCGACCTGGCACCAGCTTCCTGGATCCCTTCCAGTGATGACCGCAACTCGACACTCAGATGGATCACCCACAGAAGAATTTGGAGTCCCAGGCTCCTTAGGACTCCTTTTGCTAAGCATGCAATTCCAGTTGTCAGCATTTTCAGTCTTTTAAACTGCATTTCCCTTTCTGCCCGTTCCATTTCCATTTTTTTTATCTCTCGCTCATACTCAAGCTTAAGTATGAGCTCAGCGAGCCCTCTGTCCTGTGCCACTCCTGGCACGGCTTCAAGAGTCCCTGGGCCTGCACCCACACTTGGCTCTGGGGTTGAAACCTCCTGTTCCACCACAGACTCCATAATAGCTTTCCTTGGTTTGGCTCTGGGACCCTTGCCACTAACACGCCTAGCTGGCAGTCCCCCTGGACCCTTTGGAACAGCTTTAGCCCCTCTCCTAGTTAGCATCAAGTGTGGGACTCCCCACCACTTGATCTACCGTGCTGGCTGCTGCTATTTGTAGCCAACACTCAGGGAACGTAATTCCCTCCCTGGTTCCGTACTTTACCCAGGCAGTTTACCTCCGGAACCAGGCTTATTTGGGTGTAGCCACGTGGTTCAGCATCCGGCTGGTGACCGTACTCTTTACCTTAAGCAATTACCTCCGGTCACCAAGCCTACTGACCCCACTTCACTGTGACTAGGCTCACCCAACTGCTAGGGCTCACAGCACAACAGGTCCTTACAAAGTACCCAAAGCCTTTACCTCAGGACCTGTGCCTGTTTCACCCGTGCCTACTAGCCCTCCCTGATGTCTAGCACACACACACTTCAGGGATGGAGGAGTTCTGACCCACAGGCACTACCGTAGGGCTCTGTGTCCAGACACCAGACTCATTCAAAAAGGAGCCAAACTCTGGCTGCCCTTCTCAATCACACACAGTATTGCTTGCTACTGCAGTATTCTGGCCAAAGCGGACTGAATCAAGATTCGTCCCGAGCTGCCACCAAATTGCCACGATGCCCAGCGTTCCAGTTAGTGCCTGCCCTCTCTGGGAGTAGCTTGGCCCTGTTTGGATGCTGGGTTCGTGCAACGGCCAAGTGAATACTACAGAGTGGACACAAAACACTGGTAGCAAGCGTTTCAACAGTAAACAAAAACAAGTTTATTATTATACACAAGCAATACTATAAATGAAAAATAAGGTTCAGGTATTTGTTGAATTAACTCAGGTTTAACTCAGTAAGTCTCTTAAGGCTAGGAGCTACCCCTTTCTCTAAAGGAAAATAGTTCCCCTTTTAAAAGACAAACCTCTCCACGTTCCTCTCCCTCTGGCTTGCTTCTGCCTCAGCTCAAGCCAAGCCAGTGTACCCAAACGTGGCCCTAGATGATCACAAGGCCCAGTCCGTCCTTGCTTGTCCGATCATCCAGCCTTGGATAGTTGCTAGTGAATTCTCCCTCAGAGCCACAATCCACCCGATTGCCTCCTTCAGAAATCACTCAGCCCAAAAGACCACTGGTCAGCTACTGGTTCCAGCTCCCTCAGGATCAGCTCCTCTGTTCCCTTCAGCCTCAGTCCCAGCACGAAGACCCCTGGTCAACTACTGGTCTGGCTCCTTCAGGTTCAGCTCTTCTTCTCCTTTCAGCTCTTGTCCCAGCATGAAGACATTCTCTGCTGTACTCTGTGTTCCTTTATACACATCCCCCTGACCCTGATTGGCTCTAGCCGCAATAAAATGCTGCTGGAGACTCTTAACAGAGGTTGCTGTCCCTCCAGCCTGATTGGTGGGAACTCCTTCCCTAGCCCCTCCAGTACTCAGATCCCCGGACAGCTTTTCCCTCCAAAACCTTACTCCAGCCAATCACTGCAACAGGGCCCGCACAGGATTTCCCGCTCTTTTTGCAGCCCAAATCCCAGGGTTTGCAACAAACTGTTCGCAACAAGGCTGGCTTTTGCAGCTTGCAAGAAGCCTGCAATGCCAGAAAGCAAAGCAGTTTGCAGCCTGTACCCCTGAAACCGTCACAGCCTGCCATAGTCTGCATCAGGAGGAGGAGGAGGAAGAAGAAGAGTTGGCATAACAGACACCCTGTGAGGTAGGTGGGGCCATGAGAGCTCAGAAGAGAGCTGTGACTAGCCCAGAGTCACCCAGCTGGCTTCATGGAGGAGTGTGGAATCAAACCAGGCCTTCCCAGATAAGAGTCCAGCTCCTTAACCACTAGACGTGATAACTAAAACTCTACCCTGTACAGTTAGTATCTGCACCTTCCATTGTGTTCCTTAGGGTGAATTCTCAGGTGACCTTGAACAGAAGTGCAACTTCAGCAGTGTCTCCACGTACCTTTAGATCTCCCTGTTCTGCCCCCAGGCCTCATTTCCTTCTGGCTACTTTGCTTTCTGTCCCTCCAGCCCTAAAGAGGGAAGATAAACGGGGAAATTGTGAACCTTCTCTCAGGGGGAGGATGCCCAGTGGGGAAAAACAATCCCCAAGGAAGGAGGAAATGGAGGTTTCTCCAGGCCC
Source organism: Aspidoscelis tigris stejnegeri (assembly GCA_023333525.1). Lineage (NCBI taxonomy): Eukaryota > Metazoa > Chordata > Lepidosauria > Squamata > Teiidae > Aspidoscelis > Aspidoscelis tigris. Next base: position 1,784,067 of record JALMGA010000007.1, read on the forward strand.
TTTGTGGAGGTGATTTTTTGCATCTGTTTCAAAAGCGATGCCATGAGTAACAAATGGGTTTTTCATAGCAATCATGCCTCACACTGCTTGTTCTTGAGCAGGGGACCTTCCTGTTTCCAGAGGCGAGAGGGATGCTAATTTCAGTTGCCAGGGCTGCCAGCTGTCATTTCAATTTCCCAGAATGCCCTGGACACCGCAGCCTTCCAAGATCCTTCCAGGGGGGAAACAAGAGCCCACAGAAGCAGCTGCCGAAATTGGCTCCACTGGATAATGAAATGGGGGAAGCCTCTTTTGCATGGAAACGAAGAGGGTAATGAAATTCTTGCACACGTCCACCTTGACCTTTCTGCTGCAGCACACGTGTGGCCATTGGGGGGGGGGGAAGTCAACCTGAAGCCAAAGTCAAATTGGAATTAACTTTCCACCCCCATGCACCAGAAGGAAATTCAAGGAGGAGGAAGGGAAGGGGGTGATGAGATTCAGGTTCAGAATTGGGGCTTGACTCAGGTGGCATCCAGAAATGGTGTAAAACCCAGGATTATCCCAGCATCCTGTTGGAATTGTCACATGCATCTATGCCAGTCCCATCATAGCCCCGAGATAGTAGGGTAGAACTCCACAATGATGTTGGCTGTGTCCAGACGTGTCCTGGAGGGAACCAGTGGCCTCCAGGCTGGACTACTGTAATACACCCATTGTGGAGCCAGACTTGAAAGTTGTTTTAAAGCATCAACTGACTCAAAGGCTGTGACTCTCCATTTGGCACAGAGGGAGGCCCTTCGGGATTGCCGTCCCTATGTTCCATTTCCCCCCACCTGACCTCCTGCCACCTTGGCCCTGGTCACACCTATATGAGATGGGATGCCCTGTTCATAATTCAAACTGAGCTCGTACCAGTGCTGTTGACACTTAGATCATTATAGGCTGTTCTCAGGCCATCCTCGCTTTGGACCTCATTGGTCACATCTTCTTCCACGATCAACCTGAGCCTCCTCCATGGAACTCTTGGCTCTCCATCCCTTTGCTGTATCAAATCTCTCCTTTCAGGCATTCAGATTTCTGGATTCGAATGAAAATGAATATCATGAGTTATTTGTGTGAATAATTCAGCTATTTATACCTGTACAGGTGCATACGCATCTTGTACGTACCTGTATGCATCTTGTACACATAAACTGAGGAGAGGGGGAGGTGCTTCATGAACTCCATGTGTGCCGCCCTCCCCTAGACATTGGCCAAAGGAAACACTGACCACCCACCACAGCACAGTTCAGTTTCCTCTATCCTGCCCCCCCCCCTTGCTCAGACTGAGGAAGCGGCAACAGCCGTGGAAGCCAGAATGGGCTGAGTCCTCAGGAAAAGAGGAGTCAGGTTAGAATAGTCTAACGTGGATAATCTGGCTTGGAAAACAAATTGAATAAAAATAATGTGAGTTATGTGACCAGAAGACAACCTGAAGCCGTCTTAAAGGTGTGACCAGAGCCCTTGGGAGATGGCTAGGCTGACAGAAGACCAAAAGTGGATACTTGATGCCTCTGAAAGTTGGCTGAGGCATATATATATATATAAATGTAAGTGGAAACACAGCCAAAGAGTCTCAGGTGTGCAACTGACTGTGATGAAATGATCTTCCCATGCAACGCTCACTGGGGAAATCTCTTGTGGCTTTCGGTATATTTCTGCTATTCTGATGCTGTAAACAGCCTCAATTTTCCACTAACAAGATTTCCGGGATATTTGTTGGATGAGGTCCCACAACAGAAAGGGATGGAGACAGAGGTAGAAGAACTCCACACCGCATAGGATTCTTCCTCCTGCATGCTAAGTGGGGCACTGTGGTAGTAGGGCTTAGTAGTGCCTGCCTCCTCCTGACATTACCAGGTGTGCCAACATGGCAGCCACTGAACCTCTGTTCCCTGGCAGCAGCAAGGTTGAGGCAGAGATGGCAGGGGAGATCAAACACAGAAAATGGCCCTGTGGCTGGCATTGGGGGTTCATTTATTTATGCATGTATGCCTTTATCATAGAATCATAGAGTTGGAAGGGACCTCCAGGGTCATCAAGTCCAACCCCCTGCTGAATGCAGCGTTTCCTAAACCATCCCAGACAGAGGTAGGTCCAACCTCATATATATATATATATAAATGGCCCTGTGGCTGGCATCAGGGGTTATTTATTTATGCATGTATGCCTTTATCATAGAATCATTGAATTATTGAGTTGGAAGGGACCTCCGGGGTCATCAAGTCCAACCCCCTGCTGAATGCAGCGTTTCCTAAACCATCCCAGACAGAGGTAGGTCCAACCTCATATATATATATATATATATATATAAATGGCCCTGTGGCTGGCATCAGGGGTTATTTATTTATGCATGTATGCCTTTATCATAGAATCATTGAATTATTGAGTTGGAAGGGACCTCTGGGGTCACTGAGTCCAACCGCCTGTGCAGTGTAGGGTCTTTGTTTCATTTTTATAGTGCCATTCATTTGAGATAAGGATGTACACAAATGGTTTTCTGGCATTCCATTTGTAACTAATTGCATGTTAGAAAGTCTGTGTTCGTTCGAATAGATCCCCTTCGAATGTGGCAGGGTTCTATTCACTACAAATGTATTCCTACAAATTTGTACACATTTCCAAATGGACACATACTCCTCCAATGTGTATCCTGTAACGTATCTGCTCTGAAAGCATCAAATCCACCCTGAATCCACTTTGAGTCTGCTCTCAATCCATGTCAAATGCACTCTGGATCCACTGCAGATGTGACTGGCGCAGCTGCTTTCCCACCTCCCCATTTCACAAATGTTCCGAAGCTTTGTGCAAATGTTCCAAAACGTTTGTACGAATACAAATGTCAACATATGACTGTCGTAACATTTTATTTGTATATGAATGCATGAATTCCTATGAATTCATGGGAAACCCCGCAATGTCACTCCTAGTGCTCACTGCCCATGCTCCTTCTGGGTCTGTTGTCTTCCAGGAGAGGGGAAAGACAGGGAGAGAGAAGGGAAATTGCAAGCACCAAGGGGCCACTCAGCATCAAGGTGTTGAAATGGGACTTCAGAAACCATTGACAGAAATTAATCCCAGCAGGCCGGGCTTTGAGCTCTGCACTTGACCAAAAAGCAATTTAAGGGCCATTGACACAGAAGGACTGATAAATGGCATTTGCGCGAGGCGGGCCAGGGCTTCCAGGGGGCATCGGCACACGCTTGGAACACCTGGTTGAACTGAACATCTTTATTAATGGTGTGGAAGGAGAGGTAAACAGAACATCAATAACATCTGGAGAAGATAACGAAATCAGGCAGCACTCTGGACTAGCAGAAGAGAAATTCAGCAAGAAAATTACAACTTCAGGAGGAGCTGGAGGGGAGTTTCCATCCGCGCACTCAGCTGCTGAGGACCACAGAGTTACAGTGAATGTGAGTTGCTTTGGAAGTTCAGAGGCTACATCTACGGTCACTGGGATTGGGATTTTCAGACCTCTGGATTCGATCAGGGAGGCATGCGGAAGGGTACACGTCTTTGTAGGTCAGTGGAACAGAGGAACCCACTGTGATGGTGCATCATATTGCACTGCTGAAATGGGTCCCTTTAAGGCTCGGACTCCAGGAACTTTGGTTCCTGTCTGTTGCCATCCTTCCAGCAGGCCCCTAAGTGGCAACGTGCATGAAGCCAAATTCCCCCCTTCAATTTGCATTTAATTGAATGGGGGACTATTTGGCTTCATCCAAATCCCACCACCACGAATGTGGGGGACTTCAGCTTCATGAGTGAACATCAGATGAATATCCCCAAATGAAGGGAACCCCCAACCACTACACTCCTGCCTCCCCCACTCCCCCCACATCTGCATTCTGCTCTGAGCCTGAAATAGGTCTTCCAGGGCTATGTGTGCAGTTCCCTATCTGGAGATTGCTGCAATCCCCGAATGGGGAGCTGCACATGTGCCCCAGAAGGCCTTTTTAGGGCTCATAGCAGCGTGGAAATGACAGCAGATGATGTAACTGTAGCCTCCATGAGGATAAGGGAGTACAGCAGGGGGGAACAGGATGCCATGGTGGCTCCAAGTCCAAAATGGGCCTTCCGGGGATCTACGCAGAGCTCCCCATCTGGGCATTGCCGTGATCCCAGGATGAGGACCTGCATGTGCAGCCCTATAAGAGCTCTTGGAGTGTGTGGCAGTGGTAATTCATGGATGAATGGGGCCTACGAGTGCAGCCCCCCTTTTGATCTACCTGTGAATGATGAAATTCCTATGAATTCCTATGAACTTTGAATGTGCCAAATATTTGTGCCCTCACCTACTCCAAAGTTCCTGTGTGCTTCACGGCAGCGTGGGGGCACTCCATTTGCAAGCAGAGGAACAGACGGGTTTTTGATACTTGGTAAATGCCTGCACTTTACCTGCTTATGGGTTGTAATTTTAAAAATATTCTTATTTAGGGATGTCCACTAATATTTGCAACATTCGTTATACATGCAAATTTATACGAATTCAGACATTTGTACATTAATCAAATGTTACGATATTCGTACATTGACATTTGTATAAATACAAATGTTTTCGGATATTCGTTAAACTGGGGAGGTGGGAAAGCAGCTGCACCGGTCACATCTGCAATGGATCCAGAGTGAATTTGACATGGATTGAGAGCAGATTAAAAGTGGATTGAGGTCAGATTTGATGCTTTCAGAGTGGATTTGTTGTGGGATATGTATCGGATACATATTCATTTGTATCCAATACGTATCAGTTCATATCGGATAATCATAGAAATTCATACAAATTTGTACAAATACATTTGTATCGAACAGAATTTTATCACATACGTACAAATATGAATTTTCTAACATTTGATTCATTACAAATGGAATGTCAAAAACACATTCGTGCAAATCCCTGTTCTTATTAGGTTTATGATTGATTTTACAATTTTACCTTCTTTGGTCCACAGTTGGGCTGTTCACTGAATGTAACTATTTGCAGTTATGTGACAGAAACATTTCTAATAAATGGGGAGGAATCTATAGCAATTCATTGCCTTCTAATTCCTAATAACTGGCTATCAATTATGTTATATCAGGTAGCATTCCAGGAGGTGCTGCTTTTGAGAGCAAACCACAGCTGGGGTGGATTCAAACAAGGAACCACCCACGAGGCAACCTCAGGTCCTGGGGTTGCATTTGGGAGGTGCCATTGCAAAGACGAGCCTCCTGGGGGCCTGCATCAGAATTATCCCCCCCAAATCTGAAGCGCTCCCCATTTGGCTAGCATGAAGGAAAAGGCCTGAAGTTATTTATTCCTGCCTTCTGTTGTTCACTCTTTAAAGTTGGAATATATGATTAGGTTTTAATGAGTTTACAAATTATTTATTCATTAAAATATCAAATCAAAGTTATTGTGGCAAAGAGACCCAACAAACCTATCTATCCCACCTTATTTATTTATTTATTTGTATTTCTATCCCGCCCTATACCCAAAGGTCTCAGAAAACCCTTGTGTCCTGTGGACTTGGGACCAGTTAGAGCAATTAGATGAGGATGAGGATGGAAAATAGGAACAACCAGCACATTTTGTAGGATGCTTTGAGGGGCTTGAACATAATCAAGGGGGCAGCTTGCACTTGATTGCATGGTAGGGCATTCCACTGGACTTTGGATTGGGCGTGGAGTAGGGATATGCGTGAATTTACATATATTTTTATATATGTTCATGTTTGAATTCATATTCTCCATCCCTTCAAATGTAGTGGAATTCAAATTCTATACGAATGTTCAATCCCATACAAATGCATATGAATCCCTTCTGAATCCTATATGAAGCTGTTTTACAGACATTCGAATTCAAATGTCTGTCTTCGAATATCTGTAAAGCAGCTTCTACATGATCCCCGGAGGGCAAAGACCTATTCGCACGAGGGCCTCTTGAATGCGTGTACGATGCCTGGGATGGAGCGTTCACACAGCTGGGCCACCAGTTCCATTTGGAACTGCCCCATCCCATCCCAGGTCATCCTACACGGGTTCCAGGTGTACAGCACAAAATCATGCTCTACACCCATTCCCGGCCATCCCAGGACATCCCACAGGTGGTCCATGGAGTTGTTTTGAACCTGCCCCAATGGTGGCAGGCCTGGGAGGGGTGACCCATCCCCACACCAGCCTTTTCTGGCTAGGCCACCTGGGGACGGGTTCTGCATTTTCAGCTAGGGAGGTAGGAACACATCCCCACATGTTCCTTATCTACCTAGGTGTGAACGGGGAATGTGTCCCCACGTGGTCTAGCCTTCGTGCACTACAGCCGTTCAGCTGTAGTGAGAAAAGGCCTATGGTGAGCAGCCGCCATGGGGTCCATTCACCACCAGTGAATGATGCCAGGGCTGGCCCGCTCACTGATGCAGAAAGGCTTCTGGGGAGCATGTTAAGGGGAGACCTCTTTATAGTGGTCCATGGAGTTTTCTCTGCAGTGGTCCAGACCAGCCACCTGCCATGTTGAATCCTGGATTGGTCCAAGGAGTGCATGGAACCAGAACCAGGTTCCTGGAAACAGTCCCAAAAATGGGCTTTTTCAATAATACATTAAATCATCATCATCATCATCATCACCACCACCACAATTTATTACAGTTACAGTTCAAATGGGAGGGGAGATTAGAAGGTGAGAAACAGCAGAGAAAAGAAGGGGAAAGAAAAGAAAAAGCCATCTTCCAGTCCTTTCCTTGCCTTCTGCTTGCTGTAAAAACTACCTCACTTCTTTTGAGAGTTCCAAATTTCTTATCCTGAAATCAATGCATCATTTCCTCCTCCTTATTCAGAAAGTCTATAAGGGGTTCCCAATTTTTAAGATATGATAATAATGTTCTTTCTCTAATCAAACTTGTCAATTTGTCCTTTTCTGCCAAGACTTTCACATTCACTAGCCACTCTCCCATGGGGAGTAATTTGAATTCTTCCATCCTTGCTGATATAATAATCTTGCAGGTATAATCATATATTGAAATCATTTACTGTACTTATTCTCCATTGTTGAGTCCATTGAGTCCAGAAGGAATGGGCTATTTTCTGTGTGCTGCCAAAGTCCACCCAGCCTGCAACTCCTGAGGTAGAGATGTGCATGAATATTTGTAACATGTGACATTCATGTGGATTTGGCCAAATTCGGACATTCGTATTTGAACGGAATGTTGGCGCATTCAAAGATTGGCATTCAAATTTGAATCAAATGTTTTGATACATTCACATGGAGCTTCATATGGGATCTGTATGGGATTCGTATACATTCATATGGGATTGTTACGGGGTTGAACATTCGTATTGAATTCCAATCCCACTACATTCAGAGGGGATCTATTTGAACAAACACAAATTTTCTTGCCTTCGATTCAATATGAATCAAATACAAAAAAATCATGCACGATAACATTCATTATTCATCTGAATTTGGATATTTGTACATGAATCAAATGTTACAACATTTGGACATTCTTACAAATAGTTCAGACATCCATTAAACTGGGGAAGTGGGAAAATGGTTGCACCAGTTACATCTGCAACAGATCCAGATTGCATTGCACATGGATCGAGAGTGGATTAAAAGTGGATTCAGGTCGGATTTGACACTTTCAGAGTGCAGATGTTTAATGGGATATGTATTGGATACGTATTCGTGAGCATTGGATACATATGCGTTTGTGTTGGATATATAGCAGATACATATTTGCTTGTATTGGATATTTGTATGAATTTGTGCAAAGACATTTGTATCAGACAGGATCCTACCACATTTGAAGGGGATCAATCCGAATGAACACGGATTTTCTAACATTCAATTTGTTATGAATTGAATACTCCCAAAGCCATCTGTGCACATCCCTCGCTGTGGGTTTTTTTTCTCAGCCCCTGGGGTTTAGCTGGTGTGGAGCAGATGCCCCCAGCACGTGCTGCCCCCTGCTGCTCAGGACAGGGAGCTGTGTCTTCTGCATGCCTCTCATGCTCCAGAACAAGGACATTGGTTCTCCTGTGAACCAGATTAAATAGGTCCACAGAAGATCCAGATTAAGGGCCTCCTTAATCCAAATCTGGCTCCATGCAGTGCAGGTGGAGCAACATCAGCATGGGTGAGGACTCCTTGAGACTCATTAACCTGCAGATGGGGAGGGCTGTGCCCTTTGGAGGTCAAAGTTGGCTGGACGCTATGGGAAATTGTTACGGAGAAATGAAGACTGGGAGATAGATCCAGTGTCAATACTTTGGGATGCCTCATCTATCCTAAACCTCCCCACCACTTCCCTACACACTGGTAAGGTGTGAATTGCCTCCACTATGGAGACGACCATAGTGTTGATGCTGTGGTGGTGGTGGTTGCTGTTGCCTGTGCTGACCAGGCACATGGTCCATCTCTACCTCTTTCCCCTCTACTGCTATATGCACAGGGGAACTCCTGCATGCGCACAGTCACTTCTAATGTGCATGCGAGCTTGGGAGTGTCCCTGCTGTTTCCCCTGAAGCCAAGTGCAAATTCACCCTATATATACATTATGGATGTGAACAATTTTTTTTTTTACGTGTTCACTTTGCATTGAAGCAAATGAGAAGGAAATCCACATTTTCTGAATTAGAGCCACTTCGAATAGGATTCGAATCCAGTGCAAATGTTCTTTGAATGGCTTTTAAATCTGATTCAAATCCCTGCCATCAGTCAGGCCTCCAAATCCCCTCCAGATCTCTTCTGACCCACCTTTGGATCTGGCTTTTAAGCCACTCTCAATCCACCGCAGATGTGACTGGGCAGCCATTTCACGGCTTTGGAATGTAATGAAGCATTGAACAAACACACAGAAGTCTTCTAATACAAATTACTTACCCCCTACGTATCCCTATGTATTCCCTGCATATCTGCTCTGAATGCATCAAATTCACTCTCAACCCACTTTGAATCTGCTTTGGATCCACTTTGGATCAATTGCAGATATGACTGGGGCTGCTGCTTTCTTACCTCCCCAGATTCACAAATGTAACAAAGCTTCGTATGAATGTATAGAAACGTTTGATTCATATTCGAATGCCAGTCTTTGGATGTAGCAACATTTGATTTGAATTCAAACGTCCGAATCTGGACACATTTGTAGGAATTTTGAATGTGTTGAATATTCATTCACATCCTGAATTGGGGGAGAGATCAATGCTTCCCCTCTAGCAATGTGCAATGTTTGGTTCGTGTTAAAAAATTCAATCAACCAGTTTAAGCTTGTGGATATTATCACTGGGCTAAAGATGTAGTGATTCAGATATCCAGAGATTCAATTGCACCTAACCCAATGCCAGCTGATGAACATGAACGGGGCAGTGAAATTGTTTGTGTTCAATCTGTTTTGCCTTTGAGAGAGTTTTTTTCAATGGGAAAAAACATTTTGTTTTGTTTTTGAAAAAATTTGGAACTGAACACAAACAACCGTTTCATTTGATTAAATGATTTGTTGGTTTTCTGGAAAACCGAATGCGCAATTTTCATTTGTGTTGGGGATTTGCATGAACCTTCGTAACATTCATTATTTGTACAGATTCGGACAAATTCAGACATTCATAAATGGAGCAAACGTTACAATATTTGTACATTAACATTTGTGTGAATACAAATGCTTCGGACATTCATACAAAGAGTTTGGACATTTGTTAAATGGGAAGGTGGGAAAGCGGTTGTGCCATTCGCACCTGCAATGGATCCAGAGTGCATTCAACATGGATCGAGAGCAGATTAAAAGTGGATTCAGGTCAGATTTCATGCTTTCAGAGCAGATTTATTATGGGATGAGTATCGGATACGTATGTGTTCATGTCAGATACATATCTGAAACATATCCATTGTTTGTATTGGATATTGGTACAAATTCATACGAATACATGCATATGGAATAGAATCCTACCACATTCAAAGGGGATCTATCCATATGAATACAGATTTTCTAACATCCGATTCATTATGAATCGGATGTCAAAAAGCCCATTGGTGCCCATCCCTAATCTGTGCGCATTCCTGGTCCCTTTCATTCTTCTTGCCGAAGCAGATGCTAGTTGGGAAGAAGACCGGTCCAAGTGAATGCACCCTGCAGTAGTGTTGCTAAGAAAACATGTTTGAACTGAACAGAGCTGACTCATTACTTTTGGCTACATTTCTCTGGGTTTCCCACCAAGAGTTGATGGCTTTGATTAATTACCTCCTATCTTTCTTTCTCCATAAAGGCTGAAATAAAGTTCTGAAGTCTGGAAAAACTCAGGGAGCCCTCTTTTGTGGGCAGTAGGGTGGAGGGATGATAAATGGTTAACTCACCAGGCCTCCCATCTTTCCCTGTGCCAGCTTTTTGGAGTGTGAGTTGAGGAACCAAGATCTGCCGGAATTGCTACCATGTGTCTCCATCACCTCCTGGAGATTAGGCCCATATGGAGAGAAAAGAGCCCCATTCTCATCCATTTGCAATGTGTGTTTGATCTAAATTTATAGCAGACGTCTTGAAAATATATGTGACAAGCAAGAGAAGGGATTCAAACATCACACAAACTGGACTACTTTGCATCTTACATAAAATATATGTTGCAGCTCATTAGACCATAAAAATATATGTGTTTGAGCAGGCAATGAAAAATGCTTCCTGATCTTCCTCCCAGCTTGCAAATTCCTCGGTGCTCTGTGGGATTGTTCTGGACCCAGGGTTCTGGATGTGGTTCGAATCTCTTTCTTCTGGTCAAGAGGAGGATTCCCCCAAATGGACTGGCCCTAACCCTCAAGGGGTAAAATGGCTGACAGGCAGAATGTCAACTGGTCACGTTCCTTGTGACTGCATTTCAGTCCTAGATAAACTTTTTCCAGCTCGGTTTCTGTCCACTCCAGGTCTCTGAAAGTACAAGTGACCAAGGCTGTGGTCACACCTTCACTTTAATCTTTCTTCGGTCCATCTTCAGCTCCCAAAGCTCCCACCTTATTCATCCAAACCATTTTATCTGTGGACTTTCCTCCCTTCAATTGTATTTGCCCGAGTTCTGATTTTCACAGGCCTCAAACAGTTATAGAGTTTTAATCCATTTAACAACCAGCCTAGATGGCTTTAAGGAAGGGTTACACAAATTTATGGATGACAGATGTATCAATGGCTACTAGAATGGATGTCTAAGTCCATCTTTCAGGCTGGGGAGACAAGCAGGAGGCCTCTAAGGCCATTTGCTGGGATTCGAGAGCAGGAAAAGGTTTGCCCTTGTCTCTGCTTGAGATGCCCATGGGCATGGTATAGAAAAGGTGGATAGAGAAAATTTCTTTTCTCTATCACACAGCACTAGAACCAGGGGGCACTCTATGAAGCTGATGGGTAGGAGAGTCAGATTGGACAAAGGGAAGTATTTCTTCACCCAGAGGGTCATCGGCTTATGGAATGTGCTGCCGGAAGAGGTGGTGACAGCTGCCAGTCTAGATGGCTTTAAGGTAGGGTTAGACAAATTTATGGATGACGGATGTATCAATGGCTACTAGAATGAATGCCTAGGTGCATCTTTCAGGCTGGGGGGGGGGAAGGAGGACATTTCTAAGGCCATTTCCTGGGATTCAAGGGCAGGCAAAGTTTCGTCCTTGTCTCTGCTTGAGATGCCCATGAGCATTTGGTGGGCCACTGTGTGCAACAGGTTGCTGGACTAAATGGGCTGTGGCCTGATCCAGCAAGACTTCTCTTATGTTCTTATGTTCTTATGTCCATGCCATCTTCAAATTAAATTGGATTGTATTTTAAGGTCATTTATTCTGGTTACCAATTTTTGCCTCATAATGTCTATAATACTACCACAGTGTTCTTAGAATCCTTTTCTGTGCCTGATCAAGAAAATATTTGCAATATCCCCTTAAGTATGTTTACAGTAAGAGTCAGCCCCTCAAAAAAACAATTAGTCTCTTCCATATTGTGGCAACAATTAGCAAGTGACTTTATCATGCATCTGTCTTAAACCCCATATGGAAACACTGAAGGGGACCATTCACTACTTGGTGGGTTTCTGCAACCACAGCGTCACTCTCCCAATATGAACAGACTAAGGGCGGCATTTTCATTAATGAAAGTTGTTCATCTTGACATTTAAGCTCAAGAAAAAATAATGAATTGTTTTCCCCCCAAGTAGCCAGATGAAGATCCTGGACTGGTCACCGGTTCATGGCTGGACCCAACTGAAGGTGCTGGGATTGATTTATAAAGCCCTAAGTGGGTTATATTTTGAATATGTTTTAGTAATTGATTTATCATGTGTTGTGACATTCCCTGGCCAGGTGAAGGGTGGTGTGCAAATGCTGTGAATGAATGAATGAATGAATGAATGAATGAATGAATGAATGAATGAATGAATGAATGAATGAATGAATGAATGACTTCTCCCTCATAAAACCACTCCAGACTTAGGACATAAGAACATAAGAGAAGCCCTGCTGGATCAGGCCACAGCCCATCTAGTCCAGCATCCCGTCGCACACAGTGGCCCACCAAATGCTCACGGGCATCTCAAGCAGAGACAAGGACAAACCTTCTCCTGCTCTCGAGTCCCAGCAGATGGCCCTAGAAGCGCCCCAGTTCCTCCCCCCCCCTCAGCCTGAAGGATGCACCTAGGCATTCGTTCTAGTATCCATTGATACATCTGTCATCCATAAATTTGTCTAACCCTGCCTTAAAGCCATCCAGACTGGTAGCTGTCACCACCTCTTCCGGCAGCACATTCCATAGGCCGATGACCCTCTGGGTGAAGAAATACTTCCCCCTGTCAGACCTGACTCAGATTTCACACTTCCCTTCCCAGCTGCTGGATGTTAAACCAGTGTGATGAACCAATATTGACTAGTGCTCTCACTTGGAGCACTAGTCAACTTTAGTGGTTTCCCTCCCTACAATTGAACGCTTACCTTGATTCGATTGTGGGGCCAGTCCACTCCAGGGCACCACCATTTTGGTGGTGGTGCCCTTGTGGCTGCATGTACACCAGTGCCAGCATCAGGAGGGCAGCAGGGTCGCCAGTGTGCTCACGCAGCTGCCCCATTGACCTCCTTGTCCAGCTGAGGTGCCAAGGCTCTCTGGCTGGATGCAACAGGTAAGTGATTGGGGAAGGTTGGGGAGGATGTGGAGCACAATTTCGTGCTCTGCAAGTAGTGCATGATTAGGGAACTTCTCGGCAGGCAGGGGGTGATTGTGGCACCCTCCTCCGAGTGCAGATGCCCTTCCCCAGGAGTTCCCTAATCATATACTACGGGCTGTAGAGCGAATAGCCCCTTAGAAGGATTTGAGCTGCTACATTCACTACTTCCTTGCCTTCCCATGGAGCACAGCGCTGCTCATCTCAGCTGCTTTGGCATTCTCAGTAACTTGGGGGAAAGGAAGTGACCAGAGAGTTAGCAGATTCCAGGGACCCTGGCATGTGGTCTCTTTGATAAAGGTACAGAAATGATTTGTGGAAATGGGATAAACTACAGGTGAGCAGAATGAGCCTCAAGTGACATCAGTGAGTCCAGAAACACTCCAAGCCACAGAAATTCTCCTTTGTGTCCTAGCCTGAAAATGCCAACATGCGGGCTGGAGTCCCTGCCCTCCGCTGCTGCCATTGGGTTGCAATCGGCCCAATGGCAGGCAGCTGGGGCCTGGCCAGTCTTCGGCCTCCGTGGGGTCCAGTCACCTCAGTCCAAAAAAGTAAGTGATTGCGCACAGACCTGGGGGGTGGCATGGGCCCCTTGGTGATGGGGGTGCCTAGGGGGTCCCTGCAAGCTGTAGCTGACCTGATCGGGTTGGTTACAGATTGCGGTACCTGAGATCAGGCTGTCCCGATCTCACCCCTCCCCCAGAGTGGGCTGTTGGCCAGAGGGCCCCAAAGGGTCCCATGGCCTAGGGGTGGGGCAGGGCCCACAGCTTTCTGGTAGGGAGAATGCAAATGCTTTCCCTGCCGGACAGCTGCAGGATGGCCGGGGATGGCCTGGGCCGGATGTAGAGCATGATTTCGTGCTCTACACCCAGAATGCAATTTGGCCACCCTGGGATGGGCTGGGATGGTTCCAGATGGACCGTCCACCCAGCAGAGCAAATGCTCAGTCCCAAGGATTTCTTAATTGCATTCTGAGGCCGTATTGCAAATAGGCCTTTGGCATCCAAGGATGGAATAACGCCACAGTGCCTCCTCACGTGAGCAAAATCATCCTGGCAAAACAAAAATATCACTGGGTCTACAGCCCTATTTTGACACTGAATTATTAAATTTATTTCCTTGCATTTTTTTTCTTGTCCCATTGACAACTGAGCAGTTGATGGGTCACAGCAGCCTAACGTGGTTTCAGGAATGTCTGGTGGTCCAGCCACAGTGCCGGTGTCTAGCAGCAGCCGTCATCATTTACTTTGGTGAAACACTCATACAGACCAGAACTCTTCAGTCTGAATCCCAATGTGTTGTTACCAGGGATGTGCATGAATATTTGTAACATTTGAATGGAATTGGCTGAATTTGGACATTCGAATTCAAATGGAATGTTGGCACATTCAAAGACTGACATTCAAACTTGAATCAAATGTTTTGGTACATTTGTATGAAGCTTTGTATGGGATTCCTACAGGGTTTATATGCTATCCATATGGGATTCGTATGGGATTGAGCATTTGTACTGGTGTGAATCCTACCACATTTGAAGGAGATCTGTTTGAATGAATATGGATTTTCTTGCCTTCTATTCAATATGAATCAAATATAAAAAAAACTGTGTACATCACTAGTTGTTACCATTCTAAACCACCACCAAGTTGGGTCTGACTCCTAAGCAACTGTATGGTCACTTCCCTGGTCACCTTGATGCAGCTTTATTGGCAGAGTTAGAGAAGTGGTTTATCTCTGCTTACTTCCAGGGAGAGCAGTAAGATGGAACCCGTGACCTTCTGCTTTTCAGGCAGTTTTTCCTACCGCTGAACAACAGCCGTTTCCAAATCCCAAGACCCTGTTCAAGGATAAAAACACGGCCTCAGGGCAGTTGCTTTATCTAATTCAGCCTGCGCTGTTTTAAGTGTTGTACTTGGAACAGAACATGGTTAGCTATCATGTAGATCCTTTTGCTTCAGAAAGACAGGATGCACATATAGCAACACATAAAATAAAATCAATAACTGTGCTGGCTCAAGCAGCTGTGTTTTGCAAAACAGTCAGCCAGGAGTCTGTTGCAGAGCTACTTAGAATAAATAAAACAGAATGAAATGCCTTCTAGAACTGGAGGTGGAGATGGCCAGCCAGGAAGGGCCTTTCTGCACTTAACCATTGAAAAGACTCTCCTGGGCCCTGGTTACACCAGTGTAAAACAGGACATCCTATTCATAATCCAAACTGAGGCTGTACCAGCTCTGTTCACACCTAGATCATTATAGGTCATCCTCAGGAGGTCCTCGCTTTGGGCTGCATTGCTCACACCTTTCTGTGCAATCTCCATGGAACTCTTGGCCCCACCCCTTTTGCTGTGCCAAATCTATCTCCTTTCTTATTGGATGCCATTGTGTCACTCAAGGGAGGTGTGTGTGTGTGTGTGTGTGTGTGAGGTTCTTTTTTAAGCCTGCTCCCCCACCTTCATGCCTCCCTTCCTTTTTTATGTGCTTTTCTTCTCTTTGCAATTAATTTTAAAAATTTGCATAAAAACACTAGATAGAGGAATCATGCACTTAAACTGAGGAGAGAGGGGAAGTTGCTCATGAACTCTGCATATGCACATTGGTTCAGCCTCCTTTAGCTTGTTCTCCCACTCACACCGAGGAAGAGAAGACGGCCTGACATGCCAGGATGGGCTGAGTCCTCTGGAAAGGAGGACTCTGGTTAGAACAATCTAATGGGATTAAACCAACTTGGAAAACAAATTGAGAGAAAATAATGTGAGTAACGTGACCAGAAGACATCCTGAGGTTGTCTTAAACTAAAGGTGTGACCAGGGCCCTGTTGATCTGGATTTTGCAGTCTCACCCATGACATGGGAATGATTGCCCTTAGGTCAGGAGCAGTACAGTCTGAATGGTGGCAGCATGTTCCTCATCTCTGCAAGCTCTGATGGCCAGGAATGAAAGTTCCTGTCCCTGGGGACCCAGTGGGACCCATTTTAGTGGTGCAGTTTGGTGCACTGCTGAAATAGGTCCTCCAGTAATCCAGAAGGCAGAGGTGCACACATTCTGCACTCCTCCATGACCTGGATTTGCCAGCATCTGTACTCTGATGAAACTGAGTATGTGGCCTCTCCCAGTTGCATCCAGTCACTCACACGTCATTCCTCCTTCATGCGGCCTTCCTTTCTCCCTCAACACCAGCATTTCCAATTGGCTCATGCTGGACTTTGGCCATGTGCCATGCAGCTCCTTGCCAGCCTGTTTGTGCCCTTCTAAGGCCTGCTATGCCTTCTGGGCACGGAAGGAGGACCCTGTGCACCTCCATTTTCCAGAGAGCCTTGAACTTGACTTGCTTCATCTAAACATTTACAGCTTTTGCAAAATACACGTTGCTTATTCCAAGCTGCTTAATAGCTTAGGGGGAAAAGCTCCTGGAGGATCAGTTTAAGGGGTATATTATCATTAACTAGCACTTCCACAATTTATGGGAAAGGGAATTATCGCTAAAATGGAAACAGGAAAATACAGCGGTCTGTGCAGAAGGGAATACACTCCTTTATATTCTTAGTGATTATCTGTCATTATGGCTTGTCCTATTCAAAATCAGGAAAAGGTGCTGAAAACATGTTGGAAAGGGTAGATTGTTCAGTTTCAAATGCATATTTCGGAGGTGGGTGGGAGAGCCGCTCAGCAGCTTTCTGACTGAATTCCTTACAATCAGAGCATAAACTTGTTCAAAAAAATCATTTATGGAAAACTGTTTGATCCCTCAGAACAAACTGGGGCATGTAATAAGGCATGCAGTGCCCTCTTTAGGTGGTCCATCCACACTGTGTTTGGAAAATGGATGCCCATGGGTCCTCTGGCTTGGTTTCACCTTTCACGAAGTTGACCTGGGGCAATTTCACACTTCCCGTCTGCTGGATGGGAAAGGAGTGCAAGGACCCAACATTGACTAGCACTCGCACTTGTGAGAACTAGTCACTCACAGACTAAGCCCAACGTGATTGGTCCCTCACCTGTGACCGATCCTGGGGCTGATCCTCTTCTGGGCACCACCATTTTGGTTGCAGTGCCCTCCGTGACTACACGTGCATCAACACCATCACCATGACAACGCTGATGCTCTGCGCACACGCGCAGTAGTGTCTATGATTATCTCAGGTGCCAACACTGGAAAAGGTGTGAATGGCCACTGCTTGGATGCACCAGATAGACTGTTGGTTAAGGTTGGTAAGGGCGTGGAGCATGACATTCTGCTCCACGCCTAGTGCATGATTAGGGACCCTCTGGGAAGGCAGGGGGGGCCTGAAGGCCATAACAATCTTCTCTAGGTGCGGATGCTCTTCCCCAGAAGTCCCCAAATTATGCACTACAGGCTGCAGTGTGAATAGGCATCTGTTCTGATGACTGAGACCAGGGATGCTCATGGATGCTTTGCAGAAATGCCATTCTTCTGTGCTGTTAGTTGGGGCTGGGAGGAGCAATTGGAGGTGCATTTCAGGATCTTTTTGAGAATTGCAGCTAAGCACCCTTGGGGGACTTCTGTGGGTCCAACACTACCTTCCCTGGTTCGGAACTCTTCCCACATTGCTGGAACAGCCTCTGAAGATGGTGGCCTTTGGTCCTGATAGAAGTTAAAGCCTAAAGTCTTGGAAAGTTTCCAGTGATCTCTGCTGCTTTTGTCAATAATAAGGTTGAGCATGTTTGGGTCCATATAAACCCATTTGCATCCCAAAAGGAATGAAATAAATTATTGGGAAGTGAATTGTGGGAGTGGGAGTAATCATGGAAATGATTGTAGTTTATACTTACATTAGATCCTGATAATTTAAGACCATTTACAAATTTCAAAGAATCTTTCTTTTGACCACCGTTTGCTTTGAGGGAGGTTTCCCAGGTCCCTGTGCCCTTACTTGGAGGAGGATGGTAAAGGAAGTCTTGTGGGGAGGTGCACTGGGGGCGAGCACAAATGCCATTTTTAGCATTCATTTTGATTCAAATCGAATATCCAAAAATTCAAACCAATTTGAATGTTTAAAATATGAATATATTCACATTCAATCCAATTTGAATGCATTTGTATTTATTCGTATGAATATTCAATTTATATTTGAAGATATGAATGTCAACAACATTCTTATGTGTCTGTATGCATCTGTACACACCTGTGTGCTGCCCGTTTTTATCCTGTATGCATCCCGTTTTTGTCCAATACGTACCCGTACAAATGCGTACAGATACAAATAAAATGCATATGAATACTTATGTGTATGTATCTGTACACATACGAATGTCTGAATAATTAATATGAATGATTTAAAAAAGAAAAATTTGTTTGAATATTAAAAAACAAATGTATAGTCATTCGATTAGAATTCAACTGTCCAAATTCAAATGAATTCAATCGAATTTTGAATGTTTAAAATATTCTTCCATATCTCTAATTTTTTTGTATTTGATTAGTATTGAATCAATATTCGTTTGAATAGATCCCCTTTGAATGTAGTAGGATTTGAATTTGATATGAATGTTCAATCCCATATGAATCCCATACGAATCTCATACAAAGCTTCATACGAGTGTATCAAAACATTTGATTCATATTTGAATGTCAGTCTGTGAATGTACCAACATTCACGTTGAATGTGAATGTCCAAATTTGGCCAAATTTGTATGAATTTTGAATGTTATGAATACTTGTGCACATCCCTAAACTCTTGTCCAAGGTAAGTGCATTTTGTCTGGGCACCAAGAAGAAAAATGCTCCTTGTTATGGTTCTGCTGCTCTGGCCCAATTTGCTGTTTAAAGCCAGAGTTCTAAAGTGAAAACCCTTCAGTGCAGACTCAAATGTGTTGGTCCTGGCTGTCAAGATACCCCCATAGCTGTGGTACATTCCGAGTCTTCTGAGGAGAGTTTAGAGAGCTAGGAACGGCCTATGCCTAAGAGAAAGCAGTATAGGCCAACCTTATTAATGTTGTGGGTATTTTATTAAGTATACAAATTAGGCAACAATGAAACAACAGCAAGTTCCATCAAAGAAACACACAAAGGCACAAAGACAATGGAACCTTTGAAACCAAAGAAAAGTACACAGCCAGAGCTTCAAAGTTCCTGTCAGAGTCCGTTTCGTGTTCACCTGAGGGACATGTAAAGTATTTGTTTCATTTGCCTTAAGAGGGAGCCTGAAATTGTTTGTGTTTTGTTTACCCAAGAATAAATCCAATAATTCCTGTTTGAATAAAGACTTAGAGATTTCTGCAGGAATTGTTGGAGATAGACCCATGATGTCCCCTCAGGTAACAAGCATAGGCCTAACACATTAGAGACCTGAGCGGCCATCAGACTCCTCTCCCTTTTGGTTTAGCCTGAGATCGTTGGCAAAGAGGGCTAGCATCTTTGCTAAGCTCATCTGCTTGGACAACAGAAGACAGAAGGAACGTGTATGAAGAACATTGAGTTCATAGTTGCATTTCAACAGGAAATATTCTGCTTGGAGAATTCTACTTTAAATCCTTTCTGGCTTACGATGCTCTGTCCTTGTGGAAGCTTTAGCAACTGATTTGGGGTGTGTTTTCATCCTGTACATATCCGTACAAATGTGTATGGATACGAATAAGATGTGTACAATGATTTGAAAGATTCAAAAATTCATTCAAATGTTAAATTTGAATTTATAGACATTCAATTCAAATTCAAATGTCCAAATTCGATTGAATTCAATCAAATTTCAAATGTTTTGAATATTTGTCAACATCCTTACAACTGATGGGTATTTTACTGAATGCAGCCTTCACCCCCAGCCCTTTTCTGGGCTTCACTGTGTTGCCTCTTTGAATAACACAGCTGTTCAGAGGTGGAATGCATTTACCAGTAGCATTCCATCCAACATCCACATGATGATCTGATGCTGGGCAAACACTTCATGGATCAACTTGTGGAACCTGGGCCCAGGTCACACTGCTTCAGGCTGTGTAGAATGACAGGAAACTCAATCTCCATAGCTGCCCCAAAGATGACCTCTATCCCTGGGGATCAGAGTGGTCAAATGGTGGCAAACTAGCATGGAGTAATCAGAGGAGAATGCTGGGAGCTGTAGTTCAGGAACAGCTGGAGAGCCCTGCCATAGTCTGCAGTGGTATGCCAATGTCAGGTCCCTACTGCAGGATGCAATTTGGAATAAGGCCCAGTGCAGAAATGCCCTTTGTACGTGCATCTCGCTAGGCTTACATTATCGCTCTGTGGGTTTACCTTGTTTTGAACTGATTGCTGGTGTGTGTGTGTGTGTGTGTGTGTGGTAGGTATGTGCACATATGCGTGTGTGTGTTTTGTATTCGATTCATATCAAATTGAATGCAAGAAAATGTGTATTTGTTCAAATAAATCCCTTTGAATGTGATAGGAATCATATTTGATGTGAACATTCAGTCCCATACGAATGCATACGAATGGCATACAAATCCCATACAAAGCTTCATATGAATGTATCAAAACATATGATTCAAATTTGTCAACATTCGATTCAAATGTGAATGTCTGAATTCAGCCAAATTCGTATGAATCTTGAATATTAGGAATATTTGTGCATATCACTAGTGTGTGTCCCTGATGTGGTTCCTGTTAAGCTGATCTGCTGGTAGGGTTCTTTGTTCTGGTTATCACCATATTTAATGGATTGGGTGGGGCCTGCAGTGGTCCACACAAGCATGCAGATGGCAAGTATAGATTATATTTTGGGATGTAATTTGGAATGAAGTTTAGAAAGGGCCAGTTTGTCTAGTGGTTAAGCCTAATCTTAAAAGTTGACCTGAACTGCTCCATATTGCACAATACAGGAAATGGAAATTTTCTCCTCCTCTAACTTAGCAGCAGCGCAATCGTCAGTGGCTGAGAATTCAGTCAAGGAATTTATTCCTTCTGCAAAGGCTTTGTTTGGTACGTTCCAGCTCCATTTCCATTTTATTTTACTGTCTCCAGGACTGCTCTGGGATTTTTGATCTCTTATGAGTTGCTCTCCTTGTCTGTGCAGAAAGGGGACTCCCTTTGTGAGCCTCGTGGGGCTTGTTTTCTGGTTTACTGCAGAGATGGGTCAAATTAATGTTCCTGCAGTTTGCACAACGTCAGGCCAGCCGCCCTAGATAACTGCAGATGTTGCTGGAATGGGTGCCAAAACAAAGCCATTAAAAGGAGAAAAAAGGTCATAAGTAGGTCTCTTTTACGAGCGACAGGTGGCTCTTGAGGAACGGCACCTGATCAGAACAACACAACAGAAGCTTTGAAGGAAGGAAATTCAAATGGAATTAGGAAAGAGGGTGCGTGTCAAAGGGATCATCCCAGAATCTAAGAGAGTTGAATTAGATGGCTAGACGGTGAGACCTCCATTACGGAGCAAATTGTGTGCAGTCTCCATTCAATTTTAAAGAGCTCAATAATTTATTTATTTACATATTTATTTATTTACCGTTAGAGAATAGGAAACAGCATTTCCCCTCCCCCAAAGTATGGGACATCCACATCCACACTTCGGGAAGGAGCACACGAGCGATCTTATCTGCCCCCATGTTAGTTTGTTTTTTAAATGGAAGCAATCCAGTGGCTTGGATTTCTGACTCCTCGCCCTTTTGCTGGGTCTGCATTCTGGACCAATGACGGTCATCACAGACCTCTTTGGTCAAACAATTTCCTCTCTCTGCTAGGGATGGGCACGAAGCCAAATTCCCCCACTCAATTTGATGCAAATCACATGCGGTAATATTCAGCTTTGTCCGAATTTCCCCCCCACCCCAAATGGGAGTGGCAGTTTGGCTTTGTGTGCAAATATCACCCAAATGTTCACAAATATTCATGAATGAAGGGGATCCCTGCCCCCCACCTGCTGTCCCAGGATAAAAAACATGGGAGCCCTGCTGGATCAGGCCACAGCTCATTTAGTCCATAAGAACCTAAGAGGAGCCCTGCTGGATGAGGCCACAGCCCATCTAGTCCATGAGAACCTAAGAGGATCCCTGCTGGATCAGGCCACAGCCCATCTAGTCTATAAGAACCTAAGAGGAGCCCCGCTGGATCAGGCCACAGCCCATCTAGTCTATAAGAACCTAAGGGGAGCCCCGCTGGATCAGGCCACAGCCCATCTAGTCTATAAGAACCTAAGGGGAGCCCTGCTGGATCAGGCCACAGCCCATCTAGTCTATAAGAACCTAAGGGGAGCCCTGCTGGATCAGGCCACAGCCCATCTAGTCCAGCATTCTGTCTCACACAATGGCCCACCAGTTGCTTTTAGGTATCTCGAGCAGAAGACAAAGGCAAAATCTGCTGTGTGCCCTCGAATCACAGCAAATGGCCTTGAGAGGCCTCCTGCCTGTCTCTACAACCTGGAGACAGTACCTAGGCATCCATTCTAGTGGCCACTGATCCACTTGTCCTCCAGGGATTTAAATACAAGAACATAAGAGAAGCCCTGCTGGATCAAGCCACAACCCATCTAGTTCAGCATCCCATTGCACACGATAGCCCACGAACTGCTTCTGGGCATCTCAAGCAGAAGACAAAAGTCAGCCCTATTGAGTCCTCTCAAACGGGTGAGAAAAGTGGGATATAAAAGCCCAGTCTTCTTCCTCTACATAGGGTATGGCTAAAATAAGGAGGCCTGCCCCATGCATGCTCTGTTACTCTGCTGGTCGTGGGGTTCAGCCCTTGTACTTCGAGTGCTGGTTGTGTGCTATGTAGCCATGTGCATACAGTGATGGCATCAATCCCGAGGCATTTCCGCACTGAATCGCGTTCGAAACCGAACGCGTTCAGGCGGAAAGCTTAAGCCAGCTTCGGGCGCTTTCCCCGTTCACACACAGACGCTCCGGAACGCGTGTAAACGCGTTCCGGAGCGTCTGGGTGCGAATGGTCAAAGCGCCCGAAGCTGGCTTAGCCGGCAAACGCCGGCCAGGGGCGCGCCGGCGGCCGCGGAGGCAGATCGACAATCAGCTGTTTGAAAAACAGCTGATTGTCAAAGCCGCGCGGCGTCGGAGGCGAGCCGGCAGGCGATCGGGAGACAGAAGCGGCGCGAACGCTTCTTCTCCCGAACGCCTGCGGACGGCTCGTCCGCGTTGGAACGCGTGTAGAGCACTTCGAAGTGCTCTACATTTCGAACGCGAAAAAGCCAGCTGCGGACACGTCGGAACGCAAGGCGCGCGCGGCCAATGCGGATGACGTGTCCACAGCTGGCTTTTTCGCGTTCCATTTTCCCCTGTGCGAAAACGTCTCCGGTCTGTCAAGACAGAGGAGGAATGGGTGACTGAACACACGATGGCATGGGACAAGGGACTCAGGTTCAGAATGGTAGCAAACACCTCTGTGCTCATGCTGACCAGCAACCAGGATGGTGGGTTAGAAGTAGTAGCCCTAGGTGTGGTTCAGAGACATAACAGGAAGCCTACATAAAGGGGAGCCCCAGCATGTGGACGGCAGGTCCCTATTTTGGACTATAATCCAGTGTAGGGTCCAGAAACATCTTACTTTCCTTGTACATTAAAGACATCAACCTTTCCTCTTTTATAAAATCAACATTTTATAACAAGACATAATAATTACATTTTGGTGTGTGTGAAAAAGCACCGGACCAAATTTTCTTTTTGGACAGGGGCCAAGCTAATTCCATTGTCTGCTCCAGGGAAATGAGTTTGGAATTTCCCCTTGGAATGAAAAATTGCTTTGACAAATGACTTCAAAGCCGGAAATTGTGAGGAGGTGAGAGTTAAAACGTGCACTGTTGCCGGAACTTTCTTACAATGGCTGCCATTCTGAGGCCTTACTGAGTTTAGCTATGAACCGTTGAGTGCTGGAAAGGGAAACCTCAGGCCTTTTTGCACTAGAGCTGAACGGCTGTAGGGGAGGAAGTCTAGGCCACGCAGGGACGGATTCCCTATCCACACCTGGGCAGGTAAGGGACGCTTTCTGTCGGAAAGCTTTCTATATAAAAATGCAAAATAAAAGCACAGCATACTATCTGTGGGCTCTTACAATATCTTTAGCAAAGAAACACAAACCACATGCTTGATCTGTTTCCCTCACTTCACGCATCACATTCCTGCACACAAACCTGCTGTGATCCAAGTTCTCCACAGGTGCCGCTTGCCTGAAGGAGGAAACTGGGAGGAAAGGAGCTAGGGCACGGTATGTGTTACCTCCACCTTAGAGCTACACGATTCCTACCACCTTCTTCTAGTTTGGAGGAATATCTACTGCAGCAGAAACTACCTGGACGTCTATGGCCCTAAAAAGTAAGGAGTGCCTCCATGCACTGTGGCACAGCACATGTTGAAGGTCCTTCAGCGTGACCAGGAAGAGTATGCAAACATGGCATGGGCCACAACAGGGGCTCCTAGTGGAATTCCAGCTGGAATTCTGTTCACTTACAGGGAATCCAACTGCAATGCCAGCCATTGAGTTTGCATTGGACTGGTATAGTGCCCGAAACACCAGGCAAGTATGCCAGCTCTGTCAGTAAGGGGCACCTGTTGGGAGTTGTTTATCCTACCTTCAGGGAAAGCCCCCTCCTTTGATCTTTGGAGCAGAGACATCCTCCTCCCCCTTGGGGAGCAAAATGCCCTCTTAATTCCCTGGGTGAGATCTACAGTACCTTTGTCTACTCAGAATTAAGTGCCACTTTGCCGAGTTGTGTTCATTGCCTAATAGGACTGAGCCCAACTGAAGGGAATTCTTTTTGCAAATTGTATTTATTTATTTTCAACAAAACACAAAAGTTACCTCCAATTTCAATACATCCAAACTAAAACAAGGCATCCTCTCCCCCTTCCCCTGAGAGCAGCTACGGATTTCTCCGTTCCGCTTGGGAGATAACTTGGATCATGTCTTTCAGGTCGTTATTTCTGTTCCCCAGAGTTACATAATTCATCGCTATGTTCCAGGCCCTTTCCACCGTTCCAACAGTTAGTTCTCCGTCCTCCATCTCCTGTCTCTCTTAAAGGAAACCCAATTTTAACTGTTCCCCTATATGGTCATATATAGGCTTCCAAGGATGGCTTCAATCTTGTTTGTGGCAGTTAGGGGGCTGTTGTGCCATGTTCCAGAAGTCTTCTGAAAACCAAAGCTTTTGGATATTGCTGCCATCTCCATCTCCAGAGGATTTGGCTCTTGGAAGAGTCAAAGTGACTAGTGACTTCCTAGACTTTGTTTCCCTTCTTATAGTTGTCTCCTGTTGGTTTGGCAGTTCTTCTTTTGTGTGTGTTGTTAGTGAGGCACACAACAGCTAGGTCTTTTCCTGGCTTTAATCTGTTAACGTGAGGAGTGTGCACAAATGTGTTTTTGTAACAAATCGAATGTTAGAATATTCATATTCATTCGAATAGACTCGTTTGAATGTGGTAAAATACTATTAAATAAGAATGTATTCGTACAAATTTGTATGAATATCTGATATGAACATATACTTATCGGATATAAATGAATACATACCTGATATGAATGAATATGTATCTGTTACATATCTGGGATACATATCTGATACGTATCCTGTAACAAAACCACTCTGAAAGTGGAAAGTCCAACCTGAATCAACTTTTAATGCACCCTCAATCCATGTTGAATGCTCTGTAAATCCATTGCACTTGCATAGCCACCTTCCCACCTCCCCAGTTTAATGGGGTGTTTTTCCACTGTCACTAGAAGTACCCATTAAGTACCCATTAATGGGTACTTAATGGGTACTTCTAATGATAGTGGAAAAACACCCATGAATGTCCAAAATATTCGTACAAATGTCTGGAAACATCTGTATTTGTACAAAAGTCCAAATTTGTACGAATTCATACAAATAACGAATGATATGAATATTCATGCACTTCCCTAATTAACGCTGTTTCCTTTTGTGGGGGTGTTGATGGTGGGTTCTTGAGGCTTTCCTGTTTATTAGCAGGATTTCCCCTATATAATGATGCCAGCAATCCAAGGTCCCTACTGTTTGCTGTATCTTTCTGTTCTCTCCCTAACACCACCTGGGCAGCCAATATCAGTTGCTTCCAAATAGCCAGCCTCCTCCTCCTCCTCAAGATTTTGCTGTAGAACTTGTAGAATGCATATCTTTCATCCTTGAAGTGGATATTTCAATTATATTAGCTATCTTTTCCCAGATTAATTTCCAGAATCCCTATACCTTCTCATGCCCCCAGAATAGATGCATGCACACTTCTTTTTTATTACATCCATACCAACACCTGAGGCTGATATTCAGTTTCATATTGGCCAGCTGTGCTGGTGAGTGGTCCCATTTATGCAAAATGTTTTCACTCAGTTCTCCCGTCCTATTGTCATTTAACTCCCCTGTTTCTCTCACTTCCGGTATAATGTCCCTTTGAATAATTTGTAATTCTTCTTTCCATGCATCAAAAACCATCCTTCCTGTATCTCCAATATTCCCTCCTAACAACCCATAAACCTCTTCCACTGATGCTTTTTAAGCTGTTCAAACTTAAAATGGTGGAAATGCAGCTTGTGAAATGATATTAACTCCCCTCCCTTTTAAAGAAGACCTAAACTGATAGTTAAGCCTGGAAATACACCGCAAAGTTGTTGTAAATTCTCATTCTCAAACTGTCATTCTATTTCAGAGAACTTTGGCCCACTGTTGCTGTGAACAGCGTGGGCCCTTTCTGACCCAAGCCAACTCAAGTGCTTTGATGTGATAGAAACTCAGGATTATGCTATAGTAGAGATCTGCACAAATGTGTGTGGGTTTTTTTTAAGAGCATAAGAACATAAGAGAAGCCCCGCTGGATCAGGCCACAGCCCGTCTAGGCCAACATCCCATCACACATAGTTGTGTTAGATTTGTATTTGTTCGAATAGATCCCCTTAAAATGTGGTAGGATTTAATTGAATATGAATGTTCGGTACAAATTCAATATGAAAGTTTGATGTGAATCGCTTAAGTATCCCATATGTATCCCCTACACCCCTACGTTTCTGCTCTGAAAGCATAAAAATCTGCCCTGAATCAACTTTGAATCTGCTCTCAATCCACTTTGAATCCACTCTGGATCCATTGCAGGTATGACTGCTGCAGCCGCTTTCCCACCTCCCCTGGTTCACGGAACATAACGAAGGTTCATACAAATGTTCTGAAGCATTCCTTTGAATATGAATGTCTATTTTCAAATGTCTCAACATTAGGGATGTACGCGATGTTATTTCTGTATTTGGTTCATATCGAATCAAATGCAAGAAAAATTGCATTCGTTTGAATAGATCTCCTATAAGTGTGGTAGGATTTGTACTCAATACAAATGTTCACTCCCATATGTTCAATAGTATATGGATCCTATATATGAATGCATACGAATAGCATACAAATCCCATATATGAATCCCATACGAAGCTTCATACAAATGTATCAAAACATAATTCGAATTTGAGTGTCCATCTTCAGATGTGCTAACATTCAATTGAATGTCCAAATTCAGCCAAATTCCCCTGAATTTTGAATGTTACAAACATTTGTGCATATCCCTACTCAACATTTGATTTGTTTACAAATGTATGAATTTGTATGAATTTGTACGAATTCATACAAATCTCAACTGTGATGAATATTTGTGCACATCCCTGAACTGTAGAATTCCATCATTTATTTGATTTATTCTGTTTATCTGTGGCATCTTTATCTCCATCTTTATCTACTGAGCATGTTAAGACACCTTACATGATCCTTCTCCTTTATTCTCCATTTTTAAGCGTCCAAATACTTCTGAGGATTAAATTGAAACACTTGTGTTTGCACTGTGGTAATAATACACCTCGTGTAATTTGCGAGGAGAAAAGTTTAAAACATCTGTTGAAAAAATAAACCGAAACCGTGAACTGGGTAACACAACTTTGCCCTTTTCGTTTTTCAACTTCTTACTTTTTCGGTTTAAGCTATGATATCATTCATTAAACACAGTTTGTTTTGCTTTTTGCCATGGAACCCTAACCTAGAAACCTGTGGCTGAAGCGGTTTCCTTTGCTGCCCAGCCGTGGGCTGCATTCACACACTCTTTTAAAAATCAGCTGGAAAGCAGCCTAGAGGTAATGCCATGCAGACATTAGTGTTCCTATCCCATTTCTCATCCATATTATAGGTTTCTGAATGCATTTGGAAGTGAACTTCCATGTCTTGAGTGTGAATTAAGGCACCAACGTGTAGACACAACCACCTTGAAGCTGCTCCCGAGCCAGCAATAGTTTTTAGGTGGTTTGTGGGGTGAAGCTATGGTGAGGTTGCTTCAGATACATGAGGCCACCAGGCAGTGGTGCTGTATTTCCCTCCACCCACTAGTCTCCGTTGCCCTAGTGATTTCATCAGTCCACGCGCTCTAATGCTGACAGCAGGGCGGGAAGATGGCGGCGCCCAGACACCACCTGCCTTTCAGCTAAGTGTCTGGATGTGTGTGGGGAGGGATTGCGTGTCCTAGCACTCGTCAGTGTGAATGCTTTGTACACACATGGGAAATGCCGCACTTTGCTTCCTACGGGCAGGAAGTGAAGTGCAAATCCCCCCGCCCAGTCTGGATAGGGCTGTGGAATCGAAACACCCTGAACTGGTGCTGGAGATTGTTAGAAGACCTGATGGCTTCCATCAGCAACTCACTTAACATATTGCTGAGCTCCATCAAGTGCACACTGCCTCAGCCCACAGGTCTGCAAAGCCTACTCGCCTCACATGAGAACAATTTCTCAGATATGCATAGCAGAGTTTTGAGGCCATAAATCACAGCAGGTGCACTCAGGTAACAAATTTATTCTTATCAAAGCAAGTTGTAAATCAGCCCAGTGCTTGAGTGACTCTGGGTGAAGAGGTTTTGTGAATGGGTTGGCCCTGCAGAAGGCAGCCGCAGGGAGGAAGGGCAGTCGGATCCAGTGTCCTTAGGGGCTTCTGTTACAAAAAGACAGGTGCCCCCAGTTTGATCCCAGGATGCTCCGAGACAAACCGTTTCATGATGAAGCTCAGTGGAGTCTTTCTAATAGGAGATGTTCTCCATTCTTCTCCATGGTCAGCTTCTGGCCCTTTCTGCACTTACTTGGCAGTCTGGTTCAAGGGGCCTTGCAGTGCACAATAATTTGTGTGAGGAGTAGTGGTAATCCAGATCAGATCTGTACTAAGGACACAGTAATCCAGATTAGTGACGGATCTGATAAAGTGGTACCGCACAACCATACTAGATCCAGTACAAGGATGGGTCGTCCTCGTGTAGAACGGAACTAGGAAGATCATTGGCACAGCATTGAGGAACACGCACTGTGATCACGAGACTGCAAAGACACCTTTGGAACAATGTGAAGTCACCTTGCTCCTGCCACCCAGATGCGTCATTCGATTGACAGGAGTGTGGGCCAATTGCATTGGGGTTGGGAGTTGTCACCAGTAGTTTGAACAAGGCTTCAGTACGTCTCTCTTGCCCAAACTGGGCATGTGCACCAATGTTTGTAACATTTGATATTTGTATGAATTATCATGAATTCAGATATTTGTATACAAATCAAATGATACAACATTTGTACATTGATATTCGTACGAAGGTTTGGAACATTTGTGAAAAGGGGAGGGGGGGAAGCGACTGTGCCAGTCCATCTGCAATGGATCCAGAGTGCATCTGACATGGATTGAAAGCAGATTCAAAGTGGATTCGAGGCGGATTTGATGCTTTCAGAGCAGATATGTTATGGGAAACATACTGGATATGTATGCATTCATATTGAATATTTGTACAAATTTGTACAAATACATTCATATCAAATAGAATCCTACCCCATTCAAAGGGGATCTATTCAAATGAATACGAATGGAATGCAAAAAGCCCTATTTGTGCACATGCCTAATCCAGACCTCTTAATGCAAATCCTCCTACTGCGGTTGATCCGGATCAAGGTAATCGGGATCGACTAATCCGTATGAAGAAAGCGTCCACATGACTTGCGGCTGGCCTGGCTCATTTTATTGCTCAACTCTTGATGGTCTCCGCTGACCACTGGGGAAAGGTGCCGACTGGGCTGTCTCCCCTTCCTCCTCTGGAAAGGGGAACCATTAATCCAAACAACGGTGCCGCTTGTGGTTGATGTCTCCCCATCAGGGGAGGTCAAAGAACACAGATGGAGAAATATTTTTCAATTCCTTGGGATACATTTTGCTCCCTTCGGGCAAAACACTGTAAGACGGACACTCCAGCTTATTTTCAATACCCTCTGCTACAGAAAATGAACAATAATTTGATTATCCAACGCCTCCTCATGACATCAGCTTCCTTCTCAAAAGGAAGGGAGGGTTATTTTTCGTTCTGTAAATAAATTCTCCTCCAGAAACCCACAAAAGATCTCAATAGAGAGAATGGGGGAGGGGGGGGAGAAATGGTGGAGGTGAGGATGGTGGGAAAACTCGCCCCTGTTTGGCTTTGTTGCCCAGTGTGAGTTCTTTGGGGTAATGTGGCAAAGCATTTTCTTCTTCTTGATGTAATTGTCTGGTCTGTGGGGGGCTGGAGTCTATTATGATAAAGCAGCAGAGAAGTTCCCGACAGACAACATCATCTGAAGGGGACCTACTGTACTCTAGATACAATCCTAGACGGGGGTCAGGCTGGCAGTTGTCAGGATCGTGGCCTTCTTGGTTGAGGCACTTTCCCATTCGACAATTTAGGTGATCCTTTAGATTCATGGGGAACTAGAATGAGTTTTGAAGGACCTGTTATAGGAGGCTTTTACAATAGAGAGACGAAGAGGAAGGTGTGTCTGAGTTGAACTCAACAGACCACAAAGTGGGGTTCTTTTTTTGGGGTGGGGGAGGAGACTTGACAGCTCTGGCATTAATGGTCCAACCCTGAGCGTATGGCCACCGCCATTTTAACTGGGCAGCTGGTATTTTATCTGATTCTATTATCATTAAAGATTTTTTATACAGTCCTCCACATCAGTCTCAGAGCAGCAGGTTAAAAGCACTTAAAACAGCAATCCACAAGAAGAGCATTAAAATAATCAAAAAATAATTAAAATAATCAAAGCAAGGCAGCCACTAGAGGCCTGGATGGAGCATTCGCTCTGCTGGGTTGGCGGTTTGGTTTGGAACCGCCCCATCCCGTCCCAGGGTGTATTCTGGGTGCAGAGCATGAAATTGCGCTCTACACCTGGCCCAGGGTATTCCCAGCTATCCTGGGCCATCTCACAGCTATACGGGAGAGAGGGCATTCGCACTCTCCTTCCCAAACAGCTGCAGGCCCCACTCCCGGCTGCCGCGATTGGTAGACGGGGCCCAACCTGTCAGTGCTTCAGATCGGAGGTGCTGACAGTGTGGGGCCAGTGTATCGCATGGAGTGGCACATTGCCCTGGCCAGCCACATGGCCGCCATGACAAGGTAAGTGGTCACGTGGCTGGGGGTCGGGTGCCACCCTCCTGGGTGCTGGTGGGTAGGGGAGAGGGAGGGAGGGAGAGAGGAAGGGAGAGACAAAGGAAGGGAGGAAAGGGAGAAGGGAGAGGGTGGAGGGAGGGAGAGAGGGAGACAGGGAGGGATTGAAAAAACAGGCCCTGAGGAGATCCTGCTGCAATGGCAGCAGCGTTTTTGGCAGCCCAGATTGCTTGCTGCTGCCCTGCCTGAGACCTCTGCCTTTGGCTCCCTGGAATGGAGGCCTGCACTCTCATGCCCTCCTGCTGCTGCGCCATCAGCACTGGCACAGCCCGGCCATAAGTTCATGTTGCCTCTTTGTCGTTTCTCAGTGGATGTCTGCATGTCATCCTGAGAAGACTTGGGGAGGGGGGAGGAGTTAGAGCAAAGGTTGACTGAAGAAGCCAGTGAGGATGCAAAAGGAAGAAGTGAGGGCTTTGTAGCCATAGAAAGAGAGAGAGAGAGAGAAGACACCATCTTTCCATCCAGCGTGCTTTTGTGCTGTCCAGCCCTTGCTCTACCATTTGCCACAGTCTGCTGGACAAAGGCAGGGACAACTGGGTCCCTCGGGGCCTGGTGGGGCAGAAAGAAAAGGGAGGAGCTGGAGCAGAGGACCAGGACAAGTCAAACACCCATTGCCAGGCGGCGGCCATGGTTCCGTGATATACGAAACAGTTCAATCTGTTCCTACTCTTGTTGCTGCAGTTTTAGGAAAATGCTAAGTGAGTGTTTCATTGGATTAGCACCCCAGATGCCACGAGAGTTGTTTCTCCATGGCTGTGTTCACACCTAAGTGTTAATCCAGTTTCAGTCCACTTTCAGAGTGAAAGGACAAACCAGCAAAAGGACCCATAGTTTTCTAGCTGCTTTATCTAACCCAAAGGTGGATTTTCTGAGATAGATATGCAGAAAGAAAACAGCTTGTCTCTTTGATGATGTGCTCCGCTCTTGCTCTGAAAGCGGACCAAAACTGGATTAAAAACTTAGGGGTGGAGAACATATGTTGTGAAGTGAAGATGGAGGGTGGAGAGCCCCCGGGTGATGGATCTGGGGAGTGATGAACCTTTCATGCTGCTTAAGTTCCTCCAACTCTCTTTATGACAACGGACCATTTCCTTCCTTCAACTTCTTTTGGATTGTTGTTCGGCCAAGCAGCTCCCACCACCCTTCTCTGCCCAGAGTGCTCCATGACCTTCCCGTAAGCGTCTGGCAAGGCAATAGATCCTCTCCTTCTACATTCGGAAGTGGTTACCTGCTCGAGCAAAATCGCTGAGCACGCGTTGACATTTGCTCAAGCAAGGAGCTCCAATAAATCTGGTCAACCTCTGAAAGAGAAAGAGTTGCCTACATGCCTAGGCGCAATTTCCATAAGAGTTGGAGAGCATCGGCTTTTTCCCAGCCATGACAACCGGAAGAGAATAATTCGTGCGATCAATAATTAAAACTTCTTTTCCCAGAGAGGTTAACAAAGAAAAAGAACACCAGTTTGGTCTAGTAGTTAGGGAGCCAGACTGTTCCCTGGGAATACTGGGATTGATTCTGCCCTCCTCCACGAAGCCAGCTGGGTGACCTTGGGCTAGTCACAGCTCTCTTCTGAGCTCCCACAGCCACATCTGTCTCAAAGGGTATCAGTTGTGGGGAGAAGAACAGAAGGTTTGTCAGCCGCTTTGAGTCCCCTTAAATGGGTGAGAAAAGCAGGATAGAAAACCAACTCTTCTCCTTTTTTCTCTTCCTCCTCCTCCTCCTTCTGCTTCCACAGGGGTGAGGTCTTTCTGGTCACACCTTGAGTCATTTTTGTCCCAGAAAATTACTCTTGAACTCCTGCACCACACAGCGCAATCTTTTCAGTCTTTAAATTTAATCCTTTGTCAGGGTATTGGATTTCTGTGCCTGCATTTTATTTCCGTTTTAACCTTACACTGCTCCAGGGTCCCTCTTGCTGCTAAATGCGATATAGCTGGTTTTGGCATGTGTGAGGCCGCCTCCCCATGCACGTTTGGTACAGTACTGAATGTGGGATCGGCAAGGGGCGTCCCCATGCATTTTGGATTTGGCCTGTGGAAAGCGGACCAAATCCCCCCAAACCCTGCCAGACCAGGAGCAAATTTGGCACCCCAAAAAACAAGTCTCGGCACAGTTTGGGGTCCTGGCATGCATTGGTTAGCAAACCGAGACCGCGCATGGGGACGATCATGGGCTATCTGGGGTGGAATTGGGCTCACGTCGTTAGGAGGTGGCGTGTGCTTGTTGTTCCTGCCCTGTGCATCGGAGATCGCAGTCAATGACATTTTAAAATCCCAGTCGCCAAAGCAGGCAGGATACTGGCTTAATTTTTGTGCATTTTCCATGGAAATATTTCCACCCCTGTTTCCCGATTGCCAAGGCAGGCAGGACAATGGCTTGATTTTTGTGCCAAAAAAATTCAACCCCCATTTCCCGATCACCAGGGTGATCAAGAAATAAAGCCTTGATTTTCTCCCTTTTAAACTTGGAGGGCGTTCTCGCAGTTCCTGGTAGAGCGGAGGTGCGCAAAACTGCTCAAGCGCCTAACTGCCTCTAAACCTCGTAGCGACTTTCAGTCTTTTAAAATTATTTATAAATGTATTATTTATTTATTTATTTATTTACATTTCTATCCTGCCCATACCCGAAGGTCTCTGGGCGGGTTACAACAAGTAAAAATAAATTAAAACAAGATACAAATTGAGAGCAATACAGATTAAAATGAAATTCAAATAAAACAAGATGCACACTTAAAAACATCTTAAGATTCAACAAATTTAAAACAGTGCACTCCGTAGTGCATTAAAATGATGCCATTATAGCTGGGGAGGGAAAACAAATCCTTAACCAAAGGCCGAGGTAAACAGGTGTGTCTTTAAGGCCCTCCTAAATAAATATAAGGAGGGGGCATGGCGCACCTCGAGGGAGAGGCCATTCCACAATCTTGGGGCCACTGCAGAAAAAGCTCGCTCCCGGGTGCCCACCAGCCTCACTACCGAAATTATTATGAAGTAAGCTTCATTTTAACTTTTTTTACGTGCCTCCTAGCCCAGTCCTGGCTTTCAGTGCCACTAAGGGAGGGGGGGTGCAGCACAGGGGTGGGCTGACATCAATCCAGCTTCCAATGAGAAGAGAGGGGCAGAGAGAAGGGGCTGCTGCTCCCCCGTGCTGGGGTTTGGCGTGGTTTTCATGGGGATGCCTCCTTCTGGGCCCAACCCGCACCTAGCCTGCATTGCCAGGAATGGTATGAGCGATCTCAGACCCGGTCCCAGTCCCACGTGTCCTGATCCCACTCCAAATGGCTTGCAGGGGGACATGGCCCGAAATGTGCTGGTTTCACGTTTTAAACACACCAGCTCTACCGTGCCTTTTAGACCAGGTTCGGCTGTGGTAAAATGATTTGCATCAAAACATTAGTTTCCTCTCCTGTCCCAAAGGGCATCATTTTCTAATGGATCCGTGTCTTTTGGAAAGGGCTGTTTCCAACATCCCAAGTGTGTTCTTCCCCCCTCAAACAGTTCTTTTTGTTTTTTTAAGTGTGCCCCTATTGCAGATTTACACAGACTGGGTGTGGGTGTTCCAGGAGAGAGAGTAAAAGTCAATTTCATTTTGTGGTTATCCGCTAGTCTCCCAGTTCAACTCTGCACTCCTCCATAGAGCCATCTTGGTGACCTTGGGCTAGTCACAGCTCTTCTTCTGAGCTCTCACGGCCCCATCTGCCTCATAGGGTACGTGTTGTGGGGAGAAGAACAAAAGAGCAAATTCCGAATGTCTGAATTTGGCTGAATTTTGAATGTTATGAATATCCGTGAACGTCCCTAGTTGAGAAGCCAAAGTGGAGAAAGGGAGAGAAATTTGTGGGAATTGAGATACTACGGAAAACTCAGTGCTACTGGAATGTGCTTGGCTGGGCAGAATGGAGATAAAAGATATTGGGAACAAGCAGATAAACTGGGACGAAGGTGCAAAGTTTAAAACGTGGCCTTGGACTGATCAGCTTTCCTGCTTCTTTCTTCTCCTGAAATCAGTTCCTCTGGAGGCTCTCTCTTGCACAAACTGGGGGCTTAATTGATTTAATTTTAATGATGTGATACTTTCTATGCTTTCTTAAATGCAGTTAGTTAATAATAGATGAATGTGTATGCCTAAATCACACACCTGTCCTTATTTGCTTGTTTATACAAGCTTGCTTAATGAATTGCAAGACGTGGCTCGATCTGGGTTGCAATTGGGTTGCCCTAGCACACTAGCACACTAGGGCTTTTTCACACTTAATGTCTCTGGGATATGGATGTGCACGAATATTCATCACATTTGGGATTTGCACGAATTCGTACATTTGCATTTGAATTGAATATTGGCTACATTTGAAGGCTGACATTCGAGTGCAAAGAACATAATGGGAACCCTGCTGGATCAGGCCACAGCCCATGTAGTCCAACATCCTGTCTCCCACACAGTGGCCCACTAATTGCTTCTGGGAATCTCATGCAGAGGACAAAGGCAAAACCTTCACCAGAGGCCTTTTCACACTACAGACAAGCTATGAAGACACACCTCTTTACCCTGAAAGGGCCCTATCCCGGGTGCCCACCCATTTTGCTACTGTGAGTGGCAGTACAACCAGGAGGGCCTCCCCTCCAGATCTTAGGGCACAGGCAGGTTGATATGGGAGAAGGCGTTCCTTTAGATATTTGGGGCCCAAGTTATTTAGGGCCTTATAAGCCAAAGTTAACACCTTGAATTGGGCTCAGTAGTGAATTGACAGCCAGTGCAACTCTTTCAAGACTGGTGTGATGTGTGTCTGGCCAGCTGTCCTGGTCAGCAACCTAGCAGCTGCATTCCACTCTAGCTGCAGTTTCCAAACCATCTTCAAGGGCAGCCCCATGAAGCATGCATTACAGTAGTCCACTCTGGAAGTTACCAGAGCATGGATAACCGTGGCCAGAAGGAGCCTTAGCTGTCGAACCAGCTGTAGTTGGAAATAGGCACTCTTGGCCGCGGCCTCCACCTGAGCTTCAAGTGTCAGTGCAGAGTCCAAGAGCACCCCCAAATTTTGCACCTGTACCTTCCAGGACATTGCAACTCCATTGAGGACGGGGTGTCTCCTAACTACGTAGACCCAAGATCCTGTGACACACAGTACCTCCGTCTTGTCTGGATTAAGCTTCAATTTATTGGCCCATTACCGCCTCCAGGCATCTGTCAAGCACTTCCACCGCCTCTCCTGATTCAGATGGCAGAGAGAAATAGAACTGGGTATCATCTGCGTATTGATAGCACCTCTCTCCAAATCTCCTGATGACCTCTCCCTGCGGTTTCATCTAAATGTTAAATATTCAAACTTAGAGCTGTTTGCAAAAGGAGAGAAAGAAAGAATTCTGTCAGCTCTTGTTTATCTGTGATGTGTGAGTGCTTTCTCTCCCCCAAACAGATTCATTTAAAAGAATAATATATAAACCACTAAATGTTTTGTAACGTGAACTAAATTCTCTCTGCCCTGGATTTCATAAAAGATTGTTTTTCACAATGCAAACATGCATTGACTTAAAGCGATGGCTGACGGATGCTTTTTAATACCCGACTCAGCCTGAGATTTTAATCATCAAACATGTTGCAAGCGCAGAAGTTTCCCTCGGAAACTTAAACTCTGCCCCCTTGTGTGCAAGAGTTACAAAGAGCCTCCAATCCTCGCTGGCGATGCGATGCCTCTGCCGCAGGAGAAGGTGTGATTGAAACAAGAAAACAAGAGAAAACCCACAGGACGTGATGGAAATGGGAGATCAGAGACGCTTTTCTGGCAAAAGTAATTAGTGCTTTCATAATAACCAAGTGATTATATCCGGCAGATGGGAACGGAGAACAACAGGGACACAAAGGTGACTTTCCCCTTTAAGTGAAGGTCTCCGGTTAGCCTGTGGCTGCCAACTTGGTTGCCTTGGGCTTCCATGTGCAGCTGGTTGGTAAATGTGGGAACGGACATCTGGAGGCTGGCGCATGGGAAACCGGTGTAAAAAGGCAAACACGAAACTGATTAAAACAACCCAACAGTGCCAAGAAGAGGAAGGGAATTCTTTCTTCAGCTGAAGGCTAGGGGAAAGAGATGGGCCTTCGCCATGGGTCTAAAATGTACAGACATACCTCAGGGAGGAGATTTTTCCACAGCCAGGAGGCTACCACAGAGAAGGTCCAGTCCTGTACCCTTGCAGCTTTAAACTGCTGCTAGAGGTGAATTATCAAGAGGGCCTGTCCCACTGATCTTAACTAGAGGGGAGTTTTTTATTTGGGAGGAAACACACAGAAGAAGAAGAGTCGGCATTGCTACCCCACTTTTCTCACCCATTTAAGGGGACTCAAAGCAGCTGACAGACCTTCTGTTCTTCTACCCACATTTTGCCTCTTTATAAATCTATGGTGAGGCCACGTTTGGAATATTGTGTACAATTCTGGTCACCATCTCAAAAAGGATATTGTGGAACTGGAAAAGATGCAGAAAAGGGCAACCAGAAGGGTTAAGGGTCTGGAACAAAATCCCTTATGAAACCAGGCTGCAGCATCTACTGTAGGCCTCTTCAGTCTGGAGAGACGGCGTTTAAGAGGGGACCTGATTGAAGGATATAAAATTATGCATGGTATAGAAAAGGTGGATAGAGAAAACTTCTTTTCTCTATCGCACAACACTAGAACCAGGGGGCATCTATGAAGCTGATGGGCAGGAGAGTCGGATCCGACAAGGGGAAGGATTTCTTCACTCAGAGGGTCATCAGTCTATGGAATTGGCTGCCAGAAGAGTTGGTAACAGCAACCAGCCTGGATGGCTTTAAGGAAGGGTTAGACAAATTTATGGATGGCAGATGTATTAATGGTTACTAGAATGGATGCCTAAGTCCATCTTTCAGGCTGGGGGACAAGCAGGATGCCTCTAAGGTCATTTGCTGGGATTCTAGAGCAGGAGAAGGTTTGCCCTGCCTTCTCTCTGAGGATGCTGGACTAGGTGGTTTGTGTCCTGATCCAGCAGGGCTCCTCTTAGGTTCTTATGTACCTTGATACACGTTAAGAGTTTTCATGTTACCAAGTGTCCCCTTGCCAGTAGTAGCAACCTTGAGTTGCTGTCTATCGTTTGACTAATTTGCTCCAAAGTGAAAGTTTTCCATTGTTGTCGCTTGCTGTTCTCTTTGCCACTTGCCTTATAATAAAGTCACTTCTTGGCCGTGTCCCCATGTTTTACAATATAGTGTCCCCATGCCCTTTAGGGCAGAGCGGAATCAAATTGAATGTACCTGTCCCCATGGTCGCAGCGCCTCACGAACCCGCATCTTTTTCTCCCCACACCCTCTCTTGCTGATAGGGGGGCGGGTTGACGTTGCCAAGCCTTGTCCCGCCCACCGCTGCCATGTCCGCAAGTGCGCTCAACACAACTGGCGACCCCGTCCCCCTCTCCATGCCAAGCGAGGTCAAGGTGGCCAGCCAAGGTTCTGTTGTTCTGTGGATGGAGGGAATTGTAGACTTTTTCCACTCTCGCCACTTCTTCCGGGCGATCGTGGTGGAATTCTGCGGCATCCCCCAATGGGTCTGCCGAGAAGAATGAACGTCTGCAGGAGTGCTGTCAACCGGTGCTGCGCCCGTGCGCATAATTCAAAGCAAAAATTTCCCACGCGGCACGCGGAGCTTGCGATCAGTGAAGAGGGAGGTTTAATAAATGCAGACGGAAGGACACACACAACTATTTTACCCCCTCATTTTTTCTTTGCGCAGAATTTATTTAAAGAAATCCTCAAGCAGCTGCCGGCCGGCAGGAACAGGCTGCAGGGGCAAAACCCGGCCTGCTAATATTGGGCCCGCCAGTCTCCGCCCCTAATACTCCAGGAGTGTCCGCATGGCACCAGGGCAATACGTGTTAGCCCCTTTTTTCGGAAGCAATACAGTTGAAAAGTGGGGATTTTTTAATACGTATTGCCCTCCAAGCAACACGTATTAGAGTTTGCATGGAGACACCCCTGGGGTGGACACAGAATACCTCCGGATTATTTTTTGCCATGGGGATGTGGCCTTTGAGTGTCTTTTAAATCTCCATAAGGAACTTTGTATTGAGATCAGAGAAATGTTTCCCCTTCTCCGGGATCGGCTCCAACCAGTTACTAGTGAAACCAAACCAGTAGTCCTAAAGATCCTGCCTGTGTGTGGAATGACGCTAAAAACCTGTATGTAATTCTGCGCAATCTGAGCAATTTTACACCGGAAGTGCTTCACACATCTGGCGCAGCAGGCTTCTGATGGCAACATCAAGGAGGGGATTGTAACACATGATATGATAGTGAGGTCTTCACCAACCCAGAATAGAATTCAACTGGTGGTAGCACCTTCAAAAGTGAGCCAGTTTGGTCTAGTGGGTAGGGAACCGGACTCTTATCTGGGAATACTGGGTTTGATTTTGCACTCCACAAAGCCAGCTGGGTGACCCTGGGCTAGTCACAGCTCTGTTTCTGAGCTCTCACAGCCCCATCCACCTTCTGTTGTGGGGAGAAGAACAGGACACACTGTGAAGTGGGCGGGGCTGCGCAAGATCAGAGAGAGAGCTGTGACTAGCCCAAGGTCACCCAGCTGGCTTTGTGAAGGAGTGGAGAATCGAATAAGGGTCTGACACTGTAACCACAGGACCAAACTGCGTCCTCCATGAAATGCCTCCTCAATGGTACCATACCAGGTTTTGTGCCTGGAGTGACTCCTGTACCTCCCATTTCTCTTGCCGTTCCTTCCAGGGGGGTGTTGGGAGCTCTGGAGGGAGTCAGGTGTAGAGGTCCCACTGGAGGCTTGGCTAACACCAGCCACTTCCTGGCTTCCTTTCTGCAAGGTGCTCTCTCAGCCCCAGCACAGATCAGTCAGGTCCCTCTGTTGCTCTCCAAACCACACTTGCTCCATGGCCTTTGGGCATAGATGCATAATTAACAAGGAATTCACGAGGAGCGTGGCTCTGGAAACACGCATTAAGCCTCTCTCTGCTTTTTAGCACCGTTTGACCTTCAGAGGGAAATCACACACTTCTAGCGTGGAGCCAAAGGTGGCACTTGAATCTCTGATCTTATTTT
This sequence comes from Aspidoscelis tigris stejnegeri, assembly GCA_023333525.1. NCBI lineage: Eukaryota > Metazoa > Chordata > Lepidosauria > Squamata > Teiidae > Aspidoscelis > Aspidoscelis tigris. Next base: position 1,824,718 of record JALMGA010000007.1, read on the forward strand.
CACTTCACGCAACAAAAGGGCATTCTGGCTGAGGACTTCAGGCTGCACTCATGTGCCGGTACCCTTTGGGAAAAGCCCCCAGCATTCAGCATGAATAGTGCCCATGGAAGCAGTTCAGTTTGGTCTAGTGGGCAAGGAGCCAGACTCTTACCTGGAAATACTTACCTGGGAATCTCCTCCACAAATCCAGCTGGGTGATCTTGGGCTAGTCACAGCTCTCTTCTGAGCTTTCACAGCCCCATGTACCTCACAGGATGTCTGTTGTAGAGAGAAGAACAGAAGCTTTGCCAGTGGCCTTGAGTCCTCTTAAATGGATGAGAAAAGCGGGGCAGAAAAGCTGACTTTCTCTTCTTCTCAGGGATAGGACAGCATCCAGGTGAGGCATCCCTGCAGCGCAGATGAAGCCCATCCTGCTACAAGCAGAGCAAGGCCCTTGTTGGGGAACAGAAGGCCTTGATTCAGCCTCCCCCTTCAACAAGTGAGCAGCAGCAGTTTGAAAGCTCAGAGACATGGCACTGTTGCTGAAGAAAGGAGAGAGCAGGGGAGGGGAAGGGGGATGAATGGGAAGAGGGGAGGGAGAGCAGGACGCCAGTGGGACATGATAGAAGTTAGTAGCTGATGGGGAAGGGGGAAGGCAGGGGAGAGGGAGGAGGAGAGGGGGAGGGAAGGACGGATGCTTTGAATGGGTAGAAGATCCAACTGGCATCATATTTCCTAAAAAGTTCATTGTTGTCACCTCTGTGCAGAGATACAGAAGTGGTTTGCCATTGTCTGCTTCCGGGGAGAGGCTGGGTATCGAACTGGTAGAACCCTCTGCTTTCCAGGCAATTTGCTCTACCACTGAGCTATAGCCTCTTCCTCCCCAAAAGCTGGTGACCCTTTTATACTTCATCTTCTTCTTGTGAAGATGATGGATGGACCATCCAAGGTTTGAAAATGGCATCAAAGTAGGAAAGGGAAAGAGAGGGAAGGGGGGAATAAATTATGGGCATCTATGATTGGCTGGCAGATTGACACACCTGAACAACACTGTTCACCTGGCGATGCGATGAGCATCGTGCGTCTGGATTGGGAGAGAGAGGCAGTGGCCCCATGAAAGGCTAACTTCTGTGCACTTATGTGGAAGGCAGCCATTTTGAGCCTTCAGTCTCTCCAAGGGTGTGGAGGACTTCAAAGGAAGTCCAGGAGCCAGTTTCTAAGAGAGGAAGAGACTTCTGCCTGCACCAACTCACACCAGCCATCAGCCTGCCCCGGGCTGGCACCTTCAGCAAAGGGCAACGGCCAGTTCTCCTCCCGGGGATCGGAGGTCAGATTACAGCATGGATGAGCATGGATCATGGGTGGCATTGCCACAATGCCTGCATGGACACCACACTCCCCGCCCACCAAATGCAGCAAACCAGATGCAGAGCATTTGGTTTCCTGGTGGATGCTTCAGGTGAGCTTATGATGTGCGCAAATGTATTTTTTACATTCGAATTTGAGTCGATTCTAATATTTGAATATTCTAATATTTGATTTGATTTGAAATTCAAAAATCTGAATGTTTGAAAATCTGATTCAAATCTGGATGATCTGAATCTGTATTTTTGAAAATCCACTTCAAATCAAATAAAACGAAAGTCAGGAACATTCATATCTGATTTTTGAATTTGTGTGCGTCCAGTTTGCATCCTGTTTGCATCCCATGTTTAAACTCAAATAGACCCGACATTTGGATGCGATATATGACGTTCTATTCTGTTGAATTGTTCAAAAATCTTTATCGGATTTTCCAAAATCTGAAATTCAACCGAATTCGGAAATTTGGATTTTTGAAAATCTGATTCAAAATTGAATATCGATATTCTTCAAATTTGAATTGGATTTTTGATTTTTCCAATATCCATGCACATCCCTAACACCTAATCAATAATTAGTGAACATCTGGGGAGGGCAGGCACGTTTGGAGGCTGCAGCAGCCTGGTCGACGTGCGGATGCTCTTCGCTAGACATTCACTACTTGTTGACTGGTGGCCAAAGTGTGAATAGGCCTCTGGGTTGAACCAAAGGTGGACTAACACTTAGGTATAGCTAGGGCCTCGGTCTCAATTCCAAAAATCTGAGGACTCACATCAAAATGCAAACTACAAAAGTGAATCAAAAGTGTTTTTAACTCCCCCCCCCCCAGAACTCGCTCTTCGTTAAGGGAGGGAAATTGACGGCGTTCAAATTCCTTCGCGAAGCTCCTGATTCGATTCTCTTTCTCCACCAGGAAAAGAGCAGAGTCAGCAAGGAAATTAAGTGGGGGGAAGTCTGGGAGGAAGCCGGAGCAGAGCAAACTGTTGAACATTTCAGAAATAAAAGCAAGCAAATTTTAGCTATAACATCTGGGAGGAAAGGTGGGGGTGGACGAGGAAAGGACCATTAATAACTGAATGCAGTGGGAGGGGGGGGCACAGAAGTCTAAAAGGCTGATGAGCAATAAAAAATCCATTAGATATTCATCCCCCCCTCACTTCCAAGCAAGCATCCTTAAGTGCTTTCTCTACCTCTGGTGTGCACAGAGAGACCACCCCCCACCTCCCACTGCCGCCGTCACGGGGCCACTGGGGCTGGTCCGGAGCACCCTGCTAATGTGTGTGCAAGCAACATGCTGACTTCATTAAGGCCTTCGATTGATGTCACGATAGACCCACTCCATGGGCTGCATTTATCACCAGGGTGATGGAATATTTAGCGTGAGGCTGTTAGCATAATCAGAATGGATGAAGCCACCTCAGGGAGAGAAGAGGAGGCGGCTTTTAATAGACCCATAAGTGCTGGTGGGATGAATATTTATGGACGCTGGGTTTTTTTCCTGGAGGGGGCACCATGAAATATTCAGCTGAAGGCAAGGCTAGGCTGGAAGAAGACAAAGGAACTCCAGCCAAACTCTCTTCATTCACTTCTTTGGACAAGGTGAGGGAGGGTCAGCAAGACAGGATCACCAAGATCAGCCCTCAGATGAGCAAGCTGAAAGGGAGGCACATCCTGGTTGTAGGCTTCCAGAAGTCCACCTTTGCCTCCCAGAACATCCGCTACCAAGTTCCAGAGGTGGCCAGAGCCTGCAGGGCAGGTGTCAGGCTGCAAGAGCTCTGCAGACAGAAGAACCGAAGAGGGACTCTACGGGATGAGGCCACAGCCCATCTCGCCCAGCATCCTGTCTCACACAGTGGCCCACCAAATGGAAGCAGCGTCCAGTTGCCTCTTCTGCCAAAGGAAGAGATCCACCACTGAACTTCAGGGAACTACTCCAAGGAAGCTTTCTCTGGTGGAGTCAGCCGTGGGGGTGGAGCATTTGGGCAGCACAGCCTTCTGCCTTCCAGCTCCACACTGCTGGCCACCGCCCTCCTGCCCTGCACCACTAGGGCTCTGTTTGCATGGAGCTAGAGTTTCACCCAGTCCCTTGCAAATAATGGGGGCATCTTTTGGGCACAAGTATGGATGGAGGTGCCAGCAGAGCAAAGCAGAGCACAGCTGGTGTATATTAAAAAATCTAGTAATTATACACACACACACACACATGTATGTAGAATTGTGGAAAGCTCCCCCCCCCCACACACACACACACAGCCAGAACAGAATGGACAGAATCAGATCTGGGTGTAAAAAACTTCCTGCGTGAATTTGATGAAAACTGCCCACATAATAGTGAAGTCTAGACTTTGCTGAGGCTATTGTCTGCAAGCAAGGTCCCCTGCTGCTGGATCCATTGTCAATACTTCTTTGAAGTGCAGACGGAGCCTTGTAAAAGCGGTTTTCTACCTGCAGCAGCTGAAAATATTTGCATTGATAATAGATGCTCAGAAAAGGAGAAAACACCCTCTGAGTGGCTGTCATTCAAGTCATCTCCCCATCCTGCTTCTCCTTTGGCTTCCAGAAGACTCTTTCTGGGGTCCAGCATTTAGATTCCGTGGAGCCAATTTATTCAGAGCTTTGGCTTGTTTCTGCACTCCTGAGGCCTATTCACACTATGGCCTCTAGTGCATGATTAGTGAACCTCTGGTGAAAAGCATCTGCATGTGGAGTAGGCCGTTAGAGCCTCCAAGCGTGCCCGCCCTCACCAGAAGTGCACTAATTGTTGATTAAGTGTGGAGCACAGGCAGTGGCAGAGGGGGCTGTAGCCAAAATGGCTGTGCCCAGAGGAGGACCAGTCCAACAGTTGAATTAGGTAACTATTCAATTGCGGGGGGGGGGGGGGCTGCCAAAGTTCACTAGCGCTCCAAGTGTGTGTGCTAGTCAACACTGGTTAACTGCCCTCCTTTCCCATTCAGTGGATGGGAAGGGAAGTGAGCAAACACCCCTGTTCTGCCTCCCAACCTGATAAATTTGCCTGATTTTTAAAGCCTCTCTACACCCCTACACCCCCCAGGCCTTCTCTTCCTGCTTCTTTTCTTAGTCCTCATTCATCCCTGGAGAGGGACAAATCTCCAATGGGCCAGGGATGGGCTGTTGTCCTGTTTTATTTCATTTATTGATTGCAGTTGTATCCCAGTGTTATTCTAGAAACACAAAGGGACAGTCGAAGTGCAAAGTTGGCACCTGGGAGAGGGCCTTCTCAGTGATGGCTCCTGGGTTATGAAATAGTCTCCCCCTTGAGGTGCATCTATCACCTTCATTGTACATGTTTAGGAAGGCAGTGAAGAGGCACCTCTTTGCCCTGGCTTTTGGTTGAAGATGCTATTATGTTACTACATACTGTTATTGTTTTAATAATGTTTGATTTTAAATATTGTTAGCTGCCTGGAGACCTCTGGGTATAGGGGGCAATAAGTAAGTAACACAGCATGCTGCCATCTTAAAATCCAGTGTCAATTCCGTTATAATCCTCTTAATGTGTTGTGAGAGAGTGTTTCAGAAGTAGCACACTCTTCTTGGCCATAAGAACATAGGAGCAGCCCTGCTGGATCAGGCCACAGCCCATTGAGTCCAGCATCCTGTCTCACACAGTGGCCCACCTGCTCATGCGCATCTTAAGCTGAAGACAAAGGTTAAACCTTCACCTGCTCTCAAATCCCCACAAATGGCTTGAGAGGCATCCTGCCCGTCTCTCCAACCTGGAATGGGTATCTGGGCTTCCATTCTAGTAGCCATTGATGCCCCTGTCCTCCATGAATTAAGAGGAGCCCTGCTGGATCAGGCCACAGCCCATCGAGTCCAGCATGCCATCTCACCTATTGCTTCTGGGCACCTCAAGCAGAAGACAAAGGCAAAACCTTCACCTGCTCTTGATACTCTGTAAATGGTCTTTAGAGGTATCCCACCTGTGTCTCCACCCTGGAGAGGATACCTGGGCATCCATTCTAGTAACCAATGATATACCTGTCATGTGTGAATTAAGATCAAGCCACAGCCCATCAAGTCCAGCATCCTGTCCCAGGCCACTGCCCACCTACTGCTTCTGGGCATCTGGAACAGAAGGCAAAGGCAAACCTTCACCTGCTCTCAACTCCCTGCAAATGGCCTTTGGAGGCCTCCTGCCTGTCTCTCCAACCTGGAGCTGGTTCCTGGGTACCCATTCTAGAAGCCATTGATGTACCTGTCCCCCATGAACTTATCCATAAGAATATAAGAGAATCCCTGATGGATCAGGCCACAGGCTGTCCAGTACAACATCTTCTCTCACACAATGACTCTCCAATTACTTCTGGGCATTCTCAAGCAAAAGATGAAGGCAAAACCTTGGGTGTTTTTGCGCTAGTATTAACTAGTATTCACACTTGCAAATGCTAGGTAACGACAGCCTAAGCCCCATGTGATTGGTCACTCACTGGAGATCGCTCCTGGGGCCGGTCATCTTCCGGGTGCCACCATTTTGGTTGTGGTGCCCTCCATGACTGTGTATGTGTCAGCGCTGTCGCCATGACGACGCTGACACTCTGTGCATGCACAGTCACCTCTATGGTTGTCTGAGGTGTCAGCACACTTGTGTGGCACTTCAGATGACCCCAGAGCACTGAAAGAGGTGCAAATGGACGCTGCCTGGGTGCCCCAGGAAAGCTTTTAGTTAATATTGGTTAACACGAAACTGTGCTCCACACCTAATGAACAATTAGGGACCTTTGGGGAATGCAGGGGGCATTTGGAGGCTGTAACAGCCTCCTCCAAGTGCAGAGGCCCTTCCCCAGAAGTTCACTAATCATGCGCTACTGGATGTAGTGTGAATAGGCCTCTTCACCTGCTCTCAAGTCTCTGAAAATTCTCTAGAAGCAACCTAGAGGCATCCATTCTGGTAGCCATTGCTACACCTGTCCTCTATGAATTTGCCTATTCCTTTCTTACAGCTATCCAGGCTGGTTGCTATGCAACCTGTGCCCCAATAGGGCATAAGAGGTTTTACAGTTTGCTCCTCTAGCGATGCTACGGATGTCTGTGTTTCTGTATGTCTCATGCATGTCCATAATGCAGAGCTGAGTGGATGATTCTGGCCTCTCCTACCACTGAAATGATATTACAAGCGAAATTGCCATGCAGTCAGACATGAATATCTTTGGGGACAATAGTGCATGTTCCTTTTGTAAATATATGCAAAATATCCAGGATCTCTTTGTGCACGGAAATAAGTGTGTGTCCAATATACAGCTAAAGACACATGACTGTCCTCCAGAAGGGGTAGGTGTTAGGATTGGAAAATAGGAAACATTTCCTTCCAGACTGTATTGCACCATTGTGAGACTGGTTCCAGCAAGGTTTCTGCCTCTTTAAGTGCCCCAAATTCCCTGTCCATTCAGAGGAAGAGATCAGGGACGTGCATGAATATTCATAACATCCAATATTCACATGAATTTGGACAAATTTGGACATTCCTAAACAAATAAAATGTTACAACGTTCGTACACTGACATTCGTATTCATATGAGTGTTTCACAACATTCGTACGAAGCTTCGGAACATTTGTGAAATGGGGAGGTGGGAAAGCAGCTGTGTCAGTCACATCTGTAATGGATCCAGAGTGCATTTGCCATGGTTTGAGAGTGGATTCAAAGTAGACTCAGAGTGGATTTAGTGCTTTCAGAGCAGATATGTTATGGGATATATATCAGATAGATATGGATATATATACTTATGTGTTAATATCGGATACTCATATGAGTTTGTACGAATACATTTGTATCGAATAGAATCCTGCCGTATTCGAAGGGGATCTACTCAAACAAATATGAATTTTCTTAAATTTGATTTGATACAAATTGAATGCAAAAAACCCATCTGTGCACATTGCTGGAAGAGAGACCCACCATTTCTCTCCTGGCTGGCCATTACAATGAGCCATGGAATGACAATTTTCTAGCTCAACTGGCCTGGGCATAAAGGGCCCAGAAAACATCCCAAGCTTGGTCCGTGGCAAAGACCCACACAGGCATCTAAATAAACATCTCCCGCGTGTCCTCGTCAGGGCTATGGTGTGCCCATGCGAAGGCCAACTTTTTAATAATCAGGACAGACTCTTTGACCCTAGGCCAGGAGTGGTGCCCAGGGACTTCCTGGCTGGCCGGATTACTGTTTTAGCCCATTTCATTTCTGACAGCTTCTAGCAGAGAAACTGTGCCTGCATATCTGACTAAAGACTGTAATTTGGAAAGGCAATTTCCCTGAATTGCAGGTACAGTGTGATTTGGAGAGATATAACTACTTGGTTTAGGCAGATGCCGACTAGACACCAAAGCGATTTAATGGATTCTTTTCATGCTTTCTTCTCCGTTTCTTTCCTTTCCTCAAGCCTCCATGAATGAAGCAAAAATAATTATAAGCACAAAGTGTCACCTCATTTGGCATAATCGTTAGTCTCGCCTCACTTCCTATCAAGCTTATTTTCCTCGTGGAAAATAAACATCCAAGAGAAAGGAGACTGGCAGAGAGTTTGGGTGGGCTTAGCAGGGAAAGATCTTTCTCTCAAGTTGGGTGTGCCTGGGAGGAGAGTTGGCTTTTCTACCCCTCTTTTCTCATCCTTTAAGGGGACTCAGAGTGGCTGACAAACCTTCTGTTCTTCTCCCCACAACAGACACTCTGTGAGAAGCACGTGGCTGTGGGAGCTTAGAAAGAGAGCTGTGACTAACCCAAGGTCATCTAGCAGGCTTTGTGGAAGAGTGTGGAGTTGAACCAAGAGATCACTGGATAAGAGTCTGACTCCCTAACCACAGGACCAAACTGGCTGATGGATAATGCTTTTGTTTAGTGACACCATTACCCATGGATCTTGGGTAGAGATGGGCAGAATTTTGCTTGTCTGCCTACTGGGTGTAGGCACAAAGCATGATGGTTCACAACAAGTATGGATGGATGGATGGATTTCAAAATATTTACATCCTACCCTGCCTCCAGTGTGAGTAAAATAAAAATAACAACATATAAGACCTTGCTAAAATGTGAAATCCAATGTTGATACTCAGTTTATCCCTCAGTTTAAAGCCTGGAGTTATTCCAGAGCTGAGGGGACATCCCAGATAAAGCTCTCCTATGTACTGCCACCCCCAGAACTGTTGGGAGTGAGTCCCAGGAAGGTGCTAGGGGCCCTGATCACCTAAAGGGCCCTATCCTGTTCACTTGATGGATGCACTCACTCTCCCTGGAAGCTAGTGTCATGTGATGCATCCATCTGGTGGGCACTGTTGCCTGGCAACTGGAGACCAGTGCTCCCCAGTGAAATGAGCAACCAGGCAGGAGGTACCCTAAGGCAACCACATTCCATGCCCCCAATTTGCCAGTACAATTAGTCCCACTAGATTCTGTATATGCCAGAGTAAGGCCTTGCCTACTCTGGCATCCCTGCCCTCTTGTGAAGATTTAGCAGGAAAAGCGCGTGTCTTATTTCTGAATGCTAAAATAGAATCTCATTGAGTTACAACTTCTAGGGTTTCTGTGCATACTTGTGCAAATTTGTATGAGTATCCAATGTGAACGAATTTCTTCTTCTTCTTCTTCTTCTTCTTCTTCTTCTTCTTCGTCTTCTTCTTCTTCTTCTTCTTCTTCTTCTTCTTCTTCTTCTTCTTCTTCTTCTGTTCAGGATTAAAGGTAAGTTTAGAAAGGGCCAACATAAGAAGACAAGAGGAGCCCTGCAGGATCAGGCCACAGCCCATCTAGTCCATCAGAACCTAAGAAGAAGAGTTGGCTTTTCTACCCCACTTTTCTCACACATTTAAGGGGACTCAAAGCGGCTGACAAAGCTTCTATTCTCCCCACAACAGAACACCCTTTGAGGTAGGTGGGGCTGTGAGAGCTCAGAAGAGAGCTATGACTTGCCCAAGGTCACCCAGCTGGCTTCATGCGGGAGCGTGGAATCGAACCTGGTATTCCCAGATAAGAGTCCGGCTCCCTAACCACTAGAACACAGAGGAGCCCTGCTGGATCAGGCCACAGCCCATCTAGTCCAGCATCTTGTCTCCCACAGTGGCCACCAATTGGTTGTGGGCATCTCAAGCAGAAGACAAGAGCAACCCCTTCACCTGCTCTTGATTTCCTGCAACTGGCCTTTAAAGGTCTCCAGGAGGTGGTACCAGGTATCCATTCCCATAGGTGTTGATACACTTGAGCCTCTTCAACTAATCTGCAAGAATCTAAGAGGATCCCTGCTGGATCAGGTCATAGCCCTTCTATTCCAGTGTCCCATCTCACACTGTAGCCCACCAATTGCCCATGGGCGTCTCAGGCAAAGACAAGGGCAAACCTCATGCTCTTGAGTCCCAGCAAATGGCCTTAGAAGCATCCTGCTCCCCACCCCCCAGCCTGGAATATGTACTTAGAATCCATTCTAGTAGCCATTAATACGTTTGTCATCCATGAATTTGTTTAACCCTTCCTTAAAGCCATCTAGGCTGGTAGCTGTTACCACCTCTTCCAGCAGCAAATTCCACTGACTGATGACCCTCTGGCCTTGCAGGCCTTCCTTTCTATTGTACCACTGGCCACCACTGATGTGTGGCCAGCTACAGGGCACTTCTCTTCACCACAAGGAAAGGTTGTGCCACTTGGTTTTTTGAATTTAGACAAAATGTGTCAACAAAATAAAATTAGGTTAAAAGTGGGCACCGTGACGGTTACAGCCGAGAAAGTACAGAAAGAGAAGTTCTTCTCTCAACGCTATAATCCACTGGGGTCAAACAGTGCACTAGAAGGCTGAGGGATGAAGGACAGAACAGGGGAAATATTTCTCCATCATATGAAATTTGCTGTCAAAAGACCTATGCATGTTATCAGAGGCTATAAAAAGACAAATTTATGGGGGCAACAGATGATCAATCATTATTATCCATGATAACCCTTACTAGCCATGCTCACTCTTAGCACTGTTAGTAGTAGGAATATGCACAAAATACTTTTTTTGTATTTAATTCATGTAAAATCAAATGCAAGAAAATTGATATTCATTCGAATAGATGCCCTTCATATGTGGTAGGATTCAAATTGGATACAAATATTCAATCCCAAAGTAATCCCATATGAATGCATACAAATAGCACACAAATCCCATACGAAGCTTCATATGAATGTATCAAAACATTTGATTCAAATTCAAATGTCAGTTTTTTTGTATTTCATTCGTATCAAATCAAATGTAAGAAAATTTGTATTCGTTTGAATAGATCCCCTTTGAATGTGGCAGGATTTGTATTCAACATGAATGTTCAATCCCAAAGTAATCCCATATGAATGCATACAAATAGCATACGGATCCCATATATGAATCCCATATGAAGCTTCATGCAAATTAGGAAGGGGAGAGAAAACAAGTCAGCAAGTGTCATTTTGCCTCTTTATCAACCTATGGTGAGGCCACATTTGGAATATTGTGGACAATTCTGGTCACCACACCTCAAAGAGGGTATTGTGGAACTGGAAAAGGTGCAGAGAAGGGCAACCAGAATGATTAAGGGACTAGAACAAAATCCCTTACAAAACCAGGCTGCAACGTCTAGGCCTCTTCAGTCTGGAGAGACGGTGTTTAAGAGGGGACCTGATTGAAGGATATAAAATTATGCGTGGTATAGAAAAGGTGGAAAGAGAAAACTTCTGTATTGCACAACACTAGAACCAGGGCGCATCTATCTATTTGGATCAGACAAGGGGAAGTATTTGTTCACCCTGAGGGTCATCGGCTTATGGAATGTGCTGCCGTAAGTGGTGGTGACAGCTACCAGTCTAGATGGCTTGAAGGAAGGGTTAGAGAAATTTATGGATGACAGATGTGTCAATGGCTAGTAGAATGAATGCCTAGGTGCATCTTTCAGGCTGGGGGGGGCAATCAGGATGCTTCTAAGGCCATTTGCTGGGATTCAAGAGCAGGCAGAGGTTTGTCTTCATCTCTGCTTGAGATGCCCATGAGCATTTAGTGGGCCACTGTGTGCAACAGGATGCTGAAGTAGATGGGCTGTAGCCTGATCCAGCAGGGCTTCTCTTATGTTCTTTCTTTCTTATGAATGTATCAAAACATTTTGAATTCAAATGTCAATCTTCAAATGTCCGAATTCGGCCAAATTTCGAATATTATAAATATTTGCTCACATCCCCACAACATTCAATCTGAATTCTATTGTTCAAATTCAGCCAAATTTATATGAATTTCAGATGTTATGAATGTTCCTCTGTCCAGCTTCTCAGGCTGACAAATATTAACGTGAAGAGTTTTATTTCGCTTATGTTTTGCTGAGTTACTGTTTGGGAAAATAAAATATTTCCAGTCTGAGCAGCTTTTGAGAACAGACTCTGAGGGACCACCACATTCATAAATTGGATAACATCTTCCCTTCCTCTCCAGAGGATTCCAGGATTTCATGGAAGGTGATTTCTTTGTATGTTTTCAATTTCTTAAAGGTGTCAAATGAATCAAGAAGAGACAACTTCCACCTAAACATTATGGGACCTATTTCAACACAGTCTGCTTTCTCAAGCAGTAAAAGAGCACTTCTGTGGGTGGATGGTCTCCCCCTCCACCCATTTCGGTCTAGGAAAGATGGATGAGAGGTCACACTCTACTGTCTCTTAGGCATTTTTGAGATGTAGTTTAAAGCTACTCAACTGTGTAAAGATCCACTCCTAAATTTTCATGAGTGGTTACAGAACTTCACGAAAGATTAACACCCCTCAAGCTGTTAGATCCTGTTTGGACGTAGTTGTGGGTCTATAATGAATAATTTTTAGGAGTACCCTGCTTCTAAGAATGTGGACAGATTATTCATCAGGTTTGCAATTCATATCAGTTCAATCATTCACATTCAAATTGAATATTGGATATATTTGAAGATTGACATTTGAGTGCCAAGCAAATGCTTTTGTTCCTTCATTTGAAGCTTCCTTATTTTCACGGCATACAAATCAGAAGTTACAACATTCATACATTGACATTTGTATTTGTACGAATGTTTTGGGTCATTCGCACGAAGCTTCAGAACATTTGTGAAACAGGGAGGTGGGAAAGCAGCTGCGCCAGTCACATCTGCCACAGATCCAGAATGCATTTGACATGGATTGCAAGTGGGTTCGAAGTGGGTTCAGAGCAGATTTGATGCTTTCAGAGCAGATATGTTATGGAACATGTATGGGTTTGTATCAGATATTTGTATGAATTTGTACAAGTACATTGGTATTAAATAGAATCCTACCACATTCGAAGGCGATTTATTTGAACAAATATGAATTTTCATACATTCAATAGGAATCAAATGCAAAAACCCCATTCATACACATCCCTAAATTGTTCACATGCTCACCTGCTACTTGATGGAAGGAGGCCACGAGCTTCTGCCAGGCACAGGGCTTGTCTTCTCTCTGGTAACTCCAAAATTATTTTCTGCAGCACCTCGGAGAGCTCTAAATAGAAGGCAGGTTTTATCACTTGGTTTTTACCATTCCGATTTCAGTCGTCAGCTTTGCCTCCAATATTGGAGGTGGTTTCCTTCCAAAAACCAGGTGGGGAAAAATCTGTTGGGTGCAGGTCCTGCTGCGTATGTTTTATGAGCACAGGCTCCAGAACCACTTTAGCTCTTGATCTGGCAGAGCAATTATCATGATGGAATCACTAAACTTCTGCTAGCTTTAAGCTGTGATCAGAGGATTACGGTGGAAAGGTAGTACCTTTAATGGCTATGGGATTCATCGGGAGCATAACATAAGAGGAGTCCTGAAGGATCAGGCCACAACCCTTCTAGTTCAGCATGCTCTTTCACACAAGGCCGCCAAACGCTTCTGAGAATGTCAAGCAAAAAACAAAGGCAAAACCTTCACCTGCTCTTGCAAATGGCCTTTAGAGGCCTCCTGCCTGGGCATCTATTTTAGTAGCCACAGACACACCTGTGTAACTCTTTCTTAAGAGTTGCTGTCATTCCATCTTCCATTAACCCTGTTGCATGTAGCCAATGGCCAAGTATGATGGGAATCAGTGACCAGCAACACCTACAGACCTTTCCTACAGCCCTTTCCGCAGGCTGGTGCAAGGTTTTCTGCTTAGGAGAAAAGCTTTGCCTTGTATTGTGCCCAGCTGTTAGCTTCTAGAAAGTTTCTAGTATCACTGAAAAGGAAAAGACTCCTTCCCACCTGAAATGCATCCTGGTGTGACTGAACATCTTTCTCCCTGATATGCAGTTCCTTTGGCACTCCATGCCCCTATTTGGGCACTGATGCATGGAGTCTGGAGCATAGGGAGCATTAATGGGTTATTAGTAGGAACGTGCTTGAATATTTGTAACATTTGATATTCATACGAATACGGACATTCGTATATGAATAGAACATAAGAACATAAGAGAGGCCCCGCTGGATCAGGCCGCAGCCCATCCAGTCCAGCATCCTGTCGCACACAGTGGCCCACCAAATGCTCATGGGCATCTCAAACAGAGACAAGGACAAACCCATTCCTGCTCTAGAATCCCAGCAAATGGCATTTGCATCCATATAAATGTTTTGGAACATTCATACAAATGCTTTGGAACATCTGTGAAATGGGGAGGTGGGAAAGCGGCTGTGCCAGTCACATCTGCAATGGCTCCAGAGTGCATTCGACACGGTTTGAGGATGGATTCAGGGTGGATTTGATGCTTTCTGAGCAGATATGTTATGGGATACATAAGGGATGCGTATATGTTCTTATCGAACATTTGTACAAATTTGTGTGAATACATTTGTATCAAATAGAATCCTGGCACATTTGAAAGGAATCTATTTGAATAAATACAAATTTTCTTACATTCGATTCGATACAAACTGAATGCAAAATAACCTAGTTTGTGCACATCCCTAGTTGTTAGGGGGTGTGTGGGGAGGAGTTTTAAAATGAACGAAAGCCTTTCCAAGGTCTCAACTTCAAAGCCTCAAAAAGGGGCAGATTGCAAACTGTGGTGAAAAGATCTCTGTACTGGAACCCATTTTCTCTTGCCAAACAGGTTTTGATCCACCCTGGTTTGGCAGAAATGCTCCAATCACCATGTGGGTCCTCCCCCCACCCCCAAGCCATCAACTGCTAAGTTCATTGTTATTTATTTGATTTATTTACATTTTTATCCCACCCTATACCTGAAGGTCTCCAGGCAGGTAACAACATCCAAAATCAAACATCATTAAAAGAACGATATGTATTAAAACATTTCGTTTTAAATGTTATTTATTTATTTAAGGCATTTATATCCCACCCGTCACCAAATTCCATTCCATTCCATTTTTATTTATATACCACCTTTCCGACAGTAAATTTTGCCCAAGGCGGTTTACAACAAATGGAAAAAAAAAATACAATGCGAATACAATCATTACATCAGAGAAATACGGCTAATAAATATAATCAACAACTTAAATCAAAGACAATTTTTTGCCCAAGGCAGTTTACATAAATAAAAAATACATTGCATGATATAACAAATCCTACATTATATAATAATAATAATAATAATAATAATAATAATAATAATAATAATAATAATAATAATAATAATAATAATAATAATAATAATAATAATAATAATAATAATAATAATAATAATAATAATAATAATAATAATAATAATAATAAAGCAGGTGGGAAAGCTGGCTACTGAGTTTCTCTCCCCTGGTCCATAGCGGCGTTGGGGCGGGGTGGTGCCGAGTTTTTGTAGTTCTCACACAGGTGTGACGGTCGAGCGCTGGGTCTCCCTCCCCTTGTCCATGGTCCCAGGGTGGGTTACAATATATAAAATACTGAAACATAATTAAAAATAAAACCCTCCCTCCCTTCTTCCAACTCCTTCCTTCCTTCCCTTACAGGACAGCACCCAGAGGAAGCTATTTAAACATCAAAAGCCTGGGTGAACATATATACCTTTTGACCGGGAGCTGAAAACTATACAGCGTAGGTGCCTGGCGAACCTCAAACAGGAGGCTGTTCCAGAGTCTAGGGGCCACCACAGAAAAGGTCCTCCTGCATGTGCCTATGCCGCACACCTCTGAAAGAGAAGGAACTACAAGGAAGCCCTCTCCTTGATATCTCACAGTGTTTTCACCCATCCTGAGCCCTTTGGAAAAAAGCAAATGATAAACAAGCAAGCAAAAGCCGGGTTAAAGGCAATTAAAACCTGCAAAAATAAAAAACCATGGAGCACTTCCAAGAAGAGGTTGATGGGAAGGTTTGGCCCTTGCCTGGAAGGAGATAGACAGATCCCTGTCCATTTCAGTGATGCCTCTGTGTGCAAATGCTCAGATGGCAAAGGGTCCCTGTCTCTTGCCCTGTGAGAGGTCTGTCTGCCGGGAGACCCTTTCTTCCTGTTTCCCCCAAGCCACAAGGCCTCTTCTAGTAGGCAGACCATCGTTTTAATGCATTTTGTTGGGTAGACCAAATGGCTCGCGTGCCTTGAAATGGCTGCCCTTTATTTCCAGAGCCCCAGATGAAATGAGAGGAAATAATTGTGCTCCTACCTGCACTGAATGCTACCTCCTATGATGCTGTAACACATAGACGGTTACTCTTGCATTATGGTTCTCAGCCGATGCAGCCCTTAGAGATGATTTACTAAAGCAATTCCTAGTATTTTTTAAAAAATATTTTCCTTCTTTGTCCCAAAGATGCAACTGATTAATCTCTTCACACATGCTCAATTAGAGAAGGGGATTTAGGAACTGAAGAGCTGCAAACAAGCATATATGTGGGCTGTTTCAGAAGCACTCCAAGCGACACGTGGAGCACCTGTGGCTGTGGAAGTGCATGAATATTAATAACATTCGAGATTCGTGTGAATTTGGCCAAATTCGGACATTCATACGCGAATGAAATGTTGGCCCTTTAGAAAATTGACATTCAAATTTGAATTGAATGTTTTGATACATTTGTATGAAGTTTCATATGGGTATCCTGTGCAATTTGTATGGGATTCGTATGGGATTTATATGCAACATGTATGCAATTCATGTAGGATTGAACATTCGTATCGAATTCGAATTCCACCGCATTCCAAGGGGATCTATTCAAACGATTACCAATTTCCTCGCGTTGAACTCAGTGCACATCCCTACCTGTGGCCTCAGCGACACAAAGGTTCAAGGGTGCTAAAAGGAACCAGTTTCTCAGCGAGCAAGGGCTAGAAAAGGGAAGGGGAATGTGCCAGTGCAGAAAGGGAAGGACACTGGAGGACAGACGGACCAAGGCAGCGGCCCTCAAACTCCGGCTCTCCAAGCCTCCCAACATTCCAGTGCCGGCGTCCATGCCTGCCAGCCCCAGTGGGATGCTGGGAGTTGTTGTTCAGGAAGATCTGGAAGAGCCCTGGAATAAAGGAAAACATAAGCCGCAGGAGGACTCCGTGGTGGAGCCAAGGGCCAAAGAGGTCAGGGAGAACTTCAGGCTTCCATTTGAATTAATGAGGCAAGTCTTTGATGGCGGGTGTCCAAGATGACGATTCATTAAGTGCCTAAATGCAACGTTGTTGCTCTGCTCACTGAAGAATTAGGCACACACTGTGCTGAAGAAAAACAAAATTAGAGAAAGCAAAGTGTGTGGGAACTGAAGTTTTAAAAACTCGAGAGAAAAAATACATTGAGCAAGGATAATTTTTAGGTTCCTTTTCTTCCTCTAATGGGTTTCCGAGCCTAACAACGTATTTTTAAAAAGTGTTTATGACTCCATTCAAACAAACCATTACACTGCAAATCACAATGCAATTTTAAAAGGCCCCTCACACAGCCTTCTGATAATATGCTCCCTCCCAGTCCAAACAAAAAGCTGAGCATTCTCTTTCCCTTAAGCACTCTGTTGGAAAACAGCCAATTTCAAAGTTCTCAGGGGTCACATCTCAGATCTCCCTGTTTGCACATTTGAGGTCTTTCTGGATCTGTGGCACTGGAAGGGGCCATTTCTAACGCAGAAACAGCCCCTTCTGTGCATGAGTGCACTGGAAGAAAACTTCACATGGAGCACACTTACCGTGTCCACTTACATCCTGACACGTCCTCCAGCAAGCCCGTTTGCACCTCTATGGTGCATGGAGGGGCACATGACACACCGCAAAAGTGCACTGTTGAGTCACATGATGTGCTGGCATCAGCATGCATGTGCAATGTGTCACCATTGTTCCAATGACAGCACTGGTGCATGCACACGGGCACCAGCATCCAGAGACAAGGTGGCGGCACCTGACCATGTGTCTGCACTTCAGGTAAGTCTGCAGATGTGTGTGTGTGTTTGCAAGCGTGAATGCTAGTATACATCAGAACAAGTTCACTTCTCCTGTTTCCTGGACAGGAAGTGTGAACTTCTCCTAGGAACAAAATAATCCCAATCCAGGTGCACATCATACAGTGTCAGACAGACTTTCCAGGTATGCTAGTTCTAGAGTGGCTATCTCTGGTCCTGTACAGGGGCTGTTCTGACATATCCATGCTTGGCTCATGTCACACAAGAAGCCAAAGAGGAGGAGGTTTGGGCCTTTCTGCACTTGGCCTCTTTCTGGAATATACCTCAGAAGAGGGGTCTGGTGTCTGCATGCAAATTCAGACTATGGCAGGTCTTACCTGGGGCCTGCCATAGCCTGCACTAGCATGTGGACAGCAGACTCGTATTCCAGGATATTTTCCAGCATAAGGCCGAGTGCAGAAATGTCCCAAGCTTGTGACGCTGTTTCAATTACAGCAAGTTTCATCCTGCTGGAACGAAGCAGTTACTGCTTCTTAGGGTGCAATCAGAGGTGCTTAAAGGAGTGCCTACGGGGAGAACTGGAGCTGGGGACACCTGGCATTTGACTCCTGCAAGTGCCTTACTCCATCCCAAGGCCTGGGAAAGGTCACTTTTTCCTCATATCGGAACGAACGCTGAGAGTGACTCTTATTTTGCTCTGGTTGGGTGGGAAACATTGGAAGCATCTCATGTAGCCAATTACAGTCTGAAAACAGGCTACAAGAGACAATTTGCAGCGAATAGGGATGTGCACAGATTTTTATATATATATTTGATTCGTATTGAATCAAATGCAAGAAAATTAGTATTTGTTAAGTAGATCCCCTTTGAATGTAGTGGGATTCAGATTTGATATGAAAATTCAGTTCCATACAAATCCCATACGAATGCATGTGAATCCCATACGAATGCATGTGAATCCCATATGCAGCTTCATACGAATGTGCTGAAACCTTTGATTCAAATTCGAAAGTCAGTCTCTGAATGTGGCAACATCCCATTCAGATACCAAGGTCTGAATTTGGCCAAATTCATATGAATTTTGCATGTTACACGTATTCATGCACATCCCTAGCCATGAAAGGTTGGCCATACGTCTGGCTAATCTCTCCCTTCTTCTTTGAGTCAGGGGAAGGAGTTGCCAGACTTGAAGGCGGAGGAAAAGTATGAACCAAGGAGGCTATTTTGGGTGATCCTTGGGAAAGGGGCAACTGAAAAAGCCCTGTCTTATTGCACCCTTCCATAGTTTTCCAAAGGGATATTTATGAAATGCTTGGTGGAGCTATTATTTTATTGGGGGTTGGGGAAAACTGCTGTGAAGTAAATACGAAGAAAAGCAAAGTACTCAGTATACAGACAAAGGGGGGTGACCAAATGGGAGTTCTCTAAATTGAGGAAGGAAAAAAATATCCTTCAACTGAGAGCAACAGGGACGTTCTTAACGTTGTTGCTATCACTGGCCGTGGGGTAGCTGACAGTTTGACGCTCAGAGTGATTCCGCTACAGGAGTCTGGGCTGAGGTCTGAAGAGAGGCCCCTTCGGTGTCTGCATGATCTGGAATAGGAAGCAGTGCGTGGATTTATGTCAGCTAAGTTCTCCCCCCGCCTTCCCAGGAGAAGAAGAAGAAGGGGCGGCACATCAGCTATCTTGGAAAAGAGTGTTTTATTTAGTTTACTCCTGAACAGTGGAAGTACAGAGAAGCCTTCAAGGGCAAGTGAATGTTTTGCCATTGTCTTAAAAGACCCAGATGCAATTGGTGGCCCACTGGGTGAGACTGGGTGCTGGACTAGATCGGCTGTGGCCAGGTCCAGCAGGACTTCTTTTATGTTCCTACAGAAAAATTCATGGAGGAATGAGGCACCCATGGGTGCTAGAATGGATGCCTAGGTACCTTCTCTAGGCTGGAGAGATAGGCAGAATGACTCTCAAGGCCATTTGCCAGGGATTTGACAGCAGGCGACTGTTCTTCCTTTGTCTTCTGTTTGAGATGCCCAGAATCAATTCATGGACCACTGTGTGGGATGGGATGTAGGGCTCCTTTTTGGTTCTGATAGACAAGTTCATGTGTCAATGGCTAATCGAATGGATGCCCAGGAACCACCTCTACATTGGAATGGCAGATAGGATCCCCTTAATTGAGCCAGTTTGGTCTAGTGGTTAGTAAGCTGAACTCTTATTTGGGAATACCGGATTTTATTCCACACTCCTCCATAAAGCCATCTGGGTGACCTTGGGCTAGTCACAGCTCTCTTCTGAGCTCTCACAGCCCCACCCACCTCACAGGGTATCTGTTGTGGGAAGAAGAACAGAAGGTTTGTCAGCTGCTATGAGTCCCCTTAAATGATTTAGAAAAGTGGGGTAGAAAAGCCAACTCTTCTTCTTCTTCTCTAAAGGCCGTTTGCAAGGAGGTTTTGCTTTTGTTTTCTGCTTGAGGTGCCCAGAAGCAACTGGTGGATCGTTGTGTGAGACGGGATGCTGGACTACATGGGCTGTGGCCTGATCCAGCAGGGATTCTCTTGTAGCATCAGTAGGCGCATCAGCACGAATGTGCCTCATTCATGTGCTTATACCGAAACTCTCTGACTTCAAAGTTTAAAAGAAATAAATAAAATCTATAAACCAAGTATTTTGTCATTGCAAAAGGTTCTACACAGCTTCTCTCTACTTTTCCTTGGCAATGGGTTTAGACAATCCAAGCTCCGCCCTTCTGATGAATGATGATCATCTGAGCGACCCTCAGAGTTAATAAGAGAAAGGAAACATGAACATATCATGTCTTGCAAGCGTAATATCCAAAAGCCCTGATTGGAGGGAACGTGAATGAACCTTCATCAATCAAGTGAACTAATCAGGTCAACTTCAAATAGAACTGGGAGGTTTAATTATTGTTGTACAAGAGCACATATTTGTTACCTAATAAAAGTACATGACAATGATCACAGATGCAGACATTTCCAGAAAAATAAAACAGCCATAAAACCTTGAATAGCTGCCTGTGCCGTCTTATCCAAAACAGAATATTTTGCCAGTAACAAATTGCAAAAACCTTTCTCTGCCAACTGGATGCACAGTCCTGATGAATTGCTTCAGAAACACATGCAGTCCTGACCTAGTTCGGCAGAATGATGATTGCACCTTGTGTAGCGAAGAGTTCCATTATGGCAGATAAAACAATAGATTACAATTGGACAGACATGATTCCGGAGAACAAAGAACCCAAAACAGCAAGCAGAATAGTTGCTACAGTTGTCTTGCATGATGGACTTTTCTTTTTCCTTTTAAGAAGAGTGAATGAGTACTTCGTTTGTTTGCTTGCTTATGAACTTACATCCTGCCCTTGACCTGAAGGTCACAGGGCAGGTCCTTAATGGGGTATGTAAACCTAACCTTGGAAAATACATTCTCTGGGAAACTTAATTTGCAATCGTCCCTCCATCAGCACCCAAAGACATTAAAAAGAACTGTGGAACAGGACAGAGAAGGGAAACTTGGAATGTGATTGTGAAAGACTAGGGAACACATGCTCTGGGCTGGTAGAAGTGGTACACAATTAGTTCTCATTCCGCAAAGGATCTTGGCGTGTTGGACCATGGCTGGAGTAGGTGTCAGTGTTGCTAATAACAATAGTACTTTATGATTAGTAACATTTCATCTCTTTGTTTTTAACTGCACCGTTCTCACTATCCAAACATCCCGACATTCAATTAAAACAACCTAATAAACTCAGTTTGGCAGGACAACGCTCAGAGAAAGCCAAATATCAAAGACCTGAATGAAGTGGTTAGGTTTCAACCAGCTACTGAAAACCATATAATGTTAGCGCTTGGCATACCTTCACTAAGAGGTCATTCATAGAATCATAGAGTTGGAAGAGGCCTCCAGGGTCATCAAGTCCAACTCTCTGCTTGATGCAGGATTCCCTAAACCATCCCAGACAGATGTTGGTCCAGCCTCTGCTTGAAGACCCCCAGCAAAGGAGAACCCACCACCTCCTGTGGCAAACTATTCCATTGACTGATCACCCTCACTGTCAGGAAGTTTTTCCCAATATCAAATCTGCATTGACTCCCTTGAAGTTTCATCTGGTTGTTTCTAGTCCTCCCATCTTGTGCAAGTGAGAATAGGGACAATCCCTCTGCACTGTGTTGGCGCATCAGATACTTGAAGACTGCTGTTAAGAACCTCAGAGGAGCCCTGCTGGATCAGGCTGCAGCCCACCTAGTCCAGCCTCCTATCTCACACCTTGGCCCACCAATTGCAGGTAGAAGATGACAATGCACCTGATTCCCTGCAAATGATCTTTAGAGGCCTCTTGTCTGTCTCTCCTACTTGGAGTTGATCCCTAGGCAATGCATCCATTGTAGTAGCCCTTGATACATGTGCCCCTCATGAATTAAGAGGAGCCCTGCTGAATGAGGCCACAGCTCATCTAGTCCAGCTTCCTGTCCCACACAGTGGTCCACCAACTGCTTCTGCGCATCTCAAGAAGACGAGGGCAAATCTTCACCTGCTCTCAAATCCCAGCAAGTACTGAGGCATCCATTCTACTAGCTATTGATACACCCGTCCTCCATGAATTTATCTAACCCTTCCTTAAACCCATCCAGGCTGGTTGCTGCTACCACCTCTTCTGAAGGCAGCCAATTCCTTAGACTGATGACCCTCTGAGTGGAAAAATACTTCCCTTTTTTATGTCCTAAGTCTCCTGAACATCAGCTTCCTAGATTGCTACTCAGTTCTAATGTTGTGCAACAGAGAAAAGAATTTTTCTCTGTTCCCTGCATTTAATTTTTTCTCCTCACGCCATGAATAATTTGATCACTTGCTTTCTTCAAAGAACTTGCGATAATTTATGGCAAGGCCTGAAACACATGTTCTAAAAAGAGTAGTAAATATTATTTATTTATTTATTTATTTATTTAAAATATTTATATACTGCCTCCCATTAAAATATAATCTCAAAGTGACTTATATAACATAGAGAGTGAAAACATCTAAAACATTATCATTATATGAAAACGTGATTAAAAGCAAGGGTACAAGAAACAAACATTCATTCTGAAAAAGGTAAGTCTTGAGTCAGTAGCTAAAAAGCACAAGTGAAGGTATTTTACCAGAGAGAAGACTATTCCAGAGGAAGGGTGCCACCACAGACAAGGCCTGACTGTGTGTAGCCATAAGATGACATTCAGTGATCTATGGTACCTTAATCCAGATCTATTGCAGACCCATGAGCTTTGCAGCTGCAAGAAGCCATGGTCCGGACCAGCACTCAAAGTGTAGGTGGTGCTGATCCAGTGTACGTCTCCATATAATCTTGATCTACTGCAGATCACTGATCAGGATTAGCTCCAGGTAAGTGCAGAAGAAGCCTCAGTGTGGGTGAGTGCAATAGGATCTAGGCTGGTCCATCCAGGTCCATTCCATTCAATACTGTGGCCCTTAGGCTTTCAAAGGGCCTTTTCAGACTTTGGCTGCTAATGGAGAATTAGTGAACACCTGGTGAAGAGCCTCTGCACTTCAAGGAGGCTGCTATAGCCTCCAAGTGTGCCATGCCTCACCAAAAGTTCACTCATTGCTGAATAGGTGAGGAGGATGAATCAATGCTTACCAGAAACTTACCTGGCGCGTACAGCGGTGTGACCATCCGCACCTCTTGCAGTGCTCTAGGGTTGTCTGAAGTGCTGTGCAAGAGAGCTGGCACCTCAGATAACCATAGACATGACTGCACATGTGCAGAGCATCAGCGCCATCATGGTGATGGCTCTGACGCATGACAGTCATGGAGGGGGCTGCAGCCAAAATGGCAGCACCCAGAGGAGGACCGGCCCCGGGATCGAATCAGGTAAGTATTCAATCGCAGGGGGAGGGAACCGGACAAAGTTGGCCAGTGCTCCAAGTGTGAGCACTAGTCAGTGTTGGCTAATTGTGTTCCTTTCCTGTCCAGCGGACAGGAAGGGAAGTGAAAATCAGCCAAGGTCAGCATGTGGACTCTGAACTGAGTTCATAAATATGTAAGCAGACAGCATGGGCAGGTAAAGGGATCTGTGCTCAAAGGCAGTTTCTGAACCAAATGGTGCACTCCTTGTGATCACCACAAGCTCCTCATTGCAAAATGTGCCCAAAATATGCGTTTTAAAGAATTCTGATCTGGTTTTGAGGTGCAACAGTCCACAGAGATCATGCCGGTGCAGATGCAAAGAGCAGTGTAGATTGTCCCTCCTTCCAGGCGCACTGAAGGCCAACCCACCAGCAAAAGGCCCAAGGGCTTCTTGGAGTATTTTGACACCCAAGGAATCTGTTGACTACATGACCAATTGTTCCAGCCTGCTAACTCCTGCACACCATGGAGAGGCCGATTTATATAGTCAAGAGATGAAGGAAGGACTGTGGTGATCTGTTAAGCGAGTCAGTGACCCCTGCCGAAATCAGAAGCTCTCGGCGTATCCACCCCACAGGTAACTGATTGTTCAAACCCTCCAAAGGCCGTGATCCCTTGGAGATGGATTACATATTCCCCTTGCTGAGTTCCTAGCCAATTCACATGTGTGTGTCCACAAATCACCGACTGCAGTGGCAAGGGGAAATTAAACATCACTGGTAAACCACCAGAGACAGACCTGTCATGTTAACTGGCACATCCAGGGGCAGAATGCAGAAGAATTCTCAACACAGGCATCCCAGGCAGCGGGAACCGAGAGCCCCACTGGTCCTGAGTAGGGATGCTCACGAATGTTGAACTGAATACAAGAAGATTTGTATTCGCTCAAATACTGTATATCCCCTTCAAATGTGGTAGGATTCAAATTCAATTCAAATCCTTGCTATGAACCGCCCATGCCTCTGCTACATATCTGCTCTGAACACGTCAAATCCTCTCTGAATACACTTTGAATCCACTCTGAATCCACTGTGGATCCATTGCCAATGTGACCGGCCAGCCGCTTTCCTACCACCCCAGGTTCACGAATGTAACAAAACGTTTTACAAATGTAAAAAACATTCAGTTTGTATTCAAATGTCAGTTTTTGAATGTACCAACCTTCGATTCGAATCCGAACATCTGAATTTGGATAAATTCATACAAATTTCAAATACGATGAATATTTGTGCTCATCCCTGGTCCTGAGCCCAACCCACATGGACCGACCTAATACTGCAAGTTGTTGGACAAGAACAGTTTCCTCCCTGCTTTTTCTCTCCTTCATGGGCAGCTTTTAAGCCGAAATTACTGGCAAATGCTTCGCAACAACGTTTATTTATAATCCCATGAATGTGAGAGGGCAAAGCTACTCTCATGGGCCCCTTCCACCAAGGAATGGTACAGAATTGAAAATAACAACAATAATAAAAATAACATAACAACATAAATCAATCTAAGATTTGTATTTTATGTCTTGTTTGTATGTGGATCTTTTATTGTAAACCACCCAGAGATCTTTGGATATGGGGTGGGATATGAACATTTTAAGTAAACAATAAAAGAAGAATAATAGAAAGTATTAAAATAGTCTAATGGCCACCAGTGCCTCTTGGTCATAGCTTCACTTTAATCCTCCTTCAGTCCATCTTTGGACCTCACTGCTCACACCTTTTTAGTCCCATCTGTTTTATCTGTGGATTTTCCTCCCTTGAGTCACACTTTCCTGAGTCCTGATTTTTACAGGTCTCAACCCATGATCGAGAGTTAATCAGTTTTCACTTTTTGGGTGTGATCCAAATCAGAACGCAGGGGGTGTTGTGATGGTGGAAAGGAGTAGAGATCTTTTTTAAAAAAAAATCCTGTAAAAGAGTCTCAGGACGGGAACAAAAATATGCCCGTCTTCTCCTCCACCCTCTCCTGAACCTTACAGTCTATAAATGGTGGGCTAGAGCTGGCATGCAAACACAAGGGGCACACCTTGCCACCTCAAGCAGCCTTTCTGCACTCGATGCCTGTGGTTGGAACCAGTGAAACCCAACGGTTTGGATCATGGCAAGGGATGGCGTGGAACTGCAGTCTCTGCTTGAGACCAGCCCCTGCACCAGGCCAAACTGGCCATTGTGACAGGATCAGCATTCGCCCCAGGTATGCACTGGTTTGGGCCAACCCAGAGCCAGACTGAGCAATTCTGCACATGTTTGCATGGACAGCCAGCAGGGCATGAAAGAGGGCTGCTTGCATTAGGGATGGTCCAAGCTGGCCCAGCTTCAGAAGCTGGGAAGAAAAGTTTCCAGCCTCCAAGGTCATTGGCCAAGAACGATTTTAGCTGAGCACTCAGAAGTGACGTGGTCTAGTGGCCACTATTAAGACCTGGTGAAATGGTGCTGGGCTCCTTACACCCAGTAGGCTGGATCTGACACTCATTGCCATCTACACATGAGGATCTTTCCGGTCCACTACTGAAGGACACTTTGGAGACTGCTCTTTGGACTAGGTGGGTCATGGGTCCAATCCAGGGGGCACTTCTTATGTTCTAAACCTATACACACACTCGCAGGCATGCTGTGCATATGTGCTGTATATACATGGACGCACACACAAATGCAGTGCACGTAAGGCTGTTACTCTAATTAGGTTCTCTGAAACTGATTAAGAGGCCTGCACTGCAACTGGGGACGTGCACAAATATTCATAGCATTCAAGATTTGTTTGAATTTGTATGAATTTGGAGGTTTGAATTCGAATTGAATGATGGCACATTTGAAGACTGACCTTTGGATTCAAATCAAATCCTTCAGTACATTCACATGAAGCTTTGTACAGGATCCGTATGCTATTCCTAGGCATTCATATGGGACTGAACTTTTGTATCGAATAGGAATCCTACCATTTTAAAAGATCTATTCAAATGAATACAAATTTTCTTGCATTCGATTCACTACAAACCAAATGCACACAAAAAATTTGTGCACCTCTAAAGCTGCCACTGATCAGCTTAAAGTTCTGTATGCCTTTTCTGGTCCCGTAAGGCAGGTGTTGCTGAGCAAACTACATTTATGTGACGAGGCCTACTTAATCGATTAAGGAATGAAAAAGTTTATTAAGCAAACACGTCAGGGGCGTTTTAGCATCTACGGGACCTCACGCCAACCAGCTCAGAGTTTTGGATTTGGGTTCCTAACTTGTTACACCAAACAGTAATAGTAACCTGTTATTGCCCTCCTCCCATGCGGCTCCTTGACTGGCCAGAGTCCCAAAGCCTCCCTTAAAGGGCTTCATGATGCTCACTCCATCAGCTGAGCCCAGACCTCTCCAAAACCAGCTGACATGTTCCACTCTTCCCGGCAGGGAAGGCAAATTTGCAGGCTCTGTCTTGAAACATCTCTGGCTGTAACAACCTCTGACCGTCCCCTTGGGGCTGAGGCGAGATGCTATTGCCCTTCACGGGAGATGATTTGGAATTCTTATGCCGACCCTCCTGCTTTCCATGGGGCACCTTTTTGCTTGAGTAGTTAAATGCTGTCTATCAAAGCAGCAGAGGAAATCTTCTGTTCTGTTAAGATCTCATGTTTTGGAATAGCAAAATGTACTCTAGTATTCTGGGCCAATATGTCAGATGGTTCTAAAGGATAAAATATCTGACAATGTGGGATCCCTGGTGCTGAGAGGAGGCAGATCCGAGCTGCATAGAGACAGGGGAAGCCAGGGGGCTCTTCCTCTCACAGTTGCCTTTAAAAATGAGCATGAAATCTCCTTTGTGCTCTACAAAGAGCATTCAGGCTTAGTGGCCGGAATAAATTTTGTCTTTAGCAGGGCTGCATTTCCACGCAGGTTGTGTTTCATTTGGATGGCTGGTCTAAGAATTGATATCTCCTAAGGGTTGCAGGGGGAGAGAAGAAGGAAAGCCCGGAATTGATATTTGTTCCTTTTGTAGAAGAAAGAACAGATACGAGGAAGGCCTGCAATCAAAGGGAAGTGAGAAGCAGCAACCTCGACTGGGCATGATGGAGACTTTGAATTACTGGACTTTAGGGAGGCGTATAAACGGGGGGGGGAGGTTATATTCGATTTACATTGAATCAAATGCACGAAAAAGCATTTTTGTTCAAATTAGGGATGTGCACAAATTATTGTAACATTCAATATTTTTATTGAATGCTATGAATACGAACCAAATGCTACAACATTTGTATATTGATATTTGTACGAATACGAATGTTTGAACCTTTAAACATGCTAGGATTCTATTCAGTACAAATGTATTTCTACAAATTCATACAAATATTTGATATGAACACATACATATCCAATATGTTTCCGTAACATATGCACTCTGAAAGCAGCTCTCGATCCACGTCGAATGTAACCTGGGTCCATTGCAGGTGTGACTGGCGCAGCCGTCTTCCCATCTCCCCAGATTTTCTCTAGGCCCAGATTTTAAAAAATCCGATTTGAATCCGGATTATTGGAATACGCACATTTGAAAGTTCCATCTGTATTCAAAAATACAAATGTCGATAACATTCATATCCATTTTTCAAATTTGCATGCATCCGTATGGATCCCGTTTTCATCCCATATTATAAGCGCAAATATGCTTAATTTTCGCACATATTCATATACGATAAAAAACGGACCTGTTCATCCAAATTATTCAAATATTCGTATTGGATTTTCAAAAATCCGAAATTCATCTGAATGTCGAAATTCTAATGTTTTTAAATCCAATTCAAATTTAAATATCAATATTTATTGGATTAGAATCGGATTTTTGAGTATCTGAATGTTTGTGCACATCCCTAAAAGAGCATGGCTTGTCACTTTCTGGATATGTACACTCACTCTGAAAGCGGACTGAAACTGGATAAAAATGTAGGTGTGAATACAGCCAAGTTCCTTTTACAGATTTCCCTTTGTACTTCATAATTCTTGCAAATATTTAGGTTAAAGATGTGCACAAACATAAAAATGGTGGTTCAGCTGAGACTGAATCAAATTGGACCATGTTATGTTCGATTCAGTCTCAAACTAGGTTGAATGGTATGAACCAGGGGCCTGTTTGCACTTGGCTTTATTCTGGAATATATTCCGGAATAGGGGCTGCTGTCCACATGCCAGCGCTGGCTATAGCAGGCCCCAATGAAGCCTGCCAGAGTCTGCATTAACATGTGGAGCCCAGAGCCCTAAGATACGCTCCAGAAAAAGGGCCCTGGTTAGATGTAACAGGTTTCTGTCTGCCTGGTTTTAAAATTTACACTAAAATGTACTTTTAAAAGTTCTTTTAAAGGGGTCATTGATTTGAAAGAGCCCAGTTGACTGTGAACTAGGGATGTGTGCAAATAGCCGAAATATTATTTGTACGAATTTGGATGAATTCAGACATTTGTATATGAATAGAGTGTCCAGACATTCCTATTTTAGTATTTATATGATTAGGAATATTTTGAGTTATTTGTAGGAATAATTTGGACATTTGTAGGTGTGCGTATCTGTACGCAGCATGGATACAGATGGGATGCAGATGGGGTGCCTCCAGGGTGCATATGGATGTGTATGGATCCTTACGAGATTCATGTCGTTGGATATGAATCGAATATTCAAACAAATAGGTACAAAAGTATTTATATCGGTTCGAATGCCCAGACGTTAGTTTTTCTTTATTTGCATGAATTTGGATTTTGGAATATTCAGTTTGTTACTAATCAAATGCCGTTGTGTTCACCCCTCCTGTGAGCTGACGGAATGAGTACAGCCCATCTCGACGCTGCCCAGCTGCATCCACGTTGCCAGCAGGAGTCAAGATTTCTTTGAGATCGTCTTCACCTTTCCATTATCTCCTGTCTCATTTTAGGAGTCAGGAGATCTGTCCACCGGCAGCTGGGTCAGGCATGAAGGAAGGAGGCATTTTTCAAAGGAGAAGATATTGAGTGGAGTGGAATTAAATGGCTGAAGGATCCAGAGACAATTGCTGTTCTCAGTCAGTGCATCTGCCTGTGAAAGGATCTCACAAGTGGAAGCATCTATATCCAGAACTAGCGAAAGAGTTTCAAAGTTTTTCAATCAGAGCCACAGTTAAAGCCACAGAACAGTTAAAGACCGGGCAGGGAGGTGAAGGAGAAAGATACGGACATCTGTCTCCTCGCGTTACAAGATCCGTCTCCACCTATCAAAGAAGTCTGAAAAGTCCTTTCTAGGGGCACATTTTGCCTCCATCTTTTGCTGCATATCTCTGGCTATTGTCAGAAAAAGGAGCGTTATCTGGGTTTAATCTTCCCTGGCAGCACCACTAGGAGGGAAAGCACAAAACTGTCACATGCGGACGGAGCTCTTTTGTGGTCTGCACAGAATCAGATAGTCTTGGGAAGTGAAACAGAGCCAGGCTAGGGTGGGCAGCTGAAGGAGGGGTGGACACAAGTGTTTAACTTTGTCGTAACTCATGGACGTTACGTTTATGAATGGTGGCTGCCATCCACACTGCAAGCACCGTCCCAGTCCCACATTACCAAAGCCATGGCAACTTTCACCATGCACTGGGTGCTTGCTATGACATCTGCCATGTGGGTTGTAATGCTCCGCCCCCATGCAGCGTGCGCACAAGGAAGTGATGTGAATGCTTCAGCTGGTGCTCCCAGTGAAGCTGTGGAGCAGTTTACTGGTACAGAAGGTCAAGATGTCCCCACATGCTCTGTGCTGTTAGGAATGTGTATGAATGTTGTTGGGTTTCTTTGTTTTTAGATTCAGTTCATACTGTATCGAATGCAAGAAAATTCATATTCATTTGAATAGACTCCCTTCAAGTGTAGTAGGATTCACATTCGATACAAATGCCCATACAAATCCCATACGAATGCATACAAAACCTACACGAATCCCATATGAAGCTTCATACAAATGTATTGAAACATTCAATTTGAATTTGAATGTCCAAATTCAGCTGAATTTGCATGTTACAAATATTCATGCACATCCCTATCTGGGGCAGAAGTGGCACTTCAATGTGCAGATGTTTCACCCCAGATGCCATGTACCACTCTGATCTTGCAAGGGTAAAAAGGGCCTACCTTTAAGTGCAGACTGAGATGCGGAGATTGGTGCCGAAGAAATGTTCTGCAAACATTGGGTTCAGCAGCTCTGACCTTTTCTGCACGGGGTCTTATTCCAGATTATACCTGGAACAGAAACCTGCCATCCACGTGCCAGTGCATGCCGAGGCAGGTCTGATAACAGCTTATGGATGGCAGGTCCCTGTTCTGGGATATTATCCAGAATAAGGCTCAGTGCAGAAAGGGTCTTGGCCTGCCTACTCCATAACTAACCAAGGCAGGACCTCCTGGCACACAAAGGAAGAGCAGCAAAGTGGCAACAATCTTGTAGCTGCCGCACACAGCTCCTGGACTTTGCCTGGGCTGCCCGGTGAGCAGACTGAATCAGCCACAGTTCCACGCTGAGGGGGCAACATTTGCAGAATGCCCGGAATGTAAAACGAGCGGAAACTCGTTGGTTCTGCACAATTGGCTGTGAGGTGTCTAAGTGGTTCCAGCAGAAGAGCCTGCCAAGGAAAAAGGGGAGATCGCATTAAGCCTTGTTTGTCTTTAAACAAAGTCTCCTAATTGCTAACAGAGGAATTGCAGGCAAATTGAGGAGAGATGAAGAGGGGAGGGAGAGAAATAACTGGGGAAGAAGTTGGAAAGCCAAGCAGATTATTATGTGGGCCAGAGAAGAAGGAGGCGAGGAGAGCGGGCTGGCCGTGGAGAGGCGGCTTACTCCTGGGCAGAGAAAGTCCAGCCAAGATTCCAGCTGACTATATAATATAGGCAGAGTGTCAAACTGGGGGAGGCATTTTAGAACACATTAAAATAGAAGGGAAGAAGATCAGAAGCCCAGAAATTTGCACAGAAGAAGTGTAGCATGTTCACTGAGTTGTGGACTTGGGCATTAAAATTCCAAATATTGTCTTGTTACCTTTAAATGCTGCTTCCCACTCCAGGCCTTTGAGGATAAAGGGATTCTTTAAAAAAAAAAGAAAGAAAAAATCAAAATAAACCAAAATAGCATTCATGCAAATGATGCAATTATGCTGTTTGCACTTGGGCTATACTTTCCCCCTTAATTTTATTTTCATCAAATACCGTGTTTCCATTGAGCAGTGGCAAACATTGAGCGCAACACCCACTGTGCGTTGGCGGGGGGTGGGGGGTGGGAGCACAGAAAGCAGAAGGAGCCGCTGAGGAGAGATCAGAGCCTCACAAGAAACAGGGGACCCATCAGGATCAGAGAAGAGACGGTCATGGTAGGCACTTAGGCTGGTAGCCAACAATTAGGGAACTTCTGGCGAAGGGCATCCGCACTTGAAATCATGCTCCACATCTTAACCAACATTGACCCAAAGCTTACCTGGAGTGTCCGGACAGTGGCCATTCACACCCCTTCTGGTGCGGGGTCATCTAAGGTGCAGCACAAGTGAGCCGGAACCTTAGACAACCATAGAAGTGACTGCGTGTGCTCAGAACATCGGCGTTGTGATGACAATGGGGCTAATGCACGTGCAGGTGTGGAGGGTGCCGCATCCAAAATGGTGGTTCCCAGGAGAGGACCAGCCCTGGGAACGGTCTCTGGTGAGTGACCGATCATGCGGACTTTAGGCTGTTGTTAACTAGCACTCGCAAGCATGAGCACTAATTAATGTTGGGTTATCACACTCTTTTGCAGATGGGAAGGGAATGGCAAAAAATGTCCACAATCTTGCCTGTGGGGCTGTGATGTCAGCAAAGGAGCAATCCTGGCTCTCAAAGGAAGTTTGCACATTGCTTCCCTAGGACATGTGATCCCTCCCCCCCCTTGCACCTGGACACTCGCCCAAGTGCATGGTATCCTGCTGCTGTCATCCTTTCCCCCTGATGTTGACACCAATGGACATGTGCTGGCACTGTCACTGTCACCAAGGCAACTGTGATGCACCACGCATGAGTGGCATGTCCTGTGACACGGAAGCATGATTGAGTGGTGCGCCACGTGACACGGAAGCAGCTGGCACAGGTAAAAGTAAGTGTGCCTGCAGTGCACTTAAACACGCATCATGCATAGTTGCCTTGGAAGGAGCCTTTTGTGGTCTGGAAGTGCAGATGCTCCATCTTGGAAGGCATTGTAAGGTGACTACCGGGCCAAATGAACAAAGGCCCCTAGACGCAACTCTCTGAACGCACAAAGCAAGAGGATCCTTGCTCTAGGGAGCTGGTTCATCAGCCCAGGGCACCGAGCCAGCCAGAATCTGACCCTGGAGAAGCAGCAAAGCACACGGTTCCGAGGCAGCGCACTGGGGGCCTCTGCTCTTTCCTTTTGGCTGGGCTGTGATACAGACTAAGGTAGGGATGTGCGTAGATATTTGTAACATTCATTATTCGTACAAATTTGTATGAATTTGGACATTTGTACACGAATCGAATGTTATGGCGTTCATACATTAACATTCATACGAATACGAAGGTTTTGGAACATTTGTACAAATAGTTTGTACGTTGGTTAAACTGGGGATAAGTATAGGATTTGTACTGATAGGTTTGTGTTTGTATAGGATACATATCCAATATCTATGCATTTGTATAGTATCCATATGCAGGATCCATATGCATTTGTATTGGATTTTTGTACGAATTTGTACCAATACATTTGTATCCAATAGAATCCTACCACATTCGAAGGGGATCTATTTGGACAAATACAAATTTTCTAACCAATTGAATGCCAAAAAACCATTTGTGCACATCCTTAGACTATGGGCCTCCCTTCTGCATTGCAGAACTGGCCAAGGGGGCCCCACACCCCACCAGCATGCTCTCCCTGCACAGAATGGAATGGAATGGAATAATCGAGATCAAGGATTTCCCCCCCCCCCCCATGTTTGATTCAAATAGAACGCAAGGAAATTTGCATTTCTTTGAGTAGAACCCCTTGGAATGTAGTAGGATTCGATATAAATGTTCTTTGAATGCTATTTGAATCTGACTCAAATCCCTGCTCCCAGTTGCGCCTATGAATCCACTTTGAATCCACTCTGGATCGGCTGTGGGCAGCTGCTTTCCCATCTCCCCAGGTTCACAAATGTACCAAAGCTCTGTAGAATTGTGTAGAATCGTTGGATTCGCATTTGAATGTCAATCTTTGAATGCACCAACACCTGTACTTCCCAGATTCCAATCCTTCAGTTAAAGCACAGGACAAGATGCTAAGCAGAGGATGGAATAAATACTTAATGAGGTGGGGAGAGATTATATAAGAGCGGCTACTTCACAATGACAAGGAAAGCTCAGCCCTATAATCACTGACATTATTATTTAAAATCCTATGAATTTCAAGCAGTGGGGAACCAGAAACAACCATAACAGAGGCAGAAACTTTGGTGCAGAAGACTGTCTCAGCAGCACCTTAAGTTACTGTGAAATTTGGAAAATAAAAAAGAGAGAGAGAGAGAAGAGTTCCCTTAGTGTCCCTCCAACTTTTCAGGCGACGCAGTGAAGATGGAGAAGCTATGGGCGGTGTTTTGCCATATTTTTATTTCTTTTAGAAATGCAAGGCATTTTCTGGTGCGTCATCTTTGCGACGAGATCTGTCCTAACCGTCTTCCCAATTGCTTAGTTTATTATCCAAATGGAGTCTGTCAGTTTCCCCAAATGCCTATTGTATTTACTTGGCAATTTCCGAAGAGTTACATCTTTCGAGAAACCAACTTCCCCTCTCTAAACCATAAATAGACATGCTTCTTTTTCCTCTGGCGTGATTAGAGGCAATTGCAGGAATATTCAGATCTATTCTTCTTTCTTTTAAGAATTGCTCTAAATCTGAAGCCTTTTTACACTTCTAATTTATGTCTTGCATATTCCATCTCCTTATGTTGCCTTTGATTACGAACCTGCTTTGAATATCTGGCGTTTAATCTCCTCCTCCTTCTTTCCAACAACTGGAATGCAAGTGAATAAATAAATAAGCAAGGAACCAAGGAGGAAAAAGGGATTGTTTGGAGAGGGGTCTCCAGAGACCGCTTCAAAAGTTCGATTCAGCCCTTGTACTACAATGCCTGAAAACAGGTGAGGTTACAATTCAGAAATAGAACACATGCTTTCCACGTTCACCCATCCCTAATTCCTTCTGCTCCAACGCAGTTCTGGTAGCGGGGACAGGACAATTCTGAGATTTCTGTCGAATGGCACTCAGCCAACAGCAGCCTTGACCAATGGCCATGTTTGGAATCAATGGGTCTGGATCTGCCACAGGAAAGCACTGGCAGGATCGGTGCCATCTGCATGAAATTGCTGCCCAAGACCAGCCCACGTTATGGACTCAATGCTCATGTGAGGTCCACAGCTGGCTGTAAAACCACGCCTCTCAGGGCAAGGAATAAAGGTTTCTAAGATCTGGGTCTATGGGGGATGCATTCTGGTGTTGCCCCTGAGATGTGTTCCCCAGTAGTCTCAAACTAGGGATGTGCATGAATATTCATTAACATTCATTATTCGTATCGATTCGGACATTCATACACTGACCTTCGTATTTGTAAGAATGCTTTGGAATATCCCTATGAAGCTTTGGGACATTTGTGAAATGGGGAGTTGAGAAAGCAGCTGCACCAGTCACATCGGCA
Source organism: Aspidoscelis tigris stejnegeri (assembly GCA_023333525.1). Taxonomy (NCBI): domain Eukaryota; kingdom Metazoa; phylum Chordata; class Lepidosauria; order Squamata; family Teiidae; genus Aspidoscelis; species Aspidoscelis tigris. The sequence continues at coordinate 1,859,917 of JALMGA010000007.1, forward strand.
ATGGATCCAGAGTGAATTCGACATGGTTTGAGAGTGGATTCAAAGTGGATTCAGGGCAGATTTGACGCTTCAGAGGGATATGTTACAGAATACCTATGGGATACCTATGGGATATGTATGTATTAATATCAGGTATGAATACATTTGTATCGAACAGAATTCTACCACATTTGGAGGGGATCTATTCAAAGTAATGCACATGGTCTGGATCATGGCTATTGATCTGCTGGCAGATCCAATTAAATGGGCCTCCCTGGTTGGAATCAAGGGCGTTGAATCCTGTTTGTGGGATGGGAATAGTGCACTCTCAGTGGTGTGCACTAGCATTTGTTCATGTGAATGCTAGTAGATGCTGACACCTCCCCGCACACGCATCTGGATACTTACCCAAAATGCATTCAGATGTGTGGGCACAATCAGTTAGGGTCTGGGTGCCATTATCTTGGGTCCAGCCATTGGCACAACTGCGGGTGCACCGGGGCCATCATGAGGCCTATGGTGATGTGCCACAAATGCATGTTTTTGGTCATCTGAGGTGCCAGCATACTTGCCCAGCACCTCAGATGACCCCTGGCATCTGGAAGAAGTGCCAATGCTCTCTCCAGTGGCTAGGACAGGTAAAGTTTCAGATGCTAGTGGATGCTGGGGTGGCTTCTGAGATGGCAGCAGACGTTTGTGGTGTGCAAATGCCTCCTGCAAGTGCAGATGGTGCTTCCCAGAAGCTACCCCAACGTGCTCTCCTGGGCCAAGTGCAAATCGGTTCTGTCCAAAAGAGGCAGAACAGATCAACATGGGTGGCCCTCATAGGTTTGCATTAAGATGCAGATCTATTGGTCCAGAACCTTACTTACCCCAGAATCAGGATTGAGGGCTAATTTGGGTGGTGGTGAGGGATTCAACAGTTTCTAGAGGATTAACTAACTTACGTGGAAGTTCGGAGGGTTTCCGGCTTATGGAGCTTAGAGCCGAAGTAGATCAGATAATTATCTGCCTGCTACTGTGCAGTGGTGCACATTTCTTCCTGTGAGAGAAACTGGAGATTTAGAAAGGGCTCAATTTTTCTCAGAAAACACTATGGCAGAAAGAGCGATGCCCTCTCTGCCAACCCTAATGCAAAAACTCTACCCTACAACTGCTTTTAAGCTCAAAATAAAAAGCACGAGGGAGCAGAAGACAGATTTGGTGCTATCTTGACAATTTGAGTTCTTCGAAGGTAGATAAAGAAATAACAGTTAGCGTGGCAGTAAAAAGCGCAATGAAGGTTGAAGAGACCCAGTGCAGGCCTTAGCAACAAAGTGTGAGGCCTTCTGGAAAATAAATCACTAACAAATCACTAAGTCTGGAGTGCATCCGCTGAAGACTCATGAAGGAACTGCAGGCTGAAATGAAGAAACTTTTAGTGAAAAAACACCTTGCCCCTAAGGTGACTTGAAACTTTCACCTGCTCTTGACTCCCTGCAAATGGCCCTTAGGGGCCACTTGCCTGTCTCCCCACCCTGAAGAAGAAGAATTGCCTTTTCTACCCCACTTTTCTCACCCATTCAAGGGGACTCAAAGCGGCTGACAAAGCATCCTATTCTCCTCCCCACAACAGAACATCCTGCAAGGTAGGTGAGGCTGTGACTAGCCCAAGGTCACCCAGCTGGCTTTGTGGAGGAGGGTGGAAGCAAATGTGAGGCCTTTTCACAGTACAGCCATTAGCCTGTAGTGATCTAATCCCAGTGCACTCTGGGTACAGGGGGACCATACGCTTTTCTTGGCCTGGATCTGCATGGTGTACTGTGGTCAGTAGGGCAGAAGCTGTCCTTATGTCCATGATGGTTTTCTTCTAGAAAACTACAGAATCATAGATAGATAGATAGATAGATAGATAGATAGATAGATAGATAGATAGATAGATAGATAGATAGATAGATAGATAGATAGATAGATAGATAGATAGATTGATTGATTGATTGATTGATTGATTGATTGATTGATTGATTGATTCCATTTGTGTACCCATCCCACACTTCACCCAGAGGTCCCAAACAGAAACACAGAACATGGAGATATGTTTAAAACATCACCTTCCCTCCCTGTCAGGAGGACCTCACTGCACGCTCAGAGGTAGGGGCGTGCACAAACGGTTGTGGGTTTTTTTGTATTTGATTCATAGCGAATTGAATGCAAGAAAGTCCATTTTCATTTGAACAGACACACTTTGAACGTGGTTGTCTTCGAATTCAATATGAATGTCCAAACCCATACGAATCCCATGCGGATGAGTCCAAAGAGCAGACGAATCCCATATACGAATCCCATACGAAGCTTCATACGAATGTATCAAAACATTCTATTCAAATGTGAATGTCCGAATGCGGCCAGATTTCAAATGTTACGAATATTCATGCACATCCCTGTGAGAGGAAGCCATCCCCCCAAGGCCTGGATGAAGGGCTACGCTTGAACCAGGTGCAGAAAACAATATTAAGTTGGCACCTCCCACTGTGGAGGGAGAGGGGCTATTCCAAAGAGAATTAGAGCTTGGATAGGATTCACTTTTTAAGGAAGTTAAAAGGCTGTAGACTGGCTCCCTACAGGATTGGAAAATTTCTGAGCTCAAAAAAGAGGATGAAAGTGACGGAATCAAGTAGTTACTGTATTTACTGTGGCAGAAAAGTTCATCTGTGATGTATTTTTAATGCCCCTAAAGCATTCGGGAGATGACAAAAGGCTGAGAGATGAATTAGGTTCGGAACGGCAGGGAAAGAGACATCAGCGGCGCAAACAGACCTTCGCTTACCTGTTGGCCTCTGAACAGGTTCATAGGAGCAGTGAACTGAAAAGGAGCATGAATGGGAGGATGTTCACCTTACCTGCATTGCTTAAATCCCCCCCCCATTTAAAAAGGGGGGGAAGCCTAAAGTGCACTCTGCAAACTGGAGGGAAAAGTGCTGATAGGAAAGAAGGCAGCAGAGGAGGCAGGGAAGAAATCGAGATCCCTACTTGATTCATAAAGAGATATAGCTCCAAGACCCCCAGGCAGCTTTATTTCATTAGTTTGCTGTGTACAGTGCTTAAGATGCTTCTGTACCTCCTTTCAACAACTGTATTCTGAGAAAGGTCCTGAAAATTGAACAAAACACAAAACACGCTGTTGTGTGAAACTCACAGCCTCAAGGTTTATTTGCACTTAGGTCCTGGGATGGAAGTAGGGCAGCCCTGGGACAGGCCATTTGCTCTTGTGAAAGGACGGTTCCGTCCAGAACCAGCCCAGCCTGTCCCAGAGCTAGCCAACCTCCGTCCAGGGTGTGGAGCATGAAACCATGCTCCACCCCCGGCCCAACCCACCCCTGGCCGACCCAGAGCTGTCCGGCAGGGAGGGCATTCACACTCTCCCTGCCAGACAGCTCTGGAGTCCTGCTCCAGGCTGCTGCCATTGGGCCATATTGGCTCACAGGCTGGCAGACCCTTTTGGGGGTGGGGTGAGCCAGCAGCAGCAGCCAGCGAGAGCCTCCTAGGTGCCCACCACCATCCAGGTGTGTGTGCCACCCCCCAGCTCCCGGCAACCCATTTACCTTATTGGACCTCTGGTTCGATCTGACCGGTCCTGGGGCTTGCTGGAGCAGTCTGCTGCTCTCTGTGCAGGTGCGTGCCACGGCAGCCCCCTCCCACGATGACCTGACCCAAGGTCATCCAGCTGGCTCTGTGGAAGAGAGTGGAATCAAACCCAGCATTCACAGATAAGAGTCCAGCTCCCTAACCATGAGACCAAACTGGGCTAGTGAAAGTCCTCACCAAGCTGAAAGTCCACACACACATCTCCCTTCCCACTCCACCTCCTCCCCATTCACGTGCTGCTTTCACTGTCGCTGTCACGGCTGCCATCACTTGCACCTATAAGGCCCAAATCGGCCTTCCAGAGTCGTCGCAATCCCCAGACAGGGAAGGTGAGTGCACTCTAGGGATGTGCACAAAGGTGAATTTTTTTGCATTGCACTTGTATCGAATCGAATGCAAGAAAATTCATATTTTTTCAAATAGATACCCTTCAAATGTGGTAGGATTCCATTTGATATGAATATTCCATACAAATTCAATATGAATCTGACGCAAATCCAATACGTATCCTCTACATATCCCATATGTATCTGCTTGGAAAGTGTCAAATCCACCCTAAATTCACTTTGAATCTGCTTTCAATCTACTTTAAATCCACTCTGGGTCCGTTGTAGATGCAACTGGGGCAGTGTCATGCCCTGTCCTGCCAGCCCAACCTCCTCTGAGGACGAAGAAGCGGTGTCAGTTGCCCAGCAGACCAAGCAGCAACCTGAGCCCAGCAGCTTGGACGTTGAAGGCCAGGGACAAGATCTGGGGGGACGCCCTGGAAGCTCTGGGGATGGGAGCTTGGATGGTCAGCCTCAGGCACACCCCTCCCCCATCTGCTCCGGCAGCAGAAGCAGCAGCTGAGGGGACCTTGGCATCTTGCACAGCTGGGCCGAAAGGGGCATGGCACTGAGTCGCCTACTTAATGTCATGTCTCAGACGGGCGAGGGCAGCGAGGCAAACACACGTGCACACTTACGCAGTCTGTTGGGGGCTCAAGAGTAGTCAGAGTCAGGTCAGTCCAAGTCGGGGTTCCAGAAGTACAGCAGAGTCACAGCAGGGTCCAGGAGTCAGGATTACGGGCAAAGGCGTGCACGGGAGTTTCACGAGTTTTTGTCTGCAACGCTGGCCCAGTGTGTGCTGCTCAGTTAAGTAGGGAAGGCAGCACTACGCCCTTGCGGGTGCAGCTGCACTAGATGCTGTGATCTGCACCTCACCTGCTTCTGATCTTGAAGGAGCAGAGTGGGGGAGGGGCGCTCTTGAGGCTGACCGTCTGAGCTCTCATTCCCAGAGCTGTCTGTGTGCTCCCCCAAAACTAGCCCCTGACCCTCAAAGTCTGCGCTGTTGTGCCCTTGAAACTGCACTCTTCTTCCCCAAGGAGACTGGACTGGTAGGACAGGGCATGACATCTAACTCAGTAGCACTCGCTGGTCCGCTGTTGCGGACAACACTTGTGCAACTCCCATCTGTGTTTTGCCCGTGCAACTGACCCCTGGACTTTCTTACTCATCTCTGCCAGACTTCTGGAATCCCCTGACCTTGGACTTCCTTGATGTTGCCTCCTCTCGACTACCAACGGACTGCCGTGAATGCGCGTGGGCATTTGCCTCACTGACCTCGCCTGCCTGAGTCAGGACAGGCAGCCACTTTGCCACCTCTCGGGTTCATGAATGTTGCGAAGCTTCATACGAATGCTCCAAAGCATTCGATTCAAATTCGAATGTCAGCCTCCAAATATGCCAATATTCAATTTGACTCCAAATGTCCAAATTTGTACAAATAACCAGTAGTACAAATACCCATGCGCATCCCTAGCGCATACCTCCGGAAGGCCTACATGGGCCTTGGAGCAGCAAGTGGATAGCAATGGAGGATGTGGAGGATGCAGCTGTGGCCACATTTGCAGGTAAGGGAGCACATCTAGGGAGGTGATGGGAGGCAAGGGGCAGCCAGGTCCAGCCTTCACCAAAGCTTCGACAAAGGCCGGATCCACCTGATTTGTGGGCAAATGGGGGCCTACAAATCCTTTCGACTCGCCCCCAATGGCCCCCATGGGATTCACAGCACATCGGCCAGTTTGCTATACTCACAGTGCAAAGTACCAATTAAAACTTAACATGGCATAGAAAGAAGGAGGCCTTAAGCAGTTGAAAAATGCAGTAATATCTCCCTAAGCAGAAGGAAAAGGATTTCATAAACCGAAGCTTTTTGATTACCTATCTGTCGACTCCTCCTGCTTCTCAAATAAATTCCTCACGCATCATCCTTCTGCCCCGAAGGCAGCGCTGCTCATTGATAGAATGGCTTTCCCACCAGCTCCTCGACTTGGGTGCATGATCAATGATGGAGCGATAAGCAGGAAACAGCTCGCTTTCTTGCAGCCCTCAGAGACACGGGCCTCTATCTCACTATTTGCTGCCCACCATCCATCTATTGCTCTAAGCTTTCCACCGTTCAAATATTTGCCAGTTATTATCATGCAGCCTGTGAGGGAGCACTTAGGTGCTGGAGAAACACATTTAACTTGTTTCATCTCCACCCATAAAGCAAACAGACTCTGGATTATGCTCATTGCTGCACCGTCTTTTGCATCGGTAAGAAATCGCCTGTGGTACTTGTGAGCTCAGCTTTCACCGTATCCTTCTGGCGAAGATGAGATCTGCTTCTTCAACCCACCCCCGTTCACTTCAGATGGGCTAACAGATGTGCCAATGGAAACACAAAGTTTATCTCTCTCGATTTGAAGCAGGGCATGATAGCACATGATAGCACATCATGGCTGCTGCACTAAGAAAGATATTTTTGCTGAGAAGCATCAGCAAATCCGATCAGGTGACACTCGGTCTGCCAAACAGGAGGCAGATGACAAAACCACGTGCACCAGGCTGCCTTTCTCTAATCAAAAGCTCCGGAGACTTTTCTGTGTCCCCTCTCTTTCCCAAGAAGTAGATTCTGGAGATCTCAAAATAAATTACAGTCACACAAAGCACAATGCTAGCGTGAGAAAAGACTGAGATCCCAGGGTGACGTTCTGGGAGGTTCTGCCCGTCCAAGGACATTAAGAGGCTCTCATACATTGCTGTGGAATACAGGAGTCTCCAGACACTGCTGGCATGCTCTGGTCCTCTCTCTCTGCACAGGTCGGAGTGCAATCCAGAACAGGAAGTGCACAAATGGGGGTTTTGGCATTCAGTTTGTAACAAATTGAATAGGATTTGTCTGGTAGGATTCTATTCGATACAAATGTATTCGTATGAATATCCGACACAAACGCATACGTATCCAATACGTATCCCATAACATATCTGCTCTGAAAGCATCAAATCTGACCTGAATCCACTTTTAATCCGCTCTCAATCCATGTTGCATGCAATCTGGATCCATTGCAGGTGTGACTGGAGCAGCAGCTTCCCCACGCCCCCAGTTTAATGAATGTCTGAACTATTCATATGAACGGCCAAACATTCAGTGTGTGTATGGATGTCCGAATTCGGACGAATACCAAATGTTACAAATATTTGTGCACGTCCCAACTCCTGACCTTTATGATTGGTAGTTCTTGACAGCAATGATGACCAGTGCGTCAGCTCAGCCCAGTTTGGATGATGGAGGCCTGCAGAAGGCACACCTCTGGTTGTCCAGATGACCAGGGCATCCGTTTTGATCGTGCACCAAAGTGTGGTCCTGAAATTGGTTCCCACAGATCTCTGAGGCTAGGAACCTTCATTCCTAGCTGGCAGAGTGTGGAGAATGCCACACGGAGTGAGCTTTGGTGCAAATGAACGCTGAGGGAAAGGGGAGCCTCCCTTCCAGAGAGAGACTCGCTGACCGCCTCTCTGAAGGGTCTCCTTGTTATTAGAGTTAGAGCAGGAAAAATGGATGGCCTCTGCCCAGGAATCCCCTGACATCAGTCACACAGCTGTGTTGAGCTGAGCCAACACCCACTCCATTTGCTCTTATCAGCAGCCACGTGACTCAGCCAAAAATGGTTACAGCACAGGGCCACAGTAGAGCCCTTGGAGGTTGTTCCTGAAGCTCATGTGAGCTTTGGGGTTGGTCTGGACTATTGTTGCAGCGCAGATGGTGCGGTTCCGAACCACACCTCGCTGTGGACTGAACCAAAAGGCCTTGCTGGTTCGGCCTCATTGAAGTATGTAAAATCTTGCAGGGTAGAAAAGGTGGACAGAGAAAACACAGCACTAGAACCGAGAGGCCCTCTGTGAAGCTGATGGGCAGGAGAGTCAGGTGAGACAAGGGGAAGTGTTTCTTCACCCAGAGGGTCATCGGTCTATGGAATTTGCTGCCAGAAGAGGTGGTGACAGCAACCAGCCTAGGTTGCTCTTTCAGGAAGAGTTGGACAAATTCATGGAGGACAGGTGCATCAATGGCTACTTAAACAGATGCCCAGGTACATCCTCCAGGCTGGAAGACAGGCAGGATGTTTCTCTAGGCCATTTTCAGGGACTTGAGAGCAGGTGATGTTTTGCTTTTGTCTTCTCCTTGAGTTGCCCAGAAGCTGGACTAGGTGCATGGTGGCCAGATCCAGATGGGCTTCTCTTTTGCTCTTATCAAATTCATGGAGTACAGGTGTATCGATGGCTATCAGAATGGATTCCTGAGGCAGGCAGGAGACCTTTAGAGGCCACCTGCAGAGTGTCAAGAGCAAGTGATGGTTTTGCCCTCATCTTCCCCTGGAGATGCTGCTTGAGTTGGTGGGCCACCACGTGAGACAGGATTTTGAACTGGATGGCCTGATCCAGCTGGGCTCATTTTATGTTCACTGTATCATGGGCAACATTTTGGGAGATACTTCCAAAAAGGGCAACCCACAGAGATGCATTTTCAGCCTAAGACAAGGGAAGCCCAATCCTCAATTGACAGAGCTAAGGACCCATTAGAAGAGAGCTCCTTCTGTGCTTTTCCTGTGTTCCCTGCCATTGAGATTTTGGCCTCCTAGCATGCCTGATCTTCTCTTTGTGGTTCCACAACACAGCAGATGGTTTTTCCTTCTCTTGCTGCCGAGGTGGCTGAACGCCTCTGCTTTCGGGAGTGTTTGCATTCTACCCTCTCTCTGAGGCTGCTTTCGCTTGTTTGGGGAACTTTCTGATTTAATCAGAGGAGTATAATTAGCAAGCTGCTCGCCTCCGCGTCTGAATCATTAATGAACTCACGGAGCAAGAATGAGGTACCTGTGGGCACCTTGGAGGCCTCCTTACCAGCTTCTGGCGCCCCCTCCGCTTTCTTGTCGTTGGCCAGAGAAATCTGTAACGACAGCGTGAGTTTCCTTTGGAGCCAAGTGAGCAAACCCTATGGCTTCCTGTCCCTTCCTTTCCTTTTCCTTCTCTCTCGTTGGCACCTAAGCGAAAGTTGTCTTGACAGCTGTAATGAGCATAATGATGAGGTACCGAGAGAGCTGAAGAAAACAGAAAATGGTCTTTTGTTGCCAAAAGGTAGCCAGCAAAACCTGCTGAGGCGGCTTTCTCCACATGAGATGCTCGCGTCGCTCTCTTGCCAAGTTGTAGGCGTTTCAAAGCAACTTTGGAGGGGTCAATTTCCTTTGGAAGAAAGAGAGAGAATGAGAGATTGAGAGAGAGTGTGTCAGAGCCTTGCTGAGTTTTCACAAACAAATATCCCTTGTAGGGTTTTGTAGAAGAAAGCTAGTTAGGTACCAAACCAGTTCAAATCGAACCAGGTGGTTTACCCAGTTCAAATTTGAACTGAACCTCTCTTGGAATATTTCTTTCTTCTGTTGCACAACACTAGAACCAGGGGGCATCTATGAAGCTGATTGGTAGGAGAGTTGGATCCGACAAGGGGAAATATTTCTTTTCCCAGAGGGTCATCAGTCTGTGGAATTTGCAGGACACTTCAAAGGCCATTTGCGGGGATTCAAGAGCAGGAAAAGGTCTGCCCTTGTCTCTGCTTGAGATGCCCATGAGCATTTGGTGGGCCACCGTGTGTAATGGGAAGCTGAATTAGATGGGCCGTGGTCTGGTCCAGCAAGGCTTCTCTTAGGTTCTTATGTAGGTTCTGGAGGACGGCTGGAACTCTAACTTGAACCAAGGGAGTTCAGTGAAAATGGTTTGAACCAACAGGTTCAATTGGAACCAGTTTCATTAGTATTTTTTGTCGGTTTGAACGGGTTTAAAAATTGCATTAAACTGGTTTGAAGTTTGAATCAAACAGTTTCAGATTGGTTCTTGCCTATTCAGATGTGAACCAAACCATACCAGCACCACGAGATTTAAGTTCACGCCCATCTCTAGAGAAGCGGCAGCAGAGGATCCTTTGGCCAACCCGCTCAAAGCCCACGGAGCCCTTTCTGACGAGTCTCCCATCTCAGATACCTTGGACTTCCACTCTTGCTCCGCCTCACTGGCCAGCCTGGACAGTTTTCCATCTCTGGATAGTCAAAAAGGTTTGAATGAATCACCGCTTTTGCTTAAACAGCCACTTTCCAGCAACAGGAGGGGCTTCCAGCTGCAATCCCCAGCGTCCATTGGTCGCCACTGGGCAAGGCTCGCATCTCTAGCCTTTGCAGAGCAAAGGATCCTTTCTTCCCTTACCTTTTCTGGGCCCCAGATGTGCAGCCCAGCCGTCTAGCATGCTCAGAGGACAGCAAAGAGAAACCGTGTTCCCTCCTTCCCCCTCCCTGCCGGCATCTGTGCAAGCGAAGTCACCTTGTGGGATGTGGCCCCCCGCCCCCGCCCGTCACTTGCCTAATGGCTAATTAGCATGTCAGGTGGAGCGCGACCTGGAGTGTGCCGTGCAAAGCAGTGGCGGAGGCTTCCCCTGGGGCCGCCGTCCAGCCGCTTGGTCAAGGTGCTGACCTTGTCGGGGGAAGATGAGGGCGTCCCTTTCAATTGACTTTGGCTATTCTGCTGATGGCAGCTTCGCTCCCAGGCTCTGGGGGCGTGGCCCAGTGTCTCCTCATTAAGGGATGATTAACAAGAGCTGCTCTGCAGCTGGATGCTTAACACCACAATAGCAGCAGTCTTGACCGCTGGGGTTCTCTCTTATGGCCTGGCTCCCAGCCACAGCTGAGTGGGAAGCCAGGACAGTGCGGCCATTAATAACATGGCAGCTTTGCCCATGGCCACCTTCACTTGTCCAAGGACCTCCAATAAAGCCAAGGGTGGAAACAGGAGGACTTCTGGGTGCTCTGAAAGGCCACCACAAGCATCTCTGGCCATGTGCAGGGTGCCTAGAAAGACAAGCTAAACAGCAACTTCGCTTATGCTTCTTGTGAGCCAGTTTGATCTAGTGGTTATGGAGCCAGACTCTTATCTGGGAACACCGGGTTCGATTCTGCCCTCCTCCATGAAGCCAGCTGGGTGACCTTGGGCTAGTCACAGCTCTCTCCTGAGCTATCACAGTCCCACCTGCCTCACAGGGTGTCTGTTGTGGGGAGAAGAACAGAAGGCTTGTCAGCTGCTTTGAGTCCCCTTAAATGGGTGAGAAAAGCATGGTGGAAAAGCCAACTCTTCTTCTTCTTTCCGGGCATCCCAGGTGTTACTGTCCATGGCCAAAGGAATCCCGGATTTCTACAAATGGAGCCAAACCTGCAGCAGCTGACGTTCATCCCTGTTTTTCAAAGCACGTTTGCTCTGGTTTTTCACCCTTTGGAAGAGGGAAAAAGAAAAGAGCATCTAAATACACTTGTTAAAATGTAAACATTCAACAGATCCTCTGCTTCCCCCAAGTTGAAGCATAAGTGCATGGAAAAATCATGTTTCCCCTGCACATTCTGGAAGCTTAAAGGAACGGGCGTTCAGAAGGGAAATTTAAAAAGAAATCTCACATGCAATACAGTTGCAGCTGCTGCGTGAATGTTCCTTATTAGGCAGATTGCTGCTTAATAGTCCAGAATGGTTGAGCGATGGAAACCATTAGGTGGGAGCCGCTGTGTTTGAACAGAAGTGGAGCGAAGCTTCCATTGAGAAACCAGGACTCCTTACCAAGGGAGACAGGTAGGGATGGGCACAAATATTCGTAACGGCCGTTAGTTGGCCGAATTCGGACATTCATACGCAAATTCAATGTTACGACATCCATATATTAACATTCATATGAATACAAACGAATAGGTTGGAAATTTGTGAACCTGGGGAGGTGGGAAAGCAGCTGTGCCTGTCACATCTGCAATGGATCCAGAGTGCATTTGACATGGATCGAGAGCTGATTAAAAGTGGATTCAGGTCGGATTTGACGCTTTCAGAGTGGATATGTTACAGGATACATATCAGATACGTATCGGACATGTATGTGTTCATGTCGGATGCCTACTGGATATCTACCAGATATGTATTTGTTTGCATTGGATATTCATAGGAATTCGTACAAATGCATTCGTGTTGAATAGAATCCTACCACATTTGAAGGAGATCTCTTTGAATGAGTGCAGATTTTCTAACATTTGATTTATTGCGAATCAAATGCCCAAAAACCCATTTGTGCACATCCCTAGTTATGAGCCTTGGGGAACAATTTGTTTGGCTGAGGAGCTTTGGAGACCCTTGGCTAACTTTTGAATCTCTGTGTAATGGGACCACTGTATCTAATGGAATACCTATGCCCCAAGGACCCAGCGTCTGCTGTCCACACCGGAGGCCTTTGTCTTTGTCTGCCCACAAGCAGAGGCAGTGATGGCAAGAGATTTGACCTTCCCAGGCATGGCCCACTGCTTGTAGAATTGTTTCGCAAGAGAAGCTCATTTGCTTTCAAAATGTTGGACATTGCATTGCCTTCAGAGTCTGAAAACAACCATAAAGAGCACAGCCAGGGTGTGATGACCAGGGGCCTTTCTGTGCTGAGTCTTATTCTGGATTATATCCCGGAATAGGGACCTGCCAACCACATCCTGGAGCCTATTCACACTAGGGCCTCTGGAACGCGAGTAGGGCACCCTGGGATGGAGCATTTGGAACCACCCCATCCCATCCCAAGGTGGCCTACTCATGTTCTGGGTGTAGAACATGAAATTGGGCTCTACACCCAGTCCAGGGTGTTCCTGGCTGTCCCACAGCTGTATGGGAGGGAGAGCATTCGCACTCTCCCTCCTGGGCAGCTGTGGGCCCCGTCCCCCATTGCTGCAATTGGACCGAAATTGGCCCAACAGCTGGCAGGCCTGTGCAATCAACTTACCTTGCCGGTCCCAGGATGCTCCTCTTGTGGTCTGGAGAGCAATCTGCCGTGGTCTGCGCAGGCGCGTGCACTCCGGTAGACCGAACGCATGCTGACCCATCAGATGAGCATGGGGCCGAGCTACCGAAGCATGTGAGCCTACACAGATCTCTGCACATCGATCTTGAGGCTGCACAAACTCCAGAGCCCGGGTCCAGGAAGATAAGGGGGCATTGTGTATGTTGGGGGGTGGCGTGAGCCCCTGGGTGGTACTGGGGTACACTGCAGGCTTCTGCAATCTGATTGAAACTGCAGCAGATTGAACCCATGGTTCGGTCTCCCCCTGCCCCTTTCAAGGGTGGGGCGAGACCAGACTGGCAGCAATGTGCTGCCCCATGTAGTAGAACCAACCCACGCTGTCAGCACATCAAACCAGAGGCATGCATGGGTCCCGTCTACCATCGCATGCACCCCATTCCGATGCGCTGACAGCGTGGGCCCCGTCTACCACACAGAGCAGCATGTCTGCCAGTGCACCGGGGCAAATCTTTGGCTTCAGCAGGGCTCAGCCATCTATATCTGGGCGGCTGAGCCTCGCAGATGCCCTCTGGGACCACCACCATCCCACCCAGGGCTGGGGCCTACCTGGGGATGCGTGCGCATGAGAGACTGACTGGGGGGCTCCAATCAGTGGCATTGTGCATCTGGCTCTGATTGGCCAGTGGCCCACGCCTGCGCAGAACATCTGACATCAAACCGGGCATTCTGCATAGATGTGGGCCGCTGGCCAATCAGAGCTGGCGGCACACGCAGACGCAGAGCAGCGCCAACCGTGCCAGGAAGCCCCACCCCCAGGCTCCCCAATCCGAACTCCGGCGGCGAGGAGGTATGTCCCTCACGCATGTCCAGGGAGGTGCATGTTCTGAGGTGGGGGGTGCCTGGGGGGGGGGCGTTCCTGCTAGCTGTATCAGACCCGATCGGGTACAGGAACCTGAGCAAGGGACGGGACCAGCCTGCCTGCCCCTAGGTCGACTCCGACCCAATAGCGGCAGGCCTGGGAGTGCCGTCCCACCTCCACGCCGGCCTTTTCGGGCTAGGCCATTCGCACACAGGCAGGGACGTGTCCCCAGGCGTTCCTTACCTGCCTACGTGCAAATGTGGAATCCGTCCCCGCATGTCCTAGCCTTCGTGCGAAAAGGCCTCTGGTGCAGATTACAGCAGGCCTTCGGAGGGACCTGACATAATCTGTTTTTACCAGCAGGTGGACGGCCGGTTTCTCTTCTAGGATATAATATGCAGAAAGAGCCATTGCAGAAAGGGCCCAGTTGTTATGGTGTTACTGATTTCCCTTTTATATTTGCTTTTTAATGTTGTAACCTGCCCTGAGACCTTTGGGCCTAGGGCAGGATAAAAATGCAAACAAATACAATACTGGCCCCTAGTTTCCATCATGCCTCCCTGTAAACCAAACTGTCTGAGGCCCTTGCACTCTGGGAACAGCTGGAGGACCCTAGTTTGATCAGCTAGAAAGAATGAAGGGTCTGGGATTCAGTACAGAAACCTCATTCCCCTAGGCAGAGACAAAACCTAACACTTCTACGGGCATTCTGATGCAAGGTAGAGGATTCACCTCTGCTTCGAATTGCCTCCTACTACCTGCTCTAATGGACATCTGTAGATTCTGGAAATGAAGCACCCCAGATTCACCCTACAGTTTTGGAGTCATCTTTAATCTCAGAATGTTCTACCCTTGGAACTCCTTGCTGCTTGGAATTATGGAAAGACAGGATGCCTCTGAAGGCTATTTGCAGGGAGTCAAGAGCGGGTGAAGGTTTGGCTTTTGTCTTCTGCTTGAGATGCCCAGGAGGTATTGGTGGTCCAATGTGTGAGATGGGATGCTGGGTTAGATGGGCTGTGGCCCGATCCAGCAGGGCTCCTCTTAATTCATGGAGGACAGGTGTATCAATGGCTACTAGAAAGGATGCCCAGTGACCACCTCCAGGTTGGAGAGACAGGCAGGAGGCCTCTAAAGGCCATTTGCAGGTATTTGAGAGCAGGTGAAGGTTTTGCCTTCATCTTTTGCTTGAGATACCCAGAAGCAACTGGTGGACCACTGTGTGAAACTGGGTGCTAGGCTAGATGGGCTGTGGCCTGATCCAGCAGGGCTTCCCATATTCTTATGCCTTGACGTATCCCCAGTGATTCCTGGTTCCATTCTTTCTTCAGCTGCCTTTCGGCAACATTTTCTTGGCCAGCAGCCTCCATAAGGCTAAGGCATTCTGCCTGGGCCTCCCAGGGGTGGATATCAAGTGAGCAGAGTCACACCTGGGTTCGTGGCATCCTGACCCAATGAGAAACCATGTGGAGCATTATCTCCCCTGCCATCTCATTATTCGCTCCGCACATGGAGCTGGTATTGAGAAATACAGAGAACGACCCCAACCCAAATTCTACTCTCCGGGTCACTTCACTATTAACCTCTGCCTCCCTCCGGAGATTTGCCCATTTGTTCCTTTGCTGCTTCTTCCTCACGCTCATCTCATTTGGAATCCGTGACTTGGCTTTCCCTCTTGTCCTGTGGTTAAGCACGTTTCCTTAATAGCCTCCTGTGAGGGATTTTTTTTTTATCAAAAGCTTTTGGAAAGCTTAAATAAATTATAGTTCTGAGTCCTTTGCTGTCTTGTTAACCCTCTCGCCAGAGTCTGACCTCATTGCTAACTCGCCTGATGCTTTGAAGTACAATGTGGTAGGCATGTGAACAGTTATTTTTTTCTTTTGTATTCGATTCGTATTGAATGGAATGGAAGAAAATTCATATTCGTTTGAATAGATCCCCTTCGAATGTAGTGGGATACGAATTTGATATGAATGTTCAATCCCATGTGAATCCCATATGAAGAAGAAGTGTTGGCTTTTCTACCCTGCTTTTCTCACCCATTCAAGGGGACTCAAAGCAGCTGACAAAGCTTCTGTTCTTCTCCCCACAACAGACATCCTGTGAGGCAGGTGGGGCTGTGAGAGCTCAGGAGAGAGCTGTGACTAGCCCAAGATCACCCACCTGGCTTCACGGGGGAGGCTGGAATCGAACCCAATACTCCCAGATAAGAGTCCAGCTCCCTAACTATTACACCAAACTGGCTCATACGTATCCCATACGTATCCGATATTTTATTTTATTTATTTACATTTCTATCCCGCCCCATACCCGAAGTTCTCTGGGTGGGTAACAACAGATTAAAACAGGATACAAATTAAAATAGATCCAGATTAAAATGAAATACAGATTAAAACAAGATGCATGTTTAAAAACACCTTAAAAATTCAACAAATTTAAAACCGTGCGCTCCCTGGTGCATTAATAGTGATGTCATTGTAACTGGGGAGGGAGAATATGTATCCAATCAGTATCTGATATGTATCCCGTAACACATCAGCTCTGAAAACATCAAATTCAGCCTGAACCCACATTGAATCTGCTCTCAAACCACATTGATTGCACTGGGACAGCCGCTTTCGCACCTCCCAGGTTCACAAATGTTCCTAAGCATTCATAAGAATACGAAAGTCAATGTAAGAATGTTGTAACATTACATTCCTATATGAATGTCCACATTCATACAAATGTTTATGAATATTTGAATGTTACCAATATTCATGCACATTCCTAATAGGAATGCATAGAAATCCCATACGAAGCTTCATATGAATGTATCAAAACTTTCAATTCGAATTTGAATGTCAATCTTTGAATGTGCCAGCATTTGTACGAATTTTGACTGTTACGAATATTTGTGCACAACCCTGCGATGTGGGTGCAGGACTCAGCAAACCTTTTTCATCCAGGGCACCCCTAGGTGACATGATACACTGCTTTCCTTAGAAAGATCCGTCCAACCGATGTGGCATTAGAAGAGTTAACCAGAAGGTTTCCAAGGAGCCTTAAAACTGTAGTAGTTCAATTTGAATGAAAGCAGGCTACCCAAGCGGACCATAGTGAACCGCCCTGGGTTTGCAATGCTTCGTCTGACCGACCAGACCACCCCTTGGGTTTTTGAACAGCAGGCTGGCTCAGTTCTCATTCAGTCTGATCACAGATTTCAAAACAAAGAACCCATGGTGGCAGAAAAGCCGCCAAGTCTTCCAAGGGCCTCTGAGCCAGCCTTTCCCAACCTGACACCTTCCAGATATCCTGGATGCAACACCCATCAGCCTCGTCCAGGGACCTATTCACACTACAGCACATAGTGCATGACTAGGCAACTTCTGGGGAAGAGTATCTGCTCCTTGTGGAGGTTGTTACAGCCTCCAGGCACCCCCTGCCTTTCCAGAAGTTCCCTAATCATGCATTAATCCTTACCCCAACTTGCCTGACTGCATCCAGCTGGACAGCATTTGCTCTTCAGCTGGACGAGGAGGTCAACAGAGCTGCTGTGCAAGCGCACTGGCCGCTCTGCCGCCCTTCTGATGTCACTGCGACTGCACAGAGTGTCAGCATCATCATGACGGTAGTGCTGACACGTGCATAGTTGTGGGGGGTGCCACATTCAGGGTGGCTGCTCCCTGGAGAGGACTGGTCCTGGGATCGGTCACAGGTGAGTGACTGATCATGCCGGGCATGGGCTGGAGTTACCTAGTGCTCACAAGTGTGAGCATGAGTTAACGTTGCGAGATTACACTCCTTTCCCATCCAGCAGACAGGAAGGGAAGTCCAAAATCCCCATAACAGCACTCAGTTCCAGGAGAGATGCAGGATAGTTGAGACATGGTGATGGTGGTCGCTCATTATAGCTGGTAAAGTGAAAGGCAAGACAGCCAAGAGGAAGTAGAACCGGGAGTCAGAAGAGGGAAGGATATTGCGCTTTCAGCACTGTGACATACTCCAAATTACATTCCTGAATAGGGATCTGACATCCTCATGCAGGTGCAGATTACAGTGGACCCCACCGGGGCCCTGACACAGGATGCCCCCATGTGCGGATGGCCAGTCACTATTCCAGGATATAGTCCATAATAAGGCCTAGCGCAGAAAGGCCCATTGTACTTCTATGCGCACAAAAACTGACCGTCCCAAATAAGATGGATTCTGCATATATGAACCAGCGGCTACCTGCTTTGGCATTCTGGGACTGCCACCCCTTGGTTAAAAATAACACCTTCTTCTTCTTCTTCTTCTTCTTCTTCTTCTTCTTCTTCTTCTTCTTCTTCTTCTTCTTCTTCTTCTTCTTCTTCTTCTTCTTCTTCTTCTTCTTCTTCTTCTTCTTCTTCTTCTTCTTCTTCTTCTTCTTCTTCAGATTTCCAACCTTCCCAAGTGTCCACAGCGAGTGGCATCTTGGTTTTATTTGCCTGTGTCAATATGCAGTTTAATAAAGCCCACAACTGCTTGGAGCCTTCTCTCCTTTCCCCAAATGCCACCATGTTCAGTTCGTATAATCCATAAACAGGTGTCCTGGATCATTTAAAGTTGGCCCTGAATAAAAGTCACTGGTGCATTTCAATCCCGATTGCCCTTTAAACCCTTGCTATGGTGGATGAGGATTTTCAGAGATTTAATAGGCCACTCATTCTACCCACTCACTGGCCGTGGCAGGACCTCAACATTTCATGTGCATTTTGTAAAAAAATGTTTCTCCGCTGCTTCCATAGATTTATTAGGCTGAATAATTCACACCATGTTTCAGAAATCTTTTTGTAGTTTCCTCCAGGAAAATCTGGTTGGGGCAGCACCGTATTCTGATTTATTGATGATGCTGAGAGCTGTCCACAGTTTTGAAATGATTGTGCATTTTTAAACGATGGCTGCATCTGCCTGGCCAATAATGGTGCCTGGAAGGAGTTTGAGGGGCACCTGGATGACACCATGCCCAAAGGCCTGTGTCTTTCCTCAGAGCGCTGGAAGGCATTCTTCACACTGAGCTTGATGGTGGCTTTTGGTGCCTCCTTTCACTGTCACCACTGCTGGATAGATTTATCACCAGTGCAGTAAATGGCCAAAGTTCAAAATGATTCCCCTTCTTTCCCTTTAGGATACTGTTTAGAACTTAGAAGCCAGGGAAGTTTTCTTCCCCAGTTTCAAAGTCTATGATGGAAAGGTGTGTAAGACATGCTGGACGGTGAAGAAATTCCAGTGCAAGAGGTGGCATAAATGGATCCGGATTGTGATCTCCTGCTGGATCAGGTCACAGCCCATCTGGGCCAGCATCCCATCCCACACAGCCGCCCACTGATTGCTTCTAGGAACTTCAAGCAGAAGACAAGGACAAAAAGTTCACCTGCTCTCGAATCCTAGAAGATGGCATTTGGAGGCCTCCTGCCTGTCTCTCCAATCTGGAGGTGGAACCTAAGCATCCACTGTAGTAGCCATGGATACACTGGTCCTCTATGAAATTTGTCTAACTCTTCTTAAAGCTATCCAGGCTGGTTGCTGTCACCACCTCTTAACACAAGAACATAAGAGGAGCCCTGCTGGACCAGGCCATAGCCTTTCTAGTCCAGCATCCTCCCTCACACAGTGTTCCATCAGTCGCTTCTGGGTATCTCAAGCAGAAGGCAAGGGCAAAACCTTCTGTTGGTCTCCGCTTCTTTAGAAGCATCCTGCAAGTCTCTCTCACCCAGGGCCAGTACCTACAGTAGGCATCTGTTCTAGCAGCCACTGATATATATGTCCACCACGAATTTGTTTATATGAACATAAGAGGAGCCCTGCTGGATCAGGCCACAGCCCATCTAGTCCATAAGAACCTCAGAGGAGCCCTGCTGGATCAGGCCACAGCCCATCTAGTCCATAAGAACCTAAGGGGAGCCCTGCTGGATCAGGCCACAGCCCATCTGGTCCATAAGAACCTCAGAGGAGCCCTGCAGGATCAGGCCACAGCCCATCTAGTCCTGCATCCTGTTCCACCAATTGCCCATGGGCATCTCAAGCTGAAGACAAAGACACAACCTTCACCTGCTCATGACTGCCTGCAAATGGAGGAAGTACCTAGGCATCCATTCCTGTTGCCACTGATAGGGATGTACACGAATATTCAAAACGTTCAAAATTCAGTCAAATTCATTCGAATTTGGACATTTGAATTCAAACTGGATGCGTATACATTTGAATTTAAACAGTCAAATGAATTTTGCATCTTTCGAATCATTCGTATGAATTATTCAGACATTTGTACTGTACTGGTACGTACGCGTTACATGTGAATCTGCATGCATCTTATTAATATCCATACGCATTATACGGATACATACGGGACAAAAATGGGATGAGTATGGATGTGTTCAGATGTGTCCAGACACGAATGTTGTCAACATTCGTATCTTCAAGTTGAATCGAATGCCAAAATTTGCATTCATGCACATCTCTAGCGATTGATACACTTGTCCTCCATGATGTAAGAGGAGCCCTGCTAGATCAGGCCACAGCCCATCTAGTCCAGCATCCCGTCTCACACAGTGGCCCTCCAGGTGCTTCCGGACTTGTCAAGGAAGCAGGAGACAAAGGCAACCTTCTTGCCCTGCTTTCAGCTCCCTACAAATGGGTAAAGGAACCCTGAGGACCTGCAGTTCCAGAGGTGAACTTCCCAAACTCCCCTGATATTGAGCCATCCACCGGCTGCCTAGACTATCAATGGAGCCCTGCAGATTTCCTCTCCCAGCTGAAGCATTTATTTCTTTATTTAGTGAGTCTAAGTGACTGTCTTCCAGGCTTGCATTCCGTCTTGCTGAAGCACCGGGGAGCTCTGACTTTCCTTCTGCTAGGGTGCAATCCATTGTCTTTCCCCGATCCATTCAGCAGTCAGGGACCCTGTTTCACGTAATTAACAATAAATGCTTATCAAGCCCTTACAATGTATTGCTCGCCTTAATGTTCCAGGTAGCTGGAGATGGAATACCTAATGCATTGCTGATTATTATGCATTCAAAAAGGGGGGGTGGACATGCCTCTCTGGTTAGAAAGCAAGAAAGACTGTTTAATTTCGAGCCATTATCTGCCTGTAATTGCTGGAAGGATTTCATTGCGTGTGGGAGCGGGGGAAGGAAATCAATTACCCCTCCTTCCCTCCCTGCACATCCTGGCAGCAGGGGGGGAGTGCAGGGGGGGGCAAAAGCCTTTTATTTATTTATTTATTTGTGGGAGGAGGCCTGATATTCAGGCTGCAGTTTGGTGCCCCCTCGGCAGCCGCTGAAACAGCCTTATCAAATTCTCCATTCATTGCGAGCAGAGCAATATGGAAATGGGTAATGAGAACACGGGGAGGAAAGGCAGAGAGGAAGACAGAGAGGGAAGGAGATGGGGAGGGGCGATAATGAAATCAAATGGGCTGCTGGTGCTCCGCTCTAAAGGGAGCGGCAGGCGGATAATGTAGCAGAGAGAAAGAGCGGTGCGGAAGTTTGAAGGATGGCTCCGGATTGGGGCCGTGATCACACCTGGCTGATCTAGCTCATCCCAATAAGAAACTGAACTGAAGCCATCCTAATCCTGTTCACACCCAATCCCTGATAATCAGTCCTCATCTATCCTTTTCCCTAAAGCTGCTGAACAGCTTTCACTTCTCAGTCCCTTTCACTGCAACGAAACCTTGTTTCCCTTGCACATTGATGAAGGAAAATAGAAGCTACATTGTCCTTAGAATTGTATCATTTCTACTCTTGCTCCACGCTTTCTCCCCCCCCCTCCCAACAGTGCTTTTCTGGCACAGAAAGTGCACAGAGAGGCAACCAGAACGATCAACAGGCTGGAATACCTTCCTAATGAAATCAGGCTGCAACATCATATATGGTATAGAAAATGTGGAGAGAGAAAACACAACAGTAGAAACAGGAGGCACTCTATGACGCTGATGGGTAGGAGAGTCCGATCAGACAAGGGGAAGGATTTCTCCACCCAGAGAGTCATCGGTCTCTGGAATTTGCTGCCAGAAGAGGTGGTGACAGCAACCAGCCTGGATGGCTTTAAGGACGGGTTAGACAAATTCATGGAGGACAGATTATTTATTTATTTATTTATTTATTTATTTATTTATTTATTTATTTATTTATTTACATTTCTATCCCGCCCCATACCTGAAGTTCTCTGGGCAGGTAACAACAGATTAAAACAGGATACAAATTAAAACAGATACAGATTAAAATGAAATGCACATTAAAACAAGATGCACGTTTAAAAACACCTTAAAAATTCAACAAATTTAAAACCATGCACTCCCTAGTGCATTAATAGTGATGTCATTGTAACAGGGGAGGGAGAATAAAACCTCAGCCAAAGGTCGAGGCAAACAGGTATATCTTTACGGCCCTCCTGAATAAATACAAGGAGGGGGCATGGCACACCTAGGAGGGGAGACCATTTCACAGTCTCGGGGCCACCACTGAAAAGCTCTCTCCCGGGTGCCCACCAACCTCACTACTGAAGGTGGCGGGACAACCAGGAGGGCCTCATTGTTGGATCTTAAGGTACAGGCAGGTCGGTATGGGAGAAGGCGTTCCTTTAGATATTTGGGGCCCAAGTCATTTAGGGCCTTATAAGTCAGAGTTAACACATTGAATTGGGCCCAGTAGTAAATTGGCTGTATCAATGGCTACTAGAATGGATGCCCAGGTACATCTTCCAGGTCGGGGAGACAGGCAGGATGCCTCTAAGGCCATGGGCAGGGACTTGAAAGCAGGTGGAGGTTTTGTCTTTGTCTTCTGCTTGGAACCCAAAAGCAATTTTTGGGCCACTGTGCAAGACAGGATGCTGGATTAGGTGGGCTGTGGCTTGATCCAGCAGGGTTCTTCTAATGTTCTTATGTTTGCTGTATGGACCTTTCAGGATAACTTCCAGAAGACAGAGTTGGGCCTCCCCCTTCTCTGGATGATATGGAATGTCTCCCCTACCTCACCTGATGCTGTGTTATGCATCACCTGGATGTGCACACAAATATATATATTTGTATATTATAAATATATATATTGTATTTGATTTGTATTGAATTGAATGCAAGAAAATTTGTATTTGTTTGAATAGATCTCCTTTGAATGTAGTGGGATTTGAGTTCAATCCCATATGACTCCCAAACAAATCCCATATGAATGCATACAAATTCCATACAAATGCCATACAAATGCCATGTGAAGCTTCATACAAAGGTTCATATGAATGTATCGAAACATTTGATTCAAATTTGAATGTCAATCTTCAAATGTGCCAACATTTGATTTGAATACAAATGTCTGAATTCAGCCAAATTCGTATGAATTTCCAACGTTACAAATACTCATGCCCATCCTTAGTAGGCTTGTGTGTACACATCGTATCAATGCAAGTGTGTGGACACAGCCATAGTGACCCTATGGAGTCAGGCCTAGAGGTCATCTAGCCTTTAAATCAAAATTCAAATCAAATTTTCATTCCACCTTCTGTCCATCTTCTGCCATTCCAAGTAGCTATAAGCGTTTTAATACAGGGATGGTCACTAGTAGAGATGTGTAGGTCAGTCTTTTGTCTTCAAAAAGGCATGGTGTTCAGTTTGATACGAAGACCTTCAGATTCAAGCGTCTCAATTCCAATTTGCTCAGCTCGAACTCAGACTTTGTTTGTGAACAGGAAGGGAGTTTGGTGCGGACATGAACTTTTCAAACACCCCTGTTCGATTCGAACCAGGACCAGTTTGGCACATCTCTAATCAACAGGGTCCTTTTTTGTCCTTTGCAATGTCAGCTTTTGTTTAAAAAGAGCAAACTGTGGAGGGAAAGTTGCTTTCCCCCTAAGGCTCCTTGAATTATTGTCTCTGTTGCTTAACGCTTAATACTTAACGCCTGTCTTTTAGAGCATTGTAGCTTTGTGCAGCTATCACTTTAGTACTCGGTTGTTTTCCAAGCACCTAATGACTGTTATTGTAGTCAAATCTCACAAACTGGTTCTGACTAGCAACAGGTGAGTTATCCCAGGGTGGGATTAAGGAAAATGAATCCTCTCCACCTGCACTTTTTAGGAGGAAACAGCAAAGTGTTCCTACAGTTATCTGCTTCTTTTAGCGTAAGCAGGTCAACATCACAACTGGTTCTTGCAGGGAGGAAGAAAGGGAGCAGATGGAAAAGAGGGTCTTTGCTTGCTGTGGACCAAGAAAAGGATCATGATGCAGCAGCTGCTAGAACCCACAGGGGCTTCATCCAGAAATCACTTACTTATTCTGCATTATTTGAATAATCTGGAATAAAGCACTTCTAGGCTACCTCCAGACTTGTGGAATAAAGCTACAGTTAAATGTAAGAGTGCAGAATACTTACTGCACAGCGATGAATGACCATCCCAACTCGAAAGGTAGCTCCATGAAGAAGAAGAAGAAGAAGAAGAAGAAGATAATGAAAAAGAAGAAGAGTTGGCTTTTCTACCCTGCTTTTCTCACCCATTTCAGGGGACCCTAAGTGGCTGACAAACCTTCTGTTCTCCCCACAGCAGACACGCTGTGAGGTAGGTGGGGCTGTGAGAGCTCAGAAGAGAGCTCTGACTAGCCCAAGGTCACCCAACTGGCTTCGTGGAGGAGGGCAGAATCAAACCTGGCATTCCCAGATAAGAGTCCGGCTCCCTAACCACTAGACCAAAGTGGCTCACCGCTTCCCTTAGCTTCCCCTATGGAGCTGCGAGAGTCAAGGAGGTGTGCGCCGTCACGTGGGTTGAGGCACCCAATCAGATTTGAGCTGCCCACCCTGCTCTTGCCCTTCTGTTCTCACTGTCCTGCCTGCACTTCTACTGTGCGGTGAGTGTCCTCTGGCCAGTATTAAGGTAAGTGTGAGGTCCTGATCAGATAATGTGATGCCATGATGATCTATTGATTGTCATGTGTGATGCGTCAGTGGCGACAGCGCATTCCACTGTGCAGTATAAACATGTCCAGACACAGCCCTAGACACATTTTATTCCATGCTTCACCCCCCCCCATTCTTGCTGAGTGATCCTGTCCAAGAACCTGCTGTCCCTGGCCAAGATGTGCCACACTGGGAGGTACCCAGCCATGGGCCATGGAGTCCAGCAGCCCCCTCCCCATCAACGAGACAGGTTGCAGTTTGTGCATGAAGACTGAGCAGGGGGAAAGCAAACCCACCCATTTGGTGGCCGTTGGGATTTTTGCCAGAAACTCTGACCCAGATAGGAAGTTGAGCAACACGACGGCGCGTTCCTCCATGGGACTTTGGTTCTTCCACAAAAGCGCAGCACTTCGCTCTGATTAGCGAAGAGTTCCCGCACACCCTCCTGACTGATGAAGCGTAAACATATCTGCAGCTCCTGGAGGACAATGCAAAACAGGACGCCGTACAGCTTCCTGCTGAAGCCCTTCTAGTTCAAAATCCTCTCTTGGCAGGCGGCGCCTTTGCTTCCCAATTCCAAAGTTTGACTTAAATCTGGATCGGTGTAATTGAAGCCCGCTGCTCCATTCTTATGCTCAGAAGACAAAGAAGAATAAATGTTTTTCTTCCTCCTTCTGACACCCTTTTATATATTCATCATGGTTGTCATGTTGTCTTGGAGTCTCCTTTCTTTCTAGGTTAGCCTCCAGCCCCCCTCACTCTGCCTCGGCTGGGCTTCCTGTCAGATATTGGGGGTTTGCCTTTGCCCCGGGTCCTTCTGCAGAGCCGACGTTTCTTTGGGGCTTATGGGCTGCTGTTCCCTCAGGTCTGAAGGCAACGTTTCTACTCCTGGCCAGCATGGCTTGGAGGCAAAGCTAGGAACCCAGCTCTAGACCTCCCTGCCCTTCTGTTCAGAGCTGTTGGTCTTCGCCTCCCTTGCAGAAACGTGAGGATAATCAAACCGGACTGCAGCACTACCTAAACACTGGAAAGAGAATCGGACCAAAGATCCCTGACAGCCTGCTCTGATTAACTCTTGGAGGCACAAACCGAGCAGAGGGTGTCAGGAAGGCAACTTGGTGGGAATTGTACTAAGCATATTTCCACACCAGAAACAGGATAGTGCAAGGATTTTCCTTCACTGGGACCATCTCATCTGTGTGCTGGAGAGGGGAAGAGAGGCCCCTCCACCTCCCTGGGCCCCACCATCTGCACTGAGAGGGAACAAGGTCCAGTCTAGGCAAGGGCATCAGTAGACCAATTTTTACTGGTCTTCCTGCATTCCTCAGGCACCAAGATCAGCCCAGAGAAGCATGTGGAAGGGTGAACACCTCTCTGTGGGATTTGTATGGGTTAACAGGGCGGGGAGGAACTGGGGTGCTTCTAAGGCCATCTGCTGGGACTCGAGAGCAGGAGAAGGTTTGTCCCTGTCTCTGCTTGAGATGCCCATGAGCATTTGGTGGGCCACTGTGTGCGACAGGATGCTGGACTAGATGGGCTGTGGCCTGATCCAGCAGGGCTTCTCTTATGTTCTTATGTAAAATGGGTCATCAGGAAAAATTGAGGCTAGAAACTTTAGTTCCTAGTCCTTGATGAACATGGAAGGAGCTCCAGAACCACCACAGGTAGCTGTCCTGGAAGAGCCTTCAGGATGCAGAAACTTTCTAGAAAGCCAATCCCAGGACTGTGAGGGTGTCCCTGCTGCCAGAGTAGCTTCACTCTGCCTGGTCCTGCTGACCTGGGCTAAGAAGGTAAGCTGTTTAATCCCGTTGCATCATGAGCCAGTTTGGTCTTGTGGTTAGAGTGCCAGACTTAGATCCCATAGTCACCGGGTTTGATTCTGCATTCCTCCACGAAGCCAGCTGGGTGACCTTGGGCTAGTCACGGCTCTTCTCTGAGCTCTCACAGCCCTACCTACCTCACAGGGTGTTCTGTTGTGGGGAGAAGAATAGAAAAGCTTTGTCAACCGCTTTGAGTCCCCTTAAATGGGTGAGAAAAGCAGGGTAGAAAAGCCAACTCCTCCTCCTCCTCCTCCTCCTCCTCTTCTTCTTCTGTCTGCATGGTAGTATAGACTATGGCAGGCCTTGGACCATGTCTGCACTAGGGTCAGGTCAGCAGGTCCCTATCCTGGGAAATAATCCAGAATAAGGACCAGTGCACAGAAGATTCTAACTCCTGTGGTTGGCCAGGCTGGCTGAGACTCAGGCATATTTGAAGAACCAGTGTTGACAATGTTGAGTTAGAAGGACCCGGGTTCGGAAGGACCTGAGTTGGATGGACAATCAGAGTTACACCAAAGCCACATTTTAACAACCTCTCTTTGTCTTCAGACATGCTGACCCTAGCAGATCATAAACCCTAACTGAAAAAAAAGAAGATAATTCTGTATATTTCCAATATGAGGGAAAGAGAGGAAAGTAGAGAAGCTTGAGCCAAGATTGATTCTTACCTCATATCATTAAAAAATAAATTGCAGGAGCACTATAACATAAAGTACAAATCAATCTTATTTTTTAACACCAGAAATAACCTAATGAAATACAAGATTGATTCTGAATACGGATTTCTTGGTGAGGACCCAGCGGGAATTGATTATGAAATTGAACGTCTGGGAGCCGATAAGATGAATTTGGAATAAATCTTACTTTTAACTACTGCTTTTTTATATGCATAAAAAATAAGATTGATTCCAATCAAAACTTTCACTCTTAAAAGAGGGAGAGGAGGAGGAATGGGAAATAAATGGCAGCAGATCTGGTTGGTGAAAGGGTTTTCCAGAGGAGCAGCACTGAACATCTGAGTCTGCGTCATCCTCAGGTCCAGATCTCCTGGGCACATGGAAAATAGGGCTGATTTGCAGCCTGAAACGAGACAGTAATGGTTGCAATAATTAGAATAAGGAGGAAACCAGGAGGGATGACAGGTGACGACGCAGCTTCCTCTCTGTCCCACAAGCACAAACATCTTGTGTTCAGAACCTTGAAAAAATGGGATCCTGAAATTTTCTACCTCACCTTGAGGATTTTTTTAAAAAATCTTCCATTCAGCACCCCCTTTTTTCCCTTGCTCAGTCTGTCTGAGCACAATGTGGCAACTTCAATGCAAAAATGATGGTGGGGGGGGGGAATCAGGAGGAAAAAAATAAACAATTCCATTTCTTGGAGAAAGGCAGGGAGGGGGAGAAGAAATCTGAGGTTTTCTGAAGCAAGAAACTATATTTTGAAAACAAAGAAGGTGACCCAGCCAGGCCTTGTTTTCATTCATCCCAAGTGCAAAGATCAGACTCAAAATTGGACTATGGTAATGTGCTCTACATGGGGCTGCCCTTGAAGACGGTTCGGAAGCTGCAGCTGGTGCAGAATGCAACAGTTAGAGTGACGCACACATGCGATGGGCAAATTTCTGGCTTATGTTACCTAAGGTCCCATCAGACAGGGGGAACATAGCACCTATGGACTGGGGCTGCCTCATGTACCGGGGACAACCCCACCGTAGCCACCAACACCCCAAAGCTCTACATGCTATGGCTGGAACAGCCAGGCTGGTTGTGAGTTTTCTAGCAATAGTGTGCTTTACTTAACTTCTGGAAAGGGCCAGACAGATGCCCGTACATGTGCAGAGATACTAATGTGAATGGTAACAGGGAGATACTAATGTGAATGGATGCTGCCTCCAGGTTAGAGAGGCAGGAAGGAAATCAAGAGCAGGTGAAGTTTTTGCCTTTGTCTTCTGCTTGAGATGCCCAGAAGCAAATGGTGGGTCACTGTGTGTGATAGGATGCTGGACTAGATAGGCTGTGGCCTAATCCAGCAGAACTCCTCTTCCGTTCTTATAGACAAATTTTTGGAGGACAGATGCATTAATAGCAACTAGAATGGATGCCCAGGTGCCACCAGGTAGGAGAGAGGCAGGATACCTCTTAAGGCTATCTGTGGGGAGTCAAGAGCAGGTGAAGGTTTTGCCTTTGTCTTCTGCTTGAGAGGCCCAGAAGCAACTGGTGGGCCACTGTGTGAGTTGGGATGCTGGCTGGACTAGATGGGCTGTGGGCTCATCCATCAGGGCTGCACTTAGGTTCTTACTTAGACAAATGCCCAAGTCCCATTTCTGGGTTGAAGAAATAGGCAGGATGTCTCTGAATACAGGTGATGGGTTTTTCCTTTGTCTTCTGCTTGAAATGCCCAGAAACAATTGGTGGGGCACTGTATGATGGGTCATACTCGTGGCCTCATCCAGCAGAACTCTTCTTGTGTTCTTAAGCGTGGCATTGGCACAAGAGTAAGCCCTCGTTCCCCACAATTTTCAGTTTCCCACCTATCATTCCAGAGTATTTGGAATAAAAATTAGAGGAGAGGTCATGCTTAGAATTCCACACTCACTGTGAGAAGAAATAGAGTATTTTCATCCAGCTTTGTTAATTGGATTACAGTTAATTTGGTCCTCAAGTACCTTTGGAACAAGGAAGCACAGGAAATATAATGAGCAAGGGTTTTATAGAGAATTTTTTGGGAAAAGAATAAAAATCCTTTTATGGGCTGACTTGTGATTGGCTGCCTCTGCGAGGGCCTATTTAATGAAGTTGAATTAAATGTAGTTGAACGGTCTCAAGACATATTCAACAAAGAAACTGCAAATCTGAATGCTCTTGGATTAATTTAAGAACATCGCATTTAAAAGGAACCAACGGCCGTTTGATGTATTATCCCTTGCAAGACCCAGATGCCTTTGATGGGCCCATGGGGGTGGCCAGTCTCCACACTCTGCGCTGCTGAGGTGGCATCCAAGGGATATGTCAAAGGTGCCCAAAGCTTAGTGCGTGAAGGATGATTCCAACATGGTTACTCTGCACTCTGAAAAGGCCTGGACACACTGGGGTAGCTTCTGGGATGCACCATCTGCACTTGCAAGAGGCTTTTCCACATCAGAAAATTCTTCTGCTATCCCAGTGGCTACTAGTGATGGTGCATGCATCTGCAACCTTACCTGTTCTGGCCAGAGAAGCAACCATTCACACCTCTGCCCGCACTGGCATCTAAGATGACCCCAAAAGGACTATGCGTGTGTATCACATCGCTGTCATCATGGTGACGGCGCTGGCATGCAGATAGTTGCACTGAGCTCCATGCAGAAGATGGCAGCACCCAGACATGCATCTGGATCCAGATGAGTGCACTGGCTCATTGGGGCTTGGTCTGGCATGCACAAGTGTGAATGCTAGTGCCCGCCAGTGTAGTAACCACTAGGCTGCCTAGCCCTTTTCCCTGGCTTCCCTTCCAGCCCCCACCTAATTATTAAGCCTCTCGCTGGCCAAGAAGACAAATCTCAAGATAAAGGGCTGAGTATCTTTTTTCCTGTTCCATAGACTTGTAGTACATGCTCAGCACCACCAGGGTGCTGAATTCTTTCCACTCTATGCAGCTGCCTTTAGGCAATTATGGAGTCTCTCAGCCATGTGGAGAGAGTAAGGACAACTTCCCTTCTCTTCCTGTTTGAGGATTTTCCCTGCCTCTGATCTGAGGATGTGACATCAGAAGGACCTCTGACCCACCAGGCACCAGCTTTCCTCCAATCACCTCCCCGGTATTGCTTTGATGTCATTTCCCCCCATGCCCTTTCCTTTTGCTGTATAAAAACCCCTTGCAACATTAAACACTCTTTTTTTCCCACTTGTAGCCTGTCTCCAGTTTCTTCATTGGCCCTTGACCACATTTTCTATCTACTCGGATCAACCATTAACAGATTCCTAGGACCTGTGCTGGTCGGAGACTCAGAAATACCTATCATAACACCTGGTGATAATCACAGCAGCTACCAAGCAATTGCCCTCATTGCAGGAGCTACTCAGCTAGTCCCCCCTACTTTCCAGAGCCCTTGGATTCAGGTTGCATAAGCCGGATATGTGACACACCAGTGGAGATACAGTATTACTGTTCCGTGGACAGGAAGCAAAGTGCTGAAATGCCCCAGAAGCCTTGTCAGTGGTTTCGGAGGTGGGGCCGTTTCCACATTTTGTGGCACTGCACTGCTCCAGATGGAAGTGGCGTTGTGTCCAAAGTAGGCAGCAGCAGCAAAGCAGTAATGTGCACAGCTAGCAGTAACAAGGAGCCCAGTAAGTTCCAAGATTTAGTTGGGATATAGAGTCAAATGAAGTCAGATAGGCCAGGGATAAGGTTACCAGATATTCATCATCAGTCAGTCTATCAGGGGTCAGGAGTCCAGAGGTGGCTGGCTGGGACTTCCTTATGAAGGGCTCTGACTGTCCATCCCCCTCTGGCAAACTGCTTGGCATCGAGGCATGCAGAGTGACACAAGTGTTCTCTCTCCCTCCAGCTCTGGATTTGGCTCAGCATCAGAGTCCAAGCTGTCTGCTTCAGAGGGGACAGAATCAGTTTCCAAGGCAGGCCCCTGAGGCGTGGTTCCCCCATCTTGGCTGGCATGGGCAGGGACCTCATCATCCATCAGAGAGGGCACGAGGCATAGCACGTGGTTCCTACTGGGGCACTTTTCAGCTGGAGAGGTCCAGGATCCTGGAACAAGGCCATCCCTCTTCAGGCAACTGTTCTAGGATAGCCACGGCACCACTCTGGATCTCTCCAAAACTCACAAGAGCTTTGGAGCCTGGGTGGGTGGGTGGGGGGACAGGACCCATTTCAGCAGGCCAATGTTGCACATCCCCGGAATGGCTCTCCCTGCTAACCCAGAACAGAGAGACTTGCACCTTTCTGCAGGCCTCCCTGAACTCTACCTCTGTCTAGTAGTGGTTAGCCACACAGGGTAGTCTAACTGGAGACACGGCCACTTCTGCTCTGCACCAGAGCGTGGAAGAAAGAGGTCCAGGAGTGTTCTAGGCCTCATACTGAACTGCTTTACAGGAAAGTGTGGAAAGCACACACACACACACACACACACACACAAATCAGCGGGGCAAACTGAGGCTACCATAGGAGTGTCAAAGAATTGGCCTTGAGGTCATGTCATCCCCTGGCTGACCACCCACCCCATAGTCTTTTAGAGCACTTCACACACCCTTTTCCAATTGCTGCAAGATTTACTGTGTATTAGCAAGGTTCTCTTTCTTTGGCACAGCCTCCACTGAGTTTCTACCCCACTTTGTGTGTGTGTGTGTGTGATTTAAGGCAAGTTTGCCCTATTTTTTTGCAAAAAGAAAGAAAGAAAGAAAAGACATTCTGAGAATAGTTTTTGTCTCAGTGTGGTTCCAGTCATTATAGAGTCAACTTCAGGAGAATGCCGCCTGCTGCTTGAATTGCCTTTTCCGCAAAAGTTCTCTGTTTTTCTCAGGTATGTCATCGCAATACCTGAACACAAGGACTGATCTTTGGCTTCCTGATCACGGCTGAAGACCCCTTGCATGGCTTCAGAAAGAGACCCAGAGTATCTTGTCTACTCATGCTGTTGGAGCTACATCCTCTAACACCGTGGTTTTCAACCCACAGCTTCGCTGAGCAGTTCAGGAGTTTGATCAGCAGCAGTTTTCTTCTTGGTTTTCTTGTTTGCCTGCTTATGGCATTTGCTTAAGGTCTGACCAGGTCTCCTTTGTTATTTCCCCCCCAAGTAGAAATCTTTTGGGAGAGAAGCTCTGAGGACTGACGGTCAGTTTCATCTCCCAGTCAAGGGCCCCATTATGAGCTTTGATCTCTTGTCCAGGTTGGCCGCAGGCCCTTTGATGTATCCTGCAGGTGCGGGCTTCATAAACCCATGAAATGAAAGTTCCCAGAGGAAAATTGTGGATGTTTTGAATCTGGTTGTAGCTTTGTTGTGCACACAGAAAGAGCTACACACCTACCCAAGCACTCTTCTTTTTCTGTTGTCAAGGGCAAAGAGGGGTGGGGCTGAGAGAGGACAACAGCAGCCAGTACTGTTATTGACCATAGCTTTGGACCTGGGCTCTTTCTGCGCTTGGGCTCATTCTGGAAGATATTTTGGGGCAGGGGTCTGTTGTCTGCATGCTAATGCGGATTATGGTAAGCCTTTCTCGGGCCTGTCATAGTCTGCACTAGCATGTAGACTAGGGGTGTGCACAAATGCAATTTTCAACATTCGATTCATAACAAATCGAATATTCAAAAATCCAAATTCAAACAAATAAAGAAAAATGAATGTCTGGACATTGGAACCGATACGAATACATTTGTATCTATTCGGACAAATATTCTATACGTATCCAATGATATGAATCTTGTATGCATCTGTACGCATCCATATGCATCTCATTCTCATCCTGTATGCATCCTGTTTTCATCCTGTACGGATGCAAACAAATACGCACAAGGTGCGTACAAATACGTATGTGATGCATACGTATCTGTAAGCGTACGAATGTCCAAATTATTCATATGAATAAATCAAAATATTTGTATTTGTACGAATACTAAAGCACAAATGTCTGGGCGTTAAATTCGTACAAATTCATATACGAATGCCCAAATTTGTATGAATTTGTACGAATAGCAAATATTACAAATATCTTTGCACATCTCTGCTGTGGACTAGAGTCCAATCCCAAGGTATATTCCAGTATAAGGCCAAGTGCGGAAAGTGTTTTAATCTTCCTTTTGAGATGCATCCATGGTCTACCATATTGATTTCTTAAAAAAGAAAAACATAAACAAGGGTCTCCTTGAGAAAGTCACTGATTTTCAGCTTATCGTTAGGACTGCTTCTCTCTCCCAGCCCCGTTTCCCACCAACTCGCTTCTAATTCAGGCAACTGTGGGCGCACCCAGACAGGACATAAAGTACAAGTCTAATGCTCAGTGGCATTCAATTTGACATGACATGTTTAATGGCTCTTGGCTGTATCTGTGCATTATACACCCAACACTCTGGATTTAAAAATGAATCACATTACTCTGCTTTTAAAAAATTCTGTGTGGACGGACTGCATGAGAACTAGTGAGGACTCACCTTCACCCAAGAACACGCAGACCTATCAAAATGTACTTCATGGCCGGGTTCCCACTTGGCAATTTAATCCAGTTGTAAACAGGGTTTTTAAAAAAATCAGCAACAAGGTCTGTTTTTCTGTGTTCCCTCTGCTAGCTTATAAGTGAGAAGGAAACTGGGTGAGCACCCTCCATCGAACTCCCAGCATCAACCCCTCCCTCCCGACTGTCACCACACAGGCTATGAAGGAGCCATCTTGCCTGTGGGGAATGAAGGAGAAAAAGAAAATAAAAGCATCTGACCATTGCAAGGACTCTGCTGCCGCCAGAGTGTCCATGTTCCCTCCCACACCATGTCCTTTTTGTATCTTGTCTCTTTAGACTGTAAGCCTGAGGGCAGGGACCTGTCTAAGATCAATATAATATAAATAAATAAATAAATAAATAAATAAATAAATAAATAAATAAATAAAATGGACTCACTCTCCATTCTTCAGTGCCCAGCAGAGGAGGAACCTTCTCTCCTCAGCAGAACCCCTTCCCCATGCAGTCAGCAGTTGGACATTGTCATACCCTGACTTCATTGGGGTGGGCAAGTCCTTTGGAGGGAGGGGCTGGCAGACTTCTACACAGGAGCAGAGAATGGAGCAGATCAGTGCAAAATGGGAGGGATAAGGAAGGAGGAGGAGGAGGAGGCAGGCTTTTATGCAAGAGCTAACACTTCGCAACCCCAAGAGGGAAGCCAAAAATCTTTCACAGTCACTGCCTGCCAGAGAGTCCCTCTTGGTAAAATAAGGGTGGCTGGCCAATGAGAAGCCACGCCGCATGCACACGCACAGCACGCAGAGCCTAATGCAGCCAGAATCGGCCCAGCAGCGAGCAGGTAAGCCGCAATCGCGCACGCAACCCGGGGTGGGTAATGGGTAGTGGGGTGCGAGTCCCCCTCACCCGAGGAGCCGCAATCTTAGCTTCTGGGTTGAGGGGGAGCCCAGGGAAAGGAGGCCCCTCCGGCTGCCGAACCCTGGCTCCAGAGGAACCAATCGGGGAGGCCGGAGGGAGGGTCTTGGGAGGACAGATGGGAATGGGTGCTGGTGCATCCACACAGCACCCACTCCAATCCGTTTCCCCAATCCGGCCTTGCCACTGCTGCCCCGTACGTGTGCGGACGCGCAGAGCTTCTGATGATTTGCCCCTATTTGGGACAGATCCTTGGAAAGAACGGTTCGCCAGAAAATGGATCTTTTAGACCCGTTTTTCGGCGGCCAGTGCAGAAAGACCCGAAAATACTAAAATGTGGAGCATTAACTGTGGATCTAGGCACACCACGTTTACTCCCAGAACCAGTTTACTTTGGACTACTGTGGGTGAAACAGGTTTTTAAAGCGATGTCTGGAGGCAACCCCTGATTCTGCTTCTGAGGTGAGATCTCCAGAGGGTCCTTTATGGTGTTGTAAGATTGCCTGGAGGGTGCAGGACTTGAGAGCTTTGGGGCCACCTTTTACTGCTCTGAACCGCCCTCCCTATAGATGTCTCTCATGAGGATTTACCTTTGTGACGCTTGTCCCATTTTTCTGAACACATGAGATGTCCAACTTCCAAAGCATAACATCATCATCTGGAAACTGCAAGGCTGAGGAAGGACAGCAGTTCCCCAGCTGCCCTGTTTTCATGACCAGGGATAGTAGCGACAAGTATGGGAGCATGCAGTTGCTTTTTGAAGAGTGCTATGCTCAGTAGCACACTTCTTAGACCCTCAGCTGTCCCTCAGATCTTGCCTGAGGATTTTTTTTTAAAAAAAATGCATGCACAGGGGCAATGAGCCAAAAATGGACAGCACCCTGCCCTGAAACCAGCCAGGAAAAAGATTTCAAAGTCAAGGAGCATTGTGAGATGGGCCCTGTAGTGGATATGAAGTATAAAGAGGGCTGATTCTTGTTGCTGTGGTAACCATTTCAGGCCTAGAAGGCCATAGAAGCCAAGTTACTGGCTACAGGATCTGGCAGAAGACCAATTCAGTACAAAATTAGGTTTTCCTTCTCTTGTGGGGAGCAGGGTTTTGTTTTTTCTCTTCCCTTCTCAATTACAGCTGCCTCTTCAAATTTGTGAAGGTTAGCTTCTTGAGAAACGTTGTGAATATCAATTCTTAAATAAAAAACTTTCCCCGTAGGCGCACCGTATAGAAAAATGAGTCAACTAAAATTAGAAGTCCTTTCAGTACTGGCTCTGCCGTGGACTGAACCACTTGCCCACTGCTCCAGATCGCAGCATGGTGTGGTCCAGAACAGCACCACCTGTGTGTTGGCACCAGTCCAGACCAACTCTACACAAGCCCTGAGATTCACGTGAGCCTCAGGGCTGACCACTAGGGCTTCTGAAGGACTGGGTATGAATGCTCCTAGGAAACCCATTTCAGCACTGTGCTTTGGTGTTCCGTCAAAATGGGTTCCACATTGTCCAGAAAATGGGCACATCCCTCCCACATCCCTCCACGGCCCTGGTCACACCTTCAGCTCAAGATGACGTCAGGTCATCTTCAGGTCACGTTACATTATTTTTATTCAATTTGTTTTCCAGGCTGGTTTATCCCTATCAGATCGTTCTGACCAGGGTCCTCTTTTCCAGGGGACTCAGCCCATCCTGGCATCCCAGGCCATCTTCTCTTCCTCAGTGCGAGTGGGGGACAGGCTAAAGGAGGCTGAACAGTGCTGGGGGGGGGGGTCCAGTCTTTCCTTTCAGCCAAGGTCCAGGGGAGGGTGGCATACATGGAGCTCTTGAGGCACCTAACCTTCTCACCTCAGTTTATGTGTATGATTCCTCTAGTATTTTTACACAAATTTATAATTATTTTTTTAAATTAATTGCACGGAGAAGAAAAGCACATAACAAAGGGGCTTGGAGGTAGAGGAGCAGGCTTAAAAAAGAACCACAAACACACCCCTCACCTCCCTTGAGTGACAGAACAGCATCTGATAAGAAAGGAGGTAGATTTGATGGAGCAAAAGGGATGGAGAGCCAGGAGTTCCTTGGAGGAGGCTCAGGTTGATTGCGGAGATAGGAGCGAGTGATGCGGCTCAAGGCTAGGATGGCCTGAGGACGACCTATAACAATCTCGGTGTGAACAGAACAGGTACGACCTCAGTTCACATTATGAATAGGACATCCTGTCTCTTCTAGGTGTGACCAGGACCCATGATCCAGACCACCCCAAGCTGGTTTGCTGATAGTCCTTGATGTTGGGGACTACAGGTAAACCAGGTCAGGGCCCTTCTGATATGGATTACACTCCATCCTCTAATGGAACATTCCACTGGTGGAGAGGCCCTCTCTGATCCATGTGCGGGCATCTGATACCTACTAGAAGTAAGTGGAGAAAGGCCTAGAGAGTATGTTACACAGACATCCTGCCTCTCCTCTTCTGTGTCCCTCCCCATGTCTCCCAGACTCAACTGCCCTGACTGGAGGCTGGCCAGGGGCCTTCTGGAAACCACCACATGCTCTTCCTTCTTTGATACCCTGGTCATTATGTGTTCAGGACTTGCCTGCAGCAGTAGCAGCAGCCACAAAAGCCCAGGCCTGAGCAAAGCCTGCTCCATCTTCTCCCCCACGGACCTGCTGTAATCGCACAGTCTAAGCTTGGGACAGAGAGAAAGATCTGGACTAGGGAAGTGCATGAATGGGGGTTTTGGCACTCAATTCGTAATGAATCGAAAGTTAGAAAACCCATAGATTCCCTTCAAATGTGGAAGGATTCTGTTTGATATGAATGTACTCGTACATATGCGTATGAATATCTGATACGTATCTGAAAGGAATGAATACATATCCGATATGTATCCGATATACATATCCTGTAATATATCTACTCTGAAAGCATCCGACCTGAATCCACTTTTAATCCACTCTTGGGCCATGTTGAATATGATCCAGATCCATTGCAGCTGTAACTGGCGCTGCTGCTTTTCCACCTCCAAAATTATTTGTACTAGGGACGGGCACTAATATTTGTTAAATTCGAAATTTGGCTGAATTTGGCCAAATTCAGATGTTCAAATTCGAACTGAATGTTGGCACATTCGAAGACTGACATTCAAATTTACATAGAATGTTTTGATACATTCGCATGAATCTTCCTATAGATTTTGTATGGGATTCATATATGGGATTCAAATGCTCTTTATATGGGATCCGTATGGTATTCATATTTGTATACAGGATCCGTATTAGGGGTGTGCATGAATGCAATTTTCGGGATTCAATTTGATTTGAATCCTATATCTGAAAATTCAATTAGATTCAAATCTTTAACATTCAAATTTACCCAAATTCAATTTGAATTAAGCAAATTTGAATCTATTCATTTGAATTTTTTATTTGAATTTGCACTTATGAACGACGACACCATTCGTGTGGGCCTGCATGCATTGTTACACATCTGTAAACAACTGTATGCAGCCCGTATTTATCCTGTATGTGACCTGGTTTGTCCTATACAAATGCATATGGATGTAGGAAAGACACATACATGCAAGGACACATTGTATACGTACCTGTAAACATAGAAAT
The DNA here is from genome assembly GCA_023333525.1 of Aspidoscelis tigris stejnegeri. Lineage (NCBI taxonomy): Eukaryota > Metazoa > Chordata > Lepidosauria > Squamata > Teiidae > Aspidoscelis > Aspidoscelis tigris. Next base: position 1,897,910 of record JALMGA010000007.1, read on the forward strand.
GTCCAAATAATGTGAACAAATAGATCTGAAAATTCAACATTGGTTCGAATGTTTAAATTCAATTTATAGACATTCAGTTCAAACTTGAATGTCCAAATTTGAATGAATTTGATCAAATTTTGAATGTTTTGGATATTTGTGCATGTCCCTAATCCATATGCGATTCATATGCATTCATATGTCATCTGTATGGGATTGAACATCTGTACCAAATTCAAATCCCTCTACATTTGAAGGGGATCTATTTGCACAAATACGAATTTTCTTGCATTGATTCAATATGAATCAAATACAAAAAAAAAATCCATAATTCTTACGAATGCCCAAAACATTTGTATTTGTACGAATGTTAATGTACGAATGTCCTGCCCTCTAACCACTAGAGCAAACTGGCTCACAAGAGTTCTAGATGGGCTGTGTCCTGATCCGGGAGGGTTCCTCATGTACTTTTAACTTTATTAGTACATTTCTACAGGAAGGTTTTGAGAAGCAGCGTTATAGCTGAAGCCATTCCTGCTTCTCCCCTGTTTCGGAAGCCCCTCCGCCACCTTCTCCACCTGAGATTATCTCCTGTGCCTTCCTGTTTTCTCTTCTTCCACCCTCAAGTCACACCTCCCACGTGCACGAATTCTCCGGAATCATTTACGGTTGGTGCTTTTCTCCACTATAATTTACATGGCAATTATATTTAACACGAGCTGCAATAAAAGCAAGAGTTACTGCCATGTTACTATCAGGCTGTAATTATCCTTTGAACAATTCGGTGATTACAGTTTGCAGTGAAGGTAAAGAATTGGCACTAATTCCTTTCTGTAGGTTTTTGTGGGAAGTTATGATTGAAAGACCTCGGTTCTGGTAGGGAAGATTTGGGTGCTGGCCAAGCAATGGCATTCTGGTTAAATCAGCGACGGTCCAAGGCGAGTCCATTGGGAAAACTGCACAGCAGATTTTGGTAAGACCTTCAGAGGAGAGAGAACTGTGTGTTTACAAGGCTACAAATGCCACACACTCTGGTGCCCTTCTCAATTCTGGGTTACTAGTCTTAAAACTGCCACAAAATATTAGACTGAAATATGTAAAGATGGAAAAAGTAGATGGAGCAAACATTTTATTTATGGCAAAGATCTGAAACTAGGGGCACCCAATGAAGCTGATGGGCAGGAAATTCAGGATCGACAAGAGGAAGTACTTTTTTCACCCAGAGTGTCATGAGTCTATGGAGCTTACTATCAGAAGAGGTGGTGACAGCCACCAGCCTGGACAGCTTTAAGAAAGGGTTGGACAAATTCGTGGAGGACAGGTGTATCCATGGATATCTAGTTATTGCCTCCAGGCCGGAGAGACAGGCAGGAGGCCTCACACGGCCATTTGCAGGGAGTTGAGAGCTGGTGAAGCTTTTGCCTTTTGGTGGCAAAAGCAATTGATGGGGCGCTGTGTGGGACTGGTTGAGGGACTAGATAGGATGCGGCCTGATCCTTCAGGGCTCATCTTATATTCTCGTGTTCTTCCTTTGACATGGTGAAATACTAGCACTTCTGAGATGTCTGCAGTTCAGTGCAGTTAAGAACAGTTGAGGAAGGGTCTCCCTCATACGCCGTCCCTCTTCCTGTTTCTGGAAGTTCTCTATGTACATATATTTGCATGGCACACTGATTTTCTTTTTCTTTGTGCTGGCTGAATATGTGGATTTCAAGGAAGAGTTTTTATTGCATGTGGCTTGTGGCCAGAAAACCTTGTCATTTTTAGGGATGTGCACAAATGTTTTGTTTTTGTTTTTCTGTATTCTATTTGTATTGAATCAAATGCAAGAAAATTTGCATTTGTTCTAATAGATCCCCTTCAAATGTGGTGGGATTTGAATTCAGTATGAATGTTCAGTCCCATAAAAGTCCTATACGAATCCCGTACAAATCCCATATGAATGCATACAAATGCATATGAATCCCATACATATCCCATACAAATCCCATATGAAGCTTCATAAGAATGTATCAAAGCATTCAATTTGTATCCAAATGCCAATCTTAGAATGTGTCAACAAATATCCATGCACATCCCTGGCCCTTATGCCTTTGTTCAACAGGTGTGCAGGCATGCATGGACTTCCCCCACAGCATTCTCTCTCTAGAGACAGAAAGAGAAATGAGGTCCAGTTGCACAGGAAATGAGTGGGAGAGATATATTGGTACAAGAGAGAGTGGCAGGGAACTTCCTCTGCTTCACCACTTGTGACTTGGACAGCTAACTCTTTTTTCCATTTGAATACAGGTGATGAGAGCAAGCCAGAGAAAGGCCTGTGCTAAAATGAGACCCATCTCCATTCCACCTCTTTTGCCTTTATGCACTTACCTTTGGGCTGGTTTACAGTGTGGATTATGGGTATCCATCCTGCATCATAGACCAGTCCAAGAGATGCCTCGCCCACTGCTGGTATTTCCATCCACTTATGATGGGATCTAATCCAGATCAAGGGTCCTTGATGTAGATGGCCAGAATACCTGATAAAGCAGATCTCCTGCTGCACCAGCAGGCCCTGATCCGGAGCAGAGAGGCATGCAAAAGGCACACCTCTGTCTTCTGGACTACCAGAGCACCCACTACAAAATTGGGGCCTCCAGAGGCCTCCAAGTCCAGAAATCTTCATTCCTAGGTCTTTGGAGCCCTCAGAGAGTGGCCTGAAGCTTGTGAGAGTTCTGAGCCTAGTGCTGGAGCTCCTCTGGACTGACCCCATTTTGCAGATGGCATATTCCAGACTCTGTCTGTTGTGATCTGGATCTGTGTGGCCCCCACACTCTAACACTGCCCTGCCCAGGAGTGTCCGGTTGCTGTGGGACAAGTGTGAATGACCCTAATTATTGGTCAGAAATAGTCCAGGAAGCATCTCTTATGCCTTCACACTGCTCCAGGCCACTTATGGAAAGGTGTCCTTGGGTGATTCTGCTCTGGCCACTACACCGGATCAGCAAGTGTGATAGGAGCCTCCATTCTAGAGATGTACACAGACATTCACAACATTCAAAATTCAACCAAATTTGACCAAATTCAGACATTCAAATTCAAATTGAATGTCGTGATCCATTGGTATGAAGCTTCATATGGTATATGTACGTTTCCTTGACAGACGTATCAATGGCTACTAGAATGAATGCCTAGGTGCATCTTTCAGATTGGGGGGGTGGGTAGGAAAGCAGGGTGCTTCTAAGGCCATTTGCTGGGATTCCAGAGGAGGCAAAGGTTTGTCCTTGTCTCTGCTTGAGATGTCCGTGGGCATTTGGTGGGGCACTGTGTGTGGCAGGATGCTGGGCTGGATGGGCTGTGGCCTGATCCAGCAGGGCTTCTCTTACGTTCTCTTATGTTCTTATGAGTGGAAATGTTAATGGTGGGTCATTGAGGCTAACTTGTTTACTGTGTATTGGCGTAATCCCTGGGGGTGAGTGATTAGTGTGTTTGCAGAACTCAGGTGAATTTTCTTACGTTCAAAATTAATTGAATACAAAAAAAAAATTGTGCACAGCCCTACTCCCTTCCACTTGCTGGTCTGAGGGAAGTTACTTATGCCACTGCTAGTGAATGCTAGGGTAGCTTCTGGGATGGCAGGAGATGGTTCTGGTGTGGAAACATCTCCTACAAGTGCAGATGGTGCTTCTGAGAAGCCACCTCAGCATGCATTAACGGGCCAAGTGCACAGAGGCCCCTGGCCTTAAAACCATGTAAATGTTCTCTATAAAAACAAGGCTGTTGTTGTTTTTATTTTTAAAGCAAGTGATAGGCAGGGAGCAATTTTGGACTCCTGGCACATCTCCCTGGACCAGACCCAAATCTCTGGACCAGAGAACGCCTCACACCATTGAATTTATTTTATTTTATTTTTACCATGCCAAATGTTTTAATAACAGTGATTTAATGCCAGCTCCATGTGTCTCTCTGTACTCCATCCCCCTCTCCCCCCGTTCATGTTCCTAAGCTATCAATTAGCCCCAAACGCAGCCCTCCTGAGTTATTTCCTAGGCAAATATTTCCATGTGTCCAGTCCTTCGTCATGGCAAGGCAACAGGAGACCTGTGATGGCAGTCAGAATGGCTCAGCTAATTGTTCTGAAGGCTGCACTTTGTGCAAGGGGTGGGGCTGCTTAATTGCATTGCCAGGAGGAGACGTGTCACATTCTCTGCAGGCAAAGAGTTGGGAAAAGAACAGGAGAGTGGGATGGGAGTTATTTCCACTGGAGGAGGTAGGCACTGTGACAGAAAGCAGGAGGGAGAGGAACCAGTTGTCCCTGGCTTTTTGACACTCTTCCGCTTTGCAGGGATTTTAGGATGTCTGCAAACTTTGAGTAGCAATGTGGGCGCAGGAACATGAGCAGCCAGTACTCAGAACTCTCACAGTACATAATTTGTCCCTTTTCTGCACTTACTTTTTGTTGATCTGGATCAATGGGTCCTACTGATCCAGATTACTTGGAAGTGTGGGCCAGATCAGTACAGTCTGCACTCAATGAGCTTCATCAGTACAGTAGGTGAGAGTCTGAACCTGCCTCACCATTTCCCTTTCCAGAACTGTAACCACTGCACTGCTTGTATAATGGACTGCAGTGAACTCTGGGAGAAAGAGGTGGAACCTTGGAGGCACTCTACAAAACATTTTCCTGCCTACGTTGCACCCACTAGATTGGGGCTGGGGGAGTGGTTTGTTCTGAAGTTCTCTATCACCCATTTTTCTCAGCAGTTTGCACTACCTGGAGGCCAACCTGGTGTTCTGGTCTCCTGAGCCAGTACATCTCTTTCTCTCCCCCTGCTCACTAAATCTCTTCTGTGTATTTATTCATTATCAGGCAGGATTATCTGCCTTCTTGAAGTGTTTAAGAAAGCTCTGGAGCGAGCAGAGAACATTTGGCACCATTCCTCTCTGGAGTTGGTCCTGGGATCTCACTAAGAGGTTTCATGCTGTGAAAGCAAATTGAAGGAAAAATGTTATCAATGGCTGAGGTTAAGAGGAAGCTGTTAAAGGGAATAAAGGCAGGCTTGTGAGCAGTGTCTCCTCAGCACGTCTCACAGCCAGGATGGAGATAACCAGTGCGAAATGGTGCCTTCAAGCCTGAAGACTGGCTGGGAATCACTTTGGGCTTTGCATGCCAATCCATTTGCTCTGACTCCAGGTGCACACACCACTCTGTGGCCAGAGGGGTCATAGAGTCATAGAGTTGGAAGGGACCTCTAGCATCATCCAGTCCAACCCCTTGCTCAATGCAGGATTTCCTAAACCATCCCAGGCAGATGTAGGTCCAGCCTCTGCTTGAAGACCTCCAGTGAAGGAGAACCCACTACCTCTCATGGCAACCTGTTCCACTGACTGATCACCCTCACTGTCAGGAATTTTCTCCTAATATCTCATCTGCATTGACTCCCTTGAAGTTTCATCCCATTGTTTCTAGTTCTACCATCTTGTGCAAGTGAGAACAGGGACGATCCCTCTGCACTGTGATGGCCCTTCAGAGACTTGAAGACCAAGATCATGTCTCCTCTCAGTCTTCTCTTCTGTAGGCTAAATATTCCTAGATCCTTCAATCATTCCTCTGGGACAAGGTTTCCAGACCACTCACCATTTTGGTAGCCCAAGACCATGCAATCTTTTAAGTGAGGCACGGTCTCCATGGTCCCAAGCCAAGAGGCAAACCAATGTTCAGCAAGAGGTCAAGAACACCAGGTAGGCTGAATCCCTGCCTGTCTGGCCAAAAGAAGAGACCTATCATCACTCCTCAGAGAACTAATCACAAAATGCTTCTTTTGGTTAAGGCTGTGTGCCCTCCTTGACAACCCTCTGACTGTTGTCCATAGTCCATGGCCCAGAGTCCAGCCCTGTATCTGGTCTGTGCGTGCAGGAAGCTACCTTGATTAGGTCAAAGTGTTGGAAATGCAAAAATCCCTCACATTTTCATTTTGATGCACATCTCCCCCAATATGAAATATTCAGATGAATTTGTGAATGAGAATTGAATTTTACGCATCTCTGCTTGACAGATGCAGACATGATTTTCTGCTGCCTTCTTCTGAAGAGACAGTCTGCATCCCTTGAGCTAGGAGCCGCACATGTTTTTTTTTAAAGCAGCAGCTTAGAATGAGTAGTATGTGGACACTAGTGTTCCCATGCCACCTCTAACCCACATTAAAAGCCAGTGCATTTGGAAGTGCATTTTCTGGCCTCTAATGTAGATGAAGAGGAGTAGGAGGAGTAGGAGTTGGCTTTTCTACCTCTGCTTTTCTCACACAGTTAAGGGAGCTCTCCCCACAACAGACTCCCTATGAGGTAGGTGGGGCAGCGAGAACTCAGAAGAGAGCTGTGACTAGCCCAAGGTCACCCAGCTGGCTTCATGAAGGAGGGCAGAGTCCAACCTGATATTCCAGCTCCCCAACCATTAGACCAAACTGGCTAGCAGTTTAAGATTAACGCGATAGGAGCCGGCAGGCACTTCCACCTATAAGCTGCTTTTGAGCCATATATTTTTTTTAAAAAATGCATCCATAGTCCCATCTTTAGTTAATTTATTATTTACACTTATATCCTGTCTTATTCCCTGAGCTCTCAACGTGTTTTAAAATTGATTAAATACATAAAAACAAGTTTAAGAAACCAATAAAAACAGTGAGATGCACAGAGAAGGAGAAGTGCCTCCCTGACCAAAGGTCCAGAAGGAGAGGAACATCTTCACCAACCACCTGTTTGTATGCAGTGATGGAGCTTGGTTGTTCCACAGCCTGGAGGGCTACCACAGAGAAGGCCCCGTCATGAGTGTCCACCCCTTTTCCTTCTGACGGTGATGGTGCCACCAGGAGGGCCCCTTAAAGCCCAGGCAGGTCTGCATGGAAGGAGGCAATTGGTGGATCTCTCTCTCTCTCTTCAAGTTCTGATGAGAGCAGTTTCAGGGCTCTGTCTGACCACCGCCTCTGCACTACGATTCCAGTCATTTCCTCTTCCCCCTTCTTCAACCTCCTGTCCAACTTTCAGGCACGCACACGCTCACACACTGGTGTTGCATACAGCTCTGATTGCCACAGCAACCAGCTGTGATGTCAGAAATTGGGGGATTAACATTCCAGATGGGGGATAAGCAGCGGGAGCCCATGCAAATCTTCAGAAAGAATGCACTACTTTCCATGCAAATAGCTCCTCGCAATGAAGCCCCCGTGGGGTGGGGGGGGGAGCCACTGGCTTTGCATGATGTCAGCATCTTTGCTTCTTAATCGTTCCCCTTCTGCTCCCCTGAGTTTCCAGCAAGGTGCAGTCGGGTAACTTTAAAGGCGTCTGTTGATCAACGGTGCTGATGAAAAGCTCCGTAAGAAGAGGCACTCAAAGCAATTCTGTTTTTTATCTAAATGAAAGAATAATATGGCTTTCCAGTCTCCCCATGTTCTATTTTCGTGCTTTCCTTTTAAAAAGAATTTCAGAGATGCCTGTGATATGGTAAGGAAAAATACAGCTACAAAACTGGGTTTAGACTAAATAGGTTCCTGGAGTTGTTTTTCTTAAGCCCATGGGTCCATGGCTGCAAGACAGGAAAGGGTGATTGCAGAGAACAAAGTCCAGGTCCGTCGGCCATGCAGATCACTTGATCCGCCCTATTTATCTGGGGACAAACAGTCTTTACACAAGATCTGGATGCTCTCTGGTGGTTTGCTCTCAAAAGACTTAAGAACCTAAGAAGTGACCCAATGGATTGGACCTGAGAGCCCTCTAGTCCAAGGGCCTTTCTGCACTTTGCTTCCCATCCACCAGACGGAAGTAGTGCATCCCCATTTGGATTTGCAAAGGCTAGTGCATGCCAAACCACCATGCGCCTGGACACTCACCTGGGTCCGGATGTGTGTCTGGGCACTGCTATATTCTCCGCAGAGCCCAGTGCAACTGTGTGTGAGCTGGCACCATCACTGCACGTGAAATCACATTTCTGGTCATCGGAGGTGCCAGCATGCTTGTGCGGCACTGGAAGTGGTGTGAATGCTCTCTCCAGTGACTGGGATAGGTAAGGGATTGGATGCATGTGGTGCACAATTATTGGGGATTGTGTGTGAACAAGGATGGCTTCAGCTCAGTTTCCTAAGGGGACGACCTAGTTCAGCCAGGTGTGATCATGGCCCTTGAGTCCTCAAGGTGGGGTGAATGGTAAGATTCCTCCTATCCAGAATCCAGTGACACAAAACAGACAGCTAGTCTAATGACTTTAAAGGAATTTTTGAACCTTCTTCCCAAACTGCATAATTTCCTAGGGAAATTTGAGGGAAGAACTAAGATATTTGTAAAAAACATCTGTTTCATGGGTTGAATGGTAGATAAGGTACATCCCAAAGCTGCCTTTGAATTCAGTGATGCTCCCATAGGACAGAAGGAACTTGAAATGGTTCCCCATTGTTCCAGCAATTGGGGATATTCAGAATAAATTCAGAATCGACCAAATGTTTCTCAGAACAAGAACACTGGGAGCATTCTGAATATGTATGAGTTTTGTTCTGAGTCAGAACCAAGTTATACTGTACATATAGGTATAAACTTATTTGTTTGACTTGGTGTGTGTATGTTTTATGCATGTTATCTTGTTTATGGTTTAATAATAAAATTATAATAGTAATAAAAAGAATAAATATATATAAATGGTTGCTTGGTGGTTGCATCTTTTACCCCCTAGTATTTTCATAATAGCATTTTAAAACATGGTTATGGCTGAAATATATAGAAAGATTAGGGATGAGAACAAATATTCATAAGATTTGTTAGTTGTATGAATTTGTACAAAATCAGACATTCGCATACAAATCAGATATTACATTTGTACACTGACATTTGTATTCATATCAATGTTTAGAAACATTTGAACGAAGCTTCGGAACATTTGTGAAATGGGAAGGTGGGATCACATCTGCAACGGATCGAAGAGTGAATTTGAGTAGATTAAAAGTGGATTCAGAGCGGATTTGATACTTTCAGAGTAGATACTTTACACAATACTATCAGATATGTATTGTATACATATTGGATACGTATGTGTTTGTATCGGATACTGTATGAATTTGTATGAATACATTCCTATCAAATAGAATCCTAGCACATTTGAGGCAGATCTATTTGAATGAATATGAATTTTCTTACATTCAATTCAAAACAAATCAAATGCAAAACAACCATTCGAGCCCATCCCTAATAGAGATTAATCTTACACATATAAGGAGCTATTAGTTATTGGAAATTAAGGAAAGAGGTTGTGGTCACACCTAGGTCTTAATGTATCTTCAGTCCACTTTCAGAGTGAGAAAACACAAAAACAAAGTGGAAAACTGTTTTCTGTTGGAGTTATCTAACTCCTAAGTCCATCTTTGTATTAGAAAAAAGTGGAAAGAAAATATCTAGTCATTTTTGCTAAGGGGTTCATTGAAGGTGGATTGAAGCTGGGTTAAATTTTAGGTGTGAATACAGGGCCAAAGAGTATGGCTAATTCAACCACTTTGGAAACCACCCCCTTTTCACACTTCACTGCTATAACCTGGGTCATGGTGGGCTGCCCTGGCCAAGGATATGCTGGGATGGATTGCAACTTACACGAGACAGGGCTATCGCATTGGGACAACGCATCCCATGCCAGCCCTTGCCACTGTCTTTGGGGTTGGCACTGGAGCCTTCAAAGATCAGAAACAGGGGGGCACATTTTGAGAGTTGACCTTGTTGCACCATCAAAATGGGGCCCCTTTATCCAAGAAGTGGGAGCTGAATGCCTTCTGCACACAATCCACTGGGCCAAGACATGAGTAGCATGTTGGTAGCATTGATGTCAAGGTCTACCAGTAAACTGGACTAGGGTCCCATTATGCCCCCTCCCAGCCTGGTTTATGTTCCATCCTGAGGCAAATTCACATTACACGATAGGGTAACACCTGGTAAGGAAATGCTTCCTACCATACCAAATGTTACCCTTTGTGCACCACACACACACATCCCAAAATTACCCAGAACCTTACCTTTCATATCCAGCACTGTGACCATTCACGCCATTTCCAGTGCTAGGGGTCATCTGAGGTGCTGCGTAGGGATGTTCGGGAATGTTTTTTTGGCATTTGGTTCGAAACAAGTCTAATGTTCAAAAATCCATATTCATACGAATAGATGGCATTTGAATGTGGTAAAATTATATTCTATACAAATCTATTTGTACATATTCATATGAACATTCGATACATATGTGATATGAGCAGATACATATCTGATACATTTCCTCAGCTTAACTAGCGTCCGAACTATTTGTACGAATGTCCGGAAACATTTGTATTCATTTGAATGTTAGCATACGAATATTGTAACATCTGATTTGAATTTGAATGTCCGAATTTGGCCAAATTCAGTCGAATTTTGAATGCTACAAATATTCATGCATATCCTTACAGAGCGTTACTATTGCCGTTGCAACATCGCAGTGATCAGACACACGCCTGGACACGTACTGGCATTCTCGAGCTTGAATTCTAGTAGGCATTGTGGAGGTTGCAGTTTTCCCATCCAGCAGATGGGAAACCGAGTGCAGAACTGCTAAAGAGATTGAAACCCAAGAGTTGCTCTTCCATGAATCGGAGATGAAGGGCCCCAGAGATCTAAAGGAGCGCCTTCTCCCATATCGACCTGCCCGCGTCTTAAGATCTGGAGGGGAGGCCCTTCTGGTGATCCCTCCGCCTTCTTTAGTTAGGCGGGTGGGTACCCGGGAGAGGGTCTTCTCGGTGGTGGCCCCCAGGCTGTGGAATGGTCTCCCCCTCGAGGTGCGTCAGGCCCCTTCTCTGTTCATGTTCAGGAAGGCGGTGAAGAAGTACCTCTTCACTCAGGCCTTTGGTTAACTGCTCCCTACGCTTCCCCCACTGCAAACACTACTGTTTTAAACTGTTTTGTATCATTCTTTTTTTTTTTAATATTATGCTGGATTTTTTAAACCTTGTACTACTTTTAGTATTGGTTGATACAGTTTTAATATGTTTGTTTTTAAATGTTGTGAGCCGCCCAGAGACCTTTGGGTATGGGGCGGGATATAAATACAAATATAAATAAATAAATAAAATACGTGTTCATGGGACATCAGTGTCTTTTCCCACCCCCCAAACCTGCCGTTCTTTGGACACTTTCACTCTCCATGCGCAGGAAGCCACCTTCATTTGGGAAGCAGCCTTTATGCGCAGAGGGCGTAATGCAGTGTGGCTGCAGACAGTGCGTATCAGCAGGGAGCACTGGGGTGTTTATGTGAACTAAAGGAACAGATCACACTCAATGAATCGTTGTGCAGCGGAAACCTTGCGAAATTAGATCTGGCGGCTGAATTTTCCACTCAAGATTAGAAATAAAACTGTGAAAGTGAATCTTTCCAGCAAATTCCATAAAGGCCAGTAAAGATTGCCTTGGATGCAATTTCTGTGCCAAACTCGGGGACCCGGAGTTCTTAAAATAGCCCCTCGATAAGCCCACCTCCTTGGCTGGGCGCCCCGCTGTGAGTAATTGTGTTTACTCCACAATTGCATGCTCTTTTCCCTCTATCCATGCACATTACTTTTAAAAATCTGACATAAACAACTACACTGAAAGCTACTTAATCTTCTTTGAATCACCTTAAATTCTCCCCCATGCCTCTGATCTTTGTGCGGGAATGTTTCCTGCGTTATTATGAAAAATTGGTAGTTTAGTAGAGGCGGCAGCGCTTTAGTAAAATACTAAACAGTCCTGCACCCAGCGGACTTCACTTCCCAAAGTGAACAGAGCAAGGTGGTTGGCATCCGGCTGACTATTCCCAGACTCAGGTGTTTGATCTGCCCCCTGCCAAGGCACAGATTCAGGTGAGGAATAAACGAGGACTGTGTCCTTGTCACAGGTGGGGGTTTGGGCATTCCATTCATAATGAACTGAATGTTAGAAAATTCGTATTCTTTTGAATCGATCCCCTTCGAATGCGGCAGGATTCTATTCAATATGAATTCATATGAATATCCGATATGAATGCATAGGAATCTTGCATATGGATCCTATACAAATTCATGCATATCAGATACGGATCCTAAACCAACGCATATGTTTCGATACGTATCCTATACTTATCCCCAGTTTAGCAAATGTACGAACTATTTGTACAAATGTTCTGTACAAATAACAATGTTACTAATATTCATGCACACCCCTCGTCCTTGTACCACCAACAGGGCCTAAGTGAACCAGTTTGGCCTTGTGGTTAGAGTGATAGACTCATATCTGGCATCACAGGGTTTGATTCCACACTCCTCCACAAACCCAGGTGGGTGACCTTGGGCTAGTCACAGCTCTCTTCCTGAGTTCTCACAGCCCCACCTCCCGCACAGGGTGTCTATTATGGAGAGAACAGAAGGTTTGTCAGCCTCTTTGAATCCCCTTAAAATGGGCAATAAAAGCAGGATATAAAAACCAAGTCTTCTTCGCAGGCATGCATCTCAGCTGCCTCAGACCTTTTGTGCTCCTGTTCAAAGATGTGTGGAGCATGGAGGAACATTAAAGGTAGATTTATCCCTCTGGTAGCTCCTTTTGTTTGTTTGACAGTTGGCACCTGTTCTTTTTGCCCTAAAAATATTATCTCTAATGCCCAACACTAGGACCAAGGGGGGCTCTATGAAGATGAAGGGCAGGAGAGTTAGAAGCAACAAGGGGAAGTATTTTTTCACCCAGTGTCATTGGTGTATGGAATTTACTACCCCAGAAACCAACATGTTACCTTTAAGAAAGGGTTCAGCAAATCCACGGAGGACAGGTGAATCAATGGCTACTAGAATGGATGCCTAGGTACATCTTCCAGGCTCAGGAAACAGGCAGGATGCCTCTAACAGCCATTTGCAGGGAGTGGAGGGCAGGAGAAGGTTTGCCCTGAGGCATTTCCGCACTGAATCGCGTTCGAAACCGAACGCGTTCAGGCGGAAAGCTTAAGCCAGCTTCGGGCGCTTTCCCCGTTCACACACAGACGCTCCGGAACGCGTGTAAACGCGTTCCGGAGCGTCTGGGTGCGAATGGTCAAAGCGCCCGAAGCTGGCTTAGCCGGCAAACGCCGGCCAGGGGCGCGCCGGCGGCCGCGGAGGCAGATCGACAATCAGCTGTTTGAAAAACAGCTGATTGTCAAAGCCGCGCGGCGTCGGAGGCGAGCCGGCAGGCGATCGGGAGACAGAAGCGGCGCGAACGCTTCTTCTCCCGAACGCCTGCGGACGGCTCGTCCGCGTTGGAACGCGTGTAGAGCACTTCGAAGTGCTCTACATTTCGAACGCGAAAAAGCCAGCTGCGGACACGTCGGGACGCAAGGCGCGCGCGGCCAATGCGGATGACGTGTCCACAGCTGGCTTTTTCGCGTTCCATTTTCCCCCGTGCGAAAACGTCTCAGGTCTCTGCTTAAGATGCCCATGGGCAGTTGGTGGGCCACTGCTGGACTAGGTGGGCTGTGGCCTGATCCAGCAGGGCTCTGGTTAGGTCCTTATGTTCTACAGACCATTAACCAGTAGCTCTCCCCAGCTACTGTTACCAGGCCATTTAGATGCCAGTGGAGATTGGAGCTGAAAGGGTTAACTGGTATTACCACTTAAGGAAGAACACTCGGAATGGGGAGGAAGTCTAGGGAAGAGGTCAGCAGCACCCAAGGGCACATTTTAGTTGGATGCTGATTCCTGAAAATTGCTTCCACTGCTTTCTTCTGCTTGAAAATAAAGATGAAGTCTGGGGGAGTGTGAGATTTAATGTTCAGAGCTACATCCCTGGCCAGGGAGGATAGTATTACCAGAGTTGCAGAACCTGTGTGCCATGTCCATGCAGACCTTTCTTTGAAGCAACAGAGCAACTATGCATGAAGACAGTCTGACTGCATAGCCTCGCTGTCCATACTGTTTTGCTTTCACCTGTATTTGCCGCCTGGGGGATGGGAATAGTGAACTTTCCCTGGTGTGCACTAGCATTTGCATTTGTGAGTGCCAGTACACACATCAAACTAGGGATGTGCACAAATGGGTAATTTTGCATTCAATTCGTATTGGATCAAATGTAAGAAAATTTGTATTTGTTCCAATCAATCCCTTCGAAACGTGGTAGGATTCTATTTGATACGACTGTATTCATCCAAATTCATACAAATATCCAATACGTATTCGATACAAACATATACGTATCTGACACAAACACACACATATCCAGTAATATATTTATGCCCTGAAAGCATCAGATCTGACCTGAATCCACTTTAATCTGCTCTCGATCCGTGCTGAATGCAATCTGGATCCGTTGCAGATGTGAGTGCGTGGTTGCTTTTCCACCTCCCCAATTTAACAAATGTCCAAACTATTCATACAAATGTCTGAACTATTTGTACAAATGTCCAAAACACTTGTATTTGTACGAATGTTAATGTACAAATATTGTAACATTCAATTGGTGTATGGATGTCCAAATTCATACGAATAACGAATGTTACGAATGTATATTCCTGCACGTCTCTACATCAGACCACCGCCCCACATGCCCGGACACCTACCTGAGTTCAAATGGGTGTCCAGGTGCCCCCATCTTCTCTTTGGGGCTGATGCCAGTGCATATGTGCGGGGACCATCACCACTGGTAAAACAACATGCACATGTGCTAGCTTCCCAAGTCACCTAATGTGCCAGCTCACTTGCACAGTATGTCAGATGCCCTCCAGCACATGATCTCTCCTGTGGCTGGGAAAGGTAAGTTTTCAGGCATGTTTGGTGCAGGATTTCCTGCATCACTGCTAGTGAATGCTGGGGTAACCTCTGAAACGGCAAGGGTCATTTCTGATGCGGAAGTGGCTCCTGGTGGTGCAGATGATGCTACCCAGAACCTACCCCAACATGTACTAGGAGACCAAGTGCAAAAGGTTCCCTGGTAGGTCAAATGTGGTTTCCCTTCTAGGACATGTACTTTACAACATGGCTTTGTTTGGGCACTGTGAAATAGGAGATCAATTGTTTAATGCAACCGTGGAAGCTTTAAGTATAGTATATATGCCAATTACTGTGGTTGCTTCTCACAAGGAAAACAACAGCTCTGAACATAGCATAGCTTCTGTTGTCCTGAAAGGCACATGAGGTAGCTCACAGTGAAAGTCTCTTCCTATCCCTCCACTGGAATTTTGGGTCTCATGGCTATCCCAAGATTTCTGCACAAAACTGTGAGATAAAGGAACACTTCAGTTTTTATGCCACATTGGGCACATTTTCCAGCACACAACACAACACTATGCAGAATGCATGCCTCGTCCAAGAATGGTGGCTACATGTGCCAAAATACTGCACCAGCCACCCAGATAGGCTGGATAGTTGGTGTGAAGCAGAGAAGAACATAAGAAGCACTTCAGTGGATGGGGATCATGGCTCCGCTCAGGCAGCAGCCGCTTCTTCTAGTGGCACAAGGAAAGCCCCCAACAGGACATGAGAACACAGCACATAAAAGGAGCCCTGCTGCGTCAGGTCACAGCCCACCTAGTCCAGCATTCTGTTGCACGCAGTGGCCCACCACATACATATGTATTCATATCGAACTGAATGTCCAGATATTCTTTTTTTTTGTTGTTATTCGGATATTTTTGAATATTTGATTCATTATGAATCAAATCTGAAAACTGCATTCGTTCACACCCCTACTTAGAAGTGCTTCACTGGATTGGGCCCACGGCCCATCTAGGTCAGCAGTTTGATCGCTCAGTGGTCAACCAGATGCACAAGGAAGCCCACCTGCAGGACTTGAGAAGAAAAATTGCCCTGCACAGAGTCTCTCAGCAGATGACCTTCAAAGGCAAACCACCTCCTGCCATCAGGGCTGATAGCCAAAGATAGCCTTGACTTCCATATTTTTTTTGAGATCATCAACAGCACTCATCGTAGCAAACACCACACCTTATGGAAGCAAATTCCTGAAGAGAACTATGCACTGTTGATTTTAAAAAAAACTTCATTATTTTGGCTTCATCGGGAGAGGGCATCTCTGCAGATTTATGAGCCATACTAAGGTCATGTGCAGATCTGTTTTGGTGTCTCCACATACTTTTAGCTGTGAGCAGTGGAAAACTGTTGGACCACCATGAGCTCTTGGGTTACAGCTAAGGTTGCTCAGGTTCAAGGCGACCATCTCCTCATACCTGGACTCCAGAGCCCACTTCCAAAGAGGCAAATAACATCAGCTTTCAGACATTCAGATCTGCCCTTCAGCTTTAGCTGTCTGACCAGCTGGCAGGGAGGAGCCCTGGGGGCTTTCATGGAGCCTGCACTGTGGACACTTGAACAGGCAGGGGAGAGGTCTGCAGAATAGCAGCTGGTTGCTGAGGGAACCAGGCAAGGAGAGACAAGACCTGGGAGGGAAAATGGCCTTGGATGGCCAGCCAGGTGGGGGCAAGAAGGGGGAAGCTGCAGCAAGCAGGCAGGTGTATATGTTGAAAGCACCAAACTTGAGCCCAAAAGAGGATACAAATGAAATGCAATGAGGGACAAATCATTTTCTGAAGGAAAGCAGGGGGGACATGGGCAGGGGGTGGGGCTAGCATAATAAAGTCATATGCACCATAAATATTTTTTAAAATTATATTAATAAACATCCATCCATCTACGCATTACAAGCAAGCACCAGTTATCTGTACTCTGGAACCTCCAGACTAGACTATGTGCTCTACATGGGGCTGCCCTTGAAGACAGTTTGGAAGCTGCAGCTGGTGCAGCTGGCACATCATGCCAGTCTTAAAAGAGTTGCACTGGCTGTCAATTTGCTACTGAAACCAATTCAAGGTGCTAACTCTGACTTATAAGGCCCTAAATGACTTGGACCCCAAATATCTAAAGGAATGCCTTCTCCCATATCGACCTGCCCGTGCCTTTAGATCTTGAGGGGAGGCCCTCCTGGTTGTCCCACCACCCTCAGCAGCAAAAGTGGTGGGCACCTGGGGAGACGGCCTTCTCAGTGATGGCCCCCAGGCCATGGATAGTCTCCCCCTTGAGGTGCTTCAGGCTCCTTCACCGTATATGTTTAGGAGGGCAGTGGAGACACACCTCTTTGCCCTGGCTTTTGGTCCAATGGGAATATACTGTCTCTTCCCACTTCACCAACACTGTTACTGTTTTAATATATATTGTTGTCTGATTAGGGGCAGGATGGATAAATAAATAAATAAATAAATAAATAAATAAATAAATAAATAAATAAATAAATAAATAAATAAATAAATAAATAAATAAATAAATAAATAAATAAATAAATAAATAAGACACACTGTAAAATTGCAACAGGGCAGTTCCAACACCCAATATCTGTATATCTCACAGAAAAAAGTATTGGAGAAGTTCCAGTTTCCATGAGGGAGAACGTAAAATCCACTGGATTTCTGAAGACCAGTTGGGAGCCTTTGCCAGTGGACAGTCTCCACATGCCTCCCAGAAATCCAGAGTATGCTGCCCTACCGTTGCATTCAAAGTCAAGTGAAGACACCTCAACCTGGAGGTGGTTCCTGGGCATCCATTGTAGCAGCCATTGGTACACCTGTCCTCCAGGAATTAAGAGGAGCCCAGCCGGATCAGGCCACAGCTCATCTAGTCCAGCTTCCCATCTCATACAGTGGTGCACCAATTGCTTCTGAGCATCTCAAGCAGAAGACAAAGGCAAAATCTCACCTGCTCTGCCAGGACAACAAAGGGCATTGTTAACAATGTAAAGTCATTGTTGTGATATGAAACAGATCCTGCTGCATCCCAGGGTTAGGGAATCTTGCCAGCACTTCCCTTTCAAAGGCTCTCAAGCATCAAGAGAATTCTGCAAAAAAACTCCTTTGAAGATAGGACAAGGAGCAGAGACATCAGTGGGGGGAATTGAATCCGTTCAGACTTCCTCTGAATTCCAAGGGAAAGAGCTTGACTGCAGCTTCTCTTCTGCCTTCCAGTGGACTTGAATCCAGCTGAACCCAAATGGCGCAACTTATAATGAAAGACAGCAAACCTCCGTCTGTGCAGGTAAACCATGGCCCACCTTTTCACATTCAATTTTTGAGTTCAGCAATGTTCTGAGAGACAGGGGAGGGGAAAGACTAAAACACGAAAATACACATTTTTTGAATCCTATGATGTTCAGATGGACTTGATGTTTAAACTTATGCAAAACATGTGTTTCCCAAGCCCTCTTCCATCATAGCAGACAGTCTGCTAGAACATTCAAGTGGAGGAGAAAAGCGTCTCACTGCTGAAACAGGCTTCTGTTCTTTGTAAATGTGGTGGTGGTGGTGCGGAATTCATGCATCATGCAGTTGTACATGGTCACTTTTCAGAATATAATGCCTTTTGAAATGTTGAGGATAGGACTACTGATAAAGCAAGTCTTATATTTCAGAGGTGCATTAATGTTCTTTCCATTCTTCTGCTGACATTATGGGGACTTTTTGACCTATAGCTCAGTGAATATGCAAGCAACCTGGGAAGCAAAGTTTGGTCTAGTGGTTAAGGAGCCGGACTTTTATTTGGTCTGATTCCGCCCTCCTCCATGAAGCCTGCTGGGTGACTTTGGGCTAGTCACAGCTCTCTTCTGAGCTCTTACAGCCCCACCTGCCCCACAGGGTGTTCTGTTGTGGACAGAATAGAAAGCTTTGTCAGCTGCTTTGAGTCCTCTTAAATGGGTGAGAAAAGTGGGACAGAAAAGCCAACTCTTCTTCTTCTTTCAGAAGGAGGCAGTGGCAACCCACTTCTGAATCTCTGCCAAGAAAACTGTGTAGAGGAGTCCATGGAGTCTGGGAGTGGCTGTAGCTCAGTATGTGAGCAAACTACCTGGAAAGCAGAGGGTCCCTGATTTGCATCCCAGTCTCTCTCCAGAAATAGGTCATGGTAAACCACTTCTGTATCTCTGCCAAGAAAACTGCAAAGAGATGCCTACAGAGTCTGGGTGTGGCTGTAGCTCTGTGGTGGAGCAAACCACCTGGAAAGCAGAGGGTCACTGATTTGATCCCCAGCCTCTTCCTGGAAGTGGGCAGTTTCTCTGCCAAGAAGACTGCATAAAGACGCCCACACAGTCAACTTGGAGTTGGCCAAAACTCAGTGGTACCCAACAGCAAAGCCAAGGTAAGCAAGAAGTTTTTGAGATCTTTGGAAGTAATGGATCATGAAATCCAAGCAGATAAATCAAGAATTAAATGCTTGCCTGTGTTTTCATCCCAAATCTCCACCCAGCTCACTGTGGTCCAATCTGGAATTGTTTGTTGAAGCTAAAACGTGTGGTGTGGCCCCAGATCAGAATACGAGACATTAGGAACGTGTAACCTGGAATCTCCTTAAAGTGCCTGCTGGATCAAGTGTACCATGAACGTTTCCTCCCCTTGTGAAAGTGTAGCCTTCAGGTGGCAGAAGCAGTGGGTGTGGGAACCAAGGTGGATTAATTAGCAAAGGCTTGCAGAGAGCTTTGGAGATGCAAAGTGCAAAGTGTTATTAATCAGCATCGGTGCCTACCGAAGGAAATGTTCCTGAAATAACATGAAGGAGTAAATCACACGAAGTTGGGACGTGATGTTAAGGA
This sequence comes from Aspidoscelis tigris stejnegeri, assembly GCA_023333525.1. Classification (NCBI taxonomy): domain Eukaryota; kingdom Metazoa; phylum Chordata; class Lepidosauria; order Squamata; family Teiidae; genus Aspidoscelis; species Aspidoscelis tigris. Next base: position 1,917,473 of record JALMGA010000007.1, read on the forward strand.
GGGGAGCTGCAGGTCATTCTGTCCTTGGAAAAGCAACCTTGTGGAAGTGGGGGTGAGCTCATGAGTGCAGAGCCTGGGTCCTTTGGAAGACTCTTCAGAAAGACCAGGCAGGAACTATTTCGCAAAGAAATAAATAAAGGAAATGCATCGAATCTCCCAGACAGAACTGTAGGTGCTTAGTTACCTGGGAAAATGGACACAGTTTCTCATGGCTCAGGTGTCGCCCAAGGCCTGGAATGAGGAGGAGACGTCCCCATCACCTGTGAACAGGATCAGATCATGGAAATAGAATCCCAAGTGCACAGAGACGTGATCTAATAGTCATGGACAATTTCTCTGAGAAGAACAACACTTCTCACCTTGCAACATCTGCTGGGTGGCAGAGAGCATGACAGGTAGAAGGTAAGTACCTCATCTTCAGACTGCTTTTGATTGTCTCTGGTTATTACTATATCTCTTGGTTCAGTTTGATTCAAACATTTTTCAAACCATGGCATTCTTACCCCTCAAAACACTCCAGTTTAGTGCAATATATGAAGGAACCAAACCAGTTTGGCTAACCTCTAGTAGGCCACTGAGAAATATTGTAGAAGTATTTACCTCCAAGTGACAGAGTTACTCTTGAAGACACTTCACAACTCACGAGAGGCAGGACTGAGGGAGGAACAAAGAATTCATAGAATCATAGAGTTGGAAGGGACCCAGAGGGTGATCCACTCCAACCCCTTGCTCAATGCAGGATTTTTTAAACCATCCCAGACATATGTAGGTCCAGCCTCTGCTTGAAGACCTCCAGTAAAGGAGAACTCATTACCTCCTGTGGCAACCTATTCCATTGACTGATTGCCCTCACTGTGTTTTTCCTAATATCTACCCTGTATTGACTCCCTTGAAGTTCCATACAGGTGTTTCTAGTCCTCCCATCTTGGGCAAGTGAAAATAAGGACGATCCCTCCAGACTGTGACAGCCCTTCAGATACTTGAAGACCGCTACCATGTCTCCTCTTCTCTTCTGCAGGCTAAACATTCCTAGATCCTTCAACCTTTCCTCGTAGGACATGCTTTCCAGACCACTCACCATTTTGGTAGCCCTCCTGTGGACTTGCTCTAGTGTGTCAATGTCTTTTTTGAATTACAGTGCGCAGAAGTGGACACAGGACTCTAGATGAGGTCTGACAAAGGTAGAGTAAAGAGGAATAATGACTTCTTGTGGTCTAGACTCTATACTCCTCTCGATGCATTCTAGAATGGTACATCGCATTGGTGACTCATGTTCATCCTGTGATCACCCAGATCCTTTTCACTTGTGCTACTACTCAGCCTGATTCCTCCCCTTCTGTATTCATTTTTATCATTCTTCTTACCAAGATGTAGGACTTTGCATTTGTCCCTATTAAATATCATCCTTTTAGTTTCAGCCCACTGTTCAAGCTTGTCTAGATCTTTTTGAATCTTCTCCATTGACTCTCTAGTGTTTGCAACCCCTCCTAGCTTTGTATCATCTGCAAATTTGATCAGCATCTCTTTGACTCCCTTACCCAGGACAGACCCCTGTGGCACTCCATTTGAAACATTCCTCCAATTGGATGTGAAGCCATTTATTGCCACTCTTTCAGTGCGATCAGTAAGCCACCTACAAATCCACCTATCAGTTGTCCTGTCTATCCCATATTTGATCAATTTTTCAATAAGGATGGTATGAGACACTTTGCCAAATTCAATATACTATGTCTACGCATCCCGTGATTTTGTCATAAAAGGATATTAAATTAGTCTGGCATGACCTGTTTGTTACAAATCCGTGTTGGCTCTGGTTAATTACTGCATTCCCATCTAAGTGCTTGTACACATCTGTTCAAGGATCTTGCCTGGTATCGAGGTCAGGCTCACAGGCCTGTAGTTACCTGGGTTGACTTTCTTCCCTTTTTTGAAGATGGGGACAACATTTGCCCTTCTCCAATCTTCTGGAACTTCCCCTGTTCTCCAGGAATTTTCAAAGATCGCAGAGAGCAGTTCAGCAATTATATCTGCTAATTCCTTCAGTACCCTAGGATGTAATTCATCTGGCCCTGGAGACTTGAATTCATTAATCTTAGCCAAGTGTCCGCTCACTTTTCTTTGTCCACACACAGCCTTGATTTTCTTGTTCCTTCAACAGCACGGTGAGGGCCGGCTAGTGTTTCCTTTCTGAGAGAAAACAGATACAAAATAGGAGTTCAGAAGTTCTGCCTTCTCTATGTCCCTTTGACCAATTTGCCGTTTTCATCCTGAAAAGGTCCTATAGATTATTTGACTTTTCTTTTGCTCCTTGCGTACCCCCCAAATGCTTTTTTATTGCTTTTGGCCTCTCTTGCAACCCTCAATTCATTTTGAGCTTTAGCTTTTCTGATATTTATCCTGCCGTTTCAGCAGATAGATTATATTCTTCTTTAGATATGTCCCTTTCAGGTTCAAACTGGTTCTAATTGAACAGGGGTTGTTCAAAGGGCTGCATCTGAATCCAACACACTGCTTGTTTAGAAAAAAATAGACTTTGAATTCAAACAAAGGGGTGTTCCTATGAACCCAGTGAACACATCATGTTTGATCCAAGTTTGAAGGTGCCTGAATAAACAAAATACTGTGCCTGCTTGAATAAAAAATGTGATTTGAACTGAAGAAGGGAGCTTTTTGTACAAATTGGACTGAACCAGAAAGAAACGTACATTCTCATCTCTAGGAAGTATCACAGGCTGAAGTCTTTCTTCTGAGCCACACTGCTTCACCAGCCTTTTGGAAGCTTTCTGCTGCCATGGGAACTTCAAAAAAGTTGGTGAACCAGCATGATATAGGGGGTTAAAGAGTTCTTTCTACATCCAGTATCTGATCCTGCTTTTAATCTGTATTTTGTTTTTTATGTGCATCTTGTTTTTAAACTGTTGGTTAATCTGTTGTTACCCACCCAGAGACCATTGGGTATGGGGTGGGATAGAAATGTAAACAAACAAATAAATAAATGGCATCTGGAAGTTGTTCATAGCAGAGATTGCCATTCTAGGCCTGGTAGATGGTAGACACGAATATTTGCTCTTCATGCTGGTATTATCTTCTCTTAATATTATAGTTTTACAAATCTGTAAAAGGGTTTGTTGAATTTTATCTGTTTTGCTTTGCTTTGACAGGATGAATAATAAATATGTTCTTATGCTTCTGTTGCTATCTGTAAACTACCTTGAGGACAATCAGGTAGAAAAGTGCCATACAGATTAAAAATGCAATTAACAGGTAGTGGCTAGTATGCAGTTATTACTCCTTTCTGATCAAAAAGCCACGTCTGTTAATAGTCTCATCACGCCCTTAGGCTGACTGTTAATTGGCTGAAGAAGTTTATTATGATTATTTTACTTTTGACAGATCATTTTTTAAAAAAGTTGGTCCTCTTGGTACTTTACAGAGAAAAATCTGTTTCTCTATCATGCAACACTAGAACAAGAGGCACTCCATGAAGCTGATGGGTAGGAGTCAGATCAGACAAGGGGAAGGATTTCCGCACCCAAAAGATCATCAGTCTATGGAATTGGCTGCCAGGAGAGGTGGTGACAGCAACCAGCCTAGATAGCTTTAAGAAAGGGTTAGGCAAATTCATGGAGGACAGGTGTATCAATGGCTACTAGAATGGTAGATCCTCCAGGCTGGGGGGACAGGCAGGAGGCCTCTAAAGGCCATTTGCAGGAAATCAAGAGCAGTTCATAGTATCATAGAATTATAGAGTTGGAAGGGACACCCAGGGTCATGAAGTCCAACCTCCCATGGCAACCTATTCCACTGACTGATCGCCCTCAATGTCAGGAAGTTTTTCCTAATATCTCGTCTGTATTGACTCTCTTGAAGTTTCATCCCGTTGTTTCTAGTCCTCCCATATTGCGCCAGTAAGAATGTAAAACTGACAGCACTTCAGATACTTGAGGACTGATATCATGTCTCCTCTCAGTCTTCTCTTCTGTAGGCTAAACATTCCTAGATCCTTCAACCATCCCTTGTAGGCCATGGTTTGCAGACCACTATTTGCTTTTACCTTCTGCTTGAGATTTCCAGAAGCAACTGGTGAGCCACTGTGGTGGGACAGGACGCTAGACTAGATAGGCTGTGGCCTGATCCAGCAGGGCTCCTCTTAGGCTCTTATCCAAAACTCAGTGTTCAAAAGGGATGCAGTTAATATGAGACCCAGAGGCAATGCATTTTATAGACAGGTTGCTTACTTTCTATGAGGGAAATGTCAATTAGGTTTGTATTTTTCTGAATAGTTGCTAAGAGGATAACCACATGTCTATATACCAAGGGAGTCATGACGGCCTGTCTTCAGGGAGAAGCCAATAAGAACTTTCACTTTGCCTCTCCTTTCTGCCACCAGATCTATAATTTCAGATCTACCACTCCTGGGCAGTCCCTTCCCCTGCTCCTGACCCACACACAAAGCCTCTAAATTGAGAGTTAATTTGAATTCAGGTTCATATAATCCAAACACATCCCTTTGTAACAGACAGGAAATGACTGGGGCTTTAACCTCCCATAGGGGAAGGCAAGGGGGGAGGCAGGCGATTTCCACATTGTTTTGCTTTTGATTCAAAGGGAGCCGGGAAACAGCTCTCCAATTTCACGTGGAAAATCCGCTGGGTTCACAGGCTGTCTGAGTTTATGACCCTCGGTGTCTTTAGAAGCTGAGAACCTCTCGGTTTGAAGGGTCAATTTATCAGCAGGGTCCCAGCTTTATTGGCTCACCCTGCTGTGTTAATGGACACCCTTTCAAGGACCCTGGAGGAAAGGCAGGAACGCGTGGCCGAGGTAGGGAGACGGAGGGAGCAAAGGTCAAAGGCAGGCTGCAGCCCTAGGGAAAGGGAAGCCACGTAAACGTTAGACTTGCTAAGGGCTTTAGATTATATATACGTAGACCAAGAGCCCCCAGGGGGAACAGTCCCACAGGGATAGGAGATACCTCCCTCCCCTGTGTTGAAAGCAGCCCATCACATGTACATCCAAGCTAAATACAGGCCCTGATGACTCTCTGATGACCATGAGAGATTAATATTTGACATATCTGAAATTTGTACAAATTCGTACAAAATTTTGACAATTCATGGGTGAATCAATAGTTCCTATTTGCTGACAAATCAAATAGATCCAGCCTTTGCTGAAGCTTTGTAGAAGCTTCAATTATGGCCAGGTATACCCACCCCCAGGCTGCACCCCCTTGCCTTTGGCACCACCATGCTCTCATCATAAGCTCAACTAGGCCTTCCTGAGTTGTGCTCTCACTTCCAGGAATTGCCATGGTTCCCAGATGTGGGAGGGGCGTGCACAATTCTGGAAGGCCCACCTGTGCAGCAGCCACGGCAGCAATGGCAGTGACAGCGGTAGCTGCATAGTGGAAGGTAAATGGGAGGACAGAAGGCCAGGGGTGGGCCATCACTGCTCCTCGTAGGTCCAAATAGGCCTTCCGGAGTTGTGCATACACCTCCCACATCTGGGACCCATGATGATTGCCAGAAGTAGGAGGTGCATGTGTAACCGACCTGCCTGTGCCTTAAGATCCAAGGAAGTGGCCCTCCTGGTTGTCCCACCACCTTCAGTAGTGAGGCTGGTGGGCACCCGGGAGAGAGCATTTTCCATGGTGGCCCCCAGACTGTGGAATGGTCTCCCCTCCAAGGTGCACCATGCTCCTTCCTTGTTATCATTTAGGAAGGCTGTAAAGACATCCCTTTTTGCCCTGGACTTTGGCTAAGATGATTCATTCTCCCTTCAGTTACAGTTATTATTAATGCACTATTGAGTGCACGGCTTAAATCTGTTGGATTTTTTCAGGAGTTTTTAACTGTGTACCTTATTTTAATTTGTATCTTGTTTTTAATATGTTGTTTGATCCGTTCTTACCTGGCCAGAGACCTTCGGGTATGGGGCGGGATAGAAATGGAAATAAATAAATAAATAAATAAATAAACTGGAAGGCCTAGTTAGGCCTATGACAAGTGTGCCACAGTGTCAGCAGCTGGTAGGTGTGTGTGGGGGGGGAAGGGGGATGGGAAGGAGGCCTGGGAGCCTTCCCTTCATTTGTGAACATTCAATGGACGTTCACACATGAAGCTTCCCACATTTGTGTGTGGGGTGGGTGAGTGGGGGAATTCACCTAAAACCGAATATTCCCACATTTGATTTGCATTGAATCAAATGTGGGAAATTGGCTTCGTGTTGAGTACAGATGGCTATATGTGGCCTGCAGTTGGTATTTGGATGTCCCACGTTGTTTGGCTCTGATTCATCTGGGATTGTGCACAAAACTGGGATTTAGTAGCTCAGTTTCAATCAAACCAAAGTAATTTTGGTTTGGTTTGGTTCAAAGTGGGGGAGATTGAACCACAGGGGTGAGCCATAGTGGACCACCTGGGAGCCCCCCTTGGTTGGCTGTGGTTTGCATGCTTCTAGGCATGTGCACAAATGGTCATCATGTTCGATGTTTGTATGAATTTGTAGAAATTCATACATTCATATATAAATTGAATGTTACGACATTTGTACCAATGTGAAAGCTTCAGAACATTTGTGCAAAGTTTTGGAACATTAGTGAAACAGGGAGGTGGGAAAGTGGCTGCACCCGTCACATGTGCAATGGATCCAGAGTGAATTCAACATGGATTGAAAGGGGATTGAAAGAGGATTCAAGGTGGTTTTGATGCTTTCAGAGTGGGTATGTTACAGGATACATATCAGATATGTACGTGTTTGTATCAGATATTCATACAAATTCACACAGAACACTCGTATTGAATAGAATCCTACCACATTTGAAGGGGATCTATTCAAACAAATATGAATTTTCTTACATTCTATACGATGTGAATCCAATGCAAAAATACCCATTCCTGCACATCTCTTCTTGCTCCATTAGACCACCCTTGGTTGGGGTTCAATTGGTATCAGGTTTGTCGAACAACAGGGAGGTTTGGTTTGCATGCAGACACCGCAGTTTGTTGTGAAATGTGAACCAACCAAACCAGTTTGGTACATCTCTAGGTTCAACTTAATCCGGTCTCAGCCTTGCTTCTTGTATATTGGATGGCTTGTCTCTTGGTCTCCTCCTCCCATGCCATTTTTCGCCTTCACTCCTGACTGGCTATTCCAATCCGGTTCTGGAAACAGCCGCCTGCCCGCCCGCCTGCCCACCCCCCGCCACTAACTGAACTTGTTGTAAGTTTCCTAACGAGGCCCATTATTGCGGTGGAGCTGAGTAGCTTCTCTGTGGCCGGAGGCAGTGCCAGTTTATTCAGATGCTTTAATGGCAAGCTGTCAAATAAAACCTTCCCCCCCGGATAAGCACAGCTCAACCTGGTATTTACATGCTCTGCAAAATGAACACAACAGAAGCACAACAGAATTAAGGGGAGGATAAACAGCTTTACTTCTGAGCCCTGCCATTTGTGAGCGCCTTCCCTGGGCAGCTAATATTTCTCAGGCTCCTCGTCTGTAAAGATCATCGCCCTCCAAATGTCTCTCAGAATCAAGATGACATTGTGTGGCATGGGAGGGAGGGAAGGAGGGGAGGGGAGGGGAGGGGAGGGAGGGAGGGAAGGAAGGAAGAAGGGGAGAGTGGGAAGGAGGAAAGAAGGGGAGGGGAGGGAGGGAAGGAAGAAGGGGAGAGTGGGAAGGAGGAAAGAAGGGGAGGGGAGGGAGGGAGGGAAGGAAGGAGAGAAGGAGGAAAGGAGGAAAGGAGAAAGGGACAGAGGGAAGAAAGGAATGAAGAAGGGGAGGGAGGGAGGAAAGGAGGAAAGGGAGGGGAGGGAGGGAAGTAAGGAATGAAGGGGAGGGAGGGAGGGAAGTAAGGAATGAAGGGGAGGGAGGGAAGGAAGGAGAGAAGGAGGAAAGGAGAAAGGGACAGAGGGAAGAAAGGAATGAAGAAGGGGAGGGAGGGAGGGAGGGAAGGAGGAAAGGGAGGGGAGGGAGGGAAGTAAGGAATGAAGGAGAGAGAGGGAGGAAATGAGAAGGGGAGGGAAGGGATGGAGGGAAGGAGAGAAGTAGGGAAGGAGAAAGGGAAGGAGGGGGAGGGAAGGAAGGAATGAAGAAGGGGAGAGTGGGAAGGAGGAAAGAAGGGGAGGGGAGGGAGGGAAGGAGAAAGGGAGGGAAGGAGGGAAGAAAGGAATGAAGGAGAGGGAGGAAATGAGGAGGGAAGGAGAGAAGGAGGAAAGGAGAAAGGGAGGGAGGGAGGGAGGGAAGAAAGGAAGGAATGAAGAAGGGGAGGGAGGGAATGATAAGGGGAGGGGGAGGAGGGATGGAAGACAAGAACAGGGGCCTATTCGCACTTGGCTTTATTCTGGAATATATCCTGGAATAGGGGCCTGCTGTCCACATGCTAGTGTAGGCTACAGCAGGCCCTAAGGGAGGTCTGCCGGAGTCTGCAGTAGCACCCAGAGCACAGGTCCCTATGCTGAGATATATCCTAGAAAACAGCCAAGTGCGAATAGGCCTAGATCCTGACAGTTTATAGCCAAAATGCCACAAAAGACCTATGGAAACTGTAGGTAATGTGGGCGTTTCCAGGGAATTTGAATTTTACCCAGGACTGTGTGAGAAAATGGATTCCTGTTCAGGTTTGAGAGGGTTCTTAGTTTATATTTCAGAAACATAATATATTTCAGTTTGTATGGATCTCTCTACATGTTGAGTTTAGTAACTGAGGGCCTTTCCGCACATGCCGCTGAAAAGCGGATCTATAAAGATCCGTTTTTCAGTGAACCTTTTCTCCGAGGGTCTGTCCCTATTTGGGACATATCCTTGAGGCCCTGCGCGTCCGTACACGCACTGGGTGGCAGCGGTGGCAAGGCTGGATGGGGGAAACGGATTAGCCTCCAAATGCCCTCCCCTGTCAAAGAAGGCCCTCCCCTGTCATGGCACGCCGGCTTCCCATTGGCCAGCCACCCTCATGAGGGCATCTGGCCAACGGGAAGCCGCGGTGCATGCATGTGCAAGCACGCTGGGACTCCCCCTGCCAGAAGCAGCCTGGCAGCGAGCAGGTAAGCACGCAATTGCACATGTGTGACCCTGGGTGGGGTGGAATGGGTAGGCTGCAGGTTCCCCCTGGCAAGAGAAGGTGTGATCATGCCTTCTCGGGTGAAAGGGAAGCCGGGGAAGCCGGCTGACAGCCTCCCGGTGCGGACTCCAATGGAGCCAATTGGGGAGGCCGGGGGGAGGGTCCAGCTGTCAAAGAGGGAGAGCATGCACTCTCCCTCTTTGACAGTTGGGCACAGGCCAGCAATCCAGCTCTTCCCCTGCCATTTGCAGAAGCATCCTGCTTCTGAAACAGTTTCAGGGGAAGAGCCAGATGTAAGACCTAATTTTTCTAGGTCTTACATCAAGGTAGGATTTCAGCGGTAAAACCGGTTTAAGAAACCGGTCTTGCATGCCAAAATGCAGACACGACCTCCCCATAAATTGCTGTTACAGGAAAACTGGTAACAATTCCTGTTTTTCCAATAATTGTCCCCTCTGCCTGGATGTCTATATTTGTATCTTCCAAATGAAAATCGAACCATGGAACCAGAAGGCAGCTAAACGTGCAAAAGAATAAAAGAGGTGATCCTGGCACTTGGTTAGCTTTTGGATTATATGACTGGACTTCATATCAGTGCCAAGGCCATCTACTACGTGGTTATCAGCCTCATCCAAGGAGACCTAAATCAAGGAATAGCTTTATGAGAACTACCACACCCCTTAACACACAACCAGCAACTTTGTGGGAAGCAAAATCCAACAGCTCGAACTGGATGGCTCCCCATGGGGCTCTTCCTCTCCCCCCCCCCCCCCCCGGTGCAAACCAAGAATGGGTAATATGGAAATCCCTAAATAAGCTCACAAGTGGCGTTGGTGGAACAAAAGATAACCTTGCTAAATGGATTTATTGAGAGGACTCTTGCATTTTATGGGAATGGGGTGCTGAACAAACAACTCAACATCTGTATTCCTATCCAAAATGTCCCATCTCATGTACAATGGAGGAACTGCTCAGGGCCACAGATAATGCAGTCACTGTTGCTCATTTCTGGTCAAAAATTATTTAATTTTATCTTTATTTGTTCTTATTTTATCAGTGCTATTTTATCCAATTTTTAATGTTCTATGGATCTGAATGTTGTTTTAAAACTCATTTATACATTATGTTCATTCCTTTTGTGGCTTGTTTGGCTGAATACAATGCTTTTGACATGAAATAAATACATTTCTCTGGCTCCTAGCAGATGGCCAGGTCAAGGGAACTATGCCCACAATTTTATGTTACATCTGCTGGGGAAGGGAAGATCTGGGGCAGATAAAACATATGCCTGAACTGGTCTAAGGCAACTGCCAATATTTGGGTTGCATTGTGCCTAAAAATGGATGTCCATGTATCTCTTCTGGGTGGGAGGGACAGGCAAGAGGCCTCTAAAGGGCATTTCGAAGTAGTCATGTGCAGGTGGAGGATTTGGCTTGGTCTTCTGCTTCAGATGCCCATGGGCGATTGGTGGGCCACTGTGTGGGACAGGATACTGGACTAGACGGGCTGTGGTTTGACCCAGCAGGGCTCCTCTTACGTTCTTACGTTCTCTTAACAGTGAGCCCTTCTGGAACAATCTCATTCTTAGGGTTCTCAGATGTGGATTGGGTCAGCATTGGAACCCAAGAACCTCTGTCCTAGACTTCCCCCACAGCATGCTTGGGAATACTGAGACCGGTAACTGATGAGTTCTGTCCTAACTAGGGAATTGTACGAATATTTGTAATATTCAATACTTGCACAAATTTGTACAAATTCGGACATTCGTATACAAATTGAATGTAACAACATTTGTACATTGGCATTCATATTCCTATGAATGTTTCTGGATATTCGTGACACGGGGGGGGGGGGGGAAGCGACTGTGCCAGACACATCTACAATGGATCAAGAGCGCATTTGGCATGGACTGAGAATGGATTCAAAGTGGATTCAAGTCAGATTCGGTGCTTTCAGAGTAGATATGTTACCAGATACGTATGGGATATGTACGTGTCCGTATAGGATATTCAGAAGAATTTGACAAATACATTCATATTGAATAGAATCCTACCATATTTGAAGGGGATTTATTCAAACGAATATGAATTTTCTTACATTCGATTCGATAGGAATCTAATGCAAAAAAAACCCATTTGTGCGCATTCCCAGTCCTAGTGGAAGGGCTGCCTGAAGATTTGGTGGGTCCATGGAGGAAGGGCCCTGATCCTCAGCAACTTCCAGCCTTAGTCAAAGAGATGCGGCTGCATTTCTGGACAGGATTGTGCCCCTCTGCCGAGCGGCCGAACACACTATCTTCTTCCTCCTCTCGTAGGTAGTTTGGAATCAGCAGCGCAGTGTTCCTGAGCTGGAAGGCGTGGAGAGGGAGTCCGGCACTACCTAAGTGTAATTATTACCCTTTGGGGCCTGTCAGGGAGGGGAATGAATAACGTCCAGCTTCACAGCTGTCACAGACCTGATTAATTGGACGCGCTGCCCTGAAACCTCATCTTATGTTTGTCTTATGCCACTGTGCAAATTAAAAGTGCAATACTATCCATCTTCACAAGGCCTTGAACACTCGCTGGCCATAGCTGCTGCCTTCCTCCCTTTTTGTATTCTGGGCACCCCCAGTGTACTCGCGGGACACGCACTCACAGGACAAGCCATTGAATTGGACATTCTGGCAGCCACGGCCACTCTGGGTTACATTATTGGGGACTCAGCACCCACACCAGGGCCAGGGGGAGGTTTTTGAGGAAGGTGCATCCCTACCCCACACAATGAAGGCTGGTGCTCTGGAGTACATGGCGTCAAATGTCATGAAAATAGGGATGGGCATGATTTTTTTTTATTCAATTCATATTCAAATGTAGTGGGATTCAAATTCAATATGAATGTACGAATCAAATGTTTCAATACATTCGTATGGACTTCATAAGAACCTAAGAGGAGCCCTGCAGGATCAGGCCACAGCCCATCTAGCCCATAAGAACCTAAGAGGAGCCCTGCTGGATCAGGCCGCAGCCCATCTAGTCCATAAGAACTTCAGAGGAGCCCTGCTGGATCAGGCCACAGCCCATCTAGTCCATAAGAACCTAAGAGGAGCCCTGCTGGATCAGGCCACAGCCCATCTAGTCTATAAGAACCTCAGAGGAGCCCTGCTGGATCAGGCCACAGCCCATCTAGTGCATAAGAACCTCAGAGGAGCCCTGCTGGATCAGGCCACAGCCCATCTAGTCCAGCATCCTGCCTCACACAGTGGCCCAGCAATTGCCCATGGGCATGTCCATCAGGGACAAGGACAAACCTTCTCCTGCTCTCCAATCCCAGCAAATGGCCTTAGAGGCATCCTGCTTGTCCCCCCAGCCTGAAAGAGGCACTTAGGCATCCATTCTACTAGCCATTGATACATCTGTTGTCCATAAACTTGTCTAACCTTTCCTGAAAGCCATCTAGGCTAGTAGCTGTGTCCACCTCTTCTGGCAGCCAATTCCATAGACCAATGACCCTCTGGGTGGACAAATCCTTCCCCGTGACTGATCTGACTCTCCTGCCCACCAGTTTCTTAGAGGTTCTAGTATTTTCTCCCTCCACTTTTTCTATTGCCTGCATGATTTTATCTCCTTCAATCAGGTCCTCTTTTAAACTCCGCCTTTTAAGGTTGAAGAGGCCTAGACGCTGCAGCCTGATTTTGGAAGGGAGAAGCTCCAGCCCCTGAATCATTTTAGTTGCCCTTTTCTGCACCTTTTCCAGTCCTACAATATCCTTTTTGAGGTGTGGTGGCTAAAATTGTAAACAGCATTCCAAGTGTCACTTCCCCATAGATTTATAAAGAGGCAAAATGACACTTGCTGACTTGTTTCCATTCCCTTCTTAATTAGTCCTAGCACTCAATTTACATATTTCACTGCTGCTTTGCATGAGATCAAGAGCTTCATTGAGCCGTCCATCAGAACCCCAGGATCCCTTTCCTGGTCAGTCACAGAAAATTCCACCCCCATTAACTGGGATCCTTGGCCTCAGTGTGCATTACTTTGCACTTATTAAGATTCAAGCACATTTGCCACTTGGTTGCCCACTCTCCCAATGCCAAGAGATCCCTCTGGAGCTCTTGGCAATCTCTTTCACATTCATTAACCTGAACAATTTAGTGTCTTCAGCAACCTTCGTTGTCTCAGTACTTCCCCTGCTTACAGGTAGCTTACGAATAAATTAAAAAGTGCCAAACGTTACCAGAAGAGGACAGCTGAAGTTTGCAAAGTCCAGTTTGGTCTAGTGGTTAGGGAGCCGGACTCTTACCTGGGAATACTGGGTTCGATTCTGCCCTCCCCCATGAAGCCAGCTGGGTGACCTTGGGCTAGTCACAGCCTTCTCCTGAGCTCTCACAGCCCCACCTATCTCACAGGGTGTCTGGTGAGAATAGAAAAGCTTTGTGAGCTGCTTTGAGTCCCCTTAAATGGGTGAGAAAAGCGGGGTACAGAAGCCAACTCCTTTTCTTCTTCTCTAGCATTTTCCCTGCAAGGAGAAATGCAGCCCCTTTAGACAGCAGAGAAATTCTGATTAACCAAAAGCAGAGTGTTTGCAGCTGCATCCAAGCAGCATACAGTAGGAATGTGCACCAACTTTTCTGTATTTATTCAAACAGATCCCCTTCAAATGTGGTAGGATTCAAACTCAATCCTATCTGAATCCATAACGAAGCATCATACGAATGTATTGGAACATTCAATTCAAATTTGGATATCAAGCTTCAAAATGTGCCAACATTCAGTCCAAATTCAAGTGTCCGAATTTGGCTGAATTACTACAAATTTTGAATGTTATGAATATCTGTGCACATCCCTACCAGACAGGCATTGTTGGGGTGTCCTGCGTCTAGCTTGGGGGGCCATGGAAGACACAGCCCCCTTCTCCCAACGGATGCCCCTAGATGGACAGGGCCAAAGCTGCAAGTTGAGGGCGGTGGAGTGTCATGGGAGTTCCTACCGCCCGGCTGCCTGCAAAATTCAACCTTATGCCCCCTTCCCAGGCTATCCTGAATCTGCCAAGCCATATTTCTGTCGCCTTCAACAAAACGGAAGAGACGGAGACAAGAATTAGTGGTTGCCGGCCATGAAAACGTTCCTTTTTCACAGTGAGCGTAACAAATCATAACATGAGCAGAGGCTGAAAGGCCTTGAAAGAGACGCTTTTCTGGCCATGCTTGCTGGAAGCTCTCAGCTGGATTCTAAATTACACGTTCACAGTTAGCAACAGAGACCCACATCAGCCCACGGACAAGGGAGACAGAGGGACCGGTGTGTCGATGGATGGACGTTACTCAGGGCAAAGAGTCCAACATTAATCGGATTCCTGGCAGGATAGCATTTCCGTTCTGCCCATCAACAGGCAGTGGGATTCTTCTCGTTTGCCCTGAGATTTCTTGCTCTGTAATCAAAAAATGGTAAGTAGGTTTTTAAAGTTTAATACATGCAACGGGCGGCTCTGTTGATGCTTGCTTTAAAAACAACCACCACTTCTTGCTGTATTCAGTGGAGCTAAACCCAAGGGAATCTCTGCTTAGGACTGCTCAGTGCTTAGCTAAGGCAGCTGGCGGAGGGGTGTGTGTGCACAGGTGGAAGCCCCCCCCCCTCCCAATGCAGGGCTTCTTCATGAGCCTCTTTGAAGCTCCCATGACTGAGCTTCAAGAAAGTCAGCACCCCAACACACTACAGGCTTGGGGCTTTGAGGGGGTCCATGTCTATTTATTATTAATATTTCTACCCCACCCTACACCCGAAAGTCTCAGGGTGGGTAACAGCACTTAAAGCAAGCACAGCCTTGCTTTTGGCCGTCTGGATTTTCATTTTCCCTTTCCATATGAATACAAATTAGTGCTTCCGCATGCGCTGGTGCCTAGGTGCAGGTGCACAGCTGGGTAAATAGGCAAGGCAGGCAAGGCTGTAATGCAAATACCTGCAGGCAACAATGGGCCTGATGGGAGCCATCAAGCAGCAGCTGGAAGCCAGGGAGCCGAGTCAGGAGCGAAGGGCTGTGACGCCCCCATGACAGCAGACGGCCATTCTGCCACTGGGGCTTGGGAGACGGCTGGGGAAACTTCTTGGGCTGCCTGGAAAGCTGAGGAACTTGGAACAGGCCCTCCTAATTGGCCCAGGATCCTTGCACAGGTCTGGTGCCACCATGATGCCCAAGGTCTGCAGTGTGGGGTGTGCCAGGGTAGCAAGGGAGGTGCACTGGCGTATCAAGAGTGGCATCAGTGGTCAGGGTGTACCCAGGTGGTGGTGGTGGGGTTGGTGCAGCAGTGAGGGAAATAGAGGCAGGGGGTAAATGGTGCCAATTAGGGATGTGCACGAATATTCATAACATTAGTAATTCAGACAAATTTGGACAATTTGGACATTCACACACAAACTGAATGTTAGAACATCCGTATGAATAGTTCGGACATTCATTAAACTGAGGAGGTGGCAAAGCTGCTGCACCAGTCACATATGCAATGGATCCAGAGTGCATTTGACATAGATCGATAGTGCATTCAAAGTGGATTCGGGTCAGATTTGATGCTTTCAGAGCAGATACGTAGGGGATGCGTATTGGATACATATCGGATATGCATGCATTTGTGTTGGATATGTGTCAGATATGTATGCATTCGTATCAAATAAGTATCGGATAGTCATATGAACTCGTACAAATACATCCGTATTGAAGAGAATCCTGCCACATTCGAAGGGGATCTATTAGATTTTCTAACATTCAGTTCATTACAAATTGAATGCCCCCAAACCCATTTGTGTACATCCCTGGCGCCAATGGCAGAGGTGGGGTGTCTGCAGCGGAACTGGTGGGGTACCAGGGAGTGGTGGGGGTACCTGGATGCCAGCAGTGGAGATGGGTATCATTGGCTGTGACGGTAGATTTTCACTGTCAGTGGCAGGTGTATCAAGTTCCAGCTGCCCTTTGCCTGCCTCGGTCTGTTTCTGGCTGAAATGGACTCAGTGCTGGGATTATCCAATCTATGGATAGTTCCATTGCAGACAGGAAAGTCTTCAGAAAACCCAGAAAGGTACTTTGGTGTCTGGTCTCTGACCTCCTAAAATTTAAGTGTGACCACATCCCCAAAAGTAAGCCTGGAGCATTTGATGGGGAAGGACACACACACACACACACAAAGGGTCCAATACTTCTTGCCCGCTTCTCCAAGCTGATATTGTTTTAATATCAGGCTGAACCCTTGAATGCATTGTGCATTTCAGGTTGGATGCAAGGAATGGATGCCCAGATACCACCTCCAGGTTGAAGATACAGGCTGGATGCCTCTGAAGGCCATTTGCAAAAAGCCAAGAGCAGAGGCTGCACTATGGCCTCTAGTGCACGATTAATGAACCTCTGGTGAAGAGCATACGCATGCGGAGTAGGTTGTTACGGCTTCCAAGCGCGTCCGCCCTCACCAGAAATGCACCAATTGTTGATTAAGTGCAGAGCATGAAATCATGCTCCACACCTTAACCAGCGTTTACCAGAACCTACTTGAAACATCCAGTGGGGCGACCATCTGATGTTCTGCAACATTGGGCCGGATGATTCAAATGTACAGATACATATGTATTACATATGTATCTGTACAAATATTATACATATTTGCGCTTATAATACGGGATGAAATTGGGATGCATACGAGATAAAACAGGATTCATACGAAATGCACACAGATACGTAAGATACGAATGTTGTTGCCATTTGTATATTTAAATATGAATCTATCATTCGAATGTTATGGATTCGAATAGTATTTTTGACATTCTGATTTTAAACATTCGACTCAAATTGGATGTTTTGACATTCAATTCGACTCGAATTTGAATTTTTGCACATGCCTGCTTGAGATGCCAGCAGCAATTGGTGGGCCACTGGGAGAGACAGAGTGCTCTTACTTCACAGAGAACAGGTGTACCAGTGACTACTAAAATGGATGCCTGGGTATCTTCTCCAGTTTGGAGAGACAGGCAGGAGGCTTCTGAAGGCCATTTGCAGGATGTCGAGAGCAGAGCCTTTGTCTTTTGCTTGAAGCAATTAGTGGGCCACCATGCCAGACAGGGACCAGGTGCGCTGTGGCCTGATCTTTTATATCTTTAACTTGGACAGGTGTACCAATGGCAGGTGAATGGATGCCTAGATACTGCCCCAGACAGGAGAGACATGTAGGAGGCCTCTGAATGGAACTGGGAGCAAGCAAAGGTTTTGCCTTTGTCTTCTGCTTGAGATGCCCAAAAATCACCTGGTGGGCCATTGTGAGTCAGGATGCTGGACTAGATGGGGCATGCAAGCTGCTTTGAGATGCTTGTAAGCATAATCATGCAGAGTAGACAAGCCTTATTATGGTGGGGAAAATTTCCTGTTGGCCTTCTACTATTAAGTCCAAACAATCACTTTGCTGGCTGAGCTGTGCAACTCAGCTCTCGGCTTTGCGCGGGCTGCCTTGCCTTGCCTTGCCTTCCCTTTGACAGTGAACAAAGCTGACATTTTAGTAGCCCAGGAGATCTCTCGTCCTTGTCTTGCCATCTGACTGATCCAGCTCTCCCTCCTCTCCCCCTCCACCCAACCTTTGCAAATTCCCAGCCTGCCCTGGCAACCACCGCTCCAAAGCCCCTTCTGTAGGTCTGGCTGTCTTTAAGTCATTAGATACATTTTCTGTAGCTGAATAATTTTAATTTTCTACTCAGTTACCTTGTAGCTTCTCGCTATCTTGTTTCCTCAGATCTTAATTGCCTTTCTAGTCAGCAGGGTCTCCACCCTCCCCTTTCTACTCTGCCTCTTTCCCCATTTCTTTCTGCAGCCCCCCCCCCCGGCTCCTCAGCATCCAGGTCCTTCCCCTAGAGACGTGCCCAAGTGGTTCAGGTTCAAAGTAGGGATGCACACGAATGTACCAGATCGAATGTACAAAAATTCATATTCATTCAAATAGATCCCCTTCGAATGTTGTAGGATTCTATTTGATACAAATGTATTCATAGAAATTCATACAAATATCCTATACGTATCTGATACAAATGCATACGTATCCGATATGTATCCCATAACATATCCTCTCCGAGAGCATTGAATTTGACCTGAATCCACTTTTAACCCACTCTCAATCCATGTCAAATGCATTCTAGATCCATTGTGGATGTGACTGGCTTTCCCACCTCCCCATTTCACGAATGTCCAATCTATTCGTACAGATGTCTGAAACATTAGTATTTGTACGAATGTCATAACGTTCGATCCGAGTACCAATGTCTGAATTCATACAAATAATTAATTTTACGAATATTCCTGCACATCCCAAGCTGAAAGCTGCCCAAATCCAATGGCGCATTTGACAACAACACCCCTGTTTGATCTGACTTCGAAGATGTTCAAGTTGAAACATGCGCCGGGCCTGTTTGAAGGAACAAGTTCAAATTTGCACCAAAGCGCTCCTACGGCCACCTCTGTACTTCCTCTTTTTCCTGTACCCAAATCCCCTTCTTCACTCTGGATTCCTTTGCTCTCAAACAGGAAGGTCCAGCTTTCCTTTTGTTCCAAAAAACTTCGTTCTAAAACCAAGTCAAATAAATTTATGAAAAAGATAAGTCGAATTTGTCTCTGCCCTTCTAACAGCACTTGTTGAAATCTGGTCGGAGCTTCACATTCACCCCGCTACCAGTCCTCTCACTGTGGATGAGTTAGCTTGTGCTACGGATCTACAGGAAATAGCTGTCAGGTTCACATTCATATGAATTTGTATGAATTTGAACATTTGCATTCGAATTGAACGTTGGCTACATTTGAAGACTGAGGTCCCTTCCAGACTAGCAGATTGGGAACCTCCAGAGAGCATTTTTATTTTAGAAAATTTATATCCCACCCTTCACCAAATGGTCCCAAGACCCCAAAACCAGAAGGCCTATTTCAGCCTCTGGAAGTCCTATTTCAGCATCTGGAGAGCACCAAAATAGGTCCAGGGATGCCACTGGAAGCCTCCTGAACACCTTCCATGTGCCCCCTTACCTTTTTTGGGGGGCTTGGTGGTGTTCCAGGGCCTATTTCAGTGCACTTTGGAGGTCAAAACAGACCTTCCAGAGGCCAAAATAGGCCTTTGGAGGCCAAAGTTCACATCAAATTTGAATGTGAAGAGCCATAGAAGCATAGAAGAATAAAGTTGGAAGGGACTTCTAGGGTCCTCAAGTCCAACCCTTTGCTGGATGCAGGATTTCCTAAACTATCCCAGACTCATGTAGGTCCAACCTCTGCTTGAAGACCTCAAGTGAAGGAGAGCTAACCACCTGCCGTGGCAGCCTACTCCATTGACTGAAGTTTTTCCTGATATCTAATCTGTATTGACTCCTTTGAAGTTTCATCCCATTGTTTCTAGTCCTCCCGTCTTTTGCAAGTTAAAAATAGGTACAATCCCTCTGCACTGTGATGGCCCTTCAGAAACTCGAAGACCACAATCATGTCTCCTCTCAGTCTTCTCTTCTGCAGGCTAAAGATTCCTAGAGCCTTCAAACTTTTCTTGTAGGACATGCTTTCCAGACCACTAACCATTTTGGTAGCCCTCCTTTGGACTTGCTCTAGTTTGTCAATGTCTTTTTTAAACTGGGGTACCCAGAACTGACACAGTATTTTAGATGAGGTCTGACCAAGGTAGAGTGAAAAGGAATAAATTATAATTACTTCTCATGATCTAGATTCAATACTCAAATGATTTCACGCACACCCCTAATAAATATTAAAAAGCATAGGAGACATCTTCAGTTCCCAGGCATCAAACTGACGTCTCCCATTACTACCTTCTGGCACGTGCCCCAGAGATGGGAAGAGAACCACTGTAAAACAGAGCCTCCCAACCCCAATCCCCAAAGCCTTTCCAGTAGGATACCATGGTCAATGGTATCAAAAGCTACTGAGAGATCAAGGAGAACCAACAGAGTAGCACAGCCCCTGTCCCTCTCCCAATAGAGATAATCCATCAGGGCAACCAAGGCAGTCTCAGTACCAAACCCCCACCTGAACCCAGATTGAAATGGGTCTAGATAATCTGTTTCATCCAAACATGCCTGCAGTTGTCTAGCCACCGCCTTCTCCAAGACCTTGCCCAAAAAGGGGTTAGTGGCTACTGGGTGATAGTTGTTCAATAGGTCTGGATCCAGGGAGGTCTTCTTAAGGAGGGGGCGCATCACAGATTCCTTAAGAACCTCTGGCACCTCCCCCTCCTGCAGAGAGGCATTTATCACTTCCTGGATCCATCCAGCCATACCCACTGGACTAGCTTGTATTAGCCACAAGAGGCAAGGAGACAGGTAGTTGGCCAAATCCCTGCAAGCAGCTTGTCCACTTCCTCAGATCTCAACAATTGAGAGTAAACTCCGTGGGAGGAAGATCTCTCTGCTATAACTAACCAGAAAATAACTGGGATTTTGATAAAATAACCTGGGAAAACTGCTGCTGTGCTGTGGTAAGTGTGGGAGGTAAGTCCTCTGGTTTTTGGACAGTTTTGGGGGACTGCTTTTAGAAGCCAGCTAAAATAAAACCTAGGTCAGTTTAGGTGTGGTCAGCTCAGGTTACTCTAGGCAGATTCCTAGGAGATCACATCAAAATAACAAAAGGGACAAAGCATTAGCATTAGCAAAGAGGGCTAGCCACTCCTGAGCTTGTGGGAGTGCCTTAGTTTCAGTTTGAACTTCAGTTGAGAGTAAACTCCGTGGGAGGAAGATCTCTCTGCTATAACTAACCAGAAAATAACTGGGATTTTGATAAAATAACCTGGGAAAACTGCTGCTGTGCTGTGGTAAGTGTGGGAGGTAAGTCCTCTGGTTTTTGGACAGTTTTGGGGGACTGCTTTTAGAAGCCAGCTAAAATAAAACCTAGGTCAGTTTAGGTGTGGTCAGCTCAGGTTACTCTAGGCAGATTCCTAGGAGATCACATCAAAATAACAAAAGGGACAAAGCATTAGCATTAGCAAAGAGGGCTAGCCACTCCTGAGCTTGTGGGAGTGCCTTAGTTTCAGTTTGAACTTCAGTTGAGAGTAAACTCCGTGGGAGGAAGATCTCTCTGCTATAACTAACCAGAAAATAACTGGGATTTTGATAAAATAACCTGGGAAAACTGCTGCTGTGCTGTGGTAAGTGTGGGAGGTAAGTCCTCTGGTTTTTGGACAGTTTTGGGGGACTGCTTTTAGAAGCCAGCTAAAATAAAACCTAGGTCAGTTTAGGTGTGGTCAGCTCAGGTTACTCTAGGCAGATTCCTAGGAGATCACATCAAAATAACAAAAGGGACAAAGCATTAGCATTAGCAAAGAGGGCTAGCCACTCCTGAGCTTGTGGGAGTGCCTTAGTTTCAGTTTGAACTTCAGTTGAGAGTAAACTCCGTGGGAGGAAGATCTCTCTGCTATAACTAACCAGAAAATAACTGGGATTTTGATAAAATAACCTGGGAAAACTGCTGCTGTGCTGTGGTAAGTGTGGGAGGTAAGTCCTCTGGTTTTTGGACAGTTTTGGGGGACTGCTTTTAGAAGCCAGCTAAAATAAAACCTAGGTCAGTTTAGGTGTGGTCAGCTCAGGTTACTCTAGGCAGATTCCTAGGAGATCACATCAAAATAACAAAAGGGACAAAGCATTAGCATTAGCAAAGAGGGCTAGCCACTCCTGAGCTTGTGGGAGTGCCTTAGTTTCAGTTTGAACTTCAGTTGAGAGTAAACTCCGTGGGAGGAAGATCTCTCTGCTATAACTAACCAGAAAATAACTGGGATTTTGATAAAATAACCTGGGAAAACTGCTGCTGTGCTGTGGTAAGTGTGGGAGGTAAGTCCTCTGGTTTTTGGACAGTTTTGGGGGACTGCTTTTAGAAGCCAGCTAAAATAAAACCTAGGTCAGTTTAGGTGTGGTCAGCTCAGGTTACTCTAGGCAGATTCCTAGGAGATCACATCAAAATAACAAAAGGGACAAAGCATTAGCATTAGCAAAGAGGGCTAGCCACTCCTGAGCTTGTGGGAGTGCCTTAGTTTCAGTTTGAACTTCAGTTGAGAGTAAACTCCGTGGGAGGAAGATCTCTCTGCTATAACTAACCAGAAAATAACTGGGATTTTGATAAAATAACCTGGGAAAACTGCTGCTGTGCTGTGGTAAGTGTGGGAGGTAAGTCCTCTGGTTTTTGGACAGTTTTGGGGGACCGCGCGCCTAACGGCGCGCGAAACATAATATAGCATAACCAAAGTTTATCTTAAAGTGTTTTAGAGTTTTTTTTTTTAGGTAATTTTTCATAAATAACACAAATCTATTAAATACAATGAAGGTAGAATGCCAGCAGGGGGAGGGGGGCTTCCCAGTGTTTTGTACTGAGTGTCATATGTATGACTACCTGCCCATGGGGCAGCAGTCGTGGGTATGTGTTCGGTGCAATGAGCTCCGGGCTCTCAGGGAACATGTTTCTTCCCTCGAAGCCAACGTAGCGGACCTGGAGAAGCAGATAGAGAGTAGGAGGGCTGAGGGTGAGGTCTTCAGGGATGCAGTAGGAGCATCCCACTCCATGACAAGCAGCTCTCCAGCTGCCTCGGAGAGTCGAAGCCTCAGGCAGGGAGGACATCAAGCCGAGGAAGAGGGGCAGGCTCCCTTAGTTGGGACCCCTTCCTCAGTGGATGTGCCTGTGTCCTCTTGCACCGAGGATACTCCTCCACGGGTAGTGGGAGGGGGGCTTCTTGTAGTGGGAGATTCGATTATCAGGAATATAGAGAGCCGGGTTTGTGATGGGCGTGTTGACCGCATGGTGACTTGCCTGCCTGGTGCAAAGGTTGCGGACATCACGCGACATCTAGATAGGTTAGTAGACAGTGCTGGGGAGGAGCCAGTCGTCATGGTACATGTCGGTACCAATGATGTTGGGAAGGCAAGACGGAGCGTCCTGGAAGCCAAATTTAGGTTGTTAGGTAGAAGACTAAAGTCCAGGACCTCTAGGGTCGCATTCTCAGAAATGCTACCTGTTCCACGTGCAGGGCCAGCTAGACAGGCAGAGCTCAGGAGCCTCAATGCGTGGATGAGGCAGTGGTGTCGCGAGGAGGGGTTTAGATTTGTAAGGAACTGGGGAACTTTTTGGGACAAGCCAAACCTGTACAAGAGGGACGGGTTACACTTGAACCAGGAGGGAACCAGATTGCTGGCGATTAACATTAAAAAGGTTGCAGAGCAGCTATTAAACTGATCCCTGGGGGAAAGCCGACAGGAGCTGGGCAGCATCCGGTTCGGGAGAGTGCACCCTCAAGTGAGGAGGGCTGGAAACATGCTGAGCTAAGTGCGGGATTAGTTTCACATGTTCCTCGACGGCAGAACTTGGTCAAAAGGAATGAATATAAATGTATATATGCAAACGCCAGGAGCCTTCGAGCCAAAATAGGGGAGCTAGAAAGCTTAGTTATGGAAAATAGGATTGATATTATTGGCATAACTGAAACCTGGTGGACCAGCGAAAACCAATGGGATACAGTCATTTCAGGATACAAACTGTACAGGAAAGACAGGGAAGGGCGACATGGAGGTGGTGTAGCCTTGTATATTAAAGAAGAGATAGAATCTTATGAACTGGAATGTCCAAGTGAGTCTGGCTCTTCCACAGAAGCAGTGTGGATAAAAATACCAAGCCAAAAAGGAAGTCTAACAATAGGGACATGCTACCGTCCTCCCAACCATACGTCCGAAGGAGATGAACAATTGGAGAAGGAGGTAAAGGAGGTAGCCCATAAAGATAGGGTAGTTATAATGGGGGACTTCAATTATCCTCACATAGACTGGGTGAACTCCTGTTCAACTCAGGAAAGAGAGAGAAAATTCCTAGACCTGCTAAATGACTGTTCCATGGAACAAATGGTCATGGAACCAACCAGGGGAAATGCAGTCCTGGACTTGATCCTAAGTAATGCTCAGGACCTGGTAAAGGATGTCACTGTAGCTGATCCAGTTGGGAACAGTGACCACAATGCAATAACCTTCAACTTAAATACAGGGAGTAAGTTCTTAATAAAGTCTAACACAGAGACCTTAAACTTTCACAAGGGAAACTTCCCCAAAATGAGGAAATTAGTGAAAAGGAAATTGAAAGGGAAAGTCAAAAGAGTTAAATCACTTCAAAATGCATGGAGACTACTTAAAAACACAATAACAGAAGTGCAACTAGAATGCATTCCTAAAAGAAGAAAGGGGACTTCTAGGTCCAAGAAGAAACCAATGTGGCTCACAAATGCAGTAGATGAAGTCATTAAAAACAAGAAGAGTTCATTTAGGAAATGGAAGGCTTGTCCAAATGAGGAGAACAGGAGGGAACATAGACACTGGCAACACAAATGCAAGATGGCCATTAGGAAAGCTAAGAAAGATTTTGAGGAGCACATTGCTAAAAACATCAAAAGAAATAACAAGAACTTCTTTAAGTATATCAGAAGTAGGAATCCAACCAGGAGAGCAGTTGGACCACTAGATAGTAAAGGAGAGAAAGGGGTAATTAAAGAAGACACGGAGATTGCAGAGAGACTAAACGAATTTTTTGCTTCCGTATTCACGGAGGAAGACAGAAGACACATGCCAGTAGCTGAGCCTGTGTTTTCTGAAGAGTTAAACTGTACAGAAATAACCAAGGAAGAGGTCCTGGCATGTCTTAATAAACTAAATGTTAACAAGTCACCGGGACCAGATGGTATTCATCCAAGAGTCCTTAAGGAACTCAAATGCGAAATTGCCGACCTTCTAGCAAAAATATATAATCTTTCCCTAACATCAGGCTCCGTACCTGAGGACTGGAGGGTAGCAAATGTAACACCAATATTCAAAAAAGGATCCAGGGGTGATCCAGGCAACTACAGACCAGTTAGCTTAACGTCAGTTCCGTGTAAGGTGATGGAAACCATTATTAAAGACAAAATTAGTGTGCATATGGAGCAGCAGGCATTGCTGAACAAAAGCCAGCATGGCTTCTGCAAAGGTAAATCATGCCTCACAAATTTGTTGGAATTCTTTGAGAGTGTCAATAAACACGTGGATAAAGGTGAACCAGTAGACATTGTCTATCTGGACTTTCAGAAGGCTTTTGACAAAGTCCCACATCAAAGGCTACTGAGTAAACTCACCAGCCATGGAATAAAAGGACAGGTTCTGTCCTGGATTTGTGACTGGCTTAAGGGCAGAAAGCAGAGAGTAGTAGTAAACGGCAATTTCTCAGGGTGGAAAGAAGTAAAAAGTGGGGTCCCTCAAGGCTCAGTACTGGGACCAATGCTTTTTAATTTATTCATCAATGATCTAGAAAAAGGGGGTACATAGTAAAATAGCAAAGTTTGCTGATGATACTAAATTATTTAGGGTAGTAAAATCTGAAAGAGATTGCCAAGAGCTCCAGAGGGATCTCTTAGCATTGGGTGAGTGGGCAACCAAGTGGCAAATGTGCTTTAATCTTAACAAGTGTAAAGTAATGCACATTGGGGCCAAGAATCCAAATTACGTCTATAAACTGATGGGGTCTGAGCTTTCTGCAACACGCCAGGAAAGGGATCTCGGGGTTCTGGTGGACAGTTCAATGAAGGTGTCAACCCAGTGTGCGGCAGCAGCAAAAAAAGCAAATTCAATGCTGGGAATAATTAGGAAGGGAATAGAAAATAAGTCAGCAAGTGTCATTTTGCCCCTTTATAAATCTATAGTGAGGCCACATTTGGAATACTGTGTACAATTCTGGTCACCACACCTCAAAAAGGATATTGTGGAACTAGAGAAGGTGCAGAGAAGGGCAACCAGAATGATTAAGGGTCTGGAACACCTCCCTTACGAAACCAGGCTGCAACGTCTAGGCCTCTTCAGTCTGGAGAGACGGCGTTTGAGAGGGGACCTGATTGAAGTATATAAAATTATGCACGGCATAGAAAAGGTGGATAGAGAAAATTTCTTTTCTCTATCGCACAACACTAGAACCAGGGGGCACTCTATGAAGCTGATGGGTAGGAGCGTAAGGTCTGACAGGGGGAAGTATTTCTTCACACAGAGGGTCATCGGCCTATGGAATGTGCTGCCAGAAGAGGTGGTGACAGCTACCAGTCTGGATGGCTTTAAGGTAGGGTTAGACAAATTTATGGATGACAGATGTATCAATGGCTACTAGAACGAATGCCTAGGTGCATCTTTCAGGCTGAGGGGGGGGGGAGGAAATGGGGCGCTTCTAGGGCCATCTGCTGGGACTCGAGAGCAGGAGAAGGTTTGTCCTTGTCTCTGCTTGAGATGCCCATGAGCATTTGGTGGGCCACTGTGTGCGACGGGATGCTGGACTAGATGGGCTGTGGCCTGATCCAGCAAGGCTTCTCTTAACAATTGAAACTGATCCAAGATAACTGGACCAGATGGAGCTCTGGATTCCTCCATCAAACTACTTCCAACTGTGGAATCCAATTCCATGCAAATCTGGGCAACTTACTCCTGAAAGTGCCTTGAAAATTTATTGGAACAGGCTCCCAAAGGTGGTATGATGACCTGATCACAACAGCCTTTTAACCACCCGGAACAACTCTGCTGGCTGGCCACCTTAGGATGCAATAGAAGCAGTGAAATAGGTGTTCTTTGCGACTACCACCGCCACATGGTAGCCACAATAATGTGCTTTTACCAGTGTTTGGTTGGATTCCCATTGGGATTTTCTCCACTTGCACTGTGGCCTGATCCAGCAGGGCTCCTCTTAGGTTCTAAGATTCAAATGTACAGATTTGATACTTGAAAAGGCATGTAATTTCCTGTGATTTCCTATGCATCTCAGGCCTCTGAGAAGCTCTAGGTAAGCCTAATGGCCACGGTGGGGGGTGGGAGAGGGAGGCCGGTCCAGTCCCGATGGAAAACTGAACCTGTGGTTACCGGATCAGTGGATACGGAGGTCGGACTGTTACTGATATGCTGGGCTGTGGCCTCCGCCCACCTGTCGTCATCCTGGGCTGGAAGGCAGGGCAGGACATGGAGCAGACCAAAGCCAGATCCCCCACCTCTCCACAGCTGCTTCAGCGCCAGGAAACTTGAGATTTTCTCCATCCACATCCAGACTCCACATTCAGCTGAGTCTTTGTTAATCTACAGTTGAGAGAATTGTTTCTTCTTCTTCTTCTTCTTCTTCCCAGGAGTGGAAATAAAAGGCTACCAAATCCTGTTGGCTCATCCTCCAAGAAGCAGATATCAGTTTTATCTTTGCCTCCCGGTCACTTCCCAGCTGGATTGCCGACATTTACAGT
This sequence comes from Aspidoscelis tigris stejnegeri, assembly GCA_023333525.1. Lineage (NCBI taxonomy): Eukaryota > Metazoa > Chordata > Lepidosauria > Squamata > Teiidae > Aspidoscelis > Aspidoscelis tigris. The sequence continues at coordinate 1,944,772 of JALMGA010000007.1, forward strand.
CACGCAAGAAGCCTGACAGATTCCTTCTGATGTAGCATCAGGGCAATTCTTATTGCAAGCATGAAACCAGCTCTGCAGGCAGCATAAACCTGAGCTTTTGTGCAGCTCTTCTGCGCCATGGGCTCAAAAAGCCCTCAGGTCTCTAGGGCCACAACAGCGGTGCGCTGTTTCATTTGATGAGTCCTTCTGGCTGGAACATTGACCAAAGAAGAATTCCAGGACTCATAAAAACAGATCAGGACACTCAGCATGGGAGGGGGGGCATGGATCTGTGCATACCTTTATCGATGCTACAGTCAAATGTTTATTCATCAGGACAAGTTCTATTTATAGCGTTATGGAATCTCATGAAAGTAAGGCAGCGCCTTTATGATACTTTGAATAAGCCATTCTCGTGCAGTGTCTTTGTGATACTAGCCCCTTGTTGCATCTTTTATGTGCAGAAAGAGCACAGCATCCACACAGACAATATGGGGAACTGGAGTACCTAGTGACTGAAACACAGGACCTCAAAGAAGCACTCTTGGCAAATGGACCCCGCAGAGAGGACATATACCGAGCCATCAACCCCAGCAGACAACAGAAACAAAACAAGAAGCCAAAAGTGAGAAGAAAGCGTTCCTGCCCTACATCTGACAGGCTACAGACCACGTAAGTAAGTTATTGCATATAAAGGGTATATACACAGTCTACAAACCTACTTCCAAAATCAGTTAGATACTAAGATCACCAAAAGACAATCTCAACCCTCTTCATACTCCAGGTGTTTGTAAAATACTTTGCAGATGTGGGAAAGTACATGTAGGGATGACCTCTTGCACTACAGAAAAAAGGAAGTGTGACCATGAAAGACAAGTGCGTCTCATGCAGACCGACAAGTCAATAGGAGCAGAACATGCATGGTCTGAAAAACCACAAAATCTTATTAGAACAAGCAGAAGTGCTCCACCCATGCACTTGCCACAACCTGGAGCATCCAGCAGCGTCCAACGGTGCCCCCATCCACACCTTGTGTGGATGCCGCATTCCCTGCCCAACAAATGCAGCGAAATGGATGCAGAGCGAATGGTCGCGCCGCCGGACGCTTCAGGGAAGCTTCTAGATCACGTTGGTAAAGGTGTGGAACATAATTTCATGCTCCACACCTAATCAAGAATTAGTGAGCTTCTGGGGAGCGCGGGCACGCTTTGAGGCTGTAACAGCCTAGTCAACGTTGACTAGTGGCCTAAGTGCAAATAGGCCTCTGAGCTGCCAAGGGACTTCTCCCCAGCACTCATGGCTTCCTTCAACAGCTGCGAGATCAACTTTAGCTTTTTGCAAGGCATCATATGGAGAACCAATTGCATCCTGAAAAAGCATCATTATCTTCACAGGATTCATCTGGCATGGATGTTCCCAGTGCAAACATCTTGCATTAAGAAAATAAAATAAAATGCAAAAGTGACTGTGGGCATAAAACCAGATGTCATGGAATACGGATTGCTTTGTCAATTGCTGCATCATTTACTCCAAGATGTTTCCCTTTGAAGAAAAAACTGATTGCAATTTACCAAACTGTGCCTGGAGATCACAGGCAGCCTCCTCGTTCGGTCGGCTGCAGTTGAAAATTGCTCTGGCAAATAGCTTGTTCAGGGCAGGGGAGGCAGCAGCTATTCCTGAGCACTGAAAGAACAAAACAACAACAGGAGCAGCGGCACGGACGCTTTGGCATGCAAAGGGTTATGGCCGTCTTGCTGCGAAGTGCATTTCATGGGCAATCGAGGGGCAGGACGGATGCTTACGCGGGCTCCCACGGCATGCTTCTGCGTAGCAGAGGCAGCTGCATAGATGTGCCACTCAGATGGGTTTTAGAAAACAAACACACAAGTGTGAGCTTGCCACTTCAGGCCATGCTCTCAGGAGGTGCCACGGCCTTTGGGACAGCATTTATGGCTCTTAGGCGTGTCTCTGGAAGTGGCCTCCAGCGGAACGTCTTCTGGGGAAGAAACCAGCTCCTCAGATGCTGAAGGAAACAAACTTTAATGTAGATTAAGGTCTTCAGAAAGCAGAGAAGACTTCCCACCAGTATAAAATGCACGGATCTAGCAACTAGGGATGTCCCAATTCTATTTAGAACTTTGGGAAATTCACACTTTGCTATCTGTCCACAGAGGGCAAAGGTCAAAGTTCTCCATGCATGTACTAAATATTAGCACTAGTGAATGCTAGTATATGCTAGCCCACTCCTCACGCATCCCCAGACTTACCTGGATAGCAAACATGCATCTGGGCACCATCTTGCATCTGGACGCTGGCACTAGTGCGCATGCACTGTCAAAGGGACAGCAGTGATGTGCCACAGATGTGCACTGGCACCAGCACATCACGTGATGCATCACCACACTCATGTAATGTGTTACGTGCCCCTCCGTGCACCACAGAGGTGCGGATGGGCTCACTGGCAGACGTGACTGGATGCAATAAGTCAATGTGTCTAAATGGCTTTAAGAAAGGATTAGATAAATTCATGGAGGACAGGTGCATCAATAGCTGCTTGAATGGATATTGAGGTACATCCTCCATGTTGGAGAGACAGGCAGGAGGCCTCTAAAGGCCTTTGGCAGGGACTCATGACAAGGGCCCTGGTCACACCTTTAGTTTAGGAGGACTTCCGGTCATCTTCATGTCACGTTACTCACAGTATTTTTATTCACTTTCCAAGCCAGCCTGCCTCCGGTTCTAACCAGACTCACTTTTCCAGCTCTGCAAACCAAACCAGGCTCCTCTCAGGTCCCCAAGGTGATGATGAAATCATCTTTGCTAGTGCTGATCAGAATTGCCTCTTACAGGGGCCTCTTTAATAATGTGCACACGCTCCTCCAAATGCGCTTTGATCTGCAAGATTTGTATGTAGAAATGAAAGCAGCAGTTAGATAATGAAACTGTCTTCACCAGGCTGGGTGATGCAGACACTCTCAGGCTTTAGGCTTCCACAAATAAACAAGAAGATGTGCATTGGGAAAGACAAAAATCACATTCCCTGCATTGTTTACACTGGGTGGAAATGAGGAACATGGAATAAACAGTCCTGGCCCTCGCATCTTGGCAGAACCACCAGACATGCTTGCTGGCTGACTTCCGGACCGGCCATCTGGTGTCCAGCCATGTCTTGAGATGGCCAGAGGGAAAATCTCAAACCCACAGGTTTATGGGTCCCACACTGAGAAGGGGCTCGTGCAACGATGCACTGAAAAAACGAACCCCCTTTCTCAGCACCTCGTTTCCAACATTTAAAGATCCCCCAATTTAACCAAGGGAAAGACGGACAAGGAGGAGGAGGAAAAAGAGGAAGAAGAGTCGGCTTTCTCCCTGGCTGTGTTCCCTTTGGGGTAAGGATCTGCACAAACAAATATTGTACATTTGCTTCATCGCTGAACTATTTAATCGAAGCATTTAATCAACTGCACTTGACTCCGAAGCTGTTGGAAAAACCTCGTGTCAAGGGCAAAAGCACAGCAGATGCAAACTGGTTGGTCAAATGGTTCATGTTCAGAAGTGGGGAGCTGGTTTAGCTCAACGGACGTCTAGTTCAATGCACACATCTGCACATGTGGCCTGGTTGATCGAACTGTTGAAGGTGAACCAAACTTAGAGCATCTCTGTTTAGGGGTGACGTTGCTGTCAACATCAGTGACTGGGGTAACTCTGTGGCTTTCATCTGGCCATATCATCCTGTCCAAATCTCACCTGGGAAGTTCAATAATCTTCTCCAAGAGCATTCAGCCTGGAGGGGTTTCCATCATCTTCCACCAACACCACAACCATTGGATTGCCTTAGAATGAATACAGAAGGCTTGTTCCATGGCTTTCTTCTGAGATGAACAGAAGGTTTCAGTGTGACAGAGTGTGTACAGGTGGCTGTGGAGAATGCAAAAGCCTTCCGCCACATGTTTGCCGTGGATTCCACAGCCGCCCTTCTATCCACAATGGGCACTAGAGTGTCATGCCCTGTCCTCTCAGCCCAGCCTCCTCATCTGAGGCTGAAGGAGGGGTGCCAGTTGCCCAACAAACCGAGCAGCAAGCTGAAGAAAGCAGCTCAGACATTGAGGGCCAGATCTGGAGGCACAGACAGGAAGCTCGGGGGGAGGGGGGAGCTTGGATGCCCAGCCTCAGGCACACCCTTCCCCCAGTCTGCTCAGGCAAGAGAAGAAGCAGCTGAGGGGATCTTGGCATCTTGCACACCTGAGCCGAAAAGGGCGTGGGGCTGAGCCGCCTACTTCGGTTCCGCCCTCGCGTCTCCCGTGTGACCCCATCTGTGTATTGCCTATGAAACCTGATTCATGGACTTTATAATTTGACCCTGATGAACTTCTGGATTGCCGTGACCTTGGACTGTTTGACGTTGCCTTCTCTTGAGCCCCTGTGGACTGCCGTGGGCGTGCATGTGTGTTTGCCTTGCTGACCTAGCCTGCCTGAGACACGACATGGAGTTAGAGCAGGCATGCAATCCTGTCAGTTGTACGGCCCTCCTCTCTAAATGTTTACCCATCTTTCCAGCAAGGATGGAGGCCAAGGCTTTGGCAGAGGCCCCAAAGAGAATAGCAACGCAGCACTTTGCATAATCTGTTCTGGGCTTGGTGACGCAGATCGGACGAGGCTTGTTGCAACGTGAATTGCCTCCTTCAGCCCACATCCCAGGTCCAAACAACTCAAAGGCTTTCCCACCTGCCCCATTAGCATAGAGGAAGTGGCCCAGTGCGCATAGCTTGGTGCTGCCAAGAGAGCCAGATGCTCCAATTGATCAGGCAATCCCGGTAGAAGGCAACCTCATTAAAACAGGAAATGGCTGCCTTTACGGCGCAGGGAGGCATCGCGTTCATCATACTGAGCAGCCACTGGGTTGCCGTCCTGGGTGCCAAAATCCACATCCCCATGCAGACAAAGGCTTCTGTTTTTCCTTTTGTAGCAAAAGTCAGGGTAGCAGTAAACTGGCGGTGCCTGGCTGTACGATCCAATTGCCTTGTCATTGTCTTGTTCGACACACAGCCCTGTTTGACTCGTGCCAGTAGATCTGGAAGGCGGTGGCGTGCTTTGCATGATAATGGCCTACTGAGCCAGGGACACTGCACGGGGCTCCAGCTCCCCAAAATCTAAATGCATGGATGAGAACATCCACACACCTCCCACAGGCTATGCTTCTGTCCACATCTGCCTGCAGCTACAAAGATGTACTGATGGTGCGCCACAAGGTTGCTCCTGGGGGCACCAGAACAGGTCCCGTTCAGTTGCAAGGTGAGCTGATAGCAGGCCGTCGGCTTTCAAAGGACCTGACAAAGGCGCAGTGGTTATGGAACCTGTGGGCAGGTCTGTTAGTGAGAATCCCCAAGTTTTGAAGCAGTCTGGTCTTGAGAAGAGGGTTTTGAGGGGATACATGGGTGGCAGCCTCCCACCTTCACCTCCCTTGTGCACATTTTCTGGAAACATCGGGCAAACTACTGTGCAGAGCAGGACTCTGGACCTTTGAAGACTTTTACACGCACACACCATTACCTGTGCGTAAATCGGCTACTCAGAGGTGTGCCCCCATTGGTCCTTGAAACCGTGGGACTGCACAACTCGCCTGAAGCTGATGCCTGGGCTCCACCAATGTCCTTTCCATCCCTCGCATACAAGGTGTGACATGACTGTGACTTCTTGTGACATTCTGCCCAGCATCTTGAAGAGCATCTTTCTGCTGGTGACACATGGGAACATCTGTGCTCCAGTGCACATGTGAAGCAGATGCAGGTTAAGGCGCATGGTCAGATGGGGAGGGAGAGAATCCAAGTTGGAAAGAAATGAAATGGAAGAAAAAGCAGGGCTTTAATCACATAAAAGCAAAATAGTTACAACAGCAATTAACAAAGCTGTGTTGGTTATAACACACACTTCCTGGTGAGGTATTAACGTGCTCCATGTGATAAAAATCCATAATCTTGATTCAAGCCACATGTGACAGAAGTAATTTCTTGGTCCCATGTGAGTCCGGAACTTTATGCTGGAGGCTCCTTTGCTCCAAACTGAGCTCCCTCAGGTGAGCAGTGGAACACATGTTCTTGTATTCAATACAAGAACACACACACACACACACATTGTGCATATCCCTACAAGGAAGCTGTCAGCCTTGAGGTCAGTCCTGGGATCAATAAATACCATTTCAGAAGCAAATGTTCATCGGTTTAGGTAAACAGCCACCTATTTATTTTGGGAGAACGGCGTCAGTGTCCTGACAGCTGAAAGAGATGCTTTCTCTGCTCCTGTCCTTCTGCAACAGCAGAGCTCTCCCTCTGATGGACTGTAACTCATCAGTCACATATTTATACACACAATCGCCGAGAGGACCTTTGAAAATACCTTTTTTAAATGCCATATTTACATGGAGTATACCTCAGGAACTGGTGTTCCTCGGCCTGTGTGTGTCGGCACAGCCTCTGTACGTGACAACCATCCGTTCCTAACACCTTTGGATGCCTTTTCTTTTTTTCCCAGTGGAAAGGGTGGCTGGCAGAAACGCAGTTTGGTTGGAAGGGAATTTATTCATGAGAAATTCAGCTGTAGAATCTTCATCTTTTCAGGGCTGTCCTTTTTTAAAAAGAAAAGTTTGGACAGGTATCTCCTGAGGCTGTTGCTTTGGGTCTAGGGGAAGATGACTCACTGCTCCCGTTTCCATCCATGACAGCTTTTTCCCTTTTGCTGTTCTGCCTATTATTTTGAATCATGCCGATGCCAGTTGTCAGTGTACAAAGCCCTTCAGATTCTTTTCTCGGCTGTCTTCCTTAACAACTGCTGTGTGGGCCAGTTGGGAATGAAGTGATGTTTCAAGCTGCATCCTGCTTACCCCCAGTCCAGAACCAAGTTAGAGGCACAAGCAGGTCAGCCTTCTGGGAACACCCTCTTCCCTTGAAATGTGGAAGGACCTTTCCATACTTACCTTGCCTGGTTCTGGACCGGTAGGTCTGGAAGAGTGAGGGCCACTGGTCTGGAACATGGCACGGCATGGTCTGAAACAACGCCATCTGCACAACAGCGCTGACCCAGACCAGAACCTGCATGGGCACAGAAGCTCACACAAGCTTTCAGGTCAGACTCCAAGGCCTCCAAAGGGCTAGGAATGAACATTCTTAGCCTTGGAGCCACCAAGGAACCCATTTCGGCAACACAGAATGTGATCTGCATGATGCTCTGTATTTTTTGGATGAAGTGAACCCGCAGTAGGTGGGGTCTCACAGACTAGGGATGGGCACAAATGGGGTGCTTGTTTGTTTGTTTTGCATTTGATTTGTATCAAATTGAATGCAAGAAAATCCATATTGGTTCGAATAGATCCCCTTCTAATGTGGCAGGATTCTACTCAATATGAATATATTTGAATGAATTCATATGAATATCTGATATGAATGCATAGGTATCTGGTACGTATCCAATCTGTATCTGATATGTATCTGTGGTGCCCGCGAGGACCCCTCACCCTAAAATTAAGTTATTTTGGCAAAATTACAAAGTGTGGTGAAAATGGGTTGTCTATACATCCAGAAGTGTCATCAAAGTGGATTATTTAGAAATAGTAAGTTGGTAAAGGGAGGGGCTATTCCAGCTCTCCAGGAGAGAGGGTGGAATAGAATCCTGGAGGAGCATCAACCAATCAGGTTGCAGCTCACCAGCCAGGCTAGTATTTAAGGGAGCCTGAGGGAGTTGTTAGTGTTCTCTGCCTGGGGTTAACTGACCAGAGAGGGTGGTTAACAGGAGGGAAACGGGCTCTAAGCTGTCCTGAGGGAAGCTGGGGAATAGAGTCCTGAGTCATTAGTGAATGTACGGTGTTTAGAAAGTAAAAGAATTTAAATAGTTATACGTTACTGATGCTGCTGGCATTAATTTGAATAACTTTGAGAGTCCTTGTGCTTGAGGGGAAAGCAAGGGACAATACAGTTTGCTGAACTGAAGTACAAAGTGTAACACAAAGAAGATATTGCTGAACAACTTAAACTGTACACAATAAACTTGTTTTCTTCTTACTTTAAAGAAGCTTCAACTGAGTTCTCTGTTTTCAAAGTGAGCCAAGTTAGGCTGGAGTTCTAAACAGATACTGTAACCCACTGCTAGCGAGGCTGAGTGTGGGGAGGAGCTCAGACAGTGAGTCTGGCTGTTTTGCTACATTTATATAAAGCCTTAAGGATCTGAGAGTGCAGATTCTTTTAAAAGGGAAGTTCTGACTTTGAATCATTATTTTAGGATATAAATACATGCTACCACACTACCAAAGTCAAGATATATATAAAATTGCTACCCGACCGAGAGTCGGCGGCCGTTACAGTATCCCATAACATATCCACTCTGAAAGCATCAAATCTGCCCTGAATCCACTTTGAATCCGCTTTCAATTAATGTTGAATGCACTCATTGCAGATATTTTCCCACCTCCCTTTTTCACAAATGTTCCAAAACATTTGTATTCATACAAATGTCAATGTACAAATGTCATATAAGATTTGATTCATATATGAATGTCCAAATTCACATGAATGCATATGAACATTGAATGTTACGAATATTCATGCCCATCCCTAGTGTGGACCAATGAGGACCAGAAACCAACTGTGAGGATTCCGGAATTCGGAACCACAGTGCACTCCCTCTGGTCCTGAACTAGACCTCCTGAAAAGCCAAGAAGGTTGAGAAGAAAACTCCATCTGCTTGGAGATGTGGGCGGAAGAAACGACGTCCTCCTTTCCTGCTGGTGGGTTTCCCTGTGCAGCTGTTGGCCACCAGGAGAGCAGAGAGCTGGACTAGATGGGACATGGGACCAATCCAGGGGGCATTTCTTATGTTCTTATATTCGTGGGATTCAGGGCTGTCAGTAATTATTAGCCTTAAGGGCAATGTGCCTGCCTCTTGGAAGAGGCAGCAATGGTCCACTTCTGAAGGCCAGCTGCTGGGAGTTGGTGAGCAGGGCAAGCTGGTGGTCAGTCACTTTGGTAGCAGCTGCACTGCATGTTTTAGCCTGTGCCATGGAGGTGGTTCCCTGGCAATCGTTCTTGTGAATGGGGCAAGACACTGTGGATAACAGAGGCACAGAAGAAGGAGTATACAGCAATCAGAGAAAAGAATCCACAGAACATGAAAAGACACCGTAAAACGATAAAGAATAAATGATAAAGAATAAGATAAATATTTTTGTGTGCAAGCCAAATATCAAATACCGAAGTATAAAATGTGTCAGAATAGCCTGTCTCCAGTTGATGGTCCTCAACAGAAATCACCTTATCAATCTCAAATCGTCACTGATTGTGCTTCCACACAGATCCAGGCGGATTGATTGAAGACCTAATTTTTTAGGTCTTTGTTTAGATCCGGTTTTTGGCCAGGAGGCCCAATTTAGAGATGGATCTTGCGTGCCGAAATGCGGAAGCGGCTGCCTCCAAGGGTCCCAAATGAGGTCCCCAGTGTGGAAGGTAAGTGCCAATGGGTCTTAAATGGGTCTTAAATCTCACATTAATCCAGTTTCCACGGCCAGTGCAGAAACACCCCAAATCTTCCCAAACCGTGCCAGAAGAGCGCCAAATTCGATACCTGAAAAAACAAGTCTCAGCACAGTTTGGGGGACCGGCACGCATTGCTCCGCGAGCCAGGACCGCGCATGGGGATGCTTGCAGGCTAACAGGGAGGGGGTTGTCTCATGTGTCATTGGGAGGTGGGGTGTGCTTTCCGTCCCTGCCCTGTCCATTGAAGATCACAGCCACTGACTTTTTTTAATGGATCGCAAAGTCAGGCTGGAAAACAGCTTGATTTTTTAATTTTTTGGCATTTCCACAGAAGTCATTCCAAACCCATTTCACGAAGGCCAAGGCAGGCTGCACAGTGGCTTGACGTTTGTTCCATTTCCAACCCCTGTTTCCCCGATCATCAAGGCGATCATAAATAAAGTCTTGATTTTCTGCCTTTTAAAGTTGATGGGCGTGCTCACCATTCCTGGTAGAGCAGAGGTGCGCAAAACTGCTCAAGCGCCTTCTGCCGCTAAACCTCGTAGTGGCTTTCGGTGTTTTAAAAATTTTTTTATAAAGTTATTACCATGCATTAAGCTTTATTTTAACTTGTTTCCATGCCTCCCACCCCAGTTCTGGCTTTCAGTGCTGCTAAGGGAGGGGGGACATGGCACAGGGGAGGGTTGACATCAATCCGGCTTCCAATGAGGAGAGAGGGGGCAGAGAGGAGGTGGTGCTTCTCCCCTGAGTCAGCGTTTGGCTTGGTTCTCATGGGGACGCCACCATCTACACCCAACCCGTACCTGTCCCACGTTGCCAGGAATGACATGGGGACACCTGAGATTTGTTCTCAGTCCTGTGCCCGGCCCATGTGTGCCCAAACAGTACCCAAAGAGTGCCAGATGGCTTTCATGGGGATGCAGCCTTATAGATATGTAGAAAGGCAGCAAGAGTATTCAACATGTGTGGGATACTGCACTCCGAGGGCAAACTCTCAACTGAAAACTTAGCGACCCTAGCAGCTCAGTTACAATATATTCCTAAAATGAAGAAGAGGACCTTCAAGGGCAAGAAACGGCCTGCATCTTCAAGGAAACTATAGGTGCGAGAAAGCATCCTTTAAAAGGATGAAGAATGAAGGAACAAGAAGGAACACAAATATTGGCAAAAGAAATGCCAAGATTCAATGACAGAAGCAAAGAGAGAACTTGAGAAGCATACTGTCAACATTGCAAGGAGTGGTAATAAAAGGCTCTTTAAATACATTAGAAGCAGAGATACAGGGACAATGCGCCTTGTCTCACCCAGCTGTCCAAGATGTTCTCACACACTCTGGGACACTCCATCCCCACGCCACAGCAGTGCCCCATCCCAGGGTGTTCTGGAAAGCACGAGAACATCCCTGGATCTTCCAAAGCTGTGGAGAAATAAAAACATCTCCACCGCTTGACCAGGGGTGTCTACTTCACTTCTGGTGGGCAGTCGGCATGTGCATGAATATTCATAACATTTGATATTCATACTAATTTGTATATTTGCATATGAATCCAATGTTATGACATTCGTACTTTGAGATTTGTGTTCATACAAATGTTTTGGAAAATTCACGAAATGGTGCGAAAGCAGCAATGCGGGTCACATTTGCAACGGATCCAGAGTGCATTTGACATGGATTGAGAATGGATTCACAGATGACTGACACTGCTTCCACTGGCTGCTCTTTCAGATGATTTTTGTTTGTTGGTTTTAACTTTCTGCCAGAGATGTGAGACATAATTACACACAGCTGCTTGGATCTGTGTGGAGGAAACTGAGGCTGATGTTTAACTTCAAGACGTCTTGCTGCATTTTACTGGGTTGTAATAATTTGCTTATTGTTCAATAAAAGAGGGCTAAAGATGTTGAACAATTACTTTCATTCAGTTTCAGGGTTTAAAGCTGTACTTTACTGTCATTGTTAGCAGCCCTGGACTTCCTATGGAGATAAATAATAGGAAATAATTAGATTATTGTCAGTTGGTTGCACAGGACACCAGATGTGGTGACCAACGGTGGCTGGCAGATGAAGGAACATGCCGAAGCTCTGCACACAGATTTCTTTGGTGTCTTTGAAGGCTGAAATCTTTTGGAAAATCCCTCTGTAATCCAACACAGAACACGATGGATCAAAGAAGGATTTGCCTTGCAGTTCAGGCTTCAAAGAAGCCCAGCATGTCTCCATGTGGGACTTCTGGATATGCCCAGCTGCCAGTAGCTAGTAGCAACAGCTGGAGTTTGGGCCTATTGATAATTTGAGTCCCAACTGAGGATTTAGGAATCGGAAAGGATGGTGTTGGTGATGAAGCCTGCACTGAGGCGCTCTGAAAGTACCTAACCTATAACAAAGAGGGAGGAGGAAAGATGGAGAAGGCTGAGTTAGGGGAAGGGAACAGATTGTAAATGTGTTGTCCTGTGTTTGACTTCTAGCCACAAAGGGGGCAAAAGAAGGAAAGGCGTGTTCTATGAGGCTCAAAAGCTACAGATGGTTGAAACAAGGGGTGTTCATGAATGGGCCTTTTGCATTTGATTCATAACTAACTGAATGTTAGAAAATTCCTATTCATGCAAACAGATCCCCTTAAATGGGATAGGATTCTATTCGGTATTTATTATTTATATATTTTATTTATTTCCATTTCTATCCCACCCCATACCTGAAGGTCTCTGAGTGGGTGACAACAAATCAACCAACATTTTAAAAACATATTAAAAAACAAGATACAATTAAAAACATTTTTTAAAAAGATACAGGTTAAAACAAGGTACATAGTTAAAAGCTCTAATTTAAACTATGCATTCAATGGTGTATTAATAATAACTTTAATTAAGAATAACTGTAACTGAGGGAAGAATGAATCAACGGGTGGTTTTCCACTGTCACTAGAAGTACCCATTAATGGGTACAAAAATGCCATTACATACCCATTAATGGGTACTTAATGGGTACTTTTAGTGACAGTGGAAAAACACCCAATCTTGCCCAAAGGCTAAGGTAAAAAGATATGCCTTTACAGCCTTCCTAAGTGATAACAAATTCATACAAATATCTGATACAAATGCATACAGATCCTAATACGGATCCCACTATGTATCCAATACATATCGGATACGTATCCTATATGGAAACATATGCATCGATATGTATCTAATATGTATCTCCATACAAACAAATACACAAACTATTTTTATGAATGTTCTGAAACATTCGTATTCGTACAAAAGTTAATGTACGAATGTTGTTAACATTTGATTCATGTATGAATGTCCAAATTCGTACAAATAATGAATGCTGTGGATATTTGTACGCATCCCTACCTAATGGAAGGTCATAAGCAGGGAAGTTAGGAAAGACCTGTGGTGTTGACAGGGGGGGAGGCAATGACACCTTGTAAGGTAAAACTAGGGACCTTGCTTTGGATCCAGAATAGATAGGAAGACATAGTAGGATTGTATGGAGGGCCACCATAGGGCATGGACAGTAGACTCTATGATGCAGCGTGAAATCTGCAAAGATTCCTAGAAGAGCCTCTTTCAATGTCTGCTTTCACCTCCCTTCTGCGTAGCATATGGCAAGATGAATAACGTAACCAGTTGCCACCTTTTCTCTCCATTAGATTTGGGTTGTTTTATTTTGTTTTTAATACTCCTAGCTGTGAGAAATACTCTTAGAGACCTCCAAGGTTTACGCAGACTTTTGTAATGTTTCCATTTCCCTAAAGAAGTCTTTCCGGCATAGATTTTGGAATTTAGCAGTCACGCTCTGGATAGCAACATGGGCATCAAGGCAGAGACGTCCTTGGAGATCAGAATGTTTCCTTCGAAGCAGATCACAAGGTGTTTGGGAGAAGGTGGAATCAAAGGGATGGTTTCCACTATCCTTGCAGGCTGAAGGATGCTGAAGGTGATAGACTGGAAATGGGAAGTCAAGGAGGAATAGGATGACGTGGTCTTGAAAGTTCCAGTTGCATGCACCAGAGTAAGATTAGGTGGTGTGGAAAACCTGGGCTGCTTCCGCACTTGGCCTCATTCTGGGTTTTATCTCAGGATAGGGGTCTCTTGTCCACATGCTAATACAGGCTATGGCAAGTCTCACTAGGACCTGCTGTAGTCTGCAATAACATGCAGATAAGAGACCCTGATCCTGAGATATATTCCAGAATAAGGCCAAGTGCGGAAAGGGCCCTGGTTTCCTAGAAAGGTTTTCCACACCACCTAATCTTACTCTGGCGCATGCAACTGGGTTCCAGCTGAAACATCCATCCTTCACAACCAAGTATAGCAACAAGGCCTGTCTCCTTGTGAAGCACAGAAGAGTTGTTGCTCTTATTCTTTGTGCCCCACGTTGTCCTGGAAAAGAACATCACCATTTCTCTCAGGTCACTTCAGCCTCATCCATCTCGATGCTTTCCACTGTCATGGATGATACGTGGTGATGGGCCATTTAGCCTGAAAAAATGTCAAGGTGCCCGGCGCTCATAGACTAGGAGAACAGGTACATCTGATGCATCAGCATAAATGGAAAGTGTGTTTAGCAACTGGTTAGCAAAAAGGGAAAAGGGGGAAAGACAGACTGCTTTTCTGTAAGAAGAATGTTCATAGAGTGAAAAGCACCTTTGCCAAGTCCTCACTGGTGGAACTGAGCCAGTTGGCTCACTGCACCAACTAAATGATCTTAACTGACAAAATGGTGAAGTCTCTTACTTGACTCCAGGTTTTGTGACCTTGTCTCCTTGGCCAAGGAACTCCAACCTCCCACAGTCTGCCAACCAACATCTACAGGAAAGTTAAAGAATCGCATAACACCATTCATAAGGAACTTTGAAGAAGCCTAGGGTCTTTCCACACTGGCCAGCAGCAGTCCAATGTGAGGCCTAGTCTGCTTTTGGAGCTCTCGTTCCACACTCTGGAACAGAACAGAAGAGGCTCCACCACCTGCTGGGCCTCTCCATCCATACTGACTGGAGCACAACCTGAGGCCTATTCACACTTGGGCTGGTACTCAGCAATCAGTGAACCTCTGGTGAAGAGCATAGGCACGCCGACTTCGCTGCTATGGCCTCCAAGCGTGCCCGGCCTCTCGAGATGTTCACTAATTGTTGACTAGGTGTGGAGTACTAAATCGTGCTCCACACCTTCACTGTTGACCAAAAGCTTACCTGAAGCATCCAGTGGCACGGCCATTCGCTCTTCTTCTGGTTCCCTGTGGTCAGTGGGGAGGAGAGGCAGCCTCTGCACAGGCACGGTGGTGGTTGTGATTGATCACTTACCTCCGCTGTGATCAGACCACAGCCCTGGGAGTGGTGTCCGGTCATAGAGTTGCGAGAGGGGTGTTCAGTATGCCCCTGCTCAAACACACTCCTCTGCAACGGATGCAGCAGGGTGGGCTGGTAAACAGGAGGACCATTCACCAGTAACGGACACTTTGGGGAAGCTTTCCTTCTGGTAGATGCAAATGGCCCACCTGTACCTGAAGTTTACCAGCCTTAGTTCACGGCAGCCTAATCAGCTCAGTGCAGAAAGGCTTCTGGTTTCTAGGTGGCCAAAATGGCAGCCTAGACTGAGATACCTAGACTGAGATACAGGTCTGCTGGCAATCTAGAGGCCTCCAGAACAGACAGAAGAGTGCATGTTTCCCTGTTCTGGTTCAGCAGAAGGGAACGCCAAATTGCTGGCACAGCAAATTGTACTGTCAAAATGGAGTCCCCTGGGGCTCTAAGGCCAGCAGGCTCTGAAGCTTGTGTGAGCTTCAGAGTAGTGCAGGCAGCAAGGACCTGTCCCAGAACAGGCCATCTAAGTGCAGACAGCCTTGTTTCAGGACAGCTCGACCACTCTGGCAGGGACCTGTTCCAGTCGGGGTGATTCCATCCGGAGCCATTCAGCCCTGCAAGCTTGGAAACCACCCAAGATTAGAAACCTGATAGAGGGCTGGCTGTGTCCCTCCTGTGAAAAGTGGGTTCAGGTCACTGCTGGCCCTGCTCTAAGGCCAGCCCTTCTATGGGTTTACCTTGCAAATCTGGCCCTCATGAAAGAGGGGAGGCACTGATTCAAATCCTTCAAAAATCTTTGAAGCAGCAACAGCATGTTGCACTCAGGGAAAGTTTGATCTTGGTCTGCATGATCAGAGCTGGAGCAGAAGCTTGGCCTTGTGTTATTTGCCGGGGACCCTATCCGTGCTCGGATGGATGGATGGATGGATGGATGGATGGATGGATGGATGGATGGATGGATGGATGGATGGATGGATGGATGGATGGATGGATGGACGGATGGATGGATGGATCCCACCCTATACCAAAGGGTTTCAGGGCAGGTCACAACATATAAAATGAACACGTCCAAACCAACAACATGTTAAACATATTAAAACCATGGCAGTGGCTGAATGTGGGGAGGAAAAGGCTGTTGCTTTACTTAGCCAAAGTCCAGGGTAAAGAGGTGCATCTTCACAGCTCTTCTGAACACACAGAGTAAACGCACCTGATGCACCTCAGGAGGGAGACTATTTCACAGTCTGGGAGCCATCACTGAAAAGGCCCTATCCTGCATGAGTGGCAGTACAATTAGGAGGGGCTCCCCTCCAGATCTTAGGGCATGGGCAGGCCAATGAAGACGGTTCGGAAGTTGCAGCGAGTGCAAAATGCAGCGGCTAGAATGGTGACGAGAACATCTAGCCAGATGCACATCACACCGGTCTTAAAAGAATTGCACTGGCTGCCAATTCAAGGTTTTGACTCTGACTAATAAGGCCCTAAATGACTTGGGCCTTCTCCAATATCGACCTGCCCGTGCCTTAAGATCAAGTGGCGAGGCCCTCCTGGTCGTCCCACCACCTTCAACAGTGAGGTTGGTGGGCACCTGGGAGAGAGCCTTTTCTGTGATGGCCCCCAGACTGTGGAATGGCCTCCCCCTCAAGGTGCATCATGCCTCTTCCCTATACATATTTAGGAGGGCAGTGAAGACGCACGTCTTTGCCCTGGCCTTTGGCTGAGCTGATTATGCCCCCCCCCCAGTACAAACACTGTCATTTTAAACATATTGTATATTGTTTTATATTTGTTGGATGTTTTTTAATGTATATTTTATTTTAATATGCTGTTACCCGCCCAGAGACCTTCAGGTATGGGGCGGGATAGAAATGTAAATAATAAATAATAATAAATAGATATTTGGGGGCCCAGTCATTTAGGGCCTTTTACAGTTAACACCTTTCCAACCTCCGCAGGTTCACAAATGCAACGAAGCTTCGTGCAAATGTTCCAAAGCATTTGATTTGAATTTGAATCTCAATCTTCAAATGTGCTAACATTTGATTTCATTTTGAATGTCTGAATTAGTACAAATTTTGAATGTTACCAATATTTGGGCACATCCCTAGGAAGGAAGGAACCCATTGCAATCCTAACCCTCACAAGAGATCAAACATTTTCAAAGGAAGGGCACATTTTTGAACAGCACATCTTAGAATTGGAGTACTGCATTTTGGGTGGCAAAATCCGTAGTTGCACTTTTTTATTTTAATGAATATTTTATGCATTTCTGTCAGAAAGTAAGCTAGAAGTGTAAATACACACATACACAAGTTTAAACTGATGTCTCTTACTTAGAATCCAGTGGGGATCTTTAGGATTAATAACAAAACGGAACAATCATCCAGCAATAACAGGGGAAGGACATATTAATCTTATATATTAATATTATTAGACATTAAATAAATCACACATGCACATATATGCTTACTTTTAGTATCTCCAACTTAACTTCTCTGGCTATTTTTCAGAGCCTTTTACAAGAGCAAAACGAATATGAAAATAATTTCTGCAATATGTTTCTTTATGTACAATAATATATTGTGATGGAAATAAACACACTGATTCCAGTTTCATTTCCCTTTCTTTTCCCCTGGGTTTGATATAATAATCCTCTGCAAGCAGGAAATTTGTCCACTGGTTATTTACTCCTTTATTTTTATTTATTTATCCACCCAACCCACCCACCCACCCACCCATCCATCCATCCATCCATCCATCCATCCATCCATCCATCCATCCATCCATTTATATCCCGCCCTTCACCAAATTAAAACATAATTAAAAAATATAACCCCTTCCCGGAGGGAGCCCAGGATATTACCTATCACAACATCTGGCGAATAGCAGCAGCCCCCCAGCTGCTACTTCCTGCTTCCCAGGGTCAAATCAGGCCACGAAGCCGGATCGTGACATGTATTAGCCTTTGACCAGCAGACCCCTATTTTGAGATATATTCCAGAATAAGGCCCATTGCCTAAAGGTCCTGCAATTTAGAGTTTGTGGCTGAACTGAGGTATTCTGCCCTCGCCCCCCTTAAAACCATTAACTCCAGACCACTGCACGTAACAAGAAATGGGGAGTCGCCATAGCTGTTCTGGAACAAGAGGCAATGATCCACAGCTTAGTGGCCAAGTTGTCCTGCCAATTCCACTCATGGACAAAATATAGACCAGATTAGAGTGCCCAAAATGGTAACCTAGCCTTGTACAGGTGGGGACCTCTTTAAACAGATCTACAACTGTCCCAGCACTGGTATACTGAACCACAACAATGTGCAGATGGCACAGTCTGATGACAACAGGGGATCCTTTTTACGTGGCATTCCAGGAAGCACCACCAGAAGTGAGTGAGGCCCCAAACCAGAGACTGGAAATTTGAAAGGCCCCTGGAGTGGGGATGCGAATGAATATTCAAACTATTTGTCATTCGTATGAATTTGCATGGATTCAGACATTCGTAAATGAATTGAATGCCTGGACATTTATACATTAATATTTGTAGAAATAGTATAATGTTTTGGACATTCAAACAAATAGTTTGGACATTCGTTTAATGGCACAGATACATACGCATCCTGTGTGTATCCGTATGTATCCCGTACATATCTGTATGGAGACATACGGGATGAATACGGGATGTGTATGGATGCGTACAGATGCGTATCATCAGATATGCATCTGTACATATTGAGCATTTGAACAAATATGTATGAATACATTTGTATCAAATTGAATGTCTGGACGTCCAAAATTGTGCAATTCTATGAATACAAATGTTCAAACATCCAATTTGTCATGAATTGAATGCTGCAAACCATATTTATTCACTTCTCTACTCTGGAGCCTTGGTGCTCCCTCCAAAGCTCCTCTGGAGTCTAAACCAGCGGGTGGAGTGGAGCAGGCCCTCCAAATGCAGGCCACCTTCTCCTGCTCCAGCTTTGGACAGGTTGTCTAGATGAGACAGAAGGACATTCTGCTCTGTCCCAGGACAAAGGAAGGAGTGTGCAAGACTAAGGGCTGCTTGAAATGAAATGCAGGGTCGTATCTCCTCTCATCGGTTCCACAAACAACTCTGTTCTAGTGGACAGTCATTTATGGTTCCCAGTGAAAGTAGCTGAAGAATATCTGCTGATCCATACATCACCAGCAGAGCCCAGAAAGTTCCTCCTCAGAGCGCAGAAGGCACCGGGCAAAGCCATTCTGCGCCTGCCAAACCGGCTACAAAAATCACTACAGGTTTTCATGCAATGAAATCATAGCAGCAGTTCCCCTGAGACTTGGAAATTCCTCTTGCTGACATTTCCTAACAGCATTTTTCTTCCTCTTCACTGCCTCTGCCCCATGTGACATTAGTCACCTCCTGTCAGGTTCTTGTAGCAAAAAAATCAATCTGCAGAGATCCGAAACGGCTCACCTAAGAGCTTCTTCAATCTCTACTTTCATTGGGGTGATAAGCTAAGGAGCTGAAGCTGTAATGAAAACCCTAAACTAAGTGGTGATAGCAGCCACAGTCCTGGCTTGAAACATAAACACTTTGGTTCAGACCAGCAGCACTGCTCATGCTGGTGTGCTGTGTATCTGTTGTCCGATTGCTTAGGGGCAGAAGAAAAGGTGAGCCAGAGGCAAAGGGACTTTGGTTTTAGACCTTCATTGAGCCACATTTCCAAGCCAGGACTGAGGGCTCCACCCATTGACAGGAGGCAGACTCGAGAAACCCTTGCACACTTGGCCTGCTAGTGCATGATGGGGTAGCTTCTGGGAAGCACCATCTGCACTTGCAGGAGGCATTTCCACACCAGAAATGTCTCCTGCTATACCAGATGCTCACCCAGCATCCTCTAGTACTGGTGCACAAAATCATGCACCAGATGAATCCTCAAGCTTACTGGTCCTAGCCAGTGGAGAGAGCATTTTTGCACCTCTTCTGGTTCCAGGGGTTATCTGAAGTGCTGTGGAAGTGCGCTTGCATGTCAAGTGACTGGAAACATGATTGTGTGTTTGTGGCATATCACCATAGTCCTGGTGATGGTACCAGCACACGCACAATCGCACCAGCATCCAGCTGCAAGATGGCAGTGCCCGGACTCATGGACAAGGTGGGCTGTGGCCTGATCCAGCAGGGTTTACAGTTGGAGAGGCAGGCAGGGAGCCTCTAAAGTCCATCTGCAGGGATTCAAGAGCAGGTGAAGGGTTGGTGGGCCACTGTGTGAGACAGGATGGTGGACTAGATGAATACAGTCTTCTCTTATGTCCATATGATTTGGAATCTAAGCCATAGCATGTTTGATATGGTCAACTAGTGTCCTTCCTAACTGTCCAAGAAGGGATAGTATATATCCCTTCTGCCCCAAAGAAGGCTACAGATTCCACCTGTCGTCCCCCCATTCCCTTTGGAGACACAGAAGTCAAACAAGGCAGGTTGCCCTCCTACATGGACTGTGGTTGAGAACCTCTTGGGGCAGAAACCCCAGACCGGACAACATTTGGGGCCTTGCAACCAGGCCCTCCTGAAGGAATTCATGTGCCAGGTCAGGCAGAAGAAGAAGAAGAAGAAGAAGAAGAAGAAGAAGAAGAAGAAGAAGAAGAAGAAGAAGAAGAAGAGTTGGCTTTTCTACCCACTTTTCTCACCCACTTAAGGGGACTCAAAGAGGCTGACAAACCTTCTGTTCTCCACACAACTGAACACCCTGTGAGGTAGGTGGGGCTGTGGGAGCACAGAAGAGAGCTGTGACTAACCCAAGGTCACCAGCTGGCTTCATGGAGGAGTGCAGAATCCAACCCAGTATTCCCAGATAAGATTCCAGCTCCTTAACCACTAGACCAGCCCTTAAGGAGGCTGAAGCATCGAAGGGTAAATCCCAGTTCAGCCTGGGAGGACTTCTTGGACGGAGGAAGCCTCTTCTCCTTCCCTCCAACAGCGTGCAAGAGCGTGTGCCACATCCCCTCCCTGGCGGCCTTTCCTTTCCTTGACCTTTCTGCGCACTGTGACCTATGAGTTGGGGCTTTCAAAGGTAAACACATAAATAAACAAAAATGTAATTTTAGAAGCGAAAGAAAGCTGGCCGTGCAGGGGTAACCCTTGGTGCCTTTCACTGCAGCGGCTGCAGCATCCTTACCTTGGGTCTGTTTCCCCCTCCCTCTCTCTGCCCCCTTCCCCAGCCGAAGGGCCTTTCCAGAGGGTGTCCAAGAGGCAGGCACTGAGGCGGCCGCCTCCTCGCTCCATGCGCCTGGCCGATCGATGGAACGCTCCCGCAGGGCTGTTTTCATTTCATAATATTTATTGGCTTGCTTTATTGTCAGAATCATTACAGTTCAATGTACTGCATGGATTTTATGCCAGCTCTACTTAGTTTGTCTTGTTTTTCACACGCCTCTTGCCTGGTACAGAGCAAGCAAGCAGTCCCGCTTGCTTCTCCTCCAGGGCTGTGGTCACACCCAAAGTTTAATCCAGCTTCAGTCCACTTTCAGAGGGAGACAATAAATGCATCGGCCAAGGGAGAAGCTGCTTTCTTTCTGCGTTAAATAGCTCAGAAAAGTCACCTTTGGGATAGAGAATGGGGAGAGAACATTTCTGGTCGCTTTGGTGATGCGTTCTCTCGCTCTGAAAGAGGACTGAAGATGGATTCAACCTTACTGTGACCACAGCCCCACATTTTAATCCAGCTTCAGTCCACTTTCAGAGATCACATCAGCAAGGTGACAAGCTGGTGGGAGGAGAAGCAACCAAGTTTTGTGCTGCACCTGTGAGATTGGAGCCTGCACCCTGCCCTCCCCCAGGATAGGCATAAAAACTGTGGCTGCTTCTGGCTGGGGTGAGAGGAGAGACAACTAAGTTTTGTGCTGCTCCTGTGGGACTGGCGCCTTTGCCACGGCCTCCTCTAGGTGTGGGATCCAGCTGAAGATGGAGGGACGCCTGGGTTGGTTGCTGTTGCTTTGTTGCTATTTCGGTTCAGTTTCTCCTTTGACCTTTTTGAGTCGTTTTGCGTTAATTGGTCTTATGGTTTATTTTTTACTTGATACTGTGTATTGTAGGTTTTTAGATTTCATAGCTTATTATTAGAATTTTGTACATTGCTTATGATACATACTTGATGTTTTAGTTACTGAAATTGATTTCCTTACTTGCTGTATTTCTCTGATGTGATGATTGTATTTGCAAGGAATATTTTCTGTTTGTTGTAAACTGCCTTGGGCAAAATTTTCTTTTGGAAAAATAAAAATGGAAACGTTTCCTTTCGGTGTTAAATAACTCAGAAAATTCACCTTTAGGATAGATAATATGGAAAGAAAATTGCTGGTGTTCTCTCGCTCTGAAGGTGGACTGAAGCCGGATGAAATCTTAGGTGTGACCACAGCCCAGGTCCCTTCGCAAGAAGTGAGCTCCTTCCAGACTGCCTGGCACAGATATTAGAAATATTTGTTATTTGGATGAATTCGGACAAATTTGGACATTTGTATACGAATTGAATGTCCAAAGATTCATACTTTAGCATCCGTACGAATATGAATATTTTGAGTTATTTGAACAAATAATTCAGACATTCATATGTGTATGGATATGTACACATCAGATGTGAATCCGTATGTATCTTGTGCATATCCATACACATCCATACAGATACGGGATGCGTACGGATGGGTAAAGGATGCATATGAGATTCGTATCAGTTCGAATGTACAGATATTCGTTTTTCTTTATTCGTAGAAATTCGGATTTTCAAATATTCAAGTTGTTACGAATAGAATGTTGAAAATTGCATTTGTGCACACCCCTCCCTGCTGCTTAGGAAAGCAACTTGGGCCCTTGGGGCTTGCTGATTGGTTGGCTTCAGTGGGCTTGCTCTTTGAGCTCCTAGGACAGAGATGGCCCCAATGGCACACACACACCCTTCCTGCTCTCCCTGAACTCCAGTCCCCCAGCACTTGGTCTCAGGCTGCGGGCAAGCAAGGAGCTATGGATCATGAGAGCTTCAGGGGAATCCTGCTAGATGAGGCCAGAGCTCCTCAAGCCCAGCATCCCATCTTGCACGGCAGCTTGTGTGAGGGTGTCTGTGTGTTGTGTAACTACTGGGTGGGGTGGGGGTGTCATGAGCCATCCACACAACAGCCCCATTCCAGGTGACATCAAAGGGAAGGGAAAATTTGCAGGGATTCCATTAACAGCCTTTCTGCACTTACCTTTAATCTGAATCCTATTTCTCTTCAGGGATTGTTCATCCACACCTCCATTCCCTGCTAGCACACTCCATCTGCAAAGACACAACACAGTCCAAATTAGGAGGCCTGTTTCATAATGGTCTGGCAGCACATGGTCCACTTTACCCCATGTGAATTTCAGGGACAGTGCAGGGACTAGGCAAGAACAGCCATTCCAATGTGCCCGATCTTCTTGTGGCCAGAGGAAGTGTCCACACTTTGGAACTGATTGCTGGATCCATCCTGATCCCTGACGGGCAAGTGCAGAAAGGTCCTTAGGACCCAGCCACCTCATGGTGGATTAACAGCATCCCATAGACCTCAGTCATCAGTCTATGGAATTTGCTGCCAGAAGAGGTGGTAACAGCAACCGGCCTAGATGGTTTTAAGAAAGGCATAGACAAATTCATAAAGGACATAAGAACATAAGAGAAGCCCTGCTGGATCAGGCCACAGCCCATCTAGTCCAGCATCCCGTCACACACAGTGGCCCACCAAATGCTCATGGGCATCTCAAGCAGAGACAAGAGGCATTTCCGCACTGCATCGCGTTCCAAACGGAACGCGTTCAGGCGGAAAGCTTAAGACAGCTCCGGGCGCTTTCCCCGTTCACACACAGACGCGCCAGAACGCGTGTAAACGCGTTCCGGAGCGTCTGTGTGCGAAAGGGGAAAGCGCCGGGAGCTGTCTTAGCCGGCAAACGCCGGCAAGGGGCGCGGAGACAGCCGCGGAGGCAGATCGACAATCAGCTGTTTGACAAACAGCTGATTGTCAAAGCCGCGCGGCGTCGGAGGCGAGCCCGCAGCTGTTCGGGAGACAGAAGCAGGCGCGAACGCTTCTCCTCCCGAACGGCTGCGGGCGGCTCGTCCGCGTTGGAACGCATGTAGAGCACTTTAAAGTGCTCTACATTTCGAACGCGGAAAAGACAGCTGCGGACACGTTGGAACGCAAGCCGCGCGCGGGCAATGCGGATGACGTGTCCGCAGCTGTCTTTTCCGCGTTCCGTTCAGCCCCGTGCGAAAACGTCTATGGACAAACCTTCTCCTGCTCTAGAATCTTAGCAAATCGCCTTAGAAATATCCTGCCTGTCTCCCCAGCCTGAAAGATGTACTTAGGCATCCATTCTAGTAGCCATTGATACATTTGTCTAACCCTACCTTAAAGTCATGTAGACTGGTAGTTGTTACCACCTCTTCTGGCAGCAAACTCCATAAACTGAAGACCCTCTGGGTGAAGAAATACTTCCCCTTGCCGGATCCGACTCTCCTACCCATCAGCTTCATAGATGTCCCCTAGTTCTAGGGTTGTGTGAGAAAGAAAAATGTTCTCTATCCACCTTTTATTTATTTATTTATTTGTTTGTTTGTTTGTTTGTTTGTTTGTTTCCATTTCTATCCCACCCCATACCTGAAGGTATCTGGGCAGGTATCAACGGATCAAACAACATATTTAAAAACGTATTAAGGACAAAATACAAACATAGTAGCCATTGACAGGAATATCAATGGCTACCAGAATGAGATCAGGTGAAGATTCTGCCTTTGTCTTCTGCTGGAGATGCCCATGGGCGATTGGTGGGCCACTGTGTGGGAAAGGATGCTGGACTAGATGGGCTGTGGCCTCATCCTGCAGGGCTCCTCTTATATTCTTAGACCTGGTACAGAGGCAGGCAATTGTCTTTAGGCCCAGGTGCAAGACACCTCGAGAAGATATTCCTTCCTGGACCCCAAATGGAATGAAGAGGAGGAGCAAACATGACATAGCAAAGGACTTTGCTTTCACATGAGGAAGACAGAGGCCCGAAGAAGGTTAGGCGCCAAGCTGGATCATCCCACAGCTATGTGTGGAAAGGCCCAAGGAATAGACTGTACCCTGCATTGAAGTGGGATTTCCCCACAACGTTCAAATGCACCAAGAAGGGAGGGGAATAGCCGTGGCCTTCCAGATGTTGGCCTCACGCTCCCGTTGGCCTCAGCTGACACGGTCAATGCCTAGGCACTTTGGGCGTTTATCATCTAGGGTGGCTGTAAATCCTCCCCCCAGGGCCTAATAAATGCTCCTTGAAGGAAGCCTTCTGCCTTTCTTTTCTGCAAGACGGATTCCAAGCCAGCCATGTTCTCAAAGAGGGTCACGCAAGTGTGAATGAGTCAATTGCTTCCCCACGCTGCTTCCTTCCCAACACTGATTGCAGCGGGCTGCAGTTTTGCACACCGAAGCGGTTAAGATGAAGGCAAAGACGAAGGCGTTCGCTCATCCTTTACACATGCAATTATTGCCTTTCTATCCACCTGGCCTCCTGGGCCGGGCCCGAAGCAGCCTGACAAACGTAATTTGCTTCCAACTTCTGGTGCACTGATACACTTAAAAAGAAAAACAAACAAAGGACGTGTTCTTTACGTTCCTATTCACATTTATAATTAATTTCTAATCTGATAGCACTTGGGCAGATGATGAAACGGCTGAAAGAGTGGATCCTTGGAGAGGCAAGGGAGAACCACGCATTTTTCACAGCTGGAGTTTAACCCCTTTGGTGGAGTTACTTTGCTAAATGCCAGTTATAGTTATTTATATGTTTGAATTTTTATCCCGCCCTGTATCCAAAGGTCTCAGGGTGGGTCACAACTTGTCATGTCCCGTCCTGCCAGTCCAGTCTCCTCGGGGGAGGAAAGTGGAGTTTCAAGGGCACAACGGTCTGGGCAGCAACCGGGCACAGCAGCGCAGACACTGAGGGTCAGGGGCCAGTTTTGGGGGAGCACACAGACAGCTCTGGGGACGAGAGCTCAGACAGTCAGCCCCAAGAGCGCCCCTCCCCTCTGCTCCTTCGTCAGCAGAAACAGGTGATGTGCAGAGCGCGCGTGTTTGCCTCGCTGCCCTCGCCCGCCTGAGACATGAGACAACATCAAAAACCAAGGAGCATATAAAATCAACATTAAAACCATGGTGGTGCCTGAATGTGGGGAGGAAAGCAGCCATTTCCTCGTTTAGCCAAAGGCCAGGGCAAAGAGGTGCATCTTCACCCCTCTCCTGAATGCAGAGTGAAGGAGGGAGATCATTCCACAATCTGGAGACACCACTGAAAAGGCCCTATCCTGGCTGCACACCCCCTTTTGCTACTGAGGGTGGTGGGGCAACCAGGAGGGCTTCCCCTCCAGATCTTAAGGCACAGGCAGGTCGATATGGGAGAAGGTGTTCCTTTAGATATTTGGGACTCAAGTCATTTAGGGCCTTAAAGCGAAGACTTTGAATTGGGCTCGGTAGCAAATTGGCAGCCAGTGCAGCTCTTTTAAGACCAGCATGAAGTGCATCCGGCCAGCTGTTCCAGTAAACAGCTGCATTCTGCACCAGCTATGCCTTCCAAAGTGTCTTCAAGGGCAGTCCCATGTAGAGCATGTTACAATAGTCCAGTCTGGAAGCTACCAGGGCATGGATTAACTATAGCCAAATCACCTCTGTCCAGAAGGGCCCTTAGCTGTTGAGCCAGCCATAGTTGGGAGCAGGCACTCTTGGTCATGGCCTCCACCTAGACTTCAAGCATCAGCACAGGGTCCAAGAGCCAGGGAAATAGTTGACATGGACCCAAGCCAGCATGAGGAACAAAACAAGGTTGCATCCCCATGGCTGGGGCCAAACATTTTTGACAAGCCCCTAGGATGTCTCCATGTCTTTCTCTGCCAAGGCATCTGTGGGAGATGGCAGCGTCCTATATGAGGCACCTCAACCTCCACACATGAGAAAGGGCAGAGAGGTCATTTCCTTTCCTCATACACTGACAAGGCTTTGTGGCCCGGTAAACAAAATGGCCAAGGGACCCTTGCACTTTCAGGCCCAAACTTGCCCTCCAGTGTGGCTCACATGGTAAACATGGAATCAGCCAGCCATCTTAGCTGCTCGGCCATAGCACAGGAGGTGCCCACCCTGGACAGCTGCCATTGTGGCAGTGGAAACATTCCCTGAAGCATCCCTTCGCTGTCTGCACTTGCGGGGCCTGGACTGCTCCAGCTGGAACTGCTCCAACTACGGTTCTCTACTAGAGTGGCCCAGCTGTA
Organism: Aspidoscelis tigris stejnegeri; assembly: GCA_023333525.1. Classification (NCBI taxonomy): domain Eukaryota; kingdom Metazoa; phylum Chordata; class Lepidosauria; order Squamata; family Teiidae; genus Aspidoscelis; species Aspidoscelis tigris. The sequence goes on from JALMGA010000007.1 coordinate 1,971,858, forward strand.
CAAGAACAACGCAATCTGCACTTGGATGGTCCGTTCTGGAACAGAGCACACACCATGCCAAACCACCTCAAAGCTCACAAGGGCTTTGATGGTCAGGAATTACCTTGGAGCCCTAGGGAGACCAATTTCAGTGGCACAATTTGGTGCATCACTAAAAGGGCTCCCCCTGATAAACTAGAACACCCTGCTCCATTCCAGAAGCCCATGGACTGCTGGTAGATCTTCTGGTATCAAGGTAGCCATTTTGGCCACCTGAACTGGGCTATCTTTCATCCAATGCCAGTGCAGCATCCAGCAGTGGGGTGGGCCTCTTTTGTCCACATAGGAGTGAAGGAGAGGGAGGCAAAAAAAGTGGGCTAAGCCTCAAATAGTACTGGGATACCTGTAAGTGTAGAAAACCGCAAAAGGATCGGGATGGGGACCCAATAGAAGGAGGAGGAAGAGGAGGAGACTAGCCCAAGGTCACCCAGCTGGCTTTGTTGGGGAGTGGATTCAGGTCGGATTTGACGTTTTCAGAGCAGATGTGTTACGTGATACGCATCAGATACATTTGCTTTCGTATCGGATGTTCATACAAATTCGTACAAATGCATTAGTATTGAATAGAATCCTACCACATTCAAAGGGGAACTATTCAAACAAATACAAATTTTCTTACATTCGACTCAATATGAATCAAATGCAAAAACCCCATTTGTGCATTTCCCTAACTTGATATTATGATTACAACAGTAAAAACAATTTATTCTAGTCTTAAAAACAATTTAAATGGTCCAAAAAAAGTCCTTGTGCCCAACATTGAGAATGTCTCTATGGAAAAGGCCCTCCTGTATGAAGTACCACCTTTTTCAGGTTAATAGTTCAACTGTCATTGTTAGTGGAGTTTCTAGTTGTGGTATGTCCATATGGCTACAATGTAGCTGGTGGGTAGGTTTACCCACAAATCTTGGATTCGGTGGGCCCTTTTGCACTTCCTTTCCCGGTAGTCACTTCGTGGTGTACTCTGAGACAGAGCACTTGCCCCCAAAGGGGCTCTTTCTGAACTAGAAACAGTTCCTCCCATGCTGGAGTGCACCACAGAGCGACTGTGTGTGGCATACAATTAAGTGCTCCACACGCGCACTTACCCTGCACCATAGACAGAGCCAGTAAGGCTCCGCAGCAACCATTTGGATGGTCACGTGATGCACCGTGCAAGCAGGCTGACACATCACGTGACAGGCGTAGTGTGTCACAGTTGATGGTGATGGCACATGCACACTGGTGTTGCCATCAGGCAAAGAAGATAGCAGCATCCAGATACCATCTGCATTTGGGGGAGTGTATGGATGCAAGAGGGACCACAAGGACTAAGCGTTCTCCATGGACAGGAAGCTGTATGTCAGACTGTACAGTATTGTACGGTGCAGAATATTAGTAACAACAGTTTTAAAAATAAAACATGTCACAATAAAAAGTCATCATAGATGACTTGGCCACAGTCACCCACGCCCTGGTAACCTCTAGTTTGGATTATTGCAATGCACTCTACATGGGGCTGCCCTTGAAGACGATTCAGAAACTACAGCTAGTGCAGAATGCAGCTGCGAGACTGCTTACAGGGATATCAGGCCGGACACACATCACACCGGTCTTAAAAGAGCTGCACTGGCTGCCAATTCGTTACCGAGCCCAATTCAAGGTGTTAACTTTAACGTATAAGGCCCTAAATGACTTGGGCCCCAAATATCTGAAGGAACGCCTCCTCCCATACCAACCTGCCCATGCCCTAAGATCTGGGGGGGGAGGCCCTTCTCATTGTTCCACCACCCTCTATAGCAAGACGGGTGGGCCCTCGAGAGAGGGGCTTCTCAGTAATGGCCCCCAGGCTGTGGAATAGCCTCCCGCTCGAGGTGCGTCAGGCCCCCTCACTGTATACATTCAGGAGGGGGGTAAAGACGCACCTCTTTGCTCTGGCCTTTGGCTAAATGTGGCACAGTTTTTCCCTACTGCACTTACTATTGTCTTATACTGTTTTTATACATGGTTTTATTTTAAGTATTTTTGGCTTTTAAATATGCTGTTACCCGCCCTGAGACCCTAGGGTACAGGGCAGGATATAAACGTAAATAAATAAATAAATAAATAAAATCTGTTCACTGAAATGATACGTGTTCCAATATTTCAAGGTAAGTATAGAAAGACACTAACCGTCCAAGGAGGTACATTAAGTCTAGTGTTCTAAGGTGCAAAATCAAAAACACCCATGAGAGTGATTCTATGGGTGACCAGACCACCTACAGGGCTAAAGGAGCCTACCCTATAGAGATGTGCACAAATGGGGGGTTGGGTTTGTATTTAATTCGTATTGAATTGAATGCAAAAAAAGTATTTGTTTGAATAGATACCCTTCAAACATAGTGGGATACAAATCCCATAGGAATGCAGACAAATGCATATGAATCCCATACGAATCCCATTCGTATTTCATATGAATCCCATATAAAGTTTTACAAAAATGTATCAAAACATTCTATTTGAATCCGAATGTCAATCTTCAACTGTGCCAACATTTTATTTGTATAGCAATGTCCAAATTTGGCCAAATTCATATGAACTTGGAATGTTGCGAATATTCATGGACACCACAGTTTCTTGCATCATTCAGGCCCCATGGGGTGATAGATGGTAAGATATTTATCTGAGATCAATCTAGAATCAGGTCAGCATGTCTGACCTCCTTCTAGACACCAAACTCAATGAGCATGAGTTTGAACCAAACAAAACCTTCATGCACGACTTTACTGCTAATGCTCCAGCCTTGCAAAAAACAGGAGTTTCTACAGACAGCAGCAACTTCCCCTCCCATTCTAGGCTGGCGAGAAGCATTATTAAAGATCAAAGCCACGTTTCTCTGAAGCAAAAGCACTTGAGAAGGGAACAGGGCAGAAACAGTGAAGCTCAGCAGAGTCAGTTTTGAACAGTGTCTGTGTGATTGACTGAGAGTTTTTCTTTCTTTTCATTTGTGTGCATCACTTTACCACTGATTACACTGAACGGCATTTGCAATTTTTATGCCCATTTATCTAGATGGATCCTTTTGGAGCTCTTCACATTCCCCCTTTTTATTTTATTTCTCCTGCCCTGAACAATTTGGTGTCATCAGTGAGCTCTGCCCAATTCACCGCTCAGCTCTGAGCCGGGATAATTCATGAACAAGCTAAAAAGCATCAGTCCAAGGACAGTGACTTGAGGAAGTCCATCCATTATACACATTTTCAAAATTTCACTCTCACTTTTTGCTTGATTTCTATTTATTATATTGATCACTGGTAAAGTTTGACTTTGCACTTGGAAATTCAGTTCAAACAATTTGTGGCCTCAGACGTTTGCATTGCACCGAACATGTTCAGCTTCAAATATCTGGAAATTTGTTTGAATTGAACCAGTATCCTGATCATGAAAAATGAACAATACAATCAAATACTTTGTGTTCACTGTGTTTTTGCCCTTAAAAATAACTTCTTTCAAATTAGTTCAAAACTGAACACAAGCCAATTCACTGCAAACTGAACAAATGGGTGTTTGGTTTGATGGCAAACTGAGCCTGCAATTTTTGTTTGTGAAAATCCTGATCACAACTTCAGCTTATGCTTTCCGCAAAAAAGGTCTCAGGACAATAAGCAACATAAAGCCACACATTATAAACCAAGCCCTAATCCAGTAAACTGCCCACCCAGGGGGCATCTATGGAGCTGATGGGTAGGAGAGTCGGATCAGACAAGGGGAAGAATTTCTTTACCCAGAGAGTCATCGGTCTATGGAATTTGCTGCCAGAAGAGGTGGCAACAGCTACCAGCCTAGATGGCTTTAAGGAAGGGTTAGACAAATTCATGGAGGACAGGTGTATCAATGGCTACTAGAATGGATGCCTGAGTACATCTTTCAGGCTGGGGGGACAAGCAGGAGGCCTCTAAGGCCATTTGCTGGGATCTGAGAGCAGGCGAAGGTTTTGCCCTTGTCTCTGCTTGAGATGCTCATGGGCAATTGGTGGGCCACTGTGAGACAGAAGACAAGGCAAAACAAACTCCTAATAATAATAATAATAATGTTTATTTCTAGTGCCCTTTCCACCAAAGGGCAGTACAAAAATGCAAAAACAACAAGAGCAATAAAGCTTAAATATAAAGCATGAAAAAAACAACCTTAATATATAATAATTTAAAATACATATGACAGGAATATAAACATTTTAGGGTTAAAATTAAGAGTGTGCACAAATATTCATAACACTCAAAATTCAGCCAAATTCAGCCAAAATTGGACATTTGAACTCAAATTAAATGTTACGATTTTCATATGCTAACATTCAAACAAATATGAATGTTTCCGGACATTCTTCAGTACATCCTCCAGGCTTGGGAGATAGGTAGGAGGCCTCTAAGGTCATTGCTGGGATCTGAGATCAGGCGAAGGTTTTGCTCTTGTCTTCTGCTTGAGATGTCCATGGGCAATTAGTGGGCCATTGTTTGGGACAAGATGCTGGACTAGATGGCTTGTGGTCTGATCCAGCAGGGCTCCTCTTAGGTTCTCATGGACTAGATGGGCTGTGGCCTGATCCAGCAGGGCTCCTCTTAGGTTCTTATGGACCAGATGGGCTGTGGCCTGATCCAGCAGGGCTCCTCTTAGGTTCTCGTAAGAATCAGAGAGCAAGCAAAGGCCTTCCATTGTGATACTCCAGACTCTTAGACTGCTTCCCAACACTGATTCTGCACTGAAGAGTAACCAAAACTTGACTAAATCAAGGTTGGCATTTGCATTACAAACCTTCTCATTAATTATCTGCACAAAGTTGTGCTCAGTGCTTTATTTCCCAGGCCACCCACAGCGGAACAGCTTCCCTGGTGACTGAGTGTCACCATCAGGTCACCAGACTCCAAAGAAGAGTGTCAGATTTCTTTCCGGCAGGTGGCTTCCTGACACCTTAGGATTTCAAACTCTTCCCTGCCCCTGAGAGGACCTTCCAGGAGCTGCCTCAGAGCAAGTCCAAGACTGGTTGAGTGCTGGTAACCTTTAAGAAGTGCCAGAGAAATTAAAAGCCTAACAACAGTAATAGAATATAAAGTCTCAATAAAACAGTAATAACAGGTTTCAAACATTGAAAGTTAAAGAAAATAGAAATAGAAATGAGAATAAATCTATGACTTTAAAACAAATTTAAGAAAAAAATAAGGGAACAGCAATCTTAATAATAATTACACTTTCAAATTCAGAAAAACAGATATTATATTATTATTTAAGTAGGTTGTCTCTGATGAAAATAAAGAAGAGCTGATTTTCCACCCCACTTTTCTCACCCATTTTAAGGGGACACAAAATGACTGACAAAGCTTTCTATTCTTCTCCCCACAACAGACACCCTGTGAGGTAGATGGGGCTGTGAGAGCTCAGAAGAGAGCTGTGGCTAGCCCAAGGTCACCCAGCTGGCTTCATGGAGAAGTGCAGAATCAAACCCAGTATTCTTAGATAAGAATCCAGCTCCCTAACCACTAGACCAAACTGGCTCAAAAGGCATCCATCAAAAATGAATGGAATCCTTTTGCTCCTATAACCCCAACTTCCAATTCTTCTGTCCGGTTATACTCTAGTAAACCAATTTTTCTTATTGAAGCTATTTCATTCTTTGCTCCCGTCACAAAAGATTAAATTAGTTTCCTATTTCTTGTATGTAATTAGTTCTTACCAAAGAGAGATAAGAAAGCCAATTCTGGACTCAAAGTAATTGGTTGGGATGTGATGTCGCTATTTCCTCTTCAATAGATTTCCAAAATTTTGGGATTTTGGGGCATTCCCACCAAATATGTATAAAGGCTCCCAGGCTAGAATGATAATGCCAACAAGTTGAGGGAATATTTATTTTATGCAAATATACAGGAGTCCTGTTCCATCTAAATATTTTTTGTGATAATTCTCTTTCAGATTGTGACTTGAATATTTTATAAAGCCCTTTTGGAATATTAATCCAATCAGCTTCTTTAATTTGTGTCGGGGGTCATGTGAGCAACATCCCCTTCACCGCCCATGGCCCATATCAACAGACTGATTGGTCATGTCAGCAAGCAAGTGCGTGACATCAGAGTTATTCCGTGCACATTGCCATTTGGGAGGTTTGACCGGCCCCCCAAGGTCCTAGTACCTCCCTCCAGAGGCTTTTGTGGGAGGAGAAGTTGTGGTGGGCTTCCCTAGGGGGTAGGAAAATCCATCTTCACCATGGTATGGAGACACTTCCATAATAAAAAATTCAGGTGAGAAGGCATATGCATGGAAGTGTGAAAAGCCAGGGAAAAACTACTATTAGGGATCTGCACAAATGTTTTTTTTTAATCTGATTGGTATCAAATTGAATGCAAGAAAATTTGTATTCATTCAAAAGGATCCCCTGTGAATGTTCAATCCCGTACGAATAGCACACAGATCCTATATATGAATTCTATATGAAACTTCCTACAAATGTATCAAAACATTTAATTCGAATTTGAATGTCTGAATTCAGCTGAATTTCAAACATTATGAATATTCATACACATCCCTCAGTACTATTCAGAGATTATAACAACATTTCCCCTCTGGCCCAAATCATCAGGTTGATGTGGACTGGATCTATGGGTGTTTTTCCACTGTCACTAAAAGTACCCATTAAGTACCCATTAATGGTACGTAATAGCATTTTTGTACCCATTAATGGGTACTTAATGGGTACTTCTAGTGACAGTGGGAAAACACCCAATATTTAATATTTCGTCTAAAGCAATGGAATCAGTAGATATTCTAATACCATGTAAGATATTTTGAAGTCCTCCATATTGCATATGTATTTATAGCATTTGTATCCTGCCCTTCACCCAAACATCGCAGGGTGGCTCAAAACATATGATAAGGCAAACACCTTTTTCCATACCAACTTGCCTGTGACCTTAAGGTCTGCAGAGGAGCCCTTCCTGGTTGTTGCACCACCACCACCCTCAGTTGTAAAAGGGGTGGGCACCAGGAGAGGGCCTTCTCAGTGATGGCCCCTAGGCTATGGAATAGTCTCCCCATTGAGGTGTGTCAGGCACCCTCACTTTACATGTTTAGTGAAGATGCACCCCTTTGCCCTGGCCTTTGTCTAAATGGGGATAAAGCTTTCCCTTGTATTGTTTTGATACATTTATATTTGGTTTTAAATATTGCAACTTGCCCTGAGACCTTTGGTTATAGGGTGGGATAAAAATGCAAGTAGTAAATGATAATTAATAAACACTAAAACGTATTTTAAACCCATCCAACCTCTCTCCCCTCCTTCGCCTTTAGTAGCTTCTCTGCCATCCCAATTTTAGCTGTGATAAAACTGGCACAAATTCTTCTCAACCACACAGGAGGCTCTTTCATCTGCAAACTGGTCATCTTCACTTAGGATTTGTAACACTGATTCAGATAAATATTTCAAGGTAGGCTGGAGGAATTCTGGCTTTGAAGAATCCCCAGGTGAACTGACCTCGTTAGCACTGCCCAGATTAAATTGCAGTGGAGAAACAGGAACATCTATCAACCTTCACCCTTCGAAAGGTCCTCACAATTTTGTGCTCAAAATATGTACGGCAGTAGGTTTAAAAATAAAATAAAATACACCAGGGATGTGCACGAATGGCGGGGAGGGGGTTGCATTCAGTTCGTATCAAATTGAACGTAAGAAAATTTGTATTCATTTGAATAGATCCCCTTCTGTGGTGCTCCCTTCCCCTCCAGCAGACAGGAAGGAAAGTATGAAGTCGCCCCAGGTCTGCAGGTGCTCCAGGGGCATTTCTGTGTAGTAACCGCAAAGGTTTGCACAGGTTTTCCCCTGGCTTCAGCCTTCCATTTCTCAAGCCCCAGAGTAAAAAGAATCTTCCTGCTCCCATAGCTTGCAGTACACACCCGGCACCAGCAGTGTGCTGGACTCTTAGCCTTGGGGCATAATGGCTCCCCGGCCGCATGGCATCGGTCTTCTCTTCCTGTTTGAGGATCCTCCCCGCCTCCCGCCACGGGATATGACATCAGAAGGACTTCTGACCTGCTCAGCTGACACAGCTCCACCTATCGCCTCCCTGGATTTTCTCCTGAGGTCACTTCCTTCCCCGCCCCTCTGTGGCGGGTTATTTAAAGCTCTGCACAGGAATAAATCTCTCTCTTCCAGCTGATCTCTGCGTCATGCCTCTTCTCTCCCCCTCCCCCATTTTTTAGCTCTCAGGGTTAGGCCAGACACATGCGCCTGATCCCTGATTACCTGGGCCAGTCAGGTAACTGGAATACTTTTGTAACTGCTGGCATTCAGGAGCTGCAGCAATCCGCTTTTGCTCCCCATTCCCTGGAGCCCTCACATTTCGTGGCTTAAGCCGGATACGCCATATTTCTGCTCTTGACTTCCTGTCCACTGGATGGGAAAAGTCCATGACAGACTAATGTGTACTAGTGTTTTCATTTGGGAATGCTAATTTTTATTACACTAAGCCCCACACGCCCAGAGACTTACCTGTGTCTGGGTGCATGTTCGATTGCTGGTAGCATTCCGCCATCTTGATTTTGGAGCCCGGCACAACTGCATGTGCTCCATCACCTTTGCCATGGCGATGATGACATTCTGTGCACATGCAGTCACATTTGAGTTTATTTGAGGTGCCAGCACGTATGTGTGGCACCTCAGATGACCCCTTGCACCAGATATGGTGCAAATGGTCATGGCGCTGGACGACACAGGTAAGGACTGGGGCAGGAAGAGTTAGGGTTGGTATGTGTGTGGTGCATGATTTTGTGCACTACTGCTAGTCGACGATAGGGTAACACCTGGAAAAGCAGGAGGCGTTTCTGGGTTGTAAGTGCTTCCTGCAGGTGAAGATGGTCCTTACCAGATATTACCCTATGGTCTACTACAGCGACAAGTGCAAATTGACCTCAGATCATTCAGAGCACACCACCAGTGAGCAGGGCCTCTGTTCCACATAGTCTATGCAGAGATAAAACTCTGAGTAGGGCTATGAGGACTCATATTCCAGAACAGAGAAAAGCACCTCTACTCCAAAAACTCACAGTTTAAAGACCAGAAGCAATTTCACATTTACTTTCCCATCTACTGGACGGGAAAGGAGCACAATTAACTAACGTTGACTTGTGCTCACACTTGGAGTGCTTGTCAACTTTGGCCACTCCCTGCCACCATGAAAGAATACTTACCTGATTTGATTGTGGGGCTGGTCCTCCTCTAGATGGGAAACAGGAACCAAATGGCATTTTGGTGCCACCTGTATGATCCTTCCCTTTGGTATTCATTGCATCTACAAGGTTCAATGGCAGAATTTACATGTTTGCTCACAGAAGACAGTCTGCTTCATAGCCTCCCAGGACAATGCAAAAATAGCCTTTACACTGATTGAAATGCTCTCCTGATTTCTTCTGATTGTCTCCCCTGGAGGTGCAGTGGCTGCAGGTGGGAAATGGTTGACTCATTTTGATTATATAGTTTGATATTCCAGCTCCAGGTTTGGGTTTGTGCTTCTCCTTTCCTTCCATGTCTTGTGCCTGTAGCCCTCTTGACTCTTCTGCAATGGGCAGGAGCCATTTAGCATAAAACATCACAGCAGTCTTTGCCTCATTTCAATCAGGCTTTGGAACAAAAGCTGGGACAGTCTTTCTCCCTGATGGGAGGAATACCTGCAGAAGAATTCCAAGGACTTTCCCACTAGGGTTGCTCCTTGGTATAGAAGTCGGGTTTGGGGCAGACAGGCAGGCAGGGGCTCCGTGCACCAGAAAGACCTGGGCCGTATCTGCACTGAGCCTTATTCCAGATTATATCCTGAAATGGGGACCTGCCACCCACATTCTGATGCACACTATGACTTCCCCTGCCCCAGGGCCTGTCATAGTCTTCACTGTCCTATGGTTGGCAGGTCCCTATTCCAGGATATAATCCAGAATAAAGATCAGTGCAGAAAGGGCCCTGGTAGCTTCTGGCCATCCTTGTGGCCACATTCCTAGAGGCATCAGGTCCATGGCTGTGGGAAACAGGGTTCCATTAGGACGTGCACGAATATTTGCAACAATAAAAATTTGTACAAATTTGGTCGAATTCAGACATTCCTATTTGGATCAAATGCTGGAACATTCAAAGATTGGCATTCAAATTTGAATCAAATGTTTCAATCAGGGATGTGCACGATTTTTTATTTTTTTTGGCATCTGATTCATAATGAATTGAATGTTAGAAAATTTGTATTCATACAAAATACACCCGTTTGAATATGGTAAAATTCAATTCGATATTAATGTATTCATACGTATTCGTATGAATATCCAATACGAACGAATACATATCCGATACATATCTAAGACACATGTCTCGTAACAAATATGCTCTGAAAGCTTCAAATCTGACGTATATCCACTTTGAATCCGCTCTCAGTCCATGGGTGTTTTTCCACTGTCACTAGAAGTACCCATTAAGTACCCATTAATGGTACAAAAATGCCATTATGTACCCATTAATGGGTACTTAATGGGTACTTCTAGTGACAGTGGAAAAACACCCCATATCTAATGCACTGTAGATCTATTGCAGATGTGACTGGCGCAGCTGCTTTCCCACCTCCCCAGCTTAATGAATGTCCAAACTATTCAAACCAACGTCCAGAAACATTCGTATCCATACGAATGTCAATGTGCAAATATTGTAACATTAGATTCATATACAAATGTCTGAATTTGTCTGAATTCATACAAATAGCGAATGTTATTCATATGGGTGCGTACCCCTAGTTTCGATACATTTGTATGAAGCTTCATATGGGATTGAACATTCATATCAAATTCAAATCCTACCACATTCGAAGTAGATCTATTTGAACAAATATGAAGTTTCTTGCACTGGATTCAATATGATTCAAAAAATAAAAAATTGAGCACATCCTTAGATTCCATGAATCACCAAAAACATGCTTCAACACTGGCAGGCAAAAGAGAAGTACTTGTTTTAAAATATTTACCAAACAGGTAACCGGTGTGTTGATTCTGTTTGTAGCCATCTGGTCCCTGGAGTGTGTTTTGGACCTAAGAGATTCAGCCGTCACTGGCCGTGATCCAAGGTTTGGCCTGCTCAGCAGCTTCCACTTGCCTCCCCTCTCTCTGAACAACCTCATTTCCACACCCAGACAGGAGCTCAGGCAACTGGTATGAAGGTGAGCAAGGGTTCCAAGGGAAAGCAGCACTTGACCGTCCAGCTCCTGGGCATGGTATAGCAGATGCCTGCACTGAGCCGGAGGTGTGAATAGATGACCCCAAGATCCCATCCATTTCTCATATTCTGTGGTTTTGTGGGATTATATAGATGAGTTTGACAGTCCTGCTTCCTTTGTTCTTCCTCAGAGAAGATCTGAGTTCTTGAGGAACTTCAAGAAGGCCTTCCTGTGTTATTTACCTTTTGACTGGACATCATCTAAGCAGGACATCCCAAAAGAGTGGTGTTGTATGAAATATATATTTGGAACCCTAAGCAACCAGTGTGGTTGGACTAAAAGTTGGGAAATCAGCAGTTCAAGACGCCATAGCTCAAATCCCTAACCCTTGACAGACAGGACCTTTCCAAACCAAATGTAAGTTTAAGACTAGCAAAAGGGGGGGTGGGGGAGTAGATTTGATTCTGACAATGGTTTTGGTTCCACAGGTCTTGCAGTTAAAGACCAAACTAGCAAGACACTGACAGCAATGAGATCAATGTCCATTGAAGAACAAAAATAAAACTATCGATGACACCCAGGAAGAGGCTTCAGATGGCAGTGGTGTAAAAGCAGAACATCAGCAGGTTGGACTTAGCATGCAATCGCCAATAATGGACAAGGGCACAGGAAAAGAAATCAGGGGCCTGTTTGCACTTGGCTTTATTCTGCAATATATTCTCAAATAGGGATCTGCTGTCTGCATTCACCCCTAAGGTTTAATCCAGCTTCAGACCACTTTGAGAGTGAAAGAAATACATATAAGCAAGTGGCAAACTGTTTTCTTTCAGCATTATTCAACTCAGAAAATCCACCTTTAGGTTAGATAACATGTAAACAAAAGGACCAGTCACCTTGCTGTTGTGTTCTTCCACTCTCAAAGTGGACTGAAACTGGATTAATATTTAGGTAAGCAAGCAAAAGGTTTCACTTCAAAAATACGTAAGGAGACCCAGCTGGTGTGTGTATAAGTGTCTGGGGCAAAACTCTCCCGATAAACTAAATTCTTACACCCAGGAGAAGGTAAAACAGAGAAACAAGAACAAGAATTATTAATCTCACCCCCAGGGCTGTGTTCACATCTAAGTTTTAATCCAGCCTCAGTCCACCTACAGAATGGAAGAACCCAACAGCAAAGTGAACAGTCATTTTCTTTCTTCATTATCTAACTGAAAGGTGGATTTTCTGAGTTAAGTAACGCTGAAAGAAATCAGCTTGTCACTTGACTGATGTGTCTCTCACTCTGGAAGTTGAGTGAATCTGAATTAAAACTGAAGTGTGAACACAGCCCAGGGATCTTATTGAGCCACAAATGTTCACCGGACTAAAAAGGGAAAATATGGAGCAGAAGAGAGGGTCCTCGGAAGTGAAACGTAATTGGAAAGTGGAAAGCTCCACATTCCACTTTGGTCTAGTGCAGGGGTAGGCAAACCACGGCTTGGGAGCCACACATGGCTCTTTGGCCCCTTGAGTGTGGCTCTTGTAGCTTAGGAGTACCCTAATTAAGTTAATAACCATGCACCTACCTATATAGTTTAAGTTTGAAAAATTTGGCTCTCAAAAGAAATTTCAATTGTCGTACTGTTGATATTTGACTCTTTTCACTAATGAGTTTGCCGACCACTGGTCTAGTGGTTAAGGAGCCAGGCTCTTAGCTGGGAATTCCAGGTTTCATTCTGCACACCTCCACGAAGCCATCTGGGTGACCTTGGGCTAGTCACAGGTCTCCTTTTGAGCTCTCACAGCCCCACCTACCTCACAGGGTGTCTGTTGTGGGGAGAAGAACAGAAGGTTTGTCAACCACTTTGAGTCCTCTTAAATGGGTCAGAAAAGTGGGATAGAAAAGCCAGCTCTCCTTCTTCTCCTCCTCTTCCTCCCTTGGTGAAAGCAGATGGCAGGGCTCAGAGGTTCAGGCTAAGCTTGGAACCAAGAAGTGAAAATAAAAAGGGGGGCTGTAGAGCATCAGGCTCCTCTTCCCAAGTGAAATCAACTCAAAAGGAAAGTGCACCTCGCATCTTGCCTTTTTTTCCAAGGCATTTTCAGTGGATTTTTCAGTTTAACCTCAAACCGCTTGTGTAGTATTCAACTCTGGTTCCCGATCGAACCAAACTCAGAGAGGTTCCATTTGATTCAAACTGAACCTTAAAACCTGAGCCTGTGTGCATCTCTGGCTGTATCGCATTCCCACACAGGTGAGATTAGACATCAGGACCTGAGCAGAAGTCAACGTCTCAGCATATTAAGCAATGCAGTTCCTTGTTTAGGAAAAGGGATTAGCCCTGATTGTTGTAAAAAAAGGAGATTTTCTTTGCTTTTCTCTCCCCCCCCCCTCCCCAGGACAGTTTTGTGTGGGGAAGGGCTCTTTTTCAACATCTATCAACAGCCCATCTCGGTTAATTGCCACTGATGTCTCTATTCCCCATAAATTTGTCTAATCCGTTTTTTGAACCCCAGTTATACTATTATCCTCTTGTCAGCAGAAGCCTTGGAAATGCCAGGTTTAATTAAAACAATCTTTTATGTTCTGATCCGTGTCTCATTTTCTCTACCTGGTGAGAAATGGCTCTCGCCTCAATCAACAATTGAACTTTTAAGAGTGCTGCGTTGAGCAGAACGGGCGCCGCTTCCCGTTAATTAAAACTCAGATCTCCGAATCAGAGGAAAGAGCTTTTGGCTCCGGAGTCGATGCAGAGACCCGCCTGCTCGCCTGCCCGCACGCCGGCTTAGCCACGTGGTGACTGGCCTAGTAATGAGATTCGGAGCGGGGAGTCTGCTACGTAGAACAGCCCTCCTTGGCCGCTTGGGTGGGGGGAAATAACAGTATATCTTTTCCTCCCCCAAGGGGCTTAATTCTGGATCCTGTAAATCTTCTCCACCTTTGTCTGCCCCTCCGCGCTTCTTCAGGAGGAAGGAAGGAAGGGACAGAAATAGCAGCGGTGGCGATGGCAGCAAGAACCGGGCATGCTGGATCCTAGGAGGACATTGCAGCCTCATGGTCGGGCACCTGTGCTGCAGGCAGGTGGTCTCAGGTTTAGGCTTGTGCACAAATATTCACAACATCCAAAACTCTTATGAATTTGGACATTTGAATTCAAATCGAATGTTGGCGCATTCAAAGATTGCCATTCACGTTTGCATCAACTGCTTTGGAAAATCTGTATGAATATTCATGAACCTGGGGAGAAGGGAAAGCGGCTGTCAGGCACATCTGCAGTGGATCCAGAGTGGATTTGAAGTAGCTTGAGAGCCAATTCAAAGTAGATTCAGGGCAGATTTGACGCATTTGATATGTGGTAGATACCTGGGATTCACATGTGATTCGTATCAAAGGTTCATAATGAATTCAAACCTACCAAATTCGAAGGGGATCTATTTGAACAAGCACAAATTTTCTTGCATTCAGTTCAATACAAATTGAATAGCAAACAAACAAATAAATTGTGCAGATCCCTACTCAAGTTCAGTCCCAACGGAAGGGTGCAGCTTTGTCCACACTGGGTCTCCACAGAGGAGAGCCAGCACCGCCAACAGCCTTTCCACATTGCCAGGGCCTTGGAGAGCCCTGTGGCCAAAGTATTCTTCTCCCTGGAGCTGAAAACTCCATGTAAGCCACCTGAATTCATGGCTGTCTCTTAAGCTCCCTGCAGAGAACTCAGGGAAACAGGAAGGAGCTTCAGGGCTGCAGGTGAAGAAGCATCCACACAGCTATTTGGGAAGATTCAGAGCCACTAGGAAACCCAGGTAACCAGGAAGGGGTGCAGCTTCTATTTGCTCTTCTAATTTCTGTCCCACTCTTGATGTGCAGGTCTCAGGATAGGTCATCATTAGAAATAAGTGTAGAAACACCACAACGATAAAAACAAGCAATTAAAAACCAACAACCCATCCCCTAGCCATCCTTGAGAGATCTTCATTTACAGTGCGGGTTCTACCAGAGGTGAGTAGCTAAAAAGAGTAGCCCAAGAGATACCTCCACTCAGTGGTAGCTGGTGAATGGGGACCCACATGGAAGCTGCATTCACTACCTGTGTTGGTTTTCAGGCACTCTTTGTGATGTTCCCATGGAATGACTTTCTCATAGCTCCACCACCTGAACTCCTACCCGCTCAGAAGTTTTAATCCAATGTTGGTGTCATTACAAGCTTCCTCTGTAACCACTTGAAAATCCAGCTACCCAGTGTTGCATTTCTGGCTCTGCGCTTTCTCCAAGCAACTCTGTTGCTCTTCTTGGCAATTGTTTCACATTGGGTGAAGACCACCACCTTGATCTAAGCACAGTGACAGGTTGATTTATTGCTCCTGGAACAAAAGCCACTCAAGGGACCACATCTGGTTTCCTGGAATGCTTGCAACATGTGGGCTGATGTTCTACTTGCCACACAAGATGGGAGAGAAGAAAGCTATGTTGTCAGTGCCCAACAAAAAATCCACCAGTATGTTCCATTCCAACATGTTCCTCACAACAATTGGGTGAAGGTAACCAACGCCTCTCCATTCCTCGGGCAGAAGGTGTGTTCCATCCTCTTCAGAATCACTGCCCAGGTATCTCTTGTCACTCAGGTACATCTCTTTCCAAGCAAAAGACAAAGTGATCAAATGAAACTACAAGACTGGATAAACTACTGGCACAATGAGCAGAGGACGGTCATGCCTGGGAGAAGATGTTGTAATTCTCTCCTTCTTCTAGGCTTTTCATGGGTGGCTAGCTGGCACTGTGAGAACATGTGCTTTAAAGATCACCTCCCACATTATAAGCTTGGAACAGAGATCACCTGGAGAGGTCCTGTTGGGAGTTCCACAAATACAGAACATTATCTCATGTTGGCTCAGGGTTGGGCCTTTTCTGTGTTAGAACCTACCTGGTGGAATGACTTCCCCTCTGATGCTTGCAAGGTACCAACATTAAGCCAGTTTGAGCCGGACTCTTATCTGGGAATCACTGGGTTTGATTCCGCCCCCCTCCATGAAGTCAGCTGGGTGACCTTGGGCTAGTCCCAGTTCTCTTTCTGAGCTCTCATAGCCCCACCTGCCTCACAAGGTGACTGTTGTAGGGAGAAGAACAGAAGGTTTGTCAGCTGCTTTGAGTTCCCTTAAGGGTGAGAAAAGGGAGGCAGAAAACCCACTCTTCTCCTCTTCCTCTTCTTCTTAACACACGGAATGCCTCTATCTGTAATATGCCCCTGACAAATAATTGGTTCCATTGTAACCCTTAGTGGCTTCAGGAAGTAAGTAAGTTAGAAGCTAGTTGAAGAACCTAGCTAAATGTTTGCTTGTTCCATTCACCCCAGGTTGGCTGCATAAAAATCTAAGAGGAGTTTTTAAAAATAATCTGAGAGTCTCCCGGAGAAAACTAAAGAAGCATTCTTTTCCTTATACTGCAAGATAAATGGGTTTGAACAGCAGCAAAATTAAGAAATATAAAGTAAATCAACTTACGCTCAGCGTAATAGAATTGTTTGCCAATTGCCATCAGTCTTGCTCTGCCTTGAACTCTTTCTGCATGTGCAACCAGCAGTATAGGCAATACTTCCACATGAGGAAAGCACATGTGGTTTATGCACTATCCAATTACTCATCTTCCTTCTGGATACATCACGTTCTGCCTTGTAGAAGGAACTGTCTTTCCCACACCACTGCTGTAACGCTGGGATGGATGGTCCTCATTATAGGGGGGAAGGTGCACATGGCCGATGGTTCCTTGACTGTTGACTCACACCTTGCAAGTGCAGATCCCACACTGTGGTCTGAGCACATGGAGAAGGTCTTTGGGAATCTTGGAAGGACCCTGCAAGTGATGAGTGTTTTAAAGATATGTTCACACGTTTCATCCAACTGTCTTTTCAGGGTTGGACTAATCGGGTGGCCTACTGCTGTCCTTTCATCTCTTATTTTCTATTGGTGTCCTTCTCAAAATCCATGTTTTCATAATTCCCTTCCTGTAGCAACCGCCAAGTTTGGATGCTCTTCACCAGAAGTCCACTAATCGTGCGCTATCAGCTGTAGTGTGAATAGGCCCCAGGTTGCAGAAGTGGACTGTGCAATTCAAAAGCAGAGAGTGATCCTGCTTCACTTAGGTCACTCCCAGAACCAGAACTCAGCATGGATGGAATTAACAGTTCCCTGAGACCAGAAGAGGCAAATGTTGATGCCATCGCCTGTGGTTGAGGTCTGTCTTTGTGCCTTGTTCCCCTGCACCAAATGGGCTTCCCTGTTCACCAGATGCTCAGGCAAAAAAGGACCATGCTGCAAGCATCTTTCCCTAAAGAGTGGTGTTGTGGTTGGAGGAGTTTTCATCGCCTCTCATTCACAACTTGCAGTAAAAAAGTGGCTTCTTTTATCACCACAGTGGGTTCCTTGCTGTTCTCACAAAGTTCAGAAGCTGGAGTGAGGACGCAAGGGGGACCAAGATGCCCTGCTTCAATATAGCAGCATAGTACCAACCCCCAAAATAGGACCAAAATAGGATATTTGGAGGCCAAGCCATATAGGGTGCGTCCCCACCTACAGCGAATCTGGATTACTCTGGTCTGGAGTAATCCAGGTCCTGCTGTGGGTTTAGTTGGGGGCCGGAAACAGCACCAAGCATGCATTGGGCTGTTCCCAAACTGGACCCACAAGTGCACAGAAACACACCTGAGAATGGCACAGCGCGGCAGTTTTTGAGGACAGGAGCTGCCACTGCCGGCCTGCTCCTCCAATCATGCAACCCTTTGACAACGCCACATTCCCTCCCTGCACCCCATGCTTGTTCACGCCGGACGCCGGCTCTCCTCCTTCACTCACCTTCTCCGGCATAAGAACATAAGAACATAAGAGAAGCCTTGCTGGATCAGGCCACAGCCCATCTAGTCCAGCATCCTGTCGCACACAGTGGCTCATGGGCATCTCAAGCAGAGACAAGGACAAACCTTCTCCTGCTCTCGAGTCCCAGCAGATGGCCTTTGAAGCGCCCCAGTTCCTCCCCTCCCCCAGGCATCTGAGGGGTGGCCTCCCCTCCCCACAACCCTTACTTGTTCACCCCGGCCACCGGTTCTCCTCCTTCACTCCGCTTCTTAGGCACTAAAATCCGGACTGGATTGTTGAAGTCCTGTTTCAGAAGGGGTCCCCCCCCCCGGATTTCTGCAGGGGGTTCTTCAGAGAATCTGGGGGGAAAGAACTGGCATGGGAGCAGGGCTTCACAGATTTGGACTACTGGGCCATGTAATGGGAACTCTAGATGCTGAGTCCGAATCCAGTCCAGATTTTAATCCCTACAGTATGGGAACATGGCCTTAGAGCATTATAAGTTAATGTCAGTATCTTGAAGTTGGCTCTACACCAAATAATGGTAACCCCCCAACTGCCCTCTAGAAATCAGCAAGAAGATGGTCAGGTTTTCTTTAAGCTCCTTCAAAACAGGACTCCTTTACACAGAAATGCCAGAGACACCAGCTAGTTTTAGCATAGGCAGAGGAACGAAAGATACGATTTCTGATGTCAGATGTTTCTGGGAAAGGCAAAGGGATTTCAGAAGGAAGCCCATATATGTTCCTTTGATTACAGGAAGCCTTTGTATTGATAGTGCTAAACTGTGGAGGCTCTTAAGGCAGATATGGGTGTTGCCGAACATCTGACGGGGCTCCTGAGGAACATTTATCCTGCCCAAGAGGCAGCAGAAGAGGGCATGGAGAGACAGGTTGACTCCCAGGTGGAAAGAGAGTAAGACAAGGTGGGGAGGGTCTTCCCACCATATCTGTTTGCCCTTGTATGCAGAATATCTAATGGGGAAATCTGCCCTGGGAGAAACCTGCCCTGACTGCAAGTTGGGGGTGGGCGAAAAATATTTGTCAGCTTCAAAATTCAAAGACTGACATTCAACGTGCAAAGCAAACGCTCTTGTGCATCCCTCTGAAGCTTCATTACATTCAGGAAGGTGAGGAAGAAGCAGAGTGGCTGCCCAGTGCCACTGGACCAGATTCGGAGCGGATTCAGAACAGATTCAGAATGGAATTGGAGAGGATTCAGAGGCATAAATGGCAGCTTGGATTCAAAGGAAATTTGAACGGCGTGTGCAGCGAACTCAAATCCTGGTGCATTTGAAGTGGCCCCATTCATATGAATGCAAATTTCCTTTCCATTTGCTTTGATGTGAAGCAAAGTGAATGGGGATGTGGGGGGGATCGGCACACCCCTGGTGCAAGTTTAGGATATATGGTCAGCACATCAGAAACTCAGATTCAGAGATGAAAAGAGAGAAGATTTAAAGGTCTTATTGGAGTGGGAGAATGGGTTTGGTCTAGTGGTCAGGAGGCTGAACTCTTATCTGGGAGTCCAGGTTTGATTCTGCCCTCTTCCATGAAGCCAGCTGGGTGACCCTGGGCTAGTCACAGTTCTAAGCTCTCACAGCCCCACCTACCTCAGAGGGTGTCTGTTGTGGGTAGAAGAGCAGAAGCTTTGTCAGACATTTTGACTCCTCTGAAATGGGTGAAAAAAGTGGTGTAGAAAAGCCAACTCTCTTCTTCTTTTTCTTCTAAGTCTTAAAAAGATGAAGATCATGTCAACAGGAGCAATCATCAGTTTCTGACTAGAAGGTGAAGCTCTTGCCTAATAATAAAGCTCTTGATTAATAATAAAGGATTTAGAGAAGATTTCCAAGTATCATGGAATTTCATTGAACACAAAAATCGGAATGATTAATATCATGAGTTTTAGTACTGTGCTCTGTGGATGTGTAAGTTGGACTGTGACAAAGCAAGACTCGTGGTGCTGTAGATAGCTAAAAAGAGAGCAAAAGAACCTAAGAGAGCCCCTGCTGGATCCGGCCACAGCCATCCAATCCAGCATTCTGTCCCACCAGTTGCTTCTGGGCATCTCAAGCAGAAGGCAAAGGCAAAACCTTCACCTGCTCTCGACTCCCTGCAAATGTCCTCTAGAGCCTTCTTGCCTGTCTCTCCCACCTGGAGGAGGTGCCTGGGCATCCATTCTAGTACCCATTGCTACACCATGAATTTGGTAAGAGCATAATAAGAGAAGCCCTTCTGGATCAGACCACAACCCACCTAGTCCAGCGTCTGGACATTTCATGCTGAAGACAAAGTCAAAACCTTCACCTGGTCTGAGTGGATTCTAGGCTGAATACAATCTAAACATTCATTAGAAGCCCGAATGGCACAACCAAACTCCGATACTTTGGTCACATAAGTCCAAACTCCCTGGAAAACATGGGGAAGTAGAAGGGGAAAAAAAGAAGCCATCAGCCAACTAGTAGGTGGGTAGGCTTGATTGCAACAGCAAGAGAAACCTCCTTTTCCAGGACCCAAGAGAGATCTTAGAAGGCCACTGAGTCTGGAAGAAGCAATTACTGGATGGCCTCAAAGAAAACCCACTGTGGGGCTATAAAATTCAGGATAACCTTGCCACTAAGGGAGGGCTATAATGCATGCTGTAAATCTTTCCAGAGTTTATCTGAAGAGTAACTATTGGGTCTGGTGGGAGGGATAAATCTGTTGTCTTCTGCAGATTTGGAACAGAGATGGTCCCCTGCACTGCAGCTAAACTTCTGAGATCTGAAATAAAGTTTGAAATTGGTCGACTTTGCCTGGTTCCCTCCCCCCTCCCCCCTCCCCCCCCCCCCCATCACCTCAAAGCCACCTTGTGTGGAAAGTCAGCCTGGGAGAAGGAAGGCTAAAGACGCAGCCATGCTTGATGGAGGTTTGTTGCCACAGCTTTCTGCAAATCCATCCTTTGCCAAGCAACGCATTTGGGCAAATGCCTGTAAGTAGAGGGTGTGAAATCACTAAAAGAGATTAAAAATATGTTATCTGCCAAACAATAATGCACAATTTAATGATCGCATTAGCTGACAAATAAGCAGGAGTCGTGTGACCTGAGTGAAGCAAACTACCTCTGGCAAAAACAGCCGCTATGCTGCAGCTTTGGATCAGGGCTGCTCGACTCAAGAGGCGTGCGCATAAATGAAAATTACAGGTTTGGTTCATCTTTGAACGCCCATTTGGTCAGTTAACCAAGAAATGGTGAATCGCTCGATCGTTCACGTTCATTTTCAAACTTGTCTGAAAACAAACATTACAATTTTTTTCCCATTTTAAAAAAGCCCTTTTAAATGGAAAAAGCACAAGAAGCAGAACTGTTTGATCAAATTGTTTGTGTTCACAAGATTGCTTCAGTTCAACTTCCAGATATCCAAATAACTTTATGTGTAGTTCAGTGCAAACATTTGTGAACATGAATGGTTCAGCTGAAATTTTGAACACGAAATGAAGTTTGCCCATCCCTGAGGCCTATTTGCACTTTGGCCTCTAGTGAACAATTAGTGAACTTCTGGTGAAGAGCATCTGCACGAGGAGTAGGCTGTTACAGCCTCCAAGTGCCCCCTGCCTCACCAGAAGTTCACTAATTGCTCCACACCTTAACCAGCGTTTACCAGAACCTACTTGAAGCATCCAGCGGCGTGACCATCTGCACCTCTTCCGGTGCTCCAGCGTTGTCTGAGGTGCCACTGCAAGTGCACTGTCACCTCGGACAACCATAGACGTGACTGCACGTCCACAGAGCATTGTGGTGACAGCGCTGACGCACATGGAGTCATGGAGGGTGCTGCAGCCAAAATGAGGAGGACCAGCCCCATGACCTGTGGAGATCCATTTTAGTCAGTAGACTAGCTAGCTTTAAGGCCTAGTGGAAATTTACTGACAGGCAGTGAGAAATAACAGGCTCCGGGTACGGGTTGGCACAGAGATAAGAGAAGCATCTTAGGAATGCAGGAAATCTGATCTGGCATGGGCTTTCTACCATGTGGGCTTGGGTTGCATTTTGATAACGTCACTATACTGTGTCCAGCAAAGATGATGTAAGCAGTCAGACCACTTTGGCTGACCAATTGTATTGTAACGCGCCGTTTAAACTGACCAATGATATTGTAACACGTCATTAACTGACCCTGCTTAGTTTTACGACAGGGATCAATAAATATCGTCCTTTGGAGACAAAGGGCCTCTTTTCTATCCAGATCATCGCCTCAGCTTCATCTCTTTTGCAGCCCGATGGTCTAAGGATTCGGCTTCGTAGGAAAGAGCCATCACAGGTTGAGGTGGGGCAGTCGTGGCCCTCCCCAGATTGAGGTGGTCAGTTGTGGCTCTCCTCAATGACCAAATCAGGTGAATATTCAATCATGGGGGGGGGGGGATGGTCAATGTAGACCAGTGCCCCAAGTGGCATTGCTAGACAACACTGGTTAATCATGCTCCTTTCCCATTCAGTGTTCATAAGACCCAGGCATAAGATTTCCTGGTGCATTCAACTGATATTCAGAGCTTACAAAGTACTTTAAAACATTCATTCCAGTCTTCTCTGCCACCATAAATATTCTAAAACTGCCAATGCACAGGGCTGTTCAACTGTGGCTTTCTAGAGTTTCCCAGAGTTCCATGCCAGAATGGGGCTGGAATGGAATGCTGGGAATTCAGTGCTGGGAATTGTCATTCAGGAATACCCAAGAGGACCATAGTTTGTTTGCTTATAACCTTTACATCCTGCCCTTCCCTGGGATGTCCAGGGCAGGTCACAACATATGATAAAGCAAATACTAAAACATATTTTAAATTATACAAGCCATCCAATGTCCCTCCCATCCTGGCAGGATGCAACAGGTGAGTAATTGAGAAAGGTTTGGGAAGACATGGAGCAAGATTTTGTGCTCCACAGGAAGTACAAAATCACCCCAAGTCTCCTGCAACAGATAGGTTGCCTCCAGACTAAAGCTGTCAAATTTGTAGTTTAATGAAAAAATCACCGAATACTCACTGCAAAGGGAAAACCGATAATCTTCTCTTTAAAGTCAGCCTTTGAGGAAGCATCAGAGTGACCTTGAATATTTGGACATTGCTCTTCTGGGAACTCCAATGGACACTTCCCACCACCCAGCCTTAGAAATGAATCTGTCTCTGCCAAGAAACATTGAGAACAAGTTATATGTGTATCTACTGTTAAGGTGTTGCTAGTTAATGGTAGAAAACTTCTGGTCCTTTCTCCTCTTACTTCTCTAGGTCCTTATCTTCAGGCTTAATTTGCGATAAACAACTATTGACTTCCAACCCAAGCCCACCTGAGAATTTTCAGGCAGAGGCCTTACTGAGATTGTGTGACTAGCCCAAAATCACCCAGCTGGCTTCATGGAAGAGAAGAAGAAGAGTTATACCCCACTTTTCTCAACCATTTAAATCTGTTCTTCTCCCCATAACAGACACCCTGTGAGAGCTCAGAAGAGAGTTGTGACTAGCCCGAGGTCACCCAGCTGGCTTTGTGGGGGAGGGCAGAATCAATCCTGGTATTCCCAGATAAGTGTCTGGCTCCCTAACCACTAGGCAAACTTGGCTCCTGCCTGTCTCTCCAGCTTGGAAGATGTACTTAGACATCCATTCTAGTGGCCATAGGTACATCTGTCATCAATAAATCTTTCTAACCCCTTCTTAAAGCCATCTAGGTGCCCGTGGGTGTTCCTTTTCAGATACATCCTTCCCACAGAGTGGAATAAAGAATTCTGAGTGACTATTGATCTCAGGTTCTTGTGCAAACACCATATAGACACATGACAACTTCACAGCTGACTTACCTTTCCCATTCTGTGTAGGCATTTGCCTGAAACGGCCCCAACTCCTGGCCTATTTTTGACTGGAAAGAAGCATCTCCTGGAGCCCAGAAAACCAGTAAAACAAGACAAAAGTTGATTCATAGCGAGTTCCTCCATTTAATATCATAACAGAAGGCAGAGTTTGCTGATCGAACAAGGGTATATCACCCAGTCTCTCAACAAGGTTTGCTACAGCCCCAGCCATTGATCAAGGCCTTTCTAGCAGGACCATTACTAAGATGACAGCCCCCACAGCCTGGCCATCTATTACTGAGTCTAGGCTGGAACTAAAAGCAACACCAGGGTCAAGAGGAATGCAAGCAAGCAAGGATGAACTTTAGCAAGGGTACAAGATGGACGTGCAGTGGCCAAACTTCAAAGGATCACAGCTTCACGGGTGGGATGGAGATGTGGAGCAGGTGGGCGTCATGCATTTCCCCACCCCCACCCCTTCAGCCTTTCTGAAGCCTGGCCCTGCCAGCACTAGCAATGTGCACAAATATTCAAAACATTAGAAATTCAGTTGAATTCAATGTCTATACGCTTGAATTTAACATATGAATGAATTTTCAAATCTTTTGAATAATTCATATGAATTATTTGGACATCCGTATGTATATGGATGCATACACATTACGTAGCATCCGTACGTATCTTATTTGTATACACACACATTTGTATGGATACGTACAGAACGAAAACAGGATGCCCACAGGATAAAAATGGGATGCGTACAGATGCGTGTGGGCACAGTCGAATGTTGTAGACATTCGCATTTTCAAATACAAATAAAAAATTCGTATGAATAGATTTGAATGTATTCTGTTTGGATGAATTGTGAATACATTTGAATTTTAAACATTTTAATTGATTCAAATCTTTGGATATTGGATTCAAATCAAATTGAATCCTGAAAACTGCATTCGTGACCCTGTCTAAGTTAGCATATACAAACACTCCCTGTAGGGATGTGCCAAATATTCATAACATTCAAAATTCAGGCGAATTCAGCCAAATCGAGACATTTGAATTTGAACCAATTGTTGGCACATTCGAAGACTGACATTCGGATCTAAATCAAATGTCTTGATACATCCGTACGAAGCTTTGAGTGGGATCCATGTGGGATTCATATGGGCTCCGTATGCATTCATATGAGATTTGTATGGGACTGAACATTTGTATTGAATACAAATCCTACCACATTCAAAGGGGATCTATTCAAACAAATACAAATCAAATACAACAAAATTTGTACACAACCCTAGTTGCCTGCTTTCTCCTCTTTTTAGTCATCCTAGAGAAAAAGCTGACTTGATATTTGTAACTATAAACTTCCCCTTGGTCACAGTTCTAAGATGGAGTGTAGGAAAAAGCAGATTTAAGTGAATTAGGTTCAACTTTCATTGGACTTCCTGCCAGAAGTCCTGCCAGGTAATCAATAAATATTTTTATGCCTCGTGTGAATTTAAATCTCCTGGGCTGGATGAATTGCTTCCTAGGGCTCAGAAAGAACTCACTGATTAAATGTCACAACAGAACCTCTATCATTTTTGAGAGAATCTGGAGAATAGGTGAAATTGGATGATCCGAGTAGGAAAGCAAATGTTACCCTAGAACAGAGGAGCTGAAAAACTACAGTCAGTCTAACATCAGTACCTTGGGAAATTCTAACAGAGATCGTAAAGACACCAAGGGTCCTTCTGCCTTGGCCATGACATGATCCTGACCAGTTGTTCTGGACAAATGAGACCTGCTAATCCAGATCATCACACAGCATGGCCTGGAATGGGCCCATCCGCATGACAACACTGGTCCAAACCAGCCCCACTGGCCACAAAGTTTGCCAGGGCTTCAGTAATGGCCTCCAAGGATTCATGTTTTGAACCAGCACAAGCCTGTATTCTAGTCAATGTTAAGGACCATCACCAATCCAGATCAAGAAGCTCGTGGTTTGGATTATGCTCTGTCCACTGTGGATGGAACATACCAGTGGTGGGTGGTGCATCTCTGATCCTAAAGTGCAATCAGAAGAGGATCTAAAGCTGACAGAATGTAAGTGTGAAAATGTCCTTGGTCTTATTCTGTAATATATCCCAGAAGAGGGGATTTCTGTCACACGCTAATGCATCCTATGGCAAGCCCCAGGCAAGGCCTGCCAGTGTCTGCATTAGCATGTGGGAACAGACCCCTATCCTGAGATATATTCCAGAATTAGGCCAAGTGCGGAAAGGGTCACAGCTTGGGAACTGTAGGTTGCTAGTGAGTGTGAAGGCAGGTGAGAAGGGAAACCAGCCAAACTTTGGGATTGATTATTGGGGGATAGGTAGGAGATGGGCTGCTATGATCTGCACAAGCATGAAAGAAGAAGAAGAAGAAGAAGAAGAAGAAGAAGAAGAAGAAGAAGAAGAAGAAGAAGAAGAAGAAGAAGAAGAAGAAGAAGAAGAAGAAGAAGAAGAAGAAGAAGAGCTGGCTTTTCTACCCCACTTTTCTCACCCGTTTAAGGAGACTGAGAGTAGCCAACAAAGCTTTCTATTCAACAGAACACTCTGCAAGGTCAGTGGGGCTGTGAGAGCTCAGAAGAGAGCTGTGACTAGCCCAAGGTCAACCAGCTGGGTTCATGGGGGAGTGCAAAATCACATTCCTACAATCTGCTAAGGGAATTAGCTTTATAAAAAAAGAGAGAGAGAGAGAGATAAGATTAGTCTGGCAGAAAGTATTCATGATAAATCCATCCTGGATTCTAGCAACCTCTGCATTTGGTTTTAACTTTTCTTTTTCGTTTTGAGAAGGGAGGAGTCAAACTGGTTCAGCTTCAAACTGCTTCAAACTGAAAGGTTTCAACTTGAACTGAACACCCTGCCTATTTGAAACAAACAAAGGGGTGTTCTAACGAACCTACGGAACATGCCCTGTTCGATCCAAGGGCGATTTCGCAATTCCCTTGACTTCCGCAGACTGGGAAAGGAGCGCAATTACCCAACGTTGACCATCTCTCACACTTGCGAGCACTAGTCACTTACGACCCACACCCCATGTGATTGGTCACTCACCTGTGACTGGTCCTCTTCGGGGCACTACCATTTTGGTTGTGGCACCCTCTGCGACTGAGCGTGTGCCAGTGCTGCTGCCGTGACAATGCTAATGCTCTGCACATGAAGAATCACATCGATGGTCATCTGAGGTTCCAGTGTGCTTTTACAGCACCTCAGATGACCCTGGAGCACTGGAAAAGGTGCTCGCTGCAGGACGTATCTGGTAAGTAATCGAGTAAGGTTAGCACAGGTAGTGCACGATTAGGGAACTTCTGGGCAGGCAGGGGGCACCTGGAGGCTGTAACAGCATCCTCTAGATGCAGATGCTCTTCCCCGGAAGTTCCCTAATCATGCACTATGGGAAGTAATGCAACTAGGCATCAAGTTTCTAAGGTGTTTTGATCTAACTGATCACCTGTACTTTGAAGGGGAAAAAAAGTTTGGATTCCAATCCAACAGAAGGATGTTTCATTTGGTTGGTACCAAATAACCAATTTAAGTTTCTGCATTTCCCTCCCTTTGAGGTGTTTGAAACTTGGTCACTTTTATGATCTGCTTTAAAATCCTATCAGGTGTATGTTTCATAGTCAGGCAAGATTTTCTCTTTCTTTCTCTCTCCTTCCTTCCTCTCCCCTTTTAAGACAAATATAATCCTTTCCCCCCTGAAATCACACAAACTTCAGGATTTTTCCAAGACAATAGATGAAAGTTTGAGGATACACGAATGAGTTCCTTGAGTGTTCTGGAATAGCATTTCTCTGGTCCTGGAGCCTGCAACTCATTCAAAAGTATTCTCTAGCCGTGTTTTGAACTCAAGGTATAAACCAGGCTGGGCTATGTGACGCTCATGTTTGCCCACTGGAATCCATGTCCTAATTTTGACGAAGATTTGTCATCATTGAGGAATTCAGCCTTTTTCTTTTCAGCCATTAAATTTTTGCTCTCTCACAGCTGTTTCTTTCTCTACCTTTTACTTTGAGCATCTCTAAGAAACCCTTTTGTGTTCTTCTTGGCAACTTCAAGCGCTCCTTGATCTTCTTGATCTTCAAATGAGACCATGCCTGTGTAGCTCTTCAGACAGAGGAGTATCCTCTGTGAAAGAGGGAAAGGGGCCATCCCGCAGGGAGATCATTTTGTCTTAGCCTTTCCAGGAAGGGGCCTGGTGTATATTTCTATGCAAGCATCATCATTGCTAAAACATGTCCACATTTGCATTTTCAGCCCACTGGAACTCTTCCCTCCAGGGTCCAGCCCCAGGTTCGTTTGAGAATGTGAGCTTCATTTTTCTACCCACCTGGCTGGTTGAGTTTCTACCTGATTCACAATAGCTGGCTACCCACCAGCACAAGAAGGCAGGGAAGGACTGTAAATAAGCTGGAATGGAGAAAAGGACTATGTAGAGGAAATATTCCCAAGAGGAAGAATAGCAGGCAGTGATAAGCACCAGGTAAATTTTGCTTACAATTAAGACAGGATGTTGGCTTGGAATATCCTCATTTTGATTATGTGGGCCAAGGGTACTGCAGATGTTCCTGAGTCCTCCAGCTCTGGCTAGAACTGAGACAAATGCTGGGAGCTGCAGTTTTGGAGGGCTGCATGGAGAGTTGTGTTAAGCAGCTATCTGTTCCCCAACACCTGCTCACACATCACAGAACCTAAGTTCAGTTAACTTGGAGGCATCCTCAGATGGGACCATCTTTTCTCAGAGGACCAAGTTGAGGAGGGGAGGACAACTGAGCTCACCAACAGTCATCTTCATGGTTTCAACTTTCCAAGCTGCATCCATCTATAGTGGGGCTGGCATCTCTAAGCCACTTCAGAGGTGCTAATTTTTGCAGTATGTGAATACAGTCCCAGTTTCAGCATCCTGAGAAAGTCATGAGACCAAAAGGCAAGCTGATGTCAAGCTTCACTCCACTGTAGATCACATCTGAGGGCTCACGGACCACCTACTGGGTCCGCATACACTGTCTTTGGCTTTGCATTGCAGAAGTGATAGTTCTGCCTTTCACACAGCCTAACTTGTATTTAGTTGCCTCCTTCAGACCACCAAATTCATATGGGGTGGTTTATGGAAAGGATTTTACACAATGCAGTTGCTGGGAAAATATTCATATAAAGGAAGGCCTGCTCTCTCTCTCACACACACACACACATACACACCACACACCAACCACTCTTCAAAATACAGTCAGAAGTGCATTGGAGCACCAAAGATCCTTGGCCAGTAAAAGACATTCCAGATTATTTTCTCCTGAGATCATGGATGCTCAACAGCCATACAATCTAGAATATGGAAAACTTGCAGCAGCGCTGGAGAGCAGAAAATCCAACACTGGGTTGCAGAAATGCAAGAAATATGGACTTATTGCCTACAAGGAAGGTCACAGAATGGGAGATGCACATGAATATTTTGTGTGTGACTGATACAAAGTAAACTAGACAGGAGTTGGTTCAGCTCAGATTTGAACTTTTTTCTTCAATTGTTTAGTCCAATTTGAACACCTTCAGACCTCGATCCCACAGGGTGTGCTCACTAGGCTGGTTAGAACACCATTGGTTCAGTTTGAATTCAAACAGGCAAGGTGTTCAAACTCAAACATTTTGAATATCCTTGTTTGATTTGAACTAGTGCAAACCTGAACCAGAGGCCTATTCGCACTTTGGCCGATAGTCAACAATTAGTGAACTTCTTTTGAAGAGTATCTGCATTAGAGGAGGCTGTTATAGCCTCCAAGTGTTCCCTGCCTCCCCAGAAGTTTCACTAATTGTGGATTAGGTGTGGAGCATGAAATTGTGCTCCACACCTTTACCAGCACTGACAAAAAGCTCTCCTGGAGAGTCCAGTAGTGTGACCATTCGTTCTGCTTCCTGTTCCCTGCAGTTGGTGGGTGGGGGAGGCGGAGTCCACACAGCCATGGTCATGGTGGGGTGGCAGCTGTGTTCAATTGTGGGCTTCTGATGTGACCAGACCTCCAATCCCCGGGACTATCCCCGGCTGTGGTGGGAGTGGTGTCTGGTCATTGAGTCGCAAGATGGGTGTTCAGTCAGCAACTGAGTAGGGGGCACTGTGCATTGGATCACGGCCTCCCAGGTGCTGATGTGATTGGCCACAATACGTCCCTGTGCTCAAACACGCCCCTCTGCAACGGCATCTGAGCATGTCATGAAATGCAGTGCTGCAGTTGGTGGTGGCCAATTGCATCAGTGAGGAGGTGGAACTTCCAGCTTCAGACCCAGAGGTGAGGGCTGGTAAACTGGAGGACCATTCACACTTCTGGC
This sequence comes from Aspidoscelis tigris stejnegeri, assembly GCA_023333525.1. Lineage (NCBI taxonomy): Eukaryota > Metazoa > Chordata > Lepidosauria > Squamata > Teiidae > Aspidoscelis > Aspidoscelis tigris. Next base: position 2,002,061 of record JALMGA010000007.1, read on the forward strand.
TGTTAACAGGCACTTTGGGGATGCTCCCCCCCCCCATGACAAGTGAGAATGGTCCACTTTTACCAGAAGCTTGGCAGCCCTAGTTCATGGTGGCCTAATCAGCTATGTGCAGAAAGGCCCTACTGTAGATCAGCACCTCTCTAGAGCATGCTGATGGCCAGTGAAATGGAGCTGGTCAGGAAATAGCATGGAGATTCCCACAGGGCTTTGGGCAGCCATTGATGAGGTTCATCCTGCCTTGGCCCAATGAAACAGTTAACCAACTGCTACTCATCCCTCGCCATCTTTCCACTTCTGGTTTGGGAAAGGCTCTTGAGCCCTCAGAGTGAAAAAGTCTGGTTTGTGCACACGCAAGACCCTCCAGGTGCACTCAGGATTGGCGCTTAACAAGAAATAGAGTTGTAGAATGTGTGTTATTAGGAAGTTCCAGCTTGTAGTCTTTGAACTGCTTTCTGATAACAAATGTTATTTTAAAGGAGAAGGGGAGAAATAAGAGAAGATACGCAGTCTCTGTTTTCCTTCTTTGCATTTCAGAAATGAAACATTAATTCCTAAGAGCAAATGTAGTTGACTGCAGCCCTGCTAAGCATTATCTACTTCCAAGACGGCCCGTGGCAATTTCCTTGAGAATGCTAGCATCCTATGTGAATTATGTAATTTTGTACAAATTTACCTAATTGGTATTGCAGAGTCTGAATTGTATAATAGGCAGGCTTCTAGCTAAACTGAAACTCGTTTGTTGGGAAGCGGAAAGAGGGGGGCTCTGCACACTATTAAGGAAGAAACCAGGAGCCCTGCAGAACACAGGAGCCCTGCGCATCCCCAGCCATGTCCAGAGCACATCTAGACCAGACAGGTGCATTAATATTTTTGTATTCGATTCGTATTTAAATGAATGCAAGAAAATTTGTATTCGTTTGAATAGATCCCCATCAAATGTAGTAGGATTCTATTTTATATGAATGTTCAATCCCATACGAGTCCCACAACTCCAGGGCGCAGAAACACAGTTGCGACCTAGAGAGACTTTCCTCAGTGACATGGTACAATAATAATACCATTCTTCTGAGGACGAAGATCAGGTGCAGAGGGAACTATCCACACTTCCAGTGCTGGTTCAGCCCCCAGTGAGACCACCAGCTCTTGAAGTGCAGGTGGACCAACCCAAGATCATCACAGAATGTCAGCATTTCCATTAAACATGGACTGTAAGAAATGAATGTAGGTACAGGGTGAGCATATGAAAGGAAGAATTCTCAGAGCTGTGCTGCCTACACTAAAGATTATCATTTATAAGTCACGTTGAACCATTTCCCCTCCAGAATCACTTTATTTTGCAGTATAGGTAAGCTGCACATTTTTACAACCATATCTGGCACCATCTCAATACTGCCCTGTGCAATCTGTTTCCTTTGGTGGAACCCCTATATAGAAACAAGCAAAACAAGAGTTCACACCCTAGCTCAGCAACTACACAACCTACCTGTCATTCATACCCAGGGATCATGCTAATATATAGTAAACAGGAAAGCCTCAACAACCCACCATTAACACTTCCACCAAAGGAAACAGCATTAACAACTTACAGCCAGGAAAAGCCCAATGCTTCATTAACAACACACACAAAAGAAGAACTATCAAACAAACAGCAGACATCTACAAGAAGGGAAATGAGGTCTAGGAGGAAGAAGAAGTGTTGACTTTTCTACCCCGCTTTTCTCACCCATTTATGGGGACTCAAAGCGGCCAACAAAGCTTTTCTATTCTTCTCCCCACAACAGAACACCCTGTGAGGTAGGTGGGGCTGTGACTTGCCCAAGGTCACCCAGTTGGCTTTGTGGGAGAAGGCGGAATCAAACCCAGTGTTCCCAGATAAGAGTCCGACTCCCTAACCACTAGACACTAGTCACTTTTGACTCTTCCAAAAGCCAAACCCTCTGAAGATGGATACCATAGCAATATCCAAAAGCTTAGGTTCTCAGAAGAAACAGCCCACAAAGTGCTACAAGCAAGATTCCAGGGCCATGTTTGCGTCTGCCGTTCCACCATGCCTGGTCTCACATCTGCATGTCTGACTCAGCCTAGAGCATCACCAACATTATATTTAGTGTACTGGGCTCTTACGTTGCTAGGATTCAGGGATTTCATTTCACTGGCTTTATGCTCCTGAAAGTCTCCTGTCACCGTTCCCCATTCTTTTAAAAATGAAATTTAAAGAGTATCAGCTGCTGCATTTCAATATTAACTATCAAATCATGAATAAAAGACGGAATATAAATGATCAAATGGTGAAGAGAAGAAAGGAATCTCCAGGAACCTTTCTGACAGATGAGAAGGGTAAATTGGATTGAGTAAGTAAATTGATAGCTATGGAATATCAAATACACACGTTGCCTGTCAAGTCACAAATTATGTATCCTGTGCTGTTGTATATCAAAATATCAAGTGTCAAATGAGTGACATTAGCTTTCATTTAGCAAGCGCCCTTAGACTTCCAACAATGGCGCCCAAATGGTAAATGCCATCAGTGACAGCTATCAAATATTCCTAAATATCAATGGTTAAACGCCAAAACCAATCTTCAAGTGGGTTTTAGAGCATGTTAACAAACATGGGGATAAAGAAGATATAGCAGACATCATCCACTTTGATTTTCAAAAAGCTTTTAATAAAGTTACTACACCAAGACTTCCCCATAAGCTTCACACATTCATGAAATGAAAGGACAGGTTGTGTTATGCAGGAGTAACTGGTGAAGGGATCTCTGGACATTGGGGGACTGGGCATGAAAAAGGCAAATGTTGTTCAGGGTCAACAAGAGTAAAAGAATACATTTTGGAGCTTAAAATCCTAACTACTCATCCATTGTCTGTGACTGATTAGAAAGGCCACCTATAAGGATGTAAGAGGAGCCCTGCTGAATCAGGCCACAGCCCATCTAGTCCTTAAAAACCTAAGAGGAGCCCTGATGGATCAGGCCACAGACTATCTAGTCCATAAGAACCTAAGAGGAGCCCTGATGGATCAGGCCACAGACCATCTAGTCCATAAGAACCTAAGAGGAGCCCTGATGGATCAGGCCACAGACCGTCTAGTCCATAAGAACCTAAGAGGAGCCCTGCTGGATCAGGCCACAAACCATCTAGTCCATAAGAACCTAAGAAAAGCCCTGCTTGATGAGGCCACAGCCCATCTAGTACAGCATCCCATCCCACACAGTGGCCCAACAATGGCTTCTGGACATCTCAAGCAGAAGACAAGAGCAAAACCTTCACCTACTCCCAACTCCCTGCAAATGACTTTTAGAGCCCTCCTGCCTGTCTCTCCAACTTGGAGGCAGTACCTAGGCATCCATTCTAGCAGGCATTTTTATACCTGCCCTTCATGAGGCCTTGTGTCTGCCTTCCCAGGCAGGGGGAAATACCTGGACAGCAGAGACTAACAGACCAGATGGGCCATGGATCCGATCCAGTAGGGAATGCTCTGTCTTCTTCTATTTATAAGATCCAAGGCTACCAATGACTATCAGCCCTGATGGCCACAGGAGGTGGTAGGCATCTGAATGGGAGATTTGTGCAACTGGTTGGTCACTGTGAGAACAGGCTGCTGGACTAGCTGGGCACGGGTCTCATCCAGTGGGGCACTTTGTTTGTCCTTAGCATCATAAAATTGAGTATTGTCCTGGCATGAAACAAAATCAAATACTGCATAAAACCGCAATCATACCGCACATCAGGCTGGTCTTAAAAGAGTTGCACTGGCTGCCAATTCACTACTGAGCCCAACCCAAGGTTTTAACTTTAATTGATAAGGCCCTAAATGACTTGGGACCCAAATACCTAAAGGAACGCCTTCTCCCATATCGACCTGCCCGTGCCTTAAGATCTGGAGGGGAGGCCCTCCTGGTTGTACCAACACCTTCAGTAGTAAAAGGGGTGGGCACCCGGGAGGGGGCCTTCTCAGTGATGGCCCCCAGGCTATGGAATAGTCTCCCTCTTGAGGTGCGTCAGGCTCCTTCATTGTATATGTTTAGGAAGGCAATGAAGACACATCTCTTTGCCCTGGCCTTTGGCTAGATGGGGGATACACTTTCTTTTCCCACTTTCAGACTCTGTTGTTCCAATATATGCTGTTATTGTTTTAATATATATATGATTGTAAATGTTGTTACCCATCCTGAGACTGTCAGAAATGCAATGAATGAATGAATGAATGAATGAATGAATTCTGCAGCCACAGTTTCTAGTGCAGTATTGGGTAAAAGGAGAAGGGAGAAGAACATAGGAATCCCAAGTCTGTTCCTCTGAGATTCTGCATCCTAAGACAAATACTCAGAGACACAAACCCATTTCTTCCCTCCAAGAGGGGTCCTCCTGCTGCCTTTTTGCCCTCTGCAGCACAGCTCCGAAAGGGCAGGAGATCTCATTCCAGGGAGATATGTGTCAGCAATTTGAAAAGGTGACGTGCGTGGGAGGCAGGGGCACTCTTTACAATGCCCATAAAATTTGCAAGAGACTGTTCTTTCCCGGAGCGTGAGGAAGACGGGGGGGGGGGGAGGAACGGAGGGGGGGGGACCTGGTGGGTGAAACGCAGCCTGAATGTGCAAAGCTTTCCGGAGTATGTGAAACCTTTGTTTTGATTTCAATCAGTTTTCGGAGACAGCTCCATTAGGGATTGGAAGCCAGCAGATCCTTTTCCAGAGTAACTCCAGCAGCGCTGCCTGCATTGGCATTGATATCTCTTTCCCATGTAAGAATGATGGTGTTTCCTAGCTCCTTCTGGTGAGAAGGACGCTCAGTTCGTGAACGGGGGAATAAAGCTGACAGAGCAAACTCCCCACCCCACCCAGACAGGACCAAAGGAACAGGAGATCCATCTCTGTGCCTCTCAGTGATCCCAGCTGCCATGTGGTTGCCGACACATTAAATGATTTTCCCTACAGCTGGCAGAAGGTTGTTGTTGACAAACTAGAAAAGATGCACACACAAAAAAGCCCCCAAACAAACGCAAAAAAACAGTGGCAGATTGGCCCTGGCAAATGTTGTGTGGAAAATTTGAAGGAAAGGGGAAAGGGTGGTGAAAAGAGCAGCCCAGATTTCTCACTAATGGAAAGATAACAGGCATCTCAAGAGGAGAAGACACAACTTGCAGTGAAGTACAGAAGATGAAGGGGAAGAAAGCGTCTGAGAAAGATTCACTCCCACCGGGCAGCTAGAAGACGCAACAAATGATTTTCTTCAAGGAGTTGGCAAGGCTAGATAAGGCTCTTTCAGTTTCTCAAGTTACGCTCATAGCGACCTGCCCTGGTGGCATCATTCCAGTCCCGTATAAGAAGTCTGATGGTATCTGGAAGCCTTGCCATATCACATTGGCCCCCAAGCCATGATGCCCCCAGTGGAGTGGTCCAAAACGCGTGCGGCAACATGAGAGTGATGCAGGTGAATGGTGCATCGTGATGTCCCACCTAGGCTGTGGTTGAACCTTCACTTTCAGCCTTCTTCAGCCCAACTTCAGATCTGACTGCTCACACCTTTTCATTTCTATCCATTTTATTTCTGCACTTTCCATTCAAAGGAAAGCCCAAGTGGAGGCTGGAAAGTCCACAAATAAAACAGAGACAAATGAAAAGGTGTGAGCAGTCAGACCGAAGATGAAGAAGGTCAAAAGTGAAGGTGTGGCCACAGCCCTGGATGTGCATTTGGAATTTCAACTGAATAGTTCATATTTGCAGATATTTACGTCAAAATGAACATGTGATTGTTTGCATATCCAAAAATTTGATCAAACTGAACCAGTTTCCTACTTGCAAACCTGAACATTTTGAGCAAAAATTTATGCTTCACTGTGTTTTGGGCCACGAAAAGAGCTTTTTTTTCAATGTATTTTTCTTTCTGAAAAAGAAATCTGAAAAAGCTGTCTGAAATCAAATTCAAACAACTCCTTTTTTAATTAAACAATTTGACAGCAAAATGAACAAATGGGTGTTCATTCAACAGCAAAATGAAGACATACTGTAGATTTCATTTGTGACCACCCTAGTCTCATCCGTTTATTTATAAGTTCAAAATCCCTTGTTTCCTGAGTTATGGGAGCCAGAGATCTTGAGTTTTTCCTCTCCCATCTGCAGAGGAGGATGAAAGCCCTACAACCCCCCAAAATTCTCTCTTTAAAAAGCAGCATTAACTGGGAAGAAGAAAACAGAAACCCAAAACTTCCGTCTTCCAGGTCTCTGTTGTTAACGTCATTCTGAAATCCAGTTCTTGGTAGCACCAGGCAGTGAGGATACGTTTCACATTCATTTGTAAGACTGGGATCATTAAGTGTGTGAAGTCTGTCATTCAAACCGTAGAATTCAGGAGCTGTGCCTTCCACTTTGCGCAGACTTACTAATTTGGATGGCAATTTGCTTGTTCCTTTTGAATCCAGAGTCCTTAAATCTTATGTCAAGGCAGACACCAAGTTGTTATCAGATGATTTAACATTCCGCATAGAGGGGCACCCAGGCAACATTGGCAGCAGCAGGGGCAGGAGCGGAATAATGTTTGGTGTGAGGAGAGCGCCCCAGGGGCAGTGGTGGCCAAGGCAGGAGCGGGAGTGCAGTGGCGCCTCCAAGTTCCTTTCCAAGGTGATCCCACTGTCTGAATGTGGTGGTGGTTGTGCGGGGGGGAGGGGGGGCGTTTGCCAGATCGACCTTGATCTCCTCGTGCATGTAACCCGCTCCAGCTCCTGCTACTGCTACTGACCTGGCTGGGTTTGTCACTGCTGCCGCCACCATCACATCTGAAATGGGAACGCTAAAATGCATGCTCAGTGCTATTTCCACAACCCACACCTAACCTGGACCAGAATTTCATTGTTCCCAGACCAGAATAATCTGGGAATGAACTAAGTGGGAACATGCCCCCAGAGGGCCATTGAGTTATGGAATGTGCTGCCAGAAGAGGTGGTGACAGCAACCAGTCTGGATGGCTTTAAGGAAGGGTTAGACAAGTTTATGGATGACAGATGTATCAATGGCTACTAGAATGGATGCCTAGGTACATCTTTCAGGCTGGGGGGACAAGCAGGAGGCCTCTAAGGCCCTTTGCTGGGATTGGAGAGCAGGAGAAGGTTAGTCCTTATCTCTGCTTGAGATGCCCATGAGCATTTGGTGGGCCACTGTGTGAGATGGGATGCTGGAATAGATGAGCTGTGGCCTGATCCAGCAGGGCCTCTCTTATATTCTTATACGTATCAGATATATATCCTATACGAATGCATATGTATGATACATATCCGATATGTACACCCAGTTGAACAAATGTACGAACTATTTGTACGAATGTTCCAAAACATTTGATAGGTGCACGAATGTCCAAATTGTATGAATGCTTACAAATAATAAATGTTATGAATATTGTACACAGCTAAGCACAGAATTGCCTCCTTCACAGAAGGAAATAAACTAGTTAATTGCACATTATAGCTGCTTAGGATGGCTATTGTATTGCTATATAGAGATATTTCCCTTTCTTCTGTGAACCATAAAGATGAAGAGCAGCCTAAGTTCATTTGCCAAATCCTAGGACTGGGTGAGTCTGCATGGATTTCCCTTAAGTAAGTATACAGATGAAAAGCTGCCTGTAGATTGGGATGACCAGATTCTGGCCTTCTAAATGATGTTAAAACATCGCTCACACAAAAGGCCCCAAGAATTGCAAGGATTTATAGATCACCCCTCCAACATTTCTATCCCACCCTTCATCAGATAGTTTCAAGGTGGGTCACAATGGTGGTAGTTTCTTTATTGATGAAGATGAAGAAGCCTACAATGCTATACTGTCTCCCTTCTGCAACCCAATGGTGGTATGGCTGCTTGGGGCTTTCTGATGCCTGGGCCCTGGTCACACCTTTAGTTTAAGACAACTTCAGGCCATCTTCTGGTTGTGTTACTCAGTTTATTTTTATTCAGTTGGTTTTCCAAGCCGGCTCTTCCCCATCAGATCACTGCCAGGCCAGGCCAGGCCAGGCCATGTTCGCTTCCTCAGTGTAAGCGGGGGGTGGGGTGGGGGCAGACTAAAGGGGGCTGAACCATGGCGTTGGTGGGGGTCCAGTGTTTCCTTTCAGCCAATGGGCACACATGGAGTTTGTGGGGGACCTCCCCTTCTCTCCTCAACTTATGTGTATGAGTCCTCTTTCTATCTAGCGTTTCCCACAAATCTATTATTTTTTAATTAAATTAATCGCACAGAGAAGAAAAGCACATTAAAAAGGAAGGGGGCCTTGAAGTTGGGGGAGCAGGCTTAAAAAAGAAACACAGACATATACCCTCCCCTTCCTTGAGTGACACAACGGCATCCAATCAAAAAGGAGGTAGATTCGATGCAGCAGAGGGGGTGGAGAGCCAAGAGTTCCTTGGAGGAGGCTCAGATCAACTGCAGAGAAAGGTGTGAGTGATGTGACCCAAGGTGGGGACAGGCTGAGGGCGACCAATAATGATCTAGGTGTGAACTGGTACAGCCTCAGCTCGACTTATGAATAGGATATCCTATCTCATCTAGGTGACCCGGAGCCTGGAGGACCAGAATTGGGCCATTGTTGGTGTAAGAGGTTTGCACAATATTTCTGACCTCACCGGTTTTCCTAAGGGTCTTCTGCGACCAAGCCAGCAGGCCTCTGGAAACCTCCCAGCTCAGTGGCCCTTGGGGCAACCAGCATAGGAAAGAGTGCTCTTGCAAGCAACCCAGTCAGCTCTACATCATGCGCACATGTGTTGCTCGTCAGCATATTTCATTTCATCCCATCCCCTTTCTCAACAGGGAGTGCGGAGGCAATGCAACCACAAATTTTACATCTCTCGCTATGGGTATGTCTGCACGCAGAGGCACGCACGCACAAAATTAATAAAATGTGCCTTCAGTTCAATGAAACAGGACAAGGAACTGTGGAAGAGAGAGGGAGAAAGCAAAAACTTCCAAGATCATAACTTTTGCTATGGAGCTTTGTTTGAAGTCTCCTTTTTCAATCAAGTGGATAGAATATGCCCAGTGTCACTTGTGGATGAGAGAAGAGAGGGAAAGGGAGGGGAAAGCACACTGGGTGTATTTCATTGCATGTATTGGCACTTGCTCTTGAGGTTTTCTTGCCGTGAAGAAACCCTGAAGGCAACAGAGGAGAGCCTATATATTTGATGAAAATGTACTTGGAATGAATTAGTGCCTAGAAAATGTATTCACTCATTCTCTTTCTCCCTCCAGTATTGGTGCTATGCTACCCTGGGGTTCAATCAGATATGGTGGAAAGGGGTGCCTTCTGGGAAAACTGAAATTGAGGACATCAGACATTTTACTCCTGGATGTACAGTACTCCATCCTGAAACCTGGAATGGGCATCTCTTTCTCATATTGAAGATAATAACACCAAGAGCAACTATTTTTTAATTGTATTTCAGGGAACACAGAGGAGGGAATTGCAGCCAACCACAGCATTGAATACTAATGTTTACCTGTAAGTCACCAATCAAATGGAATGCCAGGCAAGCAAGCAGTCAATCAGTAGCAAACACTTGTTGTTAGGAACATATTGCCAGACTTTGAGGTGAAAGAAGAGCAACATTTGGTTTATTACTTGAACTTTCTGATTGCCTTTTTTTTTAAATCTACAGAAGGGGTGCATTTTCTAAAAGGATGACTGAAAAAAGCCCTATCTGATTGCATTCATAGATAAGGATTGTATAGCTCTTTCCTGGTGAGCCAGTTTGGTCTAGTGCTTAAGGGGCCAGACTCTTACCCGGAATGCCAGGTTTGATTCTGCCCTCCCCCATGAAGCCATCTGGGTGACCTTGGGCTAGTCACAGCTCTCTTCTGTGCTCTCACCTTTCCATAGAAAGACGTTTGACAAGGAGTGTCTACACTCTGCCAAAAAGAAATAGCACTCTAGGGATGTGCACGAATATTTGTATTCTTTCATTTTTCGTTTGAATTCAGCCAAATTCGGACATTTGGATTCAAATCAATTGTTTCAATACATTCGTACGAAGCTTCGTTACATACGTGAACCTGGGAGGTAGGAAAGTGACTGCCCAGTCACATCTGCAATGGACCCAGAGTGGATTCAAAGTGGGCTGAGGACAGACTCAAAGTGGATTCAGGGCAGATTTGATGCGTTCCAAGAGGATACATATGGGATTTGTATTGGACATTCGTATGGAACATTCGTATCGAATTCGAATCCTGCCACATTCGATGGGAATCTATTCTAATGTACAATTTGATAGGAATTGAATCCCCCCCAAACCATTCGTGCACATCTCTGCTTTGCTCCCCAGTTTACTCACTTGCTTAGTGGTCATTTTGCTCCCCTCTTTGTACACCACATTTTGCCTTCAGGAACTCTCAGCATGACCAAGAGCATCCTTGTGGGTGATCACTGATTTTGTGTACATGGACCAGAGCTTTAGCAGAATACATGCAAGAAATGGGAGTCACATCTTTTCCCCTTCATCCTCCTTCCCATGCACGGAAGACGTCCGCCATTTGCATCTTACTCATCCCTCAGTGAAGGCAAACAACATCGTCTGACAATTTTTCAGATGCTTCTTCCCCAGATGCCTCCTTTTAGCCTGCATTGTTAACATCTTGGTACATTTCAGCGAGGGTTATTTTCAGGACGCCCTCCGCCCACCCCAGCATGGCTGGATCAAAATGTTCTTCTCTAATCAAACCATTCAAAAGCTTTTTGCCCCTCAAAATCTGCTTTTTGATTTTGGAATCCAAGAAATTTCATTAGCATATTTGTTTGAGACTGTATTCAGCATTGCCCATGAAAGATGATGAGAGGAGAAGTGTGTTGATTCATTCCAGAGAGCGGCTGCGACAAGGACAATAGGATCTCTGAGCAACCGCTAAGTTCCAGTTATAGCTTTTCTAAGGCAGCTCCATCAGAAAAACTTCGGCTCCTCACAGTGGCTGTGTTCACACCTAGGTTTTAATCCAGTTTCAGGCCACCTTCCAAGTGAGAGATCACATCAACAAAGTGGCTACTCGTTTCATTCCTCTTTATCGAATCCAAATATGGCTTTTCTGAGTTAGAGTATGCTGAAAACAGTCTGATGCTTTCCTGATGTGTTCTCTCACTCTGCAAGTGGACTGAAGCTGGATTAAAACTTAGGTGTGGACACAGCCAAAATCTCCATGGGTCCCAAACAACAAGATGTTGGTCTTTTAGATCCAGATTATTAGATTTTTTTCCCCGCACAAAAGAACAAAATAAAATAAAAACATGCAAGATAAATCAATAGCTTATGCCACTCCACCCAATCTCTGTCATTTTCAAGCTCCAGTCTCTGTTGTTAATACAGCTTGAGGTAGGTAAAATTTGTTTGCTTATTTATATTCTAGAACATAACAACCTAAGAGGAGCCCATCTGGATCAGACCACAGCCCATCTAGTCCATTAGAACCTAAGAGGAGCCCTGCTGGATCAGGCCACAGCCCATCCAGTCCATAAGAACCTAAGAGGAGCCCTGCTGGATCAGGCCACAGCCCATCTAGTCCATAAGAACCTAAGGGGAGCCCTGCTGGATCAGGCCACAGCCCATCTAGTCCATAAGAACCTAAGAGGAGCCCTGCTGGATCAGGCCACAGCCCATCTAGTCCATAAGAACCCAAGAGGAGCCCTGCTGGATCACACCACAGCCCATCTAGTCCATAAGAACCTAAGAGGAGCCCTGCTGGATCCGGCCACAGACCGTCTAGTCCATAAGAACCTAAGAGGAGCCCTGCTGGATCAGGCCACAAACCATCTAGTCCATAAGAACCTAAGAGGAGCCCTGCTGGATCAAGCCACAGCCCATCTAGTCCATAAGAACCAAAGAGGAGCCCTTCTGGATCAGGCCAAAGCCCATCTAGTCCTGCATCCTATCCCACACAGTGGCTTACCAATTCCTCATGGGCATCTCAAGCAGAGACAAGGGTAAACCTTCTCCTGCTCTTGAATCCCAGAAAATGGCCTTACAGACATCCTTCTTGTCCTCCCAGCCTGAAAGATATACGTAGGCATCCATTCTAGGAGCCACTGATATGCCTGTCATCCACAAATTTGTCTAACCCTACCTCAAAGCCATTTAGGCTGGTAGCTGTTACCACCTGACAGCAAATTCCACAAACTGATGACCCTCTGGGTGAAGGAATATTTTCTCTTGTCTGATCTGGCTCTTCTACCCATCAGCTTCATAGATGCCCCCTGGTTCTCGTGTTATGTGATAAAGAAAAGACATTTTCTCTATCCACCTTTTCTATACCATGTATGATTTTATATACTTCCATCAGGTCTCCTCTTAAATGTTGTCTCTGCAGGCCGAAGAGGCCTAGACGTTGCAGCCTGGTTTCATCCGGAAGATGTTCCTTGAACCAACCCTGAATGAAGCTACAGCCAGAAAAAGTCCTTCACAGCACTCTCTAGCCAGACATCCATGTATAAACTTCCTGATAGCTATTAGCCTGTATAAATATCCCTCCGCTGCAGGGGCTACTCTTGTTTGGTTTTAATTATGCTTAAGTTAAAAGCCCTCTAGTAAAGTGTGTGATTTGGGCCTCTGTCTATTTGCACTAGCCTCAAGTAAAATGGGTTTCCATTTAAAACGGCCTCTGTAATAGACAACATGTCCAAAAGGAAAAGGACACTAAACTAAATGGGTCTGGTCACCTCTGGATTGCAGTGCCTGGGCGCTGAAGGTAGAAAGTTCAAGTTCACTCTGTGTTGCCTCATGCAAGAAACACTGAAATGAACTGAAGCTGGGCGGAAGCTCATACCGTTCCGTTCAATGAGTTGCGCAGCTTAATTCTGTGCAGAGTAAACATGCCAGAGACTGAGGCCACATTTGGCATTCGAGCCCCCAAGACTGCTAGAGGAGCAACAAAGGTGACTTTTCAGAGACCTGGGCTCCGTTCCCACTTGACTTTCTTAGTCCTGTTTGCACTATTTTTAATCTGGATAGGGTTGACAATTAATCAGAATATAGCCGTTCCCATTCACTTTGGATTGCACGCTTCTGTCCTTGCTCTTTATTTTCATGGGCAGTGAGACGGCAGAGGAATGGAACCTCTTTGAACTAAATTAGGGTGCTGGATGAGGCCCCTCGGTGTTACCAGGCGGGGAGGAGGAGGGGGAGAGGCGGTGGTGACGGGAATCCATACTGGCCGTACTAGGCTTTGGCAGCGGCTGAGCCTACAGGTGCCCTGCAGAAAGGGGAGCCTTTTGCCTTTGCAGCTGAGGTGGCGGCTGTGCCTGCTGCTGAGGCAGTGGCAGGGTCTGAGGCAGCTGCAGTGGCAACAGGAACTGGTACTGGCTGTATTGGGGTGGGGGCAGCAGCTGGGCCTATGGGGGGGCGGTGGGGAAGGCAGGAGTGGCGGCAGTGTGGCAGAGGGGAAGGTGGGGGCCGCCATGAGGCTGGGGATGGCTAGTGGCCCTTTGGGCAGCCCTGCCACTCAAGCCTTCCACCCCCTTAAGTTTTCCTGTGGCAGAACGATCCTGTGGCGCCTTCCTCCTCCTCCTCCTCCACCTCAGGAGCCCACAAGAGTGCATGCGTGCACAAACAGATCAGCGGGGGGGGGGACGGGGGGACGGATTGAATCATGGTTCTGCTTTTCTGCTTTTAGCATTGCGGGTATAGAGGGCATGGCAAGCTGTGAAACCCCACAGACATGTGACTGCCATTGGCCAGGAGGCTACAGCTCTGTCTCAAATAGCCTGGGAGCATTCCCACCTAGGAAAAAATAAGCAGGCTTGGGCTACAGAACTGTAAAAAAAAGTCCTGTTTTCCCCAGGATTTTTCCCCCCAGGATATTTGCAGAATAGTCCTCAGAAAATCCAGGGATAAGAAGTTGAATGTGAATGCTGGTTGCCAAATTCAAATCCAGTCTGGATTTAATCGCCTATGGGCATGCACCCCTGAAGTATCTCATCACCACCAAGCTAGGTTCATAAGAACCTGAAAGGAGTCCTGCTGGATCAGACAAAGCCCATCTTGGTCCAGCATCCAGCCTCCCACAGTGGCCCACCAATTGCTTCTGGGCATCTGAAGCAGAAGATGAAGGCAAAACCTTCACCTGCTCTCGACCCCCAATGAATGACCTTGAGAGGCATTTTCCTGCCTGTCTCCTCAACCTGGAGATGGCACCTCGGCATCCATTCTAGTAGCCATTGACACACAACACCTCCATAGAATCACAGAATCATAGCATTGGAAGGGACCTCTAGGGTCATTGAGTCCAACTCCCTGCTCAAGGCAGGATTCCCTAAACCATCCCAGACAGATGTAGGTCCTGCCTCTACTTGAAGACCTCCAGCGAAGGAGAACCCACCACCTCCCGTGGCAACTTATTCCATTGACTGATCGCCCTCACTGCCAGGAAGGTTTTCCCAATATCTAATCTATATTGACTCCCTTGAACTTTCATCCCTTGTTTCTAGTCCTCCCATCATGTGTAACTGAGAATAGATATGATCCCTCTGCACTGCGATGGCCCTTCAGAGACCTGGAGACCACAATCATGTCTCCTCTCAGTCTTCTCTTCTGCAGGCTAAACATTCCGAGTTCCTTCAACCATTTCTCATAACCACTAACCATTGTGGTAACCACGACTTTGTCTAACCCTTTAATAAGGGAAGAGGAGCTCTGCTGGATCAGGTCACAGCCCATCTAGTCCAGCATCCCATCTCACGTGGTGAACCACGAGTTGTTTCTTGTTTCTGGGCATCTCAAGGAGAAGACAAAGACAGCACCTTTCTCCTTCAGGGAAAAGGGAGAGAGAGAGTCTTTTCTCCACATCCTTTTAGAACTTTGGTTACTCCATAGGCATTCAGCAGGAGGAGATGGAACCCCAAGAGAACTCTATTCGTGTGCATTTCATGCATGGCATCCACTGAAGAAGGTGTGGTAGAACGCCTATATGAAATGACTTTAAAAGTGGATTCGGCACCCTAATGGATGCAGCATTTTCATGGCCATTATGCTTAAGTGGAGTCTTCAGGAGTTCAAAGAGAATCTGGGTTGCTTTTGAGGAAGTAGTAGGCTAGGGGTCTTGCATTCATGCCCATTGCCTGGGGGCTTCCTCAGGCTTTTCTGGAAGCAGAGTACCAGCAAACATTGAGGAGAAAGCCTTTTACCTGTTCTCTTTCCTGCTGTTAATCCTGAAAATCTTAAAAAGGATTTTTTTAACAACAACAACTCATAGTTGACCTTTGGAATACATATCATGAGATGTGTTGTTGTCCTCCAGCCCAGTTTGGGAACCTTCATGGAAGTCAGGCTTATCAACAGTTGTTATCTCTGACGGCAGTAGGGGGTGATTTGTCTGTGGGCCTCATCGTGCACCTAGTTGGCCACTGGGCAAACAAACTGCTGGACTAGATGGACAACGGTTCTGATGCAGTAGAGCACTTCTTATGTTCATGGAGACCAGGGCTATCAATGGCCATTAGCCATGGTGGCGGTAGAGGGTGGTGTGCATGTGAAGGGCGGACGCTGGGAGACTGTGAGCAGAGCAAGCTGTGGACTCAAGCCCTGCTGGTGGGATTCCTTCTGAAACTGGTTGGACACTGTTAAGACCAGACTGCTGGACTACCCCGGCCCTGACTTCAGTCCAGTGGGGGATTCTGTTTATATTTATTGGAACCAGTTCTACCAATGTCTCTTAGCCCTGATGGCATTATGGCTGCCTGTGGACACGGTCTGCCTCTGCAGGCCAACTGCTGGGGGGCTGGGGGCAGGGCAAACTGTGTTATCATGTTCTGTTGGTGGGCTTCTTTCTCCAGCCGGTTGGTCAGGTTGGCAGCAGATTACTGGACAAGATGAGCTGTGGTTCTGCTCCATTGGGGCGTCTCTTATGCTCTTATGTTTATTGAAGCAGAGCTATCAATGGCTGTATGCTTGTGTCCTCCTGGTGGGCTTCCCTGTGAAGTTGGTTGACCAGTGAGAGAACAGACTGCTGGACTAGGTGATCCATAGGTCTGACCCAGTGGGATATTTCTTATTTTCTGGTGCTCCCCAATGGAAGTCAGGGCCACCAATGGTAGTAGGTAGTGGTCTGCCT
This sequence comes from Aspidoscelis tigris stejnegeri, assembly GCA_023333525.1. NCBI lineage: Eukaryota > Metazoa > Chordata > Lepidosauria > Squamata > Teiidae > Aspidoscelis > Aspidoscelis tigris. The sequence goes on from JALMGA010000007.1 coordinate 2,018,134, forward strand.
TTGAAGGCCAGATGTTGGGAGATTGCAAGTAGAGCAAGCTGGTTTACCAGTGAGACAACAGGCTGCTTGACTAGGTGATCCATGGGTCCCATCTGGTGGGGCCTGTTGTATGTTCTGATACCTACTGGAGTCAGACTTAGCAGCGGTTGTTACCTTTGATGGCAGCATGAGGTGGGTTGTCTCTGAGGGCTAGCTGCTGAGAAATTGTGTGCCCATGTCCTGCTGGTGGGCTCCCTTGTGCAGCTGGTTGGCAACTATGGGAACAGACTGCTGGACTAGATGGCCATGGGTCTGATCCAGCAGAGGCATTACTTACTATGTTCTTCTAGTTATTAAAGTAAAGGCTACCAATGGCTATTTGTCCTGATGGTAGTAGGACGTGTCGTGCCTCTGAAGTGCAGCTGGTGGATTTCCTTGTGCAGCTGGTTGGGCCACCGTGAGAGCAGATTCTGGACTAGATATCCCTGACTCCAATCCAGTGGGATGTTTCTTCCATTCTTCTGCTCTTTGTGCCCAATGACACAATTCCAGTTCACACAGGTACTTTGAGGCGGAGAGGGCAACACTTAGCCCACTGAGAGCTGAAGAAAGGTTGGAGACCCTCTGAGTCACACTAAGGTGCTGCAGATCAGGAAGGAAGGCTTTGCCTCACTGCTTCCAAAGACCGCCAAGAAAAACCAGGATTGGGGGGAAACCAGAGACAAATCAAACTGCAGGAACTCAGCCTTGGAAAACTCAGAGCAGATGTTGCCCATGAGGAAATGAAGAATGAAAAACGAGGATTTAAAAAAAGGAAAAGGCAACGAGAAGACATTCTTTTATTCCTAGGGCAAGAGCGCAGTCGTGGAGAGCAACCACAGTTCTCTGGCATGCCCCTTCCCACAGAGCAACCAGACTCACGGCTCCCCAACTGCCATGGAGCAGACGCTATCCTAAAGCCAGATTTTCTTCTTTGACATCTGCTGGGAGGGAAACCGACTCAAGAAAAAGATGAGTTTGCTGCTTTTACCATCTTGGAACAATTCAGGAGGACTAAGAGGGGGAGGAGAAAAAAGCTTTAAAAAGTGAGCGGGGTGGAAGAAGAAGAAGAAGAACAAGAAGAAAGCCTTTGAACGGAGGAAAGGAACCAAGCTCTTCTAAACACATCTCCTCGCCTGAGCCAAACCAAACAGGAATGATTCATTGGCTTGTCTTCACCCTTCACTTTTCATCTCACAGGCAAAAACCACCACGATCAGCCATCAAAGTTGCCTTGCATGCTCGGAAATCCCACGGTGGGAAATACATGAAAGAAAGAAAGAAAGAAAGAAAGAAAGAAAGAAAGAAAGAAAGAAAGAAAGAAAGAAAGAAAGAAAGAAGTCTTTTCCCACAGCACTTTTTTATTAAGGCAAGCTGAATAAAAGGGAGAATCAGGGAATTACCAGCTATGAATCAGTTTTGGGCCATCATGTGCCTATCCTTAAGCCAATCAAAGAAGGGGTCCAGAAGCCTTGGTTCTGTACAGTGGACCTACTCAAGGGGAAGCCCTCGCTTCCCCCAACTGCATCGGACACAGCATATCCCAGTTTAGGTGGTCAAAGTAAGTTGCCTAGACCAGGATACCAGAAGACCTGTTTTGGCAGAGGTCCAGAGGCCCATAGATTGGAACAGGGAGGAGTCCACAATGAAAATATGCAAAACAAGTTGTTCCAGTGGGGCTGTTGGACCGGTCTACTGGCCTGGTGTGATAACAGCCTGAAAGAACAGACTGCTGGACTAGATGGGCCATGGGTCCAATCCGGTGGGCCACCTCTTACATTCTTATTTTTGTAGTCACTTTTCGCTCTGATGGCAATGTGGCTAGGTTACACTGGGTAATGGTGGGCAATTGTCTACTTCTGAAGGCCACCTGCTGGTGGACTGTGAGCAGGGCAAGCAGGTGGGCTTCCGTGGGCAGATGGTGGACCTCTGTGAGAACAGACAGATGGACTCGATGGGTCACATTTCTTAGATCCTTATGCTGAAGGGCCTTCTGGGGATATCCACAGATTAAGGGTTTTGCATTTGATTCATATTAAATCAAATGTAAGACAATTTGTATTCATCTGAATAGGTCCCGTCCGAACGCAGTAGGATTCTATTTAATAGGAATGTATTCGTCTGAATTCGTACACATATCCAATATGAACGCATATGTATCCAATATGTATCCATACGTATCCGATAAAAATCCCATAAGATATCCGCTCTGAAAGCATCAAATCTGCCCTGAATCTACTTTGAATCTGCTCTCAACCACGTCAGATTGACTCTGGATCCATTGCAGACGTGACCGGTGCAGCCGCTATCCCACCTCCCTGGTTCACGAATGTTCTGAAACATTCATACGAATACAAATGTCAATGTACAAATGTCATAACATTCAATATTCACACACACAACCCTAGTGCCTTCTTCTTCTACTACCCCCTGCCCGGTCACTGAAATTCTAGGAGCCAAAACCCTGCAAGACAACCTGAGCACCATAAGAAATGAGGCTACGGCATACAGTATATCAAATTCTATGAACCACCTCGAGATTATATTTTAATGGGCCGTAGTACAGCAACAACTTAACCAAAAATATAAATAATAGATAACATAGATAGATAACTGTGTCATTAAGCATGTAAGCACGACTTGCTGTTGAGCAATATCCAACATCTCTGTGAACCTGAGTTTCTCGTCAACAAGAATCAAGTATTACTTTCTTTTACTGATCTTACCTGAAAGTGATTCAGTCATGAGAGCAAAACAGGAAAAACTGGCGGTTCCTTGGAGTGTCTAATGCTGGGTCTTACCAAAGCGTTTTCTAAGGTTTCAGCACCTGCAAGATCATTCCTCTCCATCAAGGTGCTTTCCTCATGTTTGGGCCATAGTTCTGTTGGCTAAGAAAGTGTTGACATATGGACATCCAGGATGCCTCTGAAGGCCATTTGCAGGGAGTCAAGAACAGGTGAAGTTTTACCTTCTGACTTCTGCTTGGGATGCCCAGAAGCAATTGGTGGGCCACTGGGTGAGATGAGATCCTGGACTAGATGGGCTGTGGCCTCATCCAGCAGGGCTCCTCTTAGGTGCTTACAGACAAATTCATAGAGGACTGGAGTGTCAATGGCTAACAGATGCTGCCTCCAGGATGGAGAGAGTTAAGATGCTTCTAAAGTCCTTTTGCAGATATTTCAGAGCAGGTGAGGGGGTTTTATTATTATTTATTTATTATTTACATTTCTATCCTGCCTTGTACCCAAAGGTCTCAGGGCAGATGACAACATTTAAAACCAAATATATTACAACAGATAAAAGCATATGTTAAAACAACAGTGTCTGCAAGTGGGAAGGGAGAATGTATCCTCATTTAACCAAAGCCCAGGGTAAAGAGGTGCGTCTTCACTGCCCTCCTGAACATATACAGTGAGGGAGCCTGACGCACCACAAGGGGGAGACTATTCCATACCCTAGGGGGCATAACTAAAAAGGCCCTCTCCTGGGTGCCCACCCATTTCACTGATGAGGGTGGTGGGACAACCAGGAGGGCTTCCCCTCCAGATCTTAAGGCATGGGCAGGTTGATATGGGAGGAGGCATTCCTTTAGATATTTTGGGCCCAAGTCTTTTAAGGCCTTATAAGTCAAGCTTAGCACCTTGAATTGGGCTCAATAGCAAATCAGCACGCAATGCAACTCTTTTAAAACCAGTGTGATGTGCATCCAGCTAGTTGTCTCAGTCAGCAACCTAGCTGCAGCTTCTGAACCGTCTTCAAGGCCAGCCCCATGTAGGGTGCATTACAATAGTCCAGTCTAGAGGTTACCAGAGCATGGGTAACTGTGGCTAAGTCATCTCTGTTCAAAAAAGGCCTCAGCTGGCGCACCAGCCAAACATGGGAATAGGTACTCTTGGCCACGTCTTCCACCTGAGCTTCAAGCGTCGGGGCAGAGTCCAAGAGCACCCCCAGATTTCATACCTGTCCCTCCCAGGGCATTACAACCCCATCGAGGTCAGGGTGTCTCCCAACTACATGGACCCGAGTCCCTGTGACACACATCACCTCTTTCTTGTCTGGATTCAGCTTCAATTTATTGACCCTCATCCAGCCCATTACCACCTCCAGGCACCTGTCAAGCACTTCAACTGCCTCTCCTGATTCAGATGGCACAGAAAGACAGAGCTGGGTATCATCCACCTACTGATGACACTTCACTCCAAAACTCCTAATGCCCTCTCCCAGCAGCTTCATGTAGATATTAAAAAGCATGGGGGATAAGATCGACCCCTGGGGGGCTCCACGAGTGAGTTCCCAGGATGCCGAGCTAGAATCTCCCACTACCACTCTCTGAGATCAGCCACAGAGATAGGAGTGGAAGTAATGGAGTGCCCTGCCTCCAACTCCTTTCCAAAAGGATACCATGGTCAATGGTATCAAAAGCCGCTGAGAGGTCCAGGAGAACCAACAGGGTTGCACTCCCACTGTCTCTCCCAAGGAGAAGGTCATCTACCAGGGTGACTAAGGCAGTTTCCGTGCCATGACCAGACCTGAAGACAGATTGAAATGGGTCTAGATAATCAGCTTCTTCCAAGCATGCCTGCAGTTGAGCAGTTGAGGGTATACTTTTGTCTTCTGCTTGAAATGCCAGGAAATAATTGGTGAGCCACTGTGTGAGCAGGATGCTGCACTAGATGGAACATGGTCTGATACAGCAGGGCTCCTCTTAGGTTCTTATCTCTAACTTGAGGAAAACCTGCCTTAGAGTCCATTTCAGATGAAATTGATGTACGCCCTTTTTCTTCCTTAGCCTGTGTTTGCCAGGTTAATCCCCTAAATGAGGCCAAGGTGCTACATAGAATTGGCCCTGGCCTGTCATTTATAATTCTCTGCATGGGTTCGGCCTTATGTTCAAGCTCAGTACTGATTTTTCCATTAACATTTTTTGTCCCAAGAGGATGGCAAAGATGCATTTTCTGTTGCATGTTCTTCCCATCAGTGGTTAAACCTTAGGAAGAGGCTGTGTTCACAAGCTATGTCCTTGAATGTGACTTATCAAGATTTCCTTACAGGACCAGCCAAGTAAGAAGAAGAAGAGTTGGCTTTTCTACCCCGCTTTTCTCATCCATTTAAGGGGACTCAAAGTGGCTGACAAACCTTCTGTTTTTCTCCCCAACACAGACACCCTGTGAAGCAGTTGGGGCTGTGAGAGCTTAGAAGAGCACTGAGACTAGCCCAAGGTCACCCAGCTGGCTTCATGGAGGAGGGCGGAATCAAACCCAGTATTCCCAGATAACAGTCCGGCTCCCTAACTACTAGACCAAACTGACTCAATCTAGGGATGTGCACAGATGCATTTTCGGTATTCGAATTCGAGTCCATTTGAATATTCAAATATTCAATTCAATTCAAAAGTCAAAAATCCAGATTTTCAAAACCCCAGTTCAAAATCAGATTATCCAGATCCATATTTTCTAAAATCCAATTCGAATCAAATGGTATGAATGCCGGCAACATTTGTATTTGATTTTCAAATTTGCACGTATTCTGTTTTCATCCCATTTGCATCCCATTGTCATCCCGTGTTATAAGTGCAAATAGACCCAATATTCGGATGGGATATAAATGGATCAATCCAGTCGAATTATTAAAAAATCCATATCATATCTTCGAAAATCCAAAATCAAATTCAGAAATTTGGCTCATACGAATTTCACATGCTGCAAATATCCATGCCCATCCCTACCCAAGATACACAAATAAGCAAAATGAAATGGGTGCATCCTCAAAGCGATTTGTCCATGTCTCCCCTTCCCCAGGGAGGGACATCTTGGGGATGCACCTCCATGAGAAAAAGCCCCCCCCCCCTTGTGGCCTCAGCAAAGGCTTTGGTGTCCCTATTATCGTCACCGAGGCCACAATTCTCAACTGGTTCTCATGCAAATGCAGCCCATTTTGCCACATGAGGGCCTGGGTCAGAATATGAAAAGCAGTTCAGGGCTGCTTTTTTGCAGACTGAACCACATGCCCCTTGGGGAAGGAATGAAGTCCCTCTTTGTACCCTCAAGCCCCTTTGGCATGGGAAGCTGTGGAGATGGACAGACCTCAGTGCCCCTCCAAGGTGCATTGAACGGCACGTGCCCCTGGAATCATAACCGAGCGAGCCGAGAGCTGTAAGAAGAACCACGCACAGCAAAAGCAAAGTCCCGTGCATGTAATTGCAGCCCCTTTAGAATGTTCTGGCTCGAAATGGGTGCCTTACACCATTCATAACTGCTTAACAAGACAGCCGTTGGCAAATTAACTAAACATCAATTAGCAGGGAATGTGGTCGTCACATCCATCCTGTTAAACTCATGGCTAATTATCTCGGCATACCTCCTGTGTATTAATTGCAATCTAATTGTTTCCCATATCTTGCCGGCATAATTTAAAGGAGCAACGCAGCAACCAAGTGCATCTACCATGCTTTGCCTCCAATGCCGCCAGCAGCCTTTGAACTTCTGTCAGAGCCTATCAATGAAACCTGTCAGGCCCATCAAGACCTATCAAGACAAGCTGTTTAAGACGGGTCTGTGGCCGGATGAAGTTAAGAACCATCACTAAGGCTGCATCCCCATGGCAGTTCTCAGAAGTTGCTCGAAAAGAGGGGAGAAATATTTGTCCACATGTAATGATAAAATTTGTGACCCAAGGAGGGAATCCAGTCCTCTCTACCCTGGGCCTCTTGGTCTTCAGTGGGGTCCTCATGAACTCAGTCCTGATTGGTTGCAGAGCATCAATATGTCATCATAATTACACTATGATTCTTCATTGTTGGAGCTACCCGTGTGATGGCTCCCAGGAACATGAAAGGCAAATCACTAGAAGGGAGAAAGCCCATGAAGTGCTTCAGAGGATGACGTGCTTCCTCCAGTCCCGGAAGCAGGAGACGTGGTCTCCTTATGCCACATGCCTTGTCCCTTCACTGGCTCTGGAGCTGGGGAATGAAAGGACAGCCAAGCCTATTTTGTGACATATCAGAAATGGCCCTGGAGGTTGACCATTTTAAGCATGCCCCAAAATAGGATCTTTTGGATCATGTTTCGGTCCATCTGGACATCCCATAAATGGTTAAAGGATGCTGTTGGGATCAAAATATGGTACCCCTTGGACCTTCACTGGGCACTCCTTGACAGCTGTGCAGATGTTTAAACCTGCCTCCAGGTTGGAGAGACAGGCAGGATGCCTCCAATGGCTACTTGCAGAGAGTTGAGGGCACCTGAAGGTTCTGCTCTTGTCTTCTGCTTGAGATGCCCACAACCAATTGGTAGGCACTGAGAGAGACAGGATGCTAGACTAGATGGGTTGTGGACTGATCCAGCAGGGCTTTTCTTACTTCAAGAGGCAGGATGTTTCTAAAGGCCATTGGCAGGAAGTGGAGAAAAGGTGAAGGTTTTATCCTTGACTTCTGCCTGAGGTACCCAGGAGCAATTGGTAGGCCGCTGTATGAGATGGGATGCTGGACTAGATGAGCTGTGGCCTGATCCGGCAGGGCTCCTCTTATATTTATATCTTCTTATGTTCTTGTCAAACAGAGCTAAAGCTACTTCCCTCAACTCTCTCAGATGCTGTTGCAAATGCATCCAATGGCACCTATGCTGATAAAAAATAATGCCAGCCCAAAGAACCGACTGGCTTGCTTGTCTGCCAGAGTCAGAGAACTGAGAGGATGGAAAAAATAAGAGGGAGAGAGAAAGATGGGCAGGCAGCTGGATCAGTTAAAAGCTGGTTTAAAGTAAGAAGCCCCATCTTTCCTTCTTTATTTCTTCGTTATTTTGTTATTTAGAGGTATAACTTGCTTTTCACAAAGTGGTCCCCAGAGCTGCTAAAAAGGAGAAGTGGATAAAAATGGTTTAAAAGCATAAAAGTGTAATTTAAAAGTAATACACCACAATAAAAAAATGATAAAAACACTAAAAGCATAAACATAAGCACAGGGGATGACAGAGGCGCATCAGGAAGAGAGTGCACCACCATACATTGCCTCTCCCTGCCGGGGCTGAAACAAAAGATCTTTCAGAATGAATATTTTTGCAACATCTCCTGGACACTCTTCAGAATTTGCTCACGTGTAATGAAGGAGTCTTATCCTCTCCGCACTGCTCTTTTTGGCCTTCAGTGATGTCCTCATGCAGTCAATCTGGACGGGTCTCAGGGCATCAATACATCCTTATCTTATGCCAAGGTTCCGCATTGGTGGGGCTACCCATGTAGCTGCTCCCAGGAAAATGAAAGGGGAATCACCAAATGGGAGGAAGTCCATGAAGCAGCAGCAAAAGAATGTGGACATGTGATCAGTCATGTCATGGGGCAACCCTTTTGTGTACCTTCTTGTGCTCTTGTCTAACTCTAAACCAAATTGCACAAATATGAAGAGCTTTCCCTAGTCCCATTGTACTTTTGAAACACGTCACTAGAGAGCAGTAACAGTCAGACCAACCACCAAACAGTGGGTTGCAAAGGAGTCCTTTGGAAGTGACCCAGCCAGGAATGGGCACAAATAGGTCTGGGGGCATTTGATTCAAAATGAATCGAATGTTAGAGATTCTGTGTTTGCTTGAATAGATTCCCTTCGAATGTGGTAGGATTCTATTCAATACGAATTCGTATGAATATCCAATATGAATTCATATGTATCCTGGATATGTATCCTATATGAACGCATACATATCGGATCTGTATCCTATACCAATGCATCCGTATCAGATACATATCCAATAGACATAGTTTGATCTCCAACACCAGAGCTCCAGCTCACTTTTGCATATGATTCCTGAGGTTGAAATTTCACCCTGGAGCAGTTCCCCAGATTGGGGTTATCTTGGTGGATCACCCAGGCGATCACAAATGAACCAAACAAAAAATGAGATGGACTCATCTTCTGTCACATCTTATTCCCCCACACACACACTTCAAAATGGCCCACAAACTGCAGGATCAGGGCAACTGCCAAAGATGTTAAGGAAGGAAGATTATGGCATAGGGATGTGCATGAATGTTTGTTGTATTCGATTTGTATCGATTCAAACGCAAGAAATTCCGTATTCATTCAAATAGATCCCCTTCAAAAGTGGTAGGCTCTGTATTCAATATGAATATTCCACCCATATGAATGCATGAGAATAGCACACAAATCCCAGATGAATCCCAGATGAAGCTTCATGCGAAAGTATCAAAACATTCAATTTGAATCCAAATGTCAATCTTCAAATGTGCCAACATTTGATTTGAAATTAAATGTCCAAATTCAGCTAAATTCGTACAGCTTTTGAATCCCTGTTATGTAGGTATCCTCAGAACAAGCACCTCAGACTCGTTATTCCTACTTCTGGCTCATTCAGGTGTTTCTGTCAGCTGGGCTCCACCTGAATGTAATGGTAACAAGGTGTTGCTGTTCCAGAATCATCTTGGCCACAAGGAATTGCTGGGAATCAAGGGGGGGGGCTTTGTGAGTTATGAGTACCCCGATATCTATTTCTGTGCTTACCCAAGCAATTGGAAAGGTCTTTTCTGTCTGGTTCTCTATGGTATCATTACTTAAACAAAGCAAGAAATATTTGCTAAAAACTCAGGTCTTCGCCCTTCATCCCCTTGCTTGTGAAGTAGGTTTTGCAACAATAAATAAATAATTTTAGGCCCACACAGTTGGCCACATGCCATACCAAAACATTCCTGCCGGAAGAGGCAGGTAGAGATGGGTATGAACTGTTGTGTGTTCCACTGAAATCAAATCAAACAGGATCTGGTTTGGCTTAAATTTGATTTTTTTTCCCTTTCTTCTTCCAACAACAGGGTGTTTGGTTTAAATCAAACACTTCTGAACAAGGGCGGTGCACAAATGGGGGTTTGGGCATTCTATTAATAATGAATCGAACATTAGAAAATCTGTATTCATTCAAATAGATCCCCTTTGAATTTGGTAGGATTCTACTCAATATGAATAGAATTTGGAATGAATATCCGATACGAATAAATACATATCCTCATGAACACATATGTATCCTATGCGTATTCAATATACGCATCCTATAACATATCTGCTCTGAAACTATAAAATCTGACCTGAATCTGCTTCTAATCTTCTCTCAATCCATGACGAATGCAATCTGGATCCGTCATAGACGTGACTGGCACAGCCACTTCCCCACCTTCCCAGTTTAACAAATGTCCAGACTATTCATGTGGGTGTCCAGAACATTTGTATTTGCACGAATGTTAATGTATGAACGTCCTAACATTTGGTTTGTGTATAATGTCTGAATTCAGATGAATTTATACGAATAATGAATATTACGAATATTTGTGCACATAGAATCGTAGAATCCTAGAGTTGGAAGGGACCTCCAGGGCCATAGAGTCCATCTCCCTGCTCAAGACAGAATTTCCTAAACCATCCCAGACTGATGTAGGTCCAGACTCTGCTTGAAGACCTCCAGTGAAGGAGAACCCACGACCTCCCGTGGCAACCTGTTCCACTGACTAATCACCCTCACTGTCAGGAAGTTCTTCCTAATATCTCATCTGAAGAAGAAGAAGAAGAAGAAGAAGAAGAGTTGGCTTTTCTACCCCGCTTTTCTCACCCATTTAAGGGGACTCAAAGCTGCTGACAAAGCTTTCAGTTCTTTTCCCCGCAAGAGAACATCCTGTGCTGTAGGTGGGGCTGTGAGAGCTCAGAAGAGAGCTGTGACTAGCCCAAGGTCACCCAGCTGGCTTCATGGAGGAGAACAGAATCAAACCCGGTATTCCCAGATAAGAGTCCAGCTCCCTAACCTCTAGACCAAACTGGCTGTATTGACTCCCTCTATCCTTAACACCTTTGAACCTCAATTGATCAAAGTGTGATTACTTTCAACTCTGTTTTCAAACAGGCTGAGAATGTGTTTCCAAGTCAACCTTTTTGAACACTGCTATTTGAATTGACCCAGTCTGAACCTGGCACCAAGGCCACCGTCTACCCTGAGAACTGGGCTTTGATTTTTCATAATGTCCAGGAAACTCCACTCTCACTGCTAAGTACTGTGATTTTCCTTCAAGATCTTTTTTTTCTTTCCATCTTCGAGTCTACAGAAGTGAGATCTTGCTTTTCTTTGAAGTTAGAAAAGAGTTTCCAGGAAGACGTTGACATAAGGAAAAGGTGGGGGAGCGCTCTGAGCCCCAGGCATAATTAAGAGGGCTGTTTGCCAGGTTCTCCAGATGTTTAATTAATACTGAGCCACCTATACTCTTGTCTCAGGCGTCGGCACAAAGAGGAAGCCGATCGCTTCAAGGCAGCCTCCCCAAGCAAGAGGGTTCAGGGTGATGCCCAGGGACATTCTCCAGAATGTAATGAAAACACTTTCTTCAAAGATCCTTCTGCTTCAGGGAAAAGGGAGAGAAAATGTCTTAGTTCTGGTCTGAGGTCTTCCAAACCTTCAAAACCTTGGAGATTCTCACATATTTCCCTCCAGTTCCAGCTCCAACCAAACTCAAACAGCTGTCGTAGTCTGGCTATTTTGAATGGGGTCTACTACATGGCCCCATGCAGAAAGGGCCATTGCTTATCTTTGGGCCTGGGACGGGATATCCAGCAAGGTCTACACATTGCCATGAGACTGATTTCACCGTGGTATCATAGCATGATGGCATCTAATTGCCCAGGCATGGTGCGGTCCTGCATTGAAGTACCCAGGCTGCAGTATAAGGGCCTCGTCTGGTCATGAAGATTATGCTGAACCAGGATCTGCAAAAAAAAAGGAAGCTGTGCAAATAAGGATGGATCCAGGCACCTACACCCTGCAGATGGGCACGATCGGGGGGGGGGGGGATGGGAAGCCTTTGTAGACTGGAACCACGCACTCCGATCTGCCAAGGGGTCCTGCCCCATAGGGAGCTGGCCCCAGGCCCCGGGGGAGATGGGTGGGTGCCCGGGTGGCTTCATGCCAGCAGTACAGGACTTGATCGAGTCCTGTACAGCTGGCAGGAAGTGGGGGAAGCGGTCTGACAGGGCTGCCCACCCCTGGGTGCTCGCACCCAATGGCAGGCAGCCTTGCGGGATGCGTCTCCACCCCTGGCCGGCCTTTCCCAGCTAACTCACTTTGGGACGCTTCAGCCATTAGCACACAGGCATGCTGGAACACATGTAAACGCGTTCCTGCCTGCCTGTGTGTGAATGGGTAAAGCGTCCCAAAGTGACTTAGCCCACGTGCTCTACAGCTGTTCTGGCTGTAGTGCAAAAAGGCCTCAGGTTGCCACCAAAGCTAGAAAGGCTAATTCTTTACTCCAACTCAATCAATAGCTCATCTTCAAGCTACGTAACTTGCATGCAGAAGGTTCAGACCTTAGGACATAAGAAGAGCCATGCTGGATCAGGCAACAGCCCATTTAGTCCAGTATCCCATCTCACACTGTGGCCCACCAATTGTTTATGGGCATCTCAAGCAGGAGACAAGGGCAAAACCTTCACCTGCTCCTGACTCCTTGCAAATGGACGTTTCTCCAACCTGTAGGCATTATCTATGTATCCATTCTAGTAGCCATTGGTACACCTGTCCTCCATGAACTAAAAGAAGCACCAGTGGGTCAGGTCACAGCTATCTAGTCCAGCATTCCATCTGACAGAGTAGCCCACCAGATGCTTCTAGTCATCTCAAGTGGAAGACACAGGCAAAAACCTCACCCATCAGTTCCCTGCAAGTGACCTTTAGAGGTAACCTGCTTGCCTCTCCAACTTGGAAATGGTTCCTAGGCATCAGTCCTAGCAGCCTTTAATACCTCTATTGTCTATAAATTTGTCTAACCTCTTCTTCTGGAAGAGCAAGGTCGGATGGCCACTGGCATCACCTGCTAGCAGGGACAAGCCTTTAATTTAGCAAAGGCAGCTTCCTGTATCCCTCTCCCATGATGTCCTTATCCATCTACACATGAAGAACCTCTTCTTTCTCTTTTTCCCACTGATACAATCAAAGGCAGATTTCCTCAGCTCACTGATACAGGTGCTTTCTGCAGAAAAGCTTCACAATTATAATACTCATTATAATTTTTATTGCTCCATGGGTACTTGTAAAGAGATCAATGTTCTGAATAGCAAAAGCAGCAACAAATGTCTTCCCTGAGGATGGGATGGAGGAGGAAGAGGAGGAGGAGGAGGAGGAGGAAGGGTAGCAGTGAAAGAGAATAGTGTGACGTCATGGAGAGGAACCAACATGCACCCTTGATGGCCCACAGAGTGGAGCCCTAAAGGGTTAGGGTTACTGGCGGTCTCTAGCTCTCCAAATGTTGTGAGATGCCAACTAATGTCACCCTAATCCAACATGGCTGGTAATCCAGGATAAGGAGAACAACAGTAAAAAAAATGGAACATAGTTCTAGGTCAGTTTCAGTTCTACTGAGCACTTTGTCGTGCAAAGGAGCTTGTAGGTCCAATCCACTAGTGCCTATGGAGTTCTGGTCCAAAGTCCAAGTTGTTAATCCACCACACACACACACACTTCTCTCCCATGCCAATCCATGTTACCCAGTACACCCACCCATCCCAGGGTACTCAGTACTGGCACAGGATAGACCAGGGGATGGGAATAGTGCATAACCACTGGTGTGCACTAGCATTCACACTTACGTGCCAGGGTCCAGACACCTGTGTGGGCCTGCCATCTTCTATGCAGAGCCTGGAGCAACTATGCATGTGCCAGCGCTATCACCACACATGCACAGTCACATTTCTGGTCATCTGAGGTACCAGTGCACCTGTGAATGGTCACTCCACTGGCCGGAACAGATAAGGTTTAGTACACCTGTGGTGCACAATTTCATGCATCACGCCAAGTTTAGCTTCTGGTAGGGCTGGAGACATTTCTGGTGTGGAAACAGCTCTGCAAGTGCAGGTGGCACTTCCCAGAAGCTGCACTAGCAGGTCAAGTGTGACTTGGCCTCTGGCTGCCTAGTGCTTTGGAAGGAGAAACTCCAATTGGCCAGAATGAGTGAAGGATACATTGCCTGGTGCTGCAGCAGGTAGGAATGGCCAGGTGAAGGGTTCCTGAGGGGAGAGGGGGCCTGAAATCCAGATGCATAGATGCATGGCATAGCTTTAATGCACTAAGGCCGGAGAAGTTTCAAATCACATCTTTCATGCTGCTCGTTATGCACAGTTCAGGCTTGGATTGCAAGGACATGGCAATATATTGAAAGTACATCCAACACTGACTGGTATAAAACACAGTGGGAACTGCTTATAAATGGCTGCACAGCAACTCAGACGTCCAATGTGGAGGGGAATGATGCGGACCGGTTGTTAATATCTGGATGCCGCTACTCAATAAACTAGATAGGATACAAGAAATGGATAGACCTAAAGAAAAAAGTTATAGTGAAATAGGAAGAATGTAAGAACCTAAGAGGAGCCCTCCTGCATCAGGCCACAGCCCTTTTAGTCCAGCATCCTGTGCCACACAGTGACCCACCAGTTTCCCATGGGCATCTCAAGCAGAAGACAAGGGCAAAACCTTCACCTGTGCCCACTCCCTGAAGATGGCCCCTAAAAGCATCCTGCCTGTCTCTGCAGCCTGGAAGACGTACCTAGGCATCCATTCCAGTAGCCATTGATATACCTGCCGTCCATGAATTAAGAGGAGCCCTGTTGGACCAGGCCACAGGCCAGCATCCTGTCCCACACAGTGGCCCGCCGGTTGCTCATGGACATCTCAAGCAGAAGAAAAAGGCAAAACCTTCACCTGCTCTTGGCTTCCTGCAAATGGCCTTAGAGGCCTCTTGCCTGTCTCCCCAGCCTGGCAGCCATTGTACACCTGTCCTCCATCAATTTGTCTAACCCTTTCTTAAAGCCTTCTAGGCTGGTTGCTGTTACCACCTCTTCTGACAGCAAATTCCATAGCCCAATCCATCCATATCCAGGGTTCTGTGGATTGGGAGGAGAGTCTCTCCAAAATGTTCTGTATTTCCTTCATTTTTCAACCGTTAAGTTATATTTTGTGTCATGTTTCCCCCCCCCCACTTTTTTTTCTGATTTCTGTTTTACTGGACTTGTTCATATAGTCTGTATTTTCTTTTATTTTTAATTATACTTATGAGGATGTCAAAACAAGAGCTGCCCATTTTCTGCTAAGGTTCCTTCGCACTGTCAGTTCTTGTCCAATTGATTGATCCTTTCTGCCTGCCTCTGAAAGACTCGGGGTGGTCAGACATCACATAATAGCCAAACAGTACAACCCTACGACAGTAACAAGATAGTAACTGTACTGGGTAACAAGAATCGGAAAAGGCATGTAGCCAAACACCTTGAGAAATGAATTGGGGTGTAAGTTTCTTTAAGAATAAATAGATAAAAACTGTCCTTCCTTCTGGAAATCAAACGGAATTGAAGACGACACTTCATGCAAGCAAAAGGTGTTTTTTGCCCTATTATGGATAACAAGATGTGAAAGCTTTTGGAGAAGAAAAAGGGAGCGAACGGGGGGGGGGGGTCCTTTCTTCTAACTTAATCCCTCTTTCCTAAGAATAATGAGGGGAATTCTTTTGAGTTACATCTCTGTGAATTAAAAAAAAATGATGGGACACCATTCATGAACAAAGGTGCCGTGTAGCGCATTAGACCACTAGTCTTGCTGGCCGAAGTCTGTCTGTCATGGGCTTCTCACGGTGTCCACCAGGGGTCCTACTGGCTCTGCAGCTGAGATGCTTAACTGGAGAAAGCACAGGCTGAAAGTGGACATCTGGCCTCCATTGTAGGGATGTGCACAAATGGGGTTTTTGGCATTCAGTTTGTAAGGAATCGAAGGTTAGAAAATCTGTATTTGTTTGAATAGATCCTCTATTTGATACAAACATACCCGTAGGAATTTGTATCAATATCTGATACAAATACATACATATCAGATAGGGATCCTGGATATGGATCCTATACAACTGCATCCGTAAGGGATACAGATGCCCCTCCTCTCTTACACACACCTCTGTCTCTGCTTTTCCAATGAATGTCCAGAAATATTCGTATTCGTACAGATGTCAACATGTGAATATCATAACATATCATAACACATTCCTGCTCCATAGAAGAGGTCACTGGCTGCAGTTCCTTCTCCCATCTCAGGTAATTACATTCGGACATTTCATATGTTCTCTCATAAGCTGAGCAGGCCGTTCTCGTCAGACTTCCTGACAGCTATTCACGCAACTCTTTTCTGCAACTCTGCCAACCTCTCATTTTTTCAAAAGTTCTTTTTCAACTTAAAGCCCTCCTTAAATGTACCTTGTGTCATCAAGCGTGAAAGAGTCGGGGCTCAAAGATCTGCTGGTCTTCTGAAGTCCT
Organism: Aspidoscelis tigris stejnegeri; assembly: GCA_023333525.1. Taxonomy (NCBI): domain Eukaryota; kingdom Metazoa; phylum Chordata; class Lepidosauria; order Squamata; family Teiidae; genus Aspidoscelis; species Aspidoscelis tigris. The sequence goes on from JALMGA010000007.1 coordinate 2,034,470, forward strand.
CCTTTGGTTTTCTCAACTGCTCTTGAGTTCAGGAAGACCACTTTCAGCATCGGCTGCGGTTATGAGTTTGCCGCTGGCATTTGGTTCCTCCTTACCTATAGATCTGCTGGTCAGCCCTGCTTGGCACACAAAAGATCTGTGCTTTACTCATGGCCCTCTCCAGAAAAAAGGCTCTCACAGAGCAGGAGCAAAGAAGAAGAAGAAGAAGAACTGCCAGTCTCTTCTTCTCAGTGAGTTTGATTCCACACGCCTCCATGAAGCCAGCTGGGTGACCTTGGGCCAGTCACAGCTCTTTTCTGAGCTCTCACGGCCCCACCTACCTCACAGAGTGTTCTGTTGTGAGGAGAAGAACAGAAGGTTTGTCAGTCGCTTTGAGTCCCCTTAAACGGGTGAGAAATGTGGGGTAGAAAAGCCAACTCTCCTCCTCTTCCTCCTTCAGTCTCCTGGTGGCTGGCCTTCAGAGGCACCTTACTTCCTAGAAATTAGGGATGCACACAAATATTCATAATATTCAATATTCATACAAAAATATGGAGGTTCATATAAGAGTCAAATGTCATGACATTGGTACACTGACATTCCTATTCATACAAATGCTTCAGAACATTCATGAAACGGGGAGGTGGGAAAGCGGCTGTGCCAGTCACATCTGCAACGGATCAAGAGTGCGTTCAACATGGATTGAAACTGGATTCAAAGTGGATTCACGGAGGATTTTTGTTTTCAGAGTGGATATGTTACAGGGTGTTTATGAGATACGTATACGCTCGTATCAGATATTCATATGAATTTGTACAAATACATTCATAGCAAATAGAATTGTGCCACAATCGAAAGGGATCTATTTGAACCAATATTAATTTTATTACATTCGACTCGATACAAATTGAATGCAAAAGAAAGAAGGAAGGAAAGAAACCAGCCATGCACATCCCTGCCATATAGATGCTCTCCTGAAGACACACACCCAGTCTGTAATGTCCTGTCTTCCTTGTCTTTCCCCCCAATTTTCAACCTGGGAATGGGCAGGGAGCTAAGCAGACAGGAGGGCTGGTGGTGAGGCCATTGTGATGGTCAGATCACTCACTGGTGAGAGCTGGACTTGCATGTCAGCTCCCTTTGCAGGGATGGACACTCCCTATTAAGATGGTGTCTCTCTCAGGAGACTTAACAGAACCTGACAGTTCTTGAATCCTCTGGGAGATCTTGCAGTTGCCACAGGTGACCCTCCTGCTGAGGCTATGTTCTCCCCCAGGAACCATGCGATGAGCAGGGCCATCAACACAATCACTCCCAAGTGTGCCCTGTGCACCTGTGGAGCCTGTAAAGCATCCTGGTGCTTCATGGAACTGTGAGAAATGAAATAGGGCAATCTGTGGCCAGAGTGCAGGTGGTATGACTCCTGCTGTGAATCTGACGGAGCTCAAGTTGGGGCGCATTATCATGCCCGCCATGTGGTGCTGATGGCAGCAACAAAGGACTTGTTTCTCTTCCACCTTTTGGGTCTCAAGTAGTCTTCCAGCAGAGCCTCTTCCCGTGGTGAATAGTCCCACAAGACCAAGTCCAAGGGAGCAGGGGTGCTGGCCATGGATTTTCTGCTATGACAAATTTGCAAGGCACTTTGAGGGCAAAGTGACTCAGGTCTGCAGATAACTGGATGCCACAGTTGAGAGAAATCCAGAGCAAGTGTCCAGAGAACCCTGTGGTCCAGTTAATTTGGATCAGATTCCATCACTGACCCTGATTAGGAGGACAAGCTGCTTTCTGGCCAGCTACATGCTCTCTAGATCCTTGTTTTTCTTGATAAAAGTCAGCCAGCAGAGTATGCCTGGGTGGGTCTAGGGAGTAGTGTGAAGGCTTCTTTGAGAAATGGGATGGTCCTGCAATGATGAGCTTCCCCCTCAAGAGGTCCTCCCTGGATCCGGAAGATCCAAACTATTGATCTGTGGTGAAGACACTCTTAGGAGAGAGCCATGGCTGTTCAACTTATAAGCATGCTTAGAAGAAGCTGATTATCTGGATCCATTTCAGTCCAGCTTCAGGGCTGGTTACGGTACTGAAACTTCCTTAGTTGTCCAGGGGCATTTCTGCACTTAGCTTCCTGTCCACCCAGCTGCAAAAGTGCATTCCCCACTAGCATGCACTAGCGATCACACTTGCGAATGCTAGTGCATGCCAAACCAAGCCCCAATGCCTAGAGACTTAACTGGCTCCCAGCACGTTTCTGGGCACCGGCAGTGTGTGTCCAGCACTGCCATCTTCCAGGCCATTTTTGCCCTTGTCTTTGAGACACCCAGAAGGCAATTGGTGGGCCACTGTGTTGGAGAGGATGCTGGACAAGATGGGCCGTGGCCTAATCCAGCAGGGCTCCTCTTAGGTTCTTACGTAACCTCCTCAGTCTTTTCTCAGATGATTTTGGGAGGAATTTCTGCTTCATCCTGGGGCAAGAGCAGTCTCGGTTTATCTCTTTCTCTACTGTCACTGAAGAGAATTATTTCTCCCTGGTTACTGTGGCTGCACACAGGTGTGTCCTAGGATCTCCCACATGGGTGACCGGAGTTGTGAACTGCAGATGTGGTGTTCAGAGGGGGACCAGTTCAAAGGGCCACCAAATGTTGCCTGATTCGTTTTTACCACTGGAGAAATTTCTGAGCTCTTTCTTCTTCTCTGCCACCCACCCATCCATCTCCTGCCATTCAACGAAGCCGCTACGGTCCAAATTCCCTCCACGTAGTAAGAAGGTTCAAGACCATACTGCCCATCGTCACGGAGCCAGATTGTGCTGTGCAAACTCAGTGCTGTCAGGGCTTTTAACAACATGACCAGGGATGGAAGGAAACCCTTTGTGCTGGGTCACTGAGAAGCAAACGAGCCAGCCACAGAAGCAACCCGTGGCATCCAGACAACAAAGCGTGGAGATGGCCGTTAAGCAGGCAGCCTGACTCTGGTACCAGCTGTGTCTGATCGCTGGAAAATTAGAATGGGGCCGACATATATTATCACCAATCCCATCTCACCGCCTCCCCAGCCCTGTCTGGAGAGCAATTTTTCCATGAAACGACCCTGGAAGACTCTCTTATTGATCCGGCGGGGGGAGTCTTTCCTGTGCGGATGGGCCAACGGTAACAAGGCAATCATCAGCGAGTCTTATTTGTTCAATCTCAGCCTCTGCGCCCAGGGGATCATTCTAATCCGGGAGCTGTCATCTAAAACACAAGCCCCCCTCCCAGCCCACTCCTCTGAGCTCCGTCTCATCTTTTCCTTTGAGTGGAAATTAAATTTGGCCGCTTGCGATTGGTGGGCCTTAAATGAAGGGCCTTGGGGGAACAGTGGCTGTAGCTTTGCGCTAGAGCTGTCAGAAAGCACTGTCAACAGAGGGAGTGGACCAGGGCGTCCGGCGAGAGGCAGGACCCCCGAATCATTCAGAAGTATCCGACTACCTTTGCTTTCCTCGCATCCCTCGGCTCCTGGGGACATCCTGAGCTGCGAGGCAGCGGACCTGGGTCTTTCTGCACGCAGCGCTGCCGTTGTTTCTGCTTTCCACACATGACCTTGCAAGCCCGAAACCAGAAAATGGAGGCCTATTTGCCCTTCGGCCGGTAGTCAACAATTAGGCCGTGTCCCCATGCAACTTTGGCACGGTTCCGAGTGAGGGATCGGCACGGTCCGTCCCCATGGGCTTTGGATTTGGCATGCAAAAAGCGTACCAAATCCCCCCAAACTGTGCCACAAGTGTGCCAGATTTGATACCTGTTAAAACAAGTCTCGGCACGGTTTGGGGAGCCAGCACGCAGTGCTCAGTGACCCGGGAACGCACATGGGGACGCTTGTGGGCTAATGAGGAGGAGAGTTGCGCCCACATCATTGGGAGGTGGGTTGTGCTTGTTGTCCCTGTCCTGCCTATTGAAGATCATAGCCACCGGCTTTTTAAAATGCTGATCACAAAGGCAGGCTGGAGAACGGCTTGGTTTTTTAATTTTCTGCCATTTCCACAGAAGTGATTCCAACCCCATTTCAGAATGCCAAGGCAGGCTGCATAATGGCTTGATTTTTGTTGCATTTGCAACCCCCGTTTCCCCGATCATCAAGGCAATCATAAATAGAGTCTTGATTTTAAAGTTGACTGGCACTCCCGCAGTCCCGGTAGAGCGGAGGTGCGCAGAACTGCTCGAGCGCCTACTGCCACTAAACCTCGTTGCGGCTTTTGGCATTTTTTTTAAATTAAAGTTATTTTTATGAATGGAGCTTTGTTTTTACTTGTTTCCGTGCCTCCCACCCCAGACCTGGTTGCCAGTGCCACTAAGGGGGGGGGGGAACCCAGCTAACATCAATCTGGCTTCCAGTGAGGAGAGAGGGGGCAGAGAGGAGGGGGCATGGCTCCCCCATACCAGGGTTCGGCATGCTTCGCATGGGGATGCCACCCAACCCGTGCCTGTCCTGTGTTGCTAGGAATGTCATGGGGACGCCTGAAATGCATGCCCCATCCCACGCCTGGTCCCTGCATGCCCAAACAGCACCCAAAGTGTGTCAGATGGCCAGCATGGGGATGCAGCCTTAGTGAACTTCTGGTGAAGAGTACCTGTTAGGAATGTGCATGAATATTCCTAACATTCATTATTTGTATGAATTCATGTGAATTCGGACATCTGTACATGAATTGAATGTTACGACATTCATGTATTAACATTTGTACAAATACGAATGTTTTGGGAAATTCATATGAATAGTTCGTACATTCGTTAAACTGGGATACGTATCGGATACATATTGATGTGTATGCGTTCGTATAGGATAGATACCGGGTACATATGCGTTGGTATAGGATACATATCTGATATGTATGTGTTTGTATAGGATCTGTATGGAGAATCCGGAACCGGGATCCGTATGCATTTGTATCGGATATTCGTACGAATTCAGATGAATACATTTGTACCGAATAGAATCCTACCACATTCGAAGGGGATCTATTCAAATGAATATGAATTTTCTAACATTTGATTTTTTACAAATCGAAAGCCAAAAACCCATCCGTGCCCATCCCTAGCACCTGTACTTAGAGGAGGCTGTTGCAGCCTCCAGTGCCCCCTGCCTTCCCAGAAGTGCACTGATTGTTGATCGTGCTCCACACCTTTACCAGCGTTGACGCTTCCACCGCAAGGAGCGGAGGAGGGGGAATTCAACCAGCACCTTATGGACTTGAGGGCTTGCTTGCTGGTCTTCCAACCACGAAATAGCAGCAAGGGCTGCTGGAACTGCTCCAGACTAACATCTGCCCCTCCAGCGTTGGTGATGCCGCACTGTTGAGGACGGGGAAGCAAGGAAGCTGCATCTCTGGTTAGATTCCCGCACAGGGATGTGCACAAATGTATTTTTTGCATTAGAATTCATGTCGATTCAAATATTCAAAAATTCAATTCAATTCGAATTTTAAAAACCTGAATTTCCAAAAATCCAATTTCAAGCCGGAATATCCGAATCCACACATTCGAAAATCCAATTGAAATTTGAAAATACGAATGTCAACAACATACACATCCGTTATATGAATTTGCATGATTCTGTATTCATCTCATTTTCATCCTGCACTATAAGTGCAAATTTGTATAATTGTTGGGGGAAATTCGTATACGATATATATGAATCCATTCGAATTATTCAAATATCTGTATCAGATTTTAAAAAATGTGAAATTCATCTGAACGTGCAAATTCAAATGTTTTAAAATCTGATTCGAATTGAAATGATGATATTCGTCAGATTGAAATCAGATCTTTGAGTGTTCGAATATTCGTGCATATCCTATTGCCACCTGTGATCTCTCAGAACTGAATTCTAATCCACTGCAGGTTGCCCCTTCTTTGTCCCCCACTGACTCTAGGGGGCAGGTGGTAGGTGCCCTCCAGGGCTGCTTCCACACTTGTCTTCCCATCCACTGAGTGAGAAAAGTGCATGACAGACTAGCCTCTACACTTGGGAATGCCAGTACACATTACACTATGCCCCACACACCTGGAGACTTACCTGTGTCTGGGCTCGTGTCCAATCGCTAGCAAGCACTGCCATCTTGCTTCCGGAGCCTGGTGTGACTGTACGTCTGCTGGTGCCAGCGCCACAATGACGATAATGCTTTGTGTATGTACAGTGGCATTTCGGGTCATCTGAGGTGCCAGCACACTTGCGCAGCATCTCAGATGACCTCTTGCACCAGAAATGGTGTGAATGGTTGTGGGCTGGTGGGACAAGGCAGGTAAGGAGTGGAACAGGGATGGTAAGGGCTGGGTTGTGTGTGGTGTAGGGGTGTGAACAAATACTCACAACATTCATAATTTGTATGAATTTGGCCAAATCAAATGTTTCAATACATTCATATGAAGCTTCATATAGGATTTGGGGTGTTTTTCCAATGCACTCCTTTAATCCAGATCTAAGAAGATCCGGATCTAAGGAATGGGTACATTCCGTAATCTGGATCTAGTAGATCCAGATTAAGGGAAGTACCCAATGTGTTTCCATGGGTGGTCTAGCACCCAATAGCAATGGGTGCTAGCCTCCCTGCCATGGAAACACTGGAGCACCCATTTGGAAATCCGGATCTACCCATGAGGGGTCTGCTTGTCACCCCAGGTGTTTGGGAGGAGAGGGGGTGCAATCTCTGAAGTGGCTTCGAAGTCACTTCGAAGTCTGCGCAAAATAGCTCCTTTGAAGTCTGTGCTGATCTTCGGAGTTCACTCTGAAGATCAGCACAGATTTCAAAGACACTCCGGAGCTATTCTGCACAGACTTTGAAGCTTAGGTTTTGGGACTCCCCCCCATAGGTGCCCCCTCCCCCTAGCCTCCTCTAGACCCCATTGCCACACAAGAGTGGAAACAGGCTCCCTTTAATCTGGATTTTCTGCCTGAACACCCCATTGTAGACCCCATTAATGGGGTCTACAGAAAATCCTGATTAAAGGCCAGAAAGTACCCATTTGATCCGGATTTCCCCAGCGGCAGTTGAAACAATCAGGTCCCAAATGGGTGCTGTGTTGGAAATGGGATCATCCGGCTCACACCCAAATGGGTCCTTAATGGGTGCAAAAATGGGTACTTTCTGACAGTGGAAAAACACCCTTCTATGCATTCATATGGGATTTGTATGGGACTGAACATTCGTATTGAATTTGAATCCCACTACATTCGAAGGGGATCTATTCAAATGAAAATGAATTTTCTTGCATTTGATTCAATATGAATCAAATACAAAAAAAAAAAAATGTGCACATCCCTAGAGTGGTGCCTGCTTTCATGTACCACCCCAGTCAATGAGAGATTAACATCTGGGAAGGCGGAAGGCGTTTCTAAGTTGTAAACGCCTCCTGCAAACGCAGATGCACCTTGCCAGATGTAACCCTATCACAAACTACAGGGCAGGTACAACTTTGTCTCAGGTTTTGCTCTGCAGCATCCCCAGTGTCAGCGCCTGTTCTATAACCCTGGCAGGGTAGACGCTAGCCATGCCTGGGAGCAGGGTGGCAGGATAACCAGACGTGACATTAATTGTGTTCTTTTTAGCAGGAGCATCTGACTAAGGTGGGCGGAATGCAGACATAAATTGCTTGACAAACTTTATTGAGTCACAAACCGGCTGAATAAAGCTGTGGACTGCTATAAATAACGGTTTACAGAGAAAGTCTCCTGGAATGGGCAGCCAAACATATAAAATGTCAGAGTAAGTCAGGCTCCTGATGGAACCAAACGGCTATTAAAAACGTCTCCGGCATGCCAGCCTCTCAAAAGCCAGACAGAGCACGATTTTGCTTCGCTCAGCTGCTAAGGCGGCCACCGTCAACCCCACAACCCTGCGCGAGAATAAATGCGGCTGAGGTTCTCTTAATGCGGCTAGAGCAATTAATTAGCCCAAGGCCCAAATCACCTGCATCCAAATGATTTAAAGTACAAAAGCAAATCAAGCATTAGATTGCTGTTTTGGTGCGCTCCCCTGGCCCTCTTCTTCCAACATGCCTGGTGCTTTGCCTTTCCATTTCCATTTCCATTTTTTTATTTATATACCGCCTTTCCAAAAGAGACTTTTGCTCAAGGCAGTTCACAACAAATGGAAACAAAATACAAAGCAAAAATACAAACATTACATCAAAAATACAGCAAATATAAATCAAAGACAATTTTTCCCCAAGGCAGTTTACATGTCAAAAATATATGGCATATTATAATAAAACATTATTATGCACGTTGCCAGATGTTATCATTGTTTCATTGTTATCAGGGCTGCAAAGAGGAAGGGACTTGAACTTTAATGCCGTCCTCTGCCACTCTGGTTAGCTTCAAACATTCATTGCTCTATTCTCTGTTCTATTTGTTCATTCATTCGTTCATTCATTTAGGAATAGTTTAAGAATACGGTCCGCTTGGCCCTTTCAGGATGTGCCAAAAGGTGTGTGGAGGCCACATATCACCACGGGCCAAAAGAGGACTGGAAGTGTGATGGCATGTTGGAATCCACACCTCACCAGGGTTGAATCCACACCTGGGAGACCTCCTGCAATGGAACCAAACACTCTACAAAGGGCAGTAGAGGCATAGCTGCCTGGCTGAGCCCACCAGAAATGTGGACTAAGGCCTTCCTTAATCTGAACCCTGCTGTGTCTCATGTGGATGGAGTCTGACCACTAGAGGACAGGACCTCCTAGATCTGAGGCTTTTCTGCACTTAGTTTCCCATCCGCTGGATGAGATACGTGCATTTCCCACTACCGTGTACTAGTGTTCACACTTGCAAACGCTAGTGCACACCACACCAGGCATGTGTCCAGGCACATGTCCAGGCACCACCATCTTCTCTGTGGAGCCTGGTGGGACAGTGATACTCCACACATGCACACTTGCATTTTGAGTCATCTGGGGTGCCAGCACACCTATGCAGGAGCTCAGACGACCCCAATCCCGACAGAGGTGCAAATGGCCGCTCATCTGACTGGAAAATGTAGGGATTAGGTAGGTCATTGGGATTCGTGTGGTCCATTCACCAACCCCACCCCAGTCCTGAGAATCTAAGAGCAGCCCTGCTGGATCAGGCTGCAGCCCATCTAGTCCAGCATCCCATCTCACACACCAGTTGCTTCTGGATATTTCAAGCAGAAGATGGAGGCAAAATTTTCACCTGCCTTCAGATCCCTGCAAATGGCCTTGAGAGGCCTCCTGCTTGTCCCCCCAGCCTGGAAGCAGCACATGGGCATCCATTCTAGTAGCCCTTGATACACCTGTCCTCTGTGAATTTAACTCATCCTTTCTTAAAGCCATTCAGGCTGGTTGCTGAATTCACCTCTTCTGCTAGTGAATTCCACAGACTCCCTGTGAAAAAATAGTTCCTCTTGTTAGTCCTAAGTCCCCTGCCTGTCACCTACATAGAGGGCACCCTGGTTCTAGTGTTGTGCAACAGAGAAAATAATTTTTCTCTATCCACCTTTTCTAAACTGTATATGACTTTATATACTTCAATCAGGTCCCCTCTTAAACACCATCTCTCAAGACTGAAAAAGCCTAGACATTGCAACCTGATTTCATAAGAAAGGTGTTCTGCACCTTGATCATTCTGGTTGCCCTCTTCTGCACCTTTTCCAATTCCACAAGATCCTTTTTAAGGTCTGGTGACCAGAATTGTACACAATATTCCAAATCTGGCCTCACCATAGATTTATAAAGAGGCAAAATGACAATTGTGGACTTGTTTTCTATTCCCTTCCTAATTATTCCCAGCACTGAATTAGCTTTTTTCACCACTGCTGCACACTGGGCCGACACCTTCATTGAGCTGTCCACCAGAACCCCAAGATCCCTTTCTTGGTGAGGTTCAGAAAGCATAATTAGGATCCTCGGCCTCAATGTGCATTAGTTTGCACTCGCTAAGATAGAGGCACATTTGCCACTTGGTTGCCCACTCACCCAAAGTCAAAAGATCCCTCTGGAGCTCTGCAATCCCTTTCGGTTTTTATCACCCTGAACAATTTAGTGCCATCAGCAATCTTTGTTATCTCACTACTTAGACTTACTTCTAGACCATTTATGAATTAATTTAAAAGCATGGTCCTAATACTGAACCTTGGGGGACCCCACTTCCCACCTCTTTCATCTCTGAGAATTAAACCCAATTCACACTACATCCCATAGTGCATGATTAGTGAACTTCTGGGGAAGAGCATCCGCATCTTGAGGAGGCTGTTGCAGCCTCCAGACGCCCCATGCCTGCCCAGAAGTTCCCTAATCATGCACTGTGCTCCACACCTTTACCAACCTGTGCTCCACACCTTTACCAACCTTAACCAAACCTCTTCCAGTGCTCTGAGGTCATCTGAGGTGCCACACAAGTGCACTGGCACCTCCGACAACCATAGACACTACTGTGCGTGTACAGAGGGTCAGCATCGTCATGGCAATGGTGCTGACACCTATGCAGTCATGCAGGGCGCCACAGTCAAAATGGTGGTGCCCTGAAGAGGACTGGCCCTGCAATAGAATCATGTATTCGATCATGTGGGGGTGTCATGCCCCGTCATGCCAGTCCAGTTTCTTCAGAGGAGGAGAGTGCAGTTTCAATGGCACAACAGCCTGGGCAGCAACTGGGGCACAACAGCGTGGACATTGAGGGTCAGCGGCCAGTTTTGGGGGAGCACACAGACATCTCTGGGGATGAGAGCTCAGACAGTCAGCCCCAAGAGCGCCCCTCCCCTCTGCTGCTTCAACAGTAGAAGCGGATGAGGTGCAGATCACAGTGGCTGGCGCAGCTGCACCAGCAAGGGCATAGTGCTGCCTCCCCTACTTAACTGAGCAGCACACACTGGGCCAGCATTGCAGACAAAATACTTGTGCAACTCCCGTCCATGCTTTCACCCATAATCCTGACTCTTGGACCCTGCTGTGACTCTGCCGTACTTCTGGAAACCTGACTTTGGACTGACCTGACTCCGACTACTCTTGAGCCCCAATGGACTGCCACAAGTGTGCACATGTGTTTGCCTCGCTGCCCTTGCCTGCCTGAGACACAACCAGGGGGGGGGGGGATTTACAGGGAAAATTTTTTAAAAAAAATTAATTATTTTTTAAAAGGGGGGACAGGTAATGTTGATGAGCGCTTGTCAATGTTGATTATTCACTCTCCTTTCCCATCCAGCAGATAGGAAGGGAAGTGTGAAAACACCCCTGGCCATTTATTACTACTCTAGGAATGTGCACAAATGTTTGAATCACTTGAAATTCAATTGAATTCTATTGAATTTGGAGATTCAAATTAGAATCGAATGTCTCTACTTTCAAATGTAACATTTGAATGAATTTTCAAACCTTTTGAATCATTTGTATGAATTATTTGGTCATTCATATGTGTACAGATAAGTGCACATTGCATACGTTTCCATATGCATCTTATTCGTATCCGGACGCATTTGTACAGATACCTACAGGACAAAAATGGGATGCATATGGGATAAAAACGTCATGCATACGTATCCATACATATGCGTACAGACGCGTATGAATGTTGTCAACATTCGTATCCTCAAATACAAATTGGATCTTCATACGAATAGATACAAATGTATTTGATTCAAATTGAATGTGAACACATTCAAATTTATCTGAATCTTTGGATATTCATTTCAAATCGAGTCAAATTCCTAAAACTGCATTCATGCAATTGATATATTGCAAGTGTATATCACTTCAGCATAGAAGGGGTTAATTTTCATGTGGATCAAACCTGTGGCCCATTCACTCCAGTAACTGGTTCTCACGGTTGTATAAGGAAATCCACAAACTGGACACAGGCGCACAAAGTATGTTAGTCTCCCAGTGTGGGACTCCCGACTGGATAACTCTGCCGTCATAGTTTGTATGTGCCATGCGCTCTCTCTGCTCTCTCTCTCTCCCTTCAAGTAGAAAGGTGGACCCTGGAAAGCATCTCCAGACACGTATATCTGATGTAAACGTTGTAAACCTCACAAGTTAACTTAAGTAAAGTTCTGTTGAAGCAAAACAAGAAGTTGTGCGCTTCAAGTCTGTTCTTCAACTGAAACGCTGCTACTAAGAATAGTTTTCCAAGTGCAAAAGAAAACAACAAATGGCTGGGTGGATCTCTGGCAACAGCGTTTGCATCCTCTTTTCGGGTGTGATGCTGCCAGCAGGGGGGGTGGGGTGGCATAGCTGCAGCTGAGCAATCACATGCCGTGTCCCGATCACCATGGCAACATCTGGATGCTTGCCAGATGTTGCCGCAGCCTTTGCCATGGCCATCCAGCCTGCCTGGGCTGGGCTGGGCTGGGCCATCCGCACTGCAAATGCTGGTGGTCTGGTTCAGGATTTTACGACTCCTGCCATCCTTCATCTGTACCTGACTGATTTGGAATTATTATGGTACAGCATTATTACACCATGCCGGTCAGCTAAGTGTGGACAGACCCTTCTTTGCTCTGCTCCAACAGCATTTGATCCACCGGGGACTTTGCAATTTATGCCCAGGAGAGGATCTGAAGGAGATTTCCCCTCGAGCATCAGGCAAGGTCTCCTTCATGGCAGGGAAGGGGTGTGATTTGTGCAAACCCCGCCGAGCCCCGTGGTGGGTAGAAAACATCAGGCCCTGCCTCTTCTGAAGGGGCTTTGGTTCTCCCAGCAAAGTGTTTGCATGTCCCCCGCTTGCTTTAAGCTACCGCAAAGCCTCCTGCTTCCCTTCCTCTCCCTTGCTTGTCTTTTAAAAAACCCTCTTGTTAATCTGCAAAGCTGCATGTGTTTAAGTGGCAATTTCCTCCCCTGCCTCTCCTCTTCCTGATGGCAATTTTCACGGCTTCGATCACACGTGGCTTATTTATTTATTCCAGTGTTTCCAGGACAGGCCCACTGGGCCATGACTTAGCCGGGCCCAAGAGAAGGAGAGGCTGCGAGCAGCACGGTTGGAAGGCGCGTCTTTGTACACCCGAAACAGCTGGGAAGTAAACAGCAGAGGGAAAGAAAAGTCTTCCTGGACCGGAGCTTCAGCGCCTTTAATCCTGCAGCCTTGATGTCATTCGTGACTTTTCTTCATTTCTATAGCTGCCCGATAACAAAATGTGCTCCGTGCAGCTTGCAATAGAAATAAATTAAAAATATACCTCCCGCACAAAACCCCATAGATGCATATATTAAAAGCAACCTTCCCAGCCTCACAGAGGTAGCAGAACATAAGGAACCGACTTGTGGATTAAACCTGTGGCCCATTCACTCCAGTGCCCTTTTCTCACTGTTGTATATGGAAACCCACCAACTGGAAGCAGGACACAGCTGCTGAGCCAGTTCGGCCTAGTGGCTAAGGAGCTGGATTCTTATCTGGGAATACTGGGTTTGACTCCACGCTCCCCCGTGAAGCCAGCTGGGTGACCTTGGGTGAGTCACAGCTCTCTTCTGAGCTCCCTCTACCGCACAGGGTGTTCTGTTGTGGGTAGAAGAACAGAAGGTTTGTCAGCTGCTTTGAGTTCCCTTAAATGGGTGAAAAAGCAGGGTAGAAAAGCCAATTCTTCTTCTTCCTAGAGGGATATCATACATGCCCATCAGGAGCCCTGTCTGCCTTGAATGTGAGCTGGCTCCTTTCTCCTCTTGGCCCCAAAGTCTGCGTGCAGTACACTCCCAGACAGATCATCTGCACTTGAAGGGGCCGTTTCCAGCTCATAGATGCCCCTCCCTTCCATGCAGGAGCCCACCGTGTGCAAACTAGGTGTGGAGCACGATTTCATGCTCCACACGCTGTCTTACTTTGACCAGAGACGTCCTTTGTCATCTCCACTAAAGCCTATTTGTATCTCCGTGGTGCTGGGTGGATCTTCTGGAATGTCATGCACGTGCACTAGCACCTCAGGTGATCCCAAACACAAGTGTGCATGCACATCACGTCACCGTCGTCCTGGTGATGGTGCTCGTGCATGCACAGACACACCAGCCTCCAGGACTAAGTTGGCAGTGCCTGGCATGCATTAGCACTTTGTGGTCTGTGGACGCATGGAGGGAGAGCCGGTGTGCACTATTCCCACACCGTGGGTGGAATGGGAAGTGCAGAAAGGCCTCAGGTTTCCATACCTGTCTTTTTCCAGGGTGGGGAGAATCCATAGAGCTGGCTCCTGACAATTATCGGAGCCGATGCTCTATCAGACTCAATAGCAGTGATCTTAGACAATCAGCATAGTAGGATCCTGCCCATACATTGTGCCTTGATAGGGGAACTGCCCGTAAAGTTCCTGATGCTGCACTGCAAACACATCTCTGCTAAGATGAGGAAAAGCAAGGAGAAGGGATGTACCGCTACCAGGAATGGTGCATAAAGTTCAAGGAAGGGAGCATAATTTTCAAGCTGACCCAGCGATGTTAGAAGGCCCATGATAAGGCTTATTAGCATACTAAATAACGAGCCTACAGGCAGGCAGCTGGGATACTAATGAGGGACTAGAAGGGATCCATGAATCATGACTTAATGCAGTGGACATGCGTAGCAGAGCTACACTGGAGTGGCACAAATATAACCAATCGCACTGTCTGTAAACTACACCCATGTGTATAAAGGTTTGTGTGAAAGTCAATAAAAGTGGACCGGGGTGTTTTCGCACTTCCCTTCCTGTCCGCTGGATGGGAAAGGAGTGTGATTAACCAACGTTGACTAGCGCTCGCACTTGGAGCACTAGTAAACATTGGCCGCTCCCTCCCCCGGGACTGAATACTTACCTTATTTGATCCCTGACCCTGGTACTCCTCTGAGTGCCACATTTTGGTTGTGGCGCCATCCACAACTGCACGGGCATCAGCGCCATTGCCCTGATGTTGTCTATGCTCTGCATATGCAGAATCACATCTATGGTTGTCTGAGGTGCCAGCACGCTTGCATGGCACCTCCGATGGCCCGGGAGCACCAGCAGATGTGCGGATGGTCGTGCCACTGGACACTTAAGTTATGGCAAACATTGGTTACCGTGTGGAGCATGATTTCATGCTCTACGCCTAATCAATGATTAATGAACATCTGGTGGAGGCGGGCACGCTTGGAGGCTGTAACAGCCTACTCCACGTGTGAATACTCTTCACCAGAGGTTCGCTGTTTCTTCACTAGATGCCTTAGTGCAAATAGGCCTCCGGACGGTCTACCACTAATCCAGATTAATGAAACCCTAGCACAGAGATCTACTCTACTCCTGTGCAGATGAATGTGTTCTTAGCAGATCCTTGATCCAGATTAAAAAGAATGTGAGGAAAAGGACTGGGACCGATTTATTTCTCAATGCCTCCTAGATCTCAGGTGTAATAGTCCGAGTAGTTTGCATCTTGTCTTACATAGCTACAATCATTTCGTAATGGTCAACTTTGCCCTACGGCCTAAATAATAATTGCATCTCATGTTTTCCTGCATTTTTCTTCTCCTTCCTCCTCCCTCCCCAACCGCAGATGGACTACAGAGAATTAGTTGGGCCTGAGGTGGGTGGATCACAAAACAACAACTTGTAAGACTTCATCTGAGGGGCTTTGCGACGATGTTGCTGCAGAGCAGGAAACAGTTCCTCTGTTCTGTTATCAAAGCCATAGCATCTCCCATTCCTCAGAAGACAAGAAAGCCATCAAACTGCAGGAGAGGTCCCAAAGCCCTGGAACCATCTGGCAGCGTCTAAACGCATCTGCTGCTCATCTCATTAGCACAGTTGTGGAGTTCAGGAATCCACACACTGTCATCTCCAAGGGAAGGAGCCCATCTTAAGGAGTGCTGGGGAAACATGGCGACGGCGTTCGTGATTTAGCACAGGGTTTTTCTCCGTCTCCCCAGGTAGACGCCAAGAGTTTTGCGATATCAAAACTGGAAATTCTCTTTGATTGGTGAAACTTTCAGATTAAAGCCGTTGCAGACTAGTGCTGGTTTGTGTCTTCCTTGTGTGCATATTTGTAGTGCTGAGGCAAGATTAGTCAAACACAAGAGAAAAAACGTTGGCAGCCTTGGGGGAATCACAGGCTACAGAAAAGTGAACAAAAAACAATCTGCAGGTAATGGGGGGGGGACCCTAAGAACCAGGCCGTTTTCTTCTTGTGCCTTCCCACAATCCCACGCTCAAACGCAGAGGGTGCTGGGCATTTCCACACTTGCTGGTGGTTCTCCCTTTGCCAAGTCAGGGCGAATCAGAGAGGTTCCACCCTCAGCCGGTAGAGGACAAAGTATTATCCAGATCAGGAGCCACACCAGCTCAGGGGCATTTTTGCACTTCCCATCAGCTGGATGAGAAAGGAGCATGATGAACCAACGTTGACTAGCGCCCATATTTGGAGCACTAGTAAACTTTGCCCATCCCCACCCCCCGTGATCAAATACTTACCTTATTCGATCTGGGGGGCGGTCCTCCTCTGGGCACCGCCATTTTGGAAGTGGCACCCTTCCTGACTGCACCTGCTGCAGCACCATCACCCTGACGACGCTGATGCTCTGTGCAAACACAGTCACAGCCATGTCTATGGTCATCCAAAGTGCCAGCGCACCTGCACAGCACCTCAAGCGACCCCAGAGTGCCAGAAGAGCGAATGCTCCTGCCCCGGGCACTTCAGGTATCGGGTAAATGTTAGTTAGCGCGTGGAGCGCAATTTCATGCTCCACATCTAATCAGGGAGTAGTGAACTTTTGGTGAGGGCAGGCATGCTTGGAGGCTGTAACAGATACGTATCCCATAACATATCTGCTCTGGACGCATCAAATCCGCCCTGAATTCACTTTGACTCTGTTCTCAAACCATGCCAAATGCACTCTGGATCCGTTGCAGATGTGTCTGGTGCAGCCGCTTTCCCACCTCCCCATTTCACAAATGGAATGCAAAACAAAAAACTTGTGCACCCCCAACCTCCCACACGGCTTCAGGGCGCATCACTGATGCTCACAAATCAGTAACTGAAAACCTTTTAGGGTCTCGAGGCAGGGAAAACATTTGCCCTTCTCCATTCTGAAGAAGAAGAAGAGGAAGAGGAAGAAGAACTGGCTTTTCTACCACGCTTTTCTCACCCATTTAAGGGGTGTTCTCTGGGAGTTCTCAAAGAATACAGCAAGTGGTTCTGCGATTTCTTCTGCTAGCTCCTTCATGGATCCTGGGATGCTAAGCCTGGATTATTTCTGCCTCAGTAACTCCTTTGCTTTAAGAAACTACACCAGCCAAGTGCATTCTGCCTAGAGCAGTTCATGAAACCTACCTACTAGCTTTAGACCCCCTTGGAATGACTGGAAACAAGCAGTTCTCCCCTCCAAGAAGCCCACGCACACGTTTATTCCTCCTCTCTTTACAATGGTGAATGAATGCTTTCATGTACTTCTTTGTTCACACGCCAATTTGTTGTCACTTGTCTGTCAATTTAAGTGCATTTGAACACAAAGCCGCAATTATGTGCTCATCCAATTTAGATCAAAGCAGACTTAAGAAGTTCAAAAACTGCCTCAGCTTTTCTTCCCAAATGGAGCCTGAAGTAACTGGAGGAAATGCAGAAACTCATCTTGAAAATGACCATTTCTTCTCCTTCAGCTCTTCAAAATGGCTCTTCAGGCATCCTGCAAAGCATCCCATGTTCCAGACACCTGCGCAGCCTTATAGTCTAAAGTCCTGCAGTACATGTACACAATCCCACAGTACACCTGTCTAAGTAATGTTGGGAACACGACTGCCTACAAGCAAAGTGTAAATCAATCCAAATCTTGGAAGGAACTAGCGTTCAGGCTGAGTGGAAACTTGGACCTTCAAACTTTCCAGAACCCATTGAAAACCAAATATACCTTGAGCTTTCCACGCCTCTTTAACACTTAGGTACAACCAGGGTGGTTGATGGGCAAGGCTGAGGAAGAAGCTCTCGCACACATAACCTGTTGGGATGGAAGGATCCAATGGGAGGTCCAGAGATCCCATCCATGGAGACAACAAGAATACAGCTAATCTCATGTGGAAGTGTTAATGGTGGGTTGTTGAGGCTTTCCTGTTTACCATATACAGTATTAGCATAATCCCTGGGTGTGAGTGACAGATGGGTTGTGTAGTTGTTGAGCTAGGGTGTGAATCTTTGTTTTGTTTGTTTCTGTATAAGGGTTCCACTAAGGGAACCTGCGTTAAAAGATTACAGCCAGGAAAAGACCAATGCCTCATTAACAGCACACACAAAAGAACTTCCAAACAAACAGCAGGCATCTATAAGAAGGGAAACAAGGTCAAGGAAGACACCAGTTGCTTTTCACTCTTCCAGAAGCCAAATCCTCTGAAGATAGATGTCGCAGCAATATCCAAAAGCTTAGGTTCTCAGAAGAAACCTGGAACCCGGCATAACAGCCCCAAAACTGTTGCCTAGCACTCCGCCCAGATGTGCCAGGGCCAATCCTTGAAAATGTATGGGCACAGCACCCAGATGCCCCTGCCTGCTTTGTCCTGCCCATCCAGGTGCCGCTTCACTCAGCTGAACGCCGGGCAGGAACAGTCATAAGTGGAGCTGGAGTTGGGCATATAAATTGGCAGCTTCCCTCAATGTGTGTTTTCAGAGAGCTGCTACGATCGGTGCTGCTGCTCTTAAAGCAAATTGCTGCCCTATGACAAAAAGAGAAAGGGAGAAGGAGCGTTGGCAATTAACTGCCTTTCCTGGGCTATATTTTTCCCTGCACTTAAAAGCAGCATCCAAAATACTGCAGCCATTATTCAAGCCTCCTGCTCTCCCCCCACCACCACCACCATCACTTCCCTAGGCTCACCAGGCTCACAGTGTAGGTCTTTTGCTTGAAGCTCCCTGCTGAGTCTACTTGGGATTTAGTATCTGGCCTGAAACAAATAATAGGTGGAGAAAGCCAAGTTAATCTGCAGGCCAAGCAGCTCAGTAAATAAAAAGCAAGGCCGGGAGGTGGTGCAGGAGGGGGGTGGGAACAGCACCACCACCCCCATCCCTACCCATCACAGAAGTCAGCAGCAGAGTTATCGGCAAGGAAATGTTGGCTGCAATGTCCTTTTGCTCACGCGTCCAACTGAACAGCTTTTCCTTCCCCAAGCTGCCGCTCTGAGTCCAACCTGCCCGCCCAGGCTGGGGTAGGGAAGAATATTTTGTCTTGGAAGCAGAAGGGCTTTGACATTGCTGAGGCACTTTGGCCCAAAGGACACCTCCAGCGTTTCCCTGCCCCGCCATCCGCAGGCCCTCACGCAATCATGGGGCCAAGGTGACCTTCAGACGGGTCTCAACCAGCCACGTTCAAGGAGTCTCACTGTAGACCTTCCCACCTGCCACTTTCGTGGAGAAATCACCAAAGAGGCATCCTGCGCATGCTGTTGGAGAGGAGCCCTTTGGCATCCGGACCTGGAGCAGGGGCAGCTCCATGCTTGTCCATCTGGAGCTATTGAGAAGGCAGCAGCTGCTCCTGGACTCCGGGTGACGTTCCTTCCAATAGGGTTCAGCTCTACCAAGGGAGGAGGAACATCTGCCACCTGTCGGCTGCTAGTGACTTGGCCAACAGCAGTCAAACATGTCAGCCCTGTTTGCACCCGGGCATCCTAAGACGCTGGGAGACAAGACGCTGCTCCTTGTTCATGCGCTCTGCCTTTGCGCCCCCTGGCGACTCCCGCCCCTTCCCTCCCTCTTCCCCATGTTCAGTCAAAGCACTTTCGGCTTCCCATTATAAATCCCTAAACAAGGAGATCAGAATGCAGGAAGGGAAAGGGAAATCGTCCCTATCTGCTTTTCCTGAAGCCTGCATAATCATCAATCTTGCCTTGTTCCCAGTTTCCTGACAGGCTCTAATCTCAAAAGCCCCAAACTCTGGTCAACTGTCCTAGCAAAATGGGGACTCCACCTTCCAGGCACTCTTGCATTTGGCCCCTTGACCTTTTCCAAGCCCACAACTGAGCTTTGGGCCTGAAGGGGAACGGCCTCCATCTTGCTGGAAAAGGACCCAGTGGTGGGCCTCTCCTGGTGTGATGTGTCTGCACAAAATAGGTGCATAACTCACTCTCGCAACCGCTGTGTCTACACGGCGACAGCAAGGGCAGTTGAGGACAGCAGGGCCCCTCAGGGTGCGTTCCCGGAGGCACTAAAGTCCAGACTGGATTCGGACTCTGGATCGAGCGATCCCATTAAATTCCCAAGTTGTCCGAATCCAGGAACCCATGCAGAAATCCGGAGAAAATAACCCCCTCATTACTGAGGACTTTTCCTGTCCAGTCTGGATTTGAGTCCCAGCGAAATCCACAATCAAGGGGTCTTGGCTCATGGCAGGAAGGATGGAGAGATGGAAACCCAGGGAGGGGTTGTTTTCCAGCTTGGCTTCTGGAGAGGGTCTGGTGGAATAGCAAAGCTCCCCCACCCTCGCGCCCGCACCGATCCCACGCCACATTCTGCACGGCTTGGCGAGGAGGAAAAGCAGCCCCTCTTGGCTGCTAACGGCATTTTGGCCCTGCAATTCTCTCCCCCTCTCCTTTCCTGCTGGTAGAGAGATCTAGTAGGCAGGAGGAGAGGAGGAGAGCAGGCCGGTTGTTTTTGCTCACCGGCCCCCTTTTTCTCTCTCTGCCGCTCCACTCTCTGGAGAGAAAGGAGACACTTTCAACGCCACTGCCTTTGGGGAGGGGACAGAGGGTGGCCGGAGTTCCTGCAGGACTGTAAAGGGGTGAGGGGAGAGAGAGAAGGCTTCCCCCCCTCTCGGCCCCCACCAGCAAGGCTGAAGAGTGATTGCAATCACAATCCCGTCCCCGCACAAGCCGCTGATCTGCTTGGTCTAGTGGTTAGTGAGCCAGACTCTTATCTGGGAATACCGGGTTTGATTCCACCCTCCCCCATGAAGCCAGCTGGATGACCTTGGGCTAGTCACAGCTCTCTTCTGAGCTCTCACAGCCCCACCTACCTCACAGGGTGTTCTGTTGTGGGGAGAAGAAGCTTTGTCAGCTGCTTTAAGTCCCCTTAAATCAGTGAGAAAAGTGGGGTAGAAAAGCCAACTCTTCTTCTTCTTCTTCTCGAGATGCCCATGAGCTATCAGTGGGCCACTGTGTGAGAAAGGATGCTAGACCAGATGGTCCTTACAGGCATCCTTGGAATCTAAGAACCTAAGAGGAGCCCTGCTGGATCAGGCCATAGCCCATCTAATCCTTCAATGTATCTCATACAGTGGACCACCAATTGCTTCTCAGTATTCTCAAAGGGAAGATAACAATGAAACCTTATCTTGCTCTCGAGTCCCCACAAATGACCTTGAAAGGTATCCTGCCTGCCTCTCCAACCTGCAGGCAATACCCAGGCGTCAGTTCAAGTAGCCATTGATACACCTGTCATCCATGAATTAGTATAACCTTTTTCACAGCTATCCAGGCTGGTTGCTGTCGCCACCTCTTCTGGGAGTACAGCTACTCACACCTGCTCATCACAGCATGAATGGAAAGCAAATCGCCCCCCCCCTTCTTCTTCTTCTTTTAATGGTTGCTTTGGCAACAGGTATGCATCTTCTTCTACTTCTTTTTAATTCCTTCCCCATCTCATTCTCCAGCAAATCTAATGTAATCACACTATGTACGCTGGTCACACATAACTGCTTAGCTTAAATCCTGCCTAAATTCCTCGGGCTTATCACTTAAATGGCACCTGGGTTGTAAATAGCATCCTGTGGATTTGCTGGACCACTCCAGTGTGCTGGCTTGTTTGGCCAGGAGTTCTATGGCAACTTGGAACGAAATGGCAGTGAAGAGGTTCCAAAACAAAGAACAAGGCGGGAAGGGAGCGGAAGCCGTCGCTGTTTGCTGTCAGCCGCTTTGAAGCACCCTTGAACTTTGCAGGGAGTGAAAAATGATCCAAGATGGAGGTTGAGAAACAGCAAATGGCCTGTTAACACACCCCTCACTGCGTTGGTTTTGCAGTGCCATTCCAGTGAGGCAAAGATCAAGCGGGAGGAGGGATTCGTGTGGCAAGGGCTTGATCTTCTTACTTGCAGGTCATCTACAGTGCTAGGATGTGCGGTGCCTGTCTCCCCAGCCTGGATGATGTACCTGGGCATCCACTCTAGTAGCCATTGGGGATGTGCATGGATATGCATTGGATCCGTGTCAGATATTCAGACGAATAGATATGAATGTATTCGTATCAGTTCGAATGTTCAGACATTCATTTTTCTTTATTCGTATGAATTCGGATTTATGGATATTTGATTGATTATGAATCGACAAGCCTGTGCAGAATCATCCAAAGGGAAATGAGCAAGCCCACCCACATGGAGCAGGGATGTGAATATTCGTTATTTCAAATTCGGCCAAATTCAGCTATTTGTCTGCATTTGTATGGGACTGAACTTTCATATTGAATGTGAATCCTACCACATTCGAAGGGGATCTATTCAAATGGATACAAACATGCCTTACTCTGGGTCATATCCTGGAATATGGGCCTGCTGTCCACATGCTGGTGCAGGATACAGCAGGTCCCACCCGGGTTCTGCCATTGTCTGCACCAGCATGCAGGTGGCAGGCTCCTATTCCAGGATAAGACCCAGTGTGGGAAGGGCCATCACTCTGGCTCTTTCCCGGCTCAACCTATTTTCAGAAAGACCCCCCTCCCACCCCCAGGATCCTATTAGCAGCAGCTCCTGTAATACCTCTTGCTTGCTGAGCTGGAGAATATAAAACAGATGTGCATTAGACGCTGTCCCAAAGAAGTATGAAACAGGCCATTCAAAGGGCTTCATAATAGTCCATTCCAATCTTTACAAGCCAGGGGAGCAAGACAGAAGAGGAGCACTAAGACCATCGTATTCATTTTTGCTGTGCCAAGCATTTTTGCTGGGACTAGAAGCAGGAGGGCTATTACGTTTATTTATTTCTATATTACTGCTTATATATTTTTAAGATCCCAGGCAGGTAATACGTAGAAGAGAAGAGATGGACCTGGATACATTTAGCATTGCACACTGGGGCTGCTTTCACACTTGGCTCCCCGTCCGCTGGACAGAAAAAGTGTGACAAATTAATGTGTACCAGTGTCCACACTTGGGAATGCTAGTATATGTTGCACCTAGCCCAACATGCCTGGAGACTCACCTGTGCCCAGGCACATGTCCGATCACCAGCAGGGCACCACTGTTGCATTCCAGCCCTGCAACCTGAATCCTTGGCTCTGGGAAACCTTATGGGAGGCAGCTTATGGCTACCTCGATCTTGGCTGCAGTCCTGAGAACCACAGCGATACTTGGTTACAACCCAAGGGCTGCAACGATGCTTGGTACCAGTAGTTACTGGTACGATCACCAGGTGTTGCGAAAGTAAATCCCTTATAAAGCCACCAGCATGCTTATAAGAGATCACCATGTGCTCCCATGGTGAGTTAAAGGCAGAGAGCACTGGGGAAAGAAGTTAGGCGGGAGACAAGATGAGCTGGAAAGAGAGCGCTTTATTTCTGTGTAGAGCTTTAAATAGCCCGCCACAGGAGGACGGGGAGGAAATGATGTAAAGCCACAATCCAGAGACGGAAGAGGTTGGGCCACATCAGCCAGGCAGGTCAGAAGTCATTCTGATGTCACATCCTGTGGTAGGCAGGAAGAGGAGGGTTGTTGTCTGCGCACAACATGCGGCCGGACTCCATTAAGCCCCCGGGCTAAGAGTCCAGCCCCTGCTGGTGTCGAGTGTGTACTGCAAGCTTTTGGAAGCAGGAAAATTCTTTTTACTCTGAGGCTTGGGAAATGGTCAACAAGGGCTTGGGAGCTGGAAGGGAAACTTAGGGAAACTTGAGTGGCATTTTGCGATTACAACACACCATCATTGTGTGTCCAGAGCCCGACGACGCTGCACATGCACCGTCACCATCACCAGGCGACAATGATGCTCCACCCACGCACAGTCATGTTTAGGGTCATCTGAAGTGCCGGCGCACTTGCACAGCACCTTAGATGACCCCTCGCACCAGAAGGGTTGGGCACAGCAGGTAGGCTTTCAGGTAAGATTGGGTTGTATGTAGCAGTGTGCATGATTATTCATAGCATTCGTTATTCGTACATAAATGTAATGTTATGATATTTGTATCAAATCGAATTGTGCCACATTCGAAGGGGATCTGTTCATATGTTATGGATCAAATGTCAAAAATGCATTCATGAACACCTGCCCAGGCGTTAACCTATCATGAACTACTGTACAGGGCCAAGTGTAAATTGGCCTCAGTTCTGCTCTTCCTTCCCACTGCCAAGGCTGCAATGCTTATTCTATAATTTTTACTTAAACACTAAGTAAAAATTATAGAATAACTTATAACACCATTATCAGGTCCTTGTTTCAAGGTTACTTGTATACTGGACACTGGAGGATGCCAGAACTAGACAGACACAGCACCCCAAATGAGGCCTAAACAAGTTGGGCTAGACTGGGGTAATTACCTCTTGTGATCTAAAATCTGTGCTCCTCTTAATACTTCCCAGGATGGCATTTGCCTTCTTTGCAGCTGCATCACACTGATGGCTCATGTTAACTCTTGAGCTTCATCCAGACAGCACTTACTTACTCCACATTATTTGGATAATCCAGCATAAAGCATGGACAATCCAGAATAAAATACATCTGGATGTACTTTACACTGGATTATCCAAATAATGTGGATTAAGGGAGTGTTGTCTGGATGAAGCTTATTAATGTTATCCAGCCTTATCAGATTGGGTTCCTCAGAACTGTAGGGACAAATGCTGCCATTTTAACCCATCTTTCAACAAGGTTTCATAAGTCCCCCAGCAACACTGTCTCTGATCCTACCCATTCATCTTCCCTGAACTTTGCCAAGCATAGCCAGCTTTCCATCTACTGTCCACTGGGGATGTTCACGAATATTCATTAAATTCAAAATTTGGATGAATTCAGACATTCAAATTTGAATCAAATGTTGGCACATTTGGAGATCGACACTTGAATTCCAATAGAATGTTTTCATACATTCATATGAAGCTTCAAATGGAATTTGTATGGGATTCATGTGCTATTCATATGCACTTGTATGGGATTCGTTTGGGATTGAACACTGATATCAAATACGAATTCTACCACATTCAAAGGGGATCTATTCAAGCAAATATGATTTTTTTTGCATTCGATTTGAATCAAATACAAAAAAGGAAAATATTGTGCACATCCCTACTGTCCACTCATGCCCTGGACTCAAATATATGAGTTTTTGCTTGGTGATCATTGCTTGCAGAAGCAACTCAGTTGGTTTGGTCCAGGCAGCATCTGCTGGTGCCCACACGGGACCAGAAACAATGGGTACTGCACCAACCCCATGGGCTTTTGGAAGCCTTCTGTAAGGTAGGAAGTCTTTTTTTCATTCAACCCATTTCGAGTTAAATCAGAGGAAGGTTTCCCAGTGTATTCTGAGCTCCAAATGTAGATGTCAAAGCAGCGCACACCAGTACAGGCTAAGTCACCATTCACACCTTGCTCCAGGATAGATAACTGAGTCTTACTGCAGCCCACAGAGTTCTTAGTAATTTTCTTTGTTAATTCAGAGTCATCTGACTTCTTTCTCTCTGTTCCTCTCAATGTCCAGCTTTTGGAACCATATTTTGACACAGGAAAGACCACGGCTTTCTTGAATTGAGCTTCCTTGTCAATAGAACGTCTTTCTTCTTCGCTTCCTTGCCTACCTGTTCCTCATCTTCCCTGGCTGATCTAACCGGTTTTGACACCCTGGCTGGACGTGGGGAGATTGACGTTCATCCTCAACCTGCACTTTTGCGTCTATTTTGTCTCAAACATGTTTCGTCCTCATTTGATCTGTTTTATGCTCTCAAAAGCACATGGTTCTGAGCTTTGACTGGCTGACTCACCTTCTGTAAAGTTCCATTTAAAAATATATATATACTGTATACCTGGATTGTTCAAGCTGCATATTCCAAAGGCCAGAGAGTCAGACTTTAAGAGATAAAAAAGGCTGGCAACTTAAAAGCGGTTTCTCTTTTCTAGGCTGCTGACCCTGCGTGGACTTCAAGGACTGGCTTAGGAGTAACATGGGGGTCAAACCTGTAATGTGCTTTTGCCTGCCTTTGGAGGTGAGTTGCAACTAGACTGAAAGCAGACCCAGATGCAGGTCACGTCCATGTGTGAGAGTGTTTCCAAACTGACAGCCTCTCTCTCGCACACACACAGATAGACAGACACACAGACACACACTAAGGGTGTGCACAAATGGGTTGCTGGCATTTGATTCATAACAAATTGAATGTTAGAAAATTCATAGTCGTATGAATAGATCCCCTTTGAACGTGATAGGATTCAATTCAATACGAATGGGTGCAAAGATACAAGGAGGTGGAGTAACATGTCTGTGGCTGCACAATTGCGCACCACGTCACAATCGCTACGGCAATAGCCAGGTGCACGGTGGACGTTGCCCCGGCTATTGCTGTGGCAATTCAAACAGTCCGGGATGGACCGTCAACACTGTGAGCACTGGTGGCCTCATGGCCTGAACTTACCTGCGGTGGACTGGTATTGTTATCTGCTTGTGGCAGGAGTTCAGTGCGCTCTACCATCGGCCCTTCCAAAGGGGATCTCACCATGAGCAAGAACACAGATCCAGCTGCTTCAGCAACAGCCAAGAGTTCAACCTCATGCACATAATGCTGCTTCTGATGGGTCCCACTCTGCACCACTAGGCAGGGGTTGGGGCACATAGGGGAGGGTGTGCATTATCTTCAGGACAGGTGTGTGGAAGCGTGGACCTTAAGGCCAAACACTCTGCTCCAGCAACAAGGCAGAAAGACAAAACCCAGCCCATCCACCCAAGGACACGTCCACTCCAGAAGTGCCCACAGAAGGAGAGCCTTTTGTCCCCTGGGTGTAACTCTGCTGCTCATCTCCTTCCCTTTGACATGCACTTATGCGCTTATCTCCATTAATCCAGATAGAGAAGATCCAGATCCTTGAAATCTGGTCCTCACTGTATATGGCCCTTGAAGATCCAGATCTTGGTGAGGAACCAATGCCTCCTCACAGGCCATCTAGACAGGGCCACCGTCTGGACACCATAGCACCCATGCCAAGGCTCTGTTTGGCCCAGAGCAGAAGGGTGGCTAGCGGTGTGGCACAATTGGCCAGTGCGGATGTCTATCGAGGTGCATTTCTGTTGACAGTGGGCGTAGCAGAGAGACACAGCTTCATAGCTGCCTATGCAGCAGCTACAAAGCCTGGCACAAAACATAACTATGCAGCCTGTGTTTGACTTCATACTCAGAAAGGGCGTGTGGGCCCACATAGCTGAGAGTGGTGGGCTGGAGCTAGAGCCGCCCCACTGGAAATGGTGGCCTCTGAGCCCCTAGACCCCATTGCCCCAGTTACTGTGTGAATGAACATCCTCTGATCCAGTCTTCATTGTGGAAGACGGGATCGAAGACACCATTAAAGGGGTCTACCCTTTAATCTAGATTTAAGGACCCAAGGACCCATTAAATTCAGATTTTGCTGGTGCTAGGGTGGACAAATGGGGTCCCTAAGGGGTCTTGTGTATGGACAGTGCATGACTGATATGGACCAATCGAGTACCAATCAAGTTCCTAATGGGTCCCTAACAGGGTCTTCATTGCCAGTGCAGAAACAGCCATGGTGTGATTTGGTCATTGTGGGATCATCACCTACCCAATCTCCATCCCAAATGAAGGAGAGACAGTTTTCCCCCTAGGGGACTCAGGCTTTTCCTGCCTGAGCTGAGTCACTGATCTTGGGTGCTCCCTCCCCAGTGGCCCTGCCCCTTCCAGGTCTGGGCAGAGGGGCACCAGCCTGGCTTCCCTGCTTGAATCCAATTTTCCACCAAGAACCCAAATGCCTTCTGGGAAGCACCGGGAACTTGCAGGGTTTGGGCACGAGGAGAGGGCTTGCATACTCTCAGAGATCAAAGCGGCTGACAAAGATTCCTGTTCTTCTCCCCACAACAGACACCCTCTGAGGTAGGTAGGACTGTGAAAGATCAGAAGAGAGCTGGGGCTAGCCCAAGGTCACCCAGCTAATTTCATGGAGGAAGAAGAAAAGTTGGCTTTTCTATGCCCTTTCTCACCCATTTAAGGGGACTCAAAGTGGCTGACAAACCTTCTCTTCTTCTCCTCACAACAGACACCCTCTGAAGTAGGTAGGACTGTGAAAGCTCAGAAGAGAGCTTGGCTAGCCCAAGGTCACCCAGCTGACTTCATGGAGGAACAAGAGTTGGCTTTTCTACCCCCTTTTCTCACCCATTTAAGGGGACTCAAAGTGGCTGACAAACCATCTGTTCTTCTCCCCACAACAGACACCCTGTGAAGTAGGTGAGGCTGTGAAAGCTCAGAAGAGAACTGTGACTCACCCAAGGTTACCCAGATGGCTTCATGGGGGAGTTAAGAATTAAACCCGGTATCCCCAGATAAGAGTCCAGCTCCCTGACCACTAGATCAAACCGGCTTGGTCCTGACGTTGGACAGATGGACTAACCTAAGCCCCTTCAGCTCCCAGGTGCCCCTTTTTGGATCCAGGGATGAAGATGGTGGTGGCATTTTGTGATCCACTGATTGTATTTCACTCCTCTGCTCCTTTCACAGCCTGTTTATTATTTTCCTCACTTTAATAATGGCGCCCTTCCTTATCTCCCGACTGCATGTGTATCCAGGCTCTTAAATTTCACTCCACTATTTTGTTAATCAATACCCCGAAGACTCAATCTTGGCATGCAACCCTGCCCGAATTCAGGAGAATCTATTTACAAGTTATTACCTTTTTATTTTTTTTTTTCATTTTTTTTCTCAAAATATGGATATCTGGGTGAGTTTGCGTTTCTCCCTCATCAGGCAGCTGGTTGCCAGGTGCCATTTCAATATTTGAATATTTACTCTTCTGTTTGGGATTTTTGCTCCAAATTTCTCAGCTTAAACTTGAAGATGCATGGAAGTTCATTGACCTGTGTGCGTGTGCGCACATGCACACATTCTCCCAGATAATGTGTTACAGATAATGCTTCAATTGAATCATTATAGTCATTTCTAGCATGATTTCTCTTTGACTGGCTTTTCCAGAGCTGTCGAAGGCTCTGAAGTAGCCGGGAGTTTTGCCAAACGTCGCCCATATGTGGAAAGCAATGGGCTGAGACGGAACAGAAATGTACCCAGTTTGATGCTGACAAGTCCCTTTGTCAATGGCTGCCGGCCTTAAATGTAATCCACACACACCCCTCCCTGCTCCAGACTGCCAGAGCACTAAAGAAGATCCTCCTTGAACCCCCTAACCCTCCCCTCCGAACCCTGGACTCTCCAAAAGCCTCTTCTTCTGTTAGTCTCCAGGCAATGAACCTACCAGAAATACCACCGTGATTCTGTCACTGTAGAAGACCTGATTCTTGAAGAAATGAAAGTATTCCTGCCATCTGATACCCTCATACATCAGATCCGATCCTTCAGTAATCTTTTCACCCCCTTTTTCACTTGAATGCTCCTATTAAATTGCGTCTGTACTCATTTGCTTTCCCCGGTCATGTGCAATGCACAAATGCGCCATCTGCATTCTGGTGACATGCGCGCCTATTTGCATACAAGCACAGAGGCTGCTTTCAGATGTATCAATAAAGTGAGGTCAAAGGGAATGAGCACAAACTGCTTCACTCCGCATCCAGTACCGCTGAGAGAAGCACCAGCATTTGCTTCTATCTGGCTGCGTGCTTCTGTGTTTGTTTATTGTTTATTTCCATTTCTACCCTGCCCTATACCCAAAGGCCTCGGGGCGGGTAGCAACATTTAAAATCAAACATATATTAAAACAATGACAGTGTCTCAAAGCAGGGGGAGAAAGTGTATTCCCAATTAACAACAGCCAGGGCAAAAAAGATGCATTGTCACCACCTTCCTTAGGGCTGCATTCACACCCATAATTTAATCCAGCTTCAGTCCACTTTCAGAGAAGAAGATCATATCAGCAAAGTGATTTATTCTTTTCCTTCCATGTGTGTTTTCGCACTTCCCTTCCTGTCCGCTGGACAGGAATAGAATGCAATTAACCAATGCTGACAAGTTAAATTTTCTGAGTTAGATAAAGCCAAAACTAAACAGCTTGTCATTTTGCCAGTACGTTACCTCACTATGAAAGTGGACTGAAGCTGGATTAGAACGTAGGTGTGAATGCAGACTTAAACATGTATAGAGAGGGACACCCACCCAAGGGGGAGACTAGTCCACGGCCTAGGGAACGGCTGCACGCAGCAGCAGCTGAGGGCTTGGGGTAGACCATGAGCAGCTGGAACCAGCACGCACCAGTTTGCAGGCTTCTCTCGATGTCCAGGCTGTGCCAGCACATCTCCTGTTGATCTGTCCCACTTCAGGCTGGATCAAAGAGAGAAACGACGTCACCACAACACGGCAGGTGCCAGTAATGGATGCCTCCATGCGCCCCTGGCAGCTACAGTTGACCTCACTTTGTTGACACATGTAGTTATGCACGTGAATAATTCATTCATACTGGATTACTCGATTCATGGACAGACAGGGCCCTTCGAATAGGGCCCTGTCTGTCCATGAATCGAGTAATCCACTATCCATAGAAGCTTCGATAGAATATCAGTGCCTGGATACGAATAACCCCACATCCGTGGGAGGGTATCTGGCCAGAGCCTAATTTTTCCACATTCCATTCAGTTCGAATAGAATGTGGAAAATGGCTCCATGCACACCCCTAGATCCATGTTTCATATTGTTTGTACTTCTCATTCTTTTTGTTTGTTTTATTTACCATCTCTGCTTGAGAAGGCTCTGTGCTTGGAAGCGGCCTGTGGACCAGCTGAGAACAATGACTTATTTATTGTGAAGTGTTCCTTGCAGTTCACAGTTGTGACCTGGCGGGGGTGCTGGAGGTCCTGGTGGAACTCTTGAGCTCCTGGCTACGGAATGGCCTTTCCTCAGAGGTGTTTCAGGTGCCATTATTGCAAGACTTCGCTGTTCTATCAGGAGCTTTTTATAAACTTGGTCAAGTGATGAGTCGTTATACAGCTTCTAGCGCCTGATTAAGTTGAGCCTTGGCCAAACCTACGGGCATCATGTGCCACCTTAGTGGGCTGCACTGCTGAGTCCATTCTACGCTGAGCCTTTTTGGGTTGGATACTATGGGGAAGGGAGGTGATCTGATGTTCTGCTGATGTGTTCTCACTCTGAAGGTGAACTGAACTGGGGGGAAGTTTGCACTTCCTGTCCGGTCAGGGGAACAGGAATGGTGAACTTCCCTGGCATGCACTAGCGTCCGCACTCATGGATGCTAGTACGCACCATCCCAACCCACCCTCCACAGGTCCAGAGACTTACCTGTTGGGGGCACATGCCCTGGGGGCCACCATCTTGGGTCCCGATGCCGGTGTCACTGCGTGTGTACCAATGCCATCACTCTGACGACGGTGACGTGCCACACATGTGAAGTGACAGTAGCACATCAGATGACACACCAGGGCACTTGCTTGGGTGCCCCTCCATGCACCATAGAGGTGTGGATGGGGACGCTGCTGGGCAGGGGAAGCGCACACGTGAAGCACAAAATGGTGCTCCACACATAGTTTGCATGTGTGCAATTTCTGAGCTGGAAATTGCCCCAACTGCACACGGACCGCAGGCCAAAGGGCAGAAAGGAAGGCCCCAGGATTAAAACCTATGGGTGAACGCGGCCGCCAGTAGCACAAAGCCAAGATCCTCTCCATTTGTTTGTCCTCAAAATAGTGTGTGGGTCATGAATGCAGTGTAACAATTCCCACCTCTCCAACCTGCAGGTCTCAAGCTGGCTACAAGCTTCCCGTCATGCACTAGGTTACAACCCTCTGGCTGTTATGTGGTTACATGTTAAAAGTGTGGCAAAGGACACCTGGAACGTGTTAGAGACTAACAGGAGCTGACAGAAGGTCTCCAATGGGTAGAACATGTCGATTCTGAAAGGAGGGAAAACAGGGACACAGGTCAGAGATCTGTAAATGTTGTGTGCCATGGACAAAGAAGATAAAATGATGTAGTTTTCCCTTCGCAACCTGCATGCAGAAAGAACTTGGGGGCTTTTCCCACTAGGCCTAAAAGGGAGCCCCCAGGATGTGCCAGCACAGAGGATCTGCACTGGGTGCAGCTGGATAGTCCCTGGCCGGATAGTGGTGGAGCATGTCTAGATACTAGCCATGCCAGTATACTGCAGTACACCTCTTTCCTACCGGGCAGCACAGCCATTATTGCATGCCACATTTCCTGGTCTCTGCAGCAATAGCTGCCACACATGGCCATTGCTGGGGTGAGGCAACCATTACTCATGCTTAGCCAGGAGTGCCAGGTAAGTTTGGGACTGGTCAGTCAGGCACTAAAAACTGATTTCCATAAATCATTAAAAAGCAGTTTAGATGGCATCCTGAATAGTAGTAGTAGTAGTAGTAGTAGTAGTAGTAGTAGTAGTAGTAGTAGTAGTAGTAGTAGTAGTAGTAGTAGTAGTAGTAGTAGTAAAGAATCCATCCAGAGGACCAGAAAAATATTAAAGAGCAAACTGAATGGCGGCAACACTATCAAGGCCATCAATGCTTGGGCCATACCCGTTATCAGATACACTGGACCAATTCCCGGCATCCTGTGCATGCGTGGCTGCATTACAGGCACTGATTGGTTGCTGGCGTCTTGCACAGGTGTAATGGCGCCACAGCAACAGGCTGGGCAAGGGACCAATCCACAGGGTGTGGTGGGGCGTGTGCCCCCAAATGCCACCGGGGTTAGTCCCCCTGCTCTGCATCAGCCTGCCAGCACGTCACGGACTGTGTGACATGCTGGCAGCAGCCAATTCAGCCAGCAAGGAGGTGGGACCCTGGTCCGGTCCACGGAGCACTATTCACATTTCTGGCCGGTGGGAACGACCCTCGGGGGCCAGAAATGCAAGTGGTCCTCCTGTACCTGGAATTTGCCGGCCCTTGCGCAAGGCAGCCTAGAAAAGTAAGTGCGGAAAGGCCTCAGTTTAGCAGAACTACGGTAGAAGGTTTAGATGCACAACTGAACCATCGTTAGACAATTAACACCAAAGGACCAAAGAGAAGCCTGTGAGCCTGAAACTCTCTGGAAGTCATTCCTGTTGACTGTAAACCAGCAATTATCAGCCGTATCCTGACATTACGGCTGCTCTCTTTGTCCCCTGTTTTAACAGCAGTGCCCTACCATGAAGGGTTCATCTGACTCCTTCATGGCATTTTCATTAAATCAGGCATTTTAAACAAAATTAACTTTAAATACAAGAGGACAGAAGCTCCAGTCTAAGTGCTATAGTGAGTCATCCATCCTGCTGTTCCAACTGGTTTTGAAGTTCAGATTTCGAAAACTGCTTTTAATTGGACTTCTTGTAGTCATTTCATTATGCAACTGCATTTGATTATGATTTTTAACTGGGAACCGCCGTAGGATACATTTAGAAGGCAGCCAGTGTACAAGCACCTTAAATAAATATTTAATAAAACACACAAATACATTTCAAATAGCTCAGACTGCTCAGAGGGTTTTCATTTTGAAAGAAATTATGCAAAGCTGGCTTTGATTTTGCAAGTGGGCACGGATGCAAATCCTACTCAATGTAAAAGCTAGATTGTTCCCCTTTAGAAAGGGGCAATTAGGCATCAAACCTCTATACGTAGATATTTTTGGCACGGAAAAGGCAAACACAGAGCTATAGTAGCAGGGGTGACCTTCTAATGTCAGGGTCAGGGCCAGGTTGAGACAAGCGCCTTACATTTGGTCACGCCAAGTGACATTTGATCCCAAGTGGACCAGAGGGCAGTTGTGTGAGTCAATGGAAGGTGCCCATCGTCCCTTTGCCACCACAAGCCCCAGCCTTGCCACACAAAGTACAATAGCTAAATATTACTACTACTGGATGCATCCCAGTTCTCTCAGATTTGCTCTCAGTCATTTACTCCAGAAGAAGAAGAAGAGGAGTTGGCTTTTCTACCCTGCTTTTCTCACCCATTTAAGGGGACACAAAGCAGCTGACAAAGCTTCTGTTCTTCTCCCAACAACAGAACACCCTGTGAGGTAGGTGGGGCTATGAGAACTCATAAGAGAGCTGTGACTAGCCCAAGGTCACACAGCTGGCTTCGTGGGGGAGGGTGGAATTGAACCTGGTATTCCCAGATAAGAGTCCGGCTCTTTAACCACTAGACCAAACTGAGTAGGCATGTGCACAAATGTTTCTTTCATGTTCAATTCTTATCAAACCAAATGCAAAAAAATTCATATTCATTCAAATTAAGGATGTGCATGAATGCGATTTGGGGGGGGGGGTTTGCATTTGATTCATAATGAACCGAATGTTAGGAAATCCACATTCTTTCGAATAGATCCCCTTCAAATGTGGTCGGATTTTATTCAGTACAAATGTATTCAAATGAATTTGTACGGATATCCGATAAATATCCGATACAAATGAATACGTATCCTCACGAATGCATATGTATCAGATACGTATCCAATATACATATCCTGTAACATATCTGCTCTGAAAGTGTCAAGTCCAACTTGAATCCACTTTTAATCCACTCCTGATCTATGTCAAATGCAGATGTGACTGGCGCAGCCGCTTTCCCACCTCCCCAGTTTAATGAATGTCCAAACTATTAGTACGAGTGTTAATGTAGGAATGTCCTAAACCTCAATTCATGTATGAATACCTAAATTTGGACAAATTCATGTGAACATCCCTAGTTCAAATAGGTCCCCTTCGAATGCAGTGGGATTTGAGTTTGATATCAATGTTTGATAGAAATCTGATTCAAATCTCCTCTACGAGTCCCCAGAATGTGTTAAATCTGCTCTCAATCCACTTTGAACCCACTCTGAAACTATTCTGAATACACTCTGGAACTATTGCGGATGTGACTGGAGCAACCTCCCCATGTTCATGAATGTAACGAAGCTTCGTACGAATGTATTGAAACATTAGATTCAAATTTTAATGTCAGTCTTTGAATGTACCAATGTTTGACTCACATACGAATGTCTGAATTCAGAAGAATGTGATGAATATTTGTGCCCCTCCTTGCTCCAGAGTAGTTCTGCTGGGAGAAAGTGGGCAATGAAACCCTCCTTAGAGGAGATGGAGCCAAGCCCTTCGTGGGGAAATAAGAAAACTTTTGTCAGACTTTGGGAAGAAGTTATAGTTAAGGCATCGTGGCCACACCATCCCAGCCCTTGTCATCCTGATAGGCTTTGAATGTGATGAAAGGAGGCCTCTCTTCCGTTCCTCCATTCCAAGGTTTCGTGTGAGTGCGTGTGAGAGAGTGCTTGGGCAATACAACACCACCTTTTTGTACTGCAAACCTTGTTGCTGATCAAGAGAAGAATTCAAGACACGCATAACCCCCCCCTTCTCTTTCCTCAAGCCATTTCTTTCTCCTTTCATGTTTACATTCAAGCTGTTGGGGTTTCTACATGGGGATGATGCCCAGCCATCCCCAATGAAAAGACCCGTGAGTCCTTCCTGCAGGCATTGGGTGTCTTTTCAGGAGACAGTGAGAGATGAAGGAAAAAGGAAGAGGAAATTATGGTCCACACATTCCCTTTGACTTCTTCCTCTCCCTTTCAGAAGATTAAAAATAGTGTTCTTCTGGAAGCATGGCAGAAATGGAGAGAGATCCTGGAATGCCCAAAATCATGTGTTTCTGCATGAAGTTGACATTGCATGACACAGCCCAACAGTGGGAGGCCTATTTCACCACCACCTCCTCCTCCAGGCTCAGAGAAGACTTGAAGGGGTAGCATAGGAGCTAGGTGAGCCAAGGTAAGTGCTCATCTTGCTCCTAGGACCACCAAGCAAACTGTCCCCTGCATTGAGGGGAAAGACCATCTCAAATGTTTCAAGAAGCATGCAAGGCAGAGAGTGAATGTGCACCTTTGCTTCCATGGGAAACTGTCCCAAAGCAGTAAAGATGGAGGGTGGGCTGGGCACCAACACTTTGCAATGTCCATTCAATCCCAAACTTACCTGACACTTCACCTTTGCCTGGAAGAGGAGTGAACGATACATATCAGGCTGTGTTAGCCTGGAAGAGGCCCAAGGGTACGTGCGGGGTTGTGGTAGCCACCAAAGGGCTGCATCCGGAGTATGGATAAGCACAATTATGTTCATGCTCAATTTGTAGCAAAGCAGATTCACATTGGTATGAATAGTGTCTAGGAATGTGCACAGATGAGGTTTCTGGCATTCCGTTCATAAGGAATCAACTGGTAGAATATTCGTATTTCCATTTTCCATTTCCATTTTTATTTATATACCGCCTTTCCAAAAATAAATTTCTGCCCAAGGCGGTTTACAACAAATGGAAAAAACAAAGATATAATATGAATACAATAAAAAAAGGCAAATAAATATAGTTAGTCAAATAAATACATAAGTCAAAAATACATTGTACGATATAATAAATAATACATCATATAATAATAACAATAGTAATTAAAAAAACCCCAAAACATAAAACAGTCATTGCTTGTAACACTGAGGCCAGCGAGAGTGGAACTTAAAAAGGTGACTCAGCCCCACGCCCTTTTTGGCTCAGATCTGTTTTTGCATAGATCCGTTCGAATGTGGTGAAATTCTATTCAATACGGATTTATGTGTACAAATTTGTACAAATATCCAATATGAGCAAATACGTATCTGATACTAACTAATACATATCCAATACGAACGAATACGTATCCGATACATGTCCTGTAACAAAACCACTCTGGAATGTTCAAATCCAACCTGGATCCACTTTGAATCCACTCTCAATCCATGTCGAATGCACTCTTGATCCATTGCAGGTGTGACTGGCGCAGCCACTTTCCCACCTCCCCAGTTCATACTATTTGTACGAACATCAGTGTACAAATATCCTACCATTTGATTTGTATACAAATGTCCAAATTTGTACAAATTCGGGTGAATAACGAACATGACAACATCCCCGGTCACTTCAAATGTGGTGGATTCACACCCACGGCGAATGTTCTCCAAATGCTAATCAAATACAATTCAAATCCCTGCAGCCAGTGATGCTCCTGAATCCCCTCCAAATCTGTCCCAAATCTGTTCCAAATCCACCTTGAATCCGGTCTGAATCCACTTTGAATCTGCTTTAAATCCTGTAATTACCTGCAAAGTTCCTATAGAAGCTCTAAAAGGATTGTCTCCTTCCTAAGACCCCTAGTGGCTCAGTAGGCTGGTGCACCATATGATAACATCCACATATGCACCAGCCCATGAGTTCAAATCCCCATAAGGGAACAGAACTCGGAGCACAGGCTGTGGGCACCCAAAGAGCTCCAAACACAGCAAAACCGGTTGTGTCCTGCCTGGGTCAGTGGTGGTCATACGATATATATACTGCTTTAAATAGTTTCTGAATCCACTGCAGGTGTGACTGGGCAGCTGCTTTGCTGCCTCCCCACATTCACAAACATAAGGAAGCTTTGCATGAATGCAAAAAGCATTCATTTCACATTCAAATGTCAATCTTTGAATGTAGCCAAAGTTTTATTTGAATACGAATGTACAAATTCATATGAATTTTTAGTGTGATGAATATTTGTGCTCATCCCTAGCCCAGAGTTTTGGTCATCTCTAAAGGGGAGTTAAGAA
The DNA here is from genome assembly GCA_023333525.1 of Aspidoscelis tigris stejnegeri. Taxonomy (NCBI): domain Eukaryota; kingdom Metazoa; phylum Chordata; class Lepidosauria; order Squamata; family Teiidae; genus Aspidoscelis; species Aspidoscelis tigris. The sequence goes on from JALMGA010000007.1 coordinate 2,072,079, forward strand.
GAAGATTGCCTTTTCTTCCCCACTTTTTTCACCCTTAAGGGGACTCAAAGCGGCTGACAAACCTTCTGTTCTTCTCCCCACCACAGACACCCTATGAGACAGGTGGGCCTGTGAGAGCTCAGAAGAGAGCTGTGACTAGCCCAAGGCCACCCCGATGGCCTGATGGAGGAGTGCAGAATCAAACTTGCTGAGTACACCATATGAGCCAAACTGGCTCAATGGTTAAGATTGGGTTCTTTCTCAGGAGACCATGATAACTAACAGGCCTGATTACCTTTGACATGCATCTGAAGTCAGAGCAAGACTTGGATGGATGGATGGATGGATGGATGGACGGACGGACAGACGGACGGACAGATGGACTGACATTTTTATCCCACCTATACCCGGGGGTCTCCGGGTGGGTAACAACACTTGAAATCAAGCATTATTAAAACAATAACAGTATGTATCTCTTGGAGTTTGCTTGTGACAAACTGGCCTAGACAGAGCAAATCACAGAAGGAGGGTAATATTAAGCTGTGCCTCTTTCCCACTGACTGCTTAAATGGTGAGTAGGTTATGCATGGACGCAATTTCCAGCATTCAGTTTGTAATGAAATGAATATTCAAGAATCCAAATTCATATGGATGAAGAAAAATGAATGTCTGGACATTTGAACTGACACAAATATATTCGTATCTATTTGCACGAATATTTGATATGTATCCAATGATACAAACCCTGTACACATCGGAACGCATCTGTACGCATCTGTACACATCCCATTTTCATCCTGTATGTATCCATACGGATGCATATAGATGTGCACGAGATGTGTACAGATACGCATACACATACAAAAGTCCGAATTATTCATACAAATATCTCAAAATATTCATATTTGTACAAATACTGAAGTATGAATGTCTGGACATTCTATTCATATATGCAGGTCCAAATTCATCCAAAATTGTTAGAATAACGAATAATACGTGAATTTGTGCCCATCACCTAATCGGGATCCTTTTTAGGCAGACTGTTTCAAGGTTCAGTTTAAAATAAGGCGGCATTTCCGCAGGCTGGAAATCTTTGGATTAACCTCTGTGCTTTTTGCAAGCTGAATCTTGCAACATGAAAAGTTAACTTTAATTCCACAGAACTGTGCACACAGAACGGCAATTGTACTGACAAAACAAAATGAAGCTGATTCTTCTATTTTGCGCTGTTGGTCTTTGGCGTGAATTTAATAATTGAAAATCACAAGGCCCCGCATTGTTGGAGTCTCTTTGGGTCAAAGGCCATGGAGGCGTCTTGATGAGCCATTATACTTCAAGCCACCTACAACCAAATCTCTTTCAGCTTTGTGGTTGGAATGCACTGGGCATCTATCTTCCAGGCACCTCACATACGGGGATCTCCTTTGCGTCCTGGGAAGGTGTTCCTCAATTTAAAAATAAATGCTTAACAAGGCTGTGAAATCCACCATCAACTTTATTAGGCTACATAAATAGATATTGCCTTGCAAAGTTAATACGGAGAGTCCCGTTTTATAGCCAAGCCAAATAAAAATAGTTTGGCTCCTATTAGCCTCCAGACATATTTTCCAAAAACCTGACATTGCAAGGAAAGAGGGGAAGAATGCTAATTCAAAAATACAGAAGTAGAGAAGAATACTTGAAGTTCTCAGAAATTTGGTCACGGTCAAACCACATTCGTTCGACAAAACAACAGGGCAAAGTTCATAAGCGAAGGACTTTTTTGCTATTTCATGGTGTCCATTTTTTCATTACTCTAAGTCAGTGATGGCTAACCTTTTGAGCTTGGTGTGTCAAAATTCACGAGAAAACCTAGCTTAACTTGGGTGCTGTGTCACTTCCAGAAATATCCATAATTTTGTGATATTTGTAGCTCTAGTAAGAAAGTTATATTTTTGATATATGTATTTTATTAAAAGCAAAAATGAATAATTCTTTATATTTGCTAAATCTTCAATTGAAAGTTGGTATTTTGTACACTTCAAGAACAAGCAAGCACTACATGCGCAGGTGCCAGGGTGACCAGGTGTGTCACCTAAAAGGGCTTGGCGTGTCACCTGTGACACGCGTGTCATAGGTTGACCATCACCGCTCTAAGTCATTATTGTGCGAAAGACAAGAAGAGTTCTTTAAAAAGAGAAATGTATTCAAGATCAGGGACCTTTGTGCACTAGAAGGAGGAGGAGGAGAAGAGTTGGCTTTTCTACCCTGCTTTTCTCACCCATTTAAGGGAACTCAAAGCGGCTGACAAACCTTCAGTTCTTCTTCCCACAACAGATACCATGTGAGGTAGGTGGGGCTGTGAGAGCTCAGGAGAGAGCTGTGACTAGCCCAAGGTCACCCAGCTGGCTTGATGGATGAGTGTTGAATCAAACCTGGTATTTCCAGATAAGAAGAAGAAGAATTGGCTTTTCTACCCCACTTTCCTCACCCATTTAAGGGGACTCAGGGTGGTTGAGAAAGCTTTTCCATTCTTCTCCCCACAACAGAACATCCTGTGATATGGGTGGGGCTGTGAGAGTTCAGAAGAGAGTTGTGACTAGCCCAAGGTCACACATCTGGCTTCATGGTGGAGGGCAGAATTGAACCCGGTATTCCCAGATAAGAGTCTGGCTCCCTAACCACTAGACCCACCTGGCTCACTTGGCTTTATTCTGGAATATATCTTGGGATAGTGGTCTGTCGTCCTTTCTAATGCGAGCTATGGTAAGCCTTGCTTGTCTGCCACAATCTGCTTGATCTATTCTGGGATATAATCCAGAACAAGGCAAAGTGCAGAAAGGTCCCAGGATTCACCATCTGGGGCCTATTTGCACTACAGTCCATAGTGCATAATTAGGGGACTTCTGGAGAAGAGCACTTGCACTTGAAGGCGGCTGCCTTCCCAGAAGTTCCCTAATCATGCACTAGGTGTGCAGGACAAAATCGTGCTCCACATCCTCCCCAACCTTCCCCAATCACTTACCTGTCGCATCCAGCCATTCGCATCTCTGCTGGCTGAGGAGGTCAACAGGGCTACCGTGCAAGGGTGTTGGCAGCCCTGCTGCCCTCCTGATCCAACAGCATCGTCATGGCAATGGCGCTGATGCACACTCAGTCGCGGTTTGTGCCACAACCAAAATGGTGGCACCCTGGAGAGGACCAGCCACGCAATTGAATCAAGGTACGTATTTGATCACAGGGGGAGGACTAGATGGCTAACATGGACCAGCACTCCAAGTGCAAGCGCTAGTCGACATTGGTTCACAGTGCGAAAGTGCCTCAAGCTAAAACAAATTCAGTTCTCTTGGAGGAAGGACAGAGGCTATCCTGCGCATGAGAAGAACTGACAGTACTGGTCCAGTATACCAAACAGAGCACCATTTTGTCCACTCCAATCCCCCATCCAGTGCAGACAAAGCAGTCCAATTGAAGGCACGATCTCCCGGGAGTCTGATCTGAGGTCCAAAGGAGGTCTCCTGGGATGGTCTACACAACCTAGAAACCTTTCAAAGCAGTTTTCTAAAAGCGAAGTGTTTGTAACCTAACAAGGGCCTTTTCTGCACTTACTGTGCTTAATCCAGATTAGCTTAATCCAAATCAACCACAGCAGGAGGCATCCACACTAAGCAGGCTGGATGGCAGCAAATGCAGTCTATGGAGAGATGCACTATGGAGCCCTGCTCCTTATCAATGGGTGCGAACTACCAGTCACAGCACCTCCCACACCTGATGCAGGTGATCAAATGCTGCATCTGAGTCGTGGGGCAAGGTGTCTTCTCAGGCTATGTGAAGACACCATTGCCATCCACAGCACATGCTCCTTTATGTCATGGTGAAGGTCTTCTGGTTCCCCTCTACATGAGGATGCCCCATCATGGCACTGGATAAGACCCCGCTAATACGGTTGTGGCACTGATTTATTGGGTCCGCCACTAATCTGGTTCACTGTGCCCAGATTACTACAAGGGCAAACTGGCCCCTGGAGAGCAAATGTGGCCACCCCTTTCAGATTTAATGGCCACCCCAGAAGTGCAAAATCTGCCCTTGGAACCACCTGGGAGTGCAAAATATAGCAAGCGACTCTGTGGGAAGATGGTACAATCATTTCCCCCTTTACCACTATGTAGAAGAACAGCAGATAGAGCAGGGAAATTACCAGGAGCGCTTTGTGCAATGTGTGGTTTAGCTCTGAATAACAACAGAAAACAAGTCTGGTGCTAAACCAGACTGTGCAAAAGCCTTGTAATCTGGAGTCCAGGTGGTACTGGCAAATGGCTGGCACACTTCCCACCGCTGATGCAGCCCTTGGATGAGGCCAGAGAACTGCAACAAAACTTGCTCATAGAAAAGTTTCCAAAATGTCTCTACACATAAGAGTTCCGGATGCTCTAGGCTCCCACCGGCTTTAGTTTAGATGCCCCCTTTGTTAGAACACATCATTATCACCTGCCTGTGCCGTATGGAAGGTGCTCCAACTTGGATCAAAATCTCAGGAAGATTATTTCTGCTCTCCTCCACCGTTCCCCTGCCGGTTCTCCTAAAGCCAAGCCTTCCAAGATTGAAAATATCTGTCTTTGTACCAGCTGTTCTGTAAGTCTAATGAGCCCCCTGTGTCAGCTGTCAGGGACTGGAAGGCAGAAGGCAGAAGCCATAACCTCAATCTAACCACCTTTTCACCTTTTTCTTGCAGAAGCTAAATGGATTGTGATCATGACTAATCCCGCTTGCTCAGATATGGCAGCTCTGAAAGCCTTCCTGAAGCACAGACTTAAAAGAAAGGCTCTCACGGGGCCTTTCCACACTTAGACTCATTCTGGAGTGTATCTCAGAATAGGCACATGGTGTTCACATGTGCATGCAGGCTGTGGCAGGGACCAGCAGAGCCCCGCCAGAGTCTGCATCAGCATGCAGACACCAGAGGCCTTTTCGCACTAGACCCGGAACAGGCACTCTGGAACACTTACCCCATTCATAAGGAGGCAGGAAAGGAACGTGTCTACACACATTCCTACCTGCCTACGTGCAAATGGGGAAAGCGCCCTGAAGTGTCCTAGCCTGAAAAGGCTGGACAGGGGCAGGGATACCCCTTCCAGGCCTGTTCGCCATTGGGTGAGAGAAGACCCAGGGGCAGGCAGACCTGGCAGGGTCCTTCCCTGCTCCCTGCAAGTTTTAGGGGACAGGATTGTGCCCCCTAGGGCCTGTAGGGAACCCGGCATGGCCTCTGATTGGCTAGCTCGCCCTGCTGGCTGGCCAATCTGAGACCATGCCACACACACGGCATGGAACCAGCTGAGCCGGATCACTTGGATCCAGGACAGCCAGCAGGTAGTCTAGGTGCGCACACACACTCATCTCCAGGCCATGGGGTGGGTGGGTGGGTGGGTGGTGGTCCCGAGGACCCTCTACGGAGCTGAGCCACTTCGATTCAGGTGGCTCAGCCCCGCAGAGGCCAATGATCTGCCCCAATAAGCCGGGAGATGTAGGGCCCAATGGTAGACTGGCCCTAGCCATTCACTGCTTTGGCTCAGGCTGGTCTACTGAGGGACCCCACATCCCTCACCCCATAGACAGCCACAGCCCAACCTCTCCCTGCCCTGGGAAGGGGTGAGGAGAGGCCGAACTGGGTGTCTCCCTGACTCCTGCAGTCACAATGGGACTGCAGGAGTGGGAGTGAACCGCCCTCCCCCTACACGCACATGGTCACTCACTTTGCCGAGCCTGGGTGCAAACTGCCAAAGTTTGTGCAGGTGTGCATGCTCCCATGCTACCAGAGTGTGCACAGCTATGCAGACCCATGGCAGATCGCACCCCTGGCCCAGCAAGGTGAATGATTTGCATGGGCCTGCCAGCTGTTAGGCTGGTTTTGGCCCAGTCGTGGTGGTGGGCCTGTCCCACAGCTGTCAGGGAGGGAGGCATGTGAACGCTTCCCTCCCTGGACGGCCGGGGACAGGCCAGAACATAGGAGGCTGCATGTAGAGCATAATTAAGTGCTCTACATGCAGAACACATGAAGGGCGCTCTGGGACAGGCTGAGGCGGTTCCAAATGGAATCGCTGGCCCAGAGAAGTGAATGCTCCATCCTGGCGTGTCCTCCACACGTTCCAAACGGCCTAGTGCGAAAAGGCCTCAGACCCCTATCCCGAGTTATATTCCACAATAAGGCTCAGGGTGCAGAGGGCCATAGACGTGCGTACATATTTCCTAACAGTACCATCCAAGGGATGTGGGACCTAGAACTGAACTCAGAACGAGAGATGTGCACAATTTTTAAAATTTGATTTGTATTGAATCAAATGCAAGAAAATTAGTATTTGCTCAAATAAATCCCCTTCAAATGTGGTGGGATTCTATTTGATGTGATTGTTGCTTCTGATACAAATCCCTTCGAATGCATACAAATCCCACACAAATTTCATACAAAGCTTCATACGAATGTATCAAAACATTCTATTTGAATTTGAATGCCTAATCCATATGGTCAGCCAGGGTTAGCTTTGACTGAATGACCGGAGCAAGCCACAAACGAAGTGGACTTGGCAAAGTACACCTTTGAGCAAGGGGCTCTCTTAGACAGCCCTCCAAAACAAAGACCTGGTCTGGGCACATTAATAGCCACATGGGATGGGGCGACCCCACCAGACCTAGTTCTCCTGTATGTTGAATTCCAAGTATCCTTCCCCCAAAAAGGGGGGCCCTCAACATTTAATCCAATGTGCAGCGTATGTGGTTGTGGAGTAGGGTGTACATGAATGCAAATAAAATATTTGAATGTCTGAATTTGTACAACTAGTGTATATTCATACAAATCTTCGATAGGTGTTTGATGATATGAATGTCGACAACATTCATATGTATCTGTACGCATCTGTATGCAAATTTTCATCCCGTATGTATCCATACAGATGTGTCTGGATACGGATAAGATGCATACGGATACATATGTAATGAGTATGTATCCACACACATACAAATGTCCTAATTATTCATACAAATGATTTGAAATATTCATATTCATTCAAATATTAAAAAACGAATGTCTGGGCATTCGATTCAAATTCCAATGTCCAAATTTGGCCGAATTTGGTTGCATAATGAATATTTCTAATATTCTTGCACATGCCCAATGTGGAGTAGCATGAGGAAGGTGAGTATGGAGATGGGTCTGGGGATGGCCAGGTGTGGAGTCCTGGGGAAGAAACCTTGTTGTCCTGATGAGAGTTATCCTGAACCATACGGCTCCGGGCTGTTGATTCAGCTGTGGGTAGTCCCCCCATAGCCCAGGAAGAAGGACAGGACAGCTAACCTGGCAGAGCATAAGGGTAATTCCCCTGCACACCCCACACACAAATCTCCATTGTTCACCCACCCACCCACCCGCAATCTTCAGCTGTAAGTGTTTAGGCTTCAGGAAGGCTGGGCCAGCAGCACAGGACGGAGTGGGGAGAGACGGATAAAGAAGGCCAAGAACCACGGAGTTTAGTCTCAGTCCAATGTTAAAGGAATCCGTCTCTCAAAAGAGCAAGAGCAACGTGTTCACCGTCTCTTCTTGTCCTGTGCCAAGAACATGGGATGGTGGGGGAAGGAACCATGGGGGGAACTGTGCCGGCTGGGCCCGGATGCCTTTTTATCTCTCCTGTCTTCTGCTGGGCGGGGGTATTCCTCCTGCTGAGCCGACTGTCAGATCAAACAGAAGCGCAGAAGAGAGAAAGGAATTATTCAGAGGAAGGCCAAATGCTACCACTTGAAAGCCGGCATCCTTCCTATAGGGAAGTGCATGAAGCCCAGTTCCGCCTTCGATTAGATACGAACGGAAGGGGGGAATATTCGGCCCCATGCAAACCACCAGCCCCGGAAGATTGAGGGGAGGCTTCATGTGTGAACACCCATTAAATGTTTGCAAGCAAAGAGAACCCCGACACCTTGTGTCCCGTCCCACCCCAGCTTGCCTGCCCCACTCACCTTTCATTGTGGCTGCAACCTCTGCTGCATCATGCTTGAGGCTTAGCGAGGCCTTCTGGAGGTGCGTGCACAAGTGGGGAGGCCACCCCACCCCCCACCTGGGAATCCATGATTTCCCACTAGGGATGTGCATAAATATTCACCACATTCCAAATTTGTACAAATTTGTTTGAATTCACATATTTGAATTAAAATACATTGTTGGCTACATTTGAGTGCAAAGCGAATGCTTCTGAGCATTTGCTCGAAGTTTCGTTACATTTGTGAATGTGGGGAGGCACATCTGTTGTAGGGATGTGCATGAATATTTGTAACATACAATATTCATACAAATTCAAACAAATTCAGACATTTGTGTACAAATCAAATGTTACAACATTCGTACATTGACATTTGTATTCATATGAATGTTTTGGAATATTCATACAAGTGCTTTGGAACATTGGTGAAACAGGGAGGTAGGAAAGCGGCTGCACCAGTCACATCTGCAACAGATGTGCATGCTTCATGGATTGAGAGCAGATAGGGGTGGGCTCAGGGCGGATTTGACACTTTCAGAACGGGTATGTTATGGGATACTTAACTATGTATTGAATTTATATGTATCAGATAAGTATTAGATACGTATGCATTCATAGAATCATAGAATCATAGAATCATAGAATGGTAGAGTTGGAGGGGACCTCCTGGGTCATCGAGTCCAACCCCCTGCTCAAGGCAGGATCTCCTAAACCATCTCAGACAGATGGCCGTCCAGTCTCTGCTTGAAGACCTCCATCGAAGGGGAACCAACCACCTCCCGTGGCAGCCTGTTCCACTGGTTGATCACTCTTACTGTTAGAAATTTTTTCCTAACATCTAAACTAAATCTTTTCCCCTGCAGTTTCACCCCATTGTTTCTAGTCCTTCCTTGAGAGAGTGAGAACAGGGCTGATCCCTCTGCCTTGTGACAACCCTTGAGGTATTTGTAGACAGCTATCATGTCTCCTCTCAGTCTTCTTTTTGGTAGACTAAACATTCCTAGTTCCTTAAGCCGTTCCTCATAGGACATGGTTTGCAGACCGTTCACCATCTTGGTAGCTCTCCTTTGAACCTGCTCCAGCTTGTCAGTGTCTCTTTTAAACTGGGGTGACCAAAACTGGACACAGTACTCCAGATGAGGTCTGACCAAGGTAGAGTAGAGGGGGATAATAACTTCACGTGATCTGGACTCTATGCTTCTCCTAATACACCCCAGGATTGCGTTTGCCTTTTTTGCAGCTGCCTTGCACTGTTGACTCATGTTCAGTTGATGATCTACCAGGACACCCAAGTCTTTTACACATGTGCTGCTGCTCAGCCGAATTCCTCCCATTCTATATGTGCTTTTTTCATTTTTCTTGCCCAGGTGCAGAACCTTGCATTTTTCTTTGTTAAATACCATTTTATTAGTTGCAGCCCATTGTTCGAGTTTCTCTAAATCTTTTTGAATCCTCTCTCTCTCTTCTCTGGTGTTTGCAATCCCCCCTAGCTTTGTGTCATCAGCAAATTTGATCAGTTTTCCTTCAACTCCCTCGTCCAGATCGTTTATAAAAACATTAAACATAACTGGGCCCAGGACAGAACCTTGTGGTACTCCACTTGACACTTCCCTCCATTTGGATGTGCAGCCATTTAAAGCCACTCTTTGAGTACGATTACTAAGCCAGTTTTGAACCCACCTTATAGTTGCCTTGTCAAACCCATATTTGATCAATTTTTCAATGAGGATCGCATGAGATACTTTGTCAAATGCTTTGCTGAAATCAAGAAATACTATGTCTACTGCATTTCCTTGATCAACCCATTCAGTGATTTTGTCATAAAATGAAATCAAGTTGGTCTGACACGACTTGTTTGATACAAACCCATGTTGACTACTGTTAATTATTGAATTCCTATCCAAATGCTGACATATGTGTTGTTTAATAATTTGTTCGAGAATCTTTCCTGGTATTGAAGTCAGGCTAACAGGCCTGTAGTTCCCTGGGTCTACCTTCTTCCCTTTTTTGAAGATAGGAACAACGTTTGCCCTTCTCCAATCGTCTGGGACTTCTCCTGTTCTCCATGACTTCTCAAAGACTACAGCAAGTGGTTCAGCAATTACCTCTGCTAATTCCTTCAGTACCCTAGGATGTAATCCATCTGGACCTGGGGACTTAAATTCATTTAAGTTAGCTAAGCGTTCCCTTACTCTCTCAGTGTTGATTTTGTGTCTTGATTCTCCTAGTCCTTCATCAGTACAGTGAAGGACTGTTGCATGTACATTATCCCTCTTGGAAAAAACAGATGCAAAATAGGAGTTCAGAATCTCTGCCTTCTCAAGATCACTTTCGATCACTTCTCCATTCTCTCCCTGCAGACTTCCCAAAACCTCTTTGACTTTTCTTTTGCTGTTGACATTCCTATTGGACATTCATACAAATTTGTACAAATATATTCATATCGATTAGAGTCCTACCACATTTGAAGGGGATCTATTCAAGCAAATACAGATTGTCTTACATTTGACTCAAAGTGACTCTATTACTACAAATGTTAATTTCCTCACATTCAATTCGATTCTAATTGAATTTGAAAAAATATTCATGCACATCTCTATTTCCCATAGTTCCCAGACTGGAGTGGCCTCTTCAGCTTCATCTGCATCTCTGGAAGGCCCAGTTCAGCCTCAGAGGAGGGTGTGGCAGTGGCAGTGGCAGTGGCAGTGGCAGCAGCTGGGTCTACAGGTAAGGAGGTGCAGCTCAAGGGACACAAGGCTGGGAATGTGCAGAAGTTGCAACAAAGGCTGGGTACATTTGATTTCTGTGCAAATGGGGACTACAAATGTAGGCCCCTTCCGATTCGCTCCTGAATATTCAAATTCCTATGAATTTCATTAGGGATGTGCACAAATGATTTTTTTGACATTCAGTTCATAACAAATCATTGATACAACGGATGTGCATGAATATTTGTAACATTCTTTATTCGTACAAAAGAGGTGGAGAGCCAAGAGTTCCATGGAGGAGGCTCAGTTTGATTGTGGAGAAAGTTGGAGCAGTGCAGCCCAAACCTGAGGATGACCGACAATGATCTACATGTGAACAGAGCTAGTTCAAATTATGAATTGGCCGTCTGTCTTAGACTTGTGTGTCCAGGGCCATAGTACGGAGGAAACTGCTGAGAAAGCATGAGCAAACCAGAGGTGTGGAGAGCAAACGCATGCACCCACACAGAAGAGTTTCAGCAGCCACAGTCAGCAACAGCACAAGTCCAAATCAAAGTATCTTGGGGACTTTAGAGTTAAATGGGTCATCAAGAGAGTTCCAGGGTCAAAGATCAGAGTGTTCAGAAGTAAATCAAGAAGCTAGGTCAGGGAATGCTGGAGTTGCAGCTTTATGACCATTTGTCTGCAACAAGGCTTATCAGAATATTCTGCCTTAAATAGGTGGGTCAGAGTCATGGCTCCCTGCCGCAGGTGACGGGTGCAGATTCTAGTTGATTTACACAGCTGTTCACGCTCACGTCTCAGGCCAGTTGGCAAAGGGCATTGCCCAGCCTGAGCTGCTCTCACTTGGAAGTATGGGCTCAGTGTCCTCACTAGCTGCTTGTGGCAAGCATTCTTCATCTTGCCTGGCCAGGTAACCTGCCTGAGCTTGGCTGGGCATTGCGATTACCCCTTCATCCTTGAAGGAAGGAGCACTGATGACAGGAGGCATGACACCATGTCTGTGTGCCACGCTTGTGGTCTCCCACATGTGACTGGTTGTCACTATGAGCAATGGCCACTGCACTAAATGGACCTCAAACCTGATTCAGGATGCAATTTCTTAGGTTCTTGTGTACTCCCAACTCCCACCTAAGCAGGCTGTGCTATGGTTTCTGGCTTACAGGGATGACTCAGTAACGTTCAGCCTTATCTTCTGAAGTAGAGTGTTTCTTCAATGAACAGAGACGTGTCACAAAGAACCTCACTAGAAGGGGCTCCTCTTTTGAATCAAACCTTTTGTTCCTCAGGTGTGGGTCTGTCACAAATAATGGTTTCCTCTGCTCTTTGGAAGGATTTTCGTTTGCTTTTCAGCTTTGTTTTACATGATAATGGCCAGAAAGGAGATACAATGATTGCTGCTATCACATTGGCAGTCACACACATATATCAGGAAAGGCATCAGGAGAAATGTTTGGTCTCCTGGTTTTGATCTAAAGAGGGCTGCATTGCTTCTGATAGCTCTCATTTTCCTGACTCTAAAATATTTATTTGCATTTTTATCCTTCCCTTTACCATAAGGTCTCAGCATGGGGTACAATCAGGGAGACATATAAAATGTCTAAATCCATAAAACATAAGTGACATGAGAGAAAGACTGAAGGCTGCAGCTTCTCTTCCACTTCTTAGAATATAAAAGGAGCTCTGGTGGATTGGACCACAAGCACCTAATCCAGCAGGCATCCAACTGCTACGGACACCTTGCAAATTGCCTTTAGAGGCATCCTGTGCGTCTGTCCAACCTGGAGGCAGTACCCGGGCATCCATTCTAGTAGCCATTGATAGACGTGTCCTGCATGAATTTGTCGAACCCTATAACAACATATAAGAGCTGAGGCCTTTTCAGACTATGGCCTCTAGTGCATAATTAGTGAACCTCTGGGGAAGAGCATACGCATGTGGAGTAGGTTGTTACAGCCTCGAAGCATGCCTGCCCTCACCAGAAGTGCACCAATCACTTAATCAATGTTACCTAATTACTTACCTGAAGCATCCAGAGGCATGACCATTTGCTCTTGCCAGCATTCCAGGATCATTTGAGGTCCCGCGCAAGTGCACTGGCACCTTGGACAACCATAGATGCAACTGCACATATGCAGAGCATCACGCGCAGTCAGGGATGTGCAGCTGCCAAAGTGGTGGCACCCAGAGGACAACGGAGCCCAGGGATCGAATAAGGTGAGTATTCGACCCCAGGGGGAGGGAACAGGTGAAGTTAACTAGCACTCAAGTGTGAGTGCTTGTCAACATTGGGTCATTGCACTCTTTTCCCATCCCGTTGACAGGAAGGGTAGTGCAAAAACATCTCTGATGACAAAACACTAAATGGAAAGATGGCATACATAAAAACATGATAGGAACCCTGCTGGATCAGGCCACAGCCCATCCAGTCCAGCATCCTGTTTCACACAGTGGCCAACCAATCGCTCCTGCATTCCCCAGCAAAAGAAAAAGGCAAAACCTTCACCTGCTCTCCTTGACTCCCTGCAAATAACCTTTAGATGAATCCTGCCTATCTAGTAGCCATTGCTACACTGAAGCAAGTTGATTTTGAAGCCTGCTGTGGGTGGCAGCAGTTGGGAAGGAGAGGCCACTGACTAGGGGTGTGCACAAATGCAATTCTTTTATTCACTTAGATTCAAATCGAATATTCAAACGTTTGAATTCGTACAAATAGAAAAAAATGGATGTATTCAAATCTGAACCGATTAGAATACATTCCTATCTATTGATATGGTTATTCGATTTGTTTTTGAAGATACAAATGTTGACAAGTATGTGTCTGTATGCACCCGTACAGATTTGTACGCATCTCTTTTTTATCCCGTATGCATGCCTGTTTTCATCCTATACGTATCCATACAAATGCGTACAGATACAAATAAGATGCCTACAGATGCGTATGTAATGCATACATGAATGTCTGAATGATTTGTACAAATGGTTAAAAATGTCTGAATAAATGAATTCATGAACGTCCAAATTCAAATGAATTCAATCAAATTTCAAGTGTTTCCAATATTTTTGCACATCCCTAGATCTGACAACAAACTGCAGCTCTGAGCTTTCTCCTTTTATACTCCCAAATTCCCTCCCTTGATTTCCCCTCTCCCTTCTGTTTCAAAATATAGCCAATGGTACACCAGTTTCTCTAGCACTAAAACAAAAATAGAGCAAGCAACAGTTGGAAGTTGAATCACCCAACAGCAAAAGGCAACACGGTAATGCCAAAAACTCATTCATACGCGTCCCTAGTGAGAAAAGTGTGGTAGAAAAGCCAATTCTCTTCCTCTCTTTTTCTTTTTCTACTTCATTTTCTTCTACCTCCTGATTTGGTCTCAGTCTGTTGTTGGATGCATTTATGTGTAACCTGTGCTTCAGCTTTGAATGGTAGCTAATGGAATCAATTTGACGATGGTGCCATTAATGTCAATGCCAGCTCCCAGCATTGGTTGCCAACTGAGGAGCAGGTGAATTTGCTTTTACAAGCTGTTGGAGCTGGACCTGCATGTTTCGAACTGCTGCAGTCCCACAGGTGTCCTCATTTCCTTTCTTCCTTAAATACCCTTTGATTTACTTCTCTCTTGGCCGACTTTAATTATTGCTCCGCTCCCATTGTTTGGAAAGAAGCAGCCGCCAAGAAATCCATCATCGTAAAGACCTGAGAAGCTAGAGGAAAGTAGAATAAATATTAAGTAGCTATAGGAAAAGTCCACATTCCCCATGGTGGTGTATTTGATCTGGTCAGTGGGCAAAATCCTGGGTGGGCTGTTCTGGAAATGGGGCTGTGCACTCAAGTGAGCAGCTGTCAAGGTGAGAGTAGACCAAATGGGAAGCCATGACTCACGAGCTAGAAGTGAAGAGAACTGCTGAGTTTCTGATATGATGGAAACATGCCAGGGAAGAGAAATTACACACATAGCCACAGCTCATCCTGTTTCCTTTTATCCTCTTTCTGATGACCCACAAAGGTAGCATTGTGCCAGGAGACTTTAAACTTGCTTCAGTTAACACAGATTTTTAAAACCAGTTCAGTTCCCCATGGTAAGATATAAGAAATGAATGTCATCTGAAGATGCCAGAACATTTGTTTTACTGGATCAAACTGTACGGTCCCTTGAACTGTGGACTAACTTGACAATGTGCTATTTGTTGTTATGTGTAAACTGAGGATGTGCACAAATATTTGTAACATTCATTATTCATATGAATGCATACAAATTCAGACATTCGTACACGAATTGAAAGTTGCATCATTCAAACATTAACCTTCTTATGAATGCAAATGCTTCCCAAATCAAACATTAGAAAATTCATATTCAGTTGAATAGATCCCCTTCGAATGTTGTAGGATTCAATTCGATACAATATATTTGTATGAAATTGTACAATATCCAGTATGAACAAATACGTATCCAATAAGACCATAAGATACATATTCGACACAAACACATATGTATCCCGATATGTATTGGATATGTATCCTGTAACATAAGAATGCCCAAATTGTTTGTATGAATGATCTGAAACTATTCACACAAATACAAATGTTTCTGAACATTTGAGCAAATAGTTCAGAAATTCGTTCAACTCGGGAGGTGGGAAAGTGGCTGTGCCAGTCACATCTGCAGTGGATCCAGAGTGCATTTGACATGAATAGAGAGCAGATTAAAAGTGGATTCAGGTTGGATTTGACACTTTGGGTGCTTCCGCACAGGGGCTAATTAATCCGGGTCTATTGCTCCCGGATTTAGTAAAACCAGATCCCAGGGGAACCGGTTTCACCAAATCCGGATCCCCAGTAGATCCAGATTTAGGGGGTAGCCCTTGCCCCGTGCCACCGCACACATGGCATAAATCCGGATTGGAGACGGGTGCTGTGGGGATGCACAGCACCCGCCTCCCATCTGTGCCCCTGGGCCCTCCGCCGGCCCGCCATGCTTGGCGAGCCGGAGCCAAGCATGGCGAGCCGGGGGGACCTCGCTGCCGCAGCTCGCCCTCACCCTCGCCCCAGAAGCGGTGGATCGCTGCTTCTGGAGCCAGGGCGAGATCCCCTAAAGCCCACCCTAGCCCACCCTGGGGGAGCATGGTGAATCCCCTCCTTACCTCGTCAGCGTCACCCCAATTCTGAGGGTCAGCGCCCAGGATGCAGCATGCCTGCGTCCTGCGCGCCTCCTGAATGGCTGGGGCTGCTACTGGCAGCCCTTGCCCTCAGGAGGCGTTCTGTGCAGGCACGTTGCCCTGATATTTTTAATTATTTTTTGGTTTTGCTTTGGGGTTTGTTTGTTTCTTTCTTTTGATATGTTTTATTCTTATTGAAAGCTGCCCTGGGACCATTTGGTGAAGGGCAGTGTGACGGTTTCAGGGGTCAGGCTGCAACGGGCAGTAAGGTTCCCATGTCCCTTGCAAGCCTGTTTGCTGAAGGCAGGGCTCTCTGCCTAGGCAAAGCCCTAGCAAGCTGTGTTTGCAAGCCTTTTTGCAAGCCCTGGGCAGAAGCTGCAAAAAGGGCGGGAAATCCTGTGCGGGTCCAAGTGCAAAGATTGGCTACAGCTGTTATTTGGAGGGAAAAGCTGTCCGGGGATCTGAGAGCTGGAGGGGCTAGAGGAGGAGTTTCCACCAATCGGGCATGTGGGACAGGAACCTCTAGCAGGAGTCTCCAGCAGCATTTTATTCCAGCAGCTTACTCCAGGAGGTGACAGCCAATCAGGGCCAGGGGGAAAAAGGTATAAAGGAACACAGGATACAGCAAAGGGTGTCTTCGTGCTGGGACTGAAGCTGAAGGGAACAGAAGAAAGCTGAACCTGAAGGAGCCGGATCAGTAGCTGACCATTGGTCTTTTAACTGGGCAAATTCGGAGGAAGACTTCGTAGGCAACTGACCAGGGCTGGATGGTCGGGCAAGCAAGGACGGTCAGTGCCTTGTGATCATCCAGAGCCACGTTCCAGTTCACTGGCTAGGCTTGGGCTGAGGCTGAGCTAGTCAGGAGGGTGGAACGTGGAAAGGTTTGACTTTAAAAGGGGAACTACCTTCCTTTAGAGAAAGGGGAAGCTAGTAACCTTAAGAGACTCATAGACTTAAACTAACAACTACCTGAACCTTATTTTCCTTCTAGTATTGCTTGTGTATAAAAATAAACCTGTTTTAGTTTACTGTTTATACCACTTCCTACCTGTGATTGTGTTTTACACTGTAGTACTCACTCGGCCGTTGCACAAACCCAGTATCCTAAAGCGCCCTGCCACTCTTAGGAGGGCAGGCACTTACCGGACCGCTGGGGATCGTGACAGGCAGGATATAAATTTATTAAATAAGTAAATAAAATATTTGTATGCATTTGTATGGGATCCACATGCTATCTGTATTCATTTGCATGGGATCCATGGTGGGAATACGAATCCCACCACATTCAAAGGGGATCTATTTGAACTAATATGAAACTTCTTGCATTCAATTCGATAAAAATCAAATCAGAAAAAAAACCCTGTGCACATGCCTACTCGGAGATCTCCCACCCAGGCTTCATCTCAACCCTCTGCCCTACCTGCCTTCAGAAACCTGTGAAGGTAGCTTCACATGCCTTCAGAACAAATCACTGAATAATGAATAATGGGAAGCATATAATTACATTTTCACCTATCCAGGCCTTTCCAGCACCGCTTCCTCTTCTCCTGCCCACCTCACAGCCTGTCCTTGTTCTTCACAAACGGCAGAAGCAAAAATCCAACCTGCAGTCCTCGCCCGCCTGACTCCTGCAAATTGATTTGGGGCAGGTGTTCCAAGGAGGCGTCCCGGCCTCACCTCTTTCTCTCGCTTCCGTCCCGATTTGTACGATTTCAATCCGGCATGAAATCCGAGACGTAAATTAACATTTTTTAATTAAATAACCTGGCAATTGTCACAGACATCTACGTGTGGGGGCATCAAGCGAACGAGGTGACACTTCAGAGAACACATTCATTACATAAAATTAATTTTAAAAAGGAAAGGCGGGGGAAGCGGAAGAATTACCTTGCTGAATTAATCAGCCTGCGCTGCAATGCTCATCTGTGGATTTTATTTCTTGTAATAAGTCCATTAATACGGATGTCTGCGGGAGGGGGGCTTTCAGCAGCGAATACCATTAGCCTAATGGGGAAGCTCTAATAGACTTTTATGGCAATTTTTAGCCTGACATCACCGTCTCCTTTAAAACAGCTGTCTCAACAGGCGTCATTATTCTGATTAACATTTAGACAGCTGAAATTACAGCAACACCCCAGGTATTTCGTGAGGTTCATCTTCATCATCTTCCCCTTCCATGCTGGAGTTCTTCCCTTGGGGAATTTTTTTTGGGGGGGCGGTAGGAGGATTAGTACCGACACATCAGAATGCAGAATGGAGAGGAAATACATTTTCTTTCCCGGAAACGGTTCAACCTCTTCTTTCTTCTTGGTTCAAAGGAACAATGGTGAAGTGAACTGGTGACGAAGCATTGAATGGGAACACGTCATAGGTAAGAACATGAGGGGAGCCCTGCTGGATCAGGCCACAGCGCATCTAGTCCAGCATCCTGCCTCGTGCAGTGGCCCACCAATGGCTTCTGGGTAGGGACGTGCACAAATACTTGTAACATTCGTTATTCGTCCGAATTCTTCCAAATTTAGACATTCGTACACAAATCAAATATTACAACATTCATACATTAACATTCATATGAATACGAATGTTATGTACATTTGTACCAATAGTTCAGACATTCATTAAACTTGGGCCACGGCGTCACATTTGGAACAGATCCAAATTGCATTTGACAAGGATCAAGAGCAGATTAAAAGTGAATTCAGGTTGGATTTGATGCTTTCAGAGGGCAGATATGTTACAGGACACATATCAGATACATATTTGTTCGTATCGGATACATATTTTGTTCGTATCAGATACGTATTGGATATTCATACAAATTTGTACAAATGCACATGTATTGATTAGAATCCTACAGCATTCGAAGGGGATCTATTTGAACGAATACAGATTTTCTAATGTTCAATTTGTTACGAATGAAATGTTAGCAAACTCATTCATGCACACCCCTGTTTTGGGGCATCTCAAGCAGAAGACAAAGCAAAAATCTTCACCTGCTCTCAGATCTCAACAAAGACCTTTAGAGGCATGATTGATGCCTACCTGGAGGTGGTACCTAGGCATCTATTCAGGTGACCACTGATACATGTGCCCTTCATGAATTTACCTATAAGCACGTAAGAGCCACAGCCCATCTGGTCCTGTATCCTCACACAGTGACCCATCAGTTGCTTCTGGGACTCTTAAGCAGAAGATGAACAACATGAAACCTTCTCCTGTTCTCTGCTCCTTGCAAATGGCCTTAGGAGGCATCCTGCCTCTTTCCTCCAACCTGGAGGTGGTACCTTGGCATCCATTCAAGTAAACACTGAGCCAATGTGGACTGGTGGATGAACAAGGAAGGGAGGAGGACTGGCAAGGAGAAATTTCCTTCTAGAGATCTCTGTGACCTTGTCCTGCATTTCCCTCTCAAGCGCAATTATCCCCACGCATCTGGAAACTTACCTCCATCTGGGCGCACATCTGATTGCCAACAGGGCACCGCCACCTTTGTCACAGTGCCTGGCACAACTGCACGTGCACTGGCACTGGTGTTATGGCAATGGGGAGACACTGTGCATGCACAGTCATGTTTGAGGTCAGCTGATGTGCCACAGCACTGGAAATATGTGAATGGTTGCTGTGTGGATGGAGCAGGTGAGGAATGGGACAGGAAAGGTAAGGGTGTGCAATTTCATGCACAAGTGCTAGCTTATGATAGGTTAACATCTGGACAGGCAAGGGGCATTTCTAGGTTGTACTTTCTAGATGCACCTGCCCAGATGTTAACCTATCGCAAACTACGAGGCCAAATGCGAATTGGCCTAAGGAATGAAAAAAGGTTTTGATTTATTTTCCAGAAGCCTAGAAACCAGAGCAGTAGAAAACATTATGCATTACATGAAGCTGCCAACTGTCGCCTTTATTTTTTGTGTTATCTTTAGAACTTTCAGCACAATTCTTGCAAAGTTTAATGTTTCTGTCGTTTATAATGTTATAGGCACGCATCACTAACAGTTTCATAATGTTGAAAATGGGGAAGAAAGGCATTTTAAAAATTTTACACACAGATGAAATGGCCGTGAGGCTGCAAGGTTGGAAAACATCAGTTTTAATTCATATAAAAGTACCATCATAGATTGCAGCGAATTTTTCAAAAATCTTACATACGCTTATTTATATACCACCTTTTCATAAGATGCTCAAAGGCAGCTAACAAGTCTTAAAGGAGGCAACGATTGAGCTTTATTTAAAACTATCAAAATGCAGAAATACAACATAAACTAGAATTAAGTGAGAAGGAGGGGGTGGAGAAGAAGGAAGGAGAAGAGGAAAGGTGCTTTTCTCAAGCAGGGCATATGGTGGGATTTTGGGTTCTGGGTCGCCAGAGGCTCAGCTTCTTAGTCCAGGCAAAAAGTCCTTACTAGTAAATGCAAAAAGTATTCCTTTAATCCAAATATTGTTGGTTAGGCTATAGATTGTAAAGCAAATTTAATATGCAGTTAAATATGTCTGCTGGGGACCTATTATACACATTTCGCTGAGAAAATAATACAGATTTCAAGAGCTGATCACACAAGAAATACACCATTCAGAGGTCTATCAACACAAATGACAGTGACACCAAAACCACTACTTCTGAGCCAGTTGGTCTAATAGTTAGGGAGCCAGACTCTTATGGGGGAATACTGGGTTTGATTGCACCCTCCTCCACAAAGCCAGCTGGGTGACCTTGGGCTAGTCACAGCTCTTTTCTGAGCTCCCACAGCCCCACCTACCTCACAGGGTGTCTGTTGTGGGGAGAAGAACAGAAGATTTGTCAGCGGCTTCCTTAAATGGGTGAGAAAAGTGGGGTAGAAAAGCTAGCATCCTCTAAAAAGGTAGTATAGCAGACCACAGAAGTGTTCACTGAAGAAAAGTGGGGTAGAAAAGCCAACTCTTCTTCTTCTTCTTCCTCTGGTTCTGGCTACTGGCCTCCAGTGCAAATATGGCACATGAATTATGCTAAAGGTTTAGCACCAAAAAATTGTGCAGGAAGGATGGAATTTTCTTATAGTACTTAATGGTGTGAAACATTTTAATGCTGAGAATTGATTTTAGGAATTAATAAAGCCTGCAAACAATGGATTGAAATTTGAGACAAAGGATTCCAAGGTGGTTTTTAAAGGAAAACCACATTTTATAAACTTACCTCCAAAAAATGCTAAAAGCATGCCTTTCTTCCTCATATTCTTTGTTTTTACTATAGCACTGTGGGAAAGGGGCGAGGCGGGTTTTCTGTTTCCCCCTTAATATCTATTACCTGACACCATATGCAGGTGAACAGAGGTTTGAATAGGGCTATTATTATTCAAAAGATTTTTACAATAAAACCTTCAGATAAAAATGGCCCATTTAAGCGGAGCTATAGAAGATAATAAATTAAATTTGTTGCGAGATGCAGGCGTGAAATAGCAAGTTATGAAAGACCCCATCAAGTTTGGGCAGATTGTACTGCAAGCTGAGGCAGCAGCCGCTCAGGAGACGGTGTCAGATACAGGCCCTTTTTATCCCTAGCATACTTCCAGGCACCTGTCAAGCACTTCAGGCATCTCATCTGATTCAGGTGGCACAGAGAGATGGAGCCGAATGGCATCTGCATATTGATGACACCTCATTCCAATCTCCTGGTGACCTCCTGATGAGCCAGTTTGGTCTAGCGGTTAGGGAGCCGGACTCTTATCTGGGAATACCAGGTTCAATTCCTTCCTCCCCCATGAAGCCAGCTGGGTGACCTTGGGCTAGTCACATCCCTCTTCTGAGCTCTCACAGCCCCACCTTCCTCACAGGGTATCTGTAGTGGGGAAGGCTTGTCAGCCACTTTGAGTCCCCTTAAATGGGTGAGAAAAGCGGAGTAGAAAAGCCAACTCTTCTTCTTCTTCTTCTCTGTGAAGGGCTTCATATAGACATTAAAGAACTTGGGAGATGGGCTGATCCCCCAGGTGAGGACCTGTTCACACTTACCCTCCTAGAGTGTTTGTGGTTGCTCTTGAGGAGGGCTGTCCACACATCATGCCATGGCTGTGATGGAGCATCTGGGAGACCCCTCCAGCTGGCCCAGTCATGATTAGAAAGAAATTGTCCACTGCTTGACCAGAGGCCTATTCACACTACAGCCCATAGGGCACCATTAGGGAACTCCTGGGGACGGGCGCCTGCACTTGGAGGAAGCTGCTACAGCCTCCAGGTGCCCGCTGTCTGCCCAGAGGTTCCCTAATCATTCACTACCCAAGGAACGCAGAATTGTCCTCCACATACTCCCCAACTGTAGTAACGATTTAGGACTCACACGCAGGATGGTTGCCAAGTGAAAGAAGTAAGCCCCCTTTATTAACACATGCCAAGGCTTTTAATACAGTTTCTCTGAACAATGGAAAAGTACTTCTCAGGAAACCCATATTTGGTTACAAGAAGAGAACTGGACAGAACCAGTATATAACCAGTTATAACAACCTAAACGTAAGGATAGTGCTACATAGGAAATGCCATATACGGTGTTATGGTGAGGAAGCTTCAGGAACCAATAGAAGCCTGTCTCTGGGGTTTGCTTATGCATGTGTACTGCTCGTGTCAGCATCCTTGGATGCTGTACATTGTTTACATGTACTGTGTCAATGTTATGACTTCCTGGGACCTTCCTTGAGAGAGAGATATCTAAGTTACTGGGACCCAGGATTTTATCCTTTGGCCTAATTGCTTCAGCTTAGCAACTGTTGCTTTAGCTGAGATGGGCAAATCGCACCCACACCCAACCTTTCCCAATCACTTACCTGTTGTGCCCAGCTGGGGAGCATTTGCGCCTCTGCTGAACAAGGAGATCAGTAGGCCTGCCATGCAACTTGGTGCCCCCTGGTTCTAGGATCCTTGGCCCCAATGTGCATTACTCTGCACTTAAGAAGATTAAAGCACATTTACCACTTGCCTGCCCACTCACCCAATGCCAAGAGATCCCTTTCAATTTTGGCCCTGACTGTTCCCTTGGCATTAATCCCTTTTCAAGATGGGTTGCATACCGGTCCACTATCCCTTCTCATCAAATACTTTTGCCTGGTGAATTTGGGCTGAGCTTTTTTGGTAACACTTTAATGCAACCTAGTAATGTGACACTGCAAGCATTCCCCTTTGGCCTCACAATTTCATCAAGAAAAGCCACCTAGCAACCCCCAGCCTCATTTTACTCCATTTAAATGACCACTGATTTTACTCCATTTTGAAATCAAGACCTTGATCGAGCAAAGAATTATATCACCAGAGCACAGCTGCTAAACTGAAAACACTCTGTGCAAGTAAACATGTCCAAATATCTCATGTGCAACATGTTATAAAATTATTGGTCTCCATCTGCAGTCAGAACATGACAAGTGCCTGACAGGTGCCTGGAGGCAGTAATGGGCTGGACGGGGGGCAATGAATTGAAGCTGAATCCAGACAAGATGGAGGTGCCGTGTGTCACAGGGTCTTGAGTCCGTGTAGTTGGGAGGCACTCTGTCCTCTAAGGACTTGTAATAGCCCTGGAAGGGACAGGGGTGAAATTTGCAGGTGCTCTTGGTCTCTGCATTGACACTTTTGAAGCTCAGGTGGAGGCCATGGCCAGGAGTGCCTATTCCCAACTATAGCTGGTGTGTCTGTTGAAGCCGTTTTTGGATAGAGATGACTTGGGCACAGTTATCCATGCTCTGGTAACTTGTAGTTTGGACCACTGTAATGCACTCTACATGGGGCTGCCCTTGAAGATGGTTTGGAAGCTGCAGCTAATGCAGAATACAGCTGCTATGTTGCTGACCAGGACAGCTGGCCAGATACACATCACGCCGGTCTTAAAAGAGTTGCACTGGCTACCAGTTTCCTACCGAGCCCAATTGGACCCCAAATATCTGAAGGAACATCTACTCCCATTTCAACCTGCTCATGCCTTACAATCGGGAGGGGAGGCCCTTCTCGTTGTACTACCACCCTCAGCAGCTAAGGGGGAGGGCAAAAGTATATACCATTCCACAAAAGATTCATAAAGCAGATCTGGAAAAAATGCAACTCCTTTCCCCAAGCTGGTGCCCTCTAAACAATTTGGACTCAGCCAACACAGTTGAAATTGGGAAGCCCAGTCAGGTTTTTAGATTATTTCACTAAAGTTTATATAAACCCAGTTCAGTGAAGCCAAATTCTCCACTTGAGGTCACTTCAGGTTCTTAAACTGGTAGAAAATACATCATGTTAAATAGATTTTAGACAGAATATTATATAGTTGAGTAAATATGAAGCTTATGGGCAGGTTAGTCTGAAGTGGAAGAGTAAGGTTTATTAAGCAATACTCTACTTGCACAGCAATGCATCAAAGGAGAAAATAGTTAGCAAGGCTTCAGAATTGTCCTACACATTAATCTATCCTGCAAGAAGAGAGGAAGGAGAAGAGTGAATAAGAACATAAGAGCATAAGAGGAGCCCTGTTGGATCAGGCCACAGCCCATCTAGTCCAGCATCCTGTCGCACACAGTGGCCCACCAATTGCCCATGGGCATCTCAAGCAGAGACAAGGACAAACCTTCTCTTGCTCTTGAATCCCAGCAAATGGCCTTAGAAGAATCCTGCTTGTCCCCCCAGCCAGAAAGATATACTTAAGCATCCATTCTAGTAGCCATTGATACATCTGTCATCCATATATGCGTCTAACCCTTCCTTAAAGCCATCCAGGCTGGTTGCTGTAATCACCTCTTCAGGTAGCAAATTCCATAGACCGATGACCCTCTGGGTGAAGAAATACTTCCCCTTGTCGGATCCGACTCTCCTGCCCATCAGCTTCATAGATGCCCCCTGGTTCTGGTGCTGTGTGATGGAGAAAAGAAATGTTCTCCAGCCACCTTTTCGAGGCATGCATTTGAACTAGAGAGCCTTCTGCTCCTTATGAACACTTTGCTCTGGCAGCTAGATGAAAGTTAGGCTTTAGGGCCTTTCTGCACAGACCTCCCACCCACTGTGCTCTCTCCTCAACACAAAGTGTTGCCTCTCAGGGCTTCCTGCCTCTGCTTGCCCACAGCCAGAATGGCTGCAATGATATGGAGTCACCTAGCAGCAAAGAATAAATATTGAAGGTGTGAAGGTGAGATGCCTCCTGCAAAGGGCTTCCAGAGTGAGGTCCAGGTCTTGTTTAGCTTCCCTTTTCTCTGCTGGCAGCTGTGAGCTTTGATGGCCGTAGACATGAGTCTGCAAATGCCAGCCACCATCAAAGCTAAAAGCCTCTAGGATGCCAACACAGGATGCCACTAAAGGCCACATGCAGAGAGCTGAGAGCAGGATTCTCCCTTTGTTTCCTTTTGAGATGCTCAGAAGGAATTGGTGAGCCACTGTGTGAGATGGGATGCCAGGCTAGATAAGCTGCGGCCTGATCCTGCATGGCTTCCCTTATGTTCTTACGGGTTGGACAAATTCACGGAGGAATAGTGTATCAATGCCTAAAAAGCGCCTCCAGGTTAGAAAGACAGGCAGGATGGCTCTGAAGTAGGCATGTACAAATTCTTTTTTTTAATCATTTTATTAGTATTTTTACAATTGCTTTAAATTCCCCCTCCCCCTCCCCCCAAGGGTAATACATAATTCCAAGTTTTTATACCATTAATTGAAAACACTACACAATTCATAATACTACACTGAGAAAATTAAACGCAACTTCAATTTCTCACTTTCACTCCTAAGCTTGTTATCTAAATATATTTTAACTATGATCCATTTTTGTTTACATATTCTAACCCTATCTAAATTACTTATATAATTCATACGACTATTCGATATTTCTACTGCTATCACATTGATTATATAATTATACCATTTACTAATAGACCATTTCGTTCTGTCCTTCCATCCACTCACTAGGGCTATTTGAGCACATGTTAACAATTCTTCTACTATTTCCTTCAATTGGATAGTCGGAAGATTGTTTAACTCCATATGTAATACTCCCATTCTCCCTGTTATTATATATTGTATATTCAGCAAATTCATAGACTCATGGCCAAATCGAATAGGGCCTACATTCATAGGCCCTATTTGTCCACGATCCGATTATCTCATATTCATAGAGGCTTTGGTCGAAGTGTCGACAGATACTGGATGACCCGTGGTCTCCCTGCGCAGCCTCCTCCCCCCCCCAGGCCTCCCATGCGCCCCATTACTTTTTGGGGTGTACTCTGGTGGTGTCCCAGGCCTGTTTCGACACTCTCCGGAACCCTAAATTGGCCTTCAGGAGCATGGAAAAGGCACTTCTGGTCTGTGTGTGCAGAGCCGGAGGTGCCATAGAAGAAGGTGCGGTGGCAGTGCCAACACGGACAGGTAAGTAGGGGTGGGAGTTAGCCATAGCTGAATCATACCGAATCGAATGTAGGAAATGGGCTTTCTGCATCCTCCTACTCTGAAGGCCATTTGCAGGGAACCAAGAACAGGTAAAAATGGTTTCCTGCTCAAGATGCCCAGAAGTCATTGGTTGGCCACTGCGTGAGAACATGAGAACATAAGAAGAGCCCTTCTGGATCAGGCCACAGCCCATCTAGTCCAGCGTTCCATTGCACACAGTGGCCCACCAATTGCCCTTGGGCATCTCAAGCAGAGACAAGGACAAACCTTCTCCTGCTCTCGAATCCCAGCAAACGGCCTTAGAAGCATCCTGCTTGTCCTCCCAGCCTAAGAGATGTACCCAGGCATCCATTTTATTAGGCATTTTATTGAAGGGTTGCTGGAATAGACAAGCTGTGGCTTGATCCTGCAGGGATCCTCTTAGGTCCTTATCTTGAAAGCAGATGAGGGTCTCACCTCCATCTTCTGTTTAACATTCCCAGAAGCAATTGGTGGGCCACTGTGTGGTGTGGGATGGGATGCAGGAGTAGACGGGCTGCGGCCTGAGCCAGCAGGAGTCCTCTTACGTTCCTATAGGCCTGCTTTCTTGCAATTTTCTTTTCTGTTCCAGCTGCAGTTGCAGACTATTTTGGAAGCGAGCAATTTTACAGTTATTAAAGTAAATGTTTCTTAGCCTCACACGCTGGCACTCTTTTTTCCATTCTCTTTCTGTCGCTCCCCCTCCCCCTCACCCCACCCATATTTGTGTGCTCAAGAGGTAAAAGGCTTCCCAGGTCTAGCTGGCAAAGTACCCAAAAGAAGCGGATGGTACCAGGACAAAGAAGGGAAAGATGGAGTCTGGGTGGAGCAGGGTACTAATGCATCTGAAATTAATATGGAGAAAGCAGCCTAGCGTCCAGCCCTTTGCCTTGATGGTTAGCGAGCGAAGGACTAAAAGCCATTGTAAGATCCCAAGGAAAAAGAGGGCACCATGCTAGCCCAAAGCACCTGCGTCCTCATTGCCCAGGATTCAATCAGCATGCACCTGTGATGAAATTTACTTGACAAGATGATGGGAGGACAATCCTTGGCTCCTTTCTGGTTGGAGCCCTGCAAACTAGGGATTCAAACGAATATCCATGCTATTCGTTATTCGTACGAATTCGTATGAATAGTAACATTCACGGATGAATCATAGGCCCTAATTGTCCATGAACCAGATTTATCCAGCATCCTTCAAAGCTTCATTCAAAGCTTCAGCCAAGTCAGGATGCCTCAGCAGCCTCCTATCCCCCCCCCCCCCCATCATTTGGTCACGCGGCCATCGGCACGCACCCTCTCCACACGCTGAAGTAGGCCTTCCAGGTGTGTGTGTGCAGCTCCCACCCCCACTGTATGATCCCTGGATGGAGAGCTGTGCGCGCATTCCTGGAAGTGCTGTTTCAGCACCCAAGGGTGCTCCCTGGTCCTAGTGTTGTGTGATAGAGGAAAGACGTTTTCTCTTTGTCCACGTGATGCACATGGTACAATCAGGTCACTCCTTAAATGCCATCCACATTGCAGTCTGGTTTCATAAGGAAGGTGCTCCAGCCTCTTGATCAACCTGGTTGCCCTTTTCCAGCTTCATAATGTTCTTTCTAAGGTGTGGTGGCCAAAATGTCAGTATACATGTTTAATTTTAAAAATCCCATTCTCTTCTCCAGCTGTATAACTGAAGAAAGGCCATCCGCATTTCCCCCTGAAAAGGAGGGAGGGAGGGAGGGAGGGACTCATTCAGATCAAGGAGACTTTTGTTTGGGTTTGCTTTAAACTAATGTACTGAGCTCACATTTTAATCAAGTCCCAAACATCAGCTTTAATTATTGTCATTTCATTAGTTTACCCCAAAATGAACTGGTTGAACTAATTGGCACTGAAGCCTGACTCTAATGAAACTGGGAATAAAGCAAATTAATCAGAAGATCGGAAAGGGAACATCCCATGGATCCCATTGCGGGGGATTCCAAGTGGCACCTTCTGCCCAGAGAGCGCCTCCCTCCCACACACTGCCAGGAGCAGGGAAGCTGCCCAGGTCACAAGGTCCCTGGTCACACCTATATGACACAGGACATCCTGGTTCATGATTAGAACTGAGATTGGACCAGCTCTGTTTACACTTAGATCATTATAGGGATGCCTCGTGAACTTCACGTGTGCACATAGGCTGAAAGACGACCCCACCCACCACAGCATGGTTCAGCCTCCTTTAGCACATCACCCCACTCACAGTGAGGAAGCAAAGATAGCCTGGAATGCCAGGACAGGCTGAATCCTCTGAGAAATGGGACTCCAGATGCTTTTTTATTTATCCCACCCCATACCCAAAGGTCTCCAGGCAGGTAACAACAGCCAACAATTTAACAGGGGTAGGCCGGCTCGGCAGACGAATAAAAATAATGTGAGTAATGCAACCTGGAGAAGACCTGAAGGTGTCCTAAACTACTAGTGTGACCTTGGTCAAGGTTTGGGGTCACCAGACCTTGAAAGACGGGACTGGACCTGTCGTCTGGCTGGAACTGGGCAGGAAACTTGCATGCAGTCTGTTGTGTTTGGCAGCAACGTTCATGCGCACTGTCCAGCTTAAAGCAGGAAAAACAGGAGGTGCTGACTGGGCGGTTTGGGTATGGAAGTTTCACGGCCGAGCACTGGTGGGATAATTACAGTTTCTATCTACTAGTTAGCCCTAAAAGCTTAGCAATAATGTGTTTGCTCTTAACATAAATTTAGGCACATTAACTGGCAGAAGGCAAGTATTAGCATTTCTGCTTTGGCTTTTAAACTGGGTTTAATTTCCCCAGAACGGGCTTGCCAGAGGAGTTATTATTTCCTTCTTGGCCCATATTCAAGAAGGGTGGACGAGGCTAGCCCAATCCAGCTTCTGCCAATGTCAAGCCCACATGCCACCCAGACCCGCCTCTGCAGACCATTACAACTGGGGTGTGATCGGCACAAGCCCCCCACCAACTGGTACACCACACTTTGGGCAGGCCTGACAGACAAGTTGTTCTATCTGGGATTGCACTTCTTCTGAAGGAGCAGGCAAAGACTTTGAATTCCTGTTGACTCTGTATCTGTCAGGTTCTGTTAGCGGCACTGAGGTCCTTGTCCAGGACTGGTCTGGGTCAAGCTTTCCACACTGGCCCTTCCACACTTTGTCAATCAACAGACCAAGCAGCTCCCTAGTATATTTAGTCCACATGGGGTTACTGTTGCCCCAGCCCAGAACCGTCCCATGGGGTCTCTTATCCTGGTTTACCGGTAGACCTAACTGAAGAGGTCTACAACCATCCCATACTGTCTGTATCACTCTGCTCATTCATGTTTCCTCAATTGGTCTGAAATAAGGGAAAGGAGGGCATTTCAGACATGGTGCCCATCACAGTGCTTGTGCCTGACCCCAGAGTCTAATCTTCAAAGGCTAAACCCTTTCTCCAAGGGTCATTATTGGAATCCCAGTACAGAGGAAGGTACACCGCCCTTGAAGATGCTTCACCGCATTGTAAAACTCTCTGGGGTCATATAATGAAGGATGAGCTCAGGGGTCCGCTAGAACCTAAGAGGAGCCCTGCTGGATCAGGCCAAAGCCCATCTAGCCCAGCATCCTGTGTCACACAGTGTACACCAATTGCCGATGGGCATCTCAAGCAGAGACAAGGGCAAACCTCCTCCTGCTCTTGGATCCCAGCAAATGGCCCTAGAGGCATCTTGCTTGTCCCCACAGACTGAGAGATGTCCTTAGGCATCCATTTCTAGTCGCCATTGATACACCTGTCATCCATGAATTTATCCAACCCTTCCTTAAAGCCATCTAGGCTGGTTGCTGTCACCACCTCTTCTGGCAACAAATTCCATAGACCAATGACCTTCTGGGCGAAGAAATACTTTCCCTTGTCGGGTCTGACTCTCCTAGTAAGAAATCAACTTAGGGCAATTCCTAGAAGTGCTTTTAATGCTGCTGAAAACCACCTGTTCAGCAGGATCTGCCCAGGACATTCTTCAAGTTTCTGAAAGGGTTATTAAAATGATTTAAGTAAATCCATAGTGATTCTCTGTTAGTACATACAAATTGCATGCAAATCTGTATCCTCAGCTTGAGATGGATCTGACCAACTGACCAGTCCACCAGGACCCATGGAACTTTCTAAGGGCCAGAAAACTGTTGGTTCGCATCATGTGCCCACCTCTCATTTCATTCCACACACATATCCTACCATTCAGGAAAAGGCCCAAGGCAGGCGCTAACCAATAACTATAACACATAAGTAAATGAAATATGAAATACCATATTTTGTACATTAATAAACAAGATAATGGAAACACAATGTCAATAAAAATCAATATAAAGAACAAGATGCAATTAATGCATACAATGCAAAAATCAATATGAGAATTACATTGCCAGGGCAGATACCACAGCAATCTGATGTAGGACTAAATCCCCAAAGGAAAAGAGAGAGAGAGGTAAAAATTAGCAGCAGGAAAAGTTCAGCCACTACGTTGCAGCATTGTGGCAGCAAGTTGCAACCTTAGAAAAGCTTACCTGCCATTTTTGTTTCTGCTTCTATGCCACCAGCAATGCCTGGCAAAGTCCAGAAGGAGGGCATTATGAAGTCCCCGGGTCAGGTTCCCTCTGACTCCTGCCTTTCAGCCTACAGTCCCATGTAGGACTTGGAAGGGGCAAAGAAGCTCAGGCCATCTGCCAGTGTTATTAGGGCTATGGGCTTCTGGCAATGAAAGAAGGGTGGATCCTTCAAGCCCCATAGGCTGAAACAAAGGGTGTGATCACACAGGGCATTTGGGAGGCATTAATCTCCAAAGAATCACACCATTTAAAGGAAGCACCCAAAAGCCTCCTACTTTGGTTCTCTTCTCCTCATCACCTTCACCTCAAAGCATAACAATTAGGGGTGTGCAAGAATGCATTTCTGACATTCGATTCATTATGAATTGAATGTTTGAAAATCCATATTTGTACAAATAGATCACATTCAAATGTGGTAAAATTCTATTCAATACGAATCTATTTGTATGCGTTCGTACAAATATTCAATACGTATCCGATACAAATCAATACGTATCTGATATGAATGAATACGTGTCCGATACACATCTGATAGGTATCCATAACATATCCGAGCTCTGAAAAAGTCAAATGCAACCTGAATCCACTTTTAATCCACTGTCATTGCAATCTGGATCCATTGCGGATGTGACTGGCGCTCTGGTTTTCCACACCCCCAATCTAACAAACGTCCAAACTATTTGTATGAATGTCCAGAAGCATTTGTATTTGTACGAATGTTAATATACAAATATTGTAACATTCGATTTCTGTACAAGTGTCCAAATTCATACAAATTTGTACAAATAACGAATGTTACAAATATTCATGCACATCCCTAATAACGATCCCTAATAGCCATTAACTGGACACCACTGTTGGATTTCTGGGTCCGTGGCTGGTGTGCCTCTAGCAGTCTTTTCTTCCCATTGGCTACAAGAACCTCTATACCCTCCTGCTGAATTCATTGCAAACGACTCTTGCTTTTCTTTCTCATCTGTGGAGGGATGAAATAAGCAGAGGCTTGGGAATGGAGTAAGTGTTCTTTTTAAAAATTGTATATGTGTACCTAAGGCAATGGTCGTCGACCTGTGGGTCACGACCCCTTTGGGGGTCAATCTACTCTTTCACAGGGGTTGTTATGAAGTAGCAACAAAAGTAATTTATGGTTGGGGTTAGGGTTAGGTTGGGGGTCACCACAACGTGAGGAACTGCATTAAAGGGTTGCAGCATTAGGAAGGTTGAGAACCACTGCCCTGAGGTCTCAAAATTGCCCCAGGGCTGTCCAAAAACTGTGTGTGAACATACCATAAAAGCATGCACAGAACGTGATAATAGAAAAGCACCAGACAGACACTCCAGAAGGGCCTTCTCTTGCTTCCTGAGCCCCTGGAAGTAGCCATGTTCATTCAACGGAAGTTACACTCCTGGGAATAGCAATGTGAAGCCCTCCAAGTTACTTTAGACTATGGCTCCCAGAAGCCCCAGAAGCTTAAAAGGGTAGTGAGAGAGAGAGAGAAAGGAAGGAAGGGTAATAGTGAGCATGTGTAATGGGAGGTGGAGGAGTATCATCTAGAAAGGGAATCACTCAATATCCCGCTCTGTGTTTTCTGTGTTGGAAAGCCGTCGGTAGCATTGTGTCTTTTGGCAGCCTTTCTCTCCATCTCCAGAGCTTCAGGGACTGAGAAAGCGACTTAATCCACGCTTGGCTCAAGTCCAGCTTCTCAAAGAATGAAAGGATTTATATATATATAGATTAACTTTCCACAAACACTATTGTATTTGTCTCAGGCAACTGCATTTAGCAAACAATGCCACCACACTGCTTGCGTGGCCTGAAGTCACAACCCCACGCCGTGCCTTTAAGACAGAGAACTGCATTAACAGCCTGTCAGTTGACATCCGTCACCACGCCAGAAAGCGACAGGACACAACTTGCTGGCAAAGCCCAACAGATTGGAGGAAGGCAGCTGCAGTATAAGGAGCTGGGCAGAAATGGGAGCATCTGGATCTTTAGACACCCCACAGGGCAGGTACTCTGTCCATGCCAGCATTGTCAAGATGGAAGGAGCAGGACATCTGGACATCAAGGTCCTTGTAGTTAGAGTGTTGGACTCTTATTTGCTAGTCTCCCAGTTCAATTCCACCTTCCTCCACAAAACCAGCTGAGTGGGCTTAGGCTAGTCACAGCTTTCCTTCTGAGCTCTCACAGCCCCACGTAAGAACATAAGAACATCCAGTCCAGCATCCTGTCTCACAGAGTGGTCCAGCAATTACTTCTGGCCATCGGAAGACAAAGGGAAAACCTTCACCCGTACTTGATTCCCTGCCAGTGGCCTTTAGAAGCATCCTACCTTTCTCCTTAGCCTGGAGGATGTACCTGGGCATCCATTCCAGAAGCCATTGATACACCTGTCCTCCATAAATTCATCTAACGCTTTCTTAAAGCTATCTAGGTTGGTTGCTGCAACCACTGAGCACCCAATATGTTCA
This sequence comes from Aspidoscelis tigris stejnegeri, assembly GCA_023333525.1. Taxonomy (NCBI): domain Eukaryota; kingdom Metazoa; phylum Chordata; class Lepidosauria; order Squamata; family Teiidae; genus Aspidoscelis; species Aspidoscelis tigris. The sequence continues at coordinate 2,105,357 of JALMGA010000007.1, forward strand.
AAAACAATTTGAATTCATATGCAACAAAGTGATTGAAGGGTTGTGTGCATTGCCTTCACTTTAAACCCCTTAGGTCCATCTTCAGGTCTGATTGGTCAAGCCTTTCATTTTTATATATTCACTTTCCTGAATGGAAAGTCCAAATGGATGGTGGAAAGTCCACATTTAACTGAGAGAAATGGAAAAGTGTGAGCACTCAGACCTGAAGATGGACTGAAGATTGTTTAAAGGGAAGGTGTGACCACAGCCAAGGTGTTTGAATGAGGCTGTGTTCCCATTCAAGATTTAAAGAGATTTGAAGCCGTTTTGAGAACTCACTGTTCCCAAAGTTTTAAAAGTTTTAAAAGAATCCACAGTTTCCGAGGATTAAAGGTCCTAAAAGGCGGATTATCTATATTCGGATCAAAAGAGGTCTCGCATCTGGATTTAGAAATAATCACTATTTAGCAATGGGAAAGCAAGCAGGTTTTTTGTGGGGGAGAACCATACTTTAGGGGTATTCTCAGTTTTCCCTGATCCAATAATAAACTATAATTTCATCCCCTGTTCCCCGGGCTTTCACCATTATGTGCTAAGGATTGGGCTTTGCTGAAAGAGAAGAGTGAGCAGAGCCTACAGTAATGAGAGACCAGACCATAGTGGGGAGCGAGTCAAAAGTGTCTCATTTTACTTAAAGAAGCAACGATTGGAGAGACTTCGGCCTCGATTCCTGCCATTTTGCAAAGCTGGTGGCTTCATCCCTCCTCCCTCCCTCCCTCCCTCCCCCATCTCGATCTCTATTCCTACCCTTCCCCGCCTGGTTTTTCCCTCCCCCCTGCCATTTCATGCTGCTTTGGCATACCAATCTAGAACAACACAAAGGAGAAGTGAACAAAAACTGCTGCCACGGTCTGAATCGGGGACAGCAGGCTTATACAGGGATGCGTGGTTGAATTGCCCACCCTGATGTAGTCAGGTATGGTGGCTCCCAATGGCTGAATACATGGGGAGGGGGCCCTGCTGAGGGGAGGAGGGAGGGAAGGGGGTTTCTCCCCTGTGAGTCCGCATTATAAGCTAACAAAACAGAACTTGCTGCTGATTTTTTTAAAAAAAAGAAAACTGGTTTAAAACCAGATTAAAATGCCCAGTGGGAACCTGCCCTGACTGTATTAAGAAGTTTTAATTCATCACAACCAAGAAAACAACTTAATGCACATTTCCACCATGACAACTGGACTTCCTGTGTGCCAACCATGTGCACTGAGTTACAGGCCTTTCCTAAAATCTCTTCTTTTCCCACGCATATGCGTATGTTTCTTGCTAGCGTCTGAGCCGGGACCCCTTCCCACATCCTTATGGGCTCACATGGGAAGCGGATCAGACCTCAGACTGTGAAGAAGGAGACCAAAGAAGAGTGTTCAGCCCACCCCCACCCCTTTTCCTGTGTCTCAGTCTGTGGGGACTTCTGTGTGGATGCATTGTTGGGAAACGCAGCAGTACATTTAGGAAACATGTTCGCTTCACCCGGGGGGTTCAAGCACTCTGCAAGCAACATGGCCATTCATCACCGGCCTGACAAGGAGATACATTTTCATTAGTAGGATGTTTAATGAACATATGGCATTAGTATGTCAATCTTCCCTTCCGTAGATAATTACTGGTTTGAAGGCTGGGAGGGGGCAGAGGGGGAAGGGAACAGGCCCATATGGAGCTTGCTGGGCTCAGTGCAGATGCACAGGGTAAAGATCTCCAAAATTAGCCCTGGACCCCTTTGTTAACACATCAGCCTGGGAAAGATGTGTGCGGAATTCGCAGCCTTTCCGCCTTTCCACACAGCTTTGGCTCTCCATCGGCTGTTTTGATCACTCGGGTTCGCTTACCGTTTTCAGCCGTGTTGAGCTTTAAATTATTTAAAACATGCTCAGAGTTTGTGCGAGTTTATCATGGATCACTTTGGGGGCTCTTTCGTGCTATTTAGGAAAGTGTGATTGTTATTAATTTTTTAAGAAGGAAAGGAAAGAGTGGGGTTTGCTTTGTGATGATCCAAATTAGCCGTTTGAACCCAAGGATTTTCTAGTTCATATTGTAAACAGACCAAAGCAAGGACCATGTTAAGCTCCATGGAAGATGGTTTTCCAAGACAGGAAGAGGCTTCTCAAGGCCATTTGCAGGGGGGTCAAGAACAAGTGAGGGGTTTTGCCTTGGTCTTCTGCTTGAAACACCCAGAAGCAGTTGGTGGGCAACTGGGCGAGATGGGATGCTGGATTAGATGGTCTATGGACTAATTCAGCAGGAATTCTCTTCATTCATAGAAGTCAAGTGTATCAATGGCTACTAGAATGGATGCCCAGGTACCTCCTCCAGGTAGGAGAGACAGGATGGATACCTCTAAAGGCCATTTGCAGGGGGTCAAAAGCAGGTGAGAGTTTGCCTTTGTCTTCTGCTTGAGATGCCCAGAAGCAATGGGTGGGCCACTGTGTGAGACGGGGTACCAAACTAGATGGTCTGTGGCCTGATCCAGAAGAGGTCCTCTTAGGTTCATACACTCCTATTTTGACTCCATAAAATAGACACTGCAGCCAGAAAATGAGTGATTTTCACGCTGCCAGAGGAGCAACCGCTAGGCATGCGTGCAGCATCCCCCACAACTGAGTGCCACAAGCATTGCTCCTTTACAGCAATTCCCAGTGGTGCTCTGGTTACAGCATTGCTGGCAGAGAATGGGGCAGATCCTGCATTAGTCCTTCCTGGTCCATCATTATCAGTGACACTCAAGGGAGACTGATCTGACAGGCCCAGCTGTGCCACCCGGCCTCAGAACAACAAGAGGCCCAACTCAAATCCATTTCACTGCTCTGAAATGAGAATATCAGAGGCGAGAAACATGGCTGGGGGCGGAGGGAGAACAGATTTGCTTTTGGAGGAAACCACGCTCACTTTCCACCAGCAAAAATGATGGTGTATCTGTACATGCAAGGTCATGCTCTGTTCTTATGGGAAGCAGACAAAACAGGAGCTTCGTCAGGGTCTGCTGATCATTTTTTATCAGTGGGCACTGTCAGAACTTAAGATGCAGTGGCAGTATGTGTCCGGGAAAGCTGCCAGCACACTCACAAGCACACAGCTGACAAGAGATTCCTCAGCGAAGGTACAGCCCAAACGACGTCCGAAAGGAAGAAATCCAGAAACAGTCCAAGTCCAGGGTTATCAAGAGTAATACAAACAGTCCAGTCTGAGGTCAGGGTAGCCAGAAGGATGGTCAACAGGTCCGTTCCAAGGTCTAGGGTTTCCAAGCAGTCCAGGAGTCAGATACAGCAGCTTTCTCTTAAGGTAAACAAATAGTTTCTGATAAAGGGCTTGGGCGTCTGCCCGGTGTTTTATCTTTACAGATTCAGTCCACAGCTGTGGGTGATCTGCATGCCTCTGTGCAAGTCTTTTTGATCGTCTTAACCCTTCCTTCTCAGCTCTCCTTTGCTTAAAGCTAGGGATCTCTAGGCTCTGCTGTTCCATGTCTCCCACATCCTGCACTTCTGCTGTGGTAAGGCTGGGCTGCTGAACCCCAGACTCCAATGGGGCTGGGGGGTCAAAACTGGTTCTGGCATCACCTCAGGTTCCTCCTGTACCTGAGGAAGTGAGTCCTCCTCATCCTCTGAGTCCTCCTCCTGGCTGACCATGACAGCATGCCCCTTAGTTGCTTCTCTCCTCTAAGCCAGCGCTGCTGAACCTGAAGATCTCCAGAGCTTCCTGAAGTGCAGTTCCCAGCATCCCACTCCCACTCTTGCATGCCAGCCCCAAGGAATGCTGGGAGCTGAATACTCAGAGTATATTTATCTACCACTCTTCACTCCTGAAGTCCCAATAAAAATAGAGGATTGCAGATATGACACATAAAAATACATCCACACAGCATGAGGTTGGATCATCCCTGGAATTTGACAGAGGATCCTCCCAACTCCTTTGCTCCTTTCAGGCAAGACAGCTGATAGCTGAGGGGGAAAGGGGACATCACTGGGAGCAGATGGAGCACCTTCCCAACTTCCTCCTCCTCCTCAGGCAAAATGACTCTTCTCGTGAGAGTTAGAGCAGAAACAGTTATAGCTGAGGAATATCTGTACAGCTGCAAGTTGAGTAAGCCTGCCCTAGCCTGTAAATGGGAGGCCAAGGAAGTGGGGGTGGTACTCCCAGGGCACCATGGCTGCCTTGGGCATCTCATTGATGATGGTGATAGTACAACTGGTGGAACCTCCACATGCTGGCAGATCCAGCAAGAACATGGCAGCACTCCAAGTCTTGCTCTTCAGCCATCCTCCACCCCCATGTAGAAATGCACTGTGAAGACAATAATACTTTTACTTTTACTTTTACTTTTACTTTTACTTTTACTTTTACTTTTACTTTTACTTTTACTTTTACTTTTACTTTTACTTTTACTTTTACTTTTACTTACTTACTTACTTATTTGTATTTCTATTCCACCCTATACCAGAAGGTCTCAGGGCAGGTAACAACATTAAAATAAGGCATATATTAAAACAGCAACAGTATTTAAAACAGTAACAGTGTCTGTAAAGAGGGAAGGGAATAGTATTGATCAATTCTGGCTTATGATGAAGAAGATGAAGGAAAAGGTAAAGAACCAAAGAGAAGCTGGAAACTCCTTCTCCTTACATGGAATCCCCACTTCAGGCCACCAGCAGAAATGATAACACTAGACCCACATAATCCTTCAGTTGGCTGGGGGATTTAGAGATCATCCAGCCCACCCTCTACTCCAGCAGGAAATAGTTAAACCATCTCTTAAATAAGACCATCCTCCCTTTGCAAAACTGTTTGCATTTCTGATTAAAAGTAAAATAAAATAAAAATGCATCTCAGCTACCAGAACTTCCATTAAAATTTTGTATGCATTTCACTCTGAATCTTTGCTGTCCAAAGAAAGTGACGCTAAGTTCCTGGTTCCAGGAATGTTATTGCAGAATTACAGCCACACAGAGACTAAGGAATAGAATATTGGGTGCAGTCCACATCTAGGCTTTAATCCAGCTTCAGTCCACCCTCAGATCAAGAAACACATCAGCAAAGTGACCAGTAATTTTCTTTCCACATTATCTAACCCAAAAGTGGATCTTCTAAGTTAAATAATGCAGAAAGAAATCAAGCTTGCCACACTGTTGATGCATCCTCTAACTCTGAAAGTGGACTGACTGAAGCTAGATTGACATTGAAATTTAGGTGTGAACGCAACCCTAGTTTTGGGGAGGGAGGGACGGAAGGATGTGTTGATGGTCAAGTGCAGTCTGTGTTTTTGGACTCCCAGAAAGAGAGTGTAGAATTGTGTGGTTCTTCTGTGCCTCAGAATTTGTCACTGCAAAGGATTCTGGCAGGTGCTGCCCCAAGGGAACCGGGGAGGAGGCTCCTCATATGAACCTGAATGTCTGCCCTTTTACATTATACTCATTTTTATTCAAGTTCAACTATTATAGGCCATGGAAAGCACATTAATTACTTTCTGCAGATACATGTTTCTGTCTTTGGAGTCTGCCAGCAGAAGTATAAACATGGATGAGCTCCAGGAACAGAGATTCATGGATTTTAAAGAAGGAAGAGATCACTGATGTCAAGTTATTTAGCCTTAGGCAATTCAATTTCCTATAGGAACTATTTGATCAGACCTACTCAATTGCATTTGGTTCTCTCACAAGAGGAATGGAAGTCTTAGCTTGAAGACAAGCCACAGGGAGGAGAAGCAGAGGACCCAAAATTCACGTGACTTCTCTCCATGTCATTTTGGAAGATCAAGTCTGAACATCAGAATTTAAGAGGAGCCCTGCTGGATCAGGCCACAGCCTATCTAGACCATAAGAACCTAAGAGGAGCCCTGCTGGATCAGGCCACAGCCCATCTAGTCCATAAGAACCTAAGAGGAGCCCTGCTGAATCAAGCCACAGCCCATCTAGACCATAAGAACCTAAGAGGAGCCCCGCTGGATCAGGCCACAGCCCATCTAGTCCATAAGAACCTAAGAGGAGCCCTGCTGAATCAAGCCACAGCCCATCTAGTCCATAAGAACCTAAGAGGAGCCCTGCTGGATCGGGCCACAGCCCATCTAAACCATAAGAACCTAAGAGGAGCCGCACTGGATCAGGCCACAGCCCATCTAGTCCATAAGAACCTAAGAGGAGCCCTGTTGAATCAAGCCACGGCCCATCTAGTCCATAAGAACCAAGAGGAGCCCTGCTGGATCAGGCACCAGCCCATCTAGTCCATAAGAACCTCAGAGGAGTCCTGCTGAATCAAGCCACAGCCCATCTGGTCCATAAGAGCCTAAGAGGAGCCCTGCTGGATCAGGCCACAGCCCATCTAATCCATAAGAACCTCAGAGGAGTCCTGCTGGATCAGGCCACAGCCCATCTAGTCCAGCATCCTGCCTCCCACAGTGGCCCACCAGTTGCTTCTGGACATCTCAAGCAGAAGACAAGGGCAAAATCTTCACTTGCCTTCAAGGACCTGCAAATGGTCTCAAGAAGTGTCCTACCTGATTCTCCAACCTGAAGGGATCAGTTCTCGTGGACATGAATTTGTCCAACTCTTTCTCAAAGCTATCGAGTCTGACTGCTGTCACCACCTCTTCTGATAATAAATTCCATATAATTCCCTTGACAATCCAACTGCAACCAGCAACCCTTTTGTTCTTCACCCCACCACAGACACCCTGAGAAGCAGGTTGGGCTGTGAAGCTCAGAGAAGAGCTGTGACTAGCCCAAAGTCACCCAGCTGGGTTCGTGGAGGAGTCTGGACTTGGATCAGGAGAATATCAGTTGCCAATTGCCAATTGCCATCTGAATTTCTATTTATTTAGTTCATTGGCATGAATGTATAAAGGCCTGAACAAACTGGGCCAGTCCACTTGAGAGACCTGCCTGCCAATTTGGGGGTCTCTGCTGGGGTGTCCTCCTTCTAGCAGCTCTGTCACCTTCAGACCAATGAGGCAGCAGAGAAGCGCGGTGCAAGGGCTGCCCTCTGGACATGCCAGGGAGAAACCACTTGGTGGTTGCGTTCACACCTAAGTTTTAATCCAGCTTCAGTCCACTTTCAGAATGAGGGAATGCCTCAGCAAAGCAACAAGCTGATTTGTGTCAGCATGATCTAACTCATAAAATCCACTTTTGAGTTGGATAATGCAGAAAGAAAATGAGGGTTCACTTTTCTGATGTTTTATTTCATTCTTAACGGCCCTGGTCACACAAGTCTAAGGCAGGACGTCCTATTCATAATCCGGACTGAGGTCATACAGTTCTGACCACATCTAGATCATTATAGGTCACCATCAGGCCCTCCTTGCTTCGGGCTGCATCTCTCCCACCTTTCTCCGCGATCGCCCTGAGCCTCCTCCAGGGAACTCTTGGCTCTCCACCCCTTTTGCTGCGTCAAATCTGGCTCCTTTCTTGTTGGGTGCCATTGTGGCACTCAAGGGAGGCGAGGGTGTGTATTTGCAGTCCATCTATGCTCCCCTCCTTTTTCTTAGTGCTTTTCTTCTCCGTGCAATTAATTAAAAATAACAATAATAAATTTGCAGGAAAATGCCAGATAGAAAGGGGAATCATACACATAAATTGAGGAGGGAAAGGGAGTTGCCTCATGAACCCTGCATCTGCTGCCCTCCCCTAGACCCACCCACCACAGCATAGTTCAACCTCCATTGCCCACCCCGCTGCTCACCCTAAGCAAGAGAAGACGGCCCGGGATGCCCGGACAGGCTAAGTCCTCTGGAGAAAAGGACTCTGGTTAAAACCGTCTAAAGGGGGTAAGGAGGCTTGGAAAATGAACTGAATAAAAACAGTGTAACACAACCGGAGGTCATCCTAAACTGAAGCTGTGACCAGGGCCCAAGTGGACTGAAGCTGGATTAAAACTTAGGTGTGAACACAGCCAGAGCCTAGGCAAAAGATACCTTTTTACCCAGACCTTCTTTGTTCTCTTGTTCAGCATTTTTAAGCCCTTCAAGTTACTCCTGTCTGCTACCCTGACAGCCTTTGGGGGGTTTCAAGAAGGGCTTCTTCCCAGCTGACCTGGAGATGCCTACTGGTGAGCCAGTTTGGTCTAGTGGTTAGGGAGAGGGACTCTTATCTGGGAATACCAGGTTTGATTCTGCCCTCCCCCATGCAGCCAGCAGGGTGACCTTGGGCTAGTTACAGCTCTCTTCTGAGCTCTCACAGCCCCACCTACCTCACAGGGTGTCTGTTGTTAGGAGAACAGAAGGTTTGTCAGCAGCTTTGAGTCCCCTTAAATGGGTGAGAAAGGTGGAGTACAAAAGCCAACTCTTCTTCTACCATGAAGGCTGGGATTTTGCATGCAAAGCAGGTCCCTGCGGTGAGCAGAGTAATTAAACTAAATGTCGATACCCTCTGCTTAATACAGACACAGAACAGGCATAATACTGTAGCCACAAATGACTACACAATCCATCCAGAGTTCCAAGTGATAAAGGAACAGTGTGGCAATGAGGCAGTAATACTGTGACAATATGGATTAAAAAATCCTTATAATACTGACATAAGGGCAAGGAAACAAGGCAATGAATAAAATGGAAATGAAATCGCTATTTGCCTTCTCTAGCCTTACACGTTCTATTTTCAGCCTGCTTAGTCTGAAAGCCTTCTAAGACACCCTCTGGCAAACTCAGGAGTCACAAGGGCTGTGGTCACACTTAAGGTTTAATCCAGCTTCAGTCCACTTTCAGAGTTAGGGTTAGGGTTCATAATTTTTTTTGCCCTCTTTAAAGAGCTTTCTCGTCTATTTGAAGGGGTTGAGCCAGCTCAGACGGGTTCAAATTCAAATGCTAAACTTCTTGTCCGTTAGAAAACCAAGTTCAAACCTTTTTTAATTGCAGGCAGCTTTTGCGGTAAAGGAACAGACTGTTGCAATAGCCTTAAGAAGCAAATGGGAGAAAAGCTTAAACACTTCTAAGCAAGGTGACGTACATATAGGTGCACAAACGCACACTGACTTTAGGATTTGAAGGAACATATTGCACACACATGTCCACATAACCAGAGAAGCTAAACTCCGGAGTCACATATAAAACAACCACCTTGGGAGCCCAAAGAATGGGCATTAAAAATGGGCCTTGTCACCTCTAGATGGTAAATAAAATAAAATTATCACATCTCCAGAAGGTTCTCCAGATAACCCCAAGAAATGCATTTGGATTCTCTTTAAACTGCTCCTGAGCCGTGCAGTGATTTTTCTAGGCACTCTAAAAAACCTGACCCTATTATGCAGGAGACAATGATTGTTTTATTACCTGCTCCCCACACCAAAAAAGGCTTCAGGGCATCATAAGCTTTGCTTGCTTAAAACAGATGTCGGGAAAAGGAATGGTTGCGTTATGCTTCTCCGTGTGGTTTTACTAGCAGGTTCTGCACCAGGCCTCGACTTCTGCAATGCTCCTTCAAGTCCCTGCTCCCTTTGGTTTTCATACCCTCTGGTAAATGACGACAAGTGTATTTCTCAACCTCACCCCCTAATTCACAGCTTTCTGCTTCTGCTGTTAGGATCAACACCACTTCCTTCCTTGAGCCAGTTTGGCCTAGTGGTCAGGGAGCTGGACTCTTATCTGGGAATACCAGGTTTGATTCTGCACTCCTCCACAAAGCCAGCTGGGTGACCTTGGACTAGTCACAGCTCTCTCCTGAGCTATCACAGCCCTACCTACCTCACATGGTATCTGTTGTGTGGAGAAGAACAGAAGGTTTGTCAGCCGCTTTGAGTCCCCTTAAATGGGTGAGAAAAGCAGGGTAGAAAAGCCAACTCTTCTTCTTCTCCTCCTCCTCCTCCTCCTTCCAACAGGAAGGCCAGCATAAAGGTGGATGAGGAGAAAGATGATAGAGTAGGGAGGTAGATGAATATTCATAGCATTCAATATTCAGATGAATTTGGACATTCATATCCGAATCAAATGTTACAACATTTGTATATTGACATTCGTATTTGTACAAATGTTTCACAACGTTTGTGAACCTGGTGGAGGTGGAAAAGTGGCTGCACCAGTCACGTCTGCAATGGACCCAGAGTCCTTCCAAGGCCATCTGCTGGGATTTGGAGCAGAAGGTTGCCCTTGTCTCTGCTTGAGATGCCCATGAGCAATTGGATGCTGGACTAGATGAGCTGTGGCTTGATCCAGCAGGGCGCTTCTTATATTCTTATGTTCTATTTTATTATTTGCACTTCTATCCTGCCAAAGTTCTCAGGGTCAGTTGCAACATTTAAAACCAAATAACAAAAGTGTCTGAAAAGTGGGGAGAAAACTATATCCCCATTTAGCCAAAAGCCAGGGCAAAGGGGCACGTTTTCACCACCCTCCTAAACATGTAAACTGAGGGTGCCCAACATACCTCAAGGGAGGGGGACAATTCCATAGGCTGGGGGCCAAAGAGTTTTAGAACAGGACCAAGTTACAGAATATATAATAATTTGGGCAAGCAACTTCAATTGTAACATACAAATTGAGGAGCCAAGAAAACCTTGGCCAAAAGGCATGAAATTTATGACATGTTACAGCCTAAAAGACAACATATATAAAATGATGTATAGATAGTATTTAACACCTTTCAAGTTATCAAAAATCTGTCAAGGTACATTTAATGGATACTGGAAATGTAAAGTACTTTTTTTACTTTCATGAAGGCACTTTTTACTTTACGTGGTGATTTCAAATAGCAGAATTTAAACTGGATTCATCCTTACTACATAGGTATTTTGGGTGATAGTTTAGAACTCAAGAACGTTTCAGTTCAACATATGGTGGTTTCTGCCAGGTTCATAGATGGGGAAAAAAGGTGGAAATATTGATGAAATGTGTACTATAGATGACAGGTTAGGGGAAATATGTGAATGTGCAAAAGTGATCAGTTGACAAGTTTACTGAAGAACAATATGGTGGATAATTTTGTTAAAAACTGGAAACCTTTTACTGACTTCATGCAAGCGCTGAAAAGTAAATTGGTAATGACAGGGTTTGAAGAAACGGAGACAAAAAGGGCTAGACATATGGGCTTTGAGAGAAACTTGGAACAAATGCAGGAAGTCAATGCGCTTTAAGTTATGAATACATATAGCGAACACCCCACTGGGGAGTTTAATGTATGTTTTATTTAAGTATTATAACAATAAATATATATATGTGAAATTAAAGAAAGCAATCAGTAGGCCTCTCTTGGGAAAGGGCTTTTGCACCTATTTCAGCACCATGGAAAGCAACAGCATTCCTCCGAGTCTGGGTTGTTTCTTAGGTCACACCTAAGCTTTATTCCATCTTCAATCCACCTTCAAAGCAAGAGAAGACATCAGCAAAGTGACCAGTAGTTTTCTTTCCACATTATCTATCCCAAGGTGGATTTTCTGAGTTATTTAACACTGAAAGAAAACAGCTTCTCACTTCATTGATGTATTCTCTCACTCTGAAGGTGGACTGAAGCTGGATTAAACCTTAAGTGTGACCACATCCCTGGGCCTCATTCTTGTTTATATCTAGACTAGAGACCCATCATCAACATGCTGGTGCAGACTTCAGTAAATTCTGCCCAGGGCCTGCTGTACGTGTGGATAATAAGCCCCTATTCTGAGATCTAGTCCAGAACAAGGCCCAGTGGAGAAAGGTGTTGCATGTCCCTCTTTCCCTCAAAAACATTAAGATCCTAAGAGAAGCCCTGCTGAATGAGGCCACAACCCACCAATGCAGCATCTTGTCTCTCACAGTGGCCACCAATTACTTCTGGGCTTCTCAACCAGAATACAAAGGCAAAAACTTCACCTGCTCTCGAATCCCTGCAAACAGTCTATAGAGACATCCTGCCCATCCTTCCAACCTAGATATGGTTCTTAGCCATCAATTATAGTAACCGTTGATACCCCTGACCTCCACAAATTTGCATAAACCTTCCTTAAAGCTATCCAGGCTGGTAGCAAATTCCATAGACCAATGGCTCACTGGGTGAATAAATCCTTCCCGTTGTCTGATCTGACTCTCCTACTCATCAGCTTCACAAACGGCCCCTGGTTCTAGTGTTGTGTGATAGAGAAAATATTTTTTCTCTCTCCACCATTTCTATACCAACCATGATTTTATCTCCTTTAATCAGGTTCCCTCTTAAATGCCGTCTTTCCAGGCTGAAGAGGCTGAGTCGCTGCAGTCTGATTTCATAAGGAAGATGTCCCAGCCCCTTAATCATTCTCATTGCTGTCTTCCCCTTTTCCCACTTCAATCACAGAGAGAGGCACGCTGATGATTATTGACTGATTTTCTATTCCTTTTATAATTGACCCCAAACATTCAGTTTGCTTTCTTCACTGCGGTTGCGCACTGGGTCAACACCTTCATTGGTCTGTCCACCAGAACCCCAAGATCCCTTTCCTGGTCTGTCACAGAAAGCTCAGTCCCCATTATTTGGTAGATATAACTGGGCTTCCTTGACCCAGAGTGCATTACTTTCCACTTACTAAGACTGATCTGTATTTGCTATTTCATTGACCTTTCACACAATGTCAAGGGATCCCTCGCGAGTAGGGACATGCATGAATGTGTTTTTTGACATTCGATTAGTAAAGAATCAAATGTTAGAAAATTCAAATTCATACAAATAGAAGAAGAAGAAGAAGAAGAAGAAGAAGAAGAAGAAGAAGAAGAAGAAGAATCTCTTTCAGTTTTTCCTACCCTGAATAATTTTGTGTCATCAACAAACTTTGCTATTTCACTTTTACCCCTACATGTAGATCATTTATGGACAAATTAAAAAGTATAGTTCTCAGCTTTGAACCTTGGGGATCCCTACCTGTTCCTCTGTGCATGTGCTAATTTTACCCATAATCACCTGGAACTGATGTTAAACTGAATGGTCTGTAATTTCCTGGATCAGCCCTGGATCCCTTGTTGAACATTGGTGTTACATTTGCTACCCTCCAGTCTTCAGGCACAGAGGCTGATCTTAGGGAAATATTAAATATTTTAGCCAGAAGCTCAGCAGTTTCACATCTGAGTTCTTTAAGATTTACTCTTGGATGGATGCCATCCCGTTCCAGTGATTTGTGAGCATTTAGTCTATCAAGGTACGCGAGGCCCTCCCTCCTTGGTTATCTTGATCCAGTTTAATTATTCTGACTGTCTCCGTGAAAAGAGTGCCTTAGGTGCAGGCAGGTGCCCTTGGTCTTCCCCACTGAAAACCAAGGCAATGAATTTATTTATCCTCTCTACAATCTCTGTGTCTTCTTGTGTTACATTCTCATGACGGGCAAAATGAATGCAGAGCTGTTAATAGTGTTAGGTGTATCTCAACACGAGATCAGTGAGCCATAGGTTTTGCATAAGAAAAGAAGGGATTCCCGAACCCCATCGGCCCTATCAGCATGATCAGGGATATGCGGTCAAATGACATCTCAAAAGCATCAATGCGGCTTCTCTGCACTAGACGTTACACAAGAGGAGAGAAAATAGAATGGTGCTTTTCATGGGCAACTGGGCATCTACCGTCTGTCATGTAGTCATCTTTAAAATGATTTATTGGTGCTCAAAGAGGGAGGGAGGGAGGGAGGGAGGAAGGAAGGAAGTCAAAGTGAAGGTGGGACCAGGGTCTAAAAGAGGGGGAATTGCAGCTTTACTGCATGCATTTATTGCCCTGATTCTGACCAGGGGATGCACAGGCCTGCATCTGTCATCTTGTCTCTTACAACTTCCTCCTTGAGAGGCTCAGCTCTTCACATTCCAGATATTACTGAACTATAGATCTCTGCACTTCCTACTCCTAGCTAGAAATGGTGGGAGGAGAATGCTTGGGAGTTGTAGCTCATGACCATCCAGTGGGGCACCTGTCTTGAGCCACTCATACAGTCCAGCATGGTGGACTTCCACTGCCGCTACTTGGAGATTTTGAGGGCTGGGTCTGAGGGTCTCTGCAGCCAAGGCTACGGTTATCCAAAGATAACCAAAGGCGGTGAGGGCCACATCTAAAGAGAGCAGGTTGTGTGGAACCCAGGCTCCGGTGAGCTTTCCAGTGAAGCATGAGAGCTTTGAACAGAAGCGAGATGCTTCTTGACAACTTGTGTTGCTAAGCATGACAGGTTGGCTGTCCTGTGCCACCTCGCCCAGCAGGATTTTGCATAAGCTAAAGTCTTACTGCTGTCACATCTCATCTGCATACAGTGTCTGGGAGGGAAGGCAGAGCAACAGCCTGCCCAGCTCTCATCCTTCACCTTCCAGGGGCAGCCCCTCCCTTTGCTGGAAGAAGCGGAAAGGGCTCCGCCACTGGGCTCGGCTTGATTTACGGCATAATTTACCTTAATTTTATGTAAACTGCTTCCCAGATCTGCCTGGAAAGCAGTATATAAATAAACACACCACTAATAAACACAAGGAGGAGGGGTGTTATTTCTGGGCTTGCGAAATAGATGTGTGTATGTTTCCATCGTCAGGAGCCTCTTTAGCAGCGTTATCAAAATGAGTGACACGGTGAAGGATGCCAGTAATGAAGTTATTATGCTTTGAGCATCATTCCAGGGGATCTAATTTCCATTTGGGTTGTCAAATAAGTGGGTCCAATAAAAGCAGAAGAATCTAAGAGGAGCCCTGCTGGATTAGGCCGCAGCCCATCTAGTCCAGCATCCCATCTCACACAGTGGCCCACCAGCTGCTTCTGGGCATCTCAAGCAGAAGACAAGAGCAAAACCTTCACCTACTCTCAGCTCCCTGCAAATGGCTTCTAGAGGCATCCTGCCTGTATCCCCAACCTAGAGAGGGTACCTGGGCATCCATTCTAGTAGCCATGGATATGCCTGCCCTCCACGGAATTAAGAGGAGCCCTGCTGGATGAGGCCACAGCTCATCTAGTACCGCATCCCATCTGACACAGTGGCCCACCAGCTGCTTCTGGGCATCTCAAGCAGAAGTGGCCTTTAGAAGCATCTTGTTGGCCTTTCCAACCTGGAGGCGGTCCCCAGACATCCATTCTAGTGACCCTTGATCTTCAGTTACAGCGTGGGATAAAAATGCAAAGAAATAAAATATGAAGCCACCATCTATCTACAGAGCAGCAGCATGAATGCCTGAAGGCAGCCAGCTGCCCCAGAGTTGTTCCTCCAGATCTGCTGCATTCTTGGGGGAGCCACCATTGCAGGTCTCCCCTCAAGCACTTCCTTCCACCCATGTGGATGCTGGGCCAGAAACAGAGGCAGAAACATTGTGGATTTAGAAATACATTCTGATGGCTGGAATACATACTAATAATGTGAAACCTAGAATAGAGCTCAATCATATTCTGCACTGAGAGGCATTCCTCTTTTGTATGCTTTTTAAAGAACCTTATTAAATTTTCTTGAACAGATACAAGGAAAATACAAAGACTATTGAAGAAGAAGAAGAAGAAGAAGAAGAAGAAGAAGAAGAAGAAGAAGAAGAAGAAGAAGAAGAAGAAGAAGAAGAGTTGGCTTTTCTCACCCATTTAAGGGGACTCAAAGCGGATGACAAACCCTCTGTTCCTCTCCCCACAAGAGACACCCTGTGAGGTGGGTGCGGCTGTGAGAGCTCAGAAGTAAGCTGTGACTAGCCCAAGGCCACCCAGCTGGCTTCGTGGAGAAGTGTGGAATCAAACCCGGCATTCCCAGATAAGAGTCCAGCTCCCTAACCACTAGAGCAAACTGACCCACTAGACAACAAGAGAGACAAAAGAAAGGGGTACCCACAACATCCAAAAGGGAAAAAAGTGAAAATAAAATAAAGTAATAACAATGTGACTGAAAGTGACTTCCGATCCTTCTCTAGGCGACATCAACTACATTCTTAATATACCTCACTCTAACTCTTCATTACATCCACTCCATTTTGACCTTTCTCCAGAGATTACTCTTCAAATCCCACCAATATCATATTTTCTTTTTTGTACAGCAAGTCAATCTAAGATCCCCAATTATTAAAGAAGGAACTCAGTTCTTTCCTCTGATCAGGCAAGTCAATTTATCCACTTCTGCTAACTCGAACAGTTTAATTATCCAATTTTAAGTGCTGGAGAGCCATAGGTTCTTCCGTTGCTGCAGCGCTGGGAGAAACTCCTGTGTGCCCTGCCTTTATCAGCTCCGACAAAGAGATCATCCTTGCTGGATAAGGCCAGGTCCATGCTCTTTTAGGCGGTATCCCAGCCCTGGTCACACCTAGATGAGATAGGACGTCCTATTTATAATTTGAACTGAGAGCATACCAGTTCTGTTCACACCTAGGTCGTCCTCAGGCCGTCCTTGCTCTGGGCTGCATCGCTCCCACCTTTCTCCGCAATCGACCTGAGTTTCCTCCACGGAACTCTTGGCTCTTTTCCTGAGCTAAGGGGATCTAGTGGAGCTAAGGGGATCTCAAGGGAGACAAGGCGGTGTGCTTGCAGTTCTTTTTAATCCTGCTCTCCCACCTCCATGCCCCCCTTCCCTTTTTATGTGCTTTTCTTCTCCATGCAATTAATTTTGTAAAACATAACAATAAATTTGTGGGAAAATGCTAATAAATAGTAATAAATTTGTGGGGAAATGCTAGATAGAAAGAGGAATCATACACATACATTTGTTACATTTGTGAACCTGGGGAGGTGGGAAAGCTGCTGTTCCAGTCATATCGTTAATGGATCCAGAATGGGTTGAGACTGGGTTCAGAGTGGATTCCGAGTGGATTTGACAGGTCCAGAGTGGATACATAGGGGATTTGTAGGGGATACATAGGGGATCCGTATGCAATTCATATTGAACATTTGTATCAAATTCATATAGAACATTCGTACTGAATTCGCATCCTACCAGATTCGAAGGGGATCTGTTTGAACAAATACGAATTTTCTTGCATTCAATTTGATACGAATGAAACCCAAAACAATTTGTGCACATCCCTATATATGGCTTAAAAGTCTGATTTTATGAGGAAAGGAGGGTGAAGAATTAAAAATCTTGGTTAACTGAAGGTGAAATACAAAAATGTATCTATATAATGTTTAGAGATAATTCAGGTTTTTAAATAAGTAAGAATATTTATGCATAGGTTAGGTAAATTTATTAGAAATTAGCACTTTACAGTATGTTAAATTAAAAACATTATATATATATGACTCTGTATTGGTAGCTAGATTGATAAATTTACGTTGGATTGATTGTTAAAATTTAGAAACTTTATGTGGATAAGGGTGCTTCCGCATTTGCCACCGAAAAACATATCTAGAATGATCTGTTTTTCGGTGATCCGACCTCCCAAAGATCTGTCCCAAATAGGGACAGATCCAAGGGGCCCTTGCACATCCGCACACATGCAGGGAAGCCAGATCAGGTGGCCAGATCCCCTGGGTGCTGCACGGAAGCCACAGCACCCATTCCAAAGGGCATCCAGCAGCAGCCGCCCCTGGAGCCACGGGACTGGAGCATACAACTGCCAGTCACCACACGTTTCCGGCGATGCGTGGAGTGTGGAGGAAGGGTGAAAGAAGGCAGACCAGCCTACTTCTGCCCTTCCCAAGATGGCGGCCACTGGCAAATCCGGCCCCTCAGCTCTCCAGGTGCGGAAGCGTCCTGCTTCCAACCGGATCGAGGCGAGGGGCCGGATGGAAGACCTAATTTTCGAGGTCTTCCTGGAGGCCAGATTCTTCAGTGGCAAGACCCGATTAGGGTCGGATCTTGCACACCAAAATGCAGAAGCAGCTGCATGAAGAGTCCCAGATCCGGCCTCCTGCACGGAAGGTAAGTTGCTTTGTGTCTCGTATGTGTTATATGTGTTTTAACAGCCAATGTGGAAGCACCCTAAGTTTGCTAAAAACTGGAAACCCTTTACTGATTTTCTACAAGAATTAGAAAATGACCGTATACTTATAATTACTGGGCTTGAAGACAAGTAAACGAGAATGGAGATAATACCAGGGGGAAGAATTAAGAGAAGTTTCTGAAGAAGGCTAGAAGCCAACAATCAACATTCATAAGTGTAAACTGATAGCATTTATAAGAGTCCCTGTTGGGAACTAGAATAACATTTTATATATTCTGAAAAAGAATAGATATAGGTATAGATATAGAAGGCAGAATATTATACACTTAGTCTAAGAGTTGTGAAGCTTTCATATTGCATCTGAGCATCAAAATGGGGAGATTCACAAAGCCTCAAACACAGCCCTGCAAATTCTCAAAATGCTCCCAGATGTTTTAATGTTAAAGACATATTCTAAAAGGAAAAGGGAAATAGTGTGTTAGATGCCACTTCTTTATCTTGTAAGGTTGTGCTGTTCCTTCCACTATAGGCAGAAGTTAAAGGACTTTCAAATTTTGTAGCCCTATATTGTGCCCTAGTGAGTCTGACACAGGAATGCGGAGCCAGACTCACAGACATTGCAGGGAATGAACCAGATGCAAGATCAAGACTGGCCTGAGGACACAGATGGGAAGTCAAGTACAAACACACTTAAAGGATCATTCTTTGGGCAAATTTGGGACATAAAAGATTTAAAATTACCTTACTACATCCTGAAGCCTCTGCATGTGTGCCCCTTTCTCAGATGGGAAATCATAACACCAAGGGTGACAGATTTTGAGGGGGGGGGGCAGATTGGGCATGATGTTACAGAAGCTGGTGGTCAATCCCAGTCTGGAAACAGTTGCTATGGGCAGGTGACTAATCAGGGCCATGGCAATCAGTGGCAAGCACTCATCAACAGGGAAGGGGAAGACAAAGGAAGAGGCAAGTGAGGGACATTTTTAGGGCCTTATTCAAAAAACTATATGATGCACATAGGATGATCCTTGATAAAGGGGTGCCTAAAAAAAATACCCCTGTCTGATTACATCCTCAGGGAGTTCAGGCAATTTACCAAACATATCCAAGACAATGCAGCACAGCAACAGGAACCCTTGGTTTTCTTGAATAACGGTGCACCATTGCTCCTCAGTAGCACAAAGTCCTCACATAGCAAAGTTAAGAAACCCAAAAACAGGGATGATCAGCTGCAACCTTCCATACAGGCTGGTGCTGGCATGGAATGATGGGAACTGTAGCTCAATTATTCATAGAAGCATAGAGTTGGAAGGGACCTCTAGGGTCATCAAGTCCAACCCCCTGCTTAATGTAGAATTTTCTAAACTATCCAAGACAAGAAATGTGCACATATACTTGGCCAAATTTAGACATTCAAATTGAATGTTTCGATACATTTGTATGAAGCTTTATATGGGATTCATATATGGCAGGGCTCCCCAATCACCGGTCCGTGGACCGGTGCCAGGCCGTAGGGGTTGTTTTGTCAGTCTGTGCCACCACTGCAACAAGCTGCCATGCCATGCCATGCCATACCACACCATGCCATGCCCACGCCCAGCCATGGAAAAGGAAGCCAGTCCCTGGTGCAAAAAAATATGGGACCCATATGCATTTGTATGGGACCCATACGCTATTGGTTTGCATTCGTATACAGGATCCCTATACTATTTGTATTCATTTGTATGGGATTTGTATGGGACTGAACTTTTGTATTGAATACGAATCCTATCACATTTGAAGGGGATCTATTCAAATGAATATGAACTTTCTTGCATTCAATTTGATATGAATCAAATCCAAAAAAAAAAACATTCGTGCACATCCCAGACAGATGCAGGTCCAGCTTCTGCTTGAAGACCTCCAGTGAAGGAGAACCCATGACCTCCTGTGGCAACCTATTCCACGGACTGATCGCCCCCACTGTCAGGAGGTTTTCCCCAATATTCTAATCTGTATTGACTCCCTTCAAGTTTCATCCAGTTGTTTCTATTCCTCCCATCTTGTGCAAGTGAGAATAGGGACGATCCCTCCAGACTGTGACAGACCTTCAGATGCTTGAAGACCACAATCATGTCTCCTCTCGGTCTTCTCTTCCACAGGCTAAACCTTCCTAGATCCTTCAACCTTTCCTCATAGGACATGGTTTCCAGACCACTAACCATTTTGGTAGCCCTCCTGTGGACTTGCTCTACTTTGTCAATGTCTTTTTTGAATTGAGATGCCCAGAACTGGACACAGGACTCTAGATGAGGTCTGGCCAAGGTGGAGTAAAGAGGAATAATGACTTCTCATGGTCTAGACTCAATATTCCTCTTGGTTCTTCTCCTCCCCCACCTAGAAGGCAAGAGCTGTTTCTCAGGACAGATGAGCTAGGACGGGAACCCTGACTTGAGCCAATGGGTTCTGTGTTCCAAAGAAAGTGGAGGGTACCAGGGCTTTTTCGCATGAGGGATTTTCGAATGCATGTAGAATGCATTGGGACGGAGCATTCACTCCTCTGAGCCGGCGGCTCCGTTCCAAGTTGCCCCATCCCATCCCAATGCATCTACATGCGTTTGGGTTTCAGAGCGCAAAATTGTGCTCTGAAATCGTCCTGGCGCATTCTGCCCATGCCTGGCTGTTCCCAGCTGTACCAGAGGGAAAGCATTCACATGCCCTCCCTCCATGACAGCTGGGCCCCTCTCCCAGGCTGCCCCCATTGGCTCCTGTGGAACTAGGGGTGGATAGCCTTGGTGCCTCCCTTCCCTGGGGTCTCGTGCACTTCACAGGCCCAGATCAAGCTCCTGCAGCTGGCAGGACCCCCACCCCAACACCCACCCACCCTGCCCTGGGCCCGCACCCACATGCCCGCTCCTTATCTGGTGGTCGCCCAGTCGCTACTGGCATGATCAGGCCAGCTGCGCTTTGCACATGTGTGTGGCGGGGTCCCTGATTGGCCAGGCACCCGCCTGGCTTCAACTGGCCATCTGCACAGGCGCGGGTGCCTGGCCAATCAGGGGCCCCACTGCATGCAGGTGCAAAGCGCTACTGGCCCAATTGTGCCAGTAGCAACCAGGTGACCACCAGGTAAGGAGCAGGTGCACAGGCGTGGCCCCGGGGCAGGTGGGTGAGTGTTGGGTGGGTGTCCAAAGCAAGGGAGCCAATGGCGGGGGCGGGACGCATCCTTTACCTGCCAGTGCAGATGGGAAACTGCCTTAGACGCATTCAGGCCAAAGCATTCTACAGCGTTTTCACTGTGGTGCAAAGAAGCCTCAGGTTAGTGAATTCCATCCTAATCCCAGCACCTAAAACTTGCTGCAAGCAGCAAGCGCTCACAAAATACTGTTTTAACCGTTCCACTCCCCCAAGAGCAATTCAGTAGCCAGGAAAGCGAGAACGCCTCTCACAAGGGTCACAGAGGCAAAATAACTTCAAAAGCAACAGCGTCATAAAGGCTTTATTAGTAGCAATGGAAGAAGCACCAGATAATGAGCAAACCTGTGAGCTCACCAGAAGCCAAAGTGAGGGGGGGGGGAAGGGGGGCTGCCAAAGACAGAGCGTAGCAAATGCTGAATGCAAAAGCTCCTTTGCTTGCAAGGAAGGAACGAAGGGACCAATTCCCTCCGACTGTATTCACGGAGAGACTGAAGGCTCCGGCTGGTGGGATTTATGAACCCCCGGGGTGGTTCACATAAATGGAATAGGGACAAAAGGAGCCTTCAGAACAGGAAATGGCTCCACTGTTTGATTGTGCCACAGGAGAGGAGTTGTTCCGGATGGAAGAAAATACTGGATCGTTCCTGGCTGTTGTCAGCAACACTGTTCTCATAAAAGTCTTTATGGGCACCTGGCATATGAGACAAAGGAGATGCGTTCCAGGGGCAAAGAGGAGGCAAAAGGGCCCTGAAGGGCCTCACTGAAATCATTTCTTACCTTACGGGCCTTGACATAATCTCTCCAAGCGAACTGGCAGAGTTAGGTGATCTGAGAGCAGTTTTTAAATTTAATTAATTATTTAACCCTCCAGGCCGGCATCCAGGTAACCTCCATCCATTTCCAGAGGTCATATATTCCAAGCCTGGCTGGAGCGCTCTTCCAGCTGGCTAGCCATACGTGTGGGTGTTCTTCGCTGCTGCTGCCCACTCTGGACATGCCACTTACCTCCTTAAATCCTCAAGAAGCAAGTCAGGATGTCTTCACTGTAACTATTCATGGATGCCCAGGATCAAAGTGAGCCCAAGGCCCAGGACAGTGAAAGCCAACTGCTGGCAGTGGCTCCTTTGCATGTACAAAGCACAGCCCCATGGCAGTGCAAAGATTCAGAGGGCAACAGAGGGTGCAGGAGAGCCATTGGAGCTCTGCAGACACCTTCAAGCCCACATCCACTCAAGCACCGGAGCGTGAAATGTAGAACATCCATCAAATCCAGCCTTGCCTCCCCTGGGCCCTTGACAACAGTCAAGGCAAGGACGGGGCTTCCCATCCAAGGCAAAGGTCCCATCGCAAGAGCCGCAGCAGACTTTGATCTTCCTCTCAGTCACTCAGCGGGCCTCCAGCAACTTCACGAATCTTGGCCGAGCGCAGAAAGGTTAACTCTCCCCAGCTGGCTGCCGCTCGGCTCCTGCCATTGCAGCTTCTTGCTCTACAAGTCACGAACTGCCGAGCAAAGCCCCAGAAGAGCCCAGCTCAGTTGCCTGGTCTGTTCTGCATCCCATGCATATTTCATGCCACTCAAAGCAGGCAGCCTCCTTGACATGCCCCGCATTAGCAATGGGCACTGTGGCTCCTTCATGCCGCTGCAAACGGAGGCTGCCTCCTTTCCACTCCATCCGCAAGAGGCACCAAAGAGAGTAGCTTTCCCAAAGCAGGATTCCCTCACAGCTTTCTGCAACCCCCTGTGATCCAGATCTAGGAGCCTCCTAGTCCGCATCCTGGTCCTCCTCATCTTCTCATTAATGCAGATCAAGGAGGCCATCACCCCAGCTGGTCCGGCACCGTCTGCACTGGATGGAGCCAGATCTAAAGCCTCTTCACATTTACCTGATTAGTCTGCTGTGCACTAGGCCTGGTAAACATCTGGTAAAGGTGGACCATTCGCACTTGTCATGAGCAGAGCTTCCCCAAAGCATCCATTACCAGCCAGAAGTGCAAATATTCCTCCCATTGACCAGCCTGTGCTGCTGCGTCCAAATCCGGAATTCCCACCTTCTCTCTGCCACAACTGGCCACCATTGCAGAGAAGCGTGTTTGAGCACCAGGACATGTTGTGGCTGATCGCATCAGTGACCGGGGTGGGGTGTGTGACCAAACATGGCTGTGGTTGAACATGCAGAGCCCACTACACTGTTGCTGATCAAACGCCCTTCTCACGGTCCTGGGGATTGGAGATCCGATCACATCAGAGGTCAGCGATCGAAAACAGCCACCACCACGACCGTGCCTGCGCAGATGACGCAATTCCTGTCCACCTACTGCAAGGAACTGGAAATAGAGTGAATGGTCATGCCGCTGGATGCTCCAGGTAAGATTTTGGATGTGGCAGGTAAAGGTTACGTACCTTGTGGATCACAAATGTGTGCTCCACACCTAAAGAACAATTAGGCGACTTCTGGGAAGGCAGGGGACACTTGGAGGCTGTAACAGCCTCCTCTAAGTGCAGATGCTCTTCCCCAGAAGTTGCCTAATTGTTGACTACCAACCTCTAGAAGAGTGACTAGGCCTCTAGACTAAGAAGCCTAATCCAGATCTTTGGTAGAACTGATGCATCTGGCCCACAAGAGGACCAAGGGCTGTGGTTCCAGAACATGGGAGGCATGCAGATGGCAAGGGTCTGTGTGCCAGAACTACTGGAGCAGTGTGACAGAGCACACCACCAGAAAGCAACCCCTGGAGGCATGAGGGGTGGCCATGAAGTTCTTGCACATTTCGCAGGGCAGGGAAATATAAGCCCATGCTTCCATGCAATTAAGATTAGTGGGGCCGGTTATTCAGGATCCACTGACCCAAATCTAAGGAAGGTAAGTGCAGAAAGAGCCTTAGATTTCTCCATTGTCATTACCAAGACCACAAAGGCCTGGCAGTCAGACCCACAGATGAATGGGGCACATTTTGCCCTATGCACTAACTGTTTTGCACCTTGGAGGGGGTGACTGGGCCGGGCCAGGCCGGGCCGGCGGGTTGGGTTAGGGTTAGGGTTAGGGTATAGGTTAGGGTTAGGGTATGGGTTAGGGTTAGGGTTAGGGTATGGGTTAGGGTATGGGTTAGGGTATGGGTTAGGGTATGGGTTAGGGTTAGGGTTAGGGTATGGGTTAGGGTTAGGGTTAGGGTTAGGGTATGGGTTAGGGTATGGGTTAGGGTATGGGTTAGGGTTAGGGTTAGGGTTAGGGTATGGGTTAGGGTATGGGTTAGGGTTAGGGTTAGGGTTAGGGTATGGGTTAGGGTATGGGTTAGGGTTAGGGTTAGGGTTAGGGTTAGGGTATGGGTTAGGGTATGGGTTAGGGTTACGAATCAGATCCAAAACCCCCAAACAATTGTGCACATCCCTAGTCATCAGTCCACTCAAATGTGTCCAAAGAGACTTGTCTTTCTGGGAATTGCTTGCAGTGTTCCGCACTAAGAGAGCCACATGAAAGAGCACTGCAGTGTTCTAGGGCCGTGGTCTCTCCAGCTGTTGCCTAACCTGAATTCCATTTGTGGCCTGGATCAAGCAGTCTTGGCAAAATCCAGTCGGGATGTGCACGAATATTCATTACATTCAAAATTCGTATGAATTTTTTTAACATTCAGACACTCAAATTCACATTTGAGTGCGTAACAGTGCTTCGGTACATTTGCACAAAGCTTCATTACATTTGTGAATGTGGGGAGGCAGGAAAGCGGCTGTCCTGTCACATCTGCAGCAGATCCAGAGCAGATTCAAAGTTGACCCAGAGTGGACTTGACATGTTTGGAGCAGATTCAAATAGCATTTGAAGAACATTAATACTGAATTCAAATCCTATTGCATTCGGAGGGGCTCTATTCGAACTGATGCGGATTTCCTCACATTCAATTTGATGTGAATCCAACACACACAAAAATTCATGAGCATCCCCGAAATCCAGCTCCCCCCTGCCAAAACAATGAATTTTTTTTTATGAATTTTTTTTTATTATTATTATTAGTTTGTATTTGATTTGTATCGAATTGAATACAAGAAAACTCGTATTCGTTCACATATATCCCCTTTGGATGTGGCAGGATTTGCATTCAACACAAATGTTCGGTCCCTTACGAATCCCATATAAATGCATAAGAATAGCATACAGATCCCATACGAAGCTTCATACAAATGTATCAAAAAATCCCATTCAAATGCAAATGTCAGTCTTCGAATGTGCCAAGATTCGATTTGAATTCAGCTGAATTTCAAATGTCACAAATATTCATTCACATCCCTAATGTGGCGCTCCCATTGCATCCCCCGTCATTGCTTCTGAAGAAAAGCACCTTTCATGGGGACTTTACAGACCACCCCAGCTCCCCCTGCCACTTTGCCCCCCTCCCCTCCCCGCCCCCGCCCTCCAGAGGAAGGTTTCCTGCTTTGTAATTCAGAGCTAATGATATTTATACGGACAGCGATGTGCAGCCAAGCACTTCTGAGCAACCTCAGCTAAGTGTCTCTCCCACAGGTTGGCAGCTGCTTGATATTCATGCGCCAGCTAATTAGGGGCTGCCAATTGCTCTCCAAAGGTAAACAAACTGGGTCCACCTGGAGGCAGGAAAACAGTTAGGATGCCTCATGCCACCTCCACTTCTTTCTGCGTATCACGCCAAAGCGCTGGGTACCTTCAGGTCAATCGGGAAGGGCTGTTCCTCACACACACACACACACACACACACACACACACACACACACACACACACACACACACACACACAGTCATCTCACCCCCTCCCCTGAGCCAATCCTCATCACTGAGGAACTAATTGTGCTAATTACACCATATCCACATACAGCCTTTGTTGATGAACACTTGTTGCCCTCTCTGCTGTACAATTTGGGCTTCAGGCAGACAGGTAACATTTATCTGGGCCAATGCTCCTGGGGGGGGGGCATCCTGAGAGCTCCCACAAATGGGGGGGGGTGGCGGTTGACAGCCAGGTTCACCATGGCGACCGAGAAAGCCAAGCTGCCCTGTCGAGCTTCAGGTCCTCAGCAGAGAGAGACAGCCGGCCCTACAGAGGTAGAGGCACCAAGCAAGCCTTTCCCTGATACATCAGTGACCATTCACTCTTCTTCTGGCACTCTGGGGTCATTTGAGGTCCCACACAACTGCACCTGTGCAAAGCATCAGCATCATCAAGGCGATGGCGCTGACGCACGTGCAGTCACAGAGGGCACCGCAGCCAAAATGACAGCGCCCAGAAGATGCCCACCCCAGGATCGTTCCCAGGTGAGCGACCAATCACGTGGGGCTTGGGCTGTTGTTACCCGATCATCATGCTCCTTTCCCATCTAGCAGATGGGAAGAGAAGTGCAAAAATGCCCCAAGGTTCTGTCATAAGGAAGAGAAGCACCAAAAGCAGGGCTCGTTTGAGGAACCACTTTAAATCTTAAGCAGTGCTCTGCCTGCTGAATGGCTGTCCATAACCAGCACGCATGCATCATGCGCACTATGAGCACACACTCTCAGTTGCATCCCCCCCCCCGTTTCCTCATGCCAAGGGTCAGTCTGAATAGCTCATCACACCACCAGCCACGCTGGCCAGTCCCTCCATGCTCTTGGATCTGGTTGGCATCCCTATTGGTAGATCACCAGACAAGGGTTTTTTTCTGGAGAGGTTGTTCCCATCGCAGGACAACGCCTGTGCAGATGAGTAGATATGCACCACCATATCTGTGTGGGAAGATCTAGGCTAGGATCAGGAGCTGCAGTTTCCAAGCCAGACTCTGAGCATCCATGTGGATCCAGTTGCCCTCTCAGGTGAGCCAGTTTGGTCTAGTGGTTAGGGAGCCGGACTCTTATCTCGGAATACCAAGTTCAATTCCACCCTCCTCCATGAAGCCAACTGGGTGACCTTGGGATAGTCACAGCTCGCTTCTGAGCTCTCACAGCCTCACCTACCTCACAGGGTGTCTGGTGTGGGGAGAACAGAAGGTTTGTCGGCCACTTTGAGTCCCCTTAAATGGGTGAGAAAAGCAGGGTAGAAAAGCCAACCCTTCTTCTTCCTCCTCCTCCTGCAGTCTCCCTCAGCCATTAAGGACGCACATTTTGCATTTCCGCCCTCCCTTGCTTTCTTCTTCCTCATCCTCCCAGGGGAAAAGGAAGGCAAAGAGACAGCATGAATAGAGATGTGGGAACAGCTTCATCTCTGAACCAGCTCAGTTCAAAAGAGTTTGATTCAAACGGAGTGGTTCAGCCTTGGGATGGGCACGAATATTAGGAACATTCAATATTTGTACAAATCCGTACGAATCTGAACGGATCAAATGTTATGACACTCGTGCATTGACATTGGTATTCATACAAATGTTTTGGAACATTCGTGAAACAGGGAGGTGGGAAAGCGGCTTCACCACCCACATCTGCCATGGACCAGAGTGCATTCGACATGCTTTGAGAGCAGACTCAAAGTGGATTCGGTGCAGATTTGACACTTTCAGAGGACACATGGATATATATGTGTTCATATCGGATATTCATATGAATTCTTGCAAATAGATTTTTATCAGATTGAATCCTACCACATTTGATGGGGATCCTCTTGAACTAATACGAATGTTCTTACATTCTATTCAATACGGATCAAATGCAAAAAACCCCATTCATGCACACCCCTACTCCAAACCTCTTATCATCCAGACCAAAATCCCCAGCACCCATATCAGCTTCTCAACCACCTTCTTAAAATAGTGCACCTCAGATCAGATGTAGCCTCCCCAGCACACTTTCAAAGGAATAAAAATTTATTGCAATGAATAACTTTGCTTGGCCATATCTGCGCTGTCTTTTTTCTCACCATCCTCCCAATTAGAGCTCTCTTGTCATTCTTGGCATTTGCATAGCCTGTATACATATGGGATGCTCTGGCATGCTTTTTGGAAGGTTAGACATTTGATGAGTCAGTGAATTATGAAGGCTTGCAGAAAGTGAAAGAAATAAAAGGGCCCGCCTTGATAATAGCAGGCTGGGAGTCTGGTGTCAGCAGCGGGCACTCCTAGAAGCTCCTAGAGACTGGTTCATCTGAGACGGGAGCAAAACAGAAGCATAAAAATATTTCAAATCTGTAAAAGAAGCATTTGTGGCTTAAATTTACATCCCAATCTCCTCCCAACAGTGCCAAAGCATAAGTGGACATAAGAACCTAAGAGGAGCCCTGCTGGATCAGGCCACAGCCCATCTAGTCCATAAGAACCTAAGAGGAGCCCTGCTGGATCAGGCCAGAGCCCATCTAGTCCATAAGAACCTAAGAGGAGCCCTGCTGGATCAGGCCACAGCCCGTCTAGTGCATAGGAACTAAAAAGAGGAACCCTGCTGGATCAGCCCACAGCCCATCTAGTCCATAAGAACCTAAGAGGAGCCCTGCTGGATCAGGCCACAGCCCATCTAGTTTATAAGAGCCTAAGAGGAGCCCTGCTGGATCAGGCCACAGCCTATGTAGTACAGCATCCTGCCTCACACAATGGCCCACCAACAGCTTCTAGGCATCTCAAGCAGAAGACAAGGGCAAAACCTTCATCTGCTCTCGAGGCCTTGCAAATGGCCTTTAAAGGCCTCCTGCCTGTCTCTCCAACCTGGAAGAAGTACTTAGGCATCCATGCCAGTAGCCGATGTTACACCTGTCCTCCTCTGTGAATTTATCTAATCCTTTCTTAAAGCTATCCAGGCTGGTTGCTGTCTCCAGCTCCTCTAGGAGTATGCAGGTTACATAGAACATTAAAGTGCAACAGTTAAAAGCTATTAAAATACACCAACCCACCCTGAAACTCACTGTGGCAGCTTTAAATATCAAATGCCTTGGGGGAAAGTATCCCTTAAGCAGGCACCTAAAAATATTTAATGTTGGCACCCAGCTTGTCTCAGAAGAGAGGTTTTCTGTAGCCTGGCTACAGGATCTTGCAGGACCTTATTCAGGACTTCATACTGCACACCCTTCCCCTAGTTTGAACACCAGCCTCATTCCTCCAGCAGGCAACAAGCAGTCTGGAATGCAATGACCAACTTGCATGGAGATGTGGGAATATCACAGGGCTGCGCTAAGACTGCCATACAAATCCCAGCACTCCCAACTAGGGATCTTCAAACAAACAGGAGAATTTCTGCGTAATCCCTATTCCAGGAAAATTAACTCCTGGGATCTTCAGCCACTACTCATGAGTGGTTTCTAATGTGGCTCTCCTCTTGGGTTCCTATGGACTAGGTGAGCCGTGGCCTGATCCAGCAGGGCTCCTCTTAGGTTCTTATTGATGGAAACCTTGGGGATTTGGCTTTAATTATGTTTTCCTATCGGATATGTTTTATGCTCGTTGTAACCCACCCTGGGACCATTTCGTGAAGGGTGGGATATAAATGTCATAGTTCCAAATAAATAAAATGTTAAGGACAGCCTGAGCCCTGCAATGCCACCAAATATTTAAGCTTCTGATCTTCCATGTATAAATCCAACACTAGAAACCTTAGTGGATTTGCCACATGGGGAGGAGGGAGAGAGAGGGAGAGAGAGAGAGAAATTGCCTTCATGAGTTTTAGATGTCACCATCATATTAGAAGAAGTAAAGGCAAATCCCTGGCCTTTGAGCCAGCGTTCCCTTGTCAAGGTATGCCATAAACGTACCTAAAGACACACTCATTTAAATTAAATGCCATTAAATATTAAGTGCATGTTATACTCTGCAGAGCTACTCACAGCGCCAGAGAGGAAATTCACTAAAAAACCCTACATTAAAAACTTGGTATCGGTATCATAAACAATCTGAAATAATATTAGATGAATATGCTTGGCTTAAACAAGTTAAAATGCACAGAAAGAAAAGGAACAGCTATTTTATTTCAGTTTGGAAACCATGAATGGAGTCGTTAGGCAAGATACCTGTCGCATATCAGAGCTTCTGGAACACTCAGATTTGGGTGTCTGCTCACACCCTGTGCAAGCCTTTTGCTTCCTGTAGCCAAATCAGTAATAGAACTAAGGATGCGTGTGAATATTCATAACTTTTGAAATTCAGCAAATTCGGACATTAGAATTTAAATCAAACGTTGGAACATTCAAAGATTGGCACTCGAACCCGAATTGAATGTTTGTGTGAGGCTCCCTATGGGATTCGTATGTGTATGGGATTTGTATGGGATTGAATATTTGTACCAAATATGAATCCTACCACATTCAAAGGGGACCTATGCGAACAAACACAAATTTTATTGCATTCAATTCAATACGAAGCAAAACACACACAAAAATTCTGTGCACCTCCCTAAATAGAACACATTGGTCATTTCCACACTTGCAGGGACTGGAAGGCCACAGCTGAGATTGCTCCAGCTGGAAGAGAGTCCAGCACCAAAGCCCATGCAAGCTTTGGAACTAGGGATGTACACAAAGGGTGTTTTTCCACCGCGCTCCTTTAATCCGGATCTAAGGAATGGGTACATTCCTTAATCCGGATCTAGTAGATCCGAATTAAGGAAAGTACCGAATGTGTTTCCATGGGTGGTCTAGCACCCAATAGCAATGGGTGCTGGCCTTCCTGCTGTGGAAACACCGGAGCACCCATTTGGAAACCCAGATATACCCATGAGGGGTCTGCCTGTCACCCCAGGTGTTTGCGGGGACAGGGGGTGCAATCTCCAAAGCGGCTTCGAAGTCATTTCAAAGTCATTTCAAAGTCACTTCAAAGTCTGTGCAAAACAGTTCCATTGAAGTCTGTGCTGATCTTCGAAGTGAACTTAGAAGTGACTTCAAAGTTCACTCTGAAGATCAGCACAGACTTCAAAGACGCTCCAGAGCTATTTTGCACAGACTTCGAAGTGACTTTGAAATGACTTCGAATCTTAGGTTTTAGGGCTCCCCCACATGGGTGCCCCCTCCCCCTAGCCTCCTCTAGATCACATGGCCACACAAGCGTGGAAACAGGCTCCCTTTAATCTGGATTTTCTGCCTGAAGACCCCATTGTAGACCCCATTAATGGGGTCTACAGAAAATCCAGATTAAAGGCCAGAAAGTACCCATTTGATCTGGATTTCCCCAGTGGCAGTCAAAACAATCAGGTCCCAAATGGGTGCCGTGGTGGAAATGGGATCATCCAGCTCACACCCAAATGGGTCCTTAATGGGTGCAAAAATGGGTACTTTCTGACAGTGGAAAAACACCCAAATATTTGCAATATTCAAAGTTCATACAAATTTGGCTGAACTTGGATATAAGTATCCCAATCCAATGTTGGCACATTCGAAGACTGGCATTCAAATTCAAATTGAATGTTTTGATACGTTCGTACGAACCTTTGTATGGGATCCGTATGGGATTTGTATGGATTCATATGGGATTGAACATTCATCTCAAATTTGAATCCCACTGCATTTGAAGGGGATCTATTCAAACAAATATGAATTTTCTTGCATTCAATTCAATACGAACTGAATACCAAAAACACCACAAAACATTTGTGCACATCCCTCTTTGGAACCAGTGCGGGGGCTGGTCTGGATCAGCACCATCATGCACGCAGTGCTGTTCCAGACCATGCCTTTCTGTGGTCCCAACCAGGGGGCCCCCTTGCTGGTCCAGACTAAGTGGTTCAGCCCATGGAGAGGTGAGTGCAGAAAGGGCCTTACTGCGTCCTGCTTTATGACCAGTGTGGATGGAGGCCAGATCAAAGGCCATAATAAGGTCTCATTCATTCATTCATTTGGTGGCTGAAAGAACCAATGGTGTCCACCTTTGGGGTGCCATTCTAGGGTCTCCACAGAGCCCACAGGCCAGGCTATTTCTGATCATCCACAGTGGCATCCGCACACAAAAGAGACGCGAACTCTTTCTGATTACTTTGACAGCTGCCAGGCATGAATTATTTATTGAATCTGTGCCGATGTGAATCCCCCGGGTGGTTACACATGATCAAAAGAGCAAGGTGAATATTGATGCGAGGTTAAAATCAAAACCTGCTCCTGCCAGGTGTTACGAACACCAGTGCAGAGAAACAAGCCGGGTCTCGTGAACATGACCTTTTAAAACCCATATTTCAAGATGCAGATGCTGCCGAAATTTGCCAAAACAGAACAGAGGTCAAATATTGCTCCGAGTGAGTCAGCCTCTTAATCTAAAGTTTTTGACAGCCGCGGCTAATTCTTCTTGTTCCCCTTCCATTATTCTGTATGTTTATTCTGGACAAAAGTAGGAAATTGGTGTTGCTTAAAGATTAAAATATGGTGGCTTTAAATGTCAAAGCCATCTCCGGGAGTTTCAGCAAATCTCTCATGATCTCATCCCACACAGAAACCAATTTATATTTTGAACTCTTCCATCCCCAGCACTATAAAGTTAGTGATGCGGTCTATTTTGAGACATTAGATAGATATTTGCAATGAATTAATGTGTGGCTTGTTTGCACTTAACTCAGCAGGATTGTATAACAATGCCATCCGGCGAAGGTGAAGATCAGGTGCAAAGGGAGGCGTCCACACTTGACCCGCTGGTTCATTCCCCAACTGGATCACCAGAACTTGGTGATCTCCCCGTGCAGCTGTAGCCTCACATACCCCTTCACACCTAGAAGAGAGTGGAAAAACTGTGATTGTAGCTCTCCAGGGCCAGGGTGTAGGATGAAGGCAGTGGTGTCTGCACAGCCTAGCTCTCCTCCACCACACACCCTACTTGTGGGATTCACCTGTGTTACATTTTTGGAAGCCATGTCAAAGATCCTTCTTTGTTGTACACAGGAAATGGTCTACTTCTGGGGATGCTCCCTGAGTTTGATTGCCCTATCCCAGATGGAAACATCACAGCCAGGGAAGGAAAGTTCCCCAGCTACAATGTTTGTGTGTCTGCAGTTGTGCAAAGAGCTCTCTGATGCTTGCACAAGAACGGAACACTTCTAGCACTTTTATTACCACACTGTGTGGCTACTGGCACCTCTTTGAAAAGAGAAACAACCAAACACCAGAAAGTAGGGGCGTGCACAACTGGGCTTTTTTTTTTTTTTTGCAAAATTACAGATTTTGTATTTTGCAAACACAAAATTTGTATTTGTTCAAATAGATCCCCTTCAAATGTGGTAGGATTCTATTTGAGACAAATTTATTCCTATGAATTTGTATGAATATCCTATACGAATGCATGGGTATCGGATACGTATCCTGGATATATATCCTATACGAACGCGTGTGTATCCATTAGGGATCAGATATATATCTTATACAAACGCAGACGAATCTGATACATATCCCCAGTTTAACGAATGTCCGAAATATTAATACAAAATGTTAATGTACAAATGTCGTAACATTCTATTCATGTACGAATCCAATCAAATAACGAATGTTACAAATATTCATGCGCATCCCTATCTGAAAATACGGCTGGTCCACCTGTGAAATATGCCCATCCACCTGGTGAACATCCTGGTTTCAGTGAATATCGGTTCCAGCATGCAGGTCATAAAGCAGGAAGAGTCCCTCGGAGGAAGGGACAAGAAAATAACTTCTCTTCCTCAGCTGCTGGCACTCCACAAAAGGGCAGAATCTGGGCAACTCAGCACTTCTGGCCCCAGAATGTGTCACTAAATCAAAGGGCAGCGGAGGAGCGCGGGGCGGGCAGGAAAATGGTGCAATAAAGTTCTTGCTGTGAGTGATACTAAACCCACAGTTTGCCAAGGGCTGCTGAAAGGTGCGGCATTTTCTCAGCTCTTTTATGGAAGTGACAGAGTCTGCATTTATTGCTCTCCTTCAGCCTTGCAAGTTCAGGTAGCTTCGATTGGCTTTGGATTAACGGCTATCATGCTAATTCCACGACAGCAGGGCAATTCGCACTTGGCCCTAGAGTGCACAATAGGGGAACATCTGGTAAGGAACATCTACACTTGCAGGGGGCATTTCCAACCCAGAAAAATGCTCCTGCTTTGCCAGATGTTACCCTATTTTCTACTAGTGGTGGTGCACAAAATCGTACAACCACATGCACCCCAACCCTAACCATTCCCATCCCGTTCCTTACCTGTTCCATTCAGCTCTGGGACCATTTGCACCATTTCCGGTGTGAGGGGTCACCTGTAGGGATGGTCATAAATGGGCTTTGTTTGTTTGTTGCATTCGATTAGTATCAGTCGAATGTAAGAAAATTTGTATTCATTCAAATAGATCCCCTTCAATTGTGGCGGGATCCTATTCAATACAAAGGTGTTCGTACAAATTCGTACTAATATCCTATACAAAAGTATATGTATCCTATACGTATCCATACATATCTGATACATATCCCATAACATATCCACTCTGAAAGCAACAAATCAGCCCTGAATCCATTTCAAATCTGCTCTCAAGCCATGTTGAATGCACTCTGGGCCTGTTGCAGATGTGACTGGCACAGCTCCTTTCCCATCTCCCTGTTTCATGCATGTTCCAAAACATTCATACAAATACGAAAGCCAATGTACAAATGTTGTAACATTCAATTCATATACAAATGTCCGAATTCGTACGAATATCAAATGTTACGGAAACTCATGCACATCCCTCGTCACCTGAAGTGCTGTGCAAGTGACTCCAAACGTGACTGTGCATGTGTGGAATGTCGCCATCGCTGTGGTACCAGCACCAGTGCACATGAAGTCATGCCAGGTTCTGAAAACAAGATGGTGGCGCTCAGCCATGTGCCCAGACACAGGTATATCTCTGGGTGCAAGGGGCAGAGTCTGGCACGTATTAGTGTTCCCAAGTGTGATGGGACGGTAAAGGGGAGCGATGAACCAACGTTGACTAGCGCTCACACTTGGAGTGATCCAGTACTTACCTTGATTTGACTGCGGGGCCTGTCCTCTTCAGGGTGCTGCCATTTTGGCTGCAACGCCCTCCGCGACTGCACATGCGTTGCAGCACAGATGCTTAAGGTAAATCCCTGGTTGACATTGGTTAACATGTGGTGCATGATTTCATGCTCCACACCTAATCAATGATTAGTGAACTTCTGGAGAGGGTGGGCACACTTGGAGGCCGTAACGGCCAACTCCAGATGCATATGCTCTGCCCCAGAGGTTCACTGATCATGCACTAGAAACTGTAGTGCAAATAGGCCTCAGTTAAGCTGGGGTGCCTCTGCACTCCACGGACCAGTGGAGTCCTGAATCTGACCACCGGCACCTGATCAATCCTGGACAGGCTGCATGGCCATGGCAACCACCAAGCAACATCTGGTGCATGCTGGGATGCTGTCATGGTGGTCGTGAGGTGGCACACAATTGTGGAGCCACAGCCACCTGCCTCACCCCACCCTGCCCCCAGGAAGAGGGTGCACGTGCGGAGTCCAGGACCTCACCAGCAGTCCTGGGGAAGCTGCATTCAAGTTGCAGATTCAACTCAGGGGAGCAAGTGCCTTAGATAAATGGAAGAAGTAAAAGGGCAGATCTACCTTCCCGGACCATGGCTGGAGGGGACATGACCACTTGAGGATGAAGCCCAATCCCACACTCCCAGGGCAGAATTTGGCCTGTGCTCAAAGATTCTTCTTTCGCTTTAATGTGATAGCAGCCGAATGCAATGAAAAATGTAAAGGGAACTGATTGTGACCAAATGTGAATTCCAGATTTCTTTAAAAGCTGCAGAAATTACCAAGATGAGAGGAAACTCTAGCAGCCAAACATATGCAAACTATAAAGAATTTGGACCCCTGAAAGATGATGGTAATTCAGTCTGGCGGCAGCCCAGTTGGGAAGCCAATTTTTCATGTTTTGCTCACCTTCCCCATTGGCATGATGAACTTCATCCCTGGAAGTAAGGAGAAGCTCATAATGACTCTAAAGACAAGACTTCCAGGCTGAATCCCCAAAAGACTTATTTGCCTCTCTAGTCTCCCTCTACTGTCACTGTATTCAAGCGGACTTTAAAAGTGCCCTGCACTTCCGGAATAAGCATCCGCATGAGGCTCAGCAAAACGTGCGTTTAAAACGCACCTTCCGTCCCCACAGAAGCATCTTTTCTTTCCCCACATCTTTTTCTCCCTGCCCCCTCTCTTGTTCAAAGGAAAAATAGCCAGATCTCCGTCCCCCGAAATGGCTTCCCATGCTGGCAAAGAGTGATCGCTCGCTCATTCACTCTCAGCACTTACTTTCACTCTGTTCTCTGTTCGAAATGGCTTGGCTGCAGCCATCAGCCGCGCGATCGTGCTCTCATTTACTCTTAACACTTTCACAGATCAACCACTTCACACCTGATAACGATGTTGCAATTCTGAGCAATTCTGGCTCTTTGAAAGTTCTGACCTTTACAAAGGAAAGGAGGGGAAGCTGCAGCATTTCTGGGAGATGTGTGAATGCTTTATGGCTGTGTGCAGGCAGCAATCCCTGCCCCTTTTGCCACGGAGCATCCCCAAGGTAAATGTTGTGAGGAAAACCCGCGACTTCCAGAAAGAGCGCTGAAACTCTTCTTTAAAGGGCACGTATTTTGTAGCGGGTCTTCCTGCTTTTGTAGCGCTGGAAGCTCGTTCAAAACCCTGGCATGGGGGCGCTCAGAGGCAAAAGAAGATTTTTAGCAGACTTTAAGTTGCTTGGGGACAGGCCCCCAATCATACCTGGAAGTGACTTTTTGAAGTCTTTCACAGCCCTCATGCTCAGGAGTCCGGCAAGAGAAGGGGCGTTTTCGCACTTCTCATCCCTGGACAGGAAAGGACCGCAATGACCCAACGTTAACTAGTGGTCACACTTGCGAGTGCCGGTCACTAACAGACCAAACCCCACACAGTCACTCACCTGTGACCAATCCCGGGGCCGGTCCCCCATTTTTGTTGCGGTGCCCTGAACTTAGGCCCAGTGCAGTCTGCAAAGCATCCTCCTTTGGGGCTGTTTGGTTTTGGTGTTTGGGAACTGATATACTTTTACGTTTTATTATTATTTATACTTTTTTATTATATATGTTTTATCTTAACTCACATTTTATACATTTACACCTGTATTTGTAAGACATGTTGTAAATCTTGAGCATCTATATATACAAACACAGTCATCTCTTGAACAACACATGATGTGCTATGCAAACCCATGACCGCATTTTGCGCACTGGAAGTCTGCTCTTGTTCCCTCTCTTATACACACACACCTGCTGAGACAGGTATGAAATTATGCAAGGTGTCTGCAAACTCACATGGCCACAAGATACTGAGTTCCAGCCAAACTATTTGCATTTGCCATTGGCTTCTACAATCTTCTGGGGTTAATATGCAGGGTGCTAAGGTCAGCCAACTAATGAATGTTTACAGTGTGGACAGCATGATCCCCTGCAGAGCTACCCCTGCTGCCACACCCAGGGATGGACAAGGCTTGCGCTATGGACTGCCAGCTGTGGTTAGGGGAACCATACAGGACCAGTGTCTTAACCAAGGTAGAGCAGAGCGGCGACCCCAGGTCAGCAGCACGGCACAGAAGAAGTCCAGATTATCAATCAGGCAACGGTCCCCTAAGGTCAGTCCTTGACATCACATAGTTTTAAAAAGTCACCTTATTGAAAGTTTCTGAGATTGCATTAACAAGGGAAATCTTATTTTACCAACAGTATAAAAGCCAAATTGCATTGCAAAAAGCCACATTACACTGTGTTGCATAGTTATTCATACACACATACATGCACGGACACATATGCACATGGACACACACTTAGGCACACAGGTGTGCATGTACACACACATACAAATGTACACACACAAGTACACACTTGTACACACGTTTTCATGTTTACACATATATACATATGTACACACATGTACACACACTGAGGCACACATGCATACACATACAAATGTATACACACACAAGTACACACTCATACACACATGTATTCATATGTACACCTACCTACCTACCTACCTACATACATACACACACACACATACACACACACATACATACACACACACATACATACACACACATACGCACATACACATACGCACATACATACACACATACTGTTGGACTGGAGGTCTCTCGCTGCTGGGTAGGTAAAATATATATAGTAAAATCAGCCCATAGACGATTTCTTGGGTGGGACATATGTGACAGCAGGTCTCCCACCCAGCCTATGTTTGCATCCCCAGGAGGAGCCCTTGAGAAAGCGTGGGGTGTTTTCTACTCTCTGGTTGCATCCTAGGGTTGGAACATTCTTGAAATGTTGCTGCTCTGGTAAAATCCTAAAGGAAGCCACATCTGGAAAGCAAGCAAAATGTCAGGATGATTTCGGTTTTTCCCCTGCTAGCCTGACATTTACTTATGTTATTATTTGATACCACTGAGTCCTGGCCAACTCCTGGTGGCTTCGCGGGCAGCTTTATTGACAAGGATACAGATGTGGTTTACCATTACCTCCTTCCAGGGGGATGCTGAGGAATGAACCCACGACCCTGGGTTTTCCAGGCAGTTGCCATACCTCTGAGCAACAACCGTTTGCTAATAAAGAACCGAATCAGGAGCCAAGGGACCAGAGGGGAGCTTTGGGGATGCTGGAGATCAGGGAGGCAAGAGAGGAGTCCT
This sequence comes from Aspidoscelis tigris stejnegeri, assembly GCA_023333525.1. Lineage (NCBI taxonomy): Eukaryota > Metazoa > Chordata > Lepidosauria > Squamata > Teiidae > Aspidoscelis > Aspidoscelis tigris. The sequence goes on from JALMGA010000007.1 coordinate 2,143,838, forward strand.
CCCTTCACCCAGGCCCATCCTGGCTCCATCCTTCCCTTCATCCCAGAAGGTGGCTCTTGCTTCCTGCTGCCTTTTTGCGCTATGACTTATTTCTTCCCCAGAAAGAAGAGAGTGATTTAGCCAGAGGGCTGCCGGAGTTCGGTGAGCCGATGGAGAATTTAGCCTTGATTAATACGTTGTTAATTTTAATCCTGGATGCTGCAGCCTTTGTGCATAACAGTCCTTTACCTGATGCTTCAGTGCTTTCCTTCACACCCTGTTTTCCCCACGCAATCATTTTTCCAGCTATAACCTCTGTATGCCTCGCTTTTTACATTCTCTCTTTCCAAAGCTCCATTAATGTGTAACATGTACAACGTTCTTTTCATTCTCCTTTGGCACTCTATGCGGGGCATGTTTACATCTTTCGCAAATTGGAGGGAATTTCACCGGTCTTTGCAAGAGACGCTTTAAACATATTTTAAAGCAAGTTTCTGGGTAAGGTCAAACCTAATTACAATCCTTTCACTCACTGCAGAAAGTACAGGACCCCTCTTTTACCCAGCTTCTCCTGCTTGCGTTTATATCTGTGTTTGTTTGTTTGCATTTTTATCTCACCATGTACCCAAAGGTCTTGGGGTGGGTTGCAGCAACTAAAAAACAAAAACAAAATAAATATCAAGTGAACACACTAAGGCCCCTCCCCCCGCACTTTCCTGAAATCCAGGTTAAGGGTCCATTTTGGCTGGATTCTGGGCCTCCCATCCACAGATTAATATGAATTAAAGAGCCCACCCACCCCCAGGTCCAGCTCCATTTACAGGCCTTCCAAAACCATAGAGGTAATGAATCCTGTGGCTTTTTGCTTTAAATTGCATAAACATGGTGAAGGGTGTTAGAAGGAGGAGGAGAAGGAGGAGGAGGAGGAGCGTTGGCTTTTCTACCCCACTTTTCTCAACCATTTAAGGAGACTCAAAACTGCTGACAAAGCTTCTGCTCCCCACAACAGACACCCTGTGAGGTAGCTGGAGCTGTGAGACCTGAGAAGAGAGCTGAGACTAGCCCAAGGTCACCCAGCTGACTCTGTGGAGGAGGAAGAAGAAAAGTTGGCTTTTCTACCCCACTTTTCTCAACCATTCAAGGGGATTCCAAGCGTGTGACACCTGTCAAGATTAAAGCACATTTGCCACTTGGTTGCCCACTCACCCAATGCTAAGAGATCCCTCTGGAGCTCTTGGCAATCTCTTTCGGTCTTTACTACCGAATACATTTGAATATTCTGTTCAAATCAAATCAAATGCCAAGATGTGCACGAATATTTGTAGCATTTATTATTCATACGAATTTGGACGAATTCAGATATTCGTATACGAATCTAATGTTACGACATTAGTACTTTGGCATTCATATTTGTGCGAATGCTTCAGAACATTGCACGAAGCTTCGAAACATTTGTGAAATGGGGAGGTGGGAAAGTGGCTGCACCAGTCACATCTGCAACGGATCCATAGTGCATTCAACCTGGATTGAGAGCGGATTCAAAGGGCATTCAGTGCAGATTTGACACTTTCAGAGCGGATGTGTTACGGGATACGTATCTGATATGTATCTTCGCACAAATTTGTATGAATACATCCATATCCAATAGAATCCTACCACATTCGAAGGGGATCTATTCCAGTGGTTCTCAACCTGGGGGTCGGGACCCCTTTGGGGGTCGAATTACCCTTTCAGAGGGGTCGCGACGAGTCTCCCACCACCCTTCCCTCCCATCTCCCAGCTGCTCCGCCCCTGTGGTTGGGGGTCTCCACAACATGAGGAACTCCATTAAGGGGTCACGGCGTTAGGAAGGTTGAGAACCACTGATCTATTCGAACAAATATACATCTTCTTACATTCAATTCGATATTAATCAAATGCAAAAAAAGAACAACCATTCATGCGCATCCCTAGTTCTATGGGCTTCCCGTCCCCTGAAGCCATTGGCAGGCAGCTTTGTGAGACAGGATGCTGGATTAGGTGGGTCCAGGAGAGCTCCCCTTATGTTTTTATGCTCTTAGGGTGTTTCCGCATTGACTGCAGAAACCGGATTAACCCCCCCTTAAGTAAGATTTAAAACACTTACCTTGTGATGCATCCACACCGTGGACCAGATTTGAGAGTCCACATCCGGATTTCGGCGTGCAAGACTGATTTTTTAAACTGGTTTTGCCGCCAAAATCCAGATTAAATGTTAGACCTAAAAAATCAGGTCTTACATTCGTCACTTCCCCCTGGATGTGTGCAGAAGCAGGACGCTTCCGCACACGTCAGGGGAAGAGACGGATTCCGGCGGCTGCCATGTTTGGAAGGGCGGAAGCAGGACCGCCTGCTTCCAAAGCCCTTCCCTCGTGCACCGGTCACTGCCGGAAACACACAGTGACTGGCAGCTACATGCTCCAATCCTGCAGCCCTGGGGGTGTCATTGCCAGCGCGAGAGCCAGAGGACACTTGGAATGGATGCTGGTGCGTCCGCACAGCACCCACTCCAATCTGTCCTCCGGAATCCGTCCTCCCCATGCGTGTGCGGACGTACAGATCCATCACAAATAGTGACGGATCTTCGGGGGGACGGTTCACCGAAAAGCGGATCTATTTAGATCAGCTTTTCGGCAGCAAATACGGAAACGCCCTTAAGGTGCCACATCCAGCCACACAAACCTGCCTGCCAGAACAGAGCTTGTCAGACAATACAGGAGAGTCAAGTGGCAGAGAAGAATTGGGTACATCTGTCCCACAAGCAATGGCTTTCTCTGCCACAAAGTGTGCAGGTCAGGCATTTCTGAGCAAACGTTTGGCTAACAGCACAACATTTAGGCAGAAAAGCAGGATTTGTTTATTTAGGACACTTGGAGGAAGCATCAGCATTTCTCACGTCCCTCGTGGTCCCTGCACATCAGTGCAGCATTTGCAATTATGCCTTTAAAAGCCACAGGGAAGGGGAAAGGCAGGAGAGAGTTTGGTCCCTAGGATGGAACAGGGAGACTAAAGGTTCCTGCTTGCAGTTCCCTCAGAAATGCCCTTGGTCTAATTAGTCAAAACTCTTTTAACTCTCCTTTAAGTGTCTTTAATATTTTACCAGTCAGAATCTTCCAAATTCACCTTGACATTTCACTGCCGGCACAAGGAAGAACCTGCATTAGAAGCGCAGATGCAAAACTTTGCATGGCAAAGGGAAGGTTGCCTTTTAATTCCTCTTCAGATTCTGTTTAGTCACATGAAAATCCTCTAGTTTCTCCCCTGGGCATTTAGTCCTAAATTCAGCCCAACATTCTGCCTTATTTGTTTACTATTTGTATTCATCGCCTGCCCCTAAGTGAGGCTGTGGAAGCACCCCCAAAAGGCCACACAGCTTTTCTGATGGCTGATGTAGATGCCGTAAAGGGCTGGAATGGATTTCACAGTACGGACAGATCAATGCTAGAGGTGCCTCTGAGCTTTTGGGAATAAGTCCTCCAAAGGGTTGGGAAGAAGAAGAAGAGTTGGCTTTTCTATCCCGCTTTTCTCACCTATTTAAGGAGACTAAAGCGGCTGACAAAGCTTGTCTATTCTTCTCCCCACAACAGAACATCCTGTGAGGTAGGTGGAGCTGTGAGAGCTCAGAAGAGGGCTGTGACTAGCCCAAGGTCACCCAGCTGGCTTCATGGGGGAGGGTGGAATCGAACCCAGTATTCCCAGATAAGAGTCCAGCTCCCTAACCACTAGACCAAATTAGCTCACAAGGATTAGGGATGTAAGGAATTGAATGTTAGAAAATCTGTCTTTGTACAGAATGATCCCCTTCAAATGTGGTAGGGTTCTATTCAATACGAATGTATTCAAACAACTATCCCATACAAATGAATGTGTATCTGATACTATTGGATATGTATCTGACATAAATGCATTCGTATCCTATACAAATCCCATAACAAACCCGCTCTGAAAGTATCAGATCTGACCTGAATCCACACTAAATCTGCTCTCAATCCATGTCGAGTTCACTCTGGACTCGTGCAGGCACTTTCCCACCTCTCTGTTCAACAACTGTCCGAACTATTCATACGAACGTTAATGTATTAATATTGTGCCGCTCAATTCATGTACAAGTATCCAAATTCGCCCAAATTCATACGAATAACAAATGTTTCGAATAACCCTGCACATCGCTAGCCTGGATCACCAGGCGGTGGAGGACAAGGAGAATCCAACCAGAAGCCTTGCTTTAATCTGCTCAAACCTCCTTTTGTTCAATAGTGGATCACAGCATCTTTCATGGTATGGATGCATAGGGATCCCGACACCCCTCAAAATAGTAGGGCCAAGTGGAGCCCTGCAAAAATGGAAGTTCGGTCTAGTGGTTAGGGAGCCACACTCTCATCTGGGAATACCAGGTTGGATTCCGTTGTCATTCATGAAGCCAGCTGGGTGACCTTGGGCTAGTCACAGCTGTTCTGTGATGCTGGCTGGGATGGAAATCCATGGGTTGAGCCTCACACGAGAGAGGATGCTCCCTTCTCCCACCACCACCACCGCCACAATGGAAGAGCGGCCCATGCTTCCCAGGCGCCTCGCCTTCTCCTTCCTGCATAGGCGTTGCAATATTCAGTTTTAAAAGCAGCCCAGTGGTGAAGCCCTGGCTGCTGCCATGGGCAGGAAGACGCTAAAGCCTGCCCATAAACCACCTCCAAACTTCCCTGTTGTAGCTAACCTGGCATTAAGGGGGGGCTGAGCTTTCTACAGCTGCTCTTTGTTTTCGAAACCCACGATGAAATGGGCATGAGACATTTAAACTGAACCTGCCCTAACTTTAAAGCCATGCGCACCCACACGGGCACTTCCCCTTCTCCAGCCTTCCTTCAAAAGTCAGCGCCTCTCTTCCCTCCCTACCTCCCTCCCTCCCTCCCCCTTTAAAAAGGGAAGAGTGCCCCCTGCCTAACAAAGCCGACTTCTGTAACTCCAGCAAAACAAAGGACCTGTAGAACGGCAGCCTGATGGGGAAAGAGCAAAGACCCATGCCAACTGCAACATTTGGGCTTTTATGCCCGGGGGGGGGGGGAGATGAGTGGGAGCGAAGAGTGACGTCGTTGCTTTCCAGATGTGGATTCATATTTAGGACATATAACCTTTAGGAGCTGGAAGAAAGGCAGGAATCCTGCCAGGCGGGTCGGGCAAGGAGCCAGAATTAGGGATGGGCACAAATATTCATAAGATTTGTTATCTGTACAAATTCATATGAATTCAGACATTCGCACAGGAATAGAAAGTTATGGCATTTGTACATTAACATGCGTACAAATACAAGCGTTTCAGACATTCATACAAGCAATTCAGGGATTCGTTAAACTGGGGAGGTGGGAAAGCGGCACCCAGTCATATCTGCAGTGGATCCAGATTGCAATCAACACGGATCGAGAGTGGATTAAAAGTGGATCCAGGTCAGATATGACACTTTCAGAGCACGGATACCATACAGAATAGGTTTCAAATACGTATTTGTTTGTATCAGATACGTACTGGATATTCACACTTATTTAAACAGAATCATTCCGCATTTGAAGGGGACCTAGTCAAACCTTTCATTATGAATCTAATACCACAAAACCCATTTGTGCACACCCTTAGCCAGAACACTTTTACCTGGGGGGCAAAGAGGTACGTTGGTTCCAGCTTCTGCCCCCTCCTGGCTAGAACCCTATAATGCCCCTATTCATCAGGATCCCTTTGACAACTATGTGGAAACTGCTTAGGCTGCGATCGCTCCTGGTAATTAAGATGTCTTCGGGCAGTCTGTGGTCCTGAGGGATCGCACGGAAAAAGGCCATTCTGTTTTATATCCGAGCCATCCCCTCCCTGTCAGTGCTTCCTTATTTTCTGATTGTCCCAGCACTGAATCCGTTTCTGTTCCTCAGCCTGGTTCTTTTCCCAGCATGTGGATTATAAAATCATAGAATCCTAGAGTTGGAAGGGACCTCTAGGGCCATCCAGCCCACCCCTCTGCTCAATGCAGGATTTCCTAAACCATCCCAGACAGTTGTAGGTCCAGCCTCTGCTTGAAGCCCTCCCCCTCCCCCTCCTCCCTTCCCACCCCCACCCACTCGACAGCCATCGCCACCATCAGTGCCGCCGCACACTTTTCTCCGAGGCCTTCCGCTTGGGTGTGCACAGCTCCCACCATGTTACACAATCCCTAGATGGGGAGCTGCACACACAAACCTGGAAGTGCTTTTTAGGCCTCTGAAGAGTCCCGGAATGGGCCCAGAGACACCACCACGGCCTCCCATCCCATTCCGGTGCTCTCTCTTACCTTTACAGAGGCCACAGTGGCATCCCCTGGCCTATTTTGGCACACTTCGGGGACCAAAACACTTCTGGGTTTGTGTGCGCAGCTCCCAACACTGCACGTGATCCCCAGATGGAGAGCTGCGCATGCAGAAGGCCCACGGGCATCTCCAAAGAATAGCACAGGCTCCAAAGAGGACCCCACGCAAGAGCAATGCCAGTCCTACAGACCTTTGTCAAAGGCTCTGGAGAATCTTTGAAGTTTGTGGCAGATCGCTCCAGAGAATCTTTGGAAGAATCTCTGGAGCGTCTACAGAGATTGCACCCTGCTCCCCCCAAAAAAAAAAACTTGCAGTGACAGGCGGGCCCGACATGGGTCGATCCAGGTTTGCCACGTGGGTGCTCCCGCATTTCCACTGTGGACAGGCTAGCTATTGGGTGCTGCACCGCCCGTGGGGACGCATCGGGTCCCTGCCTTAATCCAGATCTACTAGATCCGGATTAGTTGAAGGACCCATTCCTTAGATCCAGATCATCTTAGATCCAGATTAAGGGAAGTCAGCGGAAAAAAACCCTTTCTTACCCAGATGTAGGACTTTGCATTTCCCCCTATCAAATATTGTTCGTTTCAGGCCAGAGTTCAGGCTTGTCTCGATTTTTTTGAATGGTCCAGATGACTATTGAAGCCAGTCCTTGTACTTTCCTACTGTAGATGGCAGAGGGAGAGTTTCTCTTGCCATTTCCACCAATTGCCCCTTGAGACTGGAATCGTGGTCCTGACGACATGACTGGACAGAGGGAAAAGTTGGGTTGGGTTGGGTTCGGGGCAGCATTAAACACTCAGGCCCTGAAAAGAGGATTGTGTGTGTAAACATGGGAAATAGGGGGAATACAAGTATGGGGAACACTGAACCACCACCACCACATGGTTACCCTCCTAGGACGATTTTGCACTTCCCTTCCTGTCCTTTCCATGGTCTTCATGGGCTCCGTTGTTCCCAAGCAAGATGGCTGCCTCCCCAGCAAGCGAGATCTTCTCAGCAGAGGGAAAGGGGGGCTTAAGTCTACGTGTCCACCTATGGAGCAGCCCAGGAAGTCAAAGAAGGATAAAATTGTGAAGCAGGGGCCATGCTTGTGCTCTCCTTTCCCCTTTCCCTGTCATCAAAATGTCTTTCGTCTCCTTCCCCTCCTGGTGCGCTAATGGCTTTCTGCTTTCGCGGGTGCATGCGGCACGAGGCGGTGTCTGCTGACCCAGCAAGGGAAGGCACGGCTGAGTAACCGTGCTCGCGCCCTCGATAAACAGAGTTATTAACATGCTGGGGGGAAACAAACAAGCTGATGGGATTTTAATGTGCTTCTAATAGGCTGCCTATGGGACTGATAGACATGGAGAGGGCGGGGAGAGACATTGGTTCACTCAGGCCCTCGTCTTCATCTTCCGCTTTGGTTCCTAACCAGAAAGTTCAGTTTGGTCTAGTGGTTAGTTAGCCGGGCTCTTCTCTGGGAATACCGGGTTTGATTCCACACTCTGCTATGAAAGCCAGCTGGGTGACCTTGGGCTAGTCACAGCTCTCTTCGGAGCTCTCGCAGCCCCACTTACCTCACAGGGTGTCTGTTGTGGGGAGAACAGAAAGTTTGTCAGCCACTAAGAGTCCACTTAAATGGGTGAGAAAAGCAGGGGTAGGAAAGCCAACTCTTCTTCTTCTTCTTCTTCTTCTTCTTCTTCTTCTTCTTCTTCTTCTTCTTCTTCTTCCTGCCCTTGCCTGATCTTCCCCGCTCACAGCCAAAAAAATGAAAACAGGTTAACACTCTATAACAGCTTGAGATCTGTAAAAATCAGGACACAGGAAAGTACCAGTGAAAGGGGTGAAGTCCACAAATGAGGTGGATTGGACTAGAAAGATGTGAGCACTGGGGTCCAAAGAACGATTAAAGTGAAGGTCTGACCGCAGCCTAGAAGTGCCCAAGAAACATTTGGCATTTGCGGCCTATGACCCTTGCTTACACTGCCATTTTGGGGCAAAGAAACTGACTTCTATACCCCGTTTTGAAGCAGCCCATTTCCTTTCAAGTTTGAATCCCTCGTCGTGATGGTGTCCTAATTAATAAGCCTCCTTTTATCCATTGTGTGCTATATAGTTCAACACTTCACGCTGCCCTACGCGTATAAGAATTCTGATGAGCTGCCCTTTATTTTTACTTCCTTTTTATATATATAGAAAGCTGAAATAACCTCAAACGTCTTGCACATGAAATTAACATTTAAAAGAAACATCGCAGCTGTTAGCCGCTTTAAAAGAGGGATTTTGGAGGGTGAAAATGTTAGAAGATGGCTCATAGGGTTGCTTTGCGTATCTCTAGATGCCCTAGAAGAGACAAGGGCAAAATCTGCAAGGGCTTCTGGGTTCTGCGCTGACGTCTAAAGCATAGGAGGATGGGGCAGAGAAGGTCCACTTCCAGCTATGATTGGTGCACCAGCCACAGTCCTTTCTGGGCAGGGACAGTCTGGCCACCAGGATGCACACTTTGGTAGCTTCCAGGCTGGACTACTGTGATATGCTATATGTGGGGCTGCCCTTGAAGACGGTTCAGAAGTTTCAGCTGGTGGAAAATGCCAGTTGGCTCTGCTAGCCAGATGCACTTCAGGCAAGTCCTACAAGAACTGCACAGGCTGCCTATTCCCTACTGAGTGGTAGGGATGTGCACAAATATTCAAATGCATTCAAATTTCGATCGAATCGAGCGAATTCAAATTGAATGTCCTTAACTTCAGATTTAAAGTTCGGATTCAAATTTTGAATTTCTGACCTATTCACACAAATTATTCAGACGTCCGTATGTGTACAAGTTCCTACACGGTGCATACGTGAAGATCCGCATCTTCCCCACATCCGTCCACATTTGTATGGATCTGTACAGGATGAAAACTGGTTGCATATGGGATAACTACAGGGCGCATACGGACATGTACAGGTGTGTATGGATGCATACGGTCCCAGGGAAGATGTGTACGGGCACCTATGAATGTTGTCAACATTCACAAGTGCAAATTCGAATGAAAAAATTGAACGAATAGATTCAAATGTGCTTCATTCGAATTGAATTGGGTTAAATTTGAATTTGAAATATTCAAATTCAATTGAATTTCCAAGTATTCGATTTGAACCGAATCCAAAAGATTGCATTTGTGCACACCCCTATTGCGTAGGGATTTGCATGAATATTTGTAACATTCGTTATTTGTATGAACTCGTCTGAATTCAGACATTCATACATAAATCAAATGTTAGGACATTTGTACAAATAGTTCAGACATTCGTTAAACTGGGGAAGTGAGAAATGGATCCACCTGCGACAGCCGCATCTGCAATGGATCCCGATTGCATTTCACATGGATCAAGAGTGGATTCATTTTAGCTTCTTTCTGGGGCCTTTTCTCCTTTTTTGCTGGGTTCTTTCTGGCTTTGTGGCGCTATTGAATTTACACCATTGCTGTGTTCACATTGCCTGTGCAAGGTCTTCTGCATTCTTTTTTCTCCTGTTCCTTTCAGCAAATGGTTCCTGAGCGCATTTTCCTTCCTGCGACATCTCCCTTGATTCTGGTGGGCCTCCGCCTTGCTTATCTTCCTGGCCACAGTGGTCCCACTCCTGAGACACCGCCGGGGTACCTTTTAATGGCATCTCTGCCTTTGTGGCTTTGAGGAAGCACCAATTACTTTGAAGAGATTTGATTCTTTTGGTTTCCCCTTTCGACCTGCTTTCACCAGCTCTTTCATTAAGATACTTGCTCTCTGGAACTCAAATATGACTGTTTTAGCCCTTCACCACGAGTGGAGCAAGCATTTATCTAGTAATTGAAGTCACCCATCCATCACGGCATGAGAAACCACTTGGATGCCCTCCCCAAGTGGTCCCTCCCTCTCACCATTAGCAACGCAGTTGGAGGTACGGGTGAGGGCACATCCGTAACGCGCGCGCGCGCGTGTGTGTGTGTGTGTGTGTGTGTGTGTGTGTGTGTGTGTGTGTGTGTGTGTGTGTGTGTGTGTGTGTGAAGAACGCACAATATACTTGGTTCAGACAGCCTCCAGGATGGAGTGAAAAGCAGGACCCATTGGCTGGAAGTCAAGAGCATTTGAAGGTTCTGCCCTTTTGTCTTCTGCTTGAGAGGTCCAGAAGCAATTTGTAGGCTACTAGAATAGATGTCCAGGTACCACCTCCAGGTTGGAGGGACAGAATGCCTCTAAAAGCCCTTTGCAGGGAGCCACTGTGTGAGACAGGATGCTAGACTAGAAGGGCTGTGGCCTGATCTGACAGGGTTGTTCTTAATTCATGGATTAGACAAATTCATGGAGGACAGGACATGGAGGACTAGAATGGATGCCCAAGTACCACCTCCACATTGGAGAGACAGACAGGATGCCTCTAAAGGACATTTGCAAGGACTAAAGGGCAGGTGAAGGCTTTGCCCTTGTCTTCTGCTTGAGATGCCCAGAAGCAATTGGTGAGCCTCTATTTGACTAGACGAGCTGTGGCCCTATCCAGCAGGGCTCCTCTTAGTTAATGGAGGTCAGGTGTATCAATGGCTCCTGGAATGGATACCGAGGTACCATCTCCAGGTTGGAGACCCAGGCAGGATGCCTCTGAAGCCCATTTGCAGTGGGTCAAGAGCAGGTGGAGGTTTTGCCTTCGTCTTCTGCTTGAAATGCTCAGAAGCAACTGGTGGGCCACTGTGTCAGATGGGATGCTGGACCAGACAGGCTACAGCCCAATCCAGCAGTGCTCCTCTTAATTCATGGAGGACAGATATATCAATGGCTGCTAGAACGGATGCCTAGGCACTGTCTCCAGGCTGGAGAGATAGGCAGGATGCCTGTCAGACAGGGAGGTTCCTGGACAGCAGAGTGGACAGTAGGCCAGCGCCCTCCCTGTTGTGTCTCTCTGCCCTGGATGGGCTGTGGCCTGATCCAGCAGGCCTCCACTTCTGTTGTTACATTCTTGACCTATAGGGTCTGCCAAGGTTAGCTATGACTGAATGACACCAATCAAGCCACCCAAGTGAACAGGACTCGGCAGAATAGGTGTTTGAGCACAGGGCTGCATTTGCCCTGGGCAAAGTAATAGCCACATGGGATGGCATAACCCACCAGGCATATTGTTCTCTTGCATGTTGAATTCCAGGTGTCCTTCCAAAAAAAGGCCAGGTGATCAGAGAACCTGGATGTGGAGTAGATTTTGTGGAAGGTGAGGATGGGGTTGGGGATGGGAATGGTCCTGGGGAAGAAACCTTGGGTGTTTTTCCACTTTCACTAGAAGTACCCGTTAAGTACCCATTAATGGGTACAAAAGTGCCATTACGTACCCATTTATGGGTACTTAATGGGTACTTTTAGTGACAGTGGGAAAACACCCCTTGTTGCCCTGATGAGAAGTATCCTGAACCATACGACTCTGGGCTGTTGATTCAGCTGTAGGTAGTCTAAGGGTGTTTTTCCACTTAGCACTAAAGGACCCATTAAGGGTCTTTAATGGATCTAATGGATCCTTAATGGGTACTCTAGTGCTAGTGGGGGGAAACCCCTAGCACTAGAGTACCCATTAAGGACCCATTAAGGGTCCTTAATGGGTCCTTAAAGAGTACTCTAGTGCTAAGTGGAAAAACACCCTAAGTCAACCCATAGCCCAAGAAGGAGGACAGGAAAGCTCCAGAAACGGATGCCCAGACACCCCCTTCCTGGCTGGAGAGACGGGCAGGGGGCCTCCACAGGCCATTTGCAGGAAGTGGAGAGCAAGTGAAGGTTTTCCTTTGACTTCTTGAGAAGCCCAGAAGCAACTGGTGGCTCACTGTGTTCAATGGGCTGCTGGGCCCTCCTTATGTTGTTACATTCTTGTTTTTATGACTATCTTTTGCCCACAGATGTATTCTCAGCCAGGCTGAATCCTTGCTCCTGTACCACCTCTCTCTATAATGCAACAGTCTTTCTGAGACAGCTGTAAAATATAATCTGGCGGAAAGGATTTCATTAGGAGGGGAACCATTCAAAGGAATGAAGAGATGTACTTTGAAGGTGAATTGAATGCTCCTTGGCAGACAAGCCTAGCTATTCCTGGGCTTCTCACACACCCCCAACACACAAATTGTCTCCTAAGCTGCATTTATGGCCACTGTACTCTCTGACAATGCAAGCAGGAGAAACGTGTTCAAGCGGATGCATTGGGCCATTCTGCAGTTCAGTTCTGCGTCTTTGTCCACATGGCATAGCCCTATATGCCTCCACAAAACAGAATTCTCAGCATCTGAAGGCAGTGTTTAAAGTCTCTCTTTCTCTTTCTCTCGCTCTAGCAGGAAGCAGCTTAGCGCAAATGAATTTTAATACCTTGTTTTATTTGATCCAAAGCTAATCTCTAGCTGTACGGCAGACCCAATTGCTTCCCTAGATCTCTCCGTTCTGCAAAGAAATTACCAGCCCCTCCAGCCTCCGTCACTGAGACGCGGCTGAGACGTCCATGAAGGACGCTAATTAAGTTTCTCTTCTTCATTTGTTGCAGTGATGCCACAGCGACCCTTCAAAAGCCAAATCCACAAAGCGAAAGCAAGCAATGCGATGAGATTGTTCTCAGGCGGTCATGTCCATGCCATTGCTGAGGATGTGTGTGGCTAGGCTACCTGGTGGCCATGATCAGAGGGCTGTTCCTCTAAATGAAGGGGCGATGGTCTGATCACATGACCTTCCATCTTCTTCCACGCTGGAAATGCATAGTGGTCACTGCTGCAACTTGGGGGCAAGCTGAGCTGGTTCATGCACAGGTGGAGGGTGCCTTCTGGTTGAACACCTGGCCGTCTGAGCTGGGAAAAAAAAAGATTTAAGGCTTGAACCCACTATCTGGGACTGAGCTATGCCTCCTGAATTCACATGCACGTGTGGACATGCCTTTCTATTCTTGCCACGCACTCCATGTGAGGCTGCCCTTGTGCCTAGTACAGAAGCTACAACTAGCACAAAATGTGGTGGCCAGGTTGTTGAGGGACACCTCGCTATGTGCCTATCTTACCTGCATCGGTTGCCAGTGCGCTACCAAGCCAGATTCAAGGCCCTGAACTTGGGGCCAGCCTACTTGGCAGGCTGCCTCACTCATTAAGATCTTCAGGGGAGGTTCCCAATGCTGGTGCCACAAATCATTGAAGGTCGTCTTATAACCGTCCAACTGAGCCTTCTTTGTGGTGGCACCCACCCACTAGAACAACCTCCCGATATTCACACCGCACTTAGGCTTCTGATGTTCGGGCACCAATCAAAGACTTACCTTTCTGTCCAGGCCAACAATTCCAAATGTTTGTTTCCCCCATTCACGATTTTAATCCTGTATTTATATAATTATTTTGATTTTAGCAGTTTCTATGCTCTGTACACTGTTTTGAGTTTATATTTCAGAGGTAAGCAGTATATAGTTTAATAATAAATCATTGATAATTGATAATTAATTTGTGGATGGTTAAGGCCAGGAGCTGAAGAATCCTTATGTGTAAGCAAGGCAGAATGCCCAGCGATGGGTTTCATGCCCCAATTCTGCCATTTGCCTCAAAGCTGAGAAAAGAGCGGCGTGGCACCAACCCATTTCAGGCCCACATGCACTGACAGAAGCATTTGCCTGGCTTTGATCCAGATCAGTAGATCTGGATTAACCAGACCTATTAATCTGGATCATCAGGAGGCAGGGCCAGATCAGTACTGATGGTGCTGATCCAGCCAAACCGCCGCCGCCCCCATTTGCATTTGACACATACTACTCAACCAACGCCTCTGAAGCTCAGAACTGCCCCCTGGAGCCTGGGAGAATGGTTTCCAGTGGTGCAATAAGGTTGGGAAGAGGGCTGGAACGCACAAAGCACCAACAAGTGCAGACGCTTAGTGCATTCTGGGCCATTTCACCCAAAGCTTTCCAAGGACGGGAAGCCAAGTGCAAAATAGCCCACTGTTTATCTGAACTTTCAGAAGGCTGTTGACAGGATCCCTCTTCCAAGGGAGCAGAGGACGAGTGGAGAGGAAGACTTTGCCCTTCTTTCTCCGCTTAAGAAGCCCAGAAGCAACTGGTGGGCCACTGTGTGGAGACTGAGAGATGGGCAGTGGCCTGATTCAATAGTACTTCTCTTACTTACTTCATCAGGTGTATGAAGTGCTACCAGAATGGACACCTAGATACCATCTCCACACGCAGGCAGGATGCTTCTCAAGGACATTTGCAGGGAACTGAGTGAAGGTTTTGCCTTTGCCTTCTGCTCGAGATGCCCATAACTGTGTGGGACAGGATGCTGGACTAGATGAGCTGTGGCCTCATCCAGCAGAGCTCTTCTTATGTTCTTATGGAAGAAGAAACAGAACAGAGTGAGGAGGGAGAAGGTGGAAGGAAACAAGGAAGGAGAAGAAGGGAAGGGAGAGAGCGAGTCAGGTATCCTTTGGAAAGGCAACAATTTTCTTATCATAGTTTAGGTCCCTCTTGCATTGGGGATCCCATATGAATGGGAGGGGCTCCTGCCTCCTGAATAATTGCATACCTTCAGTTGCAACTTCAGCAGATTCCACTTGCCACGCAGGCCAAACCTGCGGAAAGTCCTCCTTCGTCTATGCGCCTAGGAAAGGAACAGCCACTCTGCCCTCTTTTTCACAGGGAAACCTTATGTCAAAAGTTGGAGGGCCGGAGCTGCTTCCTGGTCTGCTCCAGGATCGGTCCCCTTCCAGCAGAGGATCAAAGGCAGCCTGCTGCATGACCCATAGCCTGTGAGGCTAAGGCTCCTCTTCACAATTTCACATAGACTGTGGTCACACCTTCATTTTAATCCTCCAGTCCATCTTCAGACTCAAATGCTCACACCCTTTTAGTCCAATCTGTCTTACCGCATTTGTGGACTTTCCTCCCTTCAGTGGTACTTTCCTGAATTCTGATTTTTTCATTTTAGGGGTGTGATCAAGGAGGAGGACTAGAGGGGCTGAACCAGACTATAGTGGGTGGATCCTGCATGAGTTTGCCTCCTCTTTAGCCCAATGTGTGATGACACACTGTTGAGGCACGCTGCGTGATGACACAGGGGGTGTTGTGATGGTGAAGAGAGGTGGAGATCTAAAAAAGTCTCCTAAGGAGTCTCAGGACGGGAGCAGGAAAGTGTGAGCAGAGAGACCCAAACTGAGGATGAACCGAGGAAGGGTGCCCAGGTATTCGGTGTGGTTGGAGTTAATGCACTTTTAGTCCAGCTACTTAATAAGGCCAACAACTTTCAGCAAGGTGGGACAACAGCCATAAGGAGGAGATTTCAAAATAAGACCCTGTCCTCCTCTTCTGCATTGGAGGACCAGATCTTTCCAGGAGTTCCCTGGTCTTCCACCTGTCCTTTTACCCTCATGCACTGTGTCTCCAGAGTTTCTGGAAGGTACGGAATCATTTGCTTCAGCAAACTTGGTCTCTCCAGTTTAAAGCCATGTTAATTGCTGCAGAGGAAGAGGCTCTTCAGTACTGATGCCAAGATGACTTCTGGCATTGCCTGTAAGCAGTTCTGACAAGTTGAACTAGCAGCTTCTGGCCTTAGGTCAGGCTTCAGGCAGCTGAGTCAGGAGGTCATCTGTCATATGACGCAATGGCGGAGAGACACACCCAGGCTCTGACTTCCCTCTGTTCTGGTTTGCAAACCTTTGGCTGCAGGAAATAAAGTCCAAGGCCTGCAGATAAGATACAGAACTGAAGTCCAGGTACATCTTCCAGGCTGGGGAGACAGGCAGGATGCCTCCAAAGGCCATCTGCTGGGATTTGAGAGCAGGTGAAGGTTTTGCCCATCTGCTTGAGATGCCCAGAAGCAACTGGTGGGCCACCATGTGGGATGGGATGCTGGACTAGATGGGCTGTGGCCTGATCCAGCAGGTCTCTTCTTATGTTCCTATGACCACCTGATAAAGCTTTCCTATTCTTCTCCCCACAGCAGACACCCTGTGAGGTAGGTGGGCCTGTGAGAGCTCAGAGGAGAGCTGTGACTAGCCCAAGGTCACCCAGATGGCTTTGTGGAGGAGTGCAGAATCAAACACAGTATTCCCAGATAAGAGTCCGGCTCACTAACCACTAGACCAAACTGGCAGACTGCCACCACCCATGACCCACAAGGGACTTCCAGAAAACGTTTGTCCAGCGAGATTGCTGCCTTCTGTGCCATCTGGTTTTTTTCTGCTTCATAACACGGAAAAGGAAACACATTTGGTGGGCACCCGGGAGAGGGCCTTCTCAATAGTGGCCCCCAGGCTATGGAATGGTCTCCCCTTGGAGGTGCGTCAGCCCCCTTCTTTGTTTACATTCAGAAAGGCGGTAAAGACGCACCTCTTCACTCAGGCCTTTGGCTAAATGCTCTTTATTCTTCCCTCCTTCCAAACACCACTGTTTTCAACTGTTTTTGTATTGTTTTTATTCTTATTCTTATTATCATGTTGGTTTCTAAATCTTACACTGGTTTTATTATTGTGTGATACAATTTTTAGTGTGCTTGTTCTTAATTGTTGTAAGCCGCCCAGAGACCCTCGGGTATGGGGCGGGATATAAATATAAATAAATAAATAAATTTGGGAACCTAAGAAGTGGGAATCGCTAGCCAAACTCGTTTTCTGTTTCAGAACCTTTGGGTGAAAAATGTGTTCTTTCTCACAAAATGGAAAGCCTCAACATAATTTTCTTCACTATTCCTGGGAGGGAAATGTAATTTTTGGCCAGAAAATTATATGGGCTTATCAGAGTTCATTATACCTCCTTGCAAATAAATCTTTTAATTAACACTTACAAGAAGAGATTGGAAGTACACCTCAAACATCTCCAGGGTGTTGCCCTCCTGAGACTCACTTTCTGCAGGAGGTTCTGAGATAATCTTGGATTTTTCTGCCAGGTTGAGGAGGCAGGCAGGATGCCTTTGATGGCCACCTGGAGAGCAGGTGAAAGCTTTGCCTTTGTCTTCTGTTTGGGATGCCCAGAAGCCACTGGTGCGCCATTGCGTGAGACAGGAAGCTGGACTAGATGGCCTATGGACTGATCCATCAGGCCTCCTTTTAATTCATGGAGGACAGGTGTAGCAATGGCTACTAGAATGAAGGTATTGCTTCCAGGTTGGAGAGACAGGCAGGACATCTGTGTTGCTGTGGACAGGGTGAGGGGAGGATAGCACATCCGCCACCGTGATGGGCAGAGAAAGTGCTCTGGTGGTAAAGCTGCAGGAACTGCTGTTATGTGGATCCTGGGAACAATGGAGGAATCCGGGACCATGGCCTGGACACTTGCCCACTGGATCTGCAGAGCAAGGTGCAAAGGGCTTTTAGCCTTCTGTCTCACCCTGCATTCTGCATTAAGAACAGAAAGTGGTGGGCATTCCACACACCCCAGTGGTGCTTTTTGGTGAGATCTTGGCTTTGATCATGACAGCAGTGGCAGAGACCCACCACCACCTCACCACCAGACCTGTCAAAATCAAGGGGAGGGAGTCCATGGTTTTGTTTCCACAAAGAGGTTTCTACATGCAGGAAAGGGCTTTCTCTGTATCATCATCATCATCATCATCATCCCCCCACAGGTGGCGCCTTGTCAAGGTGGTGGGCTTAACTGCTCCAGCGAAGTAGAGAACTGTGCTGGCCGTAGTACAAACTACTGGTAGGTTCAACCATGCCAGAGAGGCCAAAGCTGAGGAGCAGGGCCAAGTGCACCCAACCCATTTACCCCAATGGAGAGACAAAATAAAAAGAAATCTATACTGGCTTGGTCGCTGCCCAGGATAAAAAGGCCCATGGCAGGTGCTGAGGAGTCTGGGCACCCATTGACCAGTGGGCTACAGGAACAAAATGAACCAATAAGGCAGACATATTCAAGGTCAGAGAATCGCAAAGTAATGAGGTGCTATTTCAAGTCAGAACCCAAAAAACATGGATACCAGAAAAGGATGCACCAATTATGGACACAATACTATCCATATTCAAAGATTACCGAACTGCGTGTGGCAGATCAGAAGAGATACATTATCAGAAACAAACAGTTCAGTGAAGTTGAAGAAATATGGAAAACCTGTAAAATGGAAGTATACCAACAGACTGCAGCATCAGCAGCTGAAGCTCCAACAACATCTGGAGACACTGAACAACTTAGACCAGATGAAAACTTGGAAATACTACAAGGAGAGAAATAACTGGAATATGGAGTCACCAGTGAAACGCCTGGCACATTGAGTCAAATACAGCAAGAACTGAAGGACAAAATACTGGCTTCTGTTAAATCAAATACAGAAAGGAGACAACTGTTAACTTTGAAAAATGTCACCAGAAAGCAACTGGCTCCAGTAATGAAGGATGTCAACACCGCCCTCGCAACTGTCCAAATAACATCAATAGAAGAAATGAACCAGCTCACCTACGGCACACAGCAGTCACAGTAACTGAAGAACTGGGGTTTCTGCAACCCAAACCCATCAGAAAATCAACTGGAAAACCAAAGTGGAAAGTTCAACTGGAACTGAAAATAAAATGTTTGAGGTCTGATGCAAGCAACCTGAAAAACATGAAGGAGCAGAAATTGAAGAGCAAAGAAATCAAAGGACAGTTGACCAAGAAGTACTGGCTGAACACAAGGAAAACTGACAAAGCTTTAGAAATTGTGAAACAGCAAATAATAGCGACAGCCAGAAAAATGGAAAGATACGAGGCCAGGATTATCCAATACAGGCAAAATCAAATGTTTCAATCCAACCAGAGGCAATTCTATCAGAGCCTGAATCAGCAAAGCAAACATGAGAGTGGAAAAACCAGAGAAAAATGCAACGAAGTTCTGGAAAGGTCTCTGGCAAACTGAAAAAGACTACAACAAAGATGCCCAATGAATAAATGATTTTGAGGAGAAATTTTCCAAGAACAAGGTGCGACAGCTGGAAATAACACCTGACATGGTCACAAAAAGAGTGAAAAAAGTCAAGAACTGGACATCCCCGACTCCATGGCTTCTGGCTCAAATACCTGACCAGTCTGCATGCAAAAATGGCCGAATTGTTCAACGAAATGATACAGATAAGAAACATCAGTGAACAGCCAACTGGGAAAATGTACCTCATACAGAAGGATGCAGCAAAAGGGGCAACACCAGGAAACTACAGGCCGATAATATGTCTGCCCACTATATTTACGTTGCTGACAGGCATCCTAGCAGACAGAATTCAGGACTACTTGGAAGAAAACAGCATCATGCCAGTAGAGCAAAAAGGCAACAAATGAAGAAACAGGGAGACGAAAGACCAGCTGCTGATCGATAAAATGATTTTGGAGAACTGCAAAAGCCAGAAAACTAACCTGCACA
This sequence comes from Aspidoscelis tigris stejnegeri, assembly GCA_023333525.1. Taxonomy (NCBI): domain Eukaryota; kingdom Metazoa; phylum Chordata; class Lepidosauria; order Squamata; family Teiidae; genus Aspidoscelis; species Aspidoscelis tigris. Next base: position 2,163,467 of record JALMGA010000007.1, read on the forward strand.
TGACATGGATTGATTATAAAAAAGCCTTTGATTCACTGCCACACAGTTGGATCATAAAGCGCCTGGAAACAACTGGCATCAGTAAAAACATCAGGAACTGATGTGTGGATATGGGCAAGATGTGTACGGATGCATACGCATGTGATTGTTCAAAGTGTTTGTACAAATAACTCAAATATTTGGACAAATACTGAAGTATGAATGTCTGGACATTAGATTCATATGCAAATGCCTGAATTCATCCAAATTTGTACAAACAACGGATATTTCAAATATTCGTGCATACCCCTACCCCAGTACCTAATAATCCTTCCTCGGTTCCCCCTCAGTCTGGGTCACTTTGCTCGCACCTTCCTCTTCCCATCCTGGGACTTCTTTATGGGTGCGTCTCCATGGTCTCTTTTTGCTTTCCTCTGGTGTCGGATTTTTAAAATGTGGGTTGTAATTCGAATAAAGCATCCCCACGTGGTTTGGGGCAACGCGGATTTAAAACGTACTTTCCTGTCTCCATGCAAACCGCTTTTTGTGAGCCCGCAATTAAAAACATATTAAAAACAAGGTACAGGTTAAAACAAGGGACATAGTTAAAAGCTCTAATTTAAGCCGTGCATTCAATGGTGCATTAATAATAACTGTAAGTAATAATAACTGTAAACAAGGGAAGAATAAATCAACCTTGGCAAATGGCTAAGTTAAAAAGATATGCCTTTACAGCCTTCCTAAATGATAACAAGGAAGGGGCATGGCGCACCCCGGAGGGGAGACCATTCCACAGTCTAGGGGCCACCACTGAAAATGCTCTCTCCCGGGTGGCCGACAGCCTCACTGCCGAAGGTGGAAGAACAACTAGGAGGGCCTCTTCTTCGGATCTTAAGGCACAGGCAGGACGGTATGGGAGAAGGCATTCCTTCAGATATTTGGGGCCCAAGTCATTTAGGGCCTTATAAGTCAGGGTTAACACTTTGAATTGGGCCTGGTAATTGCCCTCTTGCCAACTCAAAATATTCCCAGAGCTGCATCCCCAAGTAAAACAACACAAAACAAGACACAATCTCAAAACATGGCACAGTATTGATAAACAAATGTCAAAGGATCCCATGGCAAAGAGACACTTTCAGGCTAGGAAGGCAGAAAGGTCTTTGCCTGCCGTGGAACAGACGACACTCTGGCACCAAGCGGCCCCTGGGGAGTCTGGCCTTCCGACGGCCCTTCAGCAAATCCGGCCTGCCATTAGGCGGATAATGGGGTTCGTCTTTGTCTAGGGCTCTCAAAAGGCCCTTTGTGGGGCAACTGTGGGGCCTTCCTCCTGACCGGCACCGTCGCTTATGTAAGCGATATGGACATACAATAGCCCCTCGCAGATGGATTTTTAATAGGAGTCTGTGACTGATAATAACCTCACCCAGAAATGTCATCTGATCTGCGTTGCATGCCGATGGGTAGTGGAACAGCAACACCAATGCGACTGATGCTGAACCCACAAGGCAGCACTGCAGAGCATGTATGCGCAGCGTTGCACTCTTGGGCACTGGAGTCAGAGGCCGGAGGCCTGTTTGCACTATAGCCCGTAGTGCATGGTGAGGGGACCTCTGGGGGGAGCATCTGCCTCCAGGCGCCCCCTGCCCGCCCAGAAGTTCCCTAGCCATGCACTAGGTGTGGGGCATGAAACTGTACTCCACACCTTTACCAAAAGCTTACCTGGCACATTCAGGCAGCGGCCATTCACACCTCTTCCGGCGCTCTGAGGTTGTTTGAGGCACCATGCAAGCACACTTGCACCTGGCTGACCACAGGCACGACTGTGCATGCACAGCCTGTCAGCAGCATCATGGCGATGGCACCGACGCTCACACAGTCATGGAGGGCACCACAGCCAAATTGGTAGTTCCCTGAAGGGGGCCTGCCCCACAATTGACTTGCAGCGGGGGGAACGGGTTACATTGACTAGTGCTCCAAATGTTGCACTAGGCAACATTGGTTCATCATGCCCCTTTCCCATCCAGCAGGCAGGAAGGGAAGAGCAACGACCCCACGTGTGGAATGTCAGGAGGGGGCACCGTCGAAGCAGAAAATGCACAGAGGCTAAAACGGAAGAGTTATTCCAACGCAGCCAAAATTGTTATATCTGTTTTCCTTCAAGCTCTAAAGCCCCCTTCAGAAACTGTTTGCTTTTGGACAGGCACACTTCTCTTAGCCAGCGCATCCAAGAATGCCCTTTGTGGGTCCATTTGCAAAAGTTAAGCACGCAAGCATAGGTCCCTTGTGAACTCTGTGCTATTTGCAGCGGGAGAAGGGGCCACGAATTCCACCACAACCAACCAGTTTTTCTGCAGAGCAACATGCAGAATCACCCTCACACTTGTTTGTTTGTTTGCTGAGATTTTTACCCCTATCTGTATCCAAAAGTTTCAAGGTGGATTACAGCAAAAGCAGATTCCCTGCATCTCTGAAGTGAAGGTGCCTGGTGCACCTCGGCGGGGGGGGGGGGGGGAGAGACTATTCCATAATAGGAATGCACACTATTTTCTTTTTTGTATTTGATTTGTATCAAATGCAAGAAAAATTGTATTTGTTTGAATAGATCCCCTTTGAATGTGGTAGGATTCATATTCAATACGAATGTTCAATCCCATACAAATCCTATACAAATGCATATGAAGAGCATACGGATCCCATACAAAGCTTCATACAAATGTATCAAAACATTCCATTCACATTCAAATGTCAATCTTCAAATGTGCCAACTCTCAATTCGAATGTCTGAATTTGGCCAAATTTGGGCGAATTTCGAATATTACAAATATTTGTGCACACCCCTACTCCATAATCCGGGAGCCACCACTGAAAAGGTCCCGTCCCTGGGGCCCACCCCTTTTGTTTCTCTAGCTGGTGGTACAACCAGGAGGGCATCCCCTCCAGATCTTGAACTGAAAACCCCTACTGAAGGCCAGTCTTAGACAGATCCCAGGGTCTATCTTTGTACAGAGTTCTCCAATAGCCTTTTAACCTGCATGTGTTTCTACCCTTGCTTTTAACATTTCCTGTAAACCATTTTGAGACTCTGGTTTTCTTTTTTGTTTTTTGTTTAATAAGAGGCAGTATATCAATGTTTTAAGCAAACAAATAATAAAACAAATTTAAACACTCTAGCGTCTTGGCACGTGATTAGACGTTTGCCTGCCAGATGGGCTCTGATGAATGGCGCACTTTGCTGGCAAACGTTTGGAACTCTCCTTTGGTTTGCAGTAACCTACTGGGCTGCGCCTGACGGTTCTGCAGAAAAACCAAGAGCAAGATTTTTGGGTTTTTTCCTCCCTGGAACTTGCTGAAACATGTGTCCTCTGAGAGAAAAACAGGCACCCTGCAGCCTGCAAATTGGAAAAATTCACCTCCTGAACTATGAAACAGTGAACCCAATGGGAAGGTGGGTGCTGGATTCTCTCCTCCTGGTGATCCATCCAAAGGGTCCACATTCAAACTTGCACAGTCTGCCTGACACGGAACTTCTGGGGCTGTTTTTTCTCCTTGGCCTGAGATCCAGGCAACTGGGGTGTGTGTGTGTGAAGCCCAATTCAATACAAGTCGAATGTGAGAAAATTTGGTTTGGGGTGAATCCCACCCCCACCAATGTGGGGGTATTCATATTTGTGCAAGAATATTCTAACAAATATTCATGCACAAAATGAATGCCACCTCCCCCCAGACCTCCATTACCACCCACCCCACTTACCTATCCTCCAGGTTTCCTTCTAAGGCACTTTCCGGTCTGCGCATGTGGGAGGAGGCCCAGGACACCACCAGAATGTGCCCAGACCAGTAAGGGGGGCATGGGAGGCAAGCAGGGCTGCTCTGATGGTGTCCTGGGATGCTTTCCGCAGTCTCTGGAGAGGAAAATAGGCCTCCCGGAGCCTGGAAAAGGCCTTCCGGTTCTAGGGTTGCAAGGAGTGCACAATTTCATGCACCACTGCTAGTTTGTGACAGGTGAGCATTTGGGCAGGCAGAGGCTGTTCCTAGGCTGTCAACACCTCCTGAAAATGCAGATGCACCTGCGCAGGTGTTCACCTATTGCAAACTACAAGGCCAAGTGTGAATTGGCCTAAGGGCCTGAGCAGAGCACTTCTAAATCTGAAGTCTGAAGAGGGAAGGGGCTCCAGGTGTGGCCGTGTGCCACTATGAGATTGGAATTCATGGAGCAATTAAAGAAATGTCAGGAGGGAAGGTGGAATCGGGGCCTTGGGAGAGAATGCGCAAGCCCTTCGCTGCAATGCAAATGCATTGAAATTCACAGGAACGGCCAGCTTGGTTCCATAAAACCTCCATAACCTTTTAATATTGCAGCAGGTACAACTCAGCGCAATTGGGAAAGCAATTTACAGGAGCTGCTGAGTAGGCAAAGCCATCAGACGGAAGGGCTAGGGCGGGATGGGGGATGCAGTTGGATCCCAAATTAAAGTCCAGCCTGGGCCCCGCTTTTCTCAGCCATTTAGGGGGAGTCAAAGTGGGTGACAAACCTTCTGTTCTTCTCCCCACCACAGACACCCTGCGAGGTAGCTGGGGCTGCGAGAACTCAGAAGAGAGCTGTGGCTAGCCCAAGGTCATCCAGCTGGCTTCATGGAGGAATGCAGAATCAAACCAGTCCAGCTCCCTAACCACTAGACCAAACTGGAGCCTCCCTTCTGCATACTGGTGCTGTCGAATGGAGTCCCCTAGACCATCTCCTTGGGGCGGAGCCTCAGAGCACATCAGTCTGCAGAAGGGAGGCTTCTGGTCTGCTTGGTGGTCCACCATCCAAACACAAAATGGAGTCTATGGTCAAGATTTAGACTCTGCAGTGTTAAACTCGGGCTTCTGATCCTTCACTGGCTTTTCCACGGGTCCATGAAACCTCCTCTGCCAGCTCTGAGTTCAGCTACTTTTCTGCTAAATTCTCCACGCTCACCATCTGCATTATCCTTGTCCTAAATCACAGCCCAACAACCACGGTGCTCATTAGCTGCTGTTTAATTAAGCAATATGGATCCTGCCTCGATATTTACAATTCCACTCGTTCTGATTGATTGGGGAAAGTGTCTCATTTTTAAATACGGCAGCCATAAAGTTTAATACTGCTTGACTTATTGCGAGTTTCATTTACCGCTCCAGATGCCGATCCAGCCCAACCCGGCGTTGAGATCTGCTGCCCTATTAAATCAATGCTAACTGCGCGTGTAGAAAGAGATGATCAGCTTCATTACAATCAGTTTGCTGGGTAATTATTGCGATCTGGATTTACACACTCGTTCAAACCCAGGATTGCTTCCCTGGACTGGGGGAAGGTAGGAGGAAGAGATCGCAGGAAGAGACACTTCATGCCAGGCTGCAAATCCCCCACGTCCTGTGGTAGAAACTGGAGCAGATAATTTACTTTAAAACAGTCTGGTCCCTAGGAAGGAAATTTATGTGATGGCCAGCCCAGCCTGTCTGTAATAGGAAGAATATTATTTGTGGTTGATATTCTGAGGGAAAGTAGGGTATAAAAACCAATTCCCCTCCTCCTCTTTTTCCTCTTCCTTTTTCTCCTTCTGCTCCTCTTCCTCTCCTCCTCTTCCTCCTTCTTCTCCATCTCCTCCTCCTCTCCTCTTTCTCCTTCTCCTCTTCTCCTTCTCCTCCTCTCCTCCTCCTCCTCTTTTTCTTCTAACTCTATAGCCTAGCAGAGCGTATGCAATTTAGTTTGTGTGAAACAAAAGTCCTCAGCTTTAAGGGAGATTAAAAACCTTCCTTGGATTACGGAGCCCAGAACGAGGCCTCTCCTCTATTAGGAAGCAAAGATGTTTGCAGCCATGACATGAAAGGCTTTGTGTTATGAGCACCACTGTTAATCTGGTGCTTAATAAAATAAATGTAGCCCTAATATAGTCAACCCCTTTTCTTCCAGTCCTGCAAGCCTAATTAAATGGAGCCGCCACGCCAGGAGATGAACTCAATTATTGTCCAGAGGTATGTAAGCTTCAGAGAGTTGCTTTCAAGGCTCTCTGATGATCATGTAATTTGTTAATGAGAAAACAAGGTAAAGGGCTGCGGAACACGTCTGAGCATCCTTTGAAAGGGGCCGGTGAGCATGAGGCAATGATAGCGGGTTGTGGCGGAGAGGACTGATGTGGAAAATCCAGCCCTGCGATTCCCGAGGATGAGGATGGTGGCAAACAGGAATAAAGGAAAACCTCTTGTGGATATGGCCATTTACAACAAGGAGAAGTCTTCTTTTTTTTTTAATCAGTCAATGGGATTTACTACCGGAAGGGGCGGTGACAGCAACCACCCTGGATAGCTTTAAGTAAGGGCTAGAGAAATTCACGGACAGGTGTATCGATGGCTACTAGAATGGATGCTCTCCAGGCTGGAGAGACGGTCAGGGGACCGCTAAAGGCCGTTTACAGGGAGTTGAGAGCAGGGGAAGGTTTTGCCCTTGTCTTCTGCTTAAGGTGCCCATGGGCAGTTGATGGGCCACTGGGTCAGACAGGATGCTGGACGAGATGGGCTGTGGCCTGATCCAGCAGGGCTCCTCTTAGGTTCTTAGGATGCCTCTAAAGTCCAGCTGTAGGGATTCAAAGGCAGGTGAACACTTTGCCTTCATTTTTGCCCGAGATGCCCAGAAGCAATTGGTGGGCCACTGTGTGAGACAGGATGCTGGACTAGACAGGCTCTGGCCTGATCCAGTAGAGCTTCTCTGATGTTTTTATGTTCTATCATTTTGGTAGATCCCATTCTACCCACTCTGTCCTAACAGGAGGAGGTGGCAGGTGGGCTTCCTCTGGGAATTAAGCCCACCAAGGTCCCTGCCATTATCCAAAGACATCTAACAGGCTGTCCTCTTTCATCTTGCCAGTCTTCCCATGTCGGCTGTCTTACCTGGATGAAATAGAAAGGGATGGTGGTTAGATGGACAAAGCAGGAACATCGCCTCAAGGTCAAGGCTTGCAAATGGAGGGAGGAATCTGCAAATGTTTGGGAGATAACTTGTTAGCAGAACCTGGGTGGGAAAGGATACCTTACCAGGTGAATGGTGACCTGGTACCTGAAATTCTACAGGGCAGTTTTCTCATGCATGAAGCCACATGTTACTTTAGGGCAAAGATCATTACAGGGGTCCGTCTGGTGGTCTTGACACATCTGCTCAAAACTGATCAAAAGTATCAGACTGGGGGCCAATATTATGTAGGGAGGTTGAATAGATGACCCCTAGGATCCCTTCCATGTGAATTCTGGGACCACCAGATATAACAGAAGGTCTCTTGTAGGGATGTAACCGATTACTTGTAACATTCAATATTCAGACGAATTTGGACATTCATACATGAATCGAATATTACAATATTCATACATTTGTTACCCTGGAGACACGCTAAAGCAGCTGCACCAGTCACATCTGCAATGGACCCACAGTGCATTCAACATGGATTGAGAGCAGATTCAAAATGGATTCAGATTAGATACTTTCAGAGAGGATATGTTACTGATACATATCGGATATGTATTGGATACGTATGCGTTCGTATCAGATATCCATACAAATTTGTACAAATACACTTGTATTGACACATTTGAATGGGATCTATTCGAATACAAATTTTCTTACTTTCAAAAATCCATACATCCCTTGTTTCTTGCCAAAGGTCTTGATAGTCTGATTGATTGGTTGAGTTGTAATATTGTTGGGAGGCGAGATAAAAGTGATCCTTTATGGTATTAAGCTAGGAGTGTAAAACTTGGTGTAATTAGTCCTCATATCCGAAGTTGGTGCTGCATTTATCATTTTTGAAGTGTGGATGATTATTTTTTTCCCCAGGTCTGGCTCATACGACAGCTTAACATGAAATGGAACCAGTGCCCAAAGATACGATTGTGCTCTGGCTCATATGCAACAATTTTGTAACACAATCCAGTAATAAAAATACCATCTTCCCAAGTATTCCATCTTTTAAAATAATTTAATTATCAAAACTATTTTTCTTCCAGAGATTTTTTCCCCCTCAAAAACGAAGACAGAATACCTCTTATAACTCCAAAGCCATAAAACCCAGAGGCCTGGAATATTATATGTATGTTAGGTGTGGCCTAGGTGTCCACACCTGGGGGTTATTTTGAGGGTAAATCAGAATTAGGAAGTTATTAAAATTAGTGATGCTTTTGTAGGGGGATCTGTTGATGGGGAAAGAAGTCCCCATGCCACCGGTGGGACTAGACGGAGGTGCTGGGTTACCCATGCTCTGGTAACCTCTAGACTGGACAACTGTAATGTGCTGTACATGGGGCTGCCCTTGAAGACGGTTCAGAAGTTGCAGCTAGTGCAAAATGCAGCCACTAGGGTGCTGACCAGGACAGCTAGCCGGACGCACATCATGCCAGTCCTAAAAGAGTTGCCGATTCACTACTGAGCCCAATTCAAGGTCAACTTTGACTTATAAGACCCTAAATGACTTAGGCACCAAACATCTAAAGCAGTGGTTCTCAACCTGTGGCGTTGCGGGAGGACTTCCGGGTCGGGGGGGAGCGAAAACGGCACCAGCGGCCCTGGCCCCGGCCCGGCCCCGCCCTGCCCCGGCCCCACTCCGCCCCGCCCCTCCCGCCCCTGGCCCGCCCCTGGCCCCGCCCCTGGGGTCGCGGAGGCCTGGGGGATCTCATTTTGGGGTCGTGGCTCTCAACCTTCTCCTATATCGACCTGCCCGTGCCTTGAGATCTCAAGGTGAGGCTGGTGAGCACCTGGGAAAGGGCCTTCTCAGTAATGCCCCCCAGGCTATGGAAAGTCTCTCCCCGGAGGTGCATCAGGCTCCTTCTCTGATTAGGTTCAGGAAGGCAGTGAAGATGCATCTCTTCACTGAGGCTTTTGGCTAAATGTTGGTTGTGTTTGCCGCCCACTGCAAACGTTACTATTTTAACTGATATTGTGCTGTTTAACGTGTTGGTTTCAAGTTTTAATACAGTTTCCTTTGATACGCTGGTTTTAAAAGTTGTTACCCACCCTGAGACCTTTGGGTATAGGGCAGGATATAAATATAAATTAGTTAATTAATTAAGAGTGTCCCTGTTCCCTCCCACGCTATTTCCCTTTTGTATCTTGTCGCTTTAGATTGTAAGCCTGAGGGCAGGGATCTGTCTAAGATTTTTATAATGTTGTAACCCGCCCTGAGACCTCCAAGTATAGGGTGGGATGGATGGGTGGATGGGCAGATGGGAAGAAGGGTGGAAGACAGAGGTGGAAGACCCTACCACTGGGTCCTTTTTACAGCGATTGGAACTGAAGCAGAACAGAAAGGGTTTTGCCTCTGCTTCCAAGAGAGAACTTCCAATGCACTACAGGAGAAAAGGGAGAATTTCCAAGCTTCTGTGTTTTGTTTTTGCACAGATGCGTGCTGGACGTCTGCAGTTCTCCAGTCCACACTACATTTTCCACTTGTACACATTTCACTATCTGACATCTTCCGTGCAAGGCCTCACTGGCAGTGGACGGTGGAGTGCAGGACAACGCCTCCTGTGTTCCTTGCATATGGCTGGCCAAGCGTATGTTCTTTATCTTGTTTTTCTAGATTCTAGTTCTTTACCAGGGCAACACTTAACAAACATCAGATCAGGTGTTGTATAAAAGGGTACAGAACTAATTCTCTCATTGTCGACGTTTTGCTCAAAATATCTGGAAACGAAAAACTCAGCTTGGAGGACTCTAACAACGCAACCCAGAGCTACTTATCTTCATCACCCATACCAGGGTCCTATGAGCATGAAATACTTGGTACAGGTGCTCTAATGCACAGCTTCTGGCAAAAGCGCTGACGTCCAGTTCATTTCCCAGATGGACCAGTCACATACTGGTCCATTGTATATATCGCTGCTTATCCATTGCAAGAATGGGAATTCATGGCCACGTTGCTGGTACTGGCTAAGGACTCTTGTGAGGAGGGATACGCATGAATATTCCCCACATTCAAAATTTGATCAAATTCGTCCAAATTCATACATTTGCATCCGAATCTCATGCTCACTACATTCAAAGGTTGACACTCAAATGCAAATTGAATGCTTCTATACATCCATCCAAAGCTTCATTATATTCACGAGCAAGGGGAGGCAGGAAAGCAGCTGCCTAATCACATCTCAGGTGGATCCAGAGCGGATTCAAAGCAAATTCAGAGTGGATCTGCAGGGGATCCGTAAGCACAACTGGCAGCAGGAATTTGAATTGTATCTGAATAGCATTCAAAGGACATTTGTACTGGATTCAGATCCTACCACAATCAAATGAGCTCAATTTGAACAATGACTAATTTCCTCGCATTCGATTTGATTCAAATTGAACATGAAAAAACCTCCATGCACACCCCTACTTGTGAGTCTGTCCTGGGTTCATATCTCTGCCACAGCAAACAGGCCCACAGCCCCCCAAACAGCTAAAATGTGCCCCTGGAACTTTATGCTTAATTTCATCATCGATAACACTTCTGCCTGGTCTATTTTTGTAACTCTTATTTTATGGCCCTTGCTGATCTGACATTCCTGCCTGAGTAAACATAAATGCCAAATCCCAGGATTTATGACTTCCAACAAGGTCCAGGTTTCCCCAACAAGAGCAGGTGGCGCTGCCAAAGCCCTTAGAGCCACTAAACAATGGTTGTTCTCTGCCTAAACATCTCAATAGAACGTGAGTGCGGACGAGTGTGAGCCATCAGGAGCGGACACAGAACTCATTTGGAGGGGATGAATTATAGCATCCCATAGGCACTTTGCTATATCAAGCTGCGTGACATTTGCCACTTCGGTGACTGAAAGTTGGTAAGAGGCCAACAAGGGATCCAGGTAGGCGCTGTAATATTAATCTTGGTTCTGGACTCCTACCCGTCCTTCTTCAAAGGCTGCCTAAGAACGTAAGAACGTAAGAGAAGCCCTCCACAGCCCATCTAGTCCAGCATCCTGTCGCACAAGCAGAGACAAGGACAAACCTCCTCCTGCTCTCGAATCCCAGCAGATGACCTTAGAAGCACCCCGGTTCCCCCCCCCCCCAAAACTCAGAGATCTTGAACTCAGAAGGACCTGAAGCAGGTGGGCATGCAGGTGGGACACAGACACCCCTAATTCGGAATGGGAGGAAAATGCTTGTTATAGTTGTGAGTTCAGCTCTCGCAACCAAAATCCAGGGGCCCTGGGAAATAAAGGAGAGCGGCTCAGGGGCTGCCAAATTTGGAGTAGCAGCTTGAGGGCTGCTACGACGGTCAGTCTGGGATCCCTGTTCTCTGAGGTCCACCATGTGTTTAATGGTGGACCCGATCAGCTGGAAGATCGTAAACGATTAGGCTGGAGGCAGCATATAGGCAGAAAGACCAAGAATTTAATTTTCCCAGGTTTAAATACAGTAGGCAATAGGGCCGTTGAGGAAATGATGTAGGAGGAGAATCCAGGGAGGTGATTGGCTGGAAAGTTGCTGTCTTCCGGGGCAGAGGTCCTTCTGATGTCACATCCCATGGTAGAAGGCGGGGAAAATCCTCAAACAGGAAAAGAAGAGTTGTCCTTTTTAAAGCCATGTGCTTTCAGATGCCATAATGCCTAAAGACAACCGCACGAAGTGAAATGAATTCAGCACCTGGTGGTGTTGAGCGTGCACTACAGGCCAATGGAAACAGGAAAATTGTTGCTCTCTTTACTCTCAGGGCTTGAGAATTTGAGGGCTGAAGAAAAGGAAGCCATGGGAAAAGCTGTGTAGATTTTGTGGTTACTACAGTTTGTCACCTTCACAATTCATACAAATTGCGAATGTTCAAAACTTTGCATTCAAATAGAATATTGGCTATATTTGAAGACTGGCCTCACATGCTAAGTGAAAGCTTTTGTGCCTTCGTTCGAAGCTTTGTTACATTCACAAAGGGGAGGAGGAGGTGGAATCTACCTGCCCTGTTGCCTCCAGAGCGGATTTGGAGAGGATTCAGAGTGGATCTGGAAGTGTGACGGGCAGAGGCAAGGGTCAGGCGAGAATGCCACTGTTGATGAACATTGGACGAAGATTCGAAGCACATTCAGAGTGGCTCCTTTCACACAAATGTGAAGGCCCATCCCACTCACTTCGATGTGAATGGAGGGGGGAGGAACTGTGTGTATCCCTAACCTTAACGGCATGTCAAGCCAGTGCCAGGGTATTGACACCCCCCCAAAAAAAACCAAAAATCTGGATTTAAAATAGTACAGGAATTCCTCCATTATTATAAAGATGCTGGCATCTTGCTGGAAGATGTGAACTAGCCATCTTTGCAAAAAAGAAAGAGTGTCAATGCAGCAAGGTGCAAGACTCCCAATCCAACCATGGGCCAACATGGCGACTTCCTAACCGGGTGGCCTCCTCTGTGGACTAGCAGCAGCTTCCTAAAAGAGCTGCCACTGCTGGAGGCTTCCTTCCTTTCTGCCTTTCTCCAAGATTCCCTTCCCTCCTCTCCCCCTCCATGTAACGGACTGCTGTTTTATTATCTTAGATAGGGATGTGCAGGAATATCTGACAGAGTCAGAATTCATACAAATAGGTACAAATTCCAACATTTGTAAATGAATCAGATCGGATATTCAGGTATCCATCAAAGCTTTGGTCAAAGCTTTGGCTGATATCAGATCCCCCCAGCGGGGCCCCAGTTCCCCACCCACAGGCCCCGTCGGCCGCCTTACCTGCTGCTGCTGCGCCTTCTTCCCAGGTTTTCTGGTTCTGTGTGTATCCGTCTGCAGAAGCAGAAGGCCTGTTTCAGCTACCAGAAGATCTATTTTGGTCTCCAGAGAGCACTGAAATAGGCCCAGGGATGCCACCGGAGGCCTCCCGCCCTCCTCCCACACACACCCTTACCTTTTTGGGGGGCCTTTGGTGGCATCCCTGGACCTATTTTTGTGTGCTCTGGAGGCCAAAATAGGCACTTCCGGTTCTGTGCACGCAGACCCAGAAGTGCCTTAGAAGAAGGTGCAGGCCAGGGGCAGCAAGGAGGGCAGCTGGGGGGGGGGGGGACGGAAAGGGAGGCCAAAGCTGAATTTTTTCACAGAATCAATTCAGTGTGAATCAAATGTGAAAAATGGCTTCGTGCACACCCCTAATCTTAGGATTTTAATGGTTCGATTCCCCCCACCCACCCATTTCCATTTAATTCCAAGTACATTATGAAACCTGACCCTGACCTGATTGAAGCATATAAAGTCATTCACAGTATAGAAAAGGTGGATAGAGAAAATTTCTTTTCTCTGTCACACAGCACTAGAACCAGAGGGCCCTCTGGGAAGCTGATGGCCAGGAGAGTCAGATCAGACAAGGGCAAGTATTTCTCCACCCAGAGGGTCATCCGTCTATGGAATTGGCTGCCAGAAGAGGCGGTAACAGCAACCAGCCTGGATGGCTTCAAGGAAGGGTGAGACAAATTCAAGGATGACAGATGTATCAATGGCTACTAGAATGGATGCCCAGGTATTGTCTGCAGGCTGGGGAGACAGGCAGAGTGCCTCTAGGGCCATTTGCTGATATTCGAGAGCAGGTGAACGTTTTGCCCTCGTCTTCCACTTGAGATGCCCATGGACTAGATGGGCTGTGGCCTGATCCAGCAGGCCTCCTCTTAGCTTCTTATGACTTGAGGCCATTTGCTGTAGGGCAAGGAATGCACACAGCAAATAAGTACATGTGCACATCTTTGGCACCTCTCAGCCCATCAGTGGGGACATGAAGCATTAGATTAAATTACCTTGGGGAAAGAAACCAGGCTAAAACCAACCGAGCCGTATCTCACGCTGGGTAAAACCCCGTCAAGGAGCAAATGGCCTTTATCAACATCAGCTTTATGGCCCATCTAGTGCCACTTGAGACACAGCTTAAGAGTTTAATCCCAGATGTAAATATAAGAACAATTTATATAGAAAAATACCATTATGGGTCTCACCCACCGCATGAGGGATTGCTTAAAGAATTTGAGAAAGGCGAAGCTTGGATTAAATATGAAGATCCGCTGTTAAGAAATGATGTAAATAATGATTTTTTGACGAAAGCAGGACAGTTAAGAAGGTATGAATGTACAATGGCTTTATGTATGTTCAACTCACAGATGTATTCGGAAGCGGCAAAAATAGAATGAACTTTGAAACGGGGAAACAGAAATGGGAAATACTTTTTTTAAAAAGCTGATAGAGGCATTATTGGGGTTATCTATGAATTGCTGTTACAAACTGAACTGAAACAAGCACAAGTTAAGGACTGTATACTTATACGGGCCAGAAATTTTGGGTACAATATTTACATGGAGCAATGGGGAAAGTTGTGGACCAAAGGTATGAACTTTTCTGTATGTGTTGCTTTAAAGGACCCACACCTCAGTAGGAACCTGATAAAGAACATTGGGGTATAAATGCCCTCCTTCTAGGCCTGCAATTAGGGGGCCCATTCTGTGGTGGAAAGGGGAACCATTGTAGGGAGGGAGAACATGCCACCATCAGATTTCCCCATCTTTGGAGAAGGCGGCAAGGTGTGTCCTTATGCCCTGCTTGTGGGTTTATGTTTTTAGGTCCCTGGCCGGGCCCTTGGTGAACAGGCTGCCAGAGTAGAGAACTCACTTGATTGATCAAGCAGGGAGTTTCTCATGTTTTTAACATTCCTTCTCTCTGTGATTGTACGTATAGATGACTGTGTGTGTGTGTGTGTAGTTGCTAGACCTTGCTGCCCTGTTTTAATTATGTTTATCCAGTTGCTCTTTTTGATGGTTATTCTCCCAATGTTTGATGGACTGACGTTATGAATCTTGAGATTTTAATTTTCAATTAAGCTACCAGGGAATCATAGAGTTGGAAGGGACCTCCAGGGTCATTGAGTCCAACCCCCTGCTCAATGCAAGATTCCCTAAACCAGTGGTTCTCAACCTGGGGGTCGGGACCCCTTTGGGGGTCGAATTACCCTTTCAGAGGGGTCGCAACAAGCCTCCCACTGCCCTTCCCTCCCACCTCCCAGCTGTTCCGCCCCTGTGGTTGGGGGTCCCCACAACATGAGGAACTCCATTAAGGGGTCGTGGCATTAGGAAGGTTGAGAACTGCTGCCCTAAACCATCCCAGACAGGTATAGGTCCAGCCTCTGCTTGAAGACCTCCAGTGAAGGAGAACTCAATACCTTCTGTGGCAACCTATTCCATTGACTGATCACCCTCACTGTCAGGAATTTTACCTAATATCTAATCTGCACTGACTCCTTTGAAGTTTCATCCCATTGTTTCTAGTCCTCCCATCTTGTGCAAGTGAGAACAGGGACGATCCCTCTGCACTGTGACGGCCCTTCAGATACCTGAAAACCATGCAATCACGTCTCCTCTCAGTCTTCTCTTCTGCAGGCTAAACATTCCTAGATCTTTCAACCATTCCTCATCTAGAGTGCTGTGTGCAGTTTAAAAAAAGACATTGACAAACTGGAGCAAGTTCAAAGGAGGGCTACCAAAATAATTAGTGGAGCCACGGCCCACAGAGGCAACCCATGAACTTCAATGTATTACTCATCACAGTACTGCACACGGTTGTATAACAGGTGGTGGAATGTTCATATTTTGGCAGTATCTGTCCATTCATTCCAAAAATATCTACTTCTTAATAGGTGTCATTAAGTCAGGTTGGAGTTCTGGGAATTGTTAGGAAAAATGGATCTGGGTTTGGTTTCAGTTTTGTCCTCGCCTTCTGCTCGAGGTGCCCAGAAGCAATTGGCAGGCTGCTGTGTGAGATGGGATGCCAGACTAGATGGGTTGTGGCCTCATCCAGCAGGACTCCTTTTATGATCTTATGACAAGAATGCAGCAATTCTGCCACTTCAGAATTGCACCCAACACCTGGGATGAATCCTTCTCAGTAGGTTTTCCCCATTCCAGATGTTCTTGCAGGGCTGGGCTGAAATATATGAGTTCATCCCACTTAGTCTAAGAAGTCCTCTGTAACCAAAAAGAAAAGCCCAACCTGGGCCAACAACCTACCACTGATACAAATGCTTCATATTTGTAAAGTATATTGATTTTTATCTAATTTAGATGTTGGATCTTCCCTTAGGGAACTTAAAAGCAGTTGTGAAGTGAAGTGGGTGGAGAAAGAAACAATTTGTGCTAATTATTTTTAGAAGGGAGCAAATTGCTTTGTACTCAAACACCATTTTCTCCCTCCGAGGAGATTCCCGGTCTCTAAGAGACCAATTAGAAACAATAAGGCAATCCTTGTTAGGGAAGCGCTAGAAATATCCCTGATCACAGCTGGGGAACAGAGATGAAAAGCTTGACAAGCACTGCGCTGGCGGTTGAGATTGTTGGCTGGATGATGGAAGCCGAGTCCCACCTTCATGCCTTGCAGCCGGGGTAGTTAGCAATGGAGACCTGTAGGAACAAAATTTGTGTCTTCACTCTGCCACCAAAGCCAACACCTGCTTCTTTTGCCATCAAACCATTTAACTGAAAAAAAAATGGTTTGTGCGCTGGTGCAAAAAGAAAAAGAAAAACCATTTCTTCCATTGGCAAAAACAGAGCGAACCACAAATGTTCAATCAAATCCTTTGTGCCTGTAAGCAGATCAGTTCAGTCCAACCAAATCTGACATGCAAACAACCACATTTGTGTTGATGCAAACAGCTGAGAGAAGGACCTATTCAGTTGAATTTTCAAACACGTACCAAATTTAGCCCATCTCTAATAAGCAGCAAAGTAGAGCTGCCAAGGAATAAGAGCTAACCACTCAGCTTGCCTAACAAATAGCAATAACTTGGCCACGGTGACACACACTCAGGTAACCTCCAGATTAGGCTACCATAATGCACTTTATGTGGGGCTACCCTTGTAAACAGAAAGCTGGAACTGGTGCAGAATCCAGCAGCTCGACGGCTGATGTGAGTTTCTAGCTGGACTCTTATCACACCAGTCTTAGAGGATCTACACTGGTTACCTATTCACTACCGAGACCAATTCAAGGTCTCAACACTAACCTATAAAGCCCTAAATGGCTTAGGCCCCCAAATATCTGAAGGAGCGCCTTCTCCCATCCAGACCTGCCTGGGCACTGAGATCTCAAGGAGAGGGCCTTCTCGTGGTTCCTTCTCTTGCAGAGGTACGAGGCATAGGGACAGGCACCTTTTCTAGGGGCCCCTAGAGTCTGGAACAGCCTCCCGCTTGAGATTCGCCCAGGCTTTTGCTGTTTCAATCGTTTTCTCAGGGTGTTGTTCTGTTAGGGAAGGGGGTGGAGGTGGGAGGGAAGGGGGTACTTTTAATTATGTTTTAATATTTGATATGTGTAATTCTTACCGTAATCCACCCTGGGACCTTTTGGTGAAGGGTGGGATATAAATGTCTTAAATAAACAAACCCCAAAGATGGCAGCTGTGCTTAGGAAAGGGGGACTGATAACCATACGCTTAATTAATTAATATCCCACCTTTCTCCCAAAAAGGGACTCAAGGAGGGGTGGCGTACAAGATTAAAACAATACAGTAGATTTAAAGGAAACATATTAATTAGAACAATACAAAACAATAAAAGACAAAAGTTAAGAGCCCTTCCGGAACAGAAATGTTTTTACCTGCTTACAGAAGGCAGGAAGAGATGGGTCCGCCCTAGCCTCCATGGGAAGTTCCACAGCCTAGGACCAGCCACTGGAAAGACCCTCACCCTTGTCCCTGCCAACCACATCTGGGAAAGAGAAGGGCCCTGGAGGCCGACCTCATCAGCCTCGCAAGGTCATAAAGGACAGGACGACCAGACAGGTATTCTGATCCCAAGCCATTAATGCCTTGTAAGTTGAAATGCCCAGTCTAAATTGTGCCTGGAAAGGAACTGGTAGCCAGTGGAGCTTTTGCAGTATGGGGGCTGTGCACTCTGTAGCTAGCACCAGTTAACAGTCTGGCTGCTGTTCTTTGAGGCAGCTGAATGCTTTTCGCTGGTATTGAGGGTAATGACTAATGTGTGATCTTCCAGATTTGGCTAGCCTGCAACCCCTTACGCCTTCACAGCGAGCTTTGCTGGCTAGATCAGACGAGAGTTGCGACCCTCGGCATTTGGAGGTCTCCTGAAAGGGGCTGGCAAGTCTTGCATGGCGGCCCTACTAGGAGGTAAGCCTTGCCTTGTTCCACAGCCAGGGAAGGGCAATCCATCAGAAGGCATTTCCGCACAGCTGTCATTTTAAAAACCCAGGGCTCACCCTACTGTACTAATGCTATTGGCACAGAAGGTGGTTTCCCTTTTCTTTCACTGGACGCTTCGTTGGTTTCATTTCTTTCCTGTTCTTTGCAAGATGATTGCTGAAAGCAGAGCAATTTAAATAATATTCTTTTTTTTACAGAGCAAAATGCAGTCAAAATTAAAAATTGTTAAACCATTAAAACTGCAGTGGGATGAAATTGCAAACTAGCACGCTTCGCCTGTGAGTTCCAAACTAGAATTCCATCTCGGCCATCTTTGTTTTCTTCATCAGAGTGAAATATCTAACTTACTAAGCAGCACAAACAAGGATTTTGGGACAAAGCGAACCCCAGTCCAGCATAGCTCTTCAGAGTGGTGAATGGCCTTATAAGATCTAGCCTGATGGCGTGGGCAAGGGCCACATAATATCTGCTGTGACAAATTGGCAAACCACTTGCAGGGCAAAGTTGCTCAACTTTCTGGGGGATTAGATGTCACAATTGGGAATAGTCCAGAGGAGGTGCCCAGAGAAACCAGAAGATCCTCCAATTTCCCCCCATGGGCTTTCTTCCTGTGCTTATGGACAACAAGGCATTTCTGTGCAGGCCTTTTGCGTCTGTTTGTGGACATCAAGAGGCCCTCCAGGTACAGGCGTGAAACCTTCAGCGGCCTCTTGAGCTCTCAGGCTGTGGTCACACCTAAGGTTTAATCTAGCTTCAGTCCTCCTTGAGAGCGAGAGAACACATCAGCAAAGTGGCCAGCAATTTTCTTTCCACATTATCTATCCCAAAGTTGAATTTTCTGAGTTATTTTAACAAGGAAATAAAACAGCCTGTCACTTTGCTGATGTGTTCTCTCACTCTGAAAGTGGACTGAAACTGGATTAAACCTTAAGTGTGACCACAGCCGGAGTGGCTTTTGATACCATCAAACTTTGGGCTCTGATGCTTGTAGGCAGTGTTCTACAGTGATTTTGGTTTTGAGTTTGGTTGTTTCTTATGTCTCATAGACACGTAATGTTTGGGCAGAGATAGATCACAGTTATGATCCCTGGCTTGCCCATAACCGTATCTTCTGCTTCTGTAGCATTCCAGAGCTGGAGCAAACTGTGCAGGGGCGCAAACCCACAGAAGCCCTCTGCACTCAACCACTCTTGAGCAAGACCCAATGGTCATTCTATGTCTGTGCAAGGGTGGCATAAAAGGCACAGGATACTCCCCTGCTTCCCCACCTAGGAGCACCACTCCAGTGGTCAGGTTCTCGGAGGTGTTCTCAGTCCAGTTTTGCACCACGCATGTTGGGTAGGAGCCCTATTTTTTAACAAAGTGTTAGAACATAAGATGGGAGTCACGGCCAGTCTAGCCCAGTATTCTGTCCCACGCAGTGGCCCACCAATTGTTTCTGGGGATCTCAAGCAGTAGACAAAGGCAAAAACCTTCACCTGCTCTCAGTTCCCTGCATGTGACTTCTAGAAGTTTCATGCCTGTGTCTCCAACATGGAAGTGGTACCCAGGTATCCATTCCAGGACACCTGTGCATTTGTCCATAAGGCATAAGAGGAGGCCTAATGGATTGGGCCACAACCCATGTAGTCAAGCATCCCATCCCACAAAGTGGCCCACCAGTTGCTTCTGGGCATCTCAAGCAGAAGACAAAGGCAAAACCTTCTCTTGAGTCCCTGCAAATGGCCTCTAGAGGCCTCCCTGCCTGTCCCTCCAACCTGGTGGCACTACCTGGGCACCCACTCTGGCAGCCTTTGATACACCTGGCCTGACAGCACAGACCATCAGAAATGCCACCTCTGCTGCAAGCCTCTTAAGAGGACATTAGGAAGGACATGCCTGAAGGACTGAAAAGCACCTCCTGCAACCGGTATGGGCATAATCCGTTTCCCTGAGAAGTCAGTCACCTGTAGATAAGGGTTTGCAGGGGCAATTCATCTCGTTTGCTGATTAATGCCAATTTACAAAACACACACTTCCAAATCCAATAGGTAAACTGAAATGCAAGCTCCAGGAGAAAGTCATCTCCCTCCAACTTTGCACTGCCATTCTCCGAGGGAAACGTTCCCCACAAACATGCAAAACTGGGCAATTTTTTTAAAAAAAAAAAACCCATACAAGCAGCACATAAATACAAGATGTTTTTTTTGATATGAATTGCAAACTGATCTAGAAATGGGCTAAGCCCAGCCTTAGTTTGGTAATAAGGGGAACGCAGGAGGCAAAAAGAAACCTGGCCCGTTTACTCACGCCTAAAGAGCTGGCAGACGCTCCTACAAGCAAAGCCCTTTTGTTTTCGCTCTGCCATTCGTACATTGAAAGTGTTTATGTCGTACATTCAGTGTGCAGGCATTTCCCAACATGACTTGTTTTCCACATAAATGGTTTGCAGAGTCAGATGCGTTGCCAGATCTGCTGGGTTCCATTCAAACTCATTTCGCTTATCCCCATAAACGTTCAGAAGCAACTGCCACGCTTAGGGTTGCAGGAAGAGATTAAAAGTGTGTCTCGTATCAGAAGGGGGATTTGCTGCACTGAAACTTGGGAAAGGGGGGGCATTCTGGGGACCTACTTCCTCACAGTCTATCTCAAACAGGTTGGGCAGCACTCAAAGGTGATTCTTTAACCTGCACTGAAATATTTAGGACACCGTCGCTGGGTCTCCATTCACAACAAGGCTGCTCTTTGAGCCACCTGGTTGCAAAAACAATACGACTCCACTATCCCTGCATGTTGACAATCCTTTAGCATGATGCAGCCAAAGCGTGAGAATGCAAGATGCCAGGCCATTTAGCAACCCTGGCGCCGCCTTAATATTAAGAACCAAACCAGCAGAATGTGTCCCTAGGGTCATGGACAAAGACCTACCAAGGCTGACCTTGAGAAGATCAAGGGAGAGGGAGGAGGAGAATTGGTTTTTCTACCCCACTTTTCTCACCCATTTAAGGGGACTTAAAGAAATTGACAAACCTTCTGTTCATCTCCCCACAACAGAACACCCTGTAAGGTGGGTGGGGCTGTGAGAGCTCAGAAAGAGAGCTGTGACTAGCCCAAGGTCACCCAGACGGCTTCATGGAGGAGAGTGGAATCGAACCTGGTATTCCCAGATAAGAGTCCAGCTCCCTAACTACAAGACCAAACTGGTTCAAAAGACCAAAAAGGTATTGGTTAATCAAAAACATATGCATTGCATGGAATTATACAGGTACACCGAAATATAGAAAAGCCTAATGGATTGGGGGAATATAACGCGCGCACCCACCCACCCAAATTATAAAGATTTGTCATTTTTAAGAGACGGAGCTCTACCCTCGGTCCTGGAATCAGCCCTTCTCCCCTTTGTTCTTAGAGTCCTGCTGTTTCTCCCTCTCTGAGCCACATCTGGCAGAACTCTTCCTTGGCGCAGACCCAGGCATCCTGAGGACACCTCCAAGGTCAAGTGAGGAGTCTGTGCCCGAGCGGAGCCTTGAGCCCCCTCCCACGCCAGCCCCTCCGGGGCCTGAAACCACAAAATGTTTCCCCGCGCCCTGGGGCTGTTTTCAGATGCGGCATCTGTTTCCGCTTGAGTGCGGGAGGGTTGGAGGCGGGCGCAGAATCTCAATTCCTTCAGGCGGTATAGAGATTAATTACAAATGGGCCTTTAAAAATAAATTTGACAATTTAGATGCAGGGAGAGAGGGAAATAAAGCTGTGACTCCCATTAGGAACAAGATGACTTCTAAATACACTGTGTTAACAGCATTCAGAAGTCGCTGAGCGGCGGCACCGGGCCAGTCGCCTCGGGCACGCTAGCAGGAGCAGTGGGAGGACCCTGCTGGGGCCGATCCGAGGTCAGATGACTGGACTAATTAATGGGGCGCACGCTGACCGACAGGTCACACACCCCCACTGCAGATGATACTGGCCGTCATTCATCCTGGGGTGCCTCTCCTTGAGTCCAAAGCAGATCTCCCACCACTGGCACTCAAGGGCACATTCAGACGCTGGCTCGAGGGGGCCCTGGAGCACCCTGGTCAGTTGTCCAGGCACCCTTCCCAAGACACAGTCTGCGCACACCAAAGAAGCAGCTGCAACAAAGGCGGGCAAAGCCACCGAGAGAGCCACCCTGGCATCCGGCGGCATCATGCCAAGAGCCGTGTGGATGCATTTTAGCTCCGCAGCAGAGAGAACCAGGTTGAGTCTCCACAGCTGGGAAGGACCCTGGTCTCTCAGGCACGCTTGAACTGCAGTTGCCAGCCACTCAGCCAGGGGTAGCAATGATCTGGCTTCCGCACATCGCCTGCCTCCATGGGGCTAAAGGAAGCAAGACACTGGAGTCCTGAGGCCTATTTGCACTATGGCCTCTACTCAAGAATTAGTGAACGTCTGGTGAAGAGCATCCGCACGTGGAGGCGGCTGTTACAGCCTCCAAGCGTGCCCTGCCTCACCAGAAGTTCATTAAGCGTTGGTTTGGTGTGGAGCACAAAATTGCGCCCCACACGTTAACCCACCTTTACCAGACACTTACCTGAAGTGTCTGGGGCAGGAGCATTCACTCTTCTTCTGGTGCTCCGAGGTCATATGAGGTGCCCCGCAAGCACGCTGGTACCTCAGACAACCGTAGAGGCAACTGCGTGGGCGCAGAGTGTCAGCATCATCAAGGCGATGGAGGGTGCCGCAGCCAAAATGGCCGGCCCCCGGATTGAATTAGGTAAGTATTCGATCACAAGGGGAGGGAATGGCCAAAGTTGACCAGAGCTCCAAGTGCAAGAGCTGGTCAACGTTGGTTAATTGTGCTCCTTTCCCATATAGCGGACAAGAAGGGAAGTGTGAAAACATCCCTGGAGCCTGTTCTGAATTCCCAAGTGTCACTAAATGAAACCAGGGGCACATACAGAATCAGGCCCCTCAGTCAACTGACTCCTGCAACAAGCACATCTGATATTTGCAAGCAACCAAAAAGGCATCATCAGTAATCCCAAAGGCCTCTCCTTTTCCAGTATTTGATGTTGAGAACGTCGGTTAGTGTTCCATGAGACCATCCTTGCCTCTGGGGGTGTACCTAAAGAGGGAGGCGGCTGACAAACGAATGAAAAAACATGGATGGGATCTGTAGAGGCTCACCAGTTCCTGGCCAGGGGCAGAGAATGCTGGCCAGGGCAGACTGATGCCACAGCCAGTCGTCACAGAGAGCCTCCTGGCCACATTTGGTGGCGCAACCATGCCAACAGCACACCTCAGGCACACTGACTCCCATGCATTCTATGCAGCCCTCGTACAAGCGGCATCCAAAGGTCTCACTTTGCTGGATGCCACTGAGCACCCCTTCCCCCTTCCTTACCCAAAAGTCTCCTGCCCACCAATGCTGACACTGATATCTTCCAAAAGATAAGGGAGCTCTTGGTGCCAAGTATGAACTGGGCATCAGGCGGGACAGAGAGAGCCTGCGGTGCCAAGGGCATCTCTGCCAGCTGTCCAGACAGAGCCCCTTTCCTCTCCGCTTTAGTCTGAGGGCTGCAAGACGCAACTGACGTCTCATCCAGCACCAGCATCAATTACAGAATTGGGCACTTTTATACAAAACTTTTGGGAAATCAGAGTTCATGCGTACACATGCGCGTGTTTGTACATGTGTGTGTGTGTGTCAGATTTTAGTCAGCTTTGACAGAATTGCAAACAGAGGCCTGAAGAAACGCACAAGATCTCAGTTCTCCCGCCTTACCCAGCTTTCCCTTCCGTGCCCTCACAAGAAGCCCTGGAGACATGAGAGAAAAGGACAGGTACCCTGCCCAGACTGTGCCTATAGAGATGTGGAGATTCAAGGTTTGGGACCCCGGAGGACATCTGGACCATCCCGCGTTTCTGCTACACTGCAAACTCCTTCACTATGGCTGAGATTCAGCCAGATGATCTGCACAGGGTCCTCTAGCCTGCCAGCAACCGGGGGTAGAAGCCCGATGGCTGGGAAGCCTGCTGCTGGCTGGCCATCCAAATTATACCCAGATTTCTGTCTTTGAATACAGGTACATACAGAGCAATGAGAGCGTGAAGGTCAGCAAGGAAATCAGGCAATAAAAGCAAAATGAGGGCAGGGAATTAAAGGGGCATCCTGAAAAAAGAAGTCTGGAGCACCTTTATTTCCAGGATACCCCTCAAAATCCAGCTTTTCTTCCCCTGGCCTTCCTTGCTTGGCCTGGGACGCCTGCATGTTGCTATTTATGGCCGGGGCGGGTGGGTGGGTAGAGACTGCCCTTCCCAGTCATATGGTGCTGCGAAGACAAAGAAGGCCATTAAGGGCTACATTATTATTTCTGAGAGTTTTCCTCCTCAACATTTCGTTCTGGGTACTAATGAGATTTTTATTGGAAGGCAGAAGTAAAAAATATTCATGCGCTCGATTTTTCAACGTTAAACGCCAGGCCCAACGCACAGCACCACCTAGTGGTACGGCGCAGAAGTGACTCAGAAGCGCACGTCAAGAGCAAAGCCGTGCAGGCACCAAAGAAGCAAGGGAAGTTTGTGAGGCGGCCAGGAGAGGAAAGCACACCTGTAACGCTCGCCAGGTAGGAAATCCCCAATTCCCAGCAAGTGCTGATCTCTGCTAGAAAGGACGAGGGAAACAGGCCCGTGCCGCTCGATAAAAGGGATTTACTTTATTGGCCTAAAGCAGCCAGGAAGACTCCACCGCCCACAACTGGTCCAGAGGAAGAGGTATGACCAAGCTTTGCCCCCATTCAAAAGCTCCGCCCACTCACACTGGCCTCCACTAGGATGGGTCTGTTTCGTGCTCGTGAACACAGGTAGAAGGGGACAGGAAGTCTTGTGGATCCCAGATGAACTAAAAACAGCAGGGAAAAGGTGATTTAATCCCACTGTGGTGGGGATGTGCACGAGTGGGGGGTTTTGCATTAGATTCATATTGAATCGAGTGTAAGAAAATTCATATTTGTTCAAACAGATCCCTTTCAAATGTGGTAGGTTTCTACTTGAAGCGGATGCATCTGATACGAGCACATACGTGTCCTTGTAACTGATACGTATCCAATGCGTATCCCGTAACGTATCTACTCTGAAAGTGTCCAATCTGCCCTAAATCCACTGTGAATCCGCTCTCAGGCCATGTCAAATGCTCTCTGGATCCATTGCAGATGTGACTGGTGCAGCTGCTTCCCCACCTTGCTATTTTACAAATGTTCCGAATCATTTGTACGAATACGAATGCCAATGTATGGATGTCATAACACTCTATTCATATACAAATGTCTGAATTTGTACAAATTCATGTGAATATTAGTGCACATTCCTACACTGCAGCCCCTTCCGCACTGGGCCTTATTCCAGATTGTATCCCTGCCAGAGTCCGCAGCAGCCTGTGAATGCAGGTCCCCATTCCAGGGTACAATCCAGAGTGGGGCCCAACACAGGAAGGGCCTGAGCTTCAGGGTGGGCAAGCAGGCCCAGCTATCCCTAGGACTTTCTGGCTGTGCCAGCGGTAGTTGCTGCCGCATCCCCCGTTTTCTTTCCAAAAGGAGAATGGCAGGGGTGACCTTTTGCACCGGCTGCTGGAGACCAGCAGGTAGCAAAGGTACTAGGAGCCTTTAGGAAGGAAATCCTTCACTCTTAAGACATTTACCTGGTTGCTCCGCCCACGAACCCCTTCAGCCATTTCTGAGCCAAATTCCCAGGCCAAACTACCCGAGGTGACGACCCCTCCGTGCGGCCAGAGCCAACCTTTGAATAAGGGCTGCCCAACTTCCGTGGACCCTCACAGCCGCCCTAGAAGGTTCACCAGTGGAAGCATGACAAGGCAGTGAGGAGGAGGGACTTCCCCCAGGACCCTGGACATTGGCAGGCCTCCTGTCCTCTCAGGAAGCAGCAGAAATAGCCCAGCAGCCTTGTAACAAACGCTGAAACTGCTTCCCTGCTGCAGTTCTCTGAACCCACAAGGCCTTGGCTCTGTAGTACAAAATGGGTCCAGATCCCTGCAAATGTCCACAGTGATGCATCCCTCAAGCAGCCCCCAGGTTACAGAAACACCCCTGCATAGTAAGTGAAGCCAACTGCCTTTCTCCAAACGAAGGCCGAGATTCAGCTCTCCCAAGGCCAAGCGAGTGCAGGCACTTTGCGTCAGGCCGTCTCCTTCTGTTTCAGACGGTAATGATCCTCAGGGAGGTTCCTCAGGCGCTCGGCGGCCTGCAGAGAGAAGAGCAGCATTTGCCAGGCAACAGAGAGTGAACGCTTGCCGTGTCAGTGCTGGACTGACGCCCCAGAGCAGGGGCTCCATCTCTTAACTGGGCACAGGCAACCATCTTCCAGGCATACCTTAGTTAGGGGGCCTGGGTTGGATGCAATCCCTGAATGGCCCCTTTGGGCTTTGCAACCCCTACGCTTCCCTGCTTCTCCATCTTCAGGCCCACAGCTGACCCTCTCTTCTGCCACCCATTTCCCTGGTCCCTTTTCAGCAGCTTCTCTAAACAGAAGGCAGGCTCCACGAGTGGCCAGCACTCTCCAGGCACCGGGCAGTCTCTCCCAGTCTGGTCTCAGTAAGGCCATCCTGTGAAAGCACCGCCCCTTCACGCACGCCCACGCACCTGCTCTGGAGTCAGGTCCCTCTGGGCCTGGGCCAGCATTTCGTAGCCAACCATGAACTTGCGAACAGTAGCTGAGCGCAGCAAGGGCGGATAGTAGTGGGCGTGCAGCTGCCAGTGGCTGCAGTCGGCTTCTAGGTACGACCCTGTTGGTGCCCCTGTTGGAGAAACGAAATGGCAAAGCAAGTGATCAGGCGGCTTCAGTGCACACAAGCCACACCAACGCCGCCACGCAGGCAGGAGCAGGTTCAGGAAGACAAGGCTTGCAAAGGAACGTAAGAGGAGCCCTGCTGGATGAGTCCACAGCCCATCTAGTCTGCCCTCTTGTCTCACACAGTTTTGCTTCTGAGCATTTTCAAGCAGCAGCAGCAGAAAAAGAAGAGCTGGCTTTTCTCACCCATTTAAGGGTGAAGTGGGTAGAGACAGTATATTCCCATTTAACCAAAGGCCGGGGCGAAGAGGTGCGTCTTCACTGCCTTCCGAAACATATAGAGTGAAGGGCCTGAAGCACCTCAAGGGGGAGACTACTCCATAGCCTGGGGACCATCACTGAGAAGGCCCTCTCCTGGGTGCCCACCCTTTTTACAACTGAAGGTGGTGAGATCTTAACGAATGGGCAGGTCACTATGGGAGAAGGGATTCCTTTAGATATTTAGATGGTTTATTCCAGAGGGGAAGAGGCTCAGACATTGTAACCTGTTTTCATAAGGGAGGTGTTCCAGCCCCTTAATCATTCTGGTTGCCCTTTTCCGCACCTTTTCCACCTCTACAGTACCTGTTTTGAGGAGTGGTGACCAGAACTGTCCACAATATTCCAAATGTGGCCCCACCATAGATTTATAAAGAGGCAAAAAGACACTTGACTTGTTTTCTATTCCCTTCCTGATTCCTCCTTCCTACAAGATAGTGAAATGCTCAGGACAAAATGCTCAACCCACCCACTTGAAGCTTTTCTCGCTTTCTGCCTTTCAAGTCTAGGTGGATTAGGGAACAGGTAGGAACGGCTGATCCGCTTCACCAGGTCATTGAGGAATAAGATTTTTCTGCCTCAAAGGTATGACAAGCAAGGCCCTGGCTCAAATGGCCTCTGGCCCTGGCAACGGGTCTCCTGGGACAGCCGGGTGGCTCCCGGAGGACACTAGACTCTAAAATGAACAGACAACTCAGGTCCCGTGCATCTGGCAGCCTGAGAACAGTGTATTTCATATGATGCAAGTCATCATTACTGTCAATGTCTGAAGCAAGGACAGAAGGAAGCAGCAGAAAATCAGAGCAGAAAAGGTGCTGTCAAAATCAATTTGTACCGGAGAAGGGGAATTGGAAAAGAGAAAGAGCGAAGGAGGCTCCTCTCCCGGGTTCTCACCGTGCCACCCCATGGAGTAGGGGAAGGAGACCTGGAACAGATTGTCATATTTGGTGAGCAGCTTCTTCATGACGGAGGCCAGGCCTGCAAAGGAGGAGAACCAAGGAAATCAGCACAGCTACCCCTCTCATTCAAATCCTCACAGAAATCCCACTGCAATGGCCTTCATTAAAAAGGCACACCAGGCGGAGGGAGCTTCACACTGCCCAAACAGCAGCAGTTATTGGGTAGCCATACAAACAGAGCGGACAAATAAGATAAAACAAAACCCAAATCCCCTTCGGCCTTAACCGTATTTGCCAAAACAGGCCCGTCTTTGCTTTCCCCTTCCCCTGAGAGGAGGTTTCCCAGCTGACCTTGGACGTCTGGGTTAGCACAAATGGATTGGCAGCCTGTCTCCCTCACGGTGCCCACTGGCAAGAGAAGACCAGGGGAGGGGCAAGCAGGGAAAAGCAGTAAAAGGGTTTTGGCCTGTTTAGATTTTGCTTCCACCTGTGCGATTCACAGCTCAATACCGTCCACAGCCTGGATCTGCTTCATTTGGACCCTGTGGCAAAGGCTCCCAGGTGGGAAAAGGAACTCAGGCAGCCCTTACAGCTAACAGACCAATCCCCGGGCTGCTTCCAAGCACCTCCCAGCCAAACCCCAGAAACATACCTGAGGAGTAAGCGTGCTCCAAAGCCCTAAGAGGCCGTGGCCCCGCCCCGCGTGCTGCATGGCCCTCAGTGCAGCATGTAGAATACGGGGAGCTTCACTGTTCTCCTGAGCCCTGACCAAAGCTGGCCCTGTGGTCCTTCTGATAATGCAAGCCACAGGGCTTCGGGCACGTCCTTTCTCCTGATGGAATCGCTGATCCTAAACCCTGCCTCGGATAGGCAACCAGAAAAGGGCTCTAGGAAGAGTCTCCACTTGCCTGGAAGCCTCACAGCACCAACCGCCTGGCACTGCCATTACTCCCACGGATACAGCTCCGTCTGAGGAAGCCACTCCTGGCTCCTACGGCAGAAGGTGAGATGGCGTCTCCACTGGGGCAGGATCTTGCTGGGATTCTGTAGGGAGGACCCTCGGTGAAGGGATCCCCGGAGACTATTTGTTCCCCTTTGGAACACAGCTTCTCCTCCCTTCTCGCTTTGGCGTCCTTGATGCCATATCAGGGATCTTTCCCTCCTTCTACATTCTGGCTTCTCACTCTTGGATCAAAGCACTTGAGTGGCCACAAAGGAGGTTCTCTTCTCTCCCGCAAAGACGCCAAAGCCTCCTCCATAAGCAGCCTGGCCGTGGACTTTCCCAGCCACTCAAAGCACTCACTCACACACACTCTGTCTCTCTTTCTTTCTTTCTCTCTCTCTCACACACACACACACTCTCACACTCACTCTCTCTCTTACACACACACACACACTCTCAGACACTCAACATTCACTCTCCCTCTTACACACACTCAACTCACTCTCTCACACGCACTCTCACACACTCACACATTCAACACTCACTCTCCCCCACACACACTCCCTCCCTCTCACAAACACTCTCACACTCACCCTCTTACGCACACTCAACACTCAGACTCACACCCTCACACACACATTCAACACTCACTCTCCCCCACACACACTCCCTCCCTCTCTCACACGCACATACTCACACTCACAAACACTCAACACTCTCCCTCTTGCACACACTCAACACTCCCTCTCTCACACTCACACACACACACTCAACACTCCCTCTCCCATGCACACACACACTCCTTCTCTCTCTCACACACACACACTCACACAGAGATATGTCTGCTTTTGGTCCTAGCTAGGAACACGCTGCTTATGTCGCAGGACTACGGATACCATTTGGCATTATTTGCGCTTCTGCTCCCAGCTGGAAAAGCATCCTTCAGTCTGTGCCTCCTGACAAAATTCCTTACTATGAGACTAGTTAGCAGGATCAGATGCTATACTGTGTTGCCTTGATGTATCTCTCAACCACATGGCTCTCCATGCCTCGCTTTACTATTTCACCCACGGCTAGCAAGGATTTATTGTTCCATGCTGCCGACTACATTTGACCCTTGAAATCGCAGAGAGTTAGTTGCAGTATTGTCTGAAAACCCTTCAAAATTGCAAGTCTTAAATCACTGTACCTGTGGGAAATTGAGGGCTGGGGGAGGCCCAGGGCTGTTCAACGTTTTTATAAATGATCTGGGCAAGGAAGTTGAGGGATGTTGATCAAATCTGCAAATCTCACAAAGTTAGGAGGAGTTGCTAAAACTAGGCAAGAGACGGGGAAAATTCAAAGAGATCTAGATAAGCTTGAATGGTAGGCTAAAGTTAACTGATGTTTAACAGGAAGAAACATAAAGTCCTGAGGATGGCAGGAATCTGGCTGAACAGGCCTGCGTGCACCAGCCACTCAGAATGAACATAAACCAATTGTGTGACGCAGCTGCATCCTAATATGTATTAAGCAGAGAATAAAGTCTAGATCACAAACTATCCCTTGGTCAGTCAACATCTAGAGCACTGTATCTAGCTCTGGGCATTAATAAACTAGAACAAGTACAAGGGGGGGGGCACCAAGATGCTGAAAGGGTGGCTAACCATGAGGAGCAGTTAGAGCAGCGGTTCTCAACCTTCCTAATGCCGCAACCCCTTAATGGAGTTCCTCATGTTGTGGAGACCCCCAACCACAGGGACGGAGAAGCTGGGAGGTGGGAGGGAAGGGCAGTGAGAGACTTGTCGCGACCCCACTGAAAGGGTAGTTCGACCCCCAAAGGGGTCCCGACCCCCAGGTTTAGAACCACTGAGTTAGAGGAACTCGGAATGTTTAGCCTGAAGAAGAAAAGATTGAGGGGAGACAGGAGAGCTGCCTTCAAGGCTCTAAAGGGCTGTCACAACACAGGGGCATCAGCACTATTGTCACTTGCACAAGAAGGAAGAAATGACAGGATGGAATTGCAAGGAAGCAGGTATGAATTAGATGTTTCAGACAGAATGGAACAGGTTGCCACAGGAGACGGCAACCCTCCTTCTCTGGAGGTCTTCAAGCAGAGTCTGGACAGAGATCTCTCCGGGATGGTTTAGCGAATCCTGCATTGAGCAGGGGGTTGGACTGGATGGCCCTGGAGGTCCCTGCCAACTCTGCAGCTCAGGAAATCCAAGGCAGGTAGGGAGGTTAATGACACAACCACACACTCTACCCCAGAAGCAAGTAGGGACGTGATCTGGGCAGCCACTATGCTTCGTCCCACCTTCCTTCCTCCTATTCTCTCTCTCCAAGAGATCCACACACACAAGGGATGTGCAAAATGAAATTCAAATTCAGAGATTTGATCAAATTTTTCAAATTTCCAAACATTTGCAATTGAATAGAAAACCTGGTTGTTCGCACACCCAAAAATTCAATTGAAGCAAACAAGGCTAATGAGTGCAAAAATGAACATTTCAGTCAAATACTTGAATTTCACTGTTTTTGGCAATAACAAGAAAGGAAGGAAGGAAAGAAGGGAGGGAGGGAGGGAGGGAGGGAGGAAAGAAAGCAAGGAAGGAAGGAAGGAAGGAAAGACTCTCGGTCACTAAAACTCCAAACATCAAAGGACTGGTCAGACTGGACTTTTAACAACTGCTCATTTCCATAGCTTCAAGCGACCTTTGGTTCCAAGTTCCTTCTCACTTGTGTATCTCAGGGCATGCACAGAAGGCCAGAAGTCACCTTCAACTGGTTCCTCCCCAAAATGAGAAAAACAAAAAGGGATCCCAGGCCTCAAAGTGCTACAAAGCCACAAAACTAATCTCTAAATTTATTTCTGCTCTGTGTACTTTGTCCTTCATCAGGGCTCATCCAGCCCAGAGACAATACAAAACATTTCCATTTAAACACTATTTTCCCAACAGCCTCATCTCATTATACAGTTGGTTGGCCTGTGTGCTCTTCTTTTGGCTATCATTTGTGTAAATTCTTGTTTTACTGATTTCAGTTTCATTGCAATTGAATTTATTTGGCACTTTAAGTAATGAAACGCCCCAATAATGCGTTGTGCCGCTTCTGTTTTAGCTAAGCCCTGATTAAGGCCGCATAAAGGCTGGAATACTTTGAGCACAAATAAACAGAGTTTTTAAAGTGCTTTTATAGTACTTTGAGGCCTATTACTGCCTTCCATTTCTTCCCTGGGGGGCGATTCCTACTTTCATGTTTTTGCTTACTCCTTTCTCTACATGGAAAGAGGAGTTTTCTTTCTCTTTGTTTAAAATCTTTGTATGCTGCTTCCCATTAAAAATATAATTTGACCGAAAGCTTTAGAACTGAAGCTGTATGAACCACCCAAGCCCATGTCCATGAGCTCCAAGGCAAAGATGAGAGGGACAGGCTCAGAACATCAGCCAAAAATTGGCCAGGCTTGATAGCCCCAAGACAGAAGGATTTTCTGGCATGGCTTCCGGCCTTCAAAGCAATTAAATCTGGATTTTGCTGCAACACGTACTCCAGCCTCACCTCTTATTCCACCTAAAACGAATGCCAACTGCAGGGCCAGGGGACTCCAGACCTACCACTACTTTATTTACAGTGGCAGTGTGCCTTCAAAGTGCCGCAAAAATCCCACACATGTGCAAAACGCATCTCTATGGCATGAGTGCAGCTTCTGGATTAGAACTGGAGCCTCAATAAATTCGACTAAATGCTCGTCTCTCCCACCTGTTCTCAAAGGTTCCACCAGATGGAAGAGAACCTCATTTATCCCTAATCATTCACCTTTTCCTCCCAGCCAATGGAAAATGCAGAACTTTCCCAATGAATTCCTGGACATGATCAATGCCAACCGTCAGATATTTCCAGCTGCACCTCTTCCTTATGCCCAGGGAGGCAGAACTAGGCACTTACTGTCTCTTTCTGTTTCCTGGAGGTCCTGCAGGCGACAGATATGTCTTTGTCGTGGAAGCAAGAGGGTCTCGAAGGGCCACACTGCCCAATAGGGGACAACCACCAGCCAGTCCGCGTTCTCCACCACAATCCGCACCTGCAAGCCATCGAGATCGGTCACCACCCCAAGCCCTGCCTCACGCTCTCTTGCACACACACACACACATCAGCCAAGCCAACCTTCTTCTCCGCTTCTAGCTGCGCATATTCAAGCAGCATCGGAAAACCATGCTCCCTGTAGTGACTTTGCTGTGTCCGATCCTCCAGCGTGGCTTCATTGGGAAGGAAGTTACTGGCCCAGACCTACAGGGCAAAGAAAGGAAAGCTTGCGTATTACAGCCTGATGCTCCAAACATCACAGATCTCACTGTATTAACTTCACTTAGGGGGGAAAAAAACCACACACACAGGATCGCCATCAACTTCCTAGCACTATATTTGCACACTTACAGTACCACCAAGTGGCTAATCTTAGAACAGCCACTGCGAGGAGCACACAGTTCAAAGCTAAGGGATGTAAACTTAGAACACAATACAGTCCGGAAGCAAGTAACAAACAGATTAAGGGTGTTTTTCCACTGTCATTAGAAGTACCCATTAAGTACCCATTAATGGGTACAAAAATGCCATTACGTACCCATTAATGGGTACTTAATGGGTTCTTTTAGTGACAGTGGAAAAACACCCTAAGTCTACATAGGTTCCCTGGCCAGTTAGATCTAGTGGTTAGAGAGCAGGACTCTTATCTGGGAATACTGGATTTGATTCCACCCTCCCCCATAAAGCAAGCTGGGTGACTTTGGGCTAGTCACAGCTCTCTTCTGAGCTCTCACAGCCCCACCTGCCTCACAGGGTGTCTGTTGCAGGGAGAAGAATAGAAAACTTTGTCAGCCGCTTTGAGTGCCCTTAAGTGGGTGAGAAAAGCCAACTCTCTTCTTATGATTTAAACAGGCTAGGGGTTGCCTCACTCCTATCTAAAAAAATGTTGGGAAGCAGGCACTGGGAAGGGAAGAAAAGTGCTCCCAGGTGTGCATCTAGCGTCATCAGTGATGACTGGTCCTCCACAGCCATACACCAATTGGAAAGACAGCTGTGCTGCTAAGTCCAATCCACCACCAACCCATTCACACTTTATACCCAAGAACTGTAATGAAAGAAACAGCTGGTCATCAACTTCCATTCCATCAGTCTAAATAGCAACTCTCTGCACTCTATTTAAAATACTCGCAATGAATTCAGAAATGCCAAGCAAAACTAAGGGGCACCACACCAGTTTTATAATGACTGTCTGTGAAACTCAAGCCTGCTGCCTGACCACACTGAATCAATTGCACAGACTGAAATGTCCTCCCAGCTGGCAAGGATGAACTCCACACTGTCTACATGCCAAAGGGCCTGTTCACACTTGGCCCTTTTCTGGAATATATATCAGGCCCCGGTAGGCCTCATTTGGGGCCTGCTGTAGCCTGCAATCGCGTGTGGACAGCAGGTCCCTATTCCAGGAGATGTTCCAGAACAAGCTAAGTGTGAACAAGCCCAAAGCTGAAGTCAATTTTGCATTTCCAGTAAGGGAGAACTTGTCAAAGGAGCCCAAAGATTGTTCAATAACCTAGTGCCGTGTCATTTGTCATCTAGTTTCTGGACTTCAAATACTGTTCATTGACAGAATGCTTCTGGCTAGTAGTCCAGAGAGCGGCAGAATTCTGGAGTCAATCTGGAGGACTCAGCGAAGGGAAGGGAAGGCGTTCTGGGGCTGGACAAAGCCATGATGAAGCCATGCAAGAGGTTAAAGGCAGGCCAGCGACTGCACAACTTCCTTACCTTACCTGGCAGTGAGGGTGGGGATTGGAGCAACCCATCATGGCGCCTTTGTTCTCAAAAATCTACAAAAAGAAAGAAAGAAAGAAAGAAAATTAGGGATCCTTGCCCAATCCATGACTTCCCCTCTCAGGTCCTTGGAAGTGAATTCACAGCCACAGAGAAGTGACTTTCAATATCTCCAGGAGTGCTTCCAAATATTCTTATATGTGTTCTCCAGGAGGATGGGCTTTTGTTTCTGTAAGGCTCACGCACTCTCTTCTTCACAGGAATGAAGATGCCTTGAAAATAGGGACAGGCTCAGTTAAAGAAAGCCATCCTAGGGCTTTTGCTGTCCTTCAGGAAACTAATTATCTATCTATCTATCATTATTTTTATCTTACCCTACAGCCAAAGATGTCAGAAGTGCCTGATGCACCTCAGGGGATAAACTGTTCCACAGTCTGGGGGCCACCACTGAGAAGGCTCTATCCTGGGTCCGCAATCCCTCAACTGCTGAAAGGGGTGGTTACACCCAAGAGGGCCTCCCCTATGAGAAAGGCAAGGCAGTCTAGGAAAGGGTGATGCTGGTCATAACATAAGCAAATGACCCAAATGACCTCCTGCTGGTGAATACTGGGATGGGGAAGTACAGAACAAACCTGTTAGCTCCTGCCATGCCCACTATTAATGAAAGGAGCATGGAATTGAGAATAGGATTTCACTAAAACCATCTCTATGGCAGACCAGAAAAAAAAGGGGGGGAGGCTACAGGCACTGACCTGCACCCAGGTGTAGGAAGCACCCAGCTCTACAGCTATCTCTGACCATCTGTCAATCACAGTGCGAATCTCAGCAAGTGACATGAGAGGCAAAGTCAGATCTGACCAGGGGTGGAAGCACATGACTTTACTGAAAGAGATGCAGAGGGGGATTAGAGAGTCAGGGGCCCAGAAAGACTCCAGTCATCCTATTTAAGCTCAACCCAACCAAAGCACTGGCCCTGACAGATTCAAGTCACGCTGCCCCTTAATGCTGCAAAACAGGCCAGGTACAGGTTACACAAGCAAGCCAAATCCCAACTTGGGCATAGATACAGAAGAAGCAAGAAGGAGCGACTGCTCCAGGAGTCGAAAAAGGCCAAAGGAAGAAAGTTCCCCAGGCAACGTCCCTTCCTGCACTGGGCCTTATTCTGGATTGTATCTCAGAATAGGAACCTGCTGTCCCACCCGGGGCCTGCTGTAGTCACCGCCAGCATGGAGTCGACATGCCCCTATTCTGGGACAGAATCCAGAACAGTGCAGAAAGGGCCAATATTTTTGTCTCTGGGATCTCAAACTCAGACAGTACTCAACTGATACATAAAAAAGAAAAGAAAAAAACAGTCACAGAACCGATGAAACTCATTCAGATCTCTGTTGAGCACCTGATTTTAAGCAGGGTCTTTGGGACATGCAACCCTTGATGGAGGTATGGAGAAAAGCAAGCTCAGATGCTGACCAGAAGGAACCAGAGCAACCACAGACTCTTGCAACCCAGAGCAGTAAGCCACAGGGAGCCCCATGAAATATTATGTTGGTATCTCCATGGCCCTGTTCTTCTAAATCTCGACAAATGTTTTACAAGGAAGGAGACTAGAAAGCTCTGGCCCCACACTCTGCCAGCAAGATGAACAGAGCCTTCTACGAGCCACCCTAGGGAATGCGACCACTCGGCTCCCTACAGAAAGGAAGAGCTAGTAAAAGGAAAAAAAGAAGAAAGCACAGAAGCTGCCTCATCAGTTCGTACCAGAATATTTGTACACCTAGAATGCATCATTCCAGAATGCAGAAGTAATCATAGGATTACGTCTCAAAACAGGTCCCCCCCCCAACCCAGTGCTCAGCAGACATTTCTTACAAGCAAGGACAGATGGACATTGGAGCTGATGGCCACACCTTTCCTACTGGAGACACTTTGCTTCAGTTTTCTGCATGGAGAAGGGAGTTGCACTCTTGCTACTCTAGAGTTCTAGCAAACCAGGTAAGAACCCACAGAAAGTACCATTAAACACTTTAAACACCAAACACACTTTCCCAATACCAGGCATTTAAGGCCATGCAGGGATCAGAAAAGAGAATCACAAATTCAGCCCCTGAACAGAACCAGCTTTCAAGTACAATGGGCACTTATGCCATTAACAGGACTTAAGCAAGCTACTGACTCTCACTAAATGCACATTTTGCAAGTAAAGGAAGATGACTTTGGGAACCGCCTGTATCTGCTATGTTAGAATCATAGAGATGGAAGGGACCTCTAGGGCCATCGAGTGCAGCCCCCTGCTCAATGCAGGATTCCCTAAACCATCCCAGATAGAAGTAGGTCTAGGCTCTGCTTGAAGATCTCCATGAAGGGGAACCCACTTCCTTCCCTGGCAACCTATTCCACTGACTGATCATCCCTCACTGTCAGCAAGTTTTTCCCAATATCTAATCTGTATTAGTTGGTGACAGTCTTAGAAGTGAGCCACAGAAGGAACATGCTAGCTGACTGCACAACTGTCTCAGCAATGGAGACTTGCAAGATGCTTGGGAATTTCTGCTCCCCCAAAATCTTCTCTGTTTCCCTAAAAGAGAGAGAGAGACGTGTGCTGTCAAAAGCTCTCCGCAAAAGCAAGGAGGGGCAATGGATTCAGCAGTCTTGGCAGTGGACTATGAAGCTCAAAGGCAGATTTACCATACACCTCGGGCAGGCGCCGCACGGAACAAGGGGTGGTCACCAGCATCTGCAGAAGAAGGAGAGGAAACTAAGTGAGCAGAGCGGGCAGGAAAGCCAAGGTAAGAACACATGGAATCTACACAAGCATGAAGTGCTAGCACCAATTAATTTGGGTATGGGGTGGAATGAAAATACAGTTGAACCCCCGTATCATAGAATCCTAGAGTTGGAAGGCACCTCTAGGGTCACTGAGTCCAACCCCCTGTTCAATGCAGGATTCCCTAAACCATGCCAGACAGAAGTGTCCATGTGGGATAGGTTCCAGGCCTTACTGCAGTTACTGAAAACTGTGGATATTTCAAACAGTAGGAAACTGCATACAATTTCCCATGATTCCTCTGAAATCCCATGTGATTTCATAGAGCAATAAGGGAAATCTTGTGTGATTTCATGCTGTATTTCTCATTGCACCAGGCCTCCAGGAAGTTTCAGCAGGGTGGGGTGGCGGAGTCTGATCACTGCAGATAATTGAAACCGCAGCTACCGGATCAGAAGATACAGGGGCCCGACTGTAAATAAATCCTCCCCAAGTTATAGAATGTCTCTAAGTTCATCAGTTCTGCACAATGTCCTAAAGAAGACCTCTTATCCTTTACTCAAGAGAAGTAACAACCAAACACTCAGAAGAACAAGGAAGATGTCTGCACAGGTGAGAACAGCAGCCCATTGGCTCTCAGGGTATTTCTAAAATGAATCAGAGAAGAGAAAGCAAGACCAATTCCAGATAAGAACATAAGAGAAGCCTTGCTGGATCAGGCCACAGCCCATCTAGTCCAGCATCCCGTCGCACACAGTGGCCCACCAAATGCTCATGGGCATCTCAAGCAGAGACAAGGACAAACCTTCTCCTGCTCTCGAGTCCCAGTAGATGGGCTTAGAAGCGCCCTGGTTCCTCCCCCCGCCCCCCAGCCTGAAAAATGCACTTAGGCATTCATTCTAGTAGCCATTGATACATCTGTCATCCATATATTTGTCTAACCCTGCCTTAAAGCCATCTAGACTGGCAGCTGTCACCTCAGCTACCTGGGCTAAAAACCTCAGAGCCTGGGCCCAACTGATGCCTTGGTATTTCCGTCTCCTCAGGCTGGGCCATGACTCTGCCCTCCGCTGGAATGTCTCCCAGAAGGCCTCTTGCTGATTTGAACCAAGAAGTATGTATTCGGGAGGAAATCATTTTGTATGTCCACAGCTGTAAAATACAGTTCCGAATTCTGTCTGCTGCCTCTCGTACCAGCAACAAAGAGAGTGTCTATGAGCCGATGCAGCCCTGGGGCCCACCTCGCAATGGTCAATGTTCCTGAATTCACACCCAATCAATCTGAACCCAGACTATGAATACACAAGGACTGAATACTCCCACCCGACTACCTGTCATTCTTCAATGACATATGCTTCACTTTGATAAAGTGCTTCAAACTCCCCAGAGGCCTCCGAGGGTTAAAATCCTCTCTGTTGTCCACTTAGCATGAGTAAAACAACAAAAAAAGAGCACCTTAACCACAGGTCTGGTTCTAACCATATGTCACCTGTCACCCAAGGCTGTACCCCCAAGATGAGGAGCCATCAGACCATCCCCACTGAAGTGACTAAATCTCACTCCTCTGGCAACCTGTGAAGGTTTCCGTCAAGTGTGCAATCTTACCTGGCTCCGGTGCGTCCGGCTGCAGTGCCGGAAAGTCATTCTGAAAGGTAAATGTGCTCTCATAGTGGGGATTCACCTGTATAGGACAGACAAAAACCATTCATTGGTTTATTTATTATATAGCCCTTTACCCAATGGTCCCAGGATATGCCACAACAATAGCGTTTATTTATTTATAACGCCCCTTCCACCAAGGGACGGTACAGGGTTAAAAATTACAGAAATAATAATAACATAGCAATAAAACAATCTAATAATAATCAGAAAAGTATTAAAATCAATCTAGTAAATTAACAATAATACATTCCCAAAATATCATTTCATCAGTCACAGATAAATACCATCCACTAAAATAAAACATAAAGAATAAGCTAAAACATATTTAAAATATACAGCACAGTTCCCTTGTTGCACAGGATCAAATCCCTCATCTGTCTTTGAACACCTGCAGGAAAAAAACAAGATATATCGCTCCCCAAGAAAAACACAAGTGGATTTAGAGCAAATCCAATTGCATCCTTAACCTTGAAATCCAATGAGAGCCTATATTCTTGTTAGTTTTGGTTCCAACTTTTCACGTTTGCCAGAAAGTATCATTTTCAGCAGAAACATGACTTCATGCATGATTTAAGGAAGAAGGCAGGAAGCGGGAGAGGGTCAGAAAGAGGAGCAGGGATTATGCAGTATAAAAACAACAAATCACCCGGAGAGACGCAAGTCTGGTTTCTGCTTCTCCCACAAGACAGACGTATATTTAGTGCAATTATGGGCTTCTACCAAGTGCATTCCTACTGTATTCCTACTTCATTCCAGGAAGGCTCAGAAGGCTGTTATCTTGCTGAAAGGAGGAATGTCTGGATCCAGGCAATGCCTGAATGTATCCAAAGCCTTAAGTTTCAACGGTTCTTGAAAAGTTCCTCAAGAAACTCATCTCCATCTCCCCTGACTTTGCAAAAGCTCTTCAGCATGCAAAAGAGTCACCTAGAATCTTTCCCAGCCTTTCTGCTTTTTCCTGGTTGTGACACAAAATACCACCGCCCAGAAAACATGCTCTTCTTCGTAGCTTCTGTGATAAAACAGCTCAGGGCATTTTTGCATTTACTGCTTCGAAGAACTCCGGGAGTTCTGCTGCACGCAGGATTCACATTTCATGGAACAATTACTTTACTGTTCTGGGGGCGGCTGCATGCGAGCATCAGCAC
The DNA here is from genome assembly GCA_023333525.1 of Aspidoscelis tigris stejnegeri. Taxonomy (NCBI): domain Eukaryota; kingdom Metazoa; phylum Chordata; class Lepidosauria; order Squamata; family Teiidae; genus Aspidoscelis; species Aspidoscelis tigris. Next base: position 2,203,866 of record JALMGA010000007.1, read on the forward strand.
TTCCAGAGCGTGTAGAGGTAGAGCAGTTCTACACCCACGCTCCACGCCGCCAGGCGCAGCTCCTTCACACCTCTCCCTGCTAGGGAGGGTTCAAAGGGAACCAGGGGAGGGACGATGAGAGTGCAGTTAGCGCTTTGTCACCACATCACCTGGGCAGTGGCGCTACAGAGGCACACTGCGGCCACTGGCACGGTTCTCCAATCGTCACCACAATGGCGGTAACGCGCACCTCGCCAGTGCTGAGCAAAGGAGAGAGAGCCGGCGTCAGCTTCTCTCTGAGAAGCAAAGGCACGAAAAGGCCCTAAAATTCTCTGTATTTTCAACACCTCCTTCTGGAGCCTTTTTTCTACCTCAAATTCAGGGTGCACGGTGCTCATCTCAACCCCATATCTCTTTCATGGGCCTTATTTCCCAAGAAACTAATTTCCCTCCTCTTCTCTCTCCCTGCTTCCCCTTCCACCCCCATAAGGACCCAGAAGAAGCATCCTGCCAAATCAGACCAACACCTCATCTAATCCATCAACCTATTTTTGCAGTGCCCAGCATGACACTTTTGGAAGCTTGCAAGAAGGATCTCAATGGCGCGTCTTATCCAGAGTCCCATCAGCTAATCTTTGAACGCACGCTGCCTTCTATATCAAGGATATCCGAACAACCATGAGGAACCACAGACACTCATAACTTTGTCTACTACAAATTGTCCGATTCCTTGTTCTAAAGCCATCCAAGCTGATAACTGACATACATCATAAATCTTGAGCAGACCATAATTGTGTGTCAGGGCCTAATCTGTGTACAGGATCAGCCCGAGTTCTGAGCTGCTCTTTCTCCTGACTACCCAAAAGGTCTTATTAGCTTGGTGAAAGCTGAACAAGGAAAAGAAGCAAAATGCAGTCTTGTATGCGATACCACAAGTTGAAATACGGAAGCGTTCCAGGTTGCCCCATCTTAACTTCAATCAGAGGGTACTGCTATAGCATCCCACTAAGAGCGAGCTGGGCTTTACCGCAAGGTGAGGTCTAAGTAGAAGTCTACTTTATATTATTTATTATACGCATTCATAGCCTATATCTGTAGGTCTCAGGTAGCGCTGTGTGGAATGCCTGTTCAATGAACACAAACTGCCCCACAAAGACGTGGAACTGAAGGAATTCAACTTCACACCTCATCACCTGGGCTTGAAAGACCCCAAGTGGGAAAAGGCAGGGAGGAGGAGGAGGAGGAGAAAGGAGAAGAAAGAAGAAAAAGAAGAGTTGGCTTTTCTGTTCCACTTTTCTCACCCATTTAAGGGGACCCGAAATGGCTGACAAACCTTCTGTTCTTCTCCCCACAGCAGACACCCTGTGAGGTAGGTGGGGCTCTGAGAGCTCACAAGGAGAGCTGTGACTAGCCCAAGGTCACCCAGCTGGCTTTGTGGAGGAGTGTGGAACCAAACCCGGCATTCCCTAACCACTAGGCCAAACTGGCTCTCCGTGGTTCACGCAATGACGATATCACTGGTGCCACCCAACTCCCTTCCCATTTTCAAGGCCAGCTGGGAAAAAGATCCCGGCCCGTAGGAAGACCACAGGGAGGGCAGGCGAGTGTTGCTTTGCCTTTCACAAGCTCCTGCCTGCTCTTGCCTCTAATGCCTGCTGGGGCAGAGGTTCCCTGAACAGGACACACGTCCCAAGTTCCAGGGCAGGTTACAACAACTAAAATGTGCACCAGCAGAATGAAAGCCAATGAAAAAGGGTGCTGAATACAGCAAGGGATAAAGAGGTGCTTCTTCCACCTCCTGGCTGTACAAAGGGACAGTGCTTGACACACCTTTGAAGGGAAGCCACTCCCCAGCGGGGAGCTGTCACAGAGAAGGCCCTCCCCCGTCCCCAAGGGTGCCAGTCCAGCAGACCTTCACTCACAGCAGAGGCGTATTCACACTTACCTGATTAGGCTGCCATGAACTAAGGCTGGTAAACTTCAGGTACAAGCAGACCATTCGCATTTGCCATGTGGAAAGCTTCCCCAAAGCGTCCATTACCGGCCAGAAATGTGAATGGTCCTCCAGTGCACCAGCCCACGCTGCCGCATCCAAAGCCGGAAATCCTGTCTCCTCATTGCTGCAACTGGCCGTTCTGACGCCGTTGCAAGAGGGGCATGATCAATCGCTCACCCGCGCTGTGATCGAACACCCTGTCACGATTCTAGGACTGATCGCCACTCCCAGGGATCGGAGGTCCAATCACAACATGGGTGAGCGACCAGTCACGTCCACCACCTCCACCGTGCCTGCGCAGACCCTGCGTTCCCCACCCACCAAGTGCAGCAAACCAGATGCAGAGCAAATGGCCATGCCACTGGACGCTTCAAGCAAGCTTTTGGTAAACAAACATGATTTCATGCTCCATTCCTAATCAACAATTAGTGAGCTTCTGGGGAGGGTGGGCACGCTTGGAGGCTGTAGCAGCCTAATCAACGCGCTCTCCCCCAGACGTTCACCAATTGCTGACTAGTGGCCGAAATGCAAATAGGCCTAAGGTCTGTCCTGGAGGAGCTGCCACTTCAGAAATTCGGATCCGTTACAAAAGTTTTTATACATCCCCTGAGGTTCCTTTTTTCTTCAGAAGCATCCAAAACTCATCACCTGGCAGGTCACCTGGGACTTCACAGGTGTACTGGAGAAGGAGGCAAAAAAGTGCATCTGGCCCACAGGACCACTACTGTGCCCGCCGCGGCCTGATGGAAGTCGGATGAGCATCTCACTTGAGCATCTAATAAGCTCCATCCAGACAGCACTTACTTACTCCGAGTTACTTGGATAATCCAGAATAAAGCATAGGCAATCCGGAATGAAATGGGTCTGGATGTGCTTTGCTCTGGATTTCCTAAATAAAAAGTGGAATATAAGTGCTATCTGGATGGAGCATTAGATCCCTATGGATTCGCGAGGGTCCCCCTCCATCAGGTTAATTCAGATTACCGTTGCTTTAGGCGGATCGCCCCACCCCACCCCACCCCACCCACGACAGCAGGCCCGGGCCCCTCCTTCCGCCCGCCCGCGGCCCGCAGTGCGCACCCACCTCGCCGTTGGCCCTCCGGGCTCCGGGGCACAGGGGGTTCCGCGGGTCGTGGCGCGGGGTCTCCTCGGGGGTGGCCTCCTCCACCTGGCCCTGCCAGGGGCGCCGCATGCGGTGGGCCGAGACCAGCACCCAGTCGTCGCGCAGCGGGTTGTAGCGGAGGTGCTGGTGCTCTGTGCGGGAGGCGACAAGGAGGGAGGGTCAGACGCGGGGACCACGGGAGGCTCCCGTGTCCGATGCGCTTCTAAAGCCCCAAGGAGGACGGGCGGCGGCGGAGGAACAGCAGCGGCCGGGGGCGGGGCTAAACGAGGCTCCTCCTCCGGGACTGCCGATAACCCCGCCCACTCGGGCTCAACTCCACCCTCACCCGCCGGTGGACCCCCCGCTGACTTTCCAGCCCACCACGTGACTGGGAAAGCCAATAGGCCGCCGCCGCTCGATCCAGGCCACGCCTATCACGGCCACGACCCCCTCCGACCCTAAAACAAATTCCCGGCAGGCCCGTAGCAACAGGTGGAGGGGGGGCAAGGCTTGAGACTCGACCCCTCCCCGCGAACCCCGTCTGTGGCCTCCTCCCGCGGATGGTCCTACCGCTCGGCTGAAACCGCGTCGCGGCGGCGACAGCCATCCCTTCCCCCAGGCCCGAACCGAAGCGGCGCCGCCGGTCAACGAGCAAAGAAGGAAGGACTAGGGAGAGGAGTCAGTCACGTTACGCGTGGGCGGGGACACGGCAGGCGGAGCCCTCGCCCATTGGCGGATTGGAGCCCCCGCGCCATACGCCTCGGCGCCGCGATTGGCTCCTCCGTGCAGGTCGTCGGAGGAGAGGGAGCTACCTTATTGGCCCTTTCGCGTGAGGTAGCGTCCGCGGCCATTGGCTGCGCCTGCCGCTCTCACCGTTCATTGGCTGGCTCGCACAAGGGAGGAGGCGGGCCCTGTGCGCGCGCCTGCGCGCTGCTCCGGCAGCAGGCTTTCCCTCTTCCGCCTTAGTCCTGCGTGCGGATGAGCGAAAAGGAGGAGCGGGGAGGCGGCGGCGCGATGCGGTGGCTGCTGCCGGGACCGGGCGGCTGGGCCGGGCGTTGTGCGCGGTTGGCGCTGGCCGCGGCGGCGGCAGCGCTGCTCATCCAGGCGCTGCGCAGCTGGTTCTTCCCGCCGCTCGCCTCGCGGCGCTTCGAGTTCGAGCCCGAGGAGATCGCGCGCCTCGCCAAGCACCACGCAGGTGCGTCGCCGCCGCCAAAAGCGCCCGGGTGGGGTGGGCGCCGCTGGGTACAAGGGTAGGGCCTCGCCTGCGGTGGCGCTCTGCCGGAACTACAGTTCCCGTCGGGTCTTGCGGCCCTCAGGAGGCCGCAGTTGGGCATCCTCCGGGGGAGGGGGGGCGCAGGGGCCGGGTGAGCTCCCCGACAGCGAATCAAGGCGCAGGGCCGCGCCGGACGAAGCTCCGCTCCCGAAGTGGTGCGGCGTTGTAGCTTCTCGTCAGATGTAGCCCCGGCGCAGGGGCTGATGGGGACTGTAGTCCTTGCAACCTGAGGGAGCAGCAACGGCGGGTTCCTCCCCCTCAGCGCCCGGCGCAGGGGATGACGGGAACTGTAGTCCTTGCAACCTGATGGGGCAGAAGGAGCAGCGGCTGGTTCGTCCCCCTCAGCGCCTCTCACAGCCTGAGGCCGCCCGGGGCCTTCGGAGCGGCTCCTCTTCCCGGAGCAGGAAAGGAACCGGCCCTGCTGGGCCCTTGCTCCGGATTTAACCCGGGACTGGAGCCCTGACAGCCGCGGGCCAGGAGGGGACCCAGGAGGGCTCGCCGTGGCCTCTGGCCGCGGCTGGCTGGCTGGCAGGTAGGGCAGCCTTCTCCTCCAGAACGGGGTCTGGCCTAAGGCCCAGCGCTGACCTGAGGGAGCGGCTCCGGCCACAGGTATGGACGGCTGCCCCTCGCTTCTGTCGCTTCTGCGTTTAGCAGCAGTATTGATAGGTGGCCCAAGATGGAGCCGTTTTATTGTCAGATAACGCAGTGACAACAGCATTTGCAATTCCCTTTGTGTTCACAGAGTGGCTCTGTAGCAAGGCTTTTCTAATGGAAAAAGTTCCTCTTTTCCCTGCCGCCACTGCTGTTCGACCTTGTTTCTCTCTGTCTTCCTCTTCCAGGGCTGGACCACGAGTTGGCCTTCTCGAAGATCATTGTGGAATTGCGAAAGAAGCACCCGGGCCACATCCTTCCCGATGAAGACTTGCAGTGGGTGTTTGTCAATGCTGGTGGCTGGATGGGCTCCATGTGCTTGCTGCATGCTTCGCTCTCTGAATATGTGCTGCTCTTTGGCACGGCAGTTGATACGGGGGGACACTCAGGTAAGCGAAGGGGCAGGTGGGCAGGCAGTGTGTGCTCATTAATTTTAAGGTGCGGGCAAGAGTGATGAGAATTGGGCCCACAGTTGAGCACCCCTAAGTAGCCTTAATGATTTAGGGAGGATTTTGGAGGTGGTGATAAATGTCAGAAATGCAGCAAGAGGATGTCTGAGGCTCTTTAGGTAAATGATGAAACACAAAAGGCCCCCAAAATCATTGAAGATGTGGATATGGAAGTCTTCACAAAATACAGTATTGGGAAGTTCAGTATAAACAGAGCCTAGATCACAAGAAGTAATCGTTCCTTTCTACTCTACATTGGTCAGACCTCATCTAGAGTCCTGTGTCCAGTTCTGGGCACCCCAGTTCAAAACAGACATTGACAAACTAGAGGACGACCACAGGAGGGCTACCAAAATGTTTAGTGGTCTGGAAACCATGTCCTATGAAGAAATTTTGAAGGATCTAGGAAGGTTTAGAAGACTGAGAGGAGACACGACAGCGGTATTCAAGTCTCTGAAGGGCTGTCACAGTGCAGAGGGATCGTCCATACTCTCGCTTGTCAAGATGGGAGGACTAGAAACAATGAGATGAAACTTCAAGGGGGTCAATACAGATTAGATATTAGGAAAAAATTCCTGACAGTGAGGACGATCAGTCAGTGGAATAGGTTGCCACGGAAGGTAGTGAGTTCTTCGCTGAAGGTCTTCAAGCAGAGATTGGACCTGCATCTGTCTGGGATGGTTTAGGAAATCCTGCATTGAGCAGAGGGTTAGACTCAATGACCCTGGAGGTCCCTTCCAATTCTGTGATTCTATGTTCAGCCCTGTATAACCATAAGTAACACACCTTGCCAAAATAATCTTGAAATGCAGATCCAGTGCATCACAAACCACACATCAACAGCAGCACCCAGCTCCATTCCACCACCACCCCGAGCATCTTTGTGTCTATACAATGAATTCATTACAGTTGAACAGATCCAACAAGGATTACAGCTTCATCAATATAAAATCCCACAGGCCATTATTCATAGAGGGACCATAATACAATAATAGTAGCATCCAGAAAAATCTGTGGCATATTTCAGTTCAAACATTTGATTCAGCATTTTTCTCCTCAGGTCTACAGCAGTGGCCAGGAACTCACTGATAGCTATGGTCACTCTGTGATTTCTGTGGATACGAGACACTTTGTAAACTCATCTAGGATTTCCCAGGAGCTGCCTTTGATGTGGGGATAATTAGATACCTATTTATTAAAAGTGTTTTAGGCAGCTTCCCGTCCAAGGTTCCTGAAGCAGTTTGCAACGTTCAGGAAAAACTGAGGGCCCAGTTGGCAGCTCCTGCAGAAATAGCATATACTGAAATTATTGTGCAGACCCTGTATTCATGGGGGATACGTTCTAGGCCCCACTGCGGAGAAAATAATAGCAAATGGGAATTTCACAGAAATCTTGCTCAGGTTGCATGCCATTTCCCATAATTCCTGTGAAATCCTGCGGGATTTCAGAGGCATTATGGGAAATTATGCATCATTTCAGGCCATTTCCTGCCAGTCCCGGGCCTCAGAAGAGCTTAAGGTAATCCTAATGGTCCCCACGGGGTGGGTGGGTGGGGTGGAGCTGATCTGGTCACTGCGGGAAACAAACTGCAATTACAGGATCAGTGAATACGGGGGTCCAACTGTATTTTGCTTTTCTGTTCTGTGTAATAATTTCTCTGTGTTTTGTTATTTGCTTGTAAACCACCTTGAGCGTCCAATAGGAAGTCAGTGTACAAATACACAGATGGCAAAATGAGTGATGGTGGTGTTTCCTCCCTTTGCAGGGCGATACTGGGCAGATATTTACGACACGGTTATCTCTGGGACCTTCCGGCAGTGGAAAGAAGGGACCACCAGAAGCGAGATCTACTACCCAGGTGAGCCCCTTGTAAGGTGAGTTTTCTGAGGAAGAAGGAGAACGTCTGTGATTCCTAAACACTCTCCTCCTCCTCTCTGCCCAGGAGACACGATTGTTCACCGGTCCGGAGAAGCCACGTCTGTGCAGTGGAGTGCCGGGACCTGGATGGTGGAGTACGGCCGTGGCTTTATCCCCTCCACGCTTGCCTTTGCCCTAGCTGACACGGTCTTCAGCACTCAGGACTTCCTCACGCTCTTCTACACGGTGCGCGTTTACGTCAAGGGGCTGCTGCTGGAGGCCAACGCCTACTTCAGCGATACTAGCCGCCCGTGAGCACCTCGCTCTTTGCCTCCACCCCATCCATTGCCCTTGAAAGGGAAGGCGCTTCTGTCTCCATCTCCCCTTGGCTGTGCCACGTACGAGAGAAAAGGTGGCGGCCCGTGTGGTCATGCCCGTTCACCTGCATTAGGTTGGTTGCGCCCTACGTATCTTAGCAAACAGAGAGCTACCGGAGCAGTGTTTGAAGTCCTTTGCCTGAAATACCTTGATGTTTCTCTGGTGTATCCTTTGTAAATAGATGTCCATTGTCTTTGTCATGCTCTGCAGACCGATCATCTGTGTCTCCCGGCAACATGGAGGCAAAGGGTGTTGCTAATTTCCTAGAGGTTTGCGCAGGATAAAGAGAGTGACGCTTAGGTTAACAGATGTACATGCTTGCTCCCGGTATGAAGATGAAACCCACCAGGCCCGGTCAATGCTCAGCCTCAGATTGAGTTCTCCCCCTCCAAACCCTGGAGGGTAGTGTCCTGAAATAGATTTGCACTACTTTGTTATGCAGACAAAGACTTTCCTGCTAAATTTAAGCCCTAAGTGTAGATTTACTTCTGTGGTTGAATTGGGATCATTTTACCCACACGAGCAATATTGTGCTCATAGGTGTGATAATCAACTCCTGTGGCACCCAGTGAAGAATGAAAAAATAATTGTGACTTCGTGTTTGCACAGCACTCTTCCATCCCCAGGCATGAATGTACTTCCAGGAAATCCGCATCCCCGTTGCAATTGTGGTTTAGTGGAGCCAGGAAAAGTTACAGGTTCCGCTTTCCTTGGTTGCCGTTTGTGTAGGAAACGTGATGGCTGGCATCAGTGTCAGCCATGGGGATTGCTTGTATCAAGACTTTCCTTGCCTGTCTTCATTCCCATGGGACCAGCAGCCAAGAGGGATGGCCCTTCTGTCCCATCCTCCATGTGGGTTGCACGTTCTCAGAGGACTGCGTCCGATTTGTTCCTGTAACATAGAGGGTCGCCATCCATCGCCTTAACCTAGAGCCTTACTTTGGCGACTTCTTCAGCTATGCACGTGTATAAATAGATATACCTCTTCGTGTTGACTTGGATGGCAGGATAGCAAATGGCCTTCGCCTCCAGGGACGCTTTGGGACTAAGCCCTGAAGAGAAAGCAAGGGCTGCCCAACTAGCTGTGGCCTCCTTGGCCTAGAAGGAGGCTGATGGGGCTGAGCCAAAGGTTAGGATTCCTTATATTTCTTTGCTTGAAATGCAGGGGGCAGTCCAAACCCAGAGATGGCTCTGTGAAGGAGGCAACACTGTACGGACTTTAGTTTGACTTCATAGTGAGGGCATCAGCGGGTAGTATTTTTCTTCCCGCTCCCCTTTTTCGCTGACCTTTTAAGATCTGAACCAAACTTCCACTGGGCAGCTGCCTCCATTCTCCCCGTCACCACAGCTGCTGAATGCTTTAGAGACAGCCAGGTGCTCCGGGGCGGAAGGAGGTCACTGCAAGCCATTGATAGAAGCCCCGTGTCCCTTTCAGTTTCATTGACTCCATCCAAAATGGCCTCTCCCGACCTTAACAGCCAGCACATGGGAATGTGAAAATGGCAGCCAGGGACTGCGTGATCCACTTTGGTTCTAAAGAATCTTTGGTGGAGGTATTTCCTGTTGGGACAGGCCATAATATTTGCATCATCCTCTGGAAGCAGCCAAAGACTTCCACATAAAGGGAATGTTTCCTAATTGTTGGAATACCTCAGGAAGATTGCAGTAGTGCTGCCTGCCAGCCACAGAATGGATTTGCTGCAAGTGTATCCCTTCTTTCTCCCCTTTTCCTCCTCATTTCCAGCCAGGATGAAGCATCTTTAGATGCCCATTTCCACTGCTTCTTGCACTGAGCTCCCTGGGGATTCAGTCCCCAGGAATGTTAAATGAAGGCTTTCTTTTGAAGTAGCAGCAGCAGTCCATTTTGGCCTGTGCGTTGTAGTCATTTCTGTTTTGCAGGAAAGAACATAGGGATCTGGGCTGGGGCTGCTCTTTCCCACCAGCATCTGCCTTTTTCCCTCCATCCACCCATGGTCTTGTGTGCAAAGACTGCATTTCTGTCCCAATCAAAGCAGTGTAGAATTCTGCATTCTCAATTGGGTTGACGTAACAGTTGAGCAAAGTTAATCCAAATGCCAGAAACTCCCGTTATCTGTACTTGACACAATTCGACTCAAGGCCTTCTGTATATTAACGTATCTTTGAGCCCAAGGGAGCAGCAAGCTCTTCTCCTCCTTTCTGCTGTCTCTTGGACCTGAACAATTCTTGATTGGAATTAGAAGGCAATAAGGGTTGTGGAGAGGTAATGTCATTGGGAGGTTCCACGGTTCTGGCTTCTGCTAGTTTGTCTTGTTGGAGAAACCCCAAGGGCAAGCTGTAGCCCTTTGGTGTGGCAGCCCAAACCTTGGCTGGACCTTCAGCAACCGTTGGCGAAATCTATTCTGTGAGTCCGCCTTCCATCGCTCAGTGACTGCAATGGTGTCTTAGTACACGTGTGACCTTGGTTGTTCATTTGAGAATAAATCAGTATATATGATTGTTAATACTTCGAAATATGATAATATAATGGACCATGATTAATCTTGTTTTTGTGTGTACTTTTGTTACATCTTAAAAACATAAGGGGAGCCCTTCTGGATCAGTCCAGAATGCTTGCGGGGATCCCACCTGGTCTCAGCTCCCTGCAAAGGGCGCTTAGAGGCATCCTGCCTGTCTTTCCAACCTGGAGGAAGTACCCAGGCAAACATTCTAGATAGTCATTGCTACACCTCTCCTCCTTGGATTAAGAGGAGCCTTGCAGGACCAGGCCACAGCGCCTCTAGTCCAGCATCCTGCCTCACAGGGTGACCCACCATTCACTTCTGAGCATTTTCAAGCAGAAGATGAAGGCAAAACCTCCACCTGCTCTAAAATCCCTACAGATGGCCTTGAGAGGCACCATGCCTGCTTCTCTAACCCAGAGGTGAAACTTAAGCATTGATTCTAGTAGTCCTGTCCTCCTTGAATTGGTCTATATGAAGAGGAACCTTGCTGGACCAGGCCACAGCCCACCTAGTCCAGCATCCTGTCCCACACAGTGGCCCACCAATTGCCCATGAGCATCTCAAGCAGAGACAGAGGCAGACCTTTGTGGGAAATAATTCACCACTTGTATGAGATGTTCCATATATGTTTTCTCATAGTGCTGAGCAAAACTTTTTATCTCCTCTGCTCCCTGTAAGAAGAAAAAGAGTTGGCTTTTGTACCCCACTTTTCTCATCCATTTAAGAGGACTCAAAGTGGCTGATAAACCGTCTGTTCTTCTCCCCACAAGTGACACCCTGTGAGGTAGGTGGGGCTGTGAGCTCAGATATGAGCTGTGACTAGCCCAAGGTCACCCAGCTTGCTTCATGGGGGAGGACGGAGTCAATCCCAGTATTTCCAGATAAGAGTCCAGATCCTTAACTACTAGACAAAACTTGCTCACCTGTAAGGCCCTTTAAGCACAAGCCAGGACAGCCAAAGTCAGACAGCTATGCCAGCTGCCTATTAAAACACCACTGGAGTTCAAATAAAGCTAATTTGAAAGTCTACAAGGTAGAGGGTGTGTTTCCAGTGCTTTCCAGCAGGTGGCAGCATTGGCCTGTCTTATCGCCAGGTCTCATTGACAGACCCTATAACAGTGATGGCCAACCTATGACACGTGTGTCACAGGTGACACGCCAAGCCCTTTTGGGTGACACACATGGTCACCCTGGCACCTGGCCATGTAGTGCTTGCTCGTTCTTGAAGTGTGCGAAATACCAACTCTGAATTGAAGATTTAGCAAATGAAATTCAACAAAAGTCACTGATGTAAAGAATTACTCCTTTTTGCTTTTAATTAAATATATATATCAAAAATATAACTTTTTTACTAGAGCTACAAATACCACAAAGTTATGGATATTTCTAGATGTGACACAGCACCCGAGTTAAGCTACGTTTTCTTGCGAATTTTGACACACCGAGCTCAAAAGGTTCGCCATCACTGCCCTATAACATTGTACAGGAAAAATGATTAAGTTTAAACAAAAAACAACCAGTGTTGCAACTTCCTTATCATCACCACTGGCTCTTGGGTAATTACTTGAATAGCATGCCCTAAGGAAGCAGTTCAAAGACCTATCTCATGTTCCGAGCTAATATTTTTAAAAGCTCAAAAATCTTTAAAAGGGGTAAGCTTGGTAATACACAAAATGATAACCAACATATAGGACAAAACACTTCACAGGCCCAAAAGCAGGATGGGAAAAAAGACTTTGCCTCCACCAGTTTGGATTTAGACTGGGAAAGAATCATTAAAGGAGGACCAAACTGGAATAGGGACACAAAACTTAACACTAGGCAAATTCGCCCTTACTGTGTGGGAACTCGAGGCATGCTCCAAGGTGGAGCATCCGAGATACACAGAACTTCTGTACCAGACGTGGCTCCACATGAGCTACAACGGCAGATCCTCACCTGTACCAGCGACACAGCTGGGACAGGCCTGCACCTCTTCTGGGTGGGACCAGTTCACATGGTGCAGGTGAGTGGTGGCACAGGTGCAGTTGCACACTGCTTTGCCTGGTCACCACAGCAACAATGCTGCATCGTGTGTTGGTGCTTTTGCCATAGCAATGCCATAGTCTCATTAACAGAGGCCATTCACACTTAACCGGCATCTAGTTTAAGGGCCAACAAGGGTTTGAATGGTTTGGGTGGACACCCAAACTTTTCCAGAGTCTCACTCTCTTGGAACATTTTTTCAGAGGAGGCAAAGTGCAAAATGGCTGACCACGTGGACAGAGAACCCCATCATTCTGACCAGAATTAGGGATATGCACCAATATTGATAACATTAGATATTCTGATGAATTTGGACATTGTTGTACAAATCAAATGTTATAACATTCGTACATTGACGTTTGCATTGGTACGAATGTTCAGAATGTTCGTGAAATGGGGAGGTGGGAGAGTGGGTGCCCCAGTCACATCAGCAATGGATCCAGAGTGCATTCGACATGGATTGAGAGCGGATTCAAAGGGGATTCAGGACAGATTTGACCCTTTCGGAGCAGATAAGTTACGGGATACATATATGTACATAGTGGATATTCATACTAATTTGTGCCAGTTCATTTGTATTGAGTAGAATCAAATGCAAAAAGACCCATTTGTGCACATCCCTAACTAGAAAGGCAAATATACTCCCCTAAATTGCTGGAGAGGATGTCGTGAAGACCCAACTTCTAATTGTGTTGGGAGGGAGGACAAGCAAGAAGATTCTGGTAGGTAATTCACAACGAAGTAAGTACAAACATCTATTCTTCACGAGCTGGAAATATTTATACTCTCTTTAGACCCTGATCTCTTTAGACACCTTCACTTTAAACCTTCTTTAGTCCACTTTCAGGTCTGACTGCACAACCAGGAGGGCTTCTCCTGAAGATCTCAGGTTGTTGATCTTAGGGTAAAGTTCAGCCTTCTGTGTGGTGGCACCCACTTTGTGTGATGTCCTACCCTCTGATATTGGTAAAGGACACCTACAGTTACAGTGTGAGGACATGCCTCATATCTTCACCCAGGTGTTGTGTTAATAGCGTCTTCTTTATCTCACCCAACTTTTAATATGTTTTTCATCAATGTTATTATTTTAAGTGTTTTTATCCTTATTTTTATATTATTTTATGTAAACTGGTTTGAGATTTTTCTGTAAAGCTGTATAGATCCTGAAACCTAGTTTCGTAAGGGAGGTGTTCCAGCCCCTTGATCCCTTTTCTGCGCCTTTCTCCTGCTCCGCAATATCCTTCCTGAGATGGGCTCCGTACAGAACTGAACAGTTGGCAAGCCATCTCACGCCACCTTGTAGGAAGAGGACAGGGACTTCCGGGACCGTCATTTTGTGGGAACAGAGACCCTCTTTGCCACCGAATTGCAACAGGGGTCCGATACCCCACTCAGCTGAGACCCTTCTGGTCTTTTAGGTTCCTCCCAATCCCTTGTGCTCTGCTCGACATGATGTTCTGACCTCTCCAGTTTGAAGGTCAGAGTCAACTTCCCTGACTTGGAGCATGAGCAGACACATTGCCGGAGCTGCATCAGGAGAACTTGTAATGGGCAGCAGAGCTTGGTTTGGCCTTCATTCTCCCACCCACTCCCTTACCTCCAATTCATTCCAAGTGTATGATGTGCGGAGACCATCTCAAAGCTAAATACTAAAAAGTTAAAGCAAATCAATGCTGATTTGCATTCCTGTGCTGAGGCTTTTGCAGCTCCCAATAGATCGATAGGTTCTTCATTCCTTCAGCAGAGAGTTGCTCAAACATAGTTTAAAACAAAATAGATATAGTGATTGCCAGTAACGGGAAGCGGTGGCTTTTGAAATCTTATCACCAAGCCTGCTGGGAAGTTCTCCCGAGGCCCCTGCGCCGGGCTGGATCTATCCCATCGACCATAATAGGTGACACTAATTAATAAACGGAGAAGCTAATGAATGCGACAGCTGCCCCTTCATCCATTGGCGCTTCCAACTGGTATCTCAGAAGTTTTCCTAGTGACAGAGGCCAAGTTAGATGAGTCCTAGGGCTTGAGGCCTCATGGACTTTAGAAAGGGCAGAGGCGAAAAACCATTGGGCTGAGGTTTCTGTGTATAGAGGAGGGAGGAAGGAGGAATCCTTGTGGGATCTTTTGAAACCTCAACAATCTGAGTAGCTGTGTCTTCTTCACATCAATAGCTGGGACTCATCTGCAAAATCCAGCTGATTTCGTTCCCCATTCTCATGCCTCTTGGCGTTGCTACTGGGCTCTGTTTCATGGAGTTCTTTATAAGAGGAAGAGTGTGATCCAGGAAATCATCACCGTTTCCTTTGGCTAGCTGGATGCCCTTTCCCTCACCCTGAAAGACCCGTTGACCCCAAGAAACTTCACCCTGCATTGAAGTCCAGAGCTACCTAAGCCGCTCATTTTCCAGAGCATCTCAGTGGTGGCAACCCTTGAAGCTTAATGGTGGACCATTCAGGATAGGCAAGAGGAAGTTCTACTTCACACCATGAGCAGTTAGGCTTTGAACTTCACTATCACTAGTACGAAGGTCACCAACTGGGGTAGCTTCAAAAGGCATTTGGGCAACTAAATGATGGACGGAGATACTTCACTTAATGGCTGCTTAAGTATCTCTAGTAGACTGAAGATTGTCAGCCTGTAGAAAATGGCTGGTGTGTGACCATAAGCAAGAAGAGAGCTCACTTGACAGTTTTTGGATTGTTCTTTTGTGTTCTGCAGTTTTGCTTCGAGCCTCAGCTTTAGGATTAGACTGGGATGTCCATCTTCAGAGGATCTCTCCTGGCCCTTATCAATCTTCCCATAGATGTTGGAGAATGACTGTTGGGTTGGTGCTGTGCCATTGTGTTGCATTCATGCCTGCTTCTGTGTCTCCCATCAACAGCCAGTGAAAATCTCTTCCTACTTGGCACGAAAAATGTCATTGGCCTAATCCAGCCAGGCACTTCTTAAATATTTTGACAAAGGGTGGCACATCTGGATCTATCACTGCACATTCTGGGTTACAGACTAGCTTCAAACAATGATGTTCGATAGCAAGCTGAGGGAGAAGGCTCCCTATAAACCTTGGTTTGTCCTTGGTGAGATGTAGGGTGTGCATGAATATTTGTGCCATTTGAAATTCATACAAATTCATGTGAATTTCAAAATTTGTGGGCAAATCGTAAGGGGCCTACATGTATAGGCCTCCGTTCGCCCATGAATTGAATGGATCCGGCCTTCACTGAAGCTTTGTAGAAGCTTTGATGAAGGCCAAATCTCCCACCCCTGGCCTCCTGTCCCTCCAGCCACACCCCCTTACCTTTGGGTGTGGCTGCAGTTGCAGCCATTGTGGCCTGCGCTACCAACGTGCGCTCCTCTAAGGTTCAAGTAGGCCTTCTGGAGGTACGCGCACACCTCTGGAAGGCCTAGTTGGGCCTCAGAGGAGCACGTGAATGGTGGTGATGGCCCACCACTGGCCTCCCATCACCCCAGGCTGCACCCTCTTCCCTTTGGCTACTGTGGCCGTGGCCACCACGGCTTCCGCCAGCACCATTTCATGCTCCTCTGAGGCCCATGCACGCGCACCTCCTTCAACCGGAAATCATGGCAATTCCCAGATGTGGGAGGTGCATACGATACTCCAGAAGGCCTACTTGGCAGCAGCGGTGGGGGGACAAGGCGGGATGGGAGGGTTGTGGGTTCCCTTCACATGCAAACATTTGTTGGATGTTCGTGTGGAGGGATTCATGTGAAGCCGAATACTCCCCCATTTGATTTGCATCAAATCATATGGGGGAAATTGGCTTCGTGCCCATCCCTAGAGACACGGTGTGCCATGACAAAGTTTAGTTTTGTACGTAAAGACAGCCCGATTGCTGCACATAGGAAGGATCTTTACCTGTTGCTTTTAAATTTAAAAGGAGTAAAAGATCTGAGCAGTTTCCCACCATTGCACAGTGATCATCAAGTCAGTTAAACAGGAGGGTAATTTTACATTTTCACCATTTCACTTTTGGTTATCAAACACATTGCCCAAGAGAACTGCCAGATGCAAAACCTCCTATTTCCTCCCTCCGGCCTCCCAAAGTGCCAGTTTGGGAAAATCCTGGGAAGGCACCAAACGGGCCAGGGAGGATTCATAAGAGAGGCCCCGCTGGATCAGGCCACAGCCCATCTAGTCCAGCATCCTCTCACACACAGTGGCCCACCAATTGCCCATGGGCATCCCAAGCAGAAACAAGGGCAAACCTCTCTGCTTGAGCCAGTTTGGTCTAGTGGTTAGGGAGCCAGACGCTTACCTGAGAATACCGGGTTCAAATTCCGCCCTCCCCCATGAAGCCAGCTGCCTGACCTTGGGCTAGTGGGGTAGAAAAGCCAACTCTTTTTCTCCTTCTTCTGCTCTTGAATCCCAGCAAATAGCCTTAGAGGCATCCTGCTTGTCCCCCCAGCCTGAAAGATGTACTTAGGCATCCATTCTAGAAGCCATTGATCCATATAAGAACATATTCAGCACAGCTCATCAATGGAGACACTACCTGGGATAGATCAGGGGAGCCATTGGCCACCCATTGATTCCTGCAGCATGAAGAAGCAGCACAAACTACCTGGGTCAAAGTGCAGCTGAGCTGCCTGCTCAGGGCAGTGGGAAAGGGCCTGATAAATCTGCTTCTCTTCCTAGGGCAAAGGCAACATGACCATAGGGAAGGGAAGGAGGCTGCAACCGGCAGCAAAGGAAAAAGCCTTTCCCTCACAGACTACCTGCCATTTGCAAGCGGAAGTATCCTGGGAACACTGGCAAAAAGGGCTTTGCATGGTTCTGTTTTGTTTGCTTAATAATAGACTGTCACTGGGTTCATCAGTGCTCGGGTGTCTTAAAATCTTGCTTACTGTCGCCCCTTTTAGATAAGAGCCTAAGAGGAGCCCTGCTGAATCAGGCCACAGCCCATCTAGTCCAGCATCCTGTCTCACACAGTGCTCATGGGCATCTCAAGCAGAAGACAAAGGCAAAACCTTCACCTGCTCTCAACTCCCTGCAAATGGCTTTGAGAAGAGGAAGAAGAAGGGTTAATTTTTCTACCCTAATTTTCTCACCCATTTAAGGGGATGCAAAGCTGCTGACAAGCCTATTCTTCTCCCCCCACTAGACACCCTGTGAGGTTGGTGGGGCTGTGAGAGCTCAGAAGAGTAGCCCAAGGTTTCATGGAGGAGGGCAGAATCAAACCCGGTATTCCCAGATAAGAGTCCGGCTCCCTAACCACTAGACCAAACTGGCTCTTCCCTATCTCTCTAGCCTGGAGGATGTACCTGGGCATCCCACCTAGTAGCCATTGATACACCTGTCCTCCATGATTTTGTCCAACCCCTCCTTAAAGCTATGTTGGCTGGTTTCTGCTCCCTCCTTTTATTTGGAAGGTGACTCCGCCAGGGGGCAGCTATCTAGCTGGGCAGCGTGATCCTCTTCTGGAGCCCAGGTCAAGCCTCTCGCTTCTCCTGGTAGAAGCTGTGCCTTGGGAGGCAAAGGGCTGAGGTCTTCTCTTCAGGTGAGAACTCCAGAACGTGCCTGAGGGCTCCAGCCCAAAATGGAGCTCTACAAACTGATGCCAGGGAGGCATATGGAGCTTCTTTGCCTGCTGCTGTTTTACAAAGACAAAACTATCCTACATAAGAAGGAAACTCAAGGGGAGCCCCCCTCCCTACTTCTTGTATCCATAGGACTGGTATGTAGAGGTCATGGAAGTCAGCCATATGAAGGAAAGGCCAATGTGAATTCTGCTAAGCTGTTGTTTTTATATGGATGTTGAGAATATTCTTCCTAAAAAGAAAACAAAGCAGAGAATCTCGTGGGGAGTTCAGCTTACAGACAGTGCGTGGGCTTGTCAGAAGTCTCTGTTGGAAGGTAGTGCTAGCCTAGAAGCCCTTTGGTCTGGTTCAACAGCTAAGCTCTTCTGATAACGTTAGAGAGACCTCAGGTAAAAAAAATACCTAAGGAGGGGCTATAGCTCTGTGGTAGAGCAAACCATTCCTGTATCTCTGCCAAGAAAGCAGCATAGAAGTGCCCATGGAGTCTGCAAGGGGCTGTAGCTCAGTGGCAGAGCAAACAGCCTCTCCACAGAAGTAGACCCCTTCTGTATCTTTGCCAAGAAAACTGCCTAGATGTGCCCATGAAGGTGCCCATGCTGTCAGCCACGAGCCAGTGGTACCCACTGCCAACAAAGGTACAAAAGCAGAGCTGATCTAGGTCATGGCCTGACATGACTTCTTCCCTGTAATGGGCATTCATGTTCCAGTAGCCATATATGTGCTTCTGGTTACCTGAAGTTTGCTGTTTCTTATTAATCCCACCTTCACCAAATGGTCCCAGGATGGGCTACAATAAGAATAAAACATATAAAATATTAAAACATAATTTAAAAAAATCACACCCTCCCTCCCTAACAAGACAAGCACCCTGAGGAAGCTGTTTAAGGCGCAAAAGCCTGGGTGAAAAGATACGTTTTCACCAGGAACCAAAAACTATACTACAGCATAGGTGCCTGGCAAACCTCGAGAAAGGTTGTTCCAGAGTTTAGGGGCCACCACAGAAAAGGCCCTCTGCAAGTGAAGGAATTTTAAGAAGGCCCTCTCCTTGAGGTTTCAGTGCATGGGCAGGTCAGTATGGGAGAAGGTGATCTGTCGGATACCTAGAAGCCAAGCCGTTTAGGGCTTTATATGTTAGTATCAACACCTAGAATTGGGCTCAGTAGCGAATAGGTAACCAATGCAGATTCTTTAAGACCAGCGTGATGTGAGTCTAGCCAGAGACTCTGCCCCAATTCCAACTTGTGAACCGTTTTCAAGGGTAGCCCCATGTAGAGCGCATTAGAGGTTATGAGAGGATGAGGCCCTGTGGCCAAGTTATCCCAATCCAGGTAAGGCTTCAGCTGGTGGATTGTTGCCTTTGTGCTTGCTGGGTGGCCAGCCACCGCTCGCGTCCGCCTGCTCAGTCTTTGGTGTGACCCAACATGAAGGTCAGTATTCATCCATTTTCTTCTGAGCCTCTGCCCTGACGCATAGCCAGGGCTTTGCAGAAGAGGAGACGGAGGATGAGAAATGTCTCCAAGTTGCACCAAAGTTGGGAATATCGGAAGATCTCCACTGAAAGCTCCGCTGTAATTAGTGTGGGAGAAGTTCCATTCCAGCTTTGTTGGGGGTGGGGGGTGGGGGCGAGGGAAGGGAGTATCAGATGAGGTGAGAGATAAGTGAGCATAGAGCGCGCACGGCCTTTGTTCTGCCCAGTCAATAGTTTTATTGAAAGAGGCGCCATCACAAAAAAGAAAGAAAGGATAAATAAAAGCTTTGTTCAACAAAGGGTGACAATTAAAAATGGCAAGGCTAGCAAAAGGAGCTGTGATATAAGGAGAAATAACCTTGGGAGAATCAATGGTCACAGTTACTATGAGCCATAAAATGCAGCCCTGCCAACCCAGCTGGGAGTTTGGTGCAGGAGAGCCCCCCCCCCCCCAAAGCAAGAACAGTCCCAGCCCAGTGGAGCTCAAGCCAGGAAAGAGGTCCGGTGGCAATTGAACAAACTGGATTTGCCCAGAGCCTAACCAAAGACGGTCCTCCAGTGTACAAACTCTCCCTGCAAGAGGCTTGCTGGTTTTCACCACCAATTCATAAGGACCTAAGAGAAGCCCTGCTGGATCAGGCCACAGCCCATCTAGTCCATAAGAACCTAAGGGGAGCCCTGCTGGATCAGGCCACAGCCCATCTAGTCCATAAGAACCTCAGAGGAGCCCTGCTGGATCAGGCCTCGGCCCATCTAGTCTATAAGAACCCAAGAGGAGCCGTGCTGGATATAGCCACAGCCCATCTAGTCCATAAGAACCCAAGAGGAGCCCTGCTGGATCACACCACAGCCCATCTAGTTCATAAGAACCCAAGAGGAGCCCTGCTGGATCTAGCCACAGCCCATCTAGTCCATAAGAACCTAAGAGGAGCCGTGCTGGATCAGGCCACAGCCCATCTAGTCCATAAGAACCTGAGATGAGCCCTGCTGGATCAGGCCACAGCCCATCTAGTCCATAAGAACCTGAGAGGAGCCCTGCTGGATCAGGCCACAGCCCATCTAGTCTATAAGAACCTAAGAGCAGCCCTGCTGGATCAGGCCACAGCCCATCTCGTCCATAAGAACCTCAGAGGAGCCCTGCTGGATCAGGCCACAGCCCATCTAGTCCATAAGAACCTCAGAGGAGCCCTGCTGGATCAGGCCACAGCCCATCTAGTCCATAAGAACCTCAGAGGAGCCCTGCTGGATCAGGCCACAGCCCATCTTAGTCCATAAGAACCTCAGAGGAGCCCTACTGGATCAGCCACAGCCCATCTAGTCTATAAGAACCTAAGAGCAGCCCTGCTGGATCAGGCCACAGCCCATCTAGTCCAGCATCCTGTCCCACACAGTGGCCCCAATTGCTTCTGTGCATCTGCTAAGGGGAAAAACAGAGGCTGGAAGCCTGCATGAATCCATCACGTGCAGCAGAGGTCCTCTAGATTGCCTGCCATGGAAAGGGTCTTCCTTGGGAAGATGAGTGCAGGTCCTTCTGGCTCCTGGTATCCAGCCAAGGGCCTCTTGTTCTGGCTGTGCACAAGAATATGAGCTCTTTGGAGCCTTCTTGCTTGTTCTTCAGCACCAGATATTCGGTAGTTCTTTCCATCTGGTGGAGATAAGTCACACAAGATAGCTTTAAGAAATGTCCGAGCTTTGTGAGGTGAGCTTCAACTCATCAAAAATCTGCCTTATGCCTGCAGTGGTCTCCTGGGTGGGCACTTAAAGGGGCTGACCAACAGATCCCTCTAGGAATCTGGCAGTTTCAGAATGAAACTGTTTTCTTTCAGTATTATCTATCTCAGAAAATTCATCCTTCGGTTAGATAGGGAGAAGAAAATGACTAGTCACTCTGCCAATGTTTTCTCTCAGGGCGCATTCCCACTCACTGCAAACCTGGATTACTCTGGTCCAGAGTAATCCGGTTTCTGCTGCAGGTTTAGCTGGAGGCCGAGAACAGCACCAAATGCGCACTGAGCTGTTTCCAAACATCACCTGCAAGGGCGCACAAGCACACCAGCGAACGGCACGGTTATTTTTGGACAGGAGCCGCTGTCACTGTCATTGCCGGCCTCCTCCTCCTCCTAACACAAAGGGAAGCCAAGTGCCCAGCGGCGGGAGTGGTGGTAAAGGCAGTAGTGGTGGTGGTGGCGGTGGCAGCGGATCCTGCTCCTCTCCCATGCCTGCTGCCACTGCCTCTTCGCCACTGCCTCCCCAAATCAAAGTGCTTTCGCTGCCTTCAAGGGGAAGCAGGCATCTGAGGGACGGTCCCACCTCCCACACACACCCCAGCTCACTCAGTCGCTGCTCACTTGCTCACCCCGGCCACTGGCTCTCCTCCTTCACTCCCCACCCCCACCCCCCAGACCCAATTGGGAGGTCACGATGGGACCGATATGCTGGACGGGGAAGGAACGTCATTACCCAACATTAACTAGCATGTGCACTTGCGAACGCTATTTAACTGCAGTCCACGCAGTGAATGACCCATCATTCGCCTGGGGCTGATCCTGGGGCTGGCCCTCTTCAGGGCGCTGATGCTCTGCACACATGCATGGTCGTCTGAGGTGCCAGCACGCTTGTGCGACACCTCAGATGACCCCGGAGCTTCAGAAAAAGCGTGGATGCGCCAGGTAAGTCCCTGAGTAAGGTTAGTACTCAGGGAACTTCTGGTCAGGCAGGGGATACCGGGAGGCTGCAACAGCCTGCTCTTTCCCAGAAGTTCCCTAACCATGCACTGTGGGCTGTAGTGCAAACAGGCCTCTGGTCTTGCATGATGCACGTTCTGAGTTTTGGTGCCCAATTGTGATCCTTGCAAGGATGATGGAGAGATGGGAGGGTTGCTCATCTTCCTCCAGTTCTTCACTGCTGGGGTAAATGGATGAGCAATGCTCCCCCTTGTTCCCTTTCCCTCCTGCCCCCTAGGGCAGAATCCACAAGGGGCTAGGCACAGAAGCTCCTCTCCCTGCCTGCCTTCAGAGGCAGCCCACAGACAGGCACGGGGCTTCCTGTACACCCAGCCTCAGGATTCGGCCCTTCTGTTCTGCCTCCACGCTGGACCAGCACCTTCAGCTGGGCATCTGTGGAGTGGAACTTGTTCTCCCATCCCATTGTCCCTCCCCGTTTTGGGGGGCCTTATCAGCCAGTGTCCCAAGGGGCACCATCCTACCCTGGTCCATAGCGCCCCCTTTTGCAGGAGTAGCCAGGCATTCTAGATGGCCCCTGCCCCCATGCAACCTTGGCACAGACTGGGAGGGCCATAGGTGCTCCTGGTATTTTTGTAGAGCAGCTTTTCCTGCTTCAAAGGTTTTGAAGATGGGGGTGGCCATGTGTGCTCAGAGCTGCTCTGGGATGGAAGATGCTTCCCAGTGTGTGGATGCCCTGAGCTGAAGGGTTCCCGGGCCGTCCCTATTGCAGACTTTCTTCCAGCCAGGTGCAAAGCGGGGGGGGGGAGTAGAAGCCCCCATCTTGGCCAGCTAGCGGTCATAACAAGCATCTGCTGCTCCCAGTGCTAATCTAGCAGGTTGATGCCGTTTTTAACCTTCAAGTGCTTGTGTGCAGCGTACCTGATGCTGCCCTCTGGACCATTAACCACACAGCCATGAACCTGGCAGCTCCTGGGGCATAGATAAACAATGGGAAGGGCTTACCTGGCCCTGATCGGGGCACAGGAGGGAAGACAGACTGAAGCTTTTCCTCTGGCAGCTTCAGATTCACACACACACATGCACACAGATTCTACCACCACCCACCCCTTCCCTCTCCTCCCTCCGCCTGCCACACCAGCCCTGTGGACAATTACAGCCACTGCAGGGGTCTCATAGATCAGCTTTGATTAATGCTCAGGCCATGGCAGGGGGGCTCCTTCTACAGCCTGCCCCACCGGGGGGTCCTGCTACCCCCAGCCCTCTAATGAGTGCTCTGGAGGCTGAGTCTCACTTGCACCCATGTGATCCAGCCTGGCCCAGCCTGACACCCCCTGCACCCCTCGCCCCCCGCTGGGATGTGATTGGCGGCAAGAGGCCAAGGTGAGACCCCAATTATCCACCAGATCAATGGCAGCTCCTTGGACCGCCTGCAGGTCATCAGACTGCCAGGGACAGGCTCTCTGGCTTGTTAGGCTGGTTTAGTTCCCTGGACTCTGTGAGCCTTGTCGTGGGGGGATTTGCATACCTGGTGCCCCCCCCCCCCGGGAAGGAGAGGCCCTTAGCACATAGAACACTGGCTTAGGAAGCAGGGATTGAGCTGTCGTTTGCAAAGAGACGCTCCCAGCTCTGCAAATGGAAGCAAAGGCTGACAGTAGGACTGGGAAGACGGAGAGGACCCAGCTTGGTTTTGCTCCATCACATAGGACTCAAGCACGCATGAAAAGCCAGCTTGCCCTCTGTGTCCTCATCCCCGCAACCTCAAGCCAAAAGCATTGCAATAAATCTAGAAGGCATTCAGCGCAACTGACCCTCTGGCTTCCTGGACTTTTTCAGTATGTTTTGTCAACCTCCTTTAACAGTTATATGAAATCAAAGCCTCCTGGAAACCCTCTGCTTGAGGTGCCCAAAAGCAATTGGTGGGTCTGAGGCAGGATGCTGGACTAGGTGGGCTGGGGCCTGATCCAGCAAGGCTCCTCCGTTCTTTTTAGGATGCCTCTGAAGGCCATTTGTAGGGAGTTGGAAGCAGGCCCTTCTTCACACTTGGCTCTTCCTTGGAGTGTATCTTGGGATAGGGATCTGTTGTCCCCATGCTAATGGAGACTATGGCAGGGCTTGTCCAGGGCTTGCCTTTGCTGTTGCATTCAGAGAGCAGGTCCCTGTTCCAGGATACATACCAGAATAAGGCCACGTGCAAAAAGGCCCCAAGTGAAGGCTTGTCTTCATCTTCAGCTTGAGGTGCCCAGAAGCAACCGGTGAGCCGTTGTGCGAGATGGGATGCTGAACTAGATGGGCTGTGGCCTGATCCAGAAGGGCTCCTCTCGTGTTCCTGTCTAGAATGGATGCCCAGGGAGCCCCTCCAGGTTGGAGAGATAGGCAAGATGTCCCTCAAGTAAGGATGAGCACAAATATTACTAACATTCAATATTCAGACCAATTCAGACATTCATATATGAATCAAATGTTATGAGATTTGTACACTGACATTTGTATTCGTAGGAAAGCTTTGGAACGTTTGTGAAACAGGGAGGTGGGAAAGCAGCTGCCCCAATCACATCTGCAGTAGATCCAGAGCGCATATGGCATGGTTTGACAGTGGATTGAAAGTGGACTCACGGCGGAATTGACGCTTTCAGAGTGGATATTTTATGGGATACGCCTTGGATACACATGCATTCGTATTGAATATTAGTATGAATTCATATGAACGCATTCATATTGAATAGAATCCTACCGCATTTGATGGGATCTACTCAAACAAATAGAGATTTTCTTACATTCGATTTGATATGAATGAAATGCAAAAAAGCCCCATTCATGCCCAGCGCCACTTCCAAGGCCATTTGCAGGGAGTCAAGAGGCAATATTGGGATCTTCCTGTGAACTCACACCGGACCACGGACAGAGGGCTTTGAAGATTTGGATTCTGATGGGTTTCGGGTGGTTTTGAGTCTGTTCTGACTGGTGGGCTTGATATAAAATGGATGGATAACACTAGCAGGGTTTGGGCACCAAGAATCTGAACTGGGAGTGAAAAGATTGTTTTCCTGCAGTCCTCATGCTTGTGTGGAGCAGAAGCAAAAGCTGGCAGGCAGAAATTCCTCATATGTTTTGGGTTGCGCCACATATCAGGTCGCTGGCCCTATCAGTGGGCATTAGAATTGGACTTTTCCTCCAGACACCCTGGGACACGCTGCCTCTTAAAAGATGCCTAGCTCCCATATTAACAAAGACCTCCTGCAGACAATTGAACTTCTAGCAGATTGACCTGCCTTTCCTTTCCTTTCCTTTCCTTTCCTTTCCTTTCCTTTCCTTTCCTTTCCTTTCCTTTCCTTTCCTTTCCTTTCCTTTCCTTTCCTTTCCTTTCCTTTCCTTTCCTTTCCTTTCCTTTCCTTTCCTTTCCTTTCCTTTCCTTCCCTTCCCTTCCCTTCCCTTCCCTTCCCTTCCCTTCTTCTTCTTTCCTTATTTCTGCACAAATATATGTACTTTTTTGTTTGATGTTTTGTTAGTTTTTCTCCCATCCTTCACCCAAGAAGAAGGGTTGACTTTTTTACTCCACTTTTCTCACCCATTCAAGGGGGACCTTGGGCTGGTCACAGCTCTCTTCAGAGCTCTCAGAGCCCCACCCACCTCACAGCGCGACTGTCGTGGGGAGAAAAACAGAAGGTTTGTCAGCTGCTTTGAGTCCCTTTAAGGGTGAGAAAAGTGGAATGTAAAAGCCAACTCTTCTTCTAACCCAAAGGCCAGGGTAAATAGGTGTGCTATGTACACAGGAAGCATTTTTGGGCAGCCTGAATCCATTAGAATGCCTGTAGTTTCCGTGGCTGAGACTCTGCTGCTTTGCACGCAGGAAGCTGCAGGTTCAGTTCTTGTCTGGGTAGAAACACAAAAGGTCTCTGAATTCGACCCAGGGAAACCACTGGTCAGTTGTGCAGTGGCAATTCTGGTTTGAGGAGACCAGCAGCCCGATACTGCAAAATCAAGGTACCTTCTTGATTTTGCCAGTTTGGTCTAGTGGTTAGGCAGCCGGACTCTTATCTGGGAATACTGGGTTCAATTCTGCACTCCCCCATGAAACCAGCTGGGTGACCTTAGGCTGGTCATAGCTTTCTTCTGAGCTCTCACAGCCCCACCTACCCCACAGGGTGTCTGTTGTGGGGAGAGGAACAGAAGGTTTGTCAGTCGCTTTGAGTCCCCTTAAATGGGTGAGAAAAGCAGGGCAGAAAAGCCTAGTCTTCTTCTTCTCC
The DNA here is from genome assembly GCA_023333525.1 of Aspidoscelis tigris stejnegeri. NCBI lineage: Eukaryota > Metazoa > Chordata > Lepidosauria > Squamata > Teiidae > Aspidoscelis > Aspidoscelis tigris. Next base: position 2,230,012 of record JALMGA010000007.1, read on the forward strand.
ATCCTTCTTCTTCTTCTTCTTCTCTTCCTCACCCTCCCTCCTACCCAAGCTGTGGGTGTTCATGGCATTTACACATGCTGATGAAGCGCCTCCATCACCTGGCGCTAGTTTGTCAGCATCGTTGAAGCTCCCACCGCTGCTTTAGTAGATGTTCCACTTTCAGCACTCTGGACAGCCCCTGGGCGTCAAATGCAAAGGGCTCAACAGCAAAGCTATCAAAAGCATAGATGGCTGTTTTGGTCCATTTGCTTTCATTTCCGGGCAAACAAAACTAAATGTGCTTTGGCTGGCACGAAGAGCCAGCATGATCCTTCATGTCTCAAGGCCCTCTCTGACTCCTCGGATGATGATGCCCCCTCCCATGCCAGCCAAGATGGGGGACCCACACCTTAGAGACTGATTCTGTCCTCCAGATGCAGATGGCTCAGACTTTGCTGCTGAGCCATGCCCAGCGCCAAGTTCTCTCCGGAGAGAGAGAGCAAACACCTGTGGCGCTCTGCACGCCTCCATGCCGAACAGCTGCACCAGAGGGGGATGGACAGTCTTAGCCCTTCATAAGGAAGTCACACCCAGCCACCTCTGTTGCAAACAAAGGATTTTCCTGGCAACCTTCTAGACTCCTGACCCTGGACAAATGGATGGACAGAATGACTATGAGGAATATCTGGTACCCTGACCCCTGGTTTGTCTGACTACATTTGACTCTATATTCCAACTAACTCTTGGAACTGACTTGTCTCCTTGCTACCACTAGCCGTGGGCATGTTCGTGCACATGCATATGCATAAGCATATATTTTGCTGCTGTTGCCCACTCCAGACATGACATGATCTGTCTGAAATTCTTCTGTGATGCAATACCCTCTTGTAATCCTCATTTGTTAGGGATAAACATGAATCTGAAGAGAGGTCTACATGCTACCTTCAGGATCAACGTCACTCCTGAAGCCCAGCAACCAAAGAGGGTTGTGCCTTCTTTGTGGGATTTCCTTATTCATCTGACTGGACACTGTGAGAAAGGATTCTGGACCAAAAAGGTTTGTGACTGTTCTCATCGGCTTAGATTTGTTTTGGTTCATAGCGGGAGTTCAGTTCTTGACTTTGCTTTGGTGGCAGCAATGACAGTTGACCAACTTAATGATCTATCACTGATGCAAACAAACCCCTTGGACCAGTCATGTCAACAACCTTCTTGGGTTCCATTGATGATGGTGGTGGTGTTTTGTTTGAATTGTTGCATTTTAAAGGTTATTGCCCACCCTGAGACCTTTGGGTATAGGGCAGGAAGGAAATGATAGATAGATAGATAGATAGATAGATAGATAGATAGATAGATAGATAGATAGATAGATAGATAGATAGATAGATAGATAGATAGATAGATAGATAGATAGATAGATAGATAGATAGATAGATAGATAGAATGGTCCAAGGGAAAATATAGCTTTAGGCCATTTTTTGGTCTCCCACCCTTTTGCAACCACAAGTGAACTGCATCCACCACTCTTCAAATATCCATATAATTGAACTTTGATCAGCCATGGAGTGTGCAGGAAGAGGGAAACAAGCCAAGAGCAGAACACAGGGACCAGGAGGACATGAATGAGAGATGATGCCCAACTTCTGATGGCTGACCGACAGTGTGTAACTTCTGAAATGTGAGGACAAAACTAATTCCCTCCAAGCACAGTTGGCACAGTGGATGAAGCTGGACAAGGAACATAAGAGGAGCCCTGCTGGATCAAGCCACAGCCTATCCAGTCCAGCAGTCCTTCTCCATGTAATGGCCCACCAATGGCTTCTGGCCACCTCAAACAGGAGACCAAGGCAAAGCCTTCGCCTGCTCTTGACTCCCTGCAAAAGGCCTTCAGAGGCATCCTGACAGTATCTCCAGCCTCTCAGGTCCTCTGGGACAGAAGCCAACTGGGCCTGCAGTGTGAGTCTGTCTTCAGCTCTAGTTTCTTGACCTTCATCCAGCCCATTCCAACCTGGAAACAACCACTGAGCACCACGACTGTTTCCTGCTGCAGATAATACCAAGCAGTTGAGTTGGCACCACTGGTGCATTGGTGGCCTGGAGGCTCCCATCTCCTGAGATGCTAAGTAGCTCACCTGGCTCCCTGATGGCACTGGTCTTCCTCGGCACCAGTCCCAAACTGGGGCACTGAGGTGTAAAATTCGCACTGCAGCAAACGGAGCGCCCGCTTCCCAGTGCATCCCCTCCCCAGGCCCATCCATCAGCGACTGACAGGCTGAGCCCAGGCAAAATGGTGGTTGCTAATTCGTTTGTGTTTATTCTTGGTGTTAATGAGTCTTCTCCTGCAACCCAATAATAAGTCCATTAGCTGCAAATTGTGGCAAGAAAACACCCCTGCGCGCTTATCGCCAAGACTACAAATCTCTGTTAGTCCTAATTAAAACAACCGCTCGGGCTTTAATTAAGTCATCTTTTTTCCTTCCTCCTTCTCTCAAACAAAATTATTGAGAATAAGGCGCAATCAGCAGAGCTGGGACTCCTCACTCTGGCAACAGGGTCAGGGCCTGCTTGTAAGACAACTGCTTCAGCCCTTGGGCATGGAAAGGTCAGATAAATCTGAGGATTCTTCTGAGAACACCTAGCAATGTCCAATGAGACAAGCAGCGCCAGAAGAAGAAGAAGAGTTGGCTTTTCTAACCTGCTTTTCTCACCCATTTAAGGGGACTCAGAGCAGCTGACAAGCCTTCTGTTCTTCTCTCCACAACAGACACCCTGTGAGGTGGGCGGGGCTGTGAGAGCTCAGAAGAGAGCTGTGACTAGCCCAAGGTCACCCAGCTGGATTCATGGACGAGTGCAGAATCAAACCCAGTATTCCCAGATAAGAGTCCGGTTCCCTAACCACTAGACCAAACTGGCTCACAGAACATCCCGTTTCACACACATCTGTTTGGCAGTTGTGCCCCCGCTTTCTTGATTTTGCCCCCTCTTTGAAGCCTGCCTGTTGTCTTGTGCTGAGGCAGCCTGGTACAGTTTGTGAGTGTGTTTGTTCTTTTCACCCAGAGGGCCACTGGTCTATGGAATTTACCACCAGCAGAGGTAGTCAACAGCATTCAACCTAGATGGCTTTATGAAAGGATTAGACAAATTCATGGGAGACAAGTGTACCAATGGCTACTAGAACATCTTGCAGGCTGGGGGGATAAGCAGGATGCCTCTAAGGCCATTTGCTGGGATTTGAGAACAGAAGAAGGTTTGCCTTTGTCTGTGCTTGAGATGCCCATCAGCAACTGGTGGGCCACTGTGTGAGAGAGGTTGCTGGACTAGATGGACTTTGGCCTGATCCAGCAGGGCTCCTCTGAAGTTCTTGTGTCAACCAAGCATGTGAAAATCATCCAAGGGGAGTTTGAGGGTGCTTGGCTGGTCTCCCGGGCTCTTCCAAGGGGAAATGCAACAAAGCAAGCGGGCAGAGTGGACCTTCTTTAGAACCACTGATGGCCCTTCATTTCTGAAGGCAGCACACAGAAGGAGAGGTCAGTGGGTCTGGTTCATTCATCAGCTCATGTTACCTGTTTGCAGGCAACTCCACAGCTGGTATGGACCCAGGATCCAGCAGGCCCACTGGAGGATTGCCTCTCCAACAGTCCTGGAGCTCTTTCATCATGCCCATCCTAACAATTAAATGTGGCTGGCTACCTTGGCACAGAACACAGTTGCGAGCTGGGTCTTTTTTATGCTTCTTCAGACAGGCCCTCCAGGGGAGGATGGAAGGCTGTTTTCCTAGGTTATCCTCAGAACAAGCCTCCAAAGTAGCTTCGTGTAATGGAAGAGCCTAACTAGCTCCGCATTTGACCTTAGAGGGTTAACATCAGGAGTAAAAAAATCTCAGGGGAAAAATCACCTTGTTATGCTAAGTTTTGAAGATGAAAGGCATAGTTGGCCCTGGAGCAGCACCATCCACAAAAGGCTACACCTGGGAGCTTACTCACAAATTGATAGGGTTAATTGGCTGCAAAGATGGAACTTGCAAATATTCACATTACATGATGGGAGGGGGCATTCACTCACCTTCTAGAAAGACATGTGTTTGTGGGCACTTTACTGGTGACTGTGTAACATGTGATGTGTTTGTGATTTAGGACATAGCAAGACCTGTATTAGCATTATCATTCAGCTTCAGCTTCGGTCCTGATTCTGGGTCATTCTATTCTATTTTGACTTTGATGTTGTCCTTTTGAACTATTATGGAACTATGAACCTGAGCCTGTTCTGCACGGAGAAATATTTTTATTTGCTTGAACTGCTTTGAATGTGTATCCTATTTGCTATTTTATGTATTTGCTCAAATTTTTGCCTTTTTATTAGTAAACCAAATTATTCTACATTTTTCCTCTGGTTCATTGTGCATCTAGGAAGCAGAAGGGGTATTTTGGCAGAGAAAGACTTACTCGCCCGAGCTCTACTTAGCCTCACAGCCACAGGTCCCCCTGCAACTTTCACAGCTGAATTTGAAACCAGGCTATGTGGACTCTCTATGGGGAATGAAAGCGGCTCTGATGCTCCCAGCACAAGCAGGTCTTTGCAAAAACCATCAAGAACAGCAGTTTTCTTTTCTCAGCCAGATGCCAGGCTCTGCTAAGAGTCTAATGCTTTTCCAGGCGGTCACCCCCTGCCAAATGGGCTCTTGTGTAGATGCTTGGGACTGCAGCTTGATCTGGATGCCCTCTATCCCCAAAGGATGAAGAGATGCCATTTTGGAAGTTATTTTAGTTTCTAATCAGGCCAAAAAGAAATTTGCCAAGAAGATTTTTCCACCTTTTTATCCCTGCCCCTCCCACTTCCCAGAAGTCAATATTACAATTTACTGGCCTGAACAGTTTCTATTGACTGAGGTCCAGCGCTGGTCAATAAATGCGGCCATTGACAGCCTGTGAGCCAAGTGGTGGGAAGGATGGCACCGAGAGAGCTGTGGGGTCTTTGTGTCCATGAGAGGGCAGCTGGTCCTCCTCATGGCTTCTCAAGGGTCTTGTAAGGAATGGAAGAGGGTATCTGAGGGGCATTTTGAAAGCAAGTAAAGTACTGATGCTTTCTTGTATCTTGGTTTACCACATTTCCTGATAGAGCAGGAAAGGGATCCTGGGGTTCTGCTGAACAGCTCAATGAAAGTAATTGGGGGGGGGATTAATGCTACAGGTGCATAGGAAGGGAATGGAATACATTCCGTCTCTTTAAAAATCCATGGTAAGGCCATGTTTGGAATATTGTGTACAATTCTGGTCACCACACCTCAAAAAGGATATTGTGGACCTGGAAAAGGTGCAGAAAGGAGCAACCAGAATGATTCAGAGGCTGGAACAAAATCCCTTACGAAACCAGGCTGCAACATCTAGGCCTCTTCAGCCTGGAAAGATGGAGTTTAAGAGGGGACCTGACTGAAGTCCTGTCAGAATCACAACACAGGGCCCCAGGACTCAAGAACAAGACCCAGAGCTGCTCAAAGCAGGAGGATCCATTTATCGTAGAATCCAGAAGACTACGAAATCAGGGATAGGCAAGAGTCTATCCCTTAGGTTCCCAGGAACACTTTCTCCCAGTCCCCTCCCTTGGTCAAGGCCTTCCTTATGAGATCGTTCCTGTGTCTACAGTGGCAGCCATGGGGAATCTGGGTCTAACAGGCATACAAGCAAGGCCTTCTTTCAGCAAGAACAGGCGATGGGCACAGCAGCCCCTACAGCAGCCCCTCCCCAAGAGGCATCTCCATCCCCGGCTGGAGCCATATGGCAGCAATGTCTGAACCAGGCTCCTCGGGGTATCTGGAAAGAAAAGAGCGTAGCGGCCCTTAGAAGGATATAAAATGACGCACGGTGTGGAAAAGGCAAATAAAGAAAAATTATTTTCTCTATCACACAGCGCTGGGGGCCCTCTAGGAAGCTGATGGGCAGGAGAGTCAGATCAGACAAGGGGAAGGTCATTGGTCTGTGGAATTGGCTGCCAGAAGAGGTGGGAGAAGCTTTAAGAAAGGACTAGAGACATTCGTGGAGAACAGTGGCGTTTTCACACTTCGCAGCCCCTGGATGGGAAAGAAGTGTGATAACTCAGTGTTAACTAGTGTGAGTGCCAGGTGATGACAGCCTAAGCCAGCACAAACACCCACCAGAGACCAATCCCAGGGTCGGTCCTCTTCTGGGAACCGCCATCTTGAGTGCGGCACCCTCCGAGAATGCGCCTGTGCCGGCACTGTCACCATGACGATGCTGATGCCCTGCACAAGCGTAGTTACATCTGTGGCTGTCCGAGGTGCCAATGCACTTGCACCAGGTGAGGTGCAAATGGCTGCTGCCCAGATGCGCTAGGTAAGCTATTGGTCAGTGTTGGTTAAGGTGGGGAGCATGATTTCATGCTCCACACCTAATCAACCATTAGTGAACCTCTGGGCAGGCAGGAGGCGCTTGGAGGATGTAGCAGCCTCCTCCAAGTGCAGGTGCTCTTCACCAGAAGTTCACTAATCATGCTCTACAGGCTGTAGTGCAAATAGGCCCCAGGTCTAGCCATGGCTACTAGAAGGGATGCCTACATGTTAGGGATGAGCACAAAGTCAGTCTCCCCCCCCCCCCCGTCTTGATTTGATGCAAATAGGAGGGGGGTATTTGGCTTTGTGCAAAGCCTCTGTCCCCTACAAATGTGGGGATTTCAGCTTCGCCTATGAACATCCATCAAATGTTCACATGTGAAGGGAGCCCCCACCCTCCTGTCCCATCCAGTCCCACCTCACCCCCCACCTGCCACTTCCAGTGCCATCCTGTTTCTCCTCCAAAGCCCAGCTGGGCCTTCTGGAGGTGTGAGCACATCTCTGGAAGGCCTGGTTGGGCCTCAGAGTGTGCAATCGTGGAGGAGGTCGTGGAGACAGCGAACACAGCAGCGGCTGCATTTAGGGGTAAGGGAACACAGCCGGGGCAGGAGGCCAGAGGTGAGCAAATCTGGCCTCCATCAAATGTAGGCCCCTTTCAGTTTGCTCACAAATGTCAAACTCCGTATGAATTCATACAAATTTTGAATAACACAAATATCCACGCATGTCCCTACTAGGTATTGCATCCAGGTTGGAGAGACAGGCAAGAAGCCTCTAAAGGCCATCAGCAGGTAGTTAAGAGCAGGCGAAGGTTTTGCCTTTGTCTTCTGCTTGAGATGCCCAGAAGCAGCTGGTGGGCCACTGTGTGGGACGCAATGCTGGACGAGATGGGCTGCAGCCTGGTCCAGCAGGGCTCCTCTTAATTAATGGAGGAGTGGTGTACCAATAGCCACTAGAAGAGATGCCCAGGTAGCGCCCCCAGATGGGAGAGACAGGCATGGTGCCTCTAAAGGACATTTGCAAAAGCAGGTGAAGGTTTTGTCATAGAATCATAGAGTTGGAAGGGGCCTCCAGGGTCATCCAGTCCAACCCCCTGTTCAATGCAGGATTCCCTAAACTATCCCAGACAGATGCAGGTCCAGCCTCCGCTTGAAGACCTCCAGTGAAGGAGAACCCACTACTTCCTGTGGCAACCTGTTTGATGGACTGATTGCCCTCACTGTCAGGACATTTTTCCTAATAGCTCATCTCCATTGACTCCCTTGAAGTTTCATCCCATTGTTTCTAGTCCTCCCATCTTGTGCAAGTGAGAATAGGGACGATCCCTCTGCACTGTGACGGCCCTTCAGAGACCTGAAGACCGCTACCATGTCTCCTCTCAGTCTTCTCTTCTGCGTGAGAATATCCAGAAGCACTGTGTGGGTCATGAAAGGAAGGCACATCAGCAGAGCTTCGGTGCTGGTGAGCTTCTATTCCATTTGGCAGAGGCTAAAAATTTGCCTTTGCTGACTGAGATTGGTTGCTGCTTATTTTTTAAGTGGGACCATGACAGGCAACTCTTGCTTATTTTCATTCCATTCCAAGACCCTTTCCCCATACTGGCCAAACTTCTGCAGAGAAAGCTCAGTCCTTTCCCACTGTTCTTTTTGAAAAATATCCTCTGGCAGTGTGCACAGACCCCACACTCCCTCAAGGCTGCACCCCTTGGAAGGAATGGTTACACAAGTTTGGAAATGGTGGAATCTCGTCTAGATTCTGTAATTCCCCCTCACTGTCACTGAGGCAAACCCAAGTTCTGATTTTCTCTCATTTCCTTGTAGAATTGCTGCTCTTGCAAAAGTACCCATACAAAAGGAAGAACCCACACACTTCCCTTTTTTTTTTCTCATGAACTTCCTGTACACTGAAAAGAGACTCTCATGGGCCCACCTGGACATAAGAGGAGCTTTCGTGCTGGATCAGGCCACAATCCATCTAATCCAGCATCCTGTCACACAGAGTTGCCCACCAGTTGCCCATGGGCATCTCAAACAGAGACAAGGGCGAACCTTCTCCTGCTCTCAGTTCCCTGCAGGTGGCCTTTAGAAGCACCCACCTCTCTCTCCAACCTAGCAACCATTGATACACCTGTCCTCCCCTCCATGAATTTTTCTAACCTTTCCTTAAAGCCATCTAGGCTGGTAGCTGTCAACACCTTTTCTGGCAGCCACTTCCATAGACTGATGACTCTCTGAGCGAAGATCCAACCCTCCTATTTATTTATTTATTTTATTTATTATTTACATTTATATCCCGCCCCATACCCGAAGGTCTCTGGGCGGGTTACAACTTTAAAACAACAGATTAAAACAGAATGCGCATTAAAAGACGTTAAAAATTCAGTACATATAAAATATACAACATGTTTAAAATGATAGTGTTTGTACTGGGGGAGGGAACATTAACAACTTAGCCAAAGGCCAGGGCAAAGAGGTGCGTCTTTACTGCCCTCCTAAATATACATAAGGGGCCTGACGCACCTCAAGGGGGAGGCTATTCCACAATCTGGGGGCCATCACAGAAAAGGCTCTCTCCCGGGTGCCCACCAACCTCACTATTGAAGGTGGTGGGACAACCAGGAGGGCCTTGCCACTTGATCTTAAGGCACGGGCCGGTCGATACGGGAGAAGGCGTTCCTTTAGATATTTGGGGCCCAAGTCATTTAGGGCTTTATAAGTCAGAGTCAAAACCTTGAATTGGGCTCGGTAGTGAATTGGCAGCCAGTGCAATTCTTTGAAAACCGGCGTGATGTGCATCCGGCTAGATGTTCCGGTCAGCACTCTCGCGGCTGCGTTTTGCACTAGCTGTAACTTCCGAACCGTCTTCAAGGGCAGCCCCATGTAGAGCGCATTACAGTAGTCCAATCTAGAGGTTACCAGAGCATGGATAACTGTGGCCAAGTCGTCTCTATCCAGAAGTGGCTTCAGTTGACGAACTAGCCGTAGTTGGGAGTAGGCACTCCTGGCCACGGCCTCCACCTGAGCTTCAAGTGTTAGCGCAGAGTCCAGGGGTACCCCCAAGTTACGCACCTGACCCTTCCATGGCATTGCAGCCCCATCAAGGACAGGGTATCTCCCAACTACCCGGACCCGAGACCCTGTGACACACAGCACCTCTGTCTTGTCTGGATTCAGTTTCAATTTATTCACCCTCATCCAGCCCATTACTGCCTCCAGACACCTGTCAAGCACTTCAACCGCCTCTCCTGATTCAGATGGTACAGAGAGATAGAGCTGGGTATCATCTGCGTACTGATGACACCTCACTCCAAATCTCCGGATGACCTCTCCCAACGGCTTCATATAGATGTTAAATAGCATGGGAGATAAGATTGACCCCTGAGGAACCCCACAAGTGAGTTCCCAGGGTGTCGAAACAGTATCTCCCACAGTCACTACCTGAGATCTATTCTGGAGATAGGAGCGGAACCAATGCCAAGCATTGCCTTCCACTCCCAAGCTCCGAAGTCTCTCCAAAAGGATACCAAAAGGGGGGATTGCAAACACCAGAGAAGAGAGAGAGAGGATTCAAAAAGATTTAGAGAAACTCGAACAATGGGCTGCAACTAATAAAATGGTATTTAACAAAGAAAAATGCAAGGTTCTGCACCTGGGCAAGAAAAATGAAAAAAGCACATATACAATGGGAGGAATTCGGCTGAGCAGCAGCACATGTGAAAAAGGCTTGGGTGTCCTGGTAGATCATCAACTGAACATGAGTCAACAGTGCGAGGCAGCTGCAAAAAAGGCAAACGCAATCCTGGGGTGTATTAGGAGAAGCATAGAGTCCAGATCACGTGAAGTTATTATCCCCCTCTACTCTACCTTGGTCAGACCTCATCTGGAGTACTGTGTCCAGTTCTGGTCACCCCAGTTTAAAAAAGACACTGACAAGCTGGAGCAGGTTCAAAGGAGAGCTACCAAGATGGTGAACGGTCTGCAAACCATGTCCTATGAGGAACGGCTTAAGGAACTAGGAATGTTTAGTCTAACAAAAAGAAGACTGAGAGGAGACATGATAGCTGTCTACAAATACCTCAAGGGTTGTCACAAGGCAGAGGGATCAGCCCTGTTCTCACTCTCTCAAGGAAGGACTAGAAACAATGGGGTGAAACTGCAGGGGAAAAGATTTAGTTTAGATGTTAGGAAAAAATTTCTAACAGTAAGAGTGATCAACCAGTGGAACAGGCTGCCACGGGAGGTGGTTGGTTCCCCTTCGTTGGAGGTCTTCAAGCAGAGACTGGACGGCCATCTGTCTGAGATGGTTTAGGAGATCCTGCCTTGAGCAGGGGGTTCGACTCAATGACCCAGGAGGTCCCCTCCAACTCTACCATTCTATGATTCTATGATTCTATGATTCTATGATTCTATGAAAAGCTGCTGAGAGGTCCAGGAGAACCAACAGGGTAGCGTTCCCCCTGTCTCTCTCCCGGATAAGGTCGTCAACCAGGGCGACCAAGGCAGTTTCCGTGCCATAACCAGGCCTGAAGCCAGATTGAAATGGGTCTAGATAATCGGCTTCTTCCAAGCATGCTTGCAGTTGAACAGCGACAGCCCTCTCCAGAACCTTGCCTAAGAAAGGTATGTTAGCTACCGGGCGATAGTTGTTTAGATCTTCTGGATCCAGGGAGGCTCTCTTCAGGAGGGGGCGCACCACAGCCTGTTTCAGGGCCAGTGGAACCACCCCATCCCTCAGAGAGGCATTCACTACCTCCTGGATCCACCCGGTCATACCTTGTCAGCTAGTCTTTATTAGCCATGAGGGGCAGGGATCTAGAGAGCACGTTGTCGGCCGTACCCCTGCAAGTAGCTTGTCCACGTCCTCAGGCTGCAACAATTGAAACTGATCCAACCAAACAGGACCAGACAGTTCTCTGGACGCCTCATCTGGACTCTGTCCAATTGTGACATCCAATCCCCTACGAATCTGGGCGACTTTGTCCTCAAAGTGCTTTGCAAATTTGTCACAGCAGATATTGCTTGGCCCTGGCTCATGCTTCTTTGAGCTTGGTTTTATGAGGCCATTCACTACTCTGAAAAGCTCTGCTGGACGGCTACTCGAGGACGCAATGGTGGCGGAGAAAAAATTCTTTTTCGCCGCCGTCACCGCCACATGGTAGGCACAATAGCGTGCTCTAACCTGTGTTCGATCAGATTCACAGCCGGATTTACGCCACCTGTGCTCTAGCCGTCGGACTTCCTCTTTCATAGCCTGTAGTTCCATGGAGTACCAAGGAGCTTTTCGGGCTCCACAAGCATGCCGAGGGCACTTGGGAGCGATCGTGTCAATAGCCCTGCTCATTTCCTGATTCCAGAGAGAAACCAGGGCTTCGACAGGAGCACCAGTCATACCAAGCTCCTACCCATCAGCTTCATAGAGGGACCCTGGTTCTAGTGTTGTATGATAGACAAAATGTTTCTCTATACCACGCATGATTTTATGTACTTCACTCAGGCCCCTCTTAAGCACCCTCTTTCATGGCTGAAGAGGTCCAGACATTGGAATAGAATGGGATAGAAGAAGTTGGCTTTTCTACCCTGCTTTTCTCATCCTTTTAAGGGGACTCAAAGCGGCTGACAAACCTTCTGTTCTTCTCCCCACAACAGGCACCCTGTGAAGCAGGTGGGGCAGTGAGAGCTCAGAAGAGAGCTGTGACTAGTCCAAGGTCACCCAGCTGGCTTCATGGAGGAGGGCGGAATCAAACCCGCTATTCCCAGATAAGAGTCCAGCTCCTTAGTCACTAGACGAAACTGGCTCACCATGTTTGACCCCCTTTGCCGCCATATGCTCCATCCTCCTGTGCAGACGGTCTTCCAGGGGGCTTGGCACAAAGTGTCTCAGCCCTTCCGTGGGCCAGGATACTGGCTTGGGTGTAAAGGGCTCTCAATAAAGCACCCCAAACTGTGCCCGATTTCTCAGGTAGCCATTTACCCTTTAGTTCAGTGTTGGCTACTGAGCATGGTGGCTGATGGTACAGGGGGGCAAGGCAGAGGTCAGGACAGGGGTTGCCACCAGCACCGGAAATGCTGTGATGGGTTCAGCATTTCAATGAAAAACCACCTAAACAATCTTGAACTGAAACCTCAATGAGGACCAGCGGAATGAGGATCTGCGTTCTCTGAGCATGTGCGTTAGAGAGGGGAAGGGGAGAGGGAGAGACCACCAACTTCGCCCTCTTGGGTCATCCTGTTCTGGCTTCTGCCTGCATTGCAGCAGGAAGATACTTCTTTCATCGAAACGTCTGGGTGACTTGACGCAACAATAAAGCAAAATTTCCCTCCACATTTTACTTGCAAATAACATTTGTTGCTTCTGTGGAAGTGGAACCACCCATGGAAGTAAATGAACCCAAACAGCTGCAGAAAGCAAATGTAATCCCGCAGGGGCAGCCTCCTTGTGGGTCTGCCACTCTCCGAAGTTCAAGGGTGGTAATGCGTGAGAGAGTGGTCTTTTCTGTGGTGGCCCCAAGATTTGGAACAGCTTCCCTGTAGAAGTCTACCAACCACCAACATGATATAGCTTTCTGCTGCCGGATTATCGGTGTTTTTATTTTTCCTCCAGGAAGTGTACAGTATTTAAAACTGTTCTGAAATTATTTTAATTGTTGCAGTCCACCCTCAAACCCCAGGACACAATGGGATAAAAATGCAGTGAATGAAAATATAAAGGCAATTTTCACTGTGCATGGAATGCCCAACAGAGTGTGCGTTCAGCCCTTTGCAATGAAGAAAACCCCATCCCATCTTTAGGATTCACACAAGAATGCTACTTTTGTTTGCTTGTTCGTGTTTTCAAAAAATGTTTTTAAAAGGCAGAGACTTAAAAGAGAACACACTGCACATACTGAAAATACCACAGTAGAGACACAGGACAAGTTCCCACTGGGCAACTTATTCCGGATTTAAACCAGTTTTTTTTTTAATCAGCAGCAAGGTCTTGGTTTTTGCATTCCCGCTGTTAGCTTATAATGTGGACCCACAGGTGGGAAATTCCCTCCCCCCTCTCTCCTCCTCTCAGGACAACGCCCTCCCCATGCAGTAAGCAACTGGGCACACTCATTCCTGACTTCATCAGGGCACGCAATTCAAACCTCACCCCCTATATAAGCCTGATCCCAATTCAGATCATGAAGCAGCAGTTTTTGTTCACCGCTTCTCCCCCCATGGTAGCACAGCTTCTCATGTTAACAAGGAAGTAAATTAAAGATCACTTTCCCTTCTGGTGATTTGGGCTAGATCGGTGGATCAGAGCAGCGGAAAATGACAGGGAGGAAGGAAGGAGGGAGGGAGGGAGGGAGAAACTAGGCTTTTACACAAGAGCCGACACAGGATGGAAGCCTCCAAAGTCATGATCACCACCCCTTTGTAAAATCACTTATTCTCTGATCTCTTCATTACATTGTGTTACGATCTCTTGTTACATGTATTCTGATCTCTTTTTTATTTGCACTGTGGTCTGATCTCTCTCATTCTTCACTCCTCTCCCCCACCCCATTCCAGCCAATCCCAATCCACAGCTCTGGAGCAGGTGTACGCTGACAGAGGTTTGGCCTGGTTCACTATCCAGCATTCTGAGCACTCACCATTCCAAAAGTTTTAAAAGAATTCACAATTTCTGAGCATTAAAAGTCCCCAAACACAGATTATCTATATTTGAATCAAAAGAAGTCTCACCACTGGATTTAGAAATAATCTTCACTATTTAGCATGGGGAACGCAAGCAGTTTTTTGGGAAGAGGAAACCATGCTTTAGGAGCAATCTCCTCAGTTTCTCCTGATCCAATGATAAGTTGTGATTTCCTCCCCTTTTCCCCAGGCTCTTGCCATTAAATGCTAAGGATCAGGCTTGGCTGAAAGGGAAAAGTGAGCAGAGCCTGCAGTTGCTTACAATGTAGTGAGAGATCAGGCCATTACAATGTAATGAGAGATCAGACCATAGCAGGGAGTGAATCAAAAGTGTCTGATTTTACTTAAAGAGGCAGTGATCAGAAAGACTTTGGCCTCGATGCCTGCCATTTTACACTGATCTGCTGTGCCAATACATCGCAAAGCTGGTGGCTCTTAAAAACCTGCCTACTTTGTCCATCTCTTCTTCATCACAATCACCCTCTGGCATTATAAGGAAAAATGGAAAGTTATATAAAATGGAAAGAAGTTGTGGAAACAAGATGGGGGGGGGCAACTGACAAACAAAAGCTGAGGCCTCTTTTGATCCATGATCTGATCCAGGGAAGGTCTATATAGAGGGTGGGGTTTGAACTGGCCACCCCAATGAAGTCAAGGTACGACGGTGCCCAATTGCTGACTGCATGGGGTGGGGTTTCTCCCCATGAATCTGCATTATAAGCTAACAGTGGGAACAAAAAAACCAGACCTCACTGCTGATTTTTAAAAAAAACCTACTTAAAAACTGGATTAAATTGCCCAGGGGTAACCTGGCCAGGGAAGCTCCAGTGGGATATTGCAAGACAGATTCAAACTAGAGCATCTTTTGAGGCAGACAGCAGAAACAGCACTTTTGGAGGGAAACAAAATGGCTTCTGGGCTCCCAGGAGGCTATGCACAGGACTGACGCAACAGCCAAGCCAGTGTGACGGAAGAATGCAGACATGTGCATAAACAGAACTTGTTACATTCAGAGCAACCAAGGAGGAAAGAAAGGTCTTGGGTCCAATTTACCACTTAAAATTATTTCCACTTTTATTATTAACTCATTGATACTTGCATTCATTCCCCTGAGCACCGCAATCCAGTTCCCATTCAGTGCACCGGATTGACTCCAAAACATACAGAAAAGATGGAAAGAAACGAGGAGAGAAGAAACCAGGCAGGAGAAAGGAACAGTAGCCAAGGAGAAAGCTTCATATACACAAAGAAGGAAAGAGACTCTCGCACTACAGCCTTGTACAGGGAAGGAAGAATAGAAGTGAAAGAGACAGAGAGAGAGTCAGGAATGAGATCGTCAGCCGCTTCCCCACCCCCACCCCCATCTTCCTATGACATGAAAACCAAGTGCCCAAATGTGTTTCATCTTTGGTAGAAGAGCCTAAAAACTGTACCCCGCAGAAGTACTGAAGCCCCTTTTTAAGACTTCCCGGAAGTTTCCCCAAGTCCCTCTTCCAGAAGCAGTCCTAGCGTTGCCCATGCCTGGCACTGGGGTCCCCCAGGGCAGGATGCCTCCTGATGCCAGCCCACAGCACTGGGACACCAACGTCTGACATTGAGGATCTGATGGCCCAGCGGGCACGGCATCAGGTCTGGGCACAAGAGCGGCTCCTTTGGTCAAGCGTGATTGTTTTTAAGTCGTTGGGGAAGGCAGACTGGGAAAGAGCATGGAGCCCCAGTGAATTCACAAATTCTTGCTGGTCCTCGCTGGTCCCTGGTATGCCCAGGTGGCAGGACCAACGATACCGTTAACTGTCCAAGTGCTGGCCTGCCTTCCACTCTCATCCTTCCTCCACGTCTGCCCAGAGAGCCAGCCCATCCATTGGCACATCTTAAAGAACATGAGGTAGATGAAATCGGTCCCTTCTTTGGTACATTTATAATTTTGCACTAGCACAAAAGCTAAAGCCGCCCGCCCGCCCACTCGCCCGCCCACTCGCCCGCCCTCCCGCTCACCCATCCAGTGACTCAAAAGAAGAAATGCCACCCCCAGTGACTCCCCCTGCCATGAGGAAAGGCAGACCCGTCCACCCCATCCCACTCCCACGTGTGATGGAATGAAAGTGCGCCAAGGGATCCGGCTGTGTGCTTCGTTCCTCCATCTTCCATCAGGGCAACGATATCCGGGAAAGAACGGCCGTCGGCGTGTGAGGGAAAGGCCAGGACAGGGAAGCGTTAGTGAATGTCGGCCCAAGAAGCCCCATCTTACATGGTCAAGTGTAATCCATCGCCAACCCATGTCTTCTTCCTTCCCTCCATTTCCCATCCTGAGCCAGAATTCCTGCATCCACGTTGCTCTGAGAGCCTTTCCCTCTCTTGAAGACCTTCTCGCCCCACTGGGTACCACCACAAGGCCCCCTCTGCCTTCTCGGCCTACGTTCACCAAGCCTCCCGATGTTCATCAAGTCAATGCAATACGGGGCTCCACCCCACTCCCACAATGCCTTCCCTTGACACCCGGCTGGTTTGGCAAGTCAAGTACACTGAAACATTGGGACCATCCCAGTAGGTCACAAGCAGGGAAGGTGGGCAGACAGGTAAGCAGGTGAGAGAGGAAGAGCGTATGAGAGAGGATTCCGTCATGGCGAGTTGTGGTGGTGTGTGTCAAGAGGACACCGCACAAGAGGGCATGTTGCTATGGAGAGGGGATGGCAAAGGACACGCTCTGCCCGCCCCAGTCTGCCCACCATCATGCCCAAATGAAGTCCAAAGGCTAATCTCAGCCCCACACATCCTCCCCGTTTTCTTCTCCGGTCCCCCATAAAGTGTCTCTCTGTGTCCTGTCTCCCACCCTGCCCCAAACCCCCCAGGACACCACCCCATGGCAGGGAGAGGCGGATCACAGAGTCGGGCTACACCAAGCCAAAGTCCCGGCGGTGCGAGGGCAGTGCGGCCCTGTTCTCCAAGGACACTGGCACCGGGGTGAGGGAACGGCGCTGGGAGGTTCTTGGGACATCTCCCCTCAGGGCGAGGTGCTGGCTGGAGTGTGACCGCGTGGCGCTGTGGACAGAGACTGGTTCTGTGGCACTGCTGGGTGGGCGTGGCTGTGGGAGCCTCCAGAACTGCTTGCGACGCCAGACCTCCGGGCAAACAGCACACCTGCCAGGGCCAGAGAAGCCCACGGTTACTTCGTACAACCCCAACCACCGCCACCACCCCACGCCCGCAGGACCAAGAAACAAGCGGCGAAACAAGCTAATTAAATTCTGGGAATAATTAGGAAGGAACAGAAAACAAGTCAGCAAGAGTTATTTTGCCTCTTTATAAATCTATGGTGAGGCCACATTTGGAATATTGTGTACAATTCTGGTCACCACACCTCAAAAAGGATATTGTGGAACTAGAGAAGGTGCAGGAAATGGCAACCAGAATGATACAGGGGCTGGAACACCTCCCTGAGACTGCAACATCTAGGACTCTTCCACCTGGAAAGATGGCATTTAAGAGGGGACCTGATTGAAGGAGATAAAATCATGCAGGGTATAGAAAAAGTGGATAGAGAAAATTGCTTTTCTCTATCACACAGCACTAGAACCAGGGGGCATCTATGAAGCTGATGGGTAGGAGAGTCGGATCCAACAAGGGGAAATATTTCTTCACCCAGAGGGTCATCGGTCTATGGAATTGCCTGCCAGAAGAGGTGGTAACAGCAACCAGCCTGGATGGCTTTAAGGAAAGGTTAGACAAGTTAATGGACGACAGATGTATCAATGGCTACTAGAATGGATGCTCATGGACATCTTCCAGGCTGGGGGAAGAAGTTGGATGCCTAAGGCCATTTGCTGGGATTGGAGAGCAGGTGAAGGTTTTGCCTTCATCTTCTGCTTGAGATGTCCATGGGCAACTGGTGGGCCACTGTGTGGACAGGATGCTGGACTAGATGAGCTATGGCTGATCCAGCAGGGCTCTTCTTAGGTTCCCGAAAGCGACAAGAGAAGAACATGCCTGCTGACCACACCTTCCAAAACTGGCCCTTGAAATGAATGACTTCCTTGCTACCAGTGGGGGCAACCTGGGAGGGGTTGTCCAAAGCCATCTGGGAGGGGTTGTCCAAAGCCATCATGGGCAGTAGCCAATCAAATCATCAGCCGCAACCACCAAGAGTGATGATCACCTCTGTAACACCGTCCCTCCTTCCGATGCTGCGTGTTCCTTCAGCACCTTTCTTGTCCTCAGCTTTATCTCTGTGACCCCCTCGATCAGTAAAAAGGTGTGGGGGTGCAGGCTTCCCTGCAGAACGCTAAGAGCATCTGAGCCCAGGGAACGCCCCAAGCATCCAGGCAGGAGGGCTAGTGTTGACCCAGGGCAGCAGTGGCTTTGGAGGAGACATCATGGCCCCCACAGGCACCCCACGCTCCAAGACGACCGAGATTGGTCCTGAGGGTCCTCCAGAACCCACTACTTCATTATGATGGATTTTATAGTAAAGACATCAGACTGGAAGGACGGATCAGCCGCTGGGTCGCAGCTATAACTTATTGGATTTCCTGCCTGCAATTACACAGGGCGAGCGGCCCTTCTATTTACCTGTGTAGACAACTCCATTTATTTCTATTGACATGTTGATGCTGCTAATGCCGTTGCTGGACAGGTTCAATGCAGACTCCTGTCTGTCATCTGCAAGGGGAAAGGGAAAGCAGGGGGGGTGGGGGGGTGAGAGAAGGAGAGTTAGGAATCGGGGGGCGGGAGGGCTCTGCGGTTCAAACAACGGAGCTGCCTGCTCCTTCTCCCCAAGCCGGGTTACTCCTTCGAGGGGAGGGGGCTGCTGGGAGGAGTCAAGAGTAGTAGCCATGCTGGTGCAGTTCAAGCCCCTGGGGGGCTGCAAGCCGGCCAGAAAAGCCCCAAGTGCAAATCTGTCTCCTACCAGGATTCACAACTGCCTTCTCCCGTACTGACCTGCAAGCGTTAGTCAACGTTGGTTAATTGCACTCCTTTACCATCCAGCAGACAGGAAGGAAAGTGCGGAGACACCCCCGGCTGCCTCCTAAGGAGAACTACACTTCCCAGAGTTCCCTGGGCAGGGCAGAGGAGGACTACAGCAGCAGCATCACAGCTGCGACGTCTCACCTCCGCGGTTGTTGATCTTGATGTTGACCGGAAACTGCGAGGCCATGGCTAGGAGGTTCTGCTGGAGAGCCTGCTGGACCAGGCGCTGCTGCTCCTCCGCGACCAGGGCCATCTTCTTCTCGGGCGGCTCGCCCGTCTCCAGCTTCTCCCGCAGGTGCTCCAGGGCTGCCGCCTGAGTCACGGCCGCCTGGGCGGCCACCAGGTGATGCCCGGCGAGGCTGACCGGGATGGCGATGCGGCTGGGGACGGCCGAGGAAAGGATGCTCTCCTCTGCAGCAAAAAGATGAGCGGCAGGTGGTGTACTTACCTGAAGAAGGATGGAGCAGGTTGGGAAACAGCAACTCCAGAGGGAACAGTGAGAAACTGAAGCCCTTTGAAACCTTAGGCCAATCCACACTTGGCCTGCTAGTGGACGCGAGGGGAGCTTCTGGTGCAGATGGTGGTTTCCAGAAGCTACCCTCGTGTCCACTAGCAGGCCAAGTGTGGATTGGCCTAGTTTGCAGATGATGGTTTCCAGAAGCTACCCTAGCGTCCACTAGCAGGCCAAGTGTGGATTGGCCTAAGGTTGCAAAGGAATCCTGCACCACATATAATCCAAAGCCTTACCTGTCCCGGCCACCGGAAAGGCCATTCACACCTCTTCCAGGTGCCAGGGGTCACCTGAGGTGCCACACAAGCACACCGGCACCTCAGATGACCAAAGACGTGACTGTGCAGTGCATCACCGTTATCCTGATGATGGCACCTCTGCAAGTCTCCACTTGGGGTAAGTATTCGGACGGCATGTACTAGCCTTCGCGAGAGTGAGTGCGCGCCTATGGGAACCCACTATTCTTATCTTCTGGACAGGATGGGCAGCGCAGGAAGGCCCCAGGGCTCCTCCCGCAAGTGGGCTTCACCTACCCACCACCACTTTCTGTCCACCCTAGGATTTCCCAGCTTCCACCCTTTCAGCAAACTGGCAAAGAGCTTTGATTGAACTGAGGAATCGGGATGGGTGAAACACGTCGGTCACCTTCACAATTCGCCCAAATTGAATCTTGGCGACATTTGTGTGCAAACAAAAGCTTCTGTGCCTTCATTCAGAGCTCTGTTACATTCGGAGTCACATCCAGATCAGATGTGGATTGGATTCAGATTGGATTCGGATTGGATTGGATTGGATTCGGAGGTGCAAATGTTGTTAGCAGGGATTTGAAGCACATCTGAAGTGGCTACATTTGAGCCAGTTTGGTCTAGCGGTTAGGGAGCCGGACTCTTGTCTGGGAATACTGGGTTTGATTCTGCACTCCTCCATTAAGCCAGCTGGGTCGCCTTGGGCTAGTCATAGCTCTCTTCTGAGCTCTCACAGCCCCACCTACCTCACAGGGTGTCTGTCGTGGGGAGAAGAACAGAAGGTTTGTTAGCTGCTTTGAGTCCCCTTAAATGGGTGAGAAAAGTGGGGTAGAAAAGCCAACTCTTCTTCCTCCACAAAGCCAGCTAGGTGACCTTGGGCTAGTCACAGCTCTCTTTCTGAGCTGTCACAGCCTCACCTGCCTCACAGGGTATCTGTTGTGGGGAGAAGAACAGAAGGTTTGACAGCTGCTTTGAGTCCCCTTAAATGGGTGAGAAAAGCGGGGTAGGAAAGCCAACTCTTCTTCTTCTTCTTCTTCTTCTTCTTCTTCTTCTTCTTCTTCTTCTTCTTCTTCTTCTTCTTCTTCCATTTGCACAAATGTGAATTTCCATTGCATTCACTTCAGTGCAAAGCGAATGGGGGGAAGAAATTGTGCCCACCCCTACTCAGGAATTATTATAAAACTTGGAATTATTCATTTAGAAAAGACTTTTGACAGGCCTGCTGTCCTAGCTGCATCCTAACCCACCTTGCCCCCCTGCCAACCCCTACCCACCCTGTGGTGCAACTGCCACTGTACCCCCTCCTCACCTTTCTTGATGGCATGCACCTGGCCGATCTGGCCGCAGTTGTGGGCGGAGATAGTAAGGGAGGGCATGGGGATCTTGGGGGACGGCAGAACCCCCGGGGTGCCCACTGGAGAGTAGTTGAAGAGCGCCGTGCCAAAGCTCTGCCGCCGTCCTTCCCGGCGGTTGCTGTCGATGGCTGCTTGCAGTTCCCCGGGGGAGCTGAGCCCCCGCTTCTCACATTCATAGGGGTAGAGGTATTTCATGTACCTGCATGGGGAGGAGCACCGAAGGGGGGGAGTAAAATTATGCACGGTATTGAAAAGGTGGAAAGAGAAAAAATATTTTCTCTCTTACAGAACACTAGAACCAAGGGCCACCTATGAAGCTGATGGGCAGGAGAGTCGGATCAGACGAGGGGAAGGATTTCTTCACCCAGAGGGTCATCGGTCTATGGAATTTGCTGCCGGAAGAGGTGGTGACAGCAACCAGCCTGGATGGCTTTAAGATCGGTTTAGACAAATGTATCAATGGCTACAAGAACAGATGCGTAAGTACATCTTTCAGGCTGGGGGGACAAGCAGGAGGCCTCTCACACCATTTGCTGGGATTGGAGAGCAGGAGATGGTTTGTCCTCGTCTCTCCTTGAGATGCCCATGAGCAACTGGTGGGCCACTGTGTGGGACAGCATGCTGGACTGGATGGGCTGTGGCCTGATCCAGCAGGGCTCCTCTGAGGTTCTTACGGGCTAGATTAGCTGTGGCCTGATCCAGCAGGGCCCCTCTTGTGTTCTTAATGGACTGGATGGGCTGTGGCCTGATCCAGCAGGGCTCCTCTTGGGTTCTTATAGACTAGATGGGCTGTGGCCTGATCCAGCAGGGCTCCTCTGAGATTCTTATGGACTAGATGGGCTGCGGCCTGATCCAGCAGGGCTCCCCTTAGGTTCTCTTATATTCTTATGTTCAAACAGGGCTGGTTGGAGGCATTTCCAGAAATGTTCTCCAACTTGCAGCAAACTCTTCTTACCCTTCTTTAATGGATATTAAACAAATTATTTTTATATATAATAATCAGTACAATTATTCAGTCAACATTTAAGCAGCCAATAGCTATACCAACTAGGAATTTACATTACTTCTTAGGGATTTTTTTCTAAAAAAAAATTCAGCTTAACAACAGGCAAATTTACCGAAAGTTTGATGCTGCCGTAGAAGGAATGATTTCTCATCCAGGGAGGGTAAATAGTTCCAAAGGGCATTCTGAATATTTGCCAGTGGGACGACAGACATTGAGCAAACCTGATAAGAAAGATGCTCACAGGCGGCTGTTTCCCAAACTCTTAGGTGCCGCTCAGTGATAAGGCAAAGTGCATCAAAAGCAGAGGGTCGCCGGTTCAATACCCAGCATTTCCCCAGAAGGCAACAGCAAACCACTTCTGTATCTCTGCCAAGAAAGCTGCACAGAGCTGCCCATGGAGTCTGGGAGTGGGTGAAGCTCGGTGTTAGAGCAAACTGCCCAGAAAGCAGAGGGTTGCTGGTTCAATACCCAGCCTCTCATCAGAAGAAGGCAAAGGCAAACCACCTCTCCATCTCAGCCAAGAAAACTGTGCTAAATCCTTCTACCCTCATGCAGTCATTTGCTTTGTCTGTTCCCTGTGTTTCTTGTCCACCACAACCTTATTATAAACATGTAATAGGCAACTGTCCACACTAAGCAAAATATTCAATCTGATTATCCTGTTACTTTCTAGTTGTGCAAGCAACCCAAAACTCTGTATCCTTGGACACGCCCACCGAACCCCACAGCCATGCCAATATTTAGGGGCAAGATGTTTGTTTACCCTTGCCAATGAGGTTGGCGTGAAAAAACCATCAGGGGACTACTCTGAGAGGCGTTTCTGTGCCCACTGCCCAGCAGCCTCCTTGTTCTCTTCTGCAGCCTTGGCGGTTCCAACAGCTACCTGGCAGGCAGAAATCTAGCAGCTGCAGCTTCAGCATCCCTGAATTAGGAAAGCTAGCTGCTGCTTGATACCTGCCTGTAATGCAGCCAAATGAAGAGCAGAACCTGTTTGGAAGCAGCTGTCAGGCTGATGCTCATCACTTGGGTGGGGGTCTGCCCCCTTCTCCCTGGCCAAACCCAGAGCCTCCCAGCCACTTACTGCGTGCGGAGCGTGAAGGCCGCGCTGGTGATGGAGGTGGGCAGGCTGAGGCCCTTGGTGATTTCCCGCCAGATCTTCTTGTTGATGACCTCCACGAGGCCCCCTTTCTCAGTCACCAGCCTGTAGAGGGTGTAAAGGTCAAGGACCTGCTTGGCCATGATGGGGATCCGGTTCACAGGGGTCCCTGGACAAGGGTGGGGAGGAGAGAGAGAGAGAATCCAAAGGTCAGAGACTCACCAGTCACTCTCTGACCCATTCTGCTAGGATGGACAGACAGATGGGGATATATCCATCTCTTGCCTTTCCATAATACAGTTACAAATATTAGAAATATATAGGGTTATAGACTTATGATACATAGTACAATAAAAAGAACAATGAAACACAACGTTGAGATGAGAATCTACAAAAGCTCCCAGTCTAAGTCCAAGAATATAAGGATGCCTCCAAACATGAGCTAAAAACGGCAATTCTCCTGGCACCATCTTGGAAATGCCAGGCATAACTGCAGCACTCCCAGCAGCATCCTGGGCTAGTGCAGTGAGACGGAACAAGGTGTTAACATTAACTTATAAGGCCCTAAATGACTTGGGTCCTAAATATCTGAAGGAATGCCTTCTTCTATATTGACCTGCCTGTGCCTTAGATCTGCAGGGGAGGCCCTCCTGGTTGTTCCACCACCTTCAGTAGTAAAAGGGGTGGACACCTGGGAGAGGGCCTTCTCAGTGATGGCCCCTAGATTGTGGAAGACTCTCCCCCTTGAGGTGCATCAGGCTCCTTCACTGTATATGCTTCAGAGGGCAGTGAAGACGCACCTCTTTGCCCTGGCATTTGGTTAAATGGGAATAAATACATTTGGTTAAATACTGTCTCTTCCCACTTTACAGACACTGTCATTGTTTTTCATCCTGCCTGGGGCCAGGGCCATAGCAAAGATCTGAAGCTCCTTCTGTCAGAATCCTGAGGCCCATTCGCACTACGGCCTCTAGTGCACAATTAGTGAACTCCTGGTGAATAGCATCTGCACGTGGGGTAGGCTGTTACAGCCTCCAAGTGTGCCCTGCCTCACCAGAAGTTCACTGTTGATCAGGTGTGCAGCATGAAATCGTGCCCCACACCTTAACCAACGTTTACCAGACACTTACCTGGAGCATCCAGCAGCGTGACCGTCCGCACCTCTTACGGTGCTCCGGGGTCATCTGAGGTCCTGTGCAAGCACGCTGGCACCTTGGACGACCATAGACACAACTGCACGTGCGCAGAGCATCAGTGTCACCAGGGTGATGGCACTGACACAAGTGCAGGCACAGAGGGCGCTGCAGCCTAAATGGCGGCGCCCAGAGGAGGACGGAGCCCAGATCGAGTAAGATAAGTATTCGATTGCAGGGGGACAGAACGGCCAAAGGTTACTAGCACTTCAAGTGTGAGCGCTAGTCAATTGGTTAATCACACTCCTTTCCTGTCCAGCAGGAAGTGTGAAAATGCCCCTGTTCGAGACCAGAGATGGCTGTTTGCAAGAAATAATGTTTGGAGAATTAGAAAACTAACAAGGCGAGGTCAATCCAAGTGCCCGTGAGTCCTGGAAGCAGGCATTAGCCTAAGTCAGCTGCATCCCTCTTTTCCTTCTTCACACTTCAAGCAGCTATTTCCTAGGCGAGAATCAGGTGGATGCAGGTCTCTCAGCGAACTGCCTCCTGCCCCGTATTTCCCTGCAAACAGAATATTATATGATCTGCCCTGACAACAAGGCAAGGACGATAAGATGCACACTTGCTAGCTTTCCGCCCGCTTTCTTTGGGCGACCGAGTTCAGCTTTTCTTGTCACACAGGTTTTACTACTTTGCTACCACCAGGGGTAAAAATCGCGGCACATATGAGCAATAGGATTCATTTGTCGAATATGTTTTCTAAGTTTGGAATTGTGCATGCTCTGTTCCCTCCAGGAGAGGGAGGCAAAGCCGGGGAAAGCTGCAACTTCCAGTACACGCAAGGGACAGCTGGAAAGGGAAATTCAGCTGCAAGCCCTTTGGGGGCTCTGCTGATTGTTGCAGGTCGTGTGCCATCCTGGCGCGTGAAAAGTCAAGGGGGATCCACACGTGGGAAGAGCGTCAGCTGAGCGGAGGATTCGGGATTAGAGACGTGCGTGAATTTTCGTAACGTTCGTTTTTCTTATGAATTTGTACATTCGTATATGAAGTGAATGTTATGCCATCCATACATGGACATTCGCACAAATACAAATTTTATTTATTTATTTTATTTATTATTTATATTCCTATCCCGCCCCATACCTGAAGGTCTCTGGGCGGGTTACAACCTTAAAACAGCAGATTAAAACAGAATATACCTTAAAACACTTTAAAAATTCAACAACTCAAAACAATACACATTATGTTTAAAATGATGGTGTCAGTCCTGGGTGGGAAATATAATCAGCTCAGCCAAAGGCCAGGGCAAAGAGGTGCGTCTTCACCGCCCTCCTAAATACATATAAGGAAGGGGCCAGACGCACCTCGAGGGGGAGGCTATGCGTCAGAACATATGTATGCGTTGCATGGGATATTCATACGAATTTGTACAAATTACATTCGATTGGATAAGAATCAAATGCCAAAAATCCCATTTGTGCCCCTCCCCAATCAAGATGGTTCTGCTGTGGATCCCCAAATACAGGGCCTTTGCCCCCTCCCAAAATTGCCCAGGCCTTAACTAAGTGCTGTAGAAGTGCAAACGCTGCTATCTGGCAAGGATGCCTTATGGCAACAAGGGCCATTTATTTATTTATTTATTTATTTACATTTTTATCCCGCACTATACACAGAGGTCTCCGGGCAGGTAACAGCATCTAACATCAAACACCATTAAAACAGTAACAGTGTGCGCCCCCAGGCAGCCTTTGCACAGAAACACATGCAAAGGCTCCAGGCAGGAAGAAGAAGGGTTGGCTTTTCTACCCCACTTTTCTCACTCCTTTAAGGAGACTCAAAGTGGCTGACAAACCTTCTGTTCTTCTCCCCACAACAGGCCCCTTGTGAGGTAAATGGGGCTGTGACAGCTCAGAAAGAGAGCTGTGACTAGCCCAAGGTCACCCAGCCGGCTTCATGGGGGAGGGTGGAAGCAAACCCGGTATTCCCACATAAGAATCTGGCTCCCTGACCACTAGACTAGGAGTAGACTAGTTCACTAGAAGGGTGGCAGATACTCCTAGTATAGCTCTGAAGCATGTTTGAGCGCTCCATAACTATCAGCGAAGGGGACGCCCCCCTCATGCTGGGGGCCACTTCCAAGCAGAAGCTGCTTGGCACCGTGTGGACACTCTGTGTTGGGGGATCATCCCCGGGCTGCCCCCACGGTGCAAAAAGGGTCCAGGCCGTTCCCCTGCCTTGCACAAGCCAATCTCCTCCGCGGCGCATTGCCAGCTGATAAAACTGGCCGTTTGTCAGAAGGCTTGTTAATGCTGCTGACTCCCTCTGGAAATGTTTACCATAATCATTTCTGTACTGAGCAACGATTTTGACCACGGGGAGGGAAGCAGGCAGGCAGGCAGCAAGCCAAGGCACAGGCTCAAGAAAAGTGGGAAGCGCTAAAGGGAAATAAAAGGCCACCATTCCAGACCCCGTTGAACTGGGGCAACCAGAGAGGCCGCGGCTACATCCAGAGCAGCGATGCGCCAAACTGCAGTCTGTACGGAGCGAAGTGCTCACAGCGTCAGCGGCCTCACCACACAGGCCGGGCTCTCTGTGGCACCTGGAGCCAGTCTGGTGCAGTGGTTAGGAAGCCAGACTCTTATCTGGGAATACTGGGTTTGATTCTGCAATCCTCCATAAAGCCAGCTGGGTGACCCTGGGCGAGTCACAGATCTCTTCTGAGCTCTTGCAAGTGAGCAAGTTTGGTCTAGTGGTTAAGGAGCCGGACCCTTACCTGGGAATATTCCTCCGTGACGCCAGCTGGGTGACCTTGGGCTAGTCACAGCTCTCCTCTGAGCTCTCACAGCCCCACCCACCTCACAGGGTGTCTGTTGTGAGGAGAAGAATAGAAAGCTTTGCCAGCCGCTTTGAGTCCCCTTAATATGTGAGAAAAGGGGGTTAGAAAAACCAACTCTTCTTCCTCCTCCTCCTCTAGAGTAGGTAAGCAGTGCGGGGAACCCACCTTTCAAAAGTCCTTCCCCATGATTCTCCTCCCCATTGGTGGGATGCGTTGCTCATGCTCACAACTGTGGCCCTGCGCAGGAGCAGGGACTTTTAGTATGCTTGATTTTAAACAATAAATAAGAGTATTTCCCACTTACCTCCTCCAAGGAATTTACTGACCAGGGCCTGAGGATAAAGCCCTTGTGGCCTACTCGCGTGGGTATGGCCAAAGAGAAGGCGTGTTGGCACTTTCTTTCCCTTCTGCTGGACGGGAAAGGAGCGCTGTTAACCAACACTGGCCGTTCCCTCCCTCCGTGATCAAATACTTACCTGGTTTGATCCTGGGTCTGGTGGTCTTCTGGTGCCTGAAATTTTGGCTGCAGCGCCCTCCACGACTGCACATGCGTCAGTGCCATGGCTGTGACGACGCTGTTGCGCTACGCAGCCACAGTCACGCCTATGACCATTCTCAAACAGCCCTGGAGCACTGGAAGAGGTACGAATGGTGGCCCCACCATTGTTTAAGGTCTGGAGCACAATTTTGTGCGCCACACCTAATCAACAATTAGTGAACGTCTGGTGAGGTAGGCAACGCTTAGAGCAGCAGTTCTCAACCTTCCTAATGCCGCGACCCCTTAATGGAGTTCCTCATGTTGTGGGGACCCCCAACCATGGGGGCGGAGCAGCTGGGAGGTGGGAGGGAAGGGCGGCAGGAGGCTGGTCGCGACCCCTCTGAAAGGGTAATTTGACCCCCAAAGGGGTCCCGACCCCCAGGTTGAGAACCACTGGCTTAGAGGCTGTAGTAGCCTACTCTACATGCGGATGCTCTTCACCAGAAGTTCACTAATTCTTCACTAAAGGCCATAGTGTGAATAGGGCCAGCGTCTCTGACCACAGGCAGAAAGGCCTCCTCAGTGGTGGCACCTAAGCTTTGGAACAACCTCCTCAGAGGTCTACCTGACACCTTGCAAAGACCTTTTATTCACCCAGGCATTTTAGTGATCTGGCTATTGTTTTAATGTTCTTTTCATGTTATGTCCTCTCCACTGTCTGTCTATACAGGTGTTTTTGGCATTTTATTTAAGTCACACTGAGAACATTTGACTATCAGGCAGCTAGAGAAATTCGGATAATAAAAGTAATCGCCACCTGGCTGTAAAACTCCCAAGCGAGTAGGTTCACATAAGACTGATCAACCAAGGCTCCCTGGTCCACCTGGGCTTTCTCCGTCCAGGTGCCTGAGATCTTGCTGAGCGCAGGGGATGACAAGCTTTGAACTGCAGAAGGTCCCCAGTTCAAAGCTTGTCATCTCCTGCACGCAGCAAGATTTCAGGCACCTGGACAGAGAAAGCCAGGTCTCCAGGAAACCAAGGGCCTCCTTGCCCTCCAGTCCCTGCAGAATTCGCCAAGAGGCCCTGGCCTCCATCTTGCACCTCCGGAAGCGCAGATATTCCGCAAGCAGGGACCCCTGCTCACAAGGCAGCCTCGCCTGCCCTCCCCAGCCCCGTCTTTTCCGCCCGCCTGGCTCTGCATCTAAACTGAAATCAATTCCAATAACCCTGTAGCATCGACAGCCCTTCAGAGCACATCCAGAGCTAATTAACAGGCCCTCGGGTCACGGGGACAAGTGTCTTTCTTCAGCGCCACAGGCCGCCCCGTGGGCCACCTGCTGCCCGTGCGGTGGGAAGGATGGGGGTTCCAGCGGGCCCCAGAGGCCTCCAGCAACTGCTGAGCAAGAGGGCAGCTGAGCAGCCCTTCGCTCTCCTTGCCACAATCCTCTCTGCAACAGGAGCCGCGAGGTGAAACCCAAACATTCCCGCTCTCGGGGCTCAGAGATGTTGATAGCGAGGAACTGGAAAAGGTGCAGAAAAGGGCAACCTTACGACATCAGACTGCGACGTCTGCAGCCTGGGAAGACGGCGTTTAAGAGGGGACCTGATTGAAGGAGACAAAATCATGCATGGTATAGAAAAGGTGGAGAGAGAGAATTTCTCTATCACACAACACTAGAACCAGGGGGCATCTATGAAGCTGATGGGTAGGAGAGTCAGATCAGACAAGGGGAAGCATTTCTTCACCCAGAGGGTCATCCGTTTATGGAATTGGCTGCCAGAAGAGGTGGTGACACCTACCAGCCTGGATGGCTTTAAGGAAGGGTTAGACCAGTGATGGCGAACCTTTTGAGATCGGTGTGTCAAAATCTGCAAGAAAACCTAGCTTAACTCGGGTGCTGTGTCACATCTAGAAATATCCATAATTTTATGATATTTGTAGCTCTAGTAAAAAAGTTATATTTTTGATATATGTATTTTATTAAAAGCAAAAACAAACAATTCTTTACATTTGCTAAATTTCAATTGAAAGTTGGTATTTTGTACACTTCAAGAACAAGCAAGCACTACATGCCCAGGTGCCAGGGTGACCAGGTGTGTCACCCAAAAGGGCTTGGCGTGTCACCTGTGACACGCATGTCATAGGTTGGCCATCACCGGGTTAGACGGATTCATGGATGACAGATGTATCAATGGCTACTAGAATGGATGCCTAGGTGCATCTTTCAGGCTGGGGAGACAGGCAGGATGCCTCTAAGGCCATTGGCTGGCATTCAAGAGCAAGAGAAGGTTTGTCCTTGTCTCTGCTTGAGATGCCCAAGGGCAACTGGTGGGCCCCTGTGTGAGACAGCTTGCTGGACTAGGTGGTCTGTGGTCTGATCCAGCAGGGCTCTTCTTAGGTTCTTAGGAGTGGTAGGAAGCCGAGATGCCCAAGGGCCAATTTCTACGAGACCAGAATCCGAGCGGCGAACCGGCCCTGGAGGAAAAGCAGAGCTCCTCAACCTTTGATCGCAGCTGGGCTGACATTCTGGGACCTGTAAAGGTGCGTCTTTGTGTTTGTCGATATACACACAGACTACAACTCGAGAAACCAGCAGCATACATAGCAAGTGGCTCTCACCAGGGTAGAAGAGGAAGGAAAGAGTTAGCGTATTTCAAAAAAGGAGGAGCAGGAAGTAGGAGTTCCAAATTCCCTCCACACCTTTTCACTAGTGGAGCAACGGTGTGTGGAATCGGCCACCCGCAGGGAAGTCAGAACAGGAACCGTCTCCCCCCTCACGCTCCCTCTTTTACCAGCCCCGTATCTAGGCAAACCCCTAAACATCAACAGCACATTGAGCAAATGCATCTCACCCGTTTAAGGGGACTCAAAGTGGCTGACAAACCTTCTGTTCTTCTCCCCACAACAGACACCCAGTGAGGTCATTGGGGCTATGACAGCTCAGAAAGAAGGGGAAGCGTCTGGAAGTCATGACCCTGTCTAGGAGGGGACCCAGCCCACTAGCAGAAGAGCAGCTTCAGAAGCCCACAGACGAAGGAAGGAAGGAAGGAAGGAAGGAATCATGGCCACAGGAAGATGCAAGACGCTGTCAAGTGTGAAGCAAAGAGAGCTCTGGAAGCAGATGAGCCAAAGTCCTCTCTCTGGGGGGCAACATGGAAGCGTGGCCCTCAAACCGTGGCCCTCCAGACGGCCCTGAACGACAGTTCCCAACATTCACCTGGCACTGGCATGGAATATGGAGCGTGGGATGCTGGGAGTTGTTCAGGATCACCTTGGGCTCTGCTGGGCAGCCCCTTCAGGCAACGGAGAGAAAAGCCTTGTTACTTACTCCCCTCCTTTCTTCCGGGTGGCCGAGAATGGGAGCCGGGCGGCTATCGAAAACCCATCCATTTGCATCGGAGCAGTTGTCTGGGCCTCATTGCTCAAGCCAACACAGCTGTCACTCAGCGCCGCTTTCTGGCTCCCCTAATTTATGGCCTCGCTGCTGCCTCGGCCGGGGCTCATGAAAGGCGACTCGCCCGCTTTATTCTTTCCCAAAGCTCATCCCATTTGCTTTGTCTGCTTTCTCAAAGGGAGGGCTCGGACGGTGTCGGCCGCTGTGGTGGGGCCTGTTGCCTCCTGGGGCGTTTTTGCCCTTAACCAACGTTGTCCAGCACTCACCCTTAGCCGTCCCCCCATCCCTCATGACTGAATACCTTCCTCGATTCAATTGTGGGGCCAGTCCTCTTCTGAGCACCACCATTTTGGCCGTGTTGCCCTCTGCGATTGTGCGCGCGGCAGCGCCGTCACCATGATGACGCTGGTGCTCTGCGTACATGCACGCGCAGTTGCGTCTGTGGTCGTCCAAGGTGCCGGTGAGCTTGCGCGGCACTTCAGACAACCCCGGAGCACCAGAAGAGGTGCAGATGGTCACGCCCTGGACAATCCAGGTAAGCTTTTAGTTAACGTTGGTTATAGCGTGGAGCACAATTTCATGCTGCACACGTAATCAACAATTCGTGTCAGGCAGGGCTAGCTGCCTGCCATGTTATTTGAATATAGGATCTCTACCAACTTTGTGATTCTGTATATATGTATATAACAGCTGTCTGTTGTTTTGGGAAGTGACAGTTGACTCCCCCCTCCCTGCTGGGGTCGAGTGATACATTTTGGCTCCAAGTTTAAACTGGTTTTGAAAAAATAGTTATTGATCATTGGTTGAAGGCCAAACCCCGCCCAGCTATGAAACATATAAATATGCTAGGCTTTCTGTTCTAAGTTGCTCCCAACAAAAAATGCCTTTATGCTGAGCTGAAATAAATCACTGTTCATCTTTTTAAAGAAAGAGTCTCGTGGTTATTCTTTGCCAGCCTGACAATTAGTGCACTTCTAGTGAGCTAGGGCATGCTTGGAGGCTGTAGTAGCCTCCTCAAAGCACAGGTGTTCTTCACCAGAAGTTCACTAAGGGTGCGTTCCCACCTACTGAGAACCTGAATTACTCGGGTTTGAGTTGGAGGCTGGGAACAGAAGCAAGCGCATCAGGCTGTTCCCGAACCAAACCCGCAAGTGCGCAGAAGCACACCTGCAAACAGCACAGTGGTTTTTGAGGACAGGAGCTGCCGCCACTGACGGCAACACCCTCCTCCTCCAATCCTGCAACCAATGCCGCCGGCAAAGCCCCATCCTCGGCCTCCTTCCTTCCTTTTCCCCACTCCACTGAACGCCTGCCTGCCACCCGATGCCACCACATCTGAGGGGTGGCCACCCATCCCCGGACCCCCCTCTCGCTCGCTCACCCCGGCCGCTGGCCCTCCTCCTTCGTCCACCTTCTCCGGCACTAAAATCCAGCCTGGATTGCTGAGGTCCGGTTTCAGCAGGGGTTTTTCTCCCCCTGGATTTCTGCGGGGGTTTCGGCAGCAAATCCAAGGAAAAAGAACTGGCATGAAAACGGCCCTTCCCGGATTCAGACTACTGGCGAATTCAATGGGAACCCTGGATGCTGAGTCCGAATCCAGTCCGGATTTTAGTCCCCATGGGAACGCGACCTAATTCTTCACTTGAGGCCATAGTGCAAAAAGACCTCTGTTCTCAATCAACCCCAAACAGGCCAGAATGTCTTTTCACACAGAAAAAGATGCCTACAAAATTGGTCCTCATCTAGGCCTTCCTTCCTTCCCTCCTTGTTTGTTTGTTTCTAAAGATTTGTATCCCATCCTTCACCTTCTGGTCTAATGGCAGGTCAGAAGGTTCTACAAAATAGCACAAACACAGATAAAATCAGGCAACACTCTGATATAAAAACGTAATTTAAAGAAGCCCACTCCTACCCCGGCAGGACCAAGTTTGGAAATGAAGAAATAAGTTACAAGCAGGTGCCAAAAACCTTATGTTGACACCCGGCATATCTCCATTGGGAGGTTATTCCAAAACCTGGGGGCCATGACAGAAAAGGCCCTCTTGTGGGCAGGCAACCCATGACGCTCTCCTGAGTGCAGCTGGTACACTGATCCACACTTTTTAGGAAATGCACTTGGGACATCATTAGAAAGTCCTGCAAGGACAGGGGGGCCCTTCTGTCTTTACTGGGCACTTGGAGATCTATTGGTGCTTTAAGCAACGGAGGCAGCTAATAGCCAAGAGCAGCACTGGGTTATTTTGCAAGTTAGGGAGGGAGGGAGGGGCTGCAAGGAATACTTGGAACTGGGGCCAATTCTGCCTTTGTTGGTAGACAAGACCAGCAAGAACATAAGAACATAAGAACACAAGAGGAGCCCTGCTGGATCAGGCCACAACCCATCTGTCCAGCATCCCAGCTCACACAGTGGCCCACCACTTGCTTCTGGGCATCCCAAGCAGAGACAAGGGCACAAAGAGCCTCCCTTCTGCATTAAGCCCCGCCCCCTGCCATTATGCTCCGCCCACACAGGATGGAGCCCAGTCCAGTCCAGTCTGCTGGAAAACCTCCTTAATGCTGTAGGAGCATGCACGAAGGAATTCGCATTCGAAAACTCAATCAAAAATTCAAATTTGCAAATTTTCACATCGAACCAAACATCCGGACACTCAACTGTCCAGACATTCAAGCGAACGAACAGCATTGCCAGCCTGTCTGGATACAAAAAAAGTTGATCAAATTTTCACACACTTTCACAGTTATTTTGCCGATGAAAATAGGCTTTTTCAGCAAAAACAAAGACGTGAAAAATGTTCAGCCAGCAATGCAAACGTTCAATGGCAAAATAAATATTCGCTGTTCAATTTGACTGCGAATCAAATGTTAATTTCCCCTTTGTGCACATCTCTATAATGAGGCCTGCTGGGAGAGGGACACCAGGTCAGGGCGGGGGGCAGGCCACTCCAGTATGCGGCCCGGTAATTTCCAGGCGCCCCACTGTGCCAGTCCAACCAGGAACGATGCTGCAATGGGCCCCGAACTGGAAGGAGCTTTGGGGCTGGAACGGGGGCTGGAAAGCACTAAGGGTGGGAACGGCCTCATTCCACGCCCAGCGGCATCGGCCCTTGCAGGGTCCCATCTGCTTGGCCCGGTCTACTGAAGGCAAGGGAGGAGAGGCCCAGATGGTGGCTTCCCCTGGTTTCTCCTGTGTTTTCATCAGCACGTTCCATCAATTCTTGCCTGTCCATAACCTTCAGGAACGAGCAGACACAAAACTGAAATCGATAGCAGATCACTCACATCCTGGGAAACAGGAGCTGCCTGGGAGAACGGATCGGGCCCTTCCCCTCAGCTCCCCTGGGAGATTGAGGCAAGGATGGGGAAAGGATGGAGGCGGCCGAGGAGGGGAATTGGGAGACCAGGGACAGAGTCCTGGGAGGGGAGGAAGAGGGATCTGGGTGGGTTTCTGGGTGGGGGGCTGTTCCTCCTCACACCCCGGAAGGGATATTGCCATAAAGAGGGTCAGGACCTGCTCTCCATCCTCCTATACCAGTGAAGAGCAAAAAGGGACATTCCTCTTGGATATTAGAAGGGAGGAGGGAGGGAGGGGAAGGAAAGAAGGAAGGAAGGGTGGAAGAGAGGAGAGAGGGAGGGAGGAAAAGGAAAGAAGGAGGGAGGAAAGGGAGGGAGGGAGGAGAGAGAGAACAGAAAGAAGGAAGGAAGAAGGGGAAGGAAAGAAGGAAAGAAGGAAGGAGGGGGAGGAGGGAGGGAAGGGAAGGGAAAGGAAAGGAGGAAGGAGGGGAGGGAGGGAGGGAGGGAACAGACCTTTACATGAAGGCCTTCCTTCCCTCTGGTGATGGACATGATTATGATGAGAGACTTCAGAGTCTTGGCCTGCATTCACACCTAAGCCCTGTTCCCACTAGGACTTTTTAGAGGGTTCAATATGGTTTGAAAACACTCTGTCCGCACTGAAAAGTGGCTTTCCGAGTTAAAAAGAGGAGTAATTGGGAGAAAACAAATTAAATAAAACACCCCTTTAAACAACTCTCCCTCCCGTTTTCTTAATAACACCGTTTATTCTCCCAGTTGGAACGCCATTGGTGCCTCTTCCGCCCGCCTGCCCGCCTGCCTGCCTGCACGCCCACCGGTTTCTCCGCCGCTGCTTTGCTTGGCCATCTGCTTGCCTGCCCGCCTGGCTTGCCTGCCTGCCACTGTGGCTGCTGCCAGCCTTTCAGCTGGCGATACGCCACTGCCGCCACCCTGCTTGCTCACTCAACTTCCCGCCAAGTAGCCGTGGTATTCCAAGGCGTAGGGGGGAGGATCGGCAGGCAGGCAGGCGAGCGAGCATGAGCGAGCATGAGCGAGCCCTGCCCTCTCTCCCTCCCTTCCGGGTGCTGCTGCCACACCGCTGCCATGCTCCGCTTTAACAAAAACAAATGGGAATGTGCCTAATGCGCATTTGCATCCGTTTTTGTTAGTTCCGCTTCAAGGGAGACGAGTGTGAACAGGGCCCTAAAGTTGAATCCAGCCTCAGTCCGCCTGCAGAGCAAGAGAACACATCGGCAAAGGGACAAGCTGCTTTCTTTCAGGGCAAGTCCCCATTCAAGGAATAAAGCACTATATACAAAGCTATTTACATCGGAATTTACATCGATATGTAAAACACGTTAAAAGAAAGCAAAGGAGCATCTGGCAATCGGATTCAGCCCGGATTTTGTGTCCCCACTCTTAAACGCTTAAAACGCTTCCAAAAACAGAATGGGGAAAGTGATTCCTTCCCCTCCTCAGCCTTTCCCCACCCCTCTCTCCCCATTGCCCAGGGTGCATGGCGGCGGCAGCAACTCAAGCCCTGTTCGCCCACTCCACCTCCACAGCCACCATCCCCAGTAGGGGTTCCCTCTGAAAAAAGCACCTTGGCCGGCTGGCTGCCTCGCTCTGCTGCCGCCGCCACCACCACCACTTGCACACACACACTTAAACATACACACATCTCCCAGTTCCTGCAGCAGTTTCCCCCCAAATAAAGCACCCTGTCTGGCTGGCTCGCTCTGCTGCCGCCTGCACACACACACTCAAACATGCACGCATCTCCTAGTTCCTGCAGCAGCTTCACCCCTTTCCCTTTTCAAAGATCAAGGAGGGAGGGAAACAGCCAGAATTGCACAGGATTGCCTCTTTCCTAGATCTTTAGGCTTGCGTGGGAGGGAAAGGAAACATTGTTATCAGGTGTGAAGTGGCTGAATTATTACAATGAAACAGTCTTTTGTATAGCAGAATACTCTAGTGTTCCCGCAGCACTAAGGAAGAAACGTTTTAAAAGCAAAAGCGGAAAAAAACACTGGAAAATTCCAGTGTTTGTTTATTCTGTTTTTAAGCCAAATAATCCTCAAAATACCCTGAAACTGTTTAGGAATGGGGACGAAGAGGAACCAAACCATTTTGAAACCATTTTAATTGATTTGGGGATGGGAATGACAAGGATCCAAACTGTTATGAAACCATTTTAAACTGGTAATGGGAACCTGCCTTCAGTGTTAAATAACTCAGAAAATTCCCCTTTGATATAGATAATATGGAAAGGAAATTACTGGTCACTTTGCTGATGTGTCCTCCCGCTCTGAAAGTGGACTGAAGCTGGATTAAATCTCAGGTGTGAACGCAGCCTCCCTTAGTGAGGTGTTCAAAAGGAGTTAAGAGGGCTGTCAATCTGAGATGCTTCCGTCTGGGTTCCCACCTGGAGAGAAGGGTCGAACTTCTAGTTCTATGGTTCCACAGTTCCAGGGAGGGACAACCAAGACAGTCTGGGTTGACACTTTGCAGCTGTGCTTTGAGAACAGCCTCAGATCCTGTATGGCTGCACAACCTCCTTCAAGAGCGAGGGGGGGGGCTCTTTTAATCATCTCTGTCCTCAAGGAAGCCCTATTCTCACCAACTTCCCTGTACATTTGCAGATGACTTGAAAATATGCACAATTTTTTATTATTATTATTTTATTTTTTGTAGTTATATCCCGCCGTGCACCCAAAGGTCTCAGGACAGGTGACAGTAAAGGTAAATTAAAAGAACCCACTAAACCCAATACTAATGCCCAAAAACTGGGAGGGGAAGCCGCTTCCTCAGCCAAAGGTCAGTGTGCAAAGGAATATCTCTGCCGGTCTCTTACAATGTAAAGACAGAAGCTGCCCAGTCTGCCACTGCCCTCTAGTGGCCATTTGGAATTTTGCCGGCACAAAAGCTAATGTGACTGGAAGAGCAGGAGGGGCTGCAGCTCACTGGTAAGGAAAACAGCCTGGAAAGATGAAACAGTTTCTGGTTTGGTCCCCAGCCTCTCCCAGGAAGGAGGGAATAGCAAACCACTTCTGTATCCCTGCCATGGAAACTGCTTAGAGATGCCCATGAAGGTGCCCACAAAGTAAACCAGGAATCAGCCACAGCTAAGGGGCCCTGACTGGCCCAGGGTCACCCCAGCAGCCCCCAGCCTGTGGGCCCAAACCATGGTCCCTCCAGGTCCCAGCACAGAGCTCAAGGGTCAGGCCAGGCAACCACAGAACTCCATGTAATCTTCAACTACAACTCCCATCATCCACTGTTAGCTGGCACAGACTTAGGGGAGGAACATCGAAAGGCCTGCAGCTGAGAGGGAAGAAGGAAGGAAGGAAGGAACAAACAAACAAACAAACAAACAAACAAATGAGGGAATAGATCCATAAAGGGAGGCCTTCCTTCCCTCCATGGTGGACAATAGACTTCATCATCTTGGGCTGCATTCACACTTAAAGTTTAATCCAGCTTCAGTCCACTTTCAGAACGAGAGAACACATCAGCACAGTGCCCAGCTGCAGTGTTAAATATTTCAGAAAATTCCCGTTTGGGATCAATAGTGTGGAAAGAAAATGGCCGGTCACTTCGCTGATGGGTTCTCTTCTTCTGAAAGTGGACTGAAGCTGGATTAAACCGTAGGTGTGACCACAGCCCATAAGACTGCAGTGCCCAAGGACCAGCGTTAGTCATCAGGGGGGCCTGAGGAGTCAGGCTGAACAGTGGAACTCCTGGATTTCAGTGCCTACTCGGCTGTGGCCCCGTCACAGGCTGAACGTAACCGCAAACCACCACAGAGTGCCCTGGGTTTACACGCTCACTTCACATCTTGGGCCCAGAGGGTTCAGCCACAGAATCAGAGCTACACACTCCGAGGCAGAGCAAGAGACCTGGCCCCCGAATCAGGCTGCTTCCCTTTAAATGCCCCCCTAGGTGTCTTTCCTGGGCGAGAGCAACCGGTGGCGCAAGGCCGGCCCATCACTCCTGCCTCCGCCTGTCCTTTCTGTGAATCCCTAATGGAGACGCAGATAGCTTGGGGAGATTAGGCCACATC
This sequence comes from Aspidoscelis tigris stejnegeri, assembly GCA_023333525.1. NCBI lineage: Eukaryota > Metazoa > Chordata > Lepidosauria > Squamata > Teiidae > Aspidoscelis > Aspidoscelis tigris. The sequence continues at coordinate 2,268,372 of JALMGA010000007.1, forward strand.
CAAGGGGCCAGCAGGGAGATTAATACCAACTAGGAAACCGCAAGACTTTGGTTATTTATCCCCTGCCAGGGATCGATGCCAGGGCAGAGGGAGCCACGCATTCTGGCTCTTATCTCTCCACCGTGGATTTATGGGCATCGACCGGGCCCTTCCCTGGGGAGGCGGCCTCTGCGGGATTCGATCTCCGGCCCCCGATGGCAGGAGCTCCACAAAGGCCGCTCCGATACAGATGTACAGCCAGGGAGAAGAGCTGTTAATTAGCACCCTTATCTCAGCCAGGAGAGCCAGTTAATTAGCTCGCGGAGAATAATGAGGCCCGTTCACAGCAGAGGCGCCATGAATCTTGCATCGGGGGAGCGGTGGCTTTGTCGCCATCTCCAACAGCCTCTGCCCCTCCAAGGTGGGAGAACCCCTTCCCCGTCAGGGAAGCGCCTTCATGGACCAGACCCTTCGCGGCACTTTGAGCCCAACCAACGGCACATGGAAAGTCACCAGCAGGGCAGGGGCAGACAGGATGCTCTGCTCAGTCTCCCACCAGCTGGCCTCCAGAGGCAGACCAGCAACCACAGCCATCAGATAGCCCTGGTGACTGTAAGAACATCCGAAATGTCCACTGGATGAGACCCACAGCCCTTCTAGCCCAGCAGCCTGTTCTCTCACTGGCCAGATAGCTACACAAGGAAGCCCTCCAAGAAGACCCCAAGGACACAGGCTGCCGTGCTCACCGTCTTCCTAAAAGCCCTAGCAGCCTCTTCCAGCTTTCTCCATCTGTGCTTCCCTAGACCCTCTACCATCTAAGAACATAAGAACCTAAGAGGAGCCCTGCTGGAGGATCAGGCCATAGTCCATCTAGTCCAGCATCCTGTCTCCCACAGTGGCCCACCAGCTGTCCACGGGCATCTCAAGCAGAGACAAGGGCAAACCTTCTCCTGCTCCAAATCCAGCAAATGGCCTTAGAGGCCTCCTGCTTGTCCTCACATCTTACATGCTCCCCTCTGGGCTTCTTCCAGTTCGGCAAATTGTTTCCTGAGATGTGGCCACCAGAACTGTATGCCATCCCCTTGTCCAGGACAGCGAGAAAGAGGGAAGGGCCAGCTCAGGCTCATCGGCTGGGATTGGAACGCTTTTTGCCTTGGGCTTCCATGATCAAGAGGATCCTGGAATTTCCACTTACTGAAGGTGCCCTCCAGGCCCCATGGGGAACAGGAGCACCTCAGAAAGAGCCTTGCCAGACTCAAATGCAGACCAGGGACAGCGATCAGTGGGCGATTCCACACATATCACTTGCTGGGCTGCTCCAGTGGGGCCAGATCAGGTGGAGACGTCCACAGCTGGATGGGTCCATGTGCCTTAGACCAATGCCCTTTGCATTTGGAGAGCTGCTCTGCGACAGACCCAACGCCAGCCCCAGGGGGCAGTCTATGAAGAAGAAGAAGAGTTGGCTTTTCCACCCCACTTTTCTCACCCATTTAAGGGGACTCAAAGCGGCTGACAAACCTTCTGTTCTTCTCCCCACAACAGACACCCTGTGGGGTAGGTGGGGCCGTGAGAGCTCAGAAGAGAGCTGTGACTAGCCCAAGGTCACCCACCTGGCTTTGTGTAAGAGGGCAGAACCAAGCCCAGTGTTCCCAGATAAGACTCTGGCTCCCAAACCACTTGACCAAACTGGCTCATGGACAGGAGAGCTAAAACAGGCAAGGGGAAGGATTTGGTCACCCAGAGGGTCTTCAGGCTATGGGGTTTGTTACCAGAAGAGGTGGTGGCAGCAACCAGACTAGACAGCTTTAAAGGAGAGTTAGACAAACTCACGGAGGACAGGTATATCAGTGGCTTCTAGAATGGATAGCCAGGTTCTGCCTCCAGGTTGAAGGGACAAGCAAGATGCGTCTAAAGGCCACTTTCAGGGGTCTGAGAGCAGGTGAGGCTTCTGTCTTTGTCTTCCGTCTGAGATGCCCATAAGCAACTGGTGGCCCACTGTGTGAGACAGGGTGCTGGACTACATGGACTATGGCCTGATCCAGCAGGCCTCCTCTTAGCTTCTTACAAAACTCGCACACACTTTAGTGTCAGACTCCAACATTTCCAACGTCCGGGAACAAACCTTCCTGGCCTCAGAGGCCATTTGGGGGCGGCATGCTTCAGGTGTGCCTTAAAATAGGCCCCCCACTAAACCAGAACACAGGTGTGTGCCACATTTCCTTGCCTCTGTGGCCCAGTCTGCTCGACCAGCGATGGACCTTTATAAAAAGGTCTACCAATGTCACTGACCTGGCAGTCTCGCCCGGTCTACTCTGCCCAGTGAGGACAGAGCGTGTTATCAGGGGCCAGGGCTTCATTGGTCTGCAACAGCATGAAGAAGCAAGAAGCCCTGAGGCGGACTCGATGGAGGGTGCAACGTAAGTGTGGGAGAACCAGTGTCTATGCCGTGCTTTATTATCATAACCTTGACCTTCCTGCACATATCTCAGGCCAGCACAAGGTCTATCCCTCTTCTGGGTTTCACTTTTCCCTAATCCTGTATGGCAGCACTGGGCACAGAGTGGCCCAGGCTAAAGTAGCCAAAGTGGAGTGATCCAACCCTTGGAAGTTTGGAAGCAGCTGAGGCTTATGTCTGCACAATGTGTTTGTTTGCATTTTTATCCTGCCCTATACCCAAGGGTCTCAGGGTGGGTCACAACATATAAAATGATCACATCAAAACCAATAAAACTGGCCTCCAGGCCAGGGAACTGGGTTATGCTGCATCAAATGCAGACGCTGTGTACTAGTAGGTGGAGTGGTCTTCCTCTGGAACCCTCGCTGAACCACACCAAAGGTAACAACTGCCGAAAGGCCCATACTCCTGTTTCCTGGTTCCATCCAGCTGGCCTCCAGTAGCGACAGACACACTAGCATGGATTTCTTGGCAGGTACAGAAGGGTCTGCTCCAACTGGGCACAGGTAATGTCGGCGTGTGGGTGTGTGGTTGCCTCACCCTCTGGGCCCCTTCCAAGAGGCCTTTTTAGACTGAGCAGACACAGCCTCAGCTGCTTCTAGGGGTTGGAGCCCTCTACTTTGGCCACCTTGGGCTGGGTCATTCTATGGCCGGAAGTGATGCAGTGCGGTGCCACACAAGGCTAGGGAAAAGAGAAACCTAGAGGAGGGGTTGACCACTGCTTGGCAGCCATTGTGCCCAAAGGCACAGCTGCCTGTGTGCCTCAGAGCGGCCAGGCGGCACGGACAGAGTGGCCCTCCTCTTCCTCTTCCTCCTCCTCCCCCCCCCCCCAGCCACAGTGGTCCCAGCACAGAGTTTTCTGCCCATCTTGGGAAGGTCTTGGAGGCTCTGACAACCCTTGACGGACAGCCCGCGGCTCCCCCATTGGAAATCGGTGCCTAGTTTTGTTATCAGGGCCGGGCGGGATGGATAGGAAGCTCCAGCAATTGAGGGGATTCGATAAATGCTTTAACCTTTGACCTCTCCCCCCCCCCCGCTCCCCCATCGAGCCAGGGAACAATTTTCAAAAGGCCCCCAAACCGCAGCCAATGCCGTCCAGAGGTGCCCATCAATTAGAGTCCTTTGCCGGCATCTGGATTAATGAACACGCCGCTCGATAGGATATAAAACCCCAGGCAGAGGTTAATGTTGCGCTAATTAACTGGGAGGGGGAGGCAGAGGGTGGGCTGGGCTGGGCTGGGCTGGGCTGGGGGGTAGAGTAGCACACAGGGCAGGCACTGGGGAAAGGAAGAACTGGGGGTGGGTGGGATGCAGGCTTCCTTCCTTGCAAGAATAAGGGCCTTTGGGGTCCACCTTCAAATCCACCCTACAGTCTGAACGGCGTGAGACAAGCAACCTCTGAGAGGCTGATTTATGATTCACTAACTGCACTGAAACCCCCTTTTCCACCCAATCAGGCCAGCTCTGAGCCAGCTCCAAAGATGGCAGCAACCTCCAAAATGACCACTGTTAGGGATGCCCACGGATATTTGTGACATTCAATATGCGGACGAACATGGACATTTGGATACAAATCTAACGTCACGATATCCGTACACTGACATTCGCACTCGTACAAACGTTTCGGAACAAATTTTGAACCTGGGGAGGTAAACCGGTCACATCTGCAATGGATCCAGAATGCATTCAACCTGGATCGAGAGCAGATTCAAAACTGATTCAGGGCAGATTTGACACTTTCAGAGCAGATATGTTACAGGATACGTTTTGGATATGTTCCCATTTGTATCAGATATTCATAGAAATTTGTACTAACACCTTCATACTGAATAGAATCCTACCACATTGGAAGGGGATCTATTCGGATACAAATTTTCTTATACTGGAGTCATTGCGAATTGAATACAAAACAACCCTTCATTCGTACACATCCCTAGCCACTGGCTGGGATGTGAAGAAGTAGACGTAGCTACGAACGCTCATGCCGCCAACCCTTCTCCCGTTAGTCTCCAAGTGCCACTAACTACCTTGCTGGACTTTTTGAATTAGACTAACACGGCTATTTCCCTGATATTGACCACTGGTTGGACGGACAGTGCAGGGCTGGCAGGATATAATGACGGTCCAAATACCGGAAGTGGGCAATGGCCATCACTGCTCATGCGCAGGCGACTTTTTCAGGTCCTGCACTTGCCTGGGGGTCACAGTGAAAATGGTGATTCTGCCTAGAATGTGGGTTATAGCACTATTTGGGGGCAATATGCCATCGGTGCTGGGTTTTCCCAGAACAGGCTGTAGCAGGATTCGGGGTGGGGGTGGGGGGATATAGCGGGGCTATGACAGGGTTGCCACAGAACAATGTGACAATCTCAGTGCCACTATATATACCCCATCCTGATGGGTCTCCGGAGCTGAGTCAGCATTTGCATTCACACCTGCCAGAACTAGGTGTACAAACTGCTTCCCCACCTGGCATGTGTTCCTGCCCACATTCCTACTGCAGGACAGAAACCCTGCAACATGCGCACAGTGGCCATTTCACATCAGATTCGGCAGTGCGCACATGGGGAGGGGCATTTTATTCAGCAAGGATCACGTTGCTGCGCTTGCAGACAGGTAGGCTTTTACCACTATGCGGTGGGACTGTATTGCAGTTGCCAAAGACCTGCGTGGCAATCCCAACCTAGCCACACCATAATCACACTTTCTTAACCCTGTCTGGACGCAGCCATTGAAAATCTAGCAATGGCACTGGGCTTCCTGTGATTCCAATTGCTGACCTCTGCCTGGTGTGCCTTTCCGTAATCATCGCTCTTGCAAAATACCCGGATGTTAGCAAGTGTGGGGAAAAGCCAAGGGAAGGGCATGGGCGCCTGCCAGCATCTGGGTATTTTGCAAGAATGATGACAGAAACCTCCACCGGAAGAGGGAAGAGCCCAGGATTTTGACAAATTTGGCTCCTTCTGTCTGGCAAAGGACGATTGTGAGAGCAACCACTCCTCAATCACTAGACCAAACTGAAGCATGCTGTTATGAGCCCTTGGACCTTCGCATACGCAGTGGGATAAAAGCGTGCGTGCATGCGCAAGTAAGCAAGCAAGCAAATAAATAAATAATAAATAGAACCTCCCACAGGTGACCCAACTTTCAAGCTGCCAGGGTGTCTCTAAAGAAGAGTCTAGAAGTGTAAACCCTAGTCAACTGGTTAGGAAGCCAGGCTCTTATCTGGGAATACTGGGTTCGATTCCCCCCTCCTCCACAAAACCAGCTGGGTGAGAAAAGCAGGGTAGAAAAGTCACCTCTTCTTCCTACAGGAAGCCAGCTGGGTGGCCTTGGGCTAGTCACAACTCTCCTTGTGAGCTATCACATCCCCAACCGCATCACAGGGTGTTCTGTTGTGGGGAGAAGAACAGAAGGTTTGTCAGCCGCTTTGAGTCCCCTTAAAGGGTGAGAAAAGCTGAGTATAAAAACCAACTCTTCTTCATCCTCCACAAAGCCAGCTGGGTGGCCTTGGGCTAGTCACAGCTCTTTCTGAGCTCTCACATCCCTACCTGCCTCACAGGGTGTCTGTTGTGGGGAGAAGAACAGAAGGTTTGTCAGCCGCTTTGAGTCTCCTTAAAGGGCGAGAAAAGCAGAGTAGAGAAGCCAACTCTTCTTCCTCCTCTTGTGAAGCAGTTTTTGCTTCAAAAGCACCCATCTGGGAAAGGGGGGGGGTGTCTCCTCCTTGCTGGTGCCCCAATGCCCCCAGTAAAGGGAACCTGGTTCTTCATCCTTGCACTCCCGCCACGCAATATAAGGAGACATATATTTAGTCCCAAAGCATCAGTGATGAATTGATGAGATGACAAAATGGGGGGGGGGGACTGCACATTTCATTCCCCTGTGGAGGCACTGTGTGGATGCTGTTGAAATTCTGCATGCTCTTCAGGTGCAAACATGGCCTAGGAAGGAAGCTGGCACTCCTGGAACACCAGGAAGGGGAAAAGATCCCATAGCCGGGCTCCAAGCCGCTCTGTCCCCAGGCCCTGCTCATCTATCCGTCCTCCCTTGTTTGTAGCCACAGGGCCCCCCACAAGCACTGGCTCACCTCTCTTCTGCATGAAGCCAAACAGGTCGTCCAGAAATTCCTTGCGCTTGGGGTCGCCATCCAGTTCGTAGAGCTGCAGGAGGAAAAGAACAAGGCGAAACATTAGCACTGGGAGTGTAGCGGTCCAGGAACCTCTCTTGGGTCGCATCCCCATGCACTATAAAGTCCGAATCGAAGCCAAAGTCAGCAAGGAGAGTCCCCATGCAAAGCCCCCAAACTGGGCTACATGCAGACAAAATCACCCAAATTTAGTCCTCTAGAAAACTGTTCTTGCTATGGTTTGGGAGTGAAGTCCACATTATTTTAGGGGCCGAGTCTGCACATGGGGACGGTCCCGGGCTATTTGGGGAGGGGATAGACTCTGGCGTCATTAAGAGGTGGGGTTTCACGCCTTGTGTTCACCATTCCTGTCCTGTGTATTGGGGATCGCAACTGCTGGTCATTTTTAAACAGTCATCAAACAGAAATGAGTCTCTTCTCTCTGGCGGCATCAGACAGGGGGTGCGGGGAGGAGAGGCAGTCTCCCCTCCTTACTCGCTCGCTCACATGATCACTTACTTGCTGCTTGCCCTGGCCAGCCGCCAGTTCTCGCCTTCTCCAGCACTAAAGTCCGGGCTGGATTGGAAAGTCCTCTTCCAATCCAGGGTTTTTTTCCCCTGGTTTTATCTGAGGTTTCTGCAGAAAACCTGGGGGAAAAGAACTGCCATGGGGACAAGCCTTCCTGGTTTTTGACTACTGACCGATTTAATGGAAACGCTCATTCCCGAGTCCGAACCCAGTCTGGACTTTAGTGTCTTTGGGAACGCACCCAATGAGGCAGCGTGCTCCGGAAAGCCCTTCTTCCTTGCAGCTGGCTGTTCCCAGCCCAGATGATGGACACGAGCGGCTAGCTACCTCCCGCGAGAGCCATATCTGCCCTTGTGGCCTCGACAGCAGTGACCTTTCACCTCTGCACGGGTGGAAGAGATAAATATTTGATGGCGCTCCAGCGATTTCTGTTGAGCTTTCTCCAACACCTGTAGGGATGGCGTCCATGTCGCCTCCTCTGCCCTGCAGTACAACGCGGCAATTAGCAAGATGGGGCAGACCCCTACTGACCTTTGACCTCTATTATCCCGGCTCCGGCAAAGTGAAATTGATGGGGAGGAGGGGCTACTGGAGCCTGACCCCGGACCCCCCTCCCTGCTTCTTTGGATCTGAGGCCTCTCTTTCCTTCCCAAGGTAATGAAATCCCCAAAACCTTCTGGTCAAGGAGTCAAAACTCTATTACGAGAACGGATTAACCGTAGGTGCGCTCAGGCAAGAACCTTTATGTAGTGACGGCTATTCTGGCCACGCGCATGGAATTAATTGAAACAGGGGCGCACTGTTTTCCCAAGGCAAAATCATGGCTTTGAGCACAGCTGCAGTGTTATGTGAGGCAGCCCACCCCATCCTGATGTTGTGTTTTCTGTATAAAATCAAACGGCATATCAAAATAAAAAATGCAAAATAGGCCCAACAGAGCAAGCACTGATGAACAAAGGTTGGTCAAAAAGAACCAAAGAGGCTTCCCGCACTTACCTGGGGGATGGACTAGTGCACAGCAGTTGCAAGCTGTGTCCTGATCGCCACGGCAAGGTCCAGTGTGTACCGGATGTGGCCACAGTCATTGCCATGACAATCCAGCCTGCCCTGCCCTGGCCCTCCACACTTGAAGCGCTACTGGTCCCCTGTGGGGCTTTACCAGCCTCTGAAGTGTAGAGCGTCCCAACACATCTCAACCATACCGGCCTAGCACAGCATTGTAGTACCATATGAGGCTATTGAGTGTGAAAAGCACCTGTGTGGTGCTGTTTGGTGTCTGGTGCTGCAGACCAGAGAGGCCTCAGCTCCTGGCTGACTGCTGTAGCTTCCTGAATGCAGGAGAGCCCGGCCTAGGTGGCCAGAACATCTACCTCCATCAGGATATCGGTAGGCCTGTTTTACCAGGTCTACCAGAAGCCCAAGGGCCACCAGACCAGAACAGCCCCAACCTAGAACGTTAAAGCTGTCAGCCATTTGCATTCCTGAGAGCAAGAGAACCTGCAAGTTGTTCGGTTGTGCAGCTAACAAAATGGCTCAAGCTTGGCATTGCTGGTGGGGCACAAGAGCACTGCCAGCTACAGAAAACCAACTGGGCTGACTTCTGCTTCCACTGTTAAGCCCTGGCAGGCTGAAAGGCACGTTTGGAAGCTCTTGCTCAACACAGAACTGGCCTCATTAACTCTTTGCAAGCCGCCTCTGCTCCTCACGGCCCCCTCGGACTGGGAGCCAAATCCAGAAAGACCTCAGCAAAGCCAAAGCCCAGGAGGCTTTGTGACTGTCCACTGCAAGACCGAATAGAAGGATGGAGCCTGGCTCCAGGTCTGCCTGCTGCCAGGGCAGCCAGGTTGCTCACAAGCCCAGCCCACAAGCAGCCTCAGTGCGCACGGGAGCACATGATGCGCTGCCGGAGCCTGCCAGAAGGGGCAGGAGCTGCACATTTGGTGCGATTTATTTGAAACCTTTTTTTTTTTTTAGACCAGTCCCCATAAAAATCGCAATGTGGCTTATAAAAACTAAATTACAATTACAGTAATTACAGACTCATTAAAAGTTGGGAGAGGCAGGGAAGGAGCAGCCATTCACCCAGAGCTGAGATGTGTCTTCAGCAGGTGCCCAAAAGGTTTGATTGTGGGCACCTCGCACATATCAGAGTGGAGGGCATTCCATAGGGAAGGTGCCACCACCAAGAAGGCTCAACAGCAAGCCACCTTAAGATGGCATTCAGTATTTCATGGGACCTACAGGAAGACATTTCTGGGTGATTTCAGGTCTCCTCCAGGCTTTCTCCATCCTTTATGGTGCCTTGCTCCCAGGTTGCCAAGGTCCTAATACCACAGTTATTTAAGTCCAGGTGTATTGGCTGCCTAGGGATCTGCACCCTTCCAGTTGTTCCTGGACTACAACTTACATCATCCTTTGCAGGCCCCTGAGTGGCAATGATAGGAGTTGCAGTCCTGTTTCTGACCCTGGGCCTCCTGAAAGCTTATTCGCCTAGGCAGGGAGACTCTGGCTCTTGATCTGCATTCAGGGTCCATGTAGTAGTAGTAGTAGTAGTAGAAGAAGAAGAAGAAGAAGAAGAAGAAGAAGAGTTGGCTTTTATGTCCAGCTTTTCTCACCCTTTTAAGGGGACTCAAAGCTGCTGAGAAACCTTCTGTTCTTCTCCCCACAACAGACACCCCGTGAGGTAGGCAGGGCTATGAGAGCTCAGAACGAGAGCTGTGACTAGCCCAAGGTCACCTGGCTGACTTCATGGAAGAGTGTGGAATCGACCTGGGAGACTATCAGTTAAGAATCTGATGCTCCAACCACAAGACCAAACTGGTTCAATGTGTAGTACACATTCTGGACACACCTGCACACTAATGTGGTTCACAGAAGACCTTTCTCCCACCTGTTGGTCCAGGTCCATCTGCATTTGATGGAACCTGATCTGGAGTAAGGAGGCCCTTAATCCAGATCTTTGGTAATACCATTTAAGTGGTACATGATCCGGATCAGTGGGCAGGTTATTCTAGATCCACTGATCCAGAATTGATGGAAGCCAAGTGGAGGAAGGGCCTTGATTTTTCACAATATTTCTTATTGGTGTTTTGAGTCTTTCTGTTTTGCATGACACTTATCAGCTGGAGATTTGGGGATGTGATAGGACCTCAGTCTATGCGCAACCTGAACACTGAGGCTCACCCGATCTCTGCCCTGTTTACACAGACTGCCCTTTCTGGCCTGGCACATATGCCGCTCTGCCCCCCCCCCCCCCAAATCAGCATGCCTGCACACCTCTGGCAGCACAAAGCACACAACCAGACGTCCAGAGTCGAGTCCAAAGTCTCTGGCTAGAAAACCACTGAACTGGCAGCTTTCCCCACAGGTTGGCTCGCAGCCTGCCTGCACAGAAGCCGCCTCAGGTGATCTTGCTACTTGCATAGCCTGTGCGTACCGCAGGCAAAAGGGAATTGGCCCCAGGGAAGTCCAGAAAGTACCTGGAGAAGTCCTGGAGGCAGGGCAGAGAACAAGCGTGCCTCTCAGTCCCAAACAGAGCATCTGCACTCCAAACACAAGCCTGGAGGGGGAAAGCTGGTTGTTCCTTCTTACTACTAATATGAGTAGTTTCCTTTGGCTAATTGAGCACATGAAGGCACGTTTAGGTGCAAGTTCAGGTGCTGTGGAGGGGACAAGGAGAGGAGAAGTCCAGGACATGAAGAGCTAAGAAGCCAGGTAAGGTGGAAGGAGCAGGAACAGGTCCTGCTCTGCTTGGGTTCAGCTGGAGACCTTGGGATGTGATGGGACCTCAATCTATGTGCAACATGAACAGTGAGGCTCGCTCCATCTCTGCCCTGTCTACACAGACTGGCACCAAACAGAGGTCCAAACGTTCCTCACCTGAGCCCTGAAACCCAGAAGGTGCGGGGATAATGATGAGATGAAGTCAAAGCAGCCAGTGGAGACCTGAAAAGGAGCGTCATTAACCAATGTTCATTACCACTTTCACTTGGAGCGCTAGTCAACTTTGCCCCCCCCCCAGATTGTATACCTACCTGATTCAATCGGGGACCAGTCCTCGTCTGGGTGTCGCCAATTTGGCTGGGGCGCCCTCCACGACTGTGAGTGTGTCGGTGCCGTCACCGTGACAACACTGACACTCTGCACATGCGCAGACGCATCTATGGTCATCTGAGATGCCAGTGCTTCTCAAATGACCCCAGAACACCAGAAAAGGCGTGAATGGCCACTGGCCGGACACTCCAGGTAAGCTCTTGGTCAACGCTGGTAAAGCTAATCAACAATTAATGCACTTCTGGTGAAGGTGGGCAAGCTTGGAGGCTGTGCGAATAGGCCTCTGATCTCTCCACCCACCCCCACCATGAAGTCCTTGACCAGGCCAGGGTGAAAGGGGCCCTTCAGCAAACAGAGACACTGCTCTGTCCCAGGCTTTGGCCTTTCCCACCGCTGAAGAAGGGCTCCCGTTCCAGCTTCCTGGACCAGTCCAGCGCCCAAAGGAAGCCAATTACAGGCAATTGCATAACCCAGGGACAGCATAAATTGGCCGAGGATTGCACGAACCTCTATGAGTTGAGCTGATGGGTGGAAGCACCAGCAGATGGCATGGGGGGGGGGCTGCATTCAGAAGCCCTCCTTGCATTTGTGCTGCTTCAGCAACTTTTTTGAAGCTCCTTCCATAACTTTCCAGGGTTTTTTTTAAAGAAACTGCACACCAGCGTGGGGCAGTGGGAGGGTCCTATGAATGCACAACTCACACACACACACACACACACACACACAACTTGCCTGCTGCCACTGGCTACAAACTGCCACTTAAAGCTGAAAGTGGTTTTAATCATTATTTGCCATTGATTCTCAGCCTTTCGTATAACACAAAACACCTGGACGGACAATCCAAGAGCAGCCCGGCTGCACACAAAACCGTGTGCGGTGCCGTCCTTGGAAACCCCTCCGTTTCTCCTTATATTAATACAGCTGTCAGCTGACTGAAGAATCGTTAATCGACCGTTCATCTGCCTGATTAATCCATCAATCAGTGGACAAGAGTGGAAAAGCCTCTTCCTATCCCCGAAGCCTCCTCACATGAGGCTTTCTCCAATGCTAAAGAAACGGCAAGGTTTAAACTTACAATTTTTGAGCAGAAGCTGCTGCCGGTTCTTCCTTCAGAGTTCAGGCTGAACTCCTTGGCTATGGTCACATCTAAGGCTTAATCCAGCTTGAGGAGTCAGCACAGTGACCATAACTGTCTTTCCACATTATCTATCCCAAAGGTGAATTTTCTGAGTTATTTAACAGTGGCCAAAAACAGCTTGTCACTTTGCTGGTGTGTTCTCTCACGCTGAAAGTGGATGGAAGCTGGATGGAAGAGGATGATGGTTAAGGCCCTAATTTAAGTATTTTTTAAAAAAAAATACCAAGTAGAAGGGGACACTTGGATTAGAGTGGTTTTGCTTTTAGTGCAAATGTCTGCACATTTCATTCTTATACGACTGTCCAAGTCCGCACAAATAATGAATATTTCAGATATTCATGTACGTCCCTAGTATTTGGTTATTGTTTAATATTTGTTTACATACTTATAGAAAATAATACAAATTCTTAACAAATCTCATAAATAAAGAATAAGGCAGCATTTCGAAGCCAAGCCATGAGGCTCCAATCAGGCCTCCTTCCAAATCTCCTGAGAATTTTCATTTCTTTTCCCTCTGCATCACTGCCCGTTCCACTGCAAACTGCTTCTGAAACATCGCCAGAGTTCAAAAGCGGTTTGCCCTTTGTCCACGAGGCGTGGAGCAGGCCGCTGTTTAAAATAGCAGCACCAAAAGTCCCACAGGGGTGCGTGGCAGGCAGGCATGCGGGAGGGTTCACAAAATCTCCCAGGAGGCATTACTGGGCTATTATGTGTAGAGGCTGAACAACAGAGGTGCCTCTATTTAGTTGTCATGTGCTGGGAAAGAGCTTATTGGGCAGCAGCCATTAGGAGTCACTCGGCTTTCGGCTCGTGAAGATCAGCTGCGAAGCTTGTGGGGTCAACTGAGTGTGCGAGCAAAATCTTCACACGCTGATCTTGCAGGCCAAGACTCTGCAAAAACCTTCACAGACTTGCCTCTCACCCAGGCCCAAAGGGATAGCCTTGACTGGAACTCTGCCCCAGGTCCAGGAATCCTCAGCAAAGACCACGACCAGACAGGGCATAAAACGTGGCATTATCCTGGAGCTATACAGGGATTGCCACATGGATCTGTGGCAATCCCAGCATCACTCCGTGAAAATGGGGTGGGATCCTGCATTGTTGCTATCGAGGATGAACCAACTCCCAGCACGGGTTTTCCTCAAAGAGCAATAAGAACTTAAGAGGAGCCCTGCTGGATCAGGCCACGGCCCATCTAGTCCATAAGAACCTCAGAGGAGCCCTGCTGGATCAGGCCACAGCCCATCTAGTCCATAAGAACCTCAGAGGAGCCCTGCTGGATCAGGCCACAGCCCATCTAGTCCATAAGAACCTCAGAGGAGCCCTGCTGGATCAGCCCACAGACCATCTAGTCCATAAGAACCTAAGAGGAGCCCTGCTGGATCAGGCCACAGCCCATCTAGTCCATAAGAACCTAAGAGGAGCCCTGCTGGATCAGGCCACAGCCCAACTAGTCCAGTATCCTGTCACACACAGTGGCCCACCAACTGCCCTTGAGCATCTCAAGCAGAGACACGGATGAATCTTTGCCTGCTCTCGAATCCCAGCAAATGGCCTTAGAGGCCTCCTGCTTGTCCCCCCAGCCTGAAAGATGGACTTAGGCATCCATTCTGCTAGCCATTGATACAACTGTTGTCCATAAACTTGTATAACTCTTCCTTAAAGCCATCTAGGCTGGTAGCTGTCACCACCTCTTCTGGCAGCCAATTCCATAGACCGATGACCCTTTAGGTGAAGAAATCCTTCCCCTTGTCTGATCTGACTCTCCTGCCCATCAGCTTCATAGGTGCCCCCTGGTTCTAGTGTTGTGCAATAGAGAAAAGAAATTTTCTCCATCCACCTTTTCTATACCATGCATGATTTTATATACATCCATCAGGTCCCCCCTTAAATGCTGTCTTTCCAGGCTGAAGAGGCCTACATGTTGCAGTCTGATCTCACAAGGGAGGTGTTCCAGCCCCTTAATCATTCTGGTTGCCAGAAGTGTACATAGTATTCCACATATGGCCTCAGCATAGATTTATAAAGAGGCAAAATGACACTTGCTAACTTATGTTCTATTCCCTTCCTAATTATTCCCAGCATTGAATTTGCTTTTTTCGCTGCTTCCGCGCACTGGGCTGACACCTTCATTGAACTGTCCACCAGAACCCCGAGATCCCTTTCCTGGTGTGTTGCAAATCTAGGCTTACATGCTTGGACATGCGCTCCCATGATCTTCAGACTGGAATGGCCATTGCACGTGCGCAGAGACTAAACTGGGCTGGAAATGGCTAATGCGCATGCATTGAAGGCACAACTCCACACATGCAGGTATTTGCACCATCAAAATACCTGGATGTACATAGCGCGCCACTGTGGGAGCAGGTGCCCAGAAGTTATTCTGCCCTGCCACTTGGCAGGGACAATGAGAAATCATTGTGGGATTTGAACAAAATCCTCCAATTTCCTCTCGCCGCCTGAAGGCAGCCAAAATCTCTCAGCTTCTACCTTTAGCAACTCAAAAGATCCTCCAACTTTATGGAATTTTTTGCACACTTCTCAGGCAGAAACACCCCTCGTGCTGAGAATGTGGCAAGAGGCATCGCCAGGTGACCCTGAGTCCAAGCTGGGACCTTTAACTGGAGCTGACTGGGTCTAGCTGGAATATCGAAGGAGGGAGAGATGGAGGGAGAAAGCAGAACCCTGCCGTTCAGCACAATATTTATTAAACAACCCTGAATACAGATTAACTTGCCAGTCTGGTGTTATGAGTCTCACTGCTTTGCATGAGATTTATCAGCTGTAGCAGCACAAGGAAGGACTCTGGATCCCAAAAGAGATCAGACAGAACTGGCCGGATCCAGCACCCCAGCCTGGCTCATAAAGGACTTCCGAACGAAGCCCAGATGAGCCCCCAAGAATGCTTGGGGAATTATTTGTCTTTTTTTTTAGTTGTTCCTTCCCCCCCCCACACACACACACACACCCTAAAAAGCCCCTTCTTTCAGGGCGCCTCGTCTTCCCAAGGCAACACGCCAAGAATCAGCCAACGCAGAGAAATTAAGAGTTCCCAGATGAAAACCCTCGATTGATTCATTGATCTGACTGATGGACCAACTGATTGGATTTATAAGCCCACCTTTTCCTCTAAGGTCCCAGGTTGGGTAACAAAGGAGAAATCATTAAAGCAGATCAAACCCAATGGCTATAAAACCTGCCCTGGCCTTCGGTATGATCTCCCAAAAGGGGGACAAAATGATCCTTGTTACTTTTATCCTGCCTCCCCCAGAAAAATTGGGTGGGGGGTGCCAGTCTGCGCATGGAGGGGGGAAGGGGAGAGCGGGAGCAGGGAGGAGTCTGTTCATCTCTGCAAGGCAGGAACGGTGGAAAGGCTCCCGCACACAGAAAGCACCTCACTGTGCCAAACCGACAGAAAGGGGCCATGAGAACTTACCTGGGCTCACCTGGATCCCATCCCTCCCACACAGCCCCTCCCACTTCCCAGGAGCTGAGAGAAGGCAGACCTGCCCACATGAACTCCCCAAAACAAAGGCAAGGCCAGCCTCGCACACAGTTTTGCACACCTCGGCAGGGCTACCCTGCAGGAAGCACCAGAGTTAAGGTACGAAGAACTGTTTCCTCCTCATCCTTCTGGGCGTATTGAAGGATAAGGTCAAAGCCCATCCACACAGAGCCCTGGGATTGATTCTGAGTGGCTTGAAGGAGGAAGCCTTGGAGGTAGGAGAGTTTGGACCAGCAAGGGGAAGCATTTTTCCAACCAGAGAGTCATCAGTCTATGGAATTTACTCCCAAAAAGGTGGAGACAGCAACCAATCTGGACAGCTTTCAGAAAGGCTAGACGAATTCATGGAGGACAGGTGTATCCATGGCTACTAGAATGGATGCCTAGGTACCACTCCCAGGTTGGATGGTCATCCAGGATGCTTCTAAAGGCCATTTGCTGGGATTTGAGAGCAGGATAAGGTCTTTCCCTTGTCTTCTGCTTCAGATGCCCGTGGGCAACTGGTGGGCCACTGTGCGAGATGGAGATGCTAGGCTAGATGGGCTGTGGCCCGGCCCAGCAGGGCTCCTCTTAATTCATGGAGGACAGGTGTATCAATGCCCAGGTCCCACCTCCAGGTTAGAGTGAGACAAGCATGATGCCTCTGAAGATCATCTGCAGGGATTGGAGAGCAGGTGAAGGTTTTCCCCTTGTCTTCTGCTTGAGATGCCCATGGGCAATTGATGGGCTGCTAAGTGAGATGAGATGCTGGACTAGATGGTCTTTGGCCCGATCCAGCAGAGCTCCTCCTATGTTCCTACATTCACCCTTTCACATCTGGGGACCCAGAAGGAATGAAACCAAATAACATTTGCAAATCGCATTCACTCTCCTGCCACTGTGTCATCACCCCCCGCCCCCAGGGACCTCTGAGTATAGTGTGGGATATAAATATAAATCACCCAATCAATCTCGGTGCAGGAAGTGTCCATCCATCCATCCATCCAGGAGAAGGCCTTGATGAGGTGGGGCAGCGCACGCCTGAACACATTCCTGCCTCTCCAAGGCCTCCTCATTAACATGCCTTCTCAGGGGAGAAGAATGCAATGCAAATGGCGCTACGGCATCTCCATCCCTGTTCCAGCGCTACTTCCTTAAGCAGCGGAGAGGGGGGGGGGGGACAAACCCAGGGAGCGCAGCAGTGTCACTTCTACCCTCCTGCCAAGGCCTCAATTGGGGGAGACAAGAAGTAGGAGGCTTTGAGGAGGCGGCCGGGAGCTCTTCCCCAAGGAGAGCTGCACCCCATCCTTCTGGGTAGACGCCCCATAAAATCCGGAAGCAACAACACAAACCTGGGAACGGCCAGTAGGGTTACAAGGGGACCCTTTGACAATGATAAGCGCCGGTGAAAGAGCGTGCCTTAACTTGGTACCTGTGGATTTGTGATGGTACCCAAAGCACCTCGATAAAAGGCTATTCTATAACCTGGGGGCCACCACCAAGAAGGCCCTCCCACAGTCTCTTACCACTCTCTGAACTCCGGAGAGTGGTGGTACAGTCAGACCCCCGTATCCACCGATTCAGTAACCACAGTTTTGGTTAACCACGATTACCGGATCAGCCCACCACACACTCCACGGGAAAAGCACCCAGAAGCAGGAGGCCTATTTCAGCCTCCGGGGAGCGTTGTAGCAGGCGTGTGACGCCACCGGAGCCCATCCCAAAATGTAAGTGGGGGTGGGCAGGAGGCATCCGGGAGGCGTCTCACGTCTATGCCAATGTTTTTCGGAGGCCAAAATAGGCCTTCTGGAGGCTAGACAAGGACTTGCAGTTCTGGGGTTGCACGACCCCAGAACCGGAGGGCCTGTTCATGATTATCCACGGTTTCAGGAAACTACGGTAGGAGCCAAAAAGTATCTCCAGGGAACGGATACAGGGCTCCAACTGTATTAGGATGAGACATAAAAATAGGTACCTATTTAAGATGGAAGTGTTTTCCGTTAGCTTTAGAACAGCCATACCAAATCCACAGGTACTTCCGGGGAGAATTAGAATACAGGAGAGCACTCTTCCTGTACCGCTACTTCCAGGATCCACTGGGACCATTCCAGTCCAGAAGGAAACGTTTCCATCTCCAGCCTTTGCAAAGCTGGCCTCTGCCAGGCATTCTGGACTGCAGTCCCCATGGGCCCCTGGGTAGTGCCGCTGTCCAAGCTTCAGAGGGATGCCACCCTACCAACCTTGCCTAGGGGACTAGGACAGGTTGCAAATAGAAGATCCAGGCTCTGCCTTGTTGGAGAGAAGCTACACACAAGCCACGCTCTAGGAGGGGAAAGAAAAGAAACAGAAAGCGGCTCCACTGTTGCTGACGCATTCAGGGCTCTTCTAAATGCAGCTGCATCCAGCAATCCAAACCCTCCCCTCCCTTGCAGATTTCATGCTGGTGGCGGCGGCAGGAGTGGCGGCGGCAGTGTGCTTTCTATGGCTATTATAACAGTTTAGGACGGCATGGCATACGGTGCTTTTCCAGTGTCCAAACCTGTATTTCTGGTTTCTGACCAAATGCACAATTTCAAAAGGGCACAGGAGTCCCTCACAGGATGCTGCTTATTGTTTCCCCATGTGATGCTGGTAACCCCCATGTTCAGGGGTTCCGGAGGGGAGGGGAGGGGAGGGGAGGGGAGGGGAGGGGAGGGGAGGGGAGGGGAGGGGAGGGGAGGGGAGGGGAGGGGAAGGAAGCCGAGTGGGGTGGGGTGGAGCCAGCCTTGCCGGATGGGTCAGTCCATGGTGCTGCAGAGGTCAGATTGCATCAGTGTCACATTTTAAGGACTGCAGGAGAAGCCAAATCCACCCTGGGGACTTCTGAGCAGACGTCCACGTGAAGAAGCCCCCCTGCTGCACCGTTCCTAGGGAAACCTTTCCACAGCACCACACCCCCTGGTCCCCACAATCGGCATTTGAACTGGAAGCCCTTTGGGGCAGCACTGGGGCTTCTCCCACATTTTACTTTATTTATTTTGCGTCAAAAGCACTGCATTCAGGCAAGAAAGCCGTAAAGGGAACAAACATAATGTATAAATAAGTTCAAGAAAAAGTAGAGCTGGCTTTTCTGCCCCCCTTTTCTCACCCATTTAAGAGGACTCAAAGCAGCTGACAAACCTCCTGTTCTTCTTCCCTCAATAGGCACCCAGTAAGGTAGCTGGGGCTGTGACAGCTCAGAAGAGAGCTGTGACTAGCCCAGCGTCACCCAGCTGGCTTCATGAAGGAAGTAGGAGAGTTGGCTTTTCTACCACACTTTTCTCACTCATTTAAGAGGACTCAAAGTGGCTGACAAAACTTCTGTTCTTCTCCCCACAACAGAATACCTTGTGAGGTAGGTGGGGCTGTGAGCGCTCAGAAGAGAACCGTGACTAGCCCAAGGTCACCCAGCTGGCTTCGTGGAGGAGCGCAGGATCAAACCCGGTATTCCCAGATGAGAGACCAGCTCCCTGACCACTGGACCCAACTGGCTCACATTGTTTAAAAACCAACATTCTGATCCATAAAACATTAAAAATTTGATAAAATAGCACTGATAAAATAAGAACGAATAAAGATAGAATTGAATAATTTTTGACCAGAAACGAGCAACAGCAACTGCATTATTATCTGTGGCACTGAGCAATTCCTCCATCGTACATGAGATGGGACATTTTGGACAGGAATACAGATATTGGGTTGTTTGTTCAGCACCCCATTCCCATAAAATGCAAGAGTCCTCTCAATAAATCCATTTAGCAAGGTTATCTTTTGTTCCACCAATGCCACTTGTGAGCTTATTTAGGGATTTCCATATTACCCACTCTTGGTTTGCACTGGGGTGGGGGGAGGAAGAGCCCCGCGGGGAGCCATCCAGTTCGAGCAATTGGAAGGACAAGGGTGGTCACTGAACAAGAAGGAGAATGACCCCACACACACACCCGAAAAAAAGAGAATGCTCCGTTCTGCTAAGCACCAAAGGGAACAAGCTCATAAAAACAGGGAGTGACCTCTTGGCTGTCCCTCCTCCAGGTCCAGCACCTCTGTGGCCTGAATTCACACCATCCTCCGGGAGCTGCATTTGCCCAGGGAGGTCAGAGGGCAGGCCTGGTCCTCGGCCCTACAGCCTGCGTCTCCCAAGGAGGCCTAAGCCGGAAGCCGGGTTTTTGACCCGAGGGACGACCTATTGATGATACGATAAGCATGGCTTTCCTCAGTCGTAAAGGGAGAGCCAGCTACGCAAAGAAGAAGAGTTGGCTTTTCTACCCCACTTTTCTCACCCATTTAAGGGGACTTAAAGCGGCTGACAAGCCTTCTGTTCTTCTCCCCACAACGGACACCCTGTGAGGCAGGTGGGGCTGTGAGAGCTCAGAAGAGAGCTGTGACTAGCCCAAGGTCACCCAGCTGACTTCAAGGAGGAGGGCGGAATCAAACCTGGTATTCGCAGATAAGAGTCTGGCTCCCTAACCACTAGACCAGTGGTTCTCAACCTGGGGGTCGGGACCCCTTTGGGGGTCGATCTACCCTTTCAGAGGGGTCGCGACAAGTCTCCTGCCGCCCTTCCCTCCCACTTCCCAGCTGCTCTACCCCCGTGGTTGGGGGTCTCCACAACATGAGGGACTCCATTAAGGGGTCACGGCGTTAGGAAGGTTGAGAACTGCTGCACTAGACCAAACTGTCTCACTTGTAGCACAAGCTAAGATTGCTTCGGTTGCAGAGATCCCCTGTGCCCAGAGGCTCCAGTTTGGTCCAGCTGCCCTGGGCCTGGGCCTGAGGCTGTGGTCACACTGGCACTTTAAAACTTCTTCAGTCCATCTTCAGGTCTGGCCGCTCACACCTCTTCATTTCTGTCCGTTTTATTTATGGACTTTCCACCCTCCATTTGGACCTTCCTGAATGGAAAGTCCACAAATAAAACGTCCACAGATAGAAATGGAAAAGCGTGAGGTGTCAGCACCTGAGGGTGGACTGAAGGTTTAAAGGGAAGGGGTGACCACAGCCTGGCTGAGAACTGATCTGCAGGGAAAGAGGAACCAGCCAACAGTTTCTCTGCCCAGGGGCTAAACCAGGCAGCAAGGGTGAAAGGAAGTGAACAGTGTTACCCCTCCTGAAAGACCAACAATCACTCCCCCATGCAGACCTTTAGAAGAAAACACTGACCCCAGCCCTGCTGGTTTGCCCAAGAGATGGCTGCATCTATAATGAGGGTTCCTTGAAGCCTGCACATTAAAACAGATGGGGACATAAGAGGAGCCCTGCTGGATTGGGCCACAGCTCATCTAGTCCAGGATCCTGTCTCTCATGGTGCCCACCAGCTGCTTCCGGACATCTCAAGCAGGCAAAACCTTCACCTGCTCTCCGCTCCCTGAAAATGGCCTTCAGAGGCATCCTGCCTGCTCTTCCAATCTGGAGACAGTATCTAGGCACCCATTCTAGGAGCTATTGCTACACCTGTACTTCCTGAATTTATTTAACTTTGTTAAAAACACAAGATGAGCCCTGCTGGATTAGACCATAGGCCATCTGGCCCAGCATCCTGTCCCACACAGTGGCCCATCAATTACCCATGAGCATCTCATGTAGAAGACAAAGATAAAATCCTGTGCTGGTCTTAACTCCCTACAGGTGGCCCTTAATGGCATCCTCCTTCTCTTCTCAGCCTGGAGGCAGCCATACTTGTAACCATTAATACTCTGGACCCCCCATGACTTTATCTAATGCTCTCTTAAAGCCAAGATCAGAGAAATAGCCCCGTTAGTCTAATTCGAAAAGTCCAGCAAGGTAGTTAGTAGCACTTGGAGGCTAATAGGACAGAGAAGGGTTGGTGGCATGAGCTTTCGTAGACACGTCTGCTTCTTCAGGTGCTAGGGGGCCCAAATGGGCCCCCAGCATCTGAAGAAGTAGGCAAGCCCATCAATTACCCATTCTTCTGTTAGCCTCCAAGTGCTACTAACTACCTTGCTGGACTCTCTTAAAGCCATTCAAACGGGTTCCTGCGCACACTTCTTCTGGTAGTAAACTCCATAGACTGATGGGTGAAGAAACCCTTCCTCCTGCCTGATCTCAGCCAGTTTGGTCTAGTGGTTAGGGAGCCAGGCTCTTATCTGGGAATATTGGGGTTGACTCACACTCCCTCACAAAGTGGGGAGAAGCACAGAAGGTTTGTCAGCTGCTTTGAGTCCCCTTGATGGGTAAGAAAAGCGAGGTAGAGAAGTCAACTCTTCTTCCTCCTCCTCCACGAAGCCAGCTGGGTGACCTTGGGCTAGTCACAGCTCTCTTCTGAGCCCTCACAGCCCCACCCACATCAAGGGTGTCTGTTATGGGGAGAAGAACAGCAGGTTCATCAGCTGCTTTGAGTCCCCTTAAATGGGTGAGTGAAGTGGGGTAGAAAAGCCAACTCTTCTTATTCTTCCTGCCCATCAGCCTGGTTCTAGTGTTATGCAAAAAATAAAATATTTTTTCTCCATCCACCTGTTCCACACCTGTCTGGTGCCCTCTTAAGCGCCGTTTTTCAAGACTGGAGAGACCTTGATGAAGAGAAGAGCAGGCACAGCGGCTGTTCCTTCTAGCAGGACCTGGGCAAAGCGCCCACCTGCCCAGCAGCACCTCTGTTTCTCCTTCTCTGGTCATCAGTGCCAAGTGGTTGCCACCTGGCACACAGAGCCTGGCAGAAAAGCTTTGAGCTCGCGGCTCTGAGGGCCGCTTGCTGCTAACCGATGCTCCATTGGCTGTGATAAACTACAGGATGGCGGATCAATGACCCAGCCATAAAAGTCAGGGCGCACGAAGGAAAAATTAGTGCTAATCGAAGATGCTATAGACACCAATTCCTCCCAGGAAACCGGGGTGAGAATTTAAAGCCCAGTGAAAAGAAACAAAACTCAGCAATCCAGAATGGATTTCCAAAAGGCACACAAAGGAATCCAGCAACAAGAACAGAGCCAACAGAATCGTTTAAAGAAACAATTGGGCTCAGAGAGGCTGTTAAAAATCCCGGCACTTGCACAGAGCCAACGAGAGAGAATGGAGTGATGTATCTGCGGAGACAGTGAAATGCAGCTACTGAGGCAGCTGAGCTGGTCCCACACTAAGAGACTGTCCACACAGAGGCAATCAGGATGGCCCAGAGGGCTTTAGGATGGAGCATATCTCAACTCCCAGATGCCTTGTTTGCACTGTGTCTGTACTGGTTACCTATCTGCTACTGAGCCCGATTCAAGGTGTTGACACTCATGTATAAAGCCCTAAACGGCTTGGGCCCTGGGTATCTAAAGGAGAGCCTTCTCCCATATAGACCTGCCCATGCACTGAGATCTCAGAGAGAGGACCTTCTTGGAGCTCAGTCTCTTGCAGAGGTACGAGGCATAGGGACATGCAGGGGGCCTTTTCTGTGGTGGCCCCTAGTCTCTGGAACAGCCTCTTTCTTGAGGTTCACCAGGCGCCTACCTTGTATGCTTTTCGGCGCCTGGTGAAAACAGATCTTTTTACCCAGGCTTTTGCTTTTTAAACAGGTTCCTCGGGGTGCTGTCCTGTTAGGGAGGGAGTTTTTAATTTCCTTGTAACCCAATCTGGGACCATTTGGTGAAGGGCGGGATATAAATTCCTAAATAAATAAATATTTCCATGTGCAAAGACTGCGTTGGGGCAGAGCGGCACAGCAGCTGTGGCTGCGCAGTTGCGCATATCCCGTTCCCGCCTTGCCAATCGCCACAGCGGCGGCCCAGTGTGCACAGCCAATGCTATGGCAGCTGGGAGCATCCACCTTTCAGGAGTTTTCAGACAGGCTTGGATGAGGTTTAAGTCGGGCGCGGCGCTCCCTGCTCAAAGGCCAGCCGCCGACCCTGAATGGCACTTCCCTGGATGGCGTTTCACAGGCGTCGAGTGTGGAAGAGCCCTGAAGGCGACTCAGGAAGCCAGTTGGTCGGGCAGAACAATTAAGCAACCTTCCTGTCGGCCATAGGGAACTTCCGGATCCACCAACCCCTCTGATAAGCAGTTGTGCAGCCACCGCGAAGGGACAGGCTCTTCCTATGGCAGAGGCTGCGACCATCAGTGCCCAAAGACAACGAGGCTGCTGGCATCTTTCTGCCTGAAAGGACCATGGAAAGAGCCTGAGCATGAAAGTGCAGAAACTCTGGACTGCCCAGGCATCCCTCTGGTCCAAAGAAGTGTAAGGAAACATTTGGCACCAGGTGGGCTGGAAGAAGGAGGAGGAGGAGGAGGAGGAGGAGGAGGAGGAGGAGGAGGAGGAGGAGGAGGAGAAGTTGGCTTTTCTACCCTGCTTTTCTCACCCATTCAAGGGGACTCAAAGTGGCTGACAAACCTTCTGTTCTTCTCCCCACAACAGACACCCTGTGAGATAGGTGGGCTATGAGAGCTCAGAAGAGAGCTGGGACTAGCCCAAGGCCACCCAGATGGCTTCATGGAGGAGGAGGAGGAGGAGGAAGAGTTGGCTTTTCTACACTGCTTTTCTCACCCATTCAAGGGGACTCAAAGTGGCTGACAAACCTTCTGTTCTTCTCCCCACAACAGACACTCTGTGAGGTAGGTGTGGCTGTGAGAGCTCAGAAGAGAGCTGTGACCAGCCCAAGGCCACCCAGCTGGCTTCATTTTTTAAAATCAAATTCATTAGTTACTTCATTTTTATACAACAATTCTTCATACTTAATCCAGGCCCCTCTTTCCCCAAATTCTTTGAATAATCCTTCATGTGGAGACACCCACAAAGGCATTTTCCTGTATACATTATTTTTATATTTCAACCAGACCTTATACAATGCAGAATTGACTTTTCCTTTGTCATACCCTAAGGACCCATGCCAGCCATAGCTTAAACCTTGTCCCTCCAACTATAATGATCTATAGTCTTCCGGCCCTAACCAGTTTGCAATCCAACTTAGGCAACATGATGCATTTTATAACTTCTATGTTTGGTAATCCAAGTCCTGGAGTCTTGCATCCACTGAAGTCTTATCCTTGGGTTTTTCCCTTGTCAGATATAAGTCAAAATAGCCTTTTGCCATTTTTTGAAATCCTTTTCATTAATCACAATAGGTAAAGTTTGAAATAAGAACAAGCAAATTCATTTTTATCACAGAAATCATGCCCATTAATGATAAATTCAGTGTTGACCATCTTTGGGTGTTTTTCCACTTAGCACTAAAGTACTCATGGGTACTCTAGTGCTAGTGGAAAATCACCCTTGAAAATCTTGATTAATTCCTGACCGTGTTTTCAAACAGTTATTCTGATATAATGCTATGTTTTAACTGGTCAGTGTCACTCTTGGATATTTAACTCTCTTTTCAATAAAAATCTTGATTTCTTTTGAAACAGTTCACGCTCCCTATTTGTCATATTTCTTGCTACGACTTCAGTCTTTGTCTCATTCACTTTTAAGCCTGCCGCCTTTCCATATGCTTGTATTGCTTGTTTAAATGCTTCTACTGAATCATTCGGTTCAGTAGTGGCTAAACCATCAGCAAAGGCTCTTATCTTATATTCTTCTATTTTAACTTTAACTCCTTTAATATCCAAGTTATGTCTAATGGCCACTGTTTAAAACTTCCAACGTCAAGATGAACAATAAAGGTGAAACAGGACATCCTTGTCTGGTCCCTTTTTGGATGGCAAACCTCTCTGCAATTTCTCCATTTATTATCAACTGTGCATGTTCTCTGGTATATATTGCTTTTATTCCTTTTTGGATTTTTTCTCCACAAGATCCTTTTTGAGGTGTGGTGACCAGAAGGGTACACAATATTCCAAATGTGGCCTCACCATAGATTCACACAGAGGCAAAATGACACTTGCTGACTTGTTTTCTATTCCTTTCCTAATTATTCCCAGCATCGAATTAGCTTTTTTCACTGCTGCTGCGCACTGGGTTGACACCTTCATTGAACTGTCCCGAGATCCCTTTCCTGGCGTGTTTTGCCTTCTGCTTGAGATGTCCAGAATGAGCCCCGTGTGAGATGGGACGCTGGAGCAAACGGGCCGTGGCCTGATCCGGCAGGGCGCTATGCACGCCCAACAGCTGTGACCAGGAGGGGATGCTCCTCCGCCCAAAGACACCCTTGCTCTTCGTATACAAGCACAGATCCGTCTTGGACAAGCGCAGCTGAAGGCACATTGCTCTGTGTCAAAGGCATCTGGACCGGCTTGTCTTTCTGCACCCTGGGGCTGCCTGCCCCACCCAATCCTGCCCTATAAAGGCAGGAATGATCGGCGGAACACAATTACCGCCTTGCCTGCCCGGTGCTTGCCGCATGGAACTTGAAGAAGCAAAAACAGGTGTGACCTCAAAGCTTTGGTATCTATTTTTCCACCATTTATTAACCTCTAACCTTTTATCTGGGGGGCGCCAGGAGATGCATATACATGTTTCATCAAACCAGGGCCAAAGGTCGCCTTTTAAGCGGAGACAATTGCGGAGCGGAATGACGGGGGCCGCCGGGAGGAGGGTTTTAGCCCTTCATTAACCGCCTTGATCAGAAGGTTCCCCCAAAGCCTTTGATAATGTCATCCTGGCCTTTAATGGGGAAAGTTTCGGGGCCTCCGCCAAGGGTCACCTTCTCACATGTTGCCACAAGCAGACGGACCTGGGTGGGCCTGCTCAGCTACCCGGTCCCGGAAGGCGCAGGGGAAAGGGGCAGGCGCTTTGGGAACACACGACTGGGCAATTCTGCTGAATTCCTCGATCCGCACATGAGAACGCCCCACCGGATCTGGAAACCGGCAGCACCGCTCGCCTTCCATTCCCGGAAAGAATATTTTGTGGCACGTTTTCCAGCCTCCGCTTTTCAGCAGCAGCAAATCGGATCCCAATAAAAAAAGGCAATTGCATCGTGCTATTTTTCTGTCGCCTTCCCAGCCCATCACACACTACACAAAAGATTAAATTCAAGGATCTATCACCTCCAGATGCACCTTGATGCCGTCTGGGCCCAATATTCTGCACTTTGCACTGGAACAAAAAATTACCTCCAATCTACTAGGCAGCTCTGTTACCTCTGGACCGAGGGTACCTCAGAGGCCTGTCCGCACTACAGCCTCTAGTGCACAATTAGTGAACCTCTGAGGAAGAGCATACACACACGGAGTAGGCTGGTAGAGCCTCCAGGTGTGCCCACCCTCACTAATTAGGTGTGCTGCACAAAATCATGCTCCACACCTTAACCAATGTTAACCAGAGACTTACCCCAAGTGTCCAGGGGTCATTTGAGGTGCCATGCAAGCGTGCCGGCACCTCAGACGAACATAGACACGACTGCACGCATGCAGAGCATCCATGTCGTCAAGGTGACGGCGCAGACGCATGCACAGCCAAGGGAAGTGCAAAATGGCCCCAGGCCTCCTACTCTGGGATGCTGGTAGGCCTCTTTTAACAGGTCTGACAGTGCTCCAGAGGTATCTCAAAGGGAACAGGGAGGCAGGTGGAAGGGCACACGCCAGGCTTGTTTTGGCTTAGCAGGGAGATCCGTTTTGACGCTGAAATGCATCCCCTCTGCACCTCCAAGGCCAGGAATTTCAGCTCCTGGCCATCAGAGTCTTCATAGCAGACTCTGGAGCTCACAGCGGTCCAGGGCTTGTCCGGAGACAGCTGGCTTTATGGAGGAGGAGGAGGAGGAGGGGAGTTGGTTTTTCTACCCCACTTTTCTCACCCATTTAAGGAGACTCAAAGTAGCTTTCAAACCTCCTGTTCTTCTCCCCACAACAGACACTGTGAGGCAGGTGGGGCTGTGAGAGCTCAGAAGAGAGCTGTGACTCACCCAAGGTCACCCAGCCGGCTTTGTGGGGGAAGAAGAAAAGAGTTGGCTGTAATACTCCACTTTTCTCACCCTTAAGGGAGCTCCAAGCATCTGACAAACCTGTTCTTCTCCTCACGACTGACACCAGGTGGGTCTGAGAGTCTCCTTAAGGGCGAGAAAAGAGGGCTAGAAAACCCAGCTTTTCTTCTTCGTCTTCTTCTTCTTCGGCCCCTGCACTGGCTACGGCCTCCTTAGGGCCAGTGACCACTGAAGTCCAAACAGCAGCTCTGCTGCAACTACTTTCTATCACTAGAAAACGGTGAGAAGCTTCTCCCCATCCGACCGTCTTGAGCCAGCGACCTGGGATGGTGCTATTGAAGACAATTATTCAACATCTTAATATCTTTTCAACCGCCGCCTTCCTTCGCTGTTGGCCTTTCGGAGCAACGCCAAGCAACGAGCGAAGGCAGGCGGACGTTGCATCACTTTCGAAGAGCTCATCGCCGACGGAAGGGAGAATCCCTCTGCGCGGCTATGGCTCCCAGGGGCAGGAAGCCAACGAGGCAGGCGGGAGGTGCCCCAGTTGGAAGGCGTCCAGGATTCGGCAATGCAAAAGCTGACACAGACTTGAGACCGGGAGGTTCAAGGCATGAAGGCCAAGGTCCCTGGGCACATGAAAATGGGAGATTAGACTGGGACTGTTTACCCTGGGCGCTGATAACGGAGGACGGAACTGGGTATACAACATAATCAGAGAGAGAGAGAGAGACGGGGAGACGGCCGACGTTCCAACCACGATTGTCCAATAAATGCATTTCAGCCAGCAAGGAATTTGCTGCCCAGAACCTCTTTTGACTAAGGATGTGCATGAATATTTGTAGCATTTGATATCTGGACAGATTCGGACGTTCATATACAAAGCGAATCTTATGACATTCGTACACTTATTTTATTTATCTATTTACATTTTTCGCCTGCCCTATACCCGGAGGTCTCCGGGTGGGTAACACCAACAATCAAACATCATTAAAACATTAAAACAGTAACAGCATTTGCCAGTGGGTCGAGACAGTATATTCCCATTTAGCCAAAGGCCAGGGCAAAGAGGTGCGTCTTCACTGCCTTCCGAAACATGTACAGTGAAAGTGATAGACACACCTCAAGGGGGAGGCTGTTCCATAGCCTTGGGGCCACCACTGAGAAGGCCCTCTCCCAGGTGCCCACCCCTTTTGCTGCCAAAGGTGGTGGGACAAACAGGATACGAATGCTTCGAAACATCTGTGAAACGGGGAGGCGGGAAGCGGCTGCGCCAGTCACATCTGCAACGGATCCAGAGTGCATTTGATATGGTTTGAGAGCGGATTCAAAGCGGATTCGGGGCAAATATGTTACAGGATTCGTATCAGATACGTATCGGATACGCATGCATTCATATTGGGTATTTGTGGAAGTTCGTACAAAGGCATTCCCATCAAATAGACTCTTACCACGTTCAAAGGTGATCTATTCAAATGAATACAAATTTTCTTACATTCGATTCAATGTGATCTCAGTGCAAAACAAGCATTTTTGCCCTTCCCTACTTCTGGCTAGGCCTTCTGCAACAGAAGGCAGGTACTCTGGACTCTGGCAGTGTGGCCTAGTGGCTGGACAAAGAGGAGAGACCCAGCCTCAGTTTCCCTCACTTTACGGGACCGGCATGGAGCACGAGAGGGCAGATTTCTCCAAAGTTTGTGAGAACAAGAATGGGACAGAGAAAAAGGTTCCCTTTGCTTAGATTCACAATGCTCTGCCACTGAGAGGCCATTTCCCAGACTCTCCTACAATCCAGGGCATGTGCAAGGTTTGAACCACTCCTGGGTCTCTCTCTCCCACACTCTGCCGTGCCCCGTAGGCACCACGTGCATCTGCACCAGGCACAGCGTGGCCCAATCAAAGGGCCTTTGGACACTTTCACAACCACGACACTTTGCACACTCTTGAATGCGCCCTCCGCACACTGCGGCGCCACCTACGCCCCAGAGCAGCCCAGAGCAGGTGAGGCCATCCCAGTCCCCCAGTGCGCTTCCAGTTTGCTCCTGCACGCAGCATTCGTGTCAGTTCTAAGTGCAAATGCCACACGGGGGCAGGGCGAGTGCAGATGCACAGCTGTGCACCACATAAAAATTGCTGTTGCCACAGCTGTGGCTGTAGCCATTTGGCGAGTCCGGGACAGACAGTCCACACTGCAAAAGCCCAGTAAGGACACTGGGGTTAGGGACGGTGCTCACAGCGCAGATGCCGGCCACTGTCCCTGGGCTTAACTTCAGGGGAAAGTGTGAAAAGGCCCCAAAGCCCTAAACTGGGATACTGGTGGACCCAGCCACTAAGCCACAGCAAATCTGCCACCAAAATTAGTCCCCTGAGCCTCCGAGGCCAGAAACGTTCATCCCTGCCAGTTGCAGCCCTCGCCACAGGCTTCTCCCAAAACAAGGCATTCAGGTGTGGGAACCTTGTTCCGGGCCAGGTGGACCAACCACCCTACTCCCCACAAGTGTGGAAGCAGCTAAAGAGTCCAGAGCAGTAAATAACAAAGTATGTTACGGGATCTGCCTTTCAGGTCAGAATTTCAGGGGCACAGAGCTGAAGGAGACCAGCTTCACGGAGGCATGATGCGCAGCCACAAACCCTTGGCGCAAGTGAGAGGCAGAAGTTGGAAAGGACACTGTCCTTTTTCCCTGCCACCACATTTCCAAAGCTTTCATGCTCGTTAGACCGCGGTAGCCCTATAAATTTCACCCATTCCGGCCAAAAAACTCCTTCCTACCCAGCTCCCTCCTGCCATCCTAAGCGTTTAGCGAGGCAAGAATCTGATCTAGCAAGAGGTTACCCACTCTGTGACCTGTAACCATGAAAAGTAATCAAAGGCTGGAATGCATTTCCCCCCTGAGTCAATGTGTACAAACAGACCTAAGAATGCACCCCTTGATCTACGCAGGGTGTTAATGACTGGATCCTGATTAACTGTACCGGGAGAGGGAGAAATTCTCACAAGACAACACCCTTTCTGAGCTCTGCAAAAGACAGGCCGTGTCTTCACGGCAACCTTAGCTCGGATTCAAAACGTTTTCAATCCTCGGAGTCCACACGGCAGTTTGGCTTAACACCTTTTCCCCGTGTTAAACCACCCCAAAGCGTGGTGAATCTCAATCCTGATTTCAAGAGGTCTCACTCCGGATCGTGCGCTTGAAACGTTTTACATTTTTTACTGTGTGGACAGTACTGTTTTAAGGGATGAGAATCCATGTTTAGGGTTTCCCTCTCCCAATAGCTTCCTTCCAAAGACAGTGGTTTCAGTGTTAAAAATCCACCCTTAACAGCAGTGCTACACTGTAGCGATGGAACCACTTCAACCTGATAACAATGTGGCAATTTTGCGCAATTCTAAAAGTTTTGACTTTAGAAAGGGAAAGGAAGGGAGGAAAGCAGCTGAATGTGAATGTTTAAAGCAAAGGGGCTTTACTTGCCACTGCTGCTGTGTGCCCTGAGCAATGGGGAGAGGAGGGGAAAGAATCACTGGCTGGCTGCCCGCTGCCATTTTTCCTCCATCCATGGAAGCGGCAGCCACCCAGCCACCCAGTTAGGCTCGGTGAAGGGGTCCCTTATGGGTGGCGCGTCCATGCCAGGAGGAAGAGGGCAGGGCAGCCCCGAAAAGCGGCTTTTAAAAAGTAGCCACTTGAGTCCCACCTTGAGTCACGTACACCACGTACGATCCTCAGAATCCGTATCGAACGCGATTAAGTTAAAAGTAATGGGAACAGGCAAATTCGCGTTTGCATCTGGTTCTATTATTTCGGTTTAGGGAAAGTGAAATAAGCTTGCTGTGGGGATTCACCCACAGATGGACCCAGGAATGCTCAGTTCCTGATAGAGCCATTGTACCTTCTCTCTCGGCAGCCATGCCACAGACCGGATTGCAATGTATTTTCCTATTTTTTCATTTCTTCTTCCCCACTTTTAGATACAGCAGGGTTTGATAAACAGATCTACTTGGAAAGCACTCTAGGAATGAAAATAACCTCCTCTACAAGCCAGGAAGGAATGATCTGGGGAAGTATTTTCATGCTGAAAATCACACACCAGACTCTCATTATTCCCTCCAGCAATATTCCCAGGTTGTTTTTAATACTATTTATCTCTTCCTGCTGTGTTAATTGCTTTTAATTTCGTTTTGTTTTCTCAGTTCCTCTGCAAACCACTTTTGAGATTTAATTTTATCTTTCATAAGAAGAGAAGCTTGATATTGCAAAGCAAAGTCCCTGGTAACTGTAGCCTTTGGGGTTTTTTTAAAGGTAGGCAGTGACTTGTACTTTGCTCAGGTGGAAAGCATGCGCACAGGGTCCTTGCGTGCGGGGGTATGTGACACACACACACACAATGAGGGGGGGGAGCGCACAACTGGGCAATCACATTGTTGCTTTCCCTTGATAGCACCCTCCAAGCAGAGTCCCTTTTTTAATCATGTTTGTATTGATATAATTAGTAACTCATTTAACGCCATCGATAGAGCTATATTCCTCTATAAACAGAAGAATTAAACTGTCAAGTCCCGGGATCAATATGCCCAGAGCACACGCCTTGCTCCAACTCCCTCCTCAAACCAGAGAGCAAGGAGGAGAAAGATGCACAGGGACCATGTATCTTTGGGAGCATGGGCAAACCACCTCGCCTGGGCTGCCACAGATATCCCAGATGAGTAAAGCAAGAACTGCTGAGGTCAAAATGACAAAGGCCATATCCTGACCTTAAATTATCCAGGGGCAATTTTGCACTTCCCTTCCCATCCGCTGGATGGGAAAGGAGTGTAATCGCCCAGCGTTAAATAGCGCTCGCTCTGGTGGGTGCTCTTCGCTTACAGACTAAGCCCCGCGCGATTGGTCACTCACCTGTGGCCGGTCCTCTTCCGAGGGCCACCATTTTGGTTGCAGCGCCCTCCGCGACTGAGCGTGTATCAGCGCTGTCACCCTGACAACACTGACGCTCTGCGCACACGCAGTCAGGCAACCCCGGAGCACCAAAAAAAGGTACGGATGCTCACTGCTGGATGCTTCTGGTTAGTAAAGGTGTGGAGCATGATTTCATGCTCTACACCTAGTGCGTGACTAGGGAACTTCAGCGAAGGTAGAGGGCGGCTGGAGGCTCCTCAAGGTGCAGATGCTCTGCCCCAGAAGTTCCCAAGTTATGCACTACGGGCTGTAGTGCAAAAAGGCCTCTAGATTCTTGTTCCTGGAACACCCCTGGAATGTTTGGCAGTATACAAACAATTATATTCCGCTAACAAAAACATTGCCACCTTCTCATCCCCACTGATAAAAGAAATGTCCATCTCAATTTGCCCATCCAGCAGCTTCTATTCAAGACTTTGTCCATACAAAGTCACCGGCAGAGACTGGATGAAGCCAATGTCCCTGGGAGGAACCACAAATGCAGAGAACTTCATAGGGGCCCTCCAAAGCCCATGGATACTTTCCATGTGCTGAGTGCTGCTTACAGAGAAGGGTCCCCTGAGTGGAAGGCAGGTTGCGCACCAAGCGCATGGCCTGGGGTGTGGGCAAAGCAGCCATCCTAACCCCTCCGGGTGCCAACTCCTACGCAGAGGGTGTTAATCTTACGGGAATCCCACACTGACCACCAAGCATACTAGGAGCTTTATTTATTTACTTAAGACACTTATATCCCACCCTTCATGAAAAGCTCTCAGGGCAGGTCACAAAAGAAAAAATAAAACATATAAAATATTAAAACATGGAGCCCTCTGTCCCACCCTGATATCGACCTGCCCGTGCCTTAAGATCTACAGCGGGGGACCTCCTGGTTGTCCCTCCGCCCTCAGTAGTAAAAGGGATGGGCACCGGGGAGAGGACCTTTTCAGTGATGGCCCCCAGGCTATGGAATAGTCTCCCCCTTGAGGTGCTTCAGGCTCCTTCCCTGTTTATGTTTAAGAGGGCAGCAAAGACACCACTCTGTTCCTGGCCTTTGGTTAAATGGGAATATACTGTCTCTTCCCACTTTACAGACACGATTACTGTTTTAATATATACTGTTGTTGTTTTAATATATGTCTGATTTTAAATGTTGTAACCCGCCCTGAGACCTTCGGGTATCTATAGGGCGGGATAGAAATGCAAATAATAAAATAAATAAATAATAAATAACAGGACAGCACCCCGAGGAAGCTATTTAAACATCAAAAGCCTGGATGAAAAGATATGTTTAAACAGGGCAATGAAAACGATACAGTGTAGGTGCCTGGCAAACCTCAAGAGGGAGGCTGCTCCAGAATCTGGGGGCCACCACAGCAAAGGCCCTCCTGCATGTCTCTTTGCCTCGCACCTCTGAAAGAGAAGGAACTAGATGAAAGCCTTTCCACACACTTGTGCAAATAAATGGTCTTCCCAGGGATCCTAATGCAATTACTTGCTGCAACAGAAAAAATAAGCAGAGGATTTTATTTTTTTTCAGTTGGGCAAACAGCGCTGGAAAGCACTAAAGGCTTCGGCAGCATTCAGCCAAGATCCACCACGAGGGATCCAGCAGAGCCGCCCAGGCATGAATCAGTTTCCTTTGGGGTCCTAAAGCTGAGCAAATCCCTCTTTGGTCCTCGCATTAGTGTGATCCAAAGGAGACACAGCCCCCAGGGAGTGGGGCCTAAGGGGGCAGCAGAGCCTCCCTTAGACGACCACCCCAGCGCGTGGATTGCGGAGGGGAGGCTCCTGGGAGGCAGAATTGCCCCTAAATGCACCCATGCCAGATGCTGGCTGGCGGGCTGGCCAACCTATGTGACAGGGTACCAGATGCCGGAGGTGATTTTGTCACCTAAGGATGGATTCTTCTGAAGTTCCTTTGAATCAGTCTGCAATATTGCATTTTGAAATCCGGCTCTCAATAAGAGGTTAATTAATAAACCTCAGTTACTTTGCCTATTAACTCAATAAGTCTCAGAGTTCCTCAGGTTTTCTGCTCTGTTACCCACATATGACAATCAATTCTCAAGGCAAGTTTCAGCTGGAGCAACTGCTCCAAGTACCCAGCATTCGGCAGCAGAAGCTGATGGTTGCAACTCATTTGGTCGGACTCTTATCTGGGTTTGATTCAGCACTCCTACACGAAGCCAGCTGGGTGACCTTGGGCTGGTCACAGCTCTCTTCTGAGCTCTCACAGACCCAACTACCTCACAGAGTGTCTATGGTGGGGAGAAGAACAGAAGGTTTGCCAGCCACTTTGAGTCCTCTTACTGAGTGAGAAAAGCGGGGTAGAAAAGCCAGCTCTTCGTCTGCCTCCTCCACGAAGCCAGCTGGGTGACCTTGGGCTAGTCACAGCTCTCTTCTGAGCTCTCACAGACCCAACTACCTCACAGGGTGTCTGTGGTGGGAGAAGAACAGAAGGTTTGTCAGCTGCTTTGAATCCCCTTAAATGACTGAGAAAAGTGAGGTAGAAAAGCCAACTCTTCTCCTCTTCCTCCTCCTTCTTCTAACAATGCATCCATGTTGAGGTTAAGGTGTACTTGTTCAGGAGCTGAAAGAGTTGACATTTATTCATGTATTTACTTATCTGCTTGCTTGCTTAAGAATTTATTTCCCATCCTTCACCCAAAGGTCCTGGGTGACGTCACCACAATAAAAACATAAGCAATGCAAACCCACATCCCAATGGACCTTTCCACTTGAGAACCAAGCAGTAGCATTGGAGGCATCCTTACTGTAAAGTGTGCTGAAAGGACTCTGACGCCGCCAGCGTGTAGACATGCAGCACCTACAACTGCTCCAGACCAGGTGTTAAACTCCGGATTACCCTAAGGCTATGTTCCGATTGCCATCTTATTTGCAGCATTTTTGGAGCTGTTCTGCCATGTTCCAGGTTTCTTCTGAGAAACTGACACAAACAGCCGTGAAAACCTACCCACGACCCTTCAGATCACCGTGTTTATCTGTGGCATTTCCAACATATTCCCAGGATACAGGGGTGGTATCCCACAATAATGTTACCCCCAACCCCATTTAAAAAATACAAAATCAAAATCAAAATGTATTTGGATTATCGGATTTTGCTGCATTCGGATTCTAAACACCAGAATCAAATTCAATGTCTGGACATTCGATTTGGTTCGAATGCAAAAATGACCACTCGTGCACACCCCTTCCTTGGACGCTTGCACGCGTTTGGCCGGCGCTCCAGAGGCCCCAGAGCTTCACGGCACAACCGGCTTCGCCCCTCCCGCCGGTTCCCTTCTATTGTCATGGAGACATTATTGCTTCGGGCCTCCAAATCACGGGGGCTTAGCTTAGCTGCCAGGGCCAGAGGTCACACTGTCGACTCTGTTTATTAAAGGCCTGGTCTTAGAACTCGTTTGGCAGCTTTCTCGCTCCCAGTTACGTCTCCGAGCAAATAATATTTACTCTGTCCCACTTAATGCGGTGAAATGGCATCTGGACTAAGCCGCCGCTGCCACCTTCCCACAATGCACGACGCGTTGCTGCTGACCCCTGGAGGGTTCGGGGACCCCCGCCAACATTTGCAGCAACAAGAGCCGGCAATGGCAACGGTGTCCGGCGTCCGATTTCTCTTAGAAGCATGCTGCTAAAAGTCTCAAGAGGCGTTTTCGCATTACTGTGAAGACACCTTGGAATGCTTCAGCCCGAACGCGTTCCAAACGCATCCTTTACCTGCTTACGTGCAAATGGGGAAATGCTCTCAGCCCGTTTGGGCCAAAGACCTTCCCCCGGGTTGCTCCGAGTGGCTCCTCTGGAGCCAGGGGTGGGCAGCCTGGAGGCCTCCTTTCCCTCGGCTCCCGCTGTCTCCAGAAACCGAGACCGCGGCTCCTAGGGCCAGCAGGACCCGCATCCTACACCCCCCAACCCACCCCAGGGGGGCGCGCGCTTGAATGGAGCTTACCTGTTCGGCGCCACGCAGCAACTGAGATGATCGGGCCGGGTGCGCTCTGCGCGTGCGTGTGGGGCGCTCCCTGACTGGTCAGGCACCCGTGCATGCGCAGATAGCCAGCTGAAGCCAGGCAGGTGTACGACCAATCAGGGAGCGCCCTGCATGCATGCATGCATGTGCGGAGCGCACCCGGCTCAATCGTCTCAGTTGCTGCGTGGTGTCAAATAGGTAAGCTCCATTCGCAGGTGCGCGCCCCTGGGTGTGTTGGGGGGGGGTGTCGGATGCGGTCTTGCTGGCCCTAGGAGCCGCAATCTCGGCTCCTGGAGACAGCGGGAGCCGAGGGAAGGGGGAGCGACCATTCACTCTTCTTCCGGCACTCCAGGGTCGTTTGAGGTGCTACGCAAGTGCGCTGGCACAATTTTGTGCTCCACACCTAATCAACGATTAGTGAACTTCTGGTGAAGCAGGGCACTCTCAGAGGCTCTAACAGCCTACTTCATGTGCGGACGCTCTTCACCAGAGGTTCACTAATCATGCGCTAGAGGCCATAGTGCGAACAGGCCTCCAGTTTCAGGAGATGCCCACAATGCTGTGAGAAGCAAAACTGCCTTCACAGTGGTGGCAGCCATGCCGTGGAGTAGCATCTTCACACAGCTACCCGCCTGGAGAACACCTCCCTGCTGTTCTCGTTCCAGGACCCAATAAAAGCCTTGGTTGCCAGGACTTAGATAAATCGTTTATTTCTCTGATGGTCCTCCAACCTGCTCCTCCTTTTAAAAGCCACGGGTGTTGTTGCCGTCTTAAGATTCAACCAGTTCCTTGGATGTTTTCCTGCTTTCGCCACTCAGAAGATATTAGTTATAACTGCTTTAATTTATTGCATTTTAACCTCACTGGGATCAGCTACGAATAAAGAATCAAAACATGGCCACAACTGCAGATTAGGCGACCCTGCCGTAAATACTGTGAATCAGAGATGGGCAGAAGTATTCATAAAATTGAATATTTAGGTGAATTTGGACAAATTCAAACCCTTGTATACAAATCAAAAGTTACGAGATTCGTACATTGACATTCGTATCCGTACGAAGCTTTGGAACATTCGTGAAACGGGGAAGTGGAAAAGCGTCTGCACCAGTCGCAGCTGCAGTGGATTCAGAGTGAATTCAACATGGTTTGAGAGCAGATTCAAAGTGGATTCAGAGTGGATTTAATGCTTTCAGAGTGCATACGTCACAGGATATTTATCGGATATGTATGGGATACATATGCATTCCTATTGGAAATTCATACACACCCATATGAATAAATTTGTATCAAACAGAATCCTACCGCATTCGAAGGGGATCTATCTGAATGAATACGAATTTTCTTACATATGATTCGTTACAAATTGAATGTCCAAACCCCCTGATTTGTGCAGATCCCTACTGTGAATGAATCTACAGTACAAGGCCCAGAAAAGAGCAAATCACCGCCCTGCAACCTTAAAAGCCTTTTATTTATTTATTTATTTATTTCCATTTCTATCACGCCCCATACCCAAAGGTCTCTGGGCAGGTAACAGATCAAACAGCATTTAAAAAACATATTAAAAATAAGACACAGGTAAAAAACATATTAAAACTGGATGATTAAAACAAGGTATTAAAAACAAGGCACAGATTAAGCTATGTAATGTATATTGTTCTTTCCTTATATTGTTCTTACCATAACATCCCCTTATCCCCCCCCCCTTTTCCACTTATGGATTCATGCAAGAAGTTTGGTATGAAGAGTCGGTTTCTTACGATCAGAGGAACCCTGCTGGATCAGGCCCCGGCCCACCGAGTCCAGGATCCTGTCTCACAAAGCGGCCCACCAATTTCTAATAGGCATCTTGATAAGGCGATGAAGGCAAAACCTTCCCTTGCTCTCATTTCCCTGCAAATGGCCGTGAGATCATCCTGCCTCTCCAACCTGTTGGCAATATCTGGCCATTCATTTTAAACAAGGACTTAAACGGAGCTCTGGAGGATGGGGTCATAACCCGTGTAATCCCGCATCCCATCTGACACAGTGGGCACCAAGTGCTTCTGGGCATGTCAAGCAGAAGGCAAAGGCAAAACCTTCACCTGCTTTCAACCGCCTGCAAACAGCCTTCCAAGGAACCCCATCCATCTCTCCAACACAGCAGTGGTACCTGGGCATCCGTTCTAATTGCCACCGATTTACCTGTCCTCAGGAATTTCATGAGAATACACAGAGACCCCAGTGGATCAGGCCAGAGGCCATCTAGACCAGTCTCCTGTCTCGCGCAGGGGCCCACCAATTCCCTCTGGATATCTCAAGGCAAAATCTTCACAGGCTTTCAGCTCACTGCAAATAACCTCCTAGGGGTATCCTGCCTGTCTCTCCTACCTGGGAGCAGGGAGTGTCTAGCCATTCCTTGGGGCAGGGACTAGGGATCTGCACAAATGGGGGGAGGGGGGTTGCATTCGATTTGTATCCACTTGAGCTTTAGAAAATCCATATTTGTTTGAACAGATCCCCTTTGAATATGGTAGGATTCTATTCGATACAAATGTATTCATAAGAATATCCAATATGAATGCATACATATCCCATACGTATCTGTTAAGCATTCTGTAGCCTATCCGCTCCAAAAGCATCAAATCTGCCCTGAATCCACTTTGAATCCGCTCTCAAACCATGTCAAATTCACTCTGGATCTGCTGCAGATGTGACTGGTCTAGTGGTTAGGGAGCTGGACTCTTATCTGGGAATACCAGGTTTAATTCTGCCCTCCCCCATGAAGCCAGCTGGGTGACCTTCGGCTCGTCACAGCTCTCTTCTGAGCTCTCACAGCCCCACCCACCTCACAGGCTGTTCTCCTGTAGGAGAAGAACAGAAGGTTTGTCAGCCGCTTTGAGCCCTCTTAAATAGGTGAGAAAAGGGGGATAGAAAAACCGACACTACTACTACTACTACTACTACTACTTATGTACCTGCTGCGATGCCACCTATGAACAATTCCTCCTAAACGGGGGTTCCTCCGCTCATAACCTGGCACACAGCCACTGTCTTTGGGCAGTCCCTCCCTCCCTTCCTCTCCCCCCCCCCCGCCCAGTACGTTAATTGACAGCTAACAGGGCAGCCTCGCTGCCTGACCTTGTTGCCTGTAGGATTTTTGTTTTCAAAGCCAAGTGCCAAAATCCAAATCTCTTCCTATTAACATTTTATGACCCCGGGGCAGACAGAGCTGTTAATAAGTTAATGTTTATGAAGCAGCTCGATTTTTTATTAACACTCGTGGAATAAAAATGGGAAAGAGGCTCTTCTCAGGGGGACCGGACCCCTCGACTTAAGGGCAGGATCCCCCCTAGGATGCTGAGGACAGGACGGGGGAGCCACGGGTGGGCAGTCAAGGACACAACTGACCCAGGAGAAATAACCGGGGTCCCCAAGGTGCATGTCTTAGATGGCGGCACAGCGCTCTCCAAAAGGTAGCAAAGGGCTTTTAGACAAGAGGAAATGTTCTCTCCTCCTTCCCAAAACAGCAGAACCAGGGGTGTCCCGTCCCCCATCCCCCCATGAAGCAAAATCCTGCAAGAGAGCACAAAAAGAACAAAGGACCAACGAGCCGAAGAGTGGAATCTTGGAAGGGAGAGCAGGGGCTGTTTCGGCATGGGAAATCCGGCTGCCCCTCTTGCGCGCGCCGGAGAAATGTCAAATTACTTTAAAAGAGTGTGTCTCCCCCGACATCTGGAGACAAAGTTTCCTCCCAGATATTTTGTTTTTAAACTTCTGCAGTGGCTGTGTTTGGTCTGCTGCTAAGTTTGCTTTTCATTTTTATTTTGTGTGTGCAAGCCTTCCCTTTTTACAGAAGCAGGTTTTTTGTATGAGAAAATTAGAAATAGGCCAAGAACAAGGAACTGTATCTGGAAATGAGGTTATTCCTATTTATAGTTGGCTTCTCTGGCCCCTCTTAAGAAGATTGAGAGTGTTGTCCAGGGATGGCCCCATCTGACACCCAGGCTTCCCATGGTTCTGGTTTCCCATGGTGCAAAAGCAGGAGTTAAAGATGCCGCTGGTTCAAATTCAAGGCTTAAACTCCAGGCCGCAGTGGGTCATTGAGGGCTACAAGGGTTACAAGTTGAAGCAGGGGAAGATGGGATTTCTGGAAGCCAGTGAAACAGGAGAGGTTTGGGGCCACCATCCACTGACTGACTGCAGAGTCCTTGTTGGGGTGAGAGCTTCATCCACAAGGTCGCAAGGATAGGTATGGCTCTGGCATAGTTAGAACCATAAGAACCTAAGGGGAGCCCTGCTGGATCAGGCCACAGCCCATCTCGTCCATAAGAACCTAAGGGGAGCCCTGCCGGATCAGGCCACAGCCCATCTCGTCCATAAGAACCTAAGGGGAGCCCTGCAGGATCAGGCCACAGCCCATCTCGTCCATAAGACCCTAAGAGGAGACCTGCTGGATTGGGCCACAGCCCATCTAGTCCATAAGAACCTAAGGGGAGCCCTGCTGGATAAGGCCACAGCCCATCTAGTCCATAAGACCCTAAGAGGAGACCTGCTAGATTGGGCCACAGCCCATCTAGTCCATAAGAACCTAAGGGGAGCCCTGCTGGATAAGGCCACAGCCCATCTAGTCCATATGAACCTACGTGGAGCCCTGAATCAGGTAACAGACCATGTAGTCCATAAGAACCTAAGAGAAGCCCTGCTGGATCAGGCCACAGCTCATCTAGTCCATAAGAACCTAAGAAGAGACCTGCTGTGTCAGGCCACAGCCCATCTAGTCCATAAAAACCTAAGAAGAGACCTGCTGGGTCAGGCCACAGCCCATCTAGTCCATAAGAACCTAAGGGGAGCCCTGCTGGATAAGGCCACAGCCCATCTAGTCCATATGAACCTACGTGGAGCCCTGCTGAATCAGGTCACAGACCATGTAATCCATAAGAACCTAAGAGAAGCCCTGCTGGATCAGGCCACAGCCCATCTAGTCTATAAGACCCTAAGAGGAGACCTGCTGGATTCAGCCACAGCCCATCTAGTCCATAAGAACCTAAGAAGAGACCTGCTGAGTCAGGCCACAGCCCATCTAGTCCATAAGAACCCAAGAGGAGCCCTGCTGGATTAGGCCACAACCCATCCAGTCTATAACAACCTCAGAGGAGCCCTGCTGGATCAGGCCACAGCCCATCTAGTCCATAAGAACCTAAGAGAACCTGCGCTGGATCAGGCCACCCCCATCTAGTCCAGCATCCTGTCCCACACAGTGGCCCATGGGCATATCAAGCAGAAAACAAGGGCAAAACCTTTACCGGATCTCAATCCCTGTAGATGTCCTTTATAGGCACCCTGGAGGAAGTAGCTAGGTATCTGTTCCGGTAGGCATTGATGTATCTGTCATACACACATTTGTCTAACCCTTCCTTGAAACATCTAGGCTGGTTGCTGTTGCCACTTCTTATGGAAGTAAATTCCATAGACTGGGTGAAGGAAGTCTGATCTGACAAGCAAAGTGACAAGGCTGTGGTCAAATTTAAGGTTTAATCCAGCTTCACTCCACTTTCAGAGCGAGAGAACACATCAGCAAAGTGACAAGCTGTCTCCTTTCAGTGTTAAATAACTCAGATAGTTAATGTGGAAAGAAAATTATTGATCACTTTACTGATATATTCTCTCGCTCGGAAGGTGGACTGAAGCTGGATTAAACCTAGGTGTGACCACAGCCCAAATGCCTCCTCGCCCCTGCCCTATGCATGTCTTCTTTTTGTTTTTAGCCCTCCCACTCAAGGGTCAGGGCACCCCTGAATCCGCTGCGGCCTTCACGGGGGG
The DNA here is from genome assembly GCA_023333525.1 of Aspidoscelis tigris stejnegeri. Lineage (NCBI taxonomy): Eukaryota > Metazoa > Chordata > Lepidosauria > Squamata > Teiidae > Aspidoscelis > Aspidoscelis tigris. The sequence goes on from JALMGA010000007.1 coordinate 2,310,654, forward strand.
GGGGGGGGGCTGCCCTTCCGAGTGCTTTGCAGTGCGCACTTTCCCCACCCAATGCTTCAGGGAGCCTGGCAGGAAAGGCAGCGAGTTGCGCCTGCATGCGTCTTCACATGTTCTCATTCAGTCCTGCTGATAGAGCCCCCCCCCCCTCCCAGGGCCCCCATTGACGGTGGGGCAAGGGAAGCCTGTAGGAGGATGGGCAAAAGGGAGGGGTGACTCCAAGGTCAGACCCCCCCCCCATCTTTCCCAAAGCTGGGTTAATGTTTGCAGATGGAGGCCCCGATGCCCCCTCCCCTGTGGGTTTAATGACCTGCCCCGATTGGCTGTATTATCAGTGCTTATTAAACGGGCTGCTCTATAAAATGATGTTAAATATTAATCATGGATGAAAGGTTCTGTTTAGACACCGAAGGGTGGCGGGGAGGGGAGGGGAAGAGGTCACCTTCAGTTTGGGAAAATACAAAGAGGGCACAGCTGTCGAGGAGGGGGGGGAAGATGGGGGGTGGGGGGCTTTGCACGGGGTGAGGCGGTGGGGCCGGATAGGGGAAGGAACTGTGCAGCCCTGGCGGATCTCTCGCTTGCACAAGCAGGGTCACAGCACTGAGGGTCCCCTCTGACCTCCGCATCGATGCCACGCGTCATGTGCACGGCACCGGCGTCCCACTGCGCCTTCAGGAGCAGCTCATTAACACGCAGGAAACAGAATCCCTGCTCAGAGGAATCTGGCGGCTGATCTGCTGCTATACCGGGACTATAGAGCTCCTTTTGTCCAGAGATTCCCAGTTTGCTGCGCATATCTCACAATATGGAACCCGATTTCCAAAGCCAAAATGCGCCAAGCCCAAATGGAAGGTGCCCAGGGCGCACCTTCGCCCACCATCTTCAGCTACTGAGCTGCCACGGGCTTAGGAGAGCAGGGGAAGCAGGGAGTGAAGGGACCGGCTTCATTTCTAGTAGCAGGGAGTTCCAACGTTGCCTCCGAAAATTATTTTAAAGTCATTGCTCCTCCTGCCGACACAGAGGCTCATATCCCAAGGGCCAATAGGCTGCAAATGTTTCCATGTAGAAAACAATCAACTGGAGGGGCAGTTTTGCAAAGCGCCGTAGGAAAAGGCAGGTTAGCGTTGGCTTGTTTCTCCTTATAGTTGATGAGCTGCTGTCTAGGGGGCAGGGGGGACATTCGAGCTGCGGTCACACTTAAGGTTTAATCCAGCTCCGGTCCACCTTCGAGTGAGAGAAGACATCAGCAAAGTGGCCAGTAACATTCCTTCCACATTATCGATCCCAAAGGTGAATTTTCGGAGTTATTTGCCATGGAGAGGAAACTGCTTGTCACTTTGCTGCTGTGCTATCTCACTCTGAAAGTGGACTGAAGCTGGATTATACCTTAAGTGCGACCACAGCGTTGCTCTTTCCTCGGAAAATAAAAATAAAAAAGCAAATTTAGCAGCAGGCCAAACACAGCCACTCCAGAAGTTTTAAACCAAAATATCTGGGAGGAACCAGACGTTGGGGGAGACTGACTCTTTTCAAGCGATTCACCATTTTCCGGCAGCGTACAAGAGACGCTGCCAGATTTCCCACGTCAAAACAGCCCCTGCTTGACTTTCCAAGATCCCACTCCTTGGCTCATTGGTCCTTTGGTTCTTCTGTGCTGCCACGCTGGTCCATATGCCAGGGTAGCCAAACAGAAAGCACAGAAAGTCCCACCGTTCCTGAAATGCAGCTCTGGGTGTAGACCTGGACAGTGTTCCAAGATGGCGTCGCAAACGTCTCCTGGGAAGTTGGGCGGATGGCAATGTTTTCATGCATCTGCGAAATCTCAAAGGATATTACAGCATTCACCAAGGTGAGCAGTGGAAGCTGCGTGGTAAATCTCTCTACCTCTGGATTGCACATAACCATTTCATTATATTCGGTTATTCTGCAACTACTGTCCCTGCACTAGAGCAAAACAGTGCGTCTCAGCCGTGTGAAGAATCTCCCGTCCACGTGCTCCAGTCCCAGAATAAAACCAAGTGCAAATAGGTCACGTTCTCAGTTTAATTCTCCTGCACAAAGCCAGCTGGGTGGCCTTGAGCTAGTCACAGCTCTTTTCTGAGCTCCCACAGCCCCACCTATCTCACAGGGTGTCTGCTGTAAGGAGAAGAACAGAAGGTTTGTCAGCTGCTTTGAGTCCCCTTAAGGGTAAGAAAAGCAGAGTAGAAAAGGCAACCCTCCTCCTCCTTTTATGATACTTTTTTGCCCCACAGTAGTTTTACTGTGCTGTATTGCTTCAAAACTTTGGAGCAACTACATGAGATAGGTAAACACATCTGGCAATTCAATGCCAATTCCACAATACCTTGACAAAAAACACTCTGGCCGTCTCAGATGGTGCCTGAATAACCTGCTAGTAAGAAGAATAAAAAGAAGAAGAGTTGGCTTTTCTACACTTAAGTTCCAATCCAGTTTCAGGCCACTTTGCCAGGGAAAGAATACACCAGCAAAGTAACTTATCACTGTATTTCCTCTTTATCTCATGCAGTGGTGGCATTTCTCAGATAATGCTGAACGAGAACAGCTTGATCCTTTGCTGATGTATTCTCCCACTCCGAAAGTGGATTGAAGCCGGATTAGAACTCAGGTGTGAACACAGCCCAAGTGTGGGCATGAACATCTGCACTTAGGCTGCCTCTAGAGAGCAGGAGACTGTGTGGCATCTTGTGCCAGGGCAAGATTGTGCGGGGCCTTACCCTTGTCTGGCACTTTCTCCCAATTGTGAAAATATCTGCAAGTGCGCACGTTCTCATGCCTGCTTCTGCACGCAGGAGGAGGCCCCAGACAAGGTGAATAATTTTGCTATCCCAAGGTTGGAGTTCTTCAGAATCTCTATATCCCAGGATTGTGTTGGGATTGCCTCGGATACATGTGGCAAACCCAACACAGTGCCAGCATCCCAGATTTTATGCCCTGTCTGGAGGCAGCCTTTGTGTCCGTGAAGATCCTGCTAAATGAACATGTGACGTTGGGCTGAATCTTCTCAGAGGGAAAAAAAAGTCAAAACAGGTGTGGTGAAGTCGGGCTCTTATTTTTAGGGACTCAAGAAGAGGCGGTGAATAGGGTCGTTACTTCCCTTGGGGTTTTGTATACAGCATTCCTGCTGTCCCAGCTAATTAGGAAAGGTACCGGTTGTCCATTAACAAACCAGGTCCTTTCCAGACTAGTGGATAAAAATCCGCGCTTATATAAAAATCCACAGCTTACCTGGCTGCGGAGCGACAACCCAAACGGAGGTCTGCAGCTCCCTGCTCAGCACCAGCGAGGCATGCGAAGCATGGATTGGACAGGCAAGCCTGTTTCTCGCCATCCTATCAAAATGGGGGAAACTTCAAATTTACCTGATACTGCAGAGCGAGTGTTGACTGTTCTGCAGCAGGTAAATTCGCAGTAGCGGCGGCACATGCGTCACCACTACGAAGCATCAGGGGTCAGGTGTGACGGCCACGCACAGACTGCGCATGAGAATGCGCCGTATCCCCCAGTCTGGATACGCTGCCAGTTGAACTGGAGCCACGAGGGCATCCGGACGAGTTTGATTTTGACCCTCTCAGACCTGTCGGTTCCTTAAGCCTCCGAAGGGGACATCCCCTTCTCCTGATGACAAGATTTCCTCCCTCCCTTTTCAGGCTTAGGAAGGGGCAGAAAAAACGAGACAAAAAGGCTAAGGTTGAGACGCGCACCAGGATGCTGGAAGGGGTGAGAGCAGGTCACAGGGGTTAACTCAGACAAATCCCCTTCATTGACTTCCTGTCGACTTTGGGCCTGAGCTAACAGCAGGAGCCAGGAGCTTAGGTGTGGAAGGAGAGGGCGGGCGGGCGGGCACCCAGCACAGAGCCCCTTGGCTGGCAATTCCTCCTGGATGGACAAAGGGTTTTTGCAAGGGGCCAAGCCAGGAAGGGAGACTCATCAAAGGCCATATCCAGATAGGGGCTGCATCCAGGTGACAGATGAATATACACCATTGTATCAGAGGCGGCCACACCTTGCCCGGCTTCCTCCCCTCACACACGAACACGCACACACACACCCCAATGTGCTAAGAATTACTGTGGGAAAACCCAGCGCTGGAGGTGAGTTTTCCAACAGTGCTTCTGGGCATGGCCACCATAACTGTTCTGCCCAGTGTGTACACGTGGAGGCCAAAACAGGCATCGGCGCATGTTCGGAGGTGACAACAAGTACATCTGGACATCCCAGATGCCTGGACGGCTGGAAGCACATATAATTAAAATGCTAATTAAAATTAATTAGCTGGCAAGGGACTATGGGGGTGGAATCAGTTTGGTCTAGTGGTTAGGGAGTCGGACCCTAACCTGGGAATCAATTCTACACACCTCTACGAAGCCTGCTGGGTGACCTTGGGCTAGTCACAACTCTCTTCTGAGCTCTCACAGCCCCACCTACCTCACGGGGTGTTCTGTTGTGGGGAGAAGAACAGAAGGTTTGTCAGCTGCTTTGAGTCCCCTTGAATGGATGAGAAAAGTGGAGTAGAAAAGCCAACCCTCCTTGTTCTTCTCTCAAATGCTTCCTGCAAGTGCAGATGCACCTACCCAGATGTTACCCTATTGTGACCTGTGGGGCCAAGTACAAACTGGTTCAGAGGAAGTCAGTCAATAAAGGGAGACTCTTTCTACATCCACTTACAGCGTTCCAAGGCAGGGAGGGTCTCTGTCCTTCTTAGAGGCCTACATCTTAGATCGTGACCAGGAAGGGTCAGGCCCAAGTGTTGGTGGGACAGTCGGTCCACACTGGCCCAAGACTGCATCCCAGAGTAAAAGTCATAGAATCACAGAGTTGGAAGGGAACTCTAGGGCCAACGAGTCCACCCCCTGCTCAGTTTAAGCCCCTTTGATTGGACTATGGAATTTACTACCAAAAGAGGTGGTGACAACAGCCGTCCTCAATGGCTTTAAGAAAGGGCTGGAAAAATTAATCAAGGACAGGTGTACTAGAATGGATGCCCAGGTGCAACCTCTGTAGGCCTATCTGCACTACAGCTGATGGTGCATAATTAGTGAAAAGGCATTGAATTTGGAGGAGGCTGCTACAGCTTCCAAGCACCCCTGCCTGCCCAGAAGTCCACTAACGCTGACCAAAAGCTTACCTGGAGCATCCGGGCAGCAGCCATTCGCACCTTCGCCAGCGCTCCGGGGTCGCCTGAGTTGCCACGCAAATGCACTGGCACCTTGGACGACCACAGATGCAACTGCGTGTGCACAGAGCATCAGCATCGTTATCTTCCATTTCCATTTTCCATTTTTATTTCTATGCCGCCTTTCCGAAAGAAAATTTTGCCCAAGGCGGTTTACAACAAACAGAAAAAAATACAACGCAAATACAATCATTACATCAGAGAAATACGGCAAATAAATACAATCAACAACTTAAATCAAAGACAATGTTTTGCCCAAGGCAGTTACATAAATCAAAAATACACTGCACGTTATAACAAATAATACATTATCATTAAAAAAACACTTATGACGACGACATTATGATGACAGCACTGACGCAAGCACAGCCGGACCGGCCCCAGGATCGGTCTCTGCTGAGTGACCAATCACGCAGGGCTTAGGCTGTCATTACCTTGCGCTCACAAGTGCAAATGCTAGTTAACATGGGGTCATCACGCTCCTTTCCTGTCCAGTGGCCGTGAAAAAATGCCAGAGGTTGGTCTGGCTGGCAAATCAGCTAGAGGTGCCTGAACTTGCTCTCTCTCTCTCTCTCTCTCTCTCTCTCACCCTCTGCCTCTGCCTCTCCCTCTCTGGGCCTTCTTGGCCTTATTCCCACCGGAGTTTCACGTTTGCATCCTGCTGCCTGCCAGGGGACAGCTGGGAAGGCTGCCACGGACAGGCAGGGTGCCCAGAAGCTGCTTAACGTCTTGCTGACCTCATCATAGCAGCTATTCTCCTGGGCGGCTGGTGCCAGCTGAACCCTGAGCCGGGCAGGAGGCCTGCCAAAAGAGGGGACCTTTGCTTCCGGGAAGGGAATCCTCAGGGCGGGGAACAAGCCGCTCAGACGGTGAGACGACATTATGATAACAGCCTTGGCAGACGCTTCGTTTCCAGGGAATTTGTCCCTTGCCAGCAAACCTCTGCCAAACTCAAGCCGGTCAGGTCGCTCACGTTTCTTGCAAACGGAGAAGGAAAAGTTGCCAGAAGGGCTGTCCATTGGAACAGCAAACCAAGCGGCGTTACCCACAAGGCAAGATCCCGGGGACTGTTAAGTGGACAGGGCCTTGGCCAGCTGACGGGAGACCGTGAGAAGGGGACGCTGCGTGGTAGCCTGGTGAGGGGGTGCCCAAGCTGAAACCCCTTTCCCCCACTGCACTGGGGGTTCTCTGGCTTTTCCACCCTCCCACCCCAGCAGAAGGAAATTCCAAAAAGCCAGAGGGCAAGGGACTTCTTCCTTCAGAACCCTCCTTGCCATCTACCACTGGCTGCTCATTGCAGCTCCTAGGCCAGTTCCACTGGGCAGTTTAATCCGGCTTTTTAATCAGCAGCAAGGTTCAGTTTTGGGGGTTCCCACACCTAGATTATAATGCACACTTGCAGGGGAGAAACCCCTGCCTCTCCCTCCTCTGTCACACCCTGACTTCATCCAGGCAGGCCCTATACAAGCCTGACCCCGATTCAATGGAATCCTTCGGCAGCAGACCGTAGCACAGCTTCTCATGTTAAAGATCACATTCTCTGATGTTTTGTGCTAGATCCGTGGATCAAAGCAGTACAAAATGGCAGGGGGGAGGGAAGGAAGGACAGATGGACAGATGGACAGGGGGAAGCAGGGAGGCGTTGACACAAGGAACCGACAATTGCGCTGGATCGAAACGTCAGAGCAGTGTGGCATGGCAGGGATGTGATGCAGGCAAAAGGCGCAAATGAAAGGAGGGAGGGACATAAGAGCCGACACACTTTCGCAACCCCAGGAAGGAAGCCACCAATTTCTTATACTGAACTCTTGCTACAATCTTACAGCTCTCACCTGCCTTTCAGGCAGCCCAATCTCATTACCACGTAATGGCGGACAACCACAGAAACAGAGGTGGCCAGGGCACAGCAAATCACGGCTTATCATTGGATCAGGAGAAACTGAAGATAATGCCCCTAAAGCATGGTTCCCTCCCCGCAAAAACCACTTGCATTGCCAATGCTAAATAGTGAGGATTATTTCTACATCCAGCAGCAAGACCTCTTTTGATCTGAATATAGATAATCCGCGTTTTGGGACCTCTAATCCGCAGAAACAGCTGATCCCTTGGAAACTGTTGGAACAGGGAGATCTCAAGCCATCTTCAAGCCTGACTAAATCCTGTGTCAGAACAGGCCCCTAGAGTGCTTCTTCTTTTCATATGTGTCCCAGGCAGGCTTCTATGCACCACCCTTTTCCCGCTGCTCTTCACCCACTTCTGTGCCTACGACACCTGAGCAGCACACGGGACTTTCACACGGACATTTTTTTTTTCCTTGGCCTGCACTCTGCTAGCATCCCCAGTTCCTTGCTTACAGCTACAGAACCCGAGTGGAGCCGGGAGGGAGGGACGCACGGCCGGGGAGAGAAGGCTGCTGGGAACCCGATGTAGCCCACTCAGCAGCCACCTTCTCTCCTGGGCTGCTTGGCTGAGCCCGTCCAACCCGTGTGCAAACCTCCTCCACCCAACTCCAGGGCAGGCGGCGGGACGGAGGCGCAGGGAAGGGGCCCCCAGCTGACCTTGCAAGCACAGCATGACCAGCTTCAATTGCTTTCACCGCTCAGCAGCAGGGAAAGAGTCAAAAGATTGCTGCTGCCCCCACCCCCACGAGCCTCCCCCCAGCCCCGTTAGCGAAGTGCGAGGTCGGTGTTTGCACAGCAGGCAGGAGGGCTGCCCTGCGCCATCCCACCCCATGGAGGTCTTTCCCACCCCCAGCCTGCAGTCCAAGTTGCTCCTCTGCCATTCTGGGTCTTCTGGCCAGGAGAAATACCGCCAGGGTATGCGAAGCAAACAACCACGTCAACATGGGGGAGGCGGAGGTCAGGAGGCAGGATTTTCAAAAGCCTGAGTGCAGCAGAGCAGCAGAACCGAAGGAGAAAATCAAAGCAGGGCGGCTGACCGTCCAGCGCCCCGGATCGCCTGCACGGCCCCGAAACGGTGACAGGCGCAAAAGCAAAATTTGGCCCCCGTCCAAGACAGAAATAGAGCGAAGGGGGCAGAATAGGGGACAAGGATGGGGGCCTGTTACAGGGGCCGGCGCAGAAACAAGGGGACGGTAGTCTAGAAGAATCTGGGGGGGCAGAATTGGGCTCCCTGGTCTCTGTGGTCACACCTCAGGTTTAATCCAGCTTCAGCCCACTTTCGGAGCGAGAGAACACATCGGCAAAGCGACCAGTAATTTTCTTCCCCTACATTATCTGTCACAAAGGGGAATTTTCCGAATTATTTAACACTGAAAGAAAACAGCTTGTCCTTTTGCTGATCTGTGCTCTCACTCTGAAAGCGGACTGAAGCTGAATTAAACCTTACATGTGACCACAGCATTAGCAGAAGGGACGCAGAGCATACCAACCAAATTCCAATGATTCCACGCCAAGTTAAGGTATACAGGTGTTCAAAATTATCATAACCACTCCAATGGTACAACATACTTTTTGGGCATCAGAGGCCACATCCAGACAAGGGATGAATGGTGCTATTATGTCTTCTTGGCCACGTCGCATGTATCCGTGGCAACCCCAAAAAGACCCGCGATATTGGTGTGAAGCTTCACTACTTCCTATTTTGGGAAAGCTCAATTCTGAGTGCTGGGTTCCCCGAAATACTGCTATATTCTACCTGTCTGGATGCTGGGAGCCACCATCATGAACATCTCCACTGAGCATGTGCAGCGCCTGAAAACAGCATGCGTGGTTGTGGCAACTGCACACTTCTGGGGATTTCATGCCCACAACAGGCCCAGATGTGCGAGTCAATATATCTTGCAGGGACAACGGCAGCCTCATGCTGTTTAGGCAACAAGCAATTCTTCCAGAAGAGTTTTGCTTATCAGAATATCACTTGTTAGTGAAATTTCCAGGCAGCGTCTGGAGGCGGCCAGAGAAACAACATGAATTTACAGATGCAGAATGGAATACAAGACCCAACACAGCAGCAGGAACCCTCAGAGAAAGAAAGGGCAAAGCTATACACAAATGATCCAGAACACCCACCCCACTAATGCATCTCCCCTGTCGGTAGCGCAAGGAAAACAAAAGCATCTATTTACACATGTGGTGGAAGTATCCGGTTATTAACAACAAGCAGAAATGTCAGCCATCTTGCATGTAGAAATAGCACGGTCCCAAAAAATATCTGCGAGATAACCTGGTATCAGTCAATAAACAAGCCACCCAGCCAGCTGGAAATCCAGGCTCCTTCCCAATTTGATCTAGTGGTTAAGGAGCCGGACTCTTATCTGGGAATACCGGGTGTGATTCTGCCCTCCTCCACGAAGTCAGCTGGGTGACCTTGGGCGAGTCACAGCTCTCTTCTGAGCTCTCACACCCGCACCCACCTCACACAGTGTCTGTTGTGAGGAGAAGAACAGAAGGTTTGTCAGCCACTTTGAGTCCCTTAAATTCATGGGAAATGTGGGGTAGAAAAGCCAACTCTTCTTCTTCCTCCTCCACGAAGTCAGCTGGGTGACCTTGGGCGAGTCACAGCTCTCTTCTGAACTCTCACAGCCCCACCTACCTCACAGGTAGTTCTTGTGGTGAGAAGAATAGAAAACTTTGTCAGCTGCTTTGAATCCCCTTAAATGCCCTGGTAACCTCCAGATTAGGCTACTGTAATGCGCTGTACATGGGGCTCCCCTTGAAAATGGTTTGGAAGTTGGAACTGGTGCAGAATACAGCACCTTGTCTACTGACGGGAATCTCTGGCCAGACTCCTATCACAACAGTCTTAAAGGACCTCCACTGGCTACCTATCTGCTACCGAGCCCAATTCAAGGTGTTGACACTAACATTTAAAGCCCTAGATGGCTCGGGCTCTGGGTATCTGAAGGAGCGCCTTCTCCCATATAGACCTGCCCATGCACTGAGATCTCAGGGAGAGGATCTTCTTGGAGCTCAGTCTCTTGCAGAGGTACGAGGCATAGGGACATGCAGGGGGCCTTTTCTGTGGTGGCCCCTAGACTCTGGAACAGCCTCCCTCTTGAGGTTCGCCTGGCGCCTACACTGCATAATGTTCAGCACCTGGCGAAAACAGATCTTTTCAGCCAGGCTTTTGCCATCTAAATAGCTTCCTCAGGGTGCTGTCCTGTTAGGGATGTGGGTGGATGTGGGAGGGAGGGGGTGATATTTTTAATTATGTATTTTTTTCTACTGATATGTTTTATTCTTACTGTAAGCCACCTTGGGTGAATGGTGAAGGGTGGGATATAAATAAATAAATGGCTGAGAAAAGCGGTGTAGAAATGCCAACTCCTCTTCCTCTTCCCTCCCTTACCAACCTGTTTTCACGTATACAAACGTCAGCAACCTCAGAACCTTTTATGGCCGAAAGATGTGGCCCCCAGGGACAAATGTTCCTTCCATTCATCCCAGCAAGGGCAACACCTATTCCTGGGGACTACCGTCCATTCAACCTTTGGCTGGACACCATTCCAGATCCAGCAAACGAGGCACAACACATCACTTATATAATGCTCCCAGGCTGCGCCGGTCAGAACTCTCAGCCTGAACTCGTGAAATGCACTTAATTAGCTCTGCCGTCACGCTCTTGAATTTGATCAGGTCACCTGGACGCTGCATGTATCGTTACTGAAGCTGACCTATATTTGATATTAATAATAATAAATTATTCTACAGCTAGATGGCAAGAAAAAAGAAACAGTTCTGGACCCAGGGCTGCTCCAAGCGCTCACATACGCCCTACAGCGGTGATGGCCAACCTATGACACGCGTGTCACAGGTGACACACAAAGCCCTTTTGGGTGACACACCTGGTCACCCTGGCACCTGGATGTGTAGTGCTTGCTTGTTCTTGAAGTGTATGAAATACCAACTTTCAATTGAAGATTTAGCAACAAAAGTCACTAATGTAAAAAATTATTTGTTTTTGCTTTTAATAAAATACATATATCAAAAATATAACTTTTTTACCAGAGCTACAAAATATCACAAAATTATGGATATTTCTAGATGTGACACAGCACCCAAGTTAAGCTAGGTTTTCTTGCAAATTTTGACATACCGAGCTCAAAAGGTTCACCATCACTGCCCTACAGCCTCCACACCTTGAACGCAGCAATTAACTATATATTTTCATACGGTTTGGCTTTGCCCTTTTTTGGACTAAGATACATGAACAAATAAGACAAATGTTTGAAACAAACATCCCATTTTCAACGAATATTTACATATCTGAAATTATCACAACATTTCTGAACTGAATTTGGATACAAAAGCACAAACAAGACTACAGGATCTGATAGCTGCAGCTCCACAAATATTGGTAAAAAATTAGAAATATGCTGATAATCTAACGATAAGTGAGTGGGCAAAATGAGTTATGGAAAATTATTATGAACAAATTTATCACACCTAAACAGCGTCAACTGGGAGAGAACGACACTAATGAGCATTTTTTGCCAAATATGGGAACCCTGTATAGAGAGATGGTTAGCGCAAACAAATACACGCATCCCAGAAGATAATTTTCTATTAAAATGCCTGTATGCCTAGATTGTAGCCAAAATTGGTTTATCACAGAGGAGGGAGAAGGATATGTATAGATACATTTATTTTTTGTTTATTTACTTTTGTTTTTACTTGATGAATGTATATGTGCTTAAATAAAAATTAAAAAAAAGAATGCAGCAGCACAGCTTTTTAATTTTCTGCTGAAGGACCTGCAGAAGAACTCTCCAGGCTCCAGGTGCTCAGGAGCAAATTCCAGGCTCTAGGGATATGCAAGAATATTCGTATTATTCGTTATTTGGACAAATTCAGACATCTATATATGAACTGAAAGCCCAGACATTTGTACTTTAGTATTCATATGAATATGAATATTTTGAGTTATCCACACAAATAATTAGGACCTTTGTATGTGTACAGATCATGTGCGTGTCCACGGGTACCTTGTGCCTATCTGTACACATCCGGGATGAAAACGGGATGCATATAGATGCGGATGGATGTTTACAAGATTCATATCATTCGATATGTACTGAATATTCGTACAAATAGATAGGAATGTATTCGTATGAGTTTGAAGGTCTAGAACTTTGTCTTTATTCGTACGCATTCAGATTTTTGAATGAAAATTGCCTTTGTGCACACCGTTAGCAGGCTCCAAAGCACCTGGCCTGTACCCTCAACTGCAGAACACAACGGCAGCCAGACTCAGGTAAGGTCCGCTTGGGAGGGGGGCACAATGCTATAGCATGGGCCAGCTGCCCCCCCCCCAGGTCTCAGGTGTTACCAAAAATAGGAAAGAGCCCCACCGCCCATTCCCTGTATTTGATGACTCCACAGAGGCCGCCCCAGGGAGAGTTCCCTTGTACAATGGCAGCGGCTCAGCATTCCTTCGGTTCAAGAAGCCTAAGGGCACCGTTGGCGAAATGGTGGGGGGACAGGTGGGGTTGCAGGTGCCCAGAACACCAAATGTGCCATGGGGGAGCACGGCTTGCCCCTGCCAAGTCAGCAACCAGCCGTGTTTTTGCGCTTCCCTTCCGGTCCCCTGGGTAGGAAAGGAAAACGATTAACCAACGCAAACTAGCCCTCACACTTGGAGCGCGAGTCGACTTCAGCGGGTTGGTCCTCCTCTGGGCGCCGCCATTTTGGGTTCAGCAGCACCCTCCGCAACTGCATGTTCGTCAGAGCCGTCACCGAGGTGATGCTGATGCTCTGCGCGCATGCACACATACAGACAGCCATGTCTATGGTCGTCTGAGGTGCCAGCGTGCCTGCGTGGCACCTCAGATGACCCCGGAGCACTGGAAGAGGCGTAGATGGTCACACCGCTGGACGCTCCACTTAAGTTCCTGGTAAAGGTTGGTTAAGGTGTGGAGCACAATTTTGTGTTCCATACCTAATCAACAAGCAGTGAACTTCTGGTGAGGCAGGGCACACTTGGAGGCTGTATCAGCTTCCTTCACGTGCAGACGCTTTTCACCAGAAGCTCACTGATCAGGGCCTGCCGGCCATAGTGCAAATAAGCAGCAAGTGTAATTTGGGGGCAAAGTGGGTGCTCCGGACGCCGGCCCTACAGTCCGTCCAGCAGCTTCTCTTTCCCAGACTGGCCCCATCTTCTTTCTGCCCGAGCAAGGAGCAAAGATGCAGGCAAGTTCACTGTCATGATCAGCACAAGGGGCACCATGGAAACCCAGAGCCCCCCAGGCTGGGAGGGGGGGAATGCCAATTTCAGCTTGGCCCCTCACCCATCTGGCCACCTCGGCAGCTAACACACTGACTCCAGAAACTTTAAAGTGTTTGCGCGGTACTCGGCTGCCCAGTAAAGATCCCCAGACATGCTCCATGTACCCCAAAGACCCGAGGCCCCGGGACAGCAGGGAAAAGCCCACACACACACACACACACCAGTCAACGGCACGCCCTCCTGGAGAATTTCAGGGGCACCTTAAGGGTCAGCCGATAAATTTCTCCAGCTGGCCCTATCCTGTCCATCCACAGGCCGCCGTGGCAACATTCCTTGCCGCTTCTGGGGCCATAAAGTTTTGGAACGCTAAATGTGCGCCGTTCAAACAGCTGACTCATCGCCTTGCGCAGACGGCCATGAGTGGCCTTAACAGGCAGCTGGGGTGGGGTGGGGATGGGGGGTGAGACATTCCCAAGCCGTGTAAAATCAGCAGCAATTCCCCCCCTCCCTCAAAAAGACAGGGAATCGCGGGGGAATGAGGCTGCCTCCCCCATCGGCATCCCACACCTTTGTGCTCTGCTTTGGTACCAAGGAGGAGCCCAGAGATGCCGCTGCTGAGCTGGCCAGATGTTAACAAGGTTTACTCTCCCCACCCCCCTGCAGTCTCTTCACTCGCCCTGAAACAAAGTGACCCCAGGGCTCCACATCCGAGAGGGAGAGAGGCTAGCAAATCCGGCAGCCTTCCCTCTGCGGCCACTAATCCTGGGTCCCAAACCGCCTCCGTGGGCCAACGGTCATCTGGGTTTCCCCGCCTGGTGGGATCACAGCTGGTGGCCTCAGCCCAGCTCCTAACGGCTCCCGGGAGAGGCCGTGGGGCTCAGGTGAGCAGCTTGGGCCACATCCACGCAGCAGGCCACTCCAGGCCGCCATCCCCACCCCACCTCTAATTCCCTTCCATAGGGCATGTCCTCAACTTTAATACGGATTAGATGTGGGGTGAGAACACCTGCTGCCCGGTGCAACCACCCCTGAGCCTTTCCAGCTCCATTCTGCAGGGATAATGGCCGCTTCTGCCCTGGAGTCACATCTAAAGGGTCAGAAAAGCATTCTTGGGCTTATCCATTCAGAAGAAAGAAAGGCGTCAAAGGCCCTACAAAGGGCAACACGTCCACACCAAACTGAACAGGCAATGGGCTCTCAGCACATGCTCAGAGACATCCATTGTGGCTATCCAAGCTGACGGACAAAAGGGGCCAGTGGTGATGAGGCCCTCCTAACAGCACGCCCCAGGCCCCTTGAAAAGCGAGCTCCCACAGCTGCCTCGCTGCTCGGGGGACCACAGTGTCAGACCCCGAGAACCACAATCCCCTCCCTTTCGGAATGACTGAGGGCCCAGGCCGCTCGCCATCCCCACTTTCCATCACACACATCTGACCAGCACCAGGAAAGTGGCCTCAGCAATTAAGCCAATTATTAGATTAGTCTGGCCGGGGAGGAGAGGACAGAAGGGGCCGGGGATGGCCGTTCCCCAATCGCCTCCCTGCCACACATGGAATTACACAGAAACAGCTGGAAAGCAACAGGGGAGAAGGCAGAGGTGACCCGCAATTCTGTTAGGGGTCTCATGCATCGGAAAGGGACGGAAAGGGGGGGCATCGCCGGGGTCTGCAGTTGCCTTGATGGGCAATGGAGCAGGTCACGGTCTCTCGCCTGCGCAAAGCCCACCCACCCACGCATGCACCGGCCATTATAGCCCTGCCACATTTTCCTCTCCATAGCTGACTTCTGGGTGTATCTTTAAACAACAACAACAGCGTGGAATCATTATAGGCCAACATGGGAAGATGGGGGGGGGGGGGGGCGGGGAATCCCCAGGTCACTCCCACATAGGGATGTGCATGAATATCCGTAACATTCATTATTTATACGAATTCAGCCAAATTTGGAC
This sequence comes from Aspidoscelis tigris stejnegeri, assembly GCA_023333525.1. Classification (NCBI taxonomy): domain Eukaryota; kingdom Metazoa; phylum Chordata; class Lepidosauria; order Squamata; family Teiidae; genus Aspidoscelis; species Aspidoscelis tigris. The sequence continues at coordinate 2,325,980 of JALMGA010000007.1, forward strand.
ATTCGGACATGGATTGCGTGTTACGACACTCATACGTTAACTTTTGTACGAATACGAACGTTCTGGACATCTGTGCGAATAGTTCGGACATCCTTTAAACTGGAGACGTGGAAAAGCGGCTGGGCCAGTCACGTCTGCAACGGATCCAGATCTCGTTCGACCCGGCCGCCAGCTGTCCTCCTTCGCTTGGCTTTCATCCGAGTCAGCCGGAAAACCCCTGTTTAAACAAGGGTTTTCTTTCCCCTCAATTTCCCCAGAAAATCCAGGGAAAGGAAACTGGCATGGGGACAGGGCTGGAAAATCCAGAGTGGATTCGGAGCACTGGGGGATTTAATGGGAACCCTCAATGCCCAACCCAAATCTAACCCAGCTTTTAGCCTCTATGGGGACGCGCCCAGAGAGTTTGGTATGGGAACAGCCGCTCCCGTCTCCCCATCTGCAGAACTCCCCAGCTCCACCACCACCACCACCACCACCATGAGGGACGTGAACAAATGGGGGCGGGGGGGTGCATATTTGCTCGAATAGACCCCCTTCGAACGTGGTAGGATTCCACGTATTAGTACAAATTAGTACAAATATCCAATACAAACGCATATCTTATAGAATCATAGAATCATAGAATGGTAGAGTTGGAGGGGACCTCCTGGGTCATCGAGTCCAACCCCCTGCTCAAGGCAGGATCTGCTAAACCATCTCAGACAGATGGCCGTCCAGTCTCTGCTTGAAGACCTCCATCGAAGGGGAACCAACCACCTCCCGTGGCAGCCTGTTCCACTGGTTGATCACTCTTACTGTTAGAAATTTTTTCCTAACATCTAAACTAAATCTTTTCGCCTGCAGTTTCACCCCATTGTTTCTAGTCCTTCCTTGAGAGAGTGAGAACAGGGCTGATCCCTCTGCCTTGTGACAACCCTTGAGGTATTTGTAGACAGCTATCATGTCTCCTCTCAGACCCGATACACGTCTGCTCTAAAAGCATCAAATCCACCCCGGATCCATTTTGAATCCGCATTCAAACCATGTCGAATGCGCTCTGGATCCACTGCAGATGTGACTGACACCCCCACTTTCCCAGCTCCGCATTTCACGAACGTTCCAAAGCTTCGTGCGAATGCAAACGTCAACGTACGGATGTCGTAACACTGGAATCGTATACGAATGCCCGAATGCTACGAATACACATGCACATCCCTAACCACCACCTCTTCCGGGCATTTCTTGCGCCAAGAAGCCTGTCTGCCTCCTCCTGCACAGACTCCCCTCTTCACCTTTCACACTCATGATTGCTTTTCACACGTTCGCCTCCAAAGGTGTCACCCCCCCTCCGCCAGCCCCATTCCCAGGGATTGCTTGATTGTGGGGCGTTTCCAGAAAGTCACAGGCCCTTAACAGATGCCTCTCCCCTCCTGCCGGGGGTGGGATGGGGAAGGGGCGCCTGCGGGGCAAGCAGGTGAAGGGCGCTTTTAAACCAGGGCAGATTGCCTGGAGGCTGCCCAGATGTCCGTCGACTACAACTCCCAGCATTCCACGCTAGCCCCAGAGGGATGGCACAGGGCGCTGGGAGTTGTCATTCAGGAACAGGTGAGCAGCCCTGATATAGATGTCCTTTAGGTAAACCGATGAGCTACTTTTCTGACCAACGAAAGCCTCTCTCCCACCCCCCACCCATACTGCACACAGGCAACGTCAACCTAAAGCCTTAAAACATAAAGGTCGATTTTGAAACCAGGAGTGTTTTTCCACTGTCACTAGAAGTACCCATTAAGTACCCATTAATGTGTATTTAATGGCACTAATGTACCCACTAATGGGTATTTAATGGGTACTTCTAGTGACAGTGGAAAAACACCCCAGGTCAAACAGCAGGATGGTTGCTGATCCTCTCAAGCAGTCTCAGGCAATCTTCCCGAAAGTTGGAAGGGAAGAGGGCATTCCAGGGCTAAGGTGCTGCCACCAAAGAGGCCCTGCCATAGACTGCATTCACACACAGGACAGAGGGTTACCAGAGGGCATTTCCATCACAGACACTAACACACACGGCTCCCTACGGCAGCTCCAGGGTTGTGAAAAAGTGACTTTTGGAAATGGCAAGTTGGAAAAAAAAACCAGCGGTTTTTTTTATGACATTGATCCCAATGGGGCCAGGTTCCCACTGGGCTATTTAATCCAGATTTAATCCAGGGTTTTTAAAATCAGCAGCGAGGCCTGGTTTTTTGTCTTCCCACTGTTAACTTATATTGCGGACTTGCAGGGGAGAAAACCCCTCCCCTCTCTCTTCCCCTGAGCAGAACCCCCTCCCCATGCAGTCAGGAATTGGGTACCATTATACCTCGACTTCATCGTGGCAGGTAATTCAAACACCACCCCCTATATAAGCCTGTTCCCGATTCAGATCATAGAGGAGCCGTTTTTGTTCACCACTTCTCCCCCCACGGTTAACAAGGCAGTGGAAGATTAAAGATCACTTTCCCTTCTGTTGCTTCATTCTGGTTCTGGCAGTTGCCTTTTTGGAAAGAAAGCATGCACTCTCCACTTCAGGGCTGGAGGGGGCTGTGACTCTCCCCCAGGACCCCTTCTAAGGAGCTCTGGGGCAGCACCCGGAGCACTCTAGACTGCCTCTAAGTGCAGCAACCATGTCACTTGGGGAGATGGTCCACAGAGAGGCCAGGGGGGTGTTTCCCACAAGGCTCTTCCAGTCTGAGAGGCAGTAGCCCAGCCCCTTCCAGCCCCCTCCCCAATCTGGAATGTGGCCGGAGGCTTTCATGTACGGCTGAGGGAAGGGCTCAATACACCCGGGTGGAAGGTGAGGCAGAGGGAAAGGAGTGCCCTTCCAGCTCCCCTCATATCTGCAGGCATCTGGGATGAGAAAGGCGGGGGGGTCGTGGGCATGAAAGCCCGACAAGGGTCCACAGCAGGCAGAGGTCAGGGCAGCCGAGGGCTGGCCAGGGTCAGCAGCTATCCCTAAGTTGCAGGGTGAATGGGAATGGACCTCACGTGATCCACATCCCATGCAAAGGAGAAAGCCGATACTCCGCTCACTCCCGGGGGATTCCCCGGCCCTCCACGTGACTTGAAAATCCCTGGGGACCTCGCGGCCACTACAACCGGCAGCAACCTTATGAAAACCATCAGCCCCGTAAAGGACACCAGCACCAGATTGTGAAGGCGACCCAGGACTAGAGACATGCACAGATTTTTGTGTGTGTATGATTCAAATTGATTCAAATGCAAGGACATCTGCATTCGTGCAAATGGAGTCCCTTAGAATAGGGTAGGATTCGAATTCGTTGCGAATGTGCTTCGAACACTATTCAATTCCAATTTGAATCCCCGCTGCCATTCGGACCTACAAATCCCCTTCAAATCCCCTACGAATCAAATCTGAATGTTTCAAATCCGCTTTGAATCCACTCTGAATCCGCCTTCAATTTGCAACGGCACTGTCGCAGGGCCGCTGCTGTGGTGACCAGACAACACAGCACACAGCTAGAGCTGCTCCATGCAAACCTCTTCCACCCAGAAGAGGTTCAACTGATGCACCCAGCCCAGACGCTGGTAGAACTAACTATGGAGCAAGTAAAATTGCTCCACCACTCTACGTGCCAGGGGAACTAAAAGTACATAAAACCATGCATGGTAAAGAAACGGTGGATAGAGAACATTTCTTTTCTCTGTCACACAACACTAGAACCAGGGGCCTCTGTGAAGCTGATGGGCCGGAGAGTCAGATCAGACAAGGGGAAGGATTTCTTCACCCAGAGGGTCATCAGTCTATGGAACTGGCTGCCAGAAGAGGTGGTGACAGCAACAAGCGTAAAGGGCTTTAAGGAAGGGCTAGACGAATTCATGGAGGACAGGTGTATCCATGGCTACTACAATGGATGCCTAAGTACATCTTCCAGGCTGGGGGGAGAAGAGGATGCCCCTAAGGCCATTTGCTGGGATTCAAGAGCAGGAGGTTTGCCCTTGTCCCTGCTTGAGATGCCCGTGGGCAATTGGGGGGCCACTGTGTGAGACAGGATGCTGGACTACATGGGTTGTGGCTGATCCAGCAGGGAAGCTCCTCTTAGGTTCTCGTGTAATTGCTTACATTCCATCTGGGAACATACCTGGAGTTCACCCATCATCTGCCTCTAAATGCAAAGCAAAGCAATCCTTGGGAAGGAATTGTGAAACTGTTCGGCTCAGGAAAAAGAAAAAATATCAGTGGGTTATTACCGCGTCCATCCTCATTTTTCCTTGTATACTGCTTTTCCAATTTAAAAAAAAATTGCATAGAAGCAGCAACAAATCGGACCCTAAAAAAGGCATTTCGGTGGAGGAAGGCAGAAGCACTGACTGGGCAAGAAGGGAGAGAGATGCAGGGAAAAGATTTTAAAAGACAAATCAGTATAATCAGTTTTCCATTCTCTCTGCATGCTGTTTGGAGCCCTGCAAGGTCTACCTTTTTCCTGGTCCAGGAGGCTATTTAGGGCCACCTAGGCTGGGCCATGCTCCTGCAGAGCGCTTGGTCTCTCTGGCCTACACCAGAGCGTGGACAAAGGCCCAGAAGCGCCCCCTGACTGCCAAGATGTTGACTTGTTCTATACTAGCTGTGGTGCCCAATCCCAGGCGTTTAGGCACTTCCCTTCCCTTCCGCTGGACAGGAAAGGCGTACAATAATACAATGTTAACAAGCACTCACTCACCGGAGACCAGTCCAGGGGCCGGTCCTCTTCTGGGCACCGCCATTTCGGCTGTGGCATCGTCCACAACTGCGCATGTGTCAGCACCGTCACCATGCTGACGCTGACTGCGCACGTGCAGTTGTGTCTGTGGACATCTGAGGTGCCAACACGCTTGCACGGCACCTCAGGCGACCCCAAAGCACCGGAAGAGGTACAAATGGCTGCTGCCTGGACGTTCCAGGTAAGTTTTGGGTTAACTTGCTCCACACCTAATCGACCATCAGTGAACTTCTGGGAAGGCAGGGCACACTTGGAGGCTGTAGCAGCCTCCTCCAAGTCCAGATGTTCTTCCCCAGAAGTTCACTAATCATGCTCTAACAGCTGTAGTGTGAATAGGACCCCCAACCGTATCTACCTTAAGCGTCCAGCCAGCGACCATCTGTATTCTGTCCGGCTGAGGAGGTCATCAGCGTCACCGCAATAATGGCGCTGGCGCATGCGCAGTCGTGCAGAACACCGCACTCAGGATGGCGGCACCCTGCGGAGGATCAGCCGCACCATCGTACCCAGGTAAATGATCGATTGTGGCGGGTGGGTAGGCTATCATTGACTAGAGCACGCAAGTGCGACCGCTAGTCAATGTTCACTTCTTACGTACCTTTTCCATCCACCAGATGGAAAAAGAGGTGCAAAATAGTCCCTGTTCCCAGCAGCATCAACCATTCGTGAAGCAAGTCATGGGGCTGAAAAACAACCTCTGTTTCCCGGCCATCTGAAGTGACAAAGGAGATAGTAAAACTACAGCGAGGAGCAAGAGACTCCCTGGCGGAGGGAGGGGGCTTCCTCTCTTATTTAAATCGAGCAAAATGCTCCCAGTCCAAAACGCATCCAAAGATCTCCTGGTCTTTTCCGCCAGGGTGGAGTTGCGCAACGCTTGCATACGATCCAGCACGCCTTCCCCAAATCAACGGCGCACGGGGGCCCACCCCATCCGGACTCGCTCTCTAATTATAAGCTTTCATCCACAAACAGCCAAAGGCCAAAGGCGGTGGGGGAGGGCAGCAACGCCACCGCTTTGCATGCTTTACATACGATAGGTACCTGCTGAGGTAATCCAATTCTTGTTTGGCCAGTTATCGAGCCCAGATCTCGGCAAACGAGCTAACCCTTGCGCAACCGGCAAACAGGAAAGGTCAGCGATGCAGCGCTATTGCGAAGATCCAAGCCAGGGAGTTTGGCGCTGACCTCTGGGTGCAAAACAACGGTGCCGGGACACTCCCAAACCTCGCTCTATCCCGTGCCCGTCCCTCTGGACACCTCTGACCCGATCAGTTCAGGGGGTCAGAAAAGGTGCGGAGCGAGCAGCGTGTTCTGGAGTGGGGCGCAAGTCACCCTCTGCCAATCTGCAGCCCACCGAGGCTCTTTCTGCGTGGACCCTTAATACGGACGAAGGGTCCGTGATAGGATACCTCTGAGCCTCCACATCCGCAGGTTAATGCGGGTCACAGAGGCCCCGGCCCCTCTGTTCTGCCAGCGCCATCCGCACGAGACAGAGAGAGATCCAGATTAAGGGAGGCCTTAATGCAGACCTCTGGGGGACTCGCTTAATTGGGTCTTATTCCAGAATACCAAAAAACACAGACGCATGGGCAATCCACAAAGAACTTCGGTGAGGCACATTGTTAGGGAAAGCTGCTCCTCCTCTCCCCACCCATGTGGAGGTACAGAGAGGGGAAGAGGTGGTGACTTGCCAGCCCAGTTTCTTCTCAGGTAGCTTTACTGAAGCACTGAAAATGGACAGCTTCCAGCCAGCCACGTTTCCAGAGCTCCCAGGAGCAACCCAGGCAAGAAACTGCAGCGCGAGAGATGGTTCCCTCACACCAGCCACTGCCCCTGCCCTGCCGAAAGCTGGGGCCCATCACACAAAGTGTAGCACGTGCCAGCCCTTCAGGCACCACCCATCCGCAGCAGCTCCTGACCCCCACACTAGGTCCCAGTCCTTCTGGGCCTTATGTTGGCTGCCTCTGCACAAAAAAGTAGCTCAAAGGCAGTTTCGGACCCTTTCTGCACGCCCCTGCCCTGACTCCAAATCAGTGGGTACGGAACGCCCAGGCTTAGCCTTAGAACCAAGGGGGTGGGCACTCTGGCAGGAAACTATGGCGCACCACTGAGAAGCACCTCCTGGTATTTCTGGAAGACAGAGGGGCCCCATCTGCACACTACCTGCCCTCAGTTCTCTTGCGGATTCGATTAAATGGGTCCACAAGAGACCCAGATTAAAAGCCCCCTTAATTTCTGCACTTTCCTTCCTGTCCGCTGGACGGGAAAGGAGCACAATGAACCATTGTGGACTAGTGCTCATATTTGGAGTCCTACGCAACTTTAGCAGTACCCCCCCCACCCCCCGATTTGATTAAGGGGCCGGTCCTCCTCTGGTCGCCGCCATTTTGGCTGCAGTGCCCTCTGCGACCGTGTGTGCATCAGTGCCATCATCCTGACGAGGCTAAATCGCTGCACACGGGCCATCGAATCTCCTCAAACGACCCCAGAGCAGTGGAAGGAGAACGAATGCTCCAGCCCCGGATGCTTGAGGGGCTGGAGTTCACGTTGGTTAACATGTGGAGTCTCTGGTTAACGCTGGTTAACATTTGGAGCACGATTTCATGCTCCATGCCTGATCAACTATTAGTGAACTTCTGGTGAGGACAAGCACGCTTGGAGGCTGTAACAGGCTGCAACACATGCACTAATTATGCACTAGAGGCCATAGTGTGGTGTGGTGTACAAGAGTGGTGAAGTTCACTAATCGTGCACTAGAGGCTGTAGGTTCTGTGTGGTGCAGGCGGAACCGGACCAGCGCTGGACAGGCCTTCTTCATCTGCACTGACGTGTGGATGAGGGGGTCCATGACCCAAATTGCACAGCAGGGGGCGTTTCTTTAGATACTTGAGGCCCAAGCCGTTTAGGGCCTTAACACCTCGGCCTGGGCTTGGTAGCAAATAGGCAGCCAGTGCAGCCCTTCCAGGACCGGTGTGATGGGCGCCTGGCACCGGTCCCAGTTAGCCGCCTAACGGCTGGGCTCTGCACCGGCTGCAGCTTCCAGGCGGCCTTATATCAGGCACAGCATTCCGCATCCCGGGAAACTCACTGGCAACTAAGAGAGAAAAGCCTGACGCGTCCCTTGTGAGCGCCAAGCAAAGCACAAAACCCTTAAACAAAACTTTCTTGGGTTGCTGAGGCATCTCAAAGGGGCACAGGAAACGTCTTATTTGCTTGACCGGCAGAGCGGCAGGCGAAATGAATGTCAGTGACCAAAACAGAGACTAATCTGCAACCTGTGTAAACGCCACACTGTTAGCTTTCCTTGCACAAAAAGCCCCGGCCTCCCGGGGATTCTCCTCCGCCTTGACGATCCGGGTTTGTTTATCTCCCCTTCCCTGCCTTCACAATGCGTTTGTCTCCCGCTGCCCAGAGGGGAGGTGGCCGTGAGGGTGCATTCCTCCCAAAATCCCGCTGCCCCGTGCACACTGATGCCACAGATGGAGCCAGAAGATGGAAAGGAGGCCATCAGGTCTAGGAACATGCGAACAGCAGGGAGGGACTGAGGACAGACCCAAAGGGCCCAACGCTCTCGTCTTCCTCTCGCTGTTCCTCATATATTCCTTGTACAAACATCGACTCTGCTTAAAAGACATCACGTTCTGCAGTTAATCTGGATCAGCCAGGAATAGCCAGGAGCTCTGATCCGGAAAGGTCGTGTTCATTTCCCGAACAAAACGAATATTCAAAAATTTGTTTCTTTGTCGAATTGTTCGTTTGAACGTTCTAACTTTTGCATCCATGGTTGAACATTTTTGCAGCTTTTTTCCCCTTGAAAAAGCCTATTTTCATCAATAAAATACTCCGGGGGCGGTGGTGGTGGTGGTGGTAAAGTGCAAAAATTAAATTGCATTTTCGTATTCGCTAGCCAGGAGAACTGGTCATTTTGTTCGAAAGTCTGGACGCTCAAATTTCCAAACATCTGCCTCAATACGAACATTTGCAAATTTGCAATTCAAGTGTGAATCCGTTTATGCACATATCTTGATGTGAAGGCATGGGTGGGATCACTGGTGGCTCTTATCTGGAGTAACCCACACTACCCACCACCAAAGACTAGGAACAAAAATTCCTCACCTTGGGGCCTGGGGGTGGGGGGGACTGCATTTGGGTGGGTATTCCTGAACAAAGGGATGCCTCCCATTTTTCTGGATCAGGGCCCTGGTCCCTCTGGGAGCAGCCAAGTAAACAGTACTAGCAGAGATCCAAATTAAGGAACTCATTAACCTGGATCAGACTCCATTTAACACAGACAGAGCCAGACCAGCCAGGGACAGGGAGCCCTTGATCTGCATTAACGCATCACCCAGACCATCTATTACAAGGATCCTAAATCTGGATTAAGGGTCTGTACAGAAAGGGCCCGTGACTCTACCGGATTAGGAAAGGGGAAAATAATATTGCAGGGTGAGGTTTTCCAAAACTGGGGGGGGGGGGGGGGCACACAGAGTAGAACAGACATAGCTCTGGACTTCTGGACAAGAAGCCCAAGGCATTCCAAGACTGACCCTGTGCCGAGTATTGCCCACGTTTTGCCAGGCATTTCCTGGCAAAAATCAGGCCTGGGGAGCAGGGCTTCCTGAAGCAGCACTGATTTATGTGCAGAGGTCAGGGGGTTAAAGGCTGGGCAGAGAGGGAGGGAGGGAGGGAGGGGAAAGGCCACTTCTTCCCTCCATATTAAATATTTACAAGCTGCAGTCCCAACCAGGGGGTGCAGCTGGCGAGCTTTGCATGAAAGACACCAGGAAAGCCCTGGACATGGCACAGGAAGCTGGAGAGCATGCGAACACAAGGAACGCCCCACTGGACCGGAGCCATGGCCTGTGCGGTCCAGCACTCGGTCCTCAGCCAGCTGCTCCTAGCACGACAGGAGCCCACAGCTTGCTCTGTTTCGAACCGCAAGCAGCCGGACTTCAGAGGCATGAGAAAATAAGAAACGCTCCACCTTTTGGACCCACGGCCCATCCAATTCTGCAGGCTACTCTCTCTGTGGCCAAGCAGCTGCCCTCGGAAGCCCACCGGCCGGGACAGAAGCCCACACCTTGCCCTGCTCACTGTCTCCCAGCAGCTGGCCTTCACAGATGTGACACCCCCTGCTGCCATCAGGCATGGGCTTCCATATGCATAAGAGCACAAGAACTGCCCCACTGGACCGGACCTGTTTTCCCAGTGACCACCCAGCTGCCCAAGGAGGCCCACCATCAGGAGAGAAGAACGTGGCTTGCTCTCCTTGCGCTCGTCCAGCTGTTGGCCTCTGGAATCACCTCCTGCTGCCACTAGACTTAATAACCAGGAGAAGGTTTGCCCTCATCTCTGCTTGAGATGCTTATGGGCAATTGGTGGCCACTGTGTGAGACAGGAAGCTGGACTAGATGGGCTGTGGCCTGATCCAGCATGGGTTCTCTTAGGTTCTTAACCACTGATTGCCCTGATTCCTATAAATCTAATGCCTAAATCTAATTGGACTTAAGTCCCATATGGTCCAGCAGCCTGCCCATTCACTGGCCAACCAGCTGAACACAAGCAGACAGCTTGTGCTGCTCACAGGCTCTCAGCAAGCTATTAGGGCTATTGGCCATTGATAGCTCTGGCTTCCATGAACTGGCCCATACCTTTCCTGAAGCCACCTAAATTCCCCCTGGGAGTAAATTCCAAAATTCAACCATCTTGAAGCAGATTAAGGAGCCTCTTGATCCAGATAACAGCCCTTCTCATCTGCACCTGTACTAGATGGAGCCAGAACCGGACTGAAGAGGCCCTTGATCTCTTCTAGACCCATTTGATGAGGTCCAGAAGGTGACCAAAGGCCTTGTTCCAGAACTCAGGAAGCACACAGATGGTTCTGCTTTTCAGGGTCACACCACAGTGTGCTGCCAAACACACACACTAGGAAGCTCACGCCAGCTTTGCAGCCATGGAGAGGCATAGACTGGATCAATGCTGTCCGTTCAGATGTCACGGATCTGGACCACGCCTCCTCACAATCCAGATTTAGGGCAGGTCAGTGCAGAAAGGGCCCACATGTTGGTTACAATATACTTCCTTGTTACTTTTGGGTCTCTGACCAGGACAGCAAAGGGAAAAGGCAGTTTCGGCCCCTTCTGGTTTTATACCCTCAGGGGGACCTCCGTCCTTCCAGCCCAGCGGCCTCCAACTCCATCCTCACTCCAGTAAAGCCAATTTCCATTTGGTTTGAGCAAACCTGCTGGCTCAGAATGCCTCATCTACCATACAGCTTTTCATTGAGTCTAATGGAGTGCCTTGTAAGGATGATGAGGATATGTAACTATAACATACGTACAGACCTGATTTTACTCTTGTTTATACTGATTTTATTCTTCTATGGTTTTATCTTTGTATACTTGATACTTGATATTGTCAAGCGACTAATCAATAAAGTTTATTCATTCATTCATTCATTCCATACAGCTCTGCCTCTGGGTATAGGGCAGACAGACAGACATACAGCTAGAGAGAGAGAGAGAGAGAGAGAGAGAGAGAGAGAAAGAAAGAAAGAAAGAAAGAAAGAAAGAAAGAAAGAAAGAAAGAAAGAAAGAAAGAAAGAAAACCTATTCTGACCCCTGACCCCCTTGCCCACTGGCCTATCAGTCCAAAAGAGCAGCTCCACACACCTGGAAATCCACTTGGACCAGGAAGGGTCCACACTGCCTGGCTACAGACTCTCATAGCCCTTTCCCACCCTGGAATGTTCCATCTGCACAAGAAGACGCAGAGAACAAGAAAGAGCATCCAATATGGCTCCTATCCCGCCCTACTGATACACCTCAACATCAAGGACCCCTACGGACAGGCTTCCAAAACCTTCTCTGAAATAATGACCCAACCAAGGTAGCCAGAACACCTCTGGAACCAAAACTCATCTGCTGCCTTCCTAGCAGCCGAGCAATGCAGACCTGCGGAGCCACTTAGCTGTCCCAGGTACAAATGCAGGGGACATTTCTCTTTCTTTGAGTAGACAAGCCAAAGAAATCCAGAGCGTCTGCTCAAAGGATGCAGCAAGGGGTCCCTTTCAATACAAATGCTCACACCCAGCAGACAGAAGGGAAATCTTATATTGCAGCATAGGAGTCAAAACATGCCAAGGATGAGCGCATGGGAAACAAGGACGGGAATGAACAGAAAATTCACAATCGCTTAGTAATCGAATCCGAAGTCTGAAAATTCGCTTCATCATCCAATTACTCGTTCAGACTTTTGAACGTTCAAATTCACAGCTGAACTTCTTTTTTTGTGTGTGGCTTTCATGAGTAAAATACCACGAAAGTGCAAAAATTCCATCAACTTCTTGTGTCCACAAGCTGGGAGCATTGGTTGCTTTGCTTTCCTTGAACACATCCAGACTATTCAAATGTCCGTACGTTCATTCCAATTGCTTCTGGGCACCTCAAGCAGAAGACAAAGGCAAACCTTTCGCCTTCTTCCTCTACTGCAGTGATGGCAAACCTTTTGAGCTCAGTGTGTCAAAATTCGCAAGAAAACCTAGCTTAATTTGGGTACTGTGTCACTTCTAGAAATATCCATAATTTTGTGATATTTGTGGCTCTAGTAAAAAAGTTATATTTTTGATATATGTACTTTATTAAAAGCAAAAACAAATAATTCTTTACATTAGTGACTTTTGTTGCTAAATCTTCAGTTGAAAGTTGGTATTTTGTACACTTCAAGAACAAGCAAGCACTACACGCCCAGGTGCCAGGGTGACCATGTGTGTCACCCAAAAGGGCTTGGTGTGTCACTTGTGACACGCGTGTCATAGGGTGGCCATCACCGCTCTACTGTCTTTGGAGACACAATATCCCATTGCATTCCCCTCGTATATTGTACTGAATTTGACATTTCAGATTTCGGAGATTCTTCCCAAAAACAAGGCTCCAAAAAATTATTTTTGCAAATTACACAACATGGAATATTATTTAGGGAGGCAATGAGAAAAAATTGAAAATTATCTGTGTATTGTTTTAAGAATAACCTCAGCGTGTTCTCGGAAAGATTACCTGCAACTTTATTTATGTGTTTGTTTGTATTTCTATCCCGCCCTATACCTAAAGGTCTCAGTGTAACAACTTTTAAAATCAAACAAACATGAAAACACACATTATATATTAAAACAGTAACAGTGTCTGTGAAGTGGGAAGAGACAGTATATTCCCATTTAAACAAAGGCCAGGGCAAAGAGGTGCATCTTCACCGCCTTCTGAAATGTGCACAGTGAAGGGGCCTGATGCACCTCAAGGGGGAAACTATTCCTTAGCCTAGGGACCATCACTGAGAAGGCCCTCACCTGAATGCCCACCCCTTTTACCACTGAAAGTGGTGTGACAACCAAGAGGGCCTCCCCTCCAGAACTTTAGGCATAGACAGGTTGATAGGGGAGAACGCATCACTTTAGGTATTTGGGGCCCAAGTCATTTAGGGCCTTATAAGTCAAAGTTAACACCTTCAACTGGGCTCGGTAGCGAATCGGCAGCCAACGCAACTCTTTTAAGACTGGTGTGATGTGTGTCCGGCCAGCTGTCCCGGTCAGTAATGTAGCAGCTGCGTTCTGCACCAGCTGCAGCTTCCAAACCGTCTTCAAGGGCAGCCCCATGTAGAGCGCATTACAGTTGTCCAATCTAGAGGTTACCAGAGCGTGGATAACTGATCTTTCCTGATCTTACATCCCTACTCCTGACTCTCCCCAGCAAAAGGGGCTCATCCTTCACACCTGCCCAGCCAGAGGCTCATTCCACGGTCCCCACCCAAGCGACCCATCCCCAAATGCATTTGGAGCGAGCGAGTGAGCGAGGATTTCCCAGGCGGCACCGAGGCCGTGGCGGAAGGGCCGAGCTGCTCTGTTCCCTCCCCGCCTTCCACCGCTCTCAGCGCGGAAAGGGTCCCCTTCGCCTGGTAGCCGCAGGCCTTTATCAGCCCTTTCCATCACCTTATCTCCCCAAGCATGTCAAACAGCTCAAGCTTCTCTCCCCGTTGGATAAACAAGGCAGAAATCCAGCCCGTCCATTTCCTAATTCCAAAGGGCATGTTTCCTACCAGGAATTTTAGTGGAAGGCAAAAGGGGGGTCTGGAAATTATCACCTTTTTGCCAAACAGCCTACGACGATCTTGTGTGCTTCAACATTGGCAAGAGAGAGGCAGATCCTACCCAAACCCTCTCTCCCTCCCTCCCTCCTTTTCTTATTTTCCCTGCCATCAGTATCTTAAGCACAATGCCGGATCCACAAGCGCCGCCAAGGCGAAAGGCAACTTTGTGACAAGGGGAGAGAGTCGGACAGGATTCCATCAGAGACCCGTTAAAGTCCAGAAGAAGTTCGTTTCTTGCAAACTGCTCGGAGAGGCCCAGGAACGTCAGGTGCCCAACCCAGCAGACTGGGCCCTTTCTGCATTTGGCTTTATTCTGGAACATACCCTGGAATAGGGGTCTGCTGTCCACATGCTAGGGCAGATAAGAGCCAGACCCAGGTAAGGCCCACGATAATCTGCAATAGCATCTGGACATCAAATTCCTATCCCAAGATATATTCCAGAATAAAGCCAAATGCGGAAAGCGCCTATCTGCAGCACCTAAACTGACTCCCTTCTCCGTGAAACTCAGCCGCTGCCATCCCTCTGTGGGCACAACAACCTTGTGAAGGAAGCACAGAGAGGAAAGCATCATGGCAGGAGCCACGTATCGTGGGCAGGGGACTTTGTCACACATTTTGCCCTGAGCTTGCCTACTCCCACAAACATAAGAGGAGTCCTTCTGGATCAGTCCAGCCCATCTAGTCCAGCCTCCTCTCTGATGGCCCACCAATGGCTTCTGGACATCTCAAGCAGAAAACAATGGGAAAACTTTCAGCTGCTTTTGATCTCCTGTAAAACGGCCTTTAGAGTCATCCTGCCCATCTCTCCAACTTGGAGGAAGTACTCAGACATCCATTCTAGTAGCCACGGATTCACCTGACTTCCATGAATATGTCTAACCTATAAGGATGTAAGGGGAGTCCTGCTGAATCAGGCCACAGCCCATCTAGTCCAGCATCCCATCTCACACAGTGGCCTACAAATTGCCCATGGGCATCTCAAGCAGAAGACAAGGGCAAAACCTTCACCTGCTCTCCACTTCCTGCAAATGGCCCTTAGGGGCGTCCTGCTTGTCTCTCCAGCGTGGAGGCTCTGGGTGCCATAGAGAGACTGACGCCTGACACATCCTGGGCAACCAGTAAGCAATAAACCTCTTACAAACTGCAGCTCAGACCATCTCTAGCATCTTAGCACACAGCCCTTTCCCTTTAGCAGAGCCAGAGAGGTTGCCAGAACGGCCCTGTGCTGAGCAGACATCACCAAATCCACAAAGCAGGACTCACTCTCTCGTCCGTCCGTCCGTCCCCCCGTCCCCCCCGCAAAACACAAGCCCTCCAAATTCCTCACCCTTGTGAGGACCGCCTCACCCCTTCGGCACTCTGCCGTGACAAAAGAGCCACAGGGTGCAGATGCATAAAACATATCAAAGTGAGCATAAAAGAGGGGGCAGAGAGAGCAGGGAAGAGGTAAAAAGAAGCAAAGATTTAGCCGTTCTGGCTCAAGGGGAAAAGTCTCCAGGGAAGGGGTTCACACACAGAGACCCTCTCCTGCCTCCCTGCCCCAAAAGGGGCAACCTCTTTGCAGAACTGGGAGGAACAGCTCTGAGATCTCGCCCCTTACGGAGGATTTGGCACAGGGAGCCACGCTGGCCATCGCACCACCCCATGCCAATGGCGGAGCCAGAGTTGCAACTTGTGAGTATCTGGTGCTTTTCCTGCTCCTCTGCCAGCATCCCCAACCCAGAATGTGGTTCTGCCTGCAGAGGGCTTGTGGGTGGCAAAGAGGCCACCCTACCCAGACGCCGGAAGCTCCTGGCCACCAGCTTCAGTCAGCCCCAATCAAGCCACTGGGCATAAACAGCTTTTGTCTCATATATTACAGTTAGCACATGCGTGCATGCGTGCACGCACACACACACACACACACCACCACAACAACAACAACAACAAAATCCGATCCTGAGTTCAGATCACAGGAGAGCAGAGGCAATTTTATAGGCTTTACAGAGTACCCATTTGCTTACACCACCTGCAAGTGCGAACCAAAGCACATGAAAAAGAGGAACAACGCTAGCCGACCCAACTCCTTCTCCAAAGACCCGCCCCAACTGTCTGCCCACACCGAGGAGAGAAGAACCAATTTACAGAGCAGAAGGGGGAACAAAGGCACCCCCCACCCCCACCCACCCCCAGCAAAGCTCCCAAGGGAAGAGGCTTCCCGAGAGAGGAAGCAATCGGAGGCTTAAAAGATGCGCCGCTTTGCACCCCAAGCCGGCTCACCACACCACCGCCACAAAAGTCAAACTCCGGCATGAACATCTTTTCCCCATCCGCTCTTTAAAAAAAGACATCGGCAAACTAGAGCAAGTCCACAGGAGGGCGAGCAAAATGGTGGGTGGTCTGGAAACCACGTCCTACGAGGAAAGGTGGAAGGATCTAGGAGGGTTTAGCCTGCAGAAGAGAAGGCTGAGAGGAGACATGATGGTGGACTTCAAGTCTCTGAAGGGCCGTCACAGTGCAGAGGGATCGTCCCTATTCTCACTTGCACAAGACGGGAGGACTAGAAACAACGGGATGAACGTCGAGGGAGTCAATATAGGGTGTTTTTCCACTGTCAATTGTACCCATTTTTGCACCCATTTTTGTACCTTTTGGCTGTGAGCCGGATGATCCCATTTCCACTACGGCACCCATTTTGAATCCGATTGTTTCCACTGCTGTGGGGGAAATCCAGATCTTTTTGGCCTTTAATCCGGATTTTCTGTAGACCCCATTAAAGTTGAGCTCATGCTTTGAAGTCACTTCGAAATCACTTCGAAGTTGCTTCGAAGACTGCACCCCCCTGCCCCCCAAAACACCTGGGGAACTGGACCGACCCCTTGTGGGTCAATCCGGATTCCCCAGATGGGTGCAAAGCTGTTTCCACAGTAGGGGTGTTAGCACCCATTTCTAATGGGTGCCACACCTCCCATGGAAACACATTGGGTGCTTCCCTTAATCTGGATCTACTAGATCTGGATTAAGAAATGTACCCGTTCTTAGATCCAGATCTTCTTAGATCCGGATCTAAGGGCTGCAGTGGAAAAACACCCATAGATTAGATATTGGGAAAACCTTCCTGACAGTGAGGGCGATCAATCAGTGGAACAGGTTGCCACAGGAGGTAGTGGGTTCTCCTTCACTGGAGGTCTTCAAGCACAGGCTGGACCTACATCTGTCTGGGATGGTTTAGGACAGAGGTTCTCAACCTATGGGTCGCAACCTCTTTGGGGGTTGAACTACCTTTTCAGAGGGGTGGCGACAAGTCTCCCGCCTTCCCGCCCCATCCTCATCCGAGCTGGCCTGCCCCCGTGGTTGGGGGTCTCCACAACATGAGGAACTGCATTAAGGGGTCACGACATTAGGAAGGTTGAGAACCGCTGGTTTAGGGACTCCTGCACTGAGCAGGGGGTTGGACTGGATGACCCTAGAGGACCCTTCCAACTCTATCATTCTGATTCCAAGAACGCTCTGGCAGAGGTACGCCACGCACCAACACTGTGTGGATTTCGGTGGCTAGCAAAAAGACGCCCTACCCCCGGGCATTGGACGCTTAAGCTCATGTGGTCCCACAAAAGCAGACAAGTGTGCACATTATAATTGGGTTTAACTTGGTTTTATGACATTAGAGGGACCCACCCTAAGACCACTGAGTGAAGGTTGGAAGAGAAATATCCTGAATAAATAGAAAACAAAATAACGGGTCCTTCTTTTCCATCGGGGTTGAACAGGGGCTTGGAGGCATGGCAGGCACACGAACCCTACAAGCTCACTGGCCCAGTTTTGGCCACGATCACCCGAAAGAGGAGCATTTTAAGGAACGCACCTGCAGGGCTAGGAAGCCAGGGATGGGGGAACGCTGTATTACACCTTCGCCTATAAGCTACCCTCTTTGGATATTAAAAATGACACACCCCGGGAGAAAATGCACCGCTGACTTGCTCCTGCTGGGTATCTTTCCCATCTGTGGGACCCTGCCAGAGAGAGTCGCAGCTATGGGCAGAAGATTTGGGCAACGGGGCACGAAGGGGAAACTCGGAGTCAGGGTCCCTTTCTATGTGGGCATTTAACTCGTCTCCCCACCGCATTTATACCGCTTTAATAAAGTTACTGCACATCCACTTTCCTGGGGTCGCATCAGAAATCTCAGCCACCTGAAAGATGCTGCCAGGAACTCCCCTCTGGAGCATTTCGTGCTTCCAACCCTGGGACCCAGTTTGGCCTCGCGGTTAAGAGTGCCGGATTTGTATCTCGTACTTGCTGGGTTTGATTCCGTACACTTCCATGAAGCGAGCTGGGTGGCCTTGGGCTAGTCACAGCTCTTTCTAATCTCCAACAGCCCCACCTACCTCACAGGGTGCCTGCTGTGGGTAGAAGAAGAGAAGGCTTGTCAGCCACTTTGAGCCCCCTTAAAAAGGGTGAGAAAAACAGGATATAAAAGCCAACTCTTCTTCTTCCTCCACAAAGCCAGTTGGGTAGCCTTGGGCTAGTCACAGCTCTCTTTCTGAGCTATCACAGCCCCGCCGACCTCACAGAGTGCCTGTTTTGAGAAGAACAGAAGGTTTGTCAGCAGCCTTGAGTCCATTTAAATGAGTGAGAAAAGTGGGGTAGAAAAGCCAATTCTTCTTCTTCTTCACCTGCTGCATCACTTACTAGAGTGGTCCAGTTCTAAGCCCTGCTTTTGACCTTCAGTGTCCCAAAGGGTCGCCCTGAGATCATCAGCGGTTCTCTTTGCCGCATGTCTGCCTTGGGCATGAAAGCGGAGCCTTTCTCAGGAGCAGCAGCCCAGATGTGGACCAGCTCCGAGGGCTTCTAAAAAGTATCCGTTCCAGACAGGGAAACATCAGGCAGGCAGCCGGTTCTGTCTCTGCTGCTTTATAGTCCTGCCCTCCAGAAATACAGTAAGGACGGGTCAAATCCAGAACCGGCCCGGTTTGGCTGAGCAGCACGACAGCTGAGAACCTTATTGTCGGAGAAACCTTTGCAACCTTCACCTGTTTCCCATGCATTAAAAAAAGAAAACCAGGGGGGCTCAGCGGTTGTTCCTAAGTGCGATCTTTCACACTCCCCTTCTGCATTTCAGCCACGCCGGTCGCAATCCAGACAGCCTTACAGTTTACTTTTACGCAATGAGGTCATTCTCCGAAGCACCCTGGGTGGGCGAAACCTCCGGAACGGTGACAGATAAATACTTCTAATTTATTATCCTGAGCCCTTGGTTCTTTTTTGGGAGGGGCCTGCAAATAAATCTGCTGGGGGAGAGAGAGAGAGAAGGAGGCAGGGAAAGGGGCCAGCTGCAAAACAGGGGAAGGGGACATCTGTGCTTGCTGGGGGAGGGAAATCGGCCCAGGATGACCAGGGCTCCTTAAGGTGGCCGAAAGCGTCTGCAGCAAGAACACAGCAACCCTCGCTGGAAGCAGGTGAAGGATGAAGGAACTGTTCCCCGAAAAAGCCTTTTAAATAACTCAGCCTCAACAATCGCTTACTTCCCGGCATACCGGGGGGGGGGGGGGCAAATATCTCCGTGCCATTTTTTACAGGGAAGCTAGAAGGAAGCCGTGAAATCTGCACTTCTAGCCCAGGGACGGGCACAGAGATTCCTAACGTCCGATGTTCAGATATTCATATATGAATCAAACGTTATGGCATCCGGACATCGATGTTCGTATTCGTACAAACGCTTCGGGACATCCATGAATCGGGGAGGTGGGAAAGTGGCTGCACCTAAGATTAATATAATAATATGATATGATATGATATGATATGATATGATATAATATGATATGATGTGATATGATATAATATGATATGATATAATATGATATAATATAATATTGTAACCTGCCCTGAGACCTTTGGGTATAGGGTGGGATAGAAATACAAATAAATAAATAAATAAATAAATAAATAAATAATGGATGCCTTAGCGCATTTGATGTGGGTTGAGAGTGGATTCAAAGTGGATTCAGGGCAGATTGGACGCTTTAAGAGTGGATATGTTACGGGATACGTATTGGATATGTATCAGAGACGTATCGGAGACGTAAGGATTTGTATCGGATATTCGTACAAATTTGTACAAATACATCCGTATCGAATAGACTCCTACCACATTCGCACTGAATCTATTCAAACAAATCTGAATTTTCTAACATTCAATTTGATACAAATGGATACAGACTGAACGCAAAACCCCCTTTGTGCACATCCCTGTTCTAGCTAACTTATTTTATCTGGGTCTTTTATACGGATTTTTGTTGTTGTTGTTTATCCAGCCAGAGCCCTTTGGATACAGGGCAGGAGAGACACACAAATGAACGAATGAAAGAGAGAAACAGAAGAAAGGGCGGCTGCACCCAAGAGGCTAATTGGAGAACATATTAGAAGGGGGTACAATTCTGGACGTAAAGTCACCTGCCTGGAAAAGTCAGGTGCAGACCGGAAGAATCGCGGATTCTTCACGTGCAGAGAAAGGGACACCTGGAATAAGCAGCCACAAGGTCTGGAACCCACTTGGACCCAGGGGAATTATGTGAAGACAG
The DNA here is from genome assembly GCA_023333525.1 of Aspidoscelis tigris stejnegeri. Taxonomy (NCBI): domain Eukaryota; kingdom Metazoa; phylum Chordata; class Lepidosauria; order Squamata; family Teiidae; genus Aspidoscelis; species Aspidoscelis tigris. The sequence goes on from JALMGA010000007.1 coordinate 2,346,410, forward strand.
AAGAAAGTAGCTTGGCATCATTCAAACGGATTTGGACAGCTCAGGATTCTATCTCTGGCTCTAGAGGAGAGGCGCTGAGTTCCCTAGGGTTGGGGAGATGGACTCTTATCTGGGAATACCGGGTTCGATTCCATCCTCCCCTATGAAGCCAGCTGGGAGACCTTGGGCTAGTCACAGCTCTCTTCTGAGCTCTCACAGCCCCACCTACCTCACAGGGTGTTCTGTTGTGGGGAGAAGAACAGAAGCTTTGTCAGCCACTTTGAGTCCCCTTAGATGGGTGAGAAAAGTGGGGTAGAAAAGCCAACTCTTCTTCTTTTTCCCTAGAAGCCAGAAATATTCCTGCCCACTGAGCGGGGGGCAACTGCAGGAGACCCTCCCGCCTGGACACATCCTTTGGCGCCCAGCAAACGCAAGCAGCGCTGCAACAAAATGTTGCCCTGTTACTTAAGGGTTTCGGCGAAGCAGCACCTGAAAGCCGCTACGCGCTACGGTTGCCATCCCACTTCTGATCCACACGCATGGGCTGCGAACGGCCTTGATATTTCGGGGAGGCTCGCGCGGGGGCTTCCAAACCTCTTTGCCCCGGCGAAAGCGCCACTGCCCGACCAGGAAGCCGGAGGGGCCGGAAGGTCAGTCGGTGGCGGACGACGCCGAGGGCCGGTTCGAACCGCTCCGGATCGCGGGCGCGGAGCGAGGGCGGAAGGCGCGGCGGGCGGGCGGGGTCGGGGTGACGGTGGGCAAAGGGACGGGGGGGGGCTCCGGCCCCCGGGGCCCCACCGAACTCGAAGTGGATCGCAAAAAGTTCCTCCAAGGGGCCGCCGGAGCGCCTCCAGCCCTTCCACGCGCCCCCGACAGCGGCAAGCGCACCAGCCCCCCGGCCGGCCGGGCATCGGGGGACGCGCAGGGGGTCCCAAGACGGGCGGACCCCGACGGCGGCGAGCGACGGGCAAGGTGGCGGGGGGGGCAGCCCAGGGGGAATCCTGCTGCGATGGGGTCGGGGGGCGCGTGGGCTCCAGGTGAGAGGGCGGCCCCTCCCCCTCCCCTCCCCCCGTGCCCCTCCCCCCCCGCCCGCTACCTGCTTGAACTGCTCCTCGTAGGTCCACTCGTGGGGCGGCGGCTGCGGCGGCGAGGGCGGCGGCTGGGGCGGGCGGCGAGGCTGGGCGGCGGGCAGCGCCTCGTCCTCGTCGTCGTCGTCGCGGCGGCCGTGGTGGTGGTGGCGGCGCCGGGGCTGCTGCGGCTCCTCGTCCTCTTCCTCCTCCTCCTCCTCCTCCTCGTCTTCCTCCTCGACGTGCCCCCGCCCGTCCTCCTCCTCCTCTTCCTCCTCCGCCTGCTGCTGCTGCTGCTGCTCGTGGGGCGGCGGCGGCGGCGGCCGAGGGGGCGTCCCGGGCGCGCAGCGGAGCCCTCCGGCGGCGGCGAAGGGGCGCAGCGGCGGCGGCGGCAGGACGCGCGTCTCCAGGGCCGAGCAGCGCGGCGGCGGCGGCGGCGGCAGGGCCGGTGCTCCGGGCCGGGCTCGCCCTCCGCCTGCTGCCGCTGCCGCTGCTGCTGTGGCTGCCGCCCCGTCGGGGCCGCCGCCGCCCGCCTGTCCCGCCGCCTGCGCCCGTCGCAGCTTCTCCTGGAGACGCGCCGCCTGCGCCCGCTGCAAGTTCTCCATCACCGCCTCCAGCCGGAGACCCCCGGCGGCGCCCAGGACGCCGCGCCCCGACGCCGCCGCTGCAGCCGCCGCCGCCGAGGAGGAGCAGGAGAAGGCGGGGGCGGCCTGCCGGCGCCGGGAGAGAAGCGGAGAGACGCGTCAGGCGGGCGCACCGACGGACGGAGCCCGAAGTTGCCTGCGCGCCCCGCCGGGGAGAGCGTCGACGGCCACCGGCTGGGGCCTCCCCCCTCCCGTCCCGACCCCCCCCCGGAATCCCACCCCTCCCTGCTCTAAGGGGGTCCCCGCGGGCACGTCCAGCGGGGAAGGGGGCGTCGTCGAATCCTTTCCCCCGGCCCTTGGCGATCCGACGGCCCCCGCGCGCGTCCCGCCAGCCCGGGGATCTGCCCGCTGCAGAGATCTTGTCCCCCCCCCGCAGCCCCCGAAGGGCCCCCCACACGTCACCCGCCTTACCAGGGCCGACTTGGCGGCGATGCCCGTGTGCTCGACCATGGCTAAGGCAGCCCCGCCGCCAGGGCAGCCGCTGCTCGACGCCTCGCCTGCATGGACCTTTAATCGAGGGCTCTGCGCGCCGGCGGCGGGTGGGGCTGCGAGGGAGGGAGGGAGGGAGGGAGGGAGGGAGGGAGGGCTGGCCTCTGCCCCCCGCCCCTCCCCCGCATCTGTCAGATCGGTCCGAAATTGCTCCCTCTGGCTTTGATCCTGCGCCTTCTGGGAGAGATCCGAAAGGGGGGGGCGAGAATTTCGGCTTCCCCCCCACCCGCCTCTTTATTGCAACAAGTGGCGAGCGGAGGAAGGCTGCCCCCCGCCCCGCCCCCATTATCTGCCGTCGAGGCGGGGGTGGGAGTGATAAATCGCAGGGGAGGGAGAGAAGGACTCGGACACAAGGGGTGGGGGACGGGGGCGGGACTCCCCCGCTCCCAACTTGCCCGGAGGACCTCCAGATATAGCTGGGGGGGGGGCGTATGTGCGAGCCCCCCAGCAATCGTGGCCCTCTGCGCTGCCAAGACTATGAATGCCAAGGGTGCCCCAATTAGCTACAACCTGGGTTCGCTCGCAGAGACGTTGCCCCCCTCTGTTGCCCCTCTGGGTGCCTCTGAATGAGAGCAAGGGGAGCACAAGGCCCCCTCCCTCCCTCCCTCCCTCCTGTAAGGTATGCTGCGCCTGGCTGTGGAGGTTCCCTTTCCTTGTGGCCTTTCTCTAGACAGGCGATGCTGGGGAGCAGGCAGGGCAGCAGAAGAGTTCAGGGGTGTGCCAGGATCTCAGAGACGAGAGGCAGGGAAGCCCTCCCCATGGCCATGATGCTTCTTGGGGCCCTTGACCACCTCGGTTTTGACCCAGTGGGCCCATCAGCAGCCTGACAAGCTGTTTTCTTTCAGCATTATCCAACTCAGAAAAAATCCAGCTGTGGGTGAAATAGGTTGAATCCAGCTTCAGTCCACATTCGGAGCGAGACAAGACATCAGCAAGGTGGGCAGTCATGTTCTTTGCCCATTTTCTATCCTAAAGGGGAATTTTCTGAAAGAAAGCAGCTGGTTACCTTGCTCTGAAAGTGAACTGAAGTTGCATTAAATCTTCAGTGTGGCCACAGCCAATGCAGAAAGAAAACAACGGGTCACTTTGAAGTCTTCTCTCACTCTGAAAGTGGACTGAAACTGGATTAAGACTTAGCTGTAGATGGGCCACAAAAATAATTGTGAGCCAGTTTGGTCTAGTGGTCAGGGAGCTGGACTCTTATCTGGGAATACCAAGTTCGATTCTGCCCTCCTCCACGGAGCCAGATGGGTGACCTTAGGCTAGTCACAGCTCTCTTCCAAGCTCTCAAAGCCCCAACTGCCTCACAGGGTGTTCTATTGTGGGGAGAAGAACAGAAGATTTGTCAGCCACTTTGAATCCCCTTAGATGGGTGAGAAAAGCAGGGGAGAAAAGCCAACTCTTCTTCATCCTCCACGAAGCCAACTAGGTGGCCTCGGGCTAGTCACAAGACTCTTCTGAGCCCTCACTGGGTGCCTGTTGAGGGAAGAAGAACAGTAGGTTTGTCAGCCACTTTGAGTCCCCGTAAATGAGTGAGAAGAGTGGGGCAGAAAAGCCAACTCTCCTCCTCCTCCTCCTCTGGGAAGATGGATTTCCCATGCATGGCCTCATCTGTGTAGCTGTGTGGCCAGGAGGCAAGCTGGGAAGCAGAGTCCCTTGGAGCTGGAGCTGCCTGCTTCTCCCACACTTTGCCCTATTTGCCCGCCCCCCCGCCATGCACTTTATTGAGTCCCCATCAGAAGCTGCAAAGACGTTGGACATCCCTGGTAGGAAAAGCCCTGAGCGTGCTAATAGCGAGGGGCCCAGGGAGACCCCAGCCTCGGAATGATTTGGGGGGGGGGGCAGAGGCAGTTCTCCTGGTCTGAGTCCCCATTACAGCTGTCACAACATCCACCACACGATGTCGGCCACTGGCTCCCTCTCAGCGCAACCCACCGCACAGGGGTGTTTGCAGAAACACAACGGAGTCGTTGCTGGGCAGGGAAGGAGATTCCGGGGGGCAGTTCCTGGGCACTTGCTCCAGCGTCACCCATCTTCCAGTACTGTCAGCTGCCCAGGGTCGTGAGGCCCCCGAGTGCCCCTCTGGTCACCTGTCAGGCTGGGACAAATCTGCCTCCATCTCACTTAGCTTCATGCTCAGCCTCCCATGGCCTCCACCGAGGCGCAGAGAAGCGCTTGGCTTTCCTCACGCTTGGGGCACCGACTCTTAGCAGCCCAGGGCTGGCATAGCTTCTGCCTCAGAGGGCATCTGGGAAGGGCTAAAAAAAAACCAATAGAACTCAAATAGTGGTTCTTAAAAGTGCCAGTGGTGTGATTCCCAAAGGGGAAGTGGTGGCTTCTCACTGCGCCAGCTCAGAGAGAGAAGAGGGTTTGGGGGGCACGCAGGCTTATACGCTTCATAGAGATATTAAAGAGCATGGGAGATAAGATTGGCCCCTGAGGAACCCCACATTTACCACATGATGTCGGCGCTTGCTTCCGAGGTAAGCTCTTGGTCAGTTCTTGGCCTTTATCTGCTTTCCGTGATCCTCATGTTCCTCACTGAGTACCAGAGTAGGGAATGCCAGCAGTGAAGGAGGTGGACAAACTCATGGAGGTCAGGGGTATCAATGGCTACAAGCATAGACGCCTAGGAACCACCTCCAGGAAGTATCTAAAGGTCATCTGCAGGGGGTTGGGAACAGGTGAAGATTTTGCTCTGGTCTTCTGCCCAGAAGGAATTGGTGGGCCACTGTGTGGGACAGGATGTTGGACTAGATGGACTGTGGCCTGATCCAGCAGGGCTCCCCTTAGGTTCTTATGGACTAGATGGGCTGTGGCCTGATCCAGCAGGGCTTCTCTTGGAATCTTATGGACTAGATGGGCTGTAGCCTGATCCAGCAGGGCTCCTCCTAGGTTCTTATCGACTAGATGGGCTGTGGCCTGATCCAGCAGGGCTTCTCTTAGGTTCCTATGGACTAGATGGGCTTTGGCCTGATCCAGCAGGACCACTCTTGGGTTTTTTTGTTTTTGTTTTTTGTTTTATGGCTCCCCTACAGATGTCAAGGCATGTAGAGATGTGCCAAATCATTTCAAATTTGACCAGAACCAAGGAGTTCAGTCAAACCAGGTCAAATCACCTGTTTCAATTCACATTGGTTTAAGTTTGTTCCCATTTTGCCCTTTTAAGGGTCTTTTTTTTTAGTATGTGTTTAGTATGTCTGGAACCAAGGTGAGCAGGTTTAAGATACGAAGTGGAGCTGCTCAAGCTGGTTTCATTTGAACTGAACCACCATTTTTGAGTTTGTCCACATCTCTGAGGGAGTAATCTGGAGATTTCCCAGAGGGAATGCTTGGCTTCCGCCGGCAGAGACTTCCGCCGGTTGCTGGGGGATTCTGAGCACAGTTGGGAGCCCGACCTAATGCTGCGTCCATCGTAGGGGCCGGCTCGAGACGCCGCCAAATATCACGCTAGCAAGCAGTATTCTGGCGTGAAGCCCATCCGGAATAATGGCTTGTGGAACCGGCAGCACTGGGCTGTGTCTGCACAAATATGCATAATAGTCCAAATCCGTATGAATTTGGCCAAATTTGGCCATTCAAATTTGAATTGAATCTTGGCACATTTAAAGACTGACATTTGAATTCAAATAAAATGTTGTGATACATTCATATGAAGCTTCAAAAGGGATTCATTCATAGGATCTGTATGCTATTCGTACGCATTCGTATATAGGATCTGTATGGTATTTTGTATGCATTTGTAGATAGGATCTGTATGCTGTTCGTATGTATTCATATATAGGATCCATATTCTATTCATATACATTTGTATATAGGATCCGTATGCTATTTTGTATGCATTTGTATATAGGGGCAGTATTCTATTTGCATTTGTATATAGGAGCCACATGCTATTTGCATGCATTTGTCTATAGGATCCATATGGTATTTTGTATGCATTCATATATAGGATCCGTATGCTATTCATATTCATTTGTATGGGATTTGTATGGGACTGAACATATCGAATACAAATCCTACCACATTCAAAGGGGATCTATTCGAATGAATACAGATTTTCTTGCGTTCAATTCAATACGAATCAGATGCAAAAAAAGCATTCATGCACATCCCTGTTGGGCTGCTGCTGTCTGTGTGTGATATAGTGATGCGCACATCCAAGTATCTTGATGGTGCAAAATACCCGGAAGTGCATGATTGGCACCATTGCGTATCTCGGACCACTTTTTTCAGGCCCCGCACATGTGCAGTGCACGTGACCAAGAGCAGCACCCAGAAAGGAAAGATATAATGCTGTTTTGAGAAAACCTGCATTCCGAGTCAAGTTTCCCCAAAATTGGATGTCGTGGGTTTCAGCCAAGTATCATGGGGCTCTGTTGGGGTTGCCAGAGATACTTAGAGAAATCCCTCCACAGCCCTGACCTAAGCGCACTGTATATACCCTGCCTGGACTTGCCACAGTCCTGCTAGAAAACTTCCCAGTCTGGATTTGCAGAAAGCATTGCAAAAGCCCTTTATGATGGCCACCTGAAACATTAACGGCAGCTTCCAGAACTAAAACATGGCATTTCGCCTTCAAATGCAAAGATTTTCTGCATGAAGTCATCTCCTTGCAATTTCTTCCACTAATGTAAAAGTTTGTCTCTTTATAAATCTATGGTGAGGCCACATCTGGAATACCGTGTGTAATTCTGGTCACCACACTTCAAGAAGGATCTTGTGGAACTGGGAAAGGTGCAGAAAAGGGCAACCAGAATGATTAAGGGCTGGAACAAAATCCCTCACGAAACCAGGCTGCAACGTCTGGGCCTCTTCAGCCTGGAGAGACGGCGTTTAAGAGGGGACCTGATGGAAGTATATAAAATCATGCAGGGTATAGAAAAGGTGGATGGAGAAAAATTCTTATCTCTATTGCACAGCACTACGAAGCTGATGGGCAGGGAAGTCAGATCAAGGATTTCCTCACCCAGGAGCTCATCCGTCTATGGAACTCACTGCCAGAAGAGGTGGTGACAGCAACCAGCCTAGATGGCTTTAAGGAAGGGTTAGGCAGATTCATGGATGACAGATATATCGATGGCTACTAGAATGGATGCCTATGGACGTCTTCCAGGCTGAAGAGACAGGCAGGATGCCTCTATGATCATTTGTGGGATCTGAAAGCAGAAGTTTTGCCCTTGTCTCTGCTTGAGATGCCCATGGGCAGTTGGTGGGCCCGATCCAGCAGGGCTCTTCTTATGTTCCTATGTTCTGTTATGCCTCTGAAAATACCTAGTTGTCTGGTCATCTATTTCACTGCAAGGAAATGTGGATTGCCCTAAGCTAACACTTTCATCATGGCATTCCTGGATAAGGTCAGTTTATTCGGCTCCAACCGCCCAAGTCTACTAGGAAGAACATGGGAGATACTAGATTAATTCAACCACCCCTAAAGCATGTTCTGTGGATAATTCTCCCCTCTGACACACAGTAGGAAAATGCTGCCTTTCCTCCTCCTATCCACTGGCATATAATCTATAAGGCAATCTATATTTATAGAGTGTTGGTTGTCCACCTATCTCAGCAACGGGAGTCTATTATTTACTTTGCCCTGACATGGACATTTATTGGGAGCAAATAATAATCTGAAGGGGCTTTGCAAACAGCCAGGAAGGTTTTGGTGCTTCCAGCTTTTAGCACTGGGAAACTGCATCACGCCATGTGTTGGGACCTGGGCAATTCCAATGAACCACAAACACAACGTAGAGCAGATATTCCCACTCGGCAATCTAAACCGGGTTTAATCTGGGATTTTTAAAAATCAGCGGTAAGGTCTGATTTTTTGCATCCCCACTGTTCTCTTAAAATGTGGAATCACTCTCCATTCCTAAGTGCCCGGCAGAGGAGAAACCCCCTCCCCTCAGCAGAACCCCCTCCCTATGCAGTCACCAATTGGACGCTGTCATACCCTGACTTCATTGGGGTGGGAAATTCAAACCCCACCTGCCCCTGAAATCAGATCATGGAGTCTTTCAGCAGCAGCTTTTGTGCACCGCTTGTCCTCCCCATCTTGTATCCAGCATAGCACAACCTCTTTCTCCTGTTAACAAGGCAGCAGAACATTAAATATCACTTTCCCTTTTTTCTTAACGGAGGTTGGACTCGATTGTTACAGAAGTCTGGCAGGAAGTGGCAGATCAGCGCGAAGGGTGAGAATCGCAGGGGCGGATCAGAGGAAACCGAGGAGAACACCCCTAAAGCACGGTTCCCTCCCCCCCAAAAAACCCCTTGTGTTCCCATTTTGCTAAATAAATTGGAATATTTCAAAATCCAGCAGCATAACCTCCTTTAATCCAAATGCAGATGATTTGTTTCCAGGACCCTTAACCCTCAGAAACTGTGGATTCCTTTAAAAGTTTGGGAACAGTGAACACTCAAAACAGCCTCAAAGCTCATTATATTCTGTTTGGGAACGGGGCCTTAGAACTCCTTCTTTGTGGTTCGGCTTTAGAAGGCACTTAAGAATTTTGCCTGTTGCTCTCAGGGGTTTAGAGGTCTTCCTACGCGGTGGTCTTTCATGCTTCCAGCAAGGGTGCCTGTCGCAGTCCCTGGGCTGGTGATTGCGCTTGAAGTGTTCTCGGCACGCTCCTCTCGGCAGATGGCCTCTTTCAGTTCCCAAATAAGCAAAGCAAAAGGAGCGGAGCGTCCGTCGATTCTTTGCTGCAGAAAAATAAGGTGCAATTAAAGGACCTTGACAGTTCCAATATTTTATGATTTTGTATGGATTTATATTTTTTAATTTTTGCAGTGCGCTCCTGAAGGATGCTAGAGAGTGTCTAAATATCCAAATAGCTAAAGGAGCTGTAGCAGCCTCCTCGAATTGCAAATGCTCTTCACCAGAACTTCACTAACCATGCACTACCGGCGATAGCGCAAATAGGCCCCCGATGTCTGTGTGAATTCATGCCGGACGTTAAGGTCTGAACTTGGAGCTGCTGCACGCAAAGCCCACTCCTTTGCCTAGTGCATTCACTAATTAAAGTGAGCAGCGGGGCCACCACCAAGGAGGGCTGAAATCTCTCTCAGCCTTTATACTCCGATTCCCATGCCTAAAAACTGGGGGAGGAACTGCAGAACTCAACAACTTCCATTCCAAGTTAACAGGCAGCCGTTCAGCGCCGCAGTTTGCAAATCTGCTGTGGCCGCTTCCGTAACTGGACCAAATTTACTCTCCAGGTTTCCTTCCTTGGCTTTTGATATCGAATGTGAGCTAGATATTTGCTCGGCTTTTTATTAAATCAGTTGCCAAGCATTCTCTGACTGTTTCTCTTTCGAACATTCCCATCATTGCTGAAACACAGTGGCGTGTGGTACTGCAATGAGTAGCTACTAAGCTCCATTGATGCCCCCGTATTTTCCAAGGTGTTTATGTTGGAGATAAGGGAGGAGAAGAAGGGAGGGGTGCCAAGCAGGTGGTCTCTTGCTGGCTCTCAGAGCAATACAGCACTCTATTACAGCACAAACGATATTCGTACGAATAAATTCAGATATTCATACATTGACATTTTTACTCAAACAAAGGATTCGGAACATTCGTACGAAGCTTCGTTACATTGGTGAGCCTGGGGAGGTGGGAAAGAGGCTGCGCCAGTCACATCTGCAAGGGATCCAGAGGGCATTTGGTGTGGATTGAGAGCGGATTTAAAGTGAATTCAGGGCAGACTGGACACTTTCAGAGCAGATATGTTACAGGATATGTATTGGATATGTACGGGCTCGTATCAGATATTTGTATGAATTTGTATGGGTGTTTTTCCAATGGCAGTAAGCACCCATTTTAGCACCTATTAAGGACCCATTTGGCTGAGAGCTGGATGGCCCCATTTCCACTAGGGACCCCATTAGGGACACATCTGTTTCCACCACAGCTAAGGAAATCTGGATCATATGGGTCCTTCAGGACCTATAATCTGGATTTCATGTAGACCCCTTCTACAATGGGGTCTTCAGCCATAAAATCCAGATTATAGGGAGCCTGTTTACACTGCAATTGGGCAATGGTGTCTAGAGGAGGCTTGGGGGAAGGGGCACCGATGGGGAGTGCACCCCAGAATCAAAATTCCAAAGTCCTTCCGAAGTCATTCTGAAGTTGCCTTTGGAGATTAAAGGGGTTTTTCTGCAGAGCCTTTGCTAATCTCCAAAGGCAACTTTGGAATGACTTCAGAGGGACTTCGGAGCCTTTGCTAATCTCCGAAGGCAACTTCAGAGATTGCACCCCCTGCCCCCCAAAACACCTGGGGTGACAGCCAGATCCCTCGTGGGTAGATCCGGATTTGCAAATGGCTGCTCCGGTGTTTCCACAGCAGGTAGTGTAGCACCCATTGCTATTGGGTGCTAGACTACCCATGGAAACACACTGGGTACTTCCCTTAATCTGGATCTACTTAGGGTGGGAAAACACCCTAAGAATACAACCGTATCTAACAGAGCCCTACCACATTCAAAGAGGATCTATTCAAACAGATATGAATTTTCTTATATTCGCTTCGATACCAATCAAACGTAAAAAACCCCATTGGTGGAAATCCCTCCTGTCCAGTAACTTTTTAAAGGAACGAGACTGTCACTCCTCTTGTGAGATGCCAGCTGTATTGCTGTGGCTTTAGTTGAAATGTAAGAGAAAGCTTGAATCCTGCACAGTTCCTACCAGAACTTAAATAAGAGAGAGAGAGAGATAAACCGACCTTCCAACTTCAGCTATTCAACAAGCCAAGGCCTGCCTGCTGGGAAAAGCCATTAGGACGCGCCAGGGATAAATGATGTGGGATTAGACAGGACGTTTAGAGCAATTCGAGTGGTAAATATTATTACCTTGTCATGTGAGTTCTGGGGAAAATCAGGCGAGTTTTCATTGCAGCCGAGATTGGGCTGTTGCTGTCTCGTAGCATTATTTATCGTTTGTTGGCACAAACTAATACAAATAATCCCACGTCCGAAGGAACTGCATGCGACGGTAGGACTTCTGGGAAATAAGAGACCAAAGTAATTTTAGATGGGTTCTCCTTAGGTTCATTGAGGATCCTCTTCAGAATTAATATACAACTAGAAGCGGAGCTCTTTTGGAGAAGAGAGGCAGAAAAATGATCTCCGGACATTATTATGGCTGTGAGGTTGTTCTGTGCGCAAGGATAGGAGAATTCAGCACTGGCCACCATGGGAGACGGGCGGGTACGGAATGCGACAGACGTAGCAGAAATGGACAAATGGACAGGTTTGATTAGAGAGAGAAATTTATCATCATTTCTTAAAAATTGGTGAGGCAGTTTGGTCTAGTGGTTAAGGAGCCAGACTCTTATCTGGGAATACCGGGTTTTATTCCGCTCTCCCCCATGAAGCCAGATGGGTGACCTTGGACTAGTCACAGCTCTCTTCTCAGCTCTCACAGCCCCACCTACCTCACAGGGTGTCTGTTGTGGGGAGAAGAACAGAAGCTTTGTCAGCCACTTTGAGTCTCCTTAAATGGGTGAGAAAAGCAGGGTGGAAAAGCCAACTCTTCTTCTTCATCCTCCATGAAGCCAGCTGGGTGGCCTTGGGCTAGTGACAGGTCTCTTCTGAGATCTCAAAGGGTGCCTATTGAGGGAAGAAGAACAGAAGCCTTGTCAGCCACTTTGAGTCCCCTTAAATGGGTGAGAAAAGAGGGGCAGAAAAGCCAACTCTTCTTAGTGGCTGAGTTCACACCTACATTTTAATCCAGCTTCAGTACACTTTCAGAGTGAAATAACACATTGGCAAAGTGACAAGCCATTTATTCTTGGTTTTATCCAACTCCAAAAAAAATCCTTTGAGTTAGATAACTAGGAAGGGAAAATGACAAGTCACTTTGCCGCCCAAATCATTTAGGGCCTATCATCTTAGGACCTTGAATTGGGCTTGGTGGCGAATTGGCACCCAGTGCAACTCTTTTAAGAGCAGCATGACACGCATCCGGCCAGCTGTCCCAAAAGTGGCTCAAAAGCAAAATTAAAAATCTGCTGAGCAAAAGCTGTGAAGGATCCTCAGATTTTATTGTTGTTCAGGGCAGTTGGATGGCAGGCAGAATCCAGTCACGAAAGAGGAAAAGTGACACCTAGTGTGAGCATCGGCTAACTGCAGATTGCACTGGGACCGCACAAGGGAAGGCGCACGAATCTGAAATCCTCGGCAGGTTTCCTTGGAAGGTGATCTTGCTCTTTGAGCAACATGTCTTGGACTCCATGGAGGCAACATCTGGGCTACATCCAGGCACGTCAAAATGGCCAGTCCAGCATCACCCAGAAGCCGAGGTGTCCACAAAGCCCCGTACAGATGGGAAGGTCCGCTGTTTATTCCCACAAATGGGGCATAGGGAGCTAGAAGGAGAATTCACTCAAGGTGGCCTCCTTTGCAGAATGAACCTGGGGTGCTGAATGTCTGCCTCTCCCCAGCAGAGCCTCTTCATTCAAAACCATGCGCCCGGTGCTGCCCCTGGATGGTCGGGGGATTCGTCTCTCTGCACAAAGAGATGTCTCTGGGCTGCGTGGGGAGCATGCTGATGGCCTGTCAGTGGTCTGGAGAACCTGGTGACTCCTCCTTCTGTTGGCTCCTCCACCCCCAAAATTTAGGCAGGATGCGCACCGGACGATTCCCGGCAGTGCTGTAACTGGAACCCCATTGAAGAGCAATGTGTGTGATGCGCTTTTTGCCTCATCAGAGCATTGTCTGAACACCTGCAGCTGCCCCTGTCTGTGCAAACACTGCAGAGGAAATCTTGCGCCATCTCTGCAGTGCCAGCCTGTTGCCATAAGAACCTAAGAACATAAGGGGAGCCCTGCTGGATGAGACCACAGCCCATCCAGTCCAGCATCCTCTCCCACACAGTGGCCCACCAGTTGCCCATGGGCATCTCAAGCAGAGACAAGGGCAAACCTTCTCCTGCTCTTGAATCCCAGCAAGTGGCCTTAGAGGCCTCCTGCTTGTCCCCCCAGCCTGAAAGATGTACCCAGGCATTCATTCTAGTAGCCATTTATGCACCTATCATCCATAAATTTGTCCATAGGATCAAGCCCCTGGCAGAGGCTCCTTTAACCCAGCACTAGATTGAATTTTTGGCCACTTTGGTCTAGTGGTCAGGGAGCTGGACTCTTATCTGGGAATACTGGGTTCGACCTTGGGCTAGTCACAGCTCTCCTCTGAGCTCTCACAGCCCCACCTACCTCACAGGGTGTCTGGGGTGGGGAGAAGAACAGAAGGTTTGTCAGCTGCTTTGAGTCCCCTTAAATGGGTGAGAAAAGCAGGATAGAAAAGCCAACTCTTCTTCTCCTTCTCTTTTCTTGCATGCCCACCAAGAGCCCCAAAGTTCAGTCTGGTCTTGCATCAAAGGGCCTGCACTGCTGTCAGGAAACCCACATTGCGGAGAAATATCAGCAGGTTTTACAAAAGCCACCATTTCCCTCTGCCGCCTGGACACTCCCAACCATGTCACCTGCAGAACTTCATCTCAGGTGGAGATTTTATTTATTTATTTATTTATTTATTTATTTGCATTTTTATCCCACCCTATACCCAAGGGTGGATTGCAGCTTATAAAATGAACACATTAAAACCAGTAACATATTGAACATATTAAATCCACTGCAGTGGCAGAATTTGGGGAGGAAAAGGCTGTTCCTCTACTTAGCCAAAGGCCAGGGCAAAGAGGTGCGTCTTCACGGCTGTTTAAACACATATAGAGTGAAGGTGTCTAATGCACCTCTGGAGGGAGACTATTCCACAGTCTGGGAGCCACCGCTGGAAAGGCCCTATCCAAGGTGCCACCCCTTTTCCTGCTGTGAGTGGCGGTACAACCAGGAGGCCTCCCCTCCATATCTTAGGGCACGGGCAGGTTGATATGGAAGAAGTCTTGCCTTTAGATATTTGGGGCCCAAGTCATTTAGGGACTTATGAGTCAAAGAAGAAACTTTGACTCAAAGAAACTTCCATTGAAGTATAATATTTTCAACGTGGATACTTTTTATGAGGGCCTTTTCACATTTTTTGTGTCTCCTTGTTTATCTTGAAAAACACTTCTTTTTAAAGAAAGCGTACAAGAGTGCAGCAGGTCTTTTGTCTTCGCCAAAAGCACCTGGATTTCTGTCTGGGAAGAGTGACCAGGCCAAATATCCTGCTAGTAAGTGATAAATCCCTACAGCATTCTGACCTGCTCACACCCAGCGTGGGAACAGTGCTGTCATCATGCATTCTAGTGATGTGTGCATCTGAATACCCGGATGGCACAAAATAATTGGAAATCTGCATAGCCCCTAGCGCACACACATGGCTGTCTGTTTCATTCTGACACATGTGTGTTGGACAGAAATGGTGGCTCTCTCCAGAAAAGTATGCAACAGCCTGTTACTGGAAAATCCAGTGCTATCACACATTTCAGGGCAGATCCAGTGGAGCTGTGGTAGGGTTTCCACAGATATGCATGATATAGAAAAGGTGGATACAGAATATTTCTTTTCTCTATCACACAACACTAGAACCAGGGGGCATCTATGAAGCTGATGGGCAGGAGAGTCGGATCAGACAAGGGGAAGGATTTCTTCACCCAGAGGGTCATCGGTTTATGGAATGTGCTGCCGGAAGAGGTGGTAACAGGAACCAGGCTAGATGGTTTTAAGAAAGGTTTAGATAACTTCATGGTGGACAGGTGTATCAATGAATAGTAAGATGGATGCCCAGATACATCCTCCAGGTTGGAAAGGCAGGCAGGAGGCCTCTCAATGCCATTTGCAGGAATCTGAGAGCTGATTAGGGTTTTCTGTTTGTCTTCTGCTTGAGATGCCCATGGGCAATTAATGGGCCACTGTGTGCGACAGGATGCTGGACTGGATGGGCTGTGGCCTGATCCAGCAGGGCTTCTCTTACGTTCCCATGTTCTTAAGACCCCAGAATAGTGTAGCCACAATGGCACTATATTTCCTCTGCCTGGGTTCTCCATCTATTTTCCCCACAAAGTCATTCAAAAAACACCCCAACGATGCAATAAAACAATAACTTGATTTATTACAATAATGACCGTTTTATCATTCAGCAACAGAAGAGCCGTTATCAGTTTGTCAGCAGAGGAAAAAGACTACGTTCTGTAGATGTTTAGAAGGACATTCCTTGTTGCAGTGTCTACTCTTGACTAGGGATGCGTATGAATGGGGGGGGGGTTGTATGTGATACATACCAAATCAAATGTAAGAAAATTCTTATGAGCCAGATTGGTATAGTGGTTAGGGAGCTGGACTCTTATCTGGGAATACTGGGTTTGATTCCGCTCTGCCCAATGAAGACAGCTGGGTGACCTTGGGCTAGTCACAGCTCTCTTCTCAGCTCTCACAGCCTCACCTACCTCACAGGGTGTCTGTTGTGGGGAGAAGAACAGAAGGTTTGTCAGCTGCTCTGAGTCCTCTTAAATGGGTGAGAAAAGCAGGGTAGAAAAGCCAACTCTTCTTCTTCTTCCAAATAGATCCCCTTCAAATGTGGTAGGATTCTATTCAATACGAATGTATTTGTACAAATATCTGATATGAATATATACATATCTGATACATATCCCATAACATATCCGCTCCAAAAGCATCAAATCTGCCCGGAATCCACTTTGAATCTGCTTTCAAACCATGTCGAATGCACTCTGGATCCATTGCAGATGCGACTGGCGCAGCCACTTTCCCACTTTCCTGTTTCACGAATGTTCCAAAGCTTCATACGAATGTTCCAAAACATTTGTATTTATACAAATGTCAATGTAGGAATGTCATAACATTAAATTGTATACGAATGTCCAAATTCGTACAAATATCTGATACAAACACATACATATCTCATACGTATCCAATACATATCCATATGTATCCCATACGTATCCTGTAACATATCAGCTCTGAAAGCATCAAATCTGCCCTGAATCCACTTTGAATCTGCTTTCAAACCATGTCAAATGCACTCTGGCTCCATTGCAGATGTGACTGGCACAGCTGCTTTCTCACTTCCCAGGTTGCACATCCAACTCCGGACAGAAGTTCTGACTCAAAGCAATCTCTGGTCAGGCCTCAGTTTTGGAAGCCTGCATGAATCTTTTGTCAGGGAAAGTGGCAGAATAAGATCAATTCTCTCTGTTGATAAAAAAAAGGACCACACCGTAATGATTCTCTGCCTATCGGGGGGGGGGGGGGAGCATCTCTTAATAACGCTGCCACACACACCCTGCTCTTCCCTAATTTTCCAAATAAATCCAGTCTCCAGACTTGAGCTTTTGCTTCATGTTTCACATTTAATGTTTTTGGGAAAGGCCATTAAGAGCAAGTGCCTGGAATTAGTATTTCTCTTCAAAGGGCAAAAGGCAAGCTTGCCGCGTTTCCATCTCGACAGTGGAGAGAAGCAAACAGAAAAGCTGTCGATAGGGATTCCGAGCCAAAGCTCCCCGCTGATGGATGCTAGAGGTAAATCGCCAGACACCTACAGCAGACAGACAGATAGCTGTGGCAGATATCCAGATAACTGTAGACTAAGGGATACAGGAGATATATAGACACTTCACGGAGAATCCAGTGAGAGCGCTCTAGACAGATGGCCCTGTAAGCAAATCAATGACTACTGTACATGGAAGGACGGGAAGACAAAATAAGAGGTAAACAGAATAGGTGTGGAGGACCAAGGAAGCTCATTTGTCCACATCACCAAGGCAACATCTATACTGGCTGCTGAATGGGCCGGACGGTGGGTACCAGCCGGAACCAAACCGCAGGCCAAATGCTACTCGCAGCACCCAAAAATTCACAGGAACATGAACGTAGGAACAGAAGAACCTAAGAGGAGCCCTGCTGGATCAGGCCACAGCCCATCTGTTCAACATCTCATCTCACACAGTGGTCCACCGATGGCTCATGGGCATCTCAAGCCGAAGACAAGGGCAAATCCTTCAGCTGCTCCTGAATTCCTGCAAATGGTCTTCAGAGGCATCTTGGCTCTCTCCAGTCTGGAGGTGGTATGTGGTATCCAGGGTAGTAGCCATCATATAAAAGTATATAAAATTATGCACGGTATAGAAAAGGTGGATAGAGAAAATTTATTTTCTCTATCGCACAACACTAGAACCAGGGGGCACTCTATGAAGCTGATGGGCAGGAGAGTCAGGTCTGACAGGGGGAAGTATTTCTTCGCCCGGAGGGTCATTGGCTTATGGAATGTGCTGCCGGAAGAGGTGGTGACAGCTACCAGTCTGGAGGGCTTTAGAGTTAGACAAATTTATGGATGACAGATGCATCAATGGCTACTAGAATGAATGCCTAGGTGCATCTTTCAGGCTGGGGGGGAGGCAGGAACTGGGGCGCTTCTAAGGCCATCTGCTGGGACTCGAGAGCAGGAAAAGGTTTGTCTTTATCTCTGCTTGAGATGCCCATGAGCATTTGGTGGGCCACTGTGTGCAACAGGATGCTGGGCTAGATGGGCTGTGGCCTGATCCAGCAGGAAAGCTCCTCTTATGTTCTTATGTTCATTGAAATACCTGTCTTCATGAGTTGATGTAGTTCTTTCTTAAAGCTATCCAGGCTGGTTGCTGCCACCACCTCTTCTAGCAGCAAATCCCATTGACCGATGACCCTCTGGGTGAAGAAATCCTTCCCCTTGTCTGTCCGAAGTCTCCTACCCTTCAGCTTCACAGAGGCCCCCCTGGTCCTAGTGCTGCATGACAGAAAATAATTTTCTCTATTCACCTTTTCCACACTGTGTGTGATTTTATATACTTCAATCAGGGGCATTTTTGCAGCTCCCGTCTGGTGGATGGGAAAGGAGTGCAATTAACCAATGTTGACTAGGGCTCGCACTTGGAGCCCTAGTCAACTCTGGCCATTTCCTCCCCCAGCAATCGAATGCTTACCTTATTTGATCCGGGGCCCGATCCTCCTCTGGGTGCCACCTTTTGGCTCTGGTGCCCTCTGTGACTGCGCGTGCGACAGCACCATCTCCTTGATGGCGTGAACACTCTGAGCACATGCAGTCACATCTATGGTCATCTGAGGTGCCAATGCGCTTGCGGGCACTTAGGACAACCCTGGAGCATGGAAGAAGAGTGAATGGTCGCCGCCCCAGATGCTTGAGGGAAGCTTTCAGGTAAGGCTGGTTAATGTGTGAAGCAACGATTACAGCACTTCTGGTGAGGGTGGGCACACTTGGAGGCTGTTTACAGCCTACGTATGCTCTTCACCAGAAGTTCACTAATCGTGCACTAGAGGCCGTAGTGTGAATAGGCCTCTGGACTCCTCTTAGACAACTCCTTTTGAGGCTGAAGAGACACCCCAGCACCCATTCTAGCTTCCAGCAGGAACCAAACAAAAGGTTTTGCCCACATTCTGTTCTGGTTTCAGGACAACCTGAGGTCTTGAACCAGCCCCAAACCTGCAAGTTCCTGTCAAAATGACAATTGTGCAAGATAATTGTCCTAGCACTATGTCAGCAAGCATCCAGTATCTACTCCAGAGGACCGGGGGAATGCTTGGCATTTTGTTGAGTCTTCTGAGGTCTTCCCAGTGGGAAATGGTGGCTGGGAAATTTGAGGCACCCACCCTCCCCTCTGTGCCTCCACACAAGGTGGGAGAGGAAGGGAACAAGGGCTGTGCACAGATTTTGTGTGGGTTCAATTTCAATCGGAGTGAATGCGATGAAATTCACATCTGTTTGAACAGAGCCCCTTCGAATGTAGCAGGATGCAAATTTGATACTAGTATTCTTTGACTGCTATTCAAATCCGATTCAAATCCCTGCTGCCAGTCATGCCCACAAATTTGTTGTGGAAAGTCATTGATAAGATAGCAGAGGTGCACTTGGCAGGTTGATCAGGCGTAACATGATCAGAGCACTGGAACCACAAGCAGAGGTTGTAGAGGCTTCACTGCATTGCAAACAGAAGGAACTTTATTCTTAGTGAGTGCAAGTAAGAACTGCATACCCACAAAGTACGTGTTGCATGGATATGAGAAATAAAATACTGGTATACAGCTTAATTATGATGGGAATACAAGGATACGGCTTCTTATAAAAGCAGGTACAGGCAGCATATAGCTTCTGGATCACTTAACAACATGGCTATAAATCTTGGCATAACTTGGCCTAACAGTCTACTGAATATATTGCATACTGCTACTCTCTTGTTACTTCATATCACTCAATAATATGATGGATGCATAGAAGCAGATATATCCGTGTGAGGATCATGACAACTTAGGAAAAGGCAGGATAGTGTTTATGCCCATATTCGGTCAATCCAGCAACTACAAGTAAACACAGTAGTTTCTCATGGCTCTACTTTTGTCTCACACAGAAACAGCAATTATTATGCCTGGGTAGCAAAGCGTGATAAGACTGTTGGGTGGCTTGTTATTGTATTCTGGTGTTCTGCAGGACTGATTCCCAAAACAAACTTATCTGCCCCAACAGGTTCCGACAAAATTCCCTACAGATTCGCTATGGATCCACTCTGAACATATCAAATCCACTCTAAACCTACTCTGAATCCACTTTGGATCCACTGCAGATGTGACTGTGAAGTTGCTTTCCCCACCTCCCCATGTTCACGGATATAATGAAGCTCAGAATGAAGGCCAACTTCACATTCATATGCCAATCTTCAAATGTAGCCGAAATTCTATTAGAATTCAAAGGTACAAATTTGACTGAATTAGACTGAATTTTGGGTGTTGCAAATGTTCATGCACATCCCTAAATGGAGCCCACTCGTGGGTAGCTTTCCCAACAGGTAGGAAGGGCAATGAGTGATCCAAAGGGGAGCATCATTGGATGGCCCACTCCAAGAGATCCATGGAGACAGCCTTTCTACCCCTCGGGTGCCTAAGGGTACTTCCAGGCATAGGGCAATACCTGATGCCCCTCCCCCCAGTACTATTTTGGGAATGCCATATATATCCAGGGCATTTTCAACAGAGTCAAAATTCCATAATATTGCTGTTGCGCGAAATCCAGCAATGATGTCAAGATTCCTGTAGTAGCAACGCTTACCTTCGTGTCTGTCCGCAATATTTGTAATGCGCTCGCCTGGGGCTACCAGAAGCCAACCAGCGTGTTAAAAAATAACAAAAGGAATTGGGTGGGTGTTTGGCCGGCTTCTGGGAGCCCCAAGCAATCCCATTACGGGAGGAGTTCACCAGACATCAAGGTAAGTCCAGGAACAACCAAATGCTTGAGGCTGTAATGGGAAGCATCGTCCTATAGGGAGGAAGATGTTGGGCTGGAACCATGTCACCCCCTGAATGCGTTTCAGGTGTCTTGAATAGAATTGCTCAGCCTTTGACCCAAATGCAGAGCACCTGCTGGCATTCTGGCTTAGCCCAACTCCAGCTGCTGGGCCCATCTCTGAAGGGGATCGGAAAGAGGGTAGCTGCTGGTCGGCAGGCTAAGAGCACTGCATTTCAGGCAGGAGGGGGAATCTCCTGGGTCCAGTGCTATTCAACATTTTTATAAATGGTCTGGATGAGGGAGTCAAAGGGATGTTGATCAAATCTGCAGATGACACAAAGCTAGGAGGGGTTGATAACACTAGGAAGGAGAAGGAGAGGATTCAAAGAGATCTAGACAAGCTTGAACAGTGGACTGAAACTATCAGGATGGTATTTAATAGGGACAAATGCAAAGTCCTACATCTTGGTAAGAAAAATGATAAAAATGAATACAGAACAGGAGGAATCTGGCTGAATAGTAGCACAAGTGAAAAGGATCAGGGTGTACTGGTTGATCACAGGATGAACATGAGTCAACAATGTGATGCAGCTGCAAAAAAGGCAAACACCATCCCAGGATACATCAAGAGGAGTATAGAGTCTAGATCACAAAAAGTGATTATTCCTCTTTACCTTGGTGAGACCTCATCTAGAGTCCTGCGTCCAGTTCTGGGCACCCCAATTCAAAAAAGACATTGACAAACTAGAGCAAGTCCGAAGGAGGGCTACCAAAAGGGTTAGTGGTCTGGAAACCATGTCCTACGGGGCAAGGTTGAAGGATCTAGGAAGGTTTAGCTTACAGAAGACTGAGGGGAGACGTGATAGTGGTCTTCAAGTCCTTGAAGGGCTGTCACGGTGCAGAGGGATCGCCCCTATTCTCACTTGCACAAGATGGGAAGACTGGAAACAACAGGATGAAACCTCAAGGGAGTCAATACAGATGAGATATTAGGAAAACCTTCTTGACAGTGAGGGCGATCAGTCCATGGAATAGGTAGCGGCAGTCCACTGGAGGTAGTGGGTTCTCCTTCCCTGGAGGTCTTCAAGCAGAGCCTGGACCTCCATCTGTCTGGGATGGTTTAGGAAATCATGAATTGAGCAGCGGTTGGACTCCATGACCCTGGAGTCCCCTTCCAACTCTATGAGTCTATGATCCTATGAACTTCTTCCTATGAGTCATTGCCACAGTAGGCAACCCGGCAGGAAAGGAAGAATCCCTCCTCAACGCTGGACGGTGGGCAGCGTGACCCCCAAATGCACAGGGACCAGCTGCAATTGGGTTATCGACACACAATCTGCGGAAAACACTATCGAGATGGTTCACCCTAATGCTATTTAGGTGCAATACTTCCGTAATAAAAGGAATCAATGGGGGAGAGAAAAGACCTGTCTGGGGGTTTGATTTTCTCATTTTAATGGCATACTTATTTACTCCCGCCAGTCCTGTGATCGGATTTTCATTACACCGCCTTGCGCTGTAAGTGGACCGGTATTGATAGGAGCTGCTGACTTCAGCTGCCTCGCCGAGGACTCAAATTAAAAATTACTCATATTCAGTGGCAGCCGAGGGCGCTAAATGATGAGGCCGGTTACAGGATGCAATTATTTGAGAGCTAGTAAACTTTTTAACACACTTGACCAACCCGGACTCCAATCTGGTTTTCCGACTCTTTCTCTAACTGGCTAAAATGGTAACCTCCATTTAGGGACAGACACGGGAATCTGTTCTATAACCAACACAGGTCAACGGTACGTCTAGTTTGGTACTGACCACACTGACCTGCAACCGCCCTCCAAGTTTTCGAACCGAACTCTTTGCAACCCTCCTAAAGATGCCAGACTGGAGCGATTAGCTGTGTGGGGCCAGGGCAGATACAGAACATGAGTGGAGATGTTCTAGAGAGGAAAACGGGTAAGGACAACTGTCATTTTGCTGAGGCGTTACCTGATGTGAAGGCGAACTGAATGCAGGTTAAAGACTCCGCCTTTTTGGGACAGTCAACATGTTCTTTGCAAACATCTGGCTCTTTGGTTTAATAAAGAAGCTGAACTTTCTACATACAACCAGGTTTCAGTGGATTAGAAAATATAGTATAGATCTCTGTAGTTCTATGTTTTGTTCTTATTTCTGCTTTATTGATCACTATAGATTGCAGCCTGTCTTTACAAGTGATCCAAATGGACAGGGGGCATCATCACTGTACAAAGGAATGAATATCACATCTTTTAAGGCAGTAAAGTCTTTGATGGGTCTTTCTAAAAAGGCTTTACGGCCCTTTCTGCACTGGGCCTTATTTTGGATTACATCCTGGAGCAGGGCCATCCTCTAGATACAGGTGCAGGACATTAACATGCAGACTGCAGGATCTTATTCTGGATTAGGGCCCACTGTCGAAAGGGCCTATGTCAAGGACTTTAAATAGCCTCATACCTGTGCCGACCCCTCCTTGGTATGTTCTGCCTCACTGCTTTGTTTGGCTTGACTAGAGTTACCAAGAGGATGTCCAAGGCTTCGATTGTCTTGGGGGATAAGAAAGACTCCTGGGGAACCCCCAAGTGAGTTCCCAGGGTGTCGAATCAGTATCTCCCACAACCACTATCTGAGATCAGCTCTGGAGATAATTGCAGAACCAATGCCAAGCACTGCCTCCAACTCCTAAACCCAATAGTATCAAAAGCTGCTGCCCGTAGCTCCATGGAATATCAAGGAGCTTTTGGGGCTCTACAAGCATGCCGATTCCAGGGGCACTTGGGAATGATTGTGTCAATAGCCCTTCTCATCTCCCAATTCCAGAGGGAAACTAGGCCTTCGACAGGAACACCAGTCATGCCAACCGGAAAATCCCCCAGAGCATTCAGGAATCGCTCGGACCATGTTCTTGCTGTACATTTTACTCTTTCTCCCGGTACTTGTGGTCAATAGGCAGAAAATTGGTCCCCAGGGCATGCAGCCAGCATTCCAAATGTGGACAAGAGCCCTCAAAATCTTAAAGTACCTTTAAACATCTTGGGCAAATTGTCTTCTAATAAGAGGTTAAGAATAATAGTCATTTTGCTTTTGTCTGTCACACATGTGTATTTAATAATGCCTTCTTTGTTTAGCACGTACTTTTGGAGCTTTGTTTTTTTCTGCACTTACTTGGTAATTTGAATCTAGAAGCTGCTAAGAACATGTTGTCTGCATGGGACTAGGGGGGATCTGGGTCAGAACCATGCCGAGGTCTTACTAATATGGATTAGCAGTGGACCAAAGAAACCCAGTCCACATCCGTGTTAGCACTCTCTGATCCAGATCAAGGGGGGGAAAGAGTTGGCTTTTCTACCCCGATTTTCTCACCTTTTTTAAGAGGACTCCAAGTGGCTGACAAACCTTCTGTTCTTCTCCCCACAACACACAGCCTGGGCTGTGAGAGCTCAGAAGACAGCTGTGACTAGCCCAAGGTCACCCAGCTGGCTTCATGAGGGAAAGCGGAATCAAACCCGGTATTCCCAGATAGGAGTCCAGATCCCTAAACACTAGACCAAACTGGGCATGGAATTTCAAGTGACAGGTGCGGTAGAGACGCAACTGCAAAACGCCACCATGGTGACTTTGAAGGTTCTGTGGTCATTTTGCGCTTCACAATCACCCCTACAACCGTTGTGAAGGTTGCTGTGGTACCTTTGATCTGATATCTTTTTGCCATGCCCACAGTGCCCAGGTTAAGCGCTTGAGCAACAATGTACAGGATGAACTGCACCGCGGTTTGGGTGGTATTTGCAGCATCGCTCTGCATCCACTGATACGGATCTATGCCGTGGCGTTCACATTGCGTTGCTCCTTGGCACACATTTGCTCCTGTCCAATCTAATCCATGAAGATGCTGCAGCCTCTGGTAGATCTAGATCTAGCTAATCTGGATCCACTAATCCAGATTAAGCAAGGGAAGTGCAGAAAGGCCTTGGGTTCCTCAGGGCAGAATAATATCATTTGGCCTTGAACACCTGGGACCAGGCATCAGGCTTTCAAATCCGGGAAGGCAAGGATTCCAATTCAGCTTGAATTCTGTGCCGAATCATTTAACAAACCAAGTAATGGATGTTTTCTGTCAATACCAGCATTTCCTTCTGAACTCAAAAGATTTGCAAACAAATGGGGATGGCGTTTTTTTATTGGCTTGTTAAAATGCTTACTAAACACGGTGTAGCACACTACAGCAAACAGTACAAATGGCTGTAAACAGTACATCACAAACAGGTTTTTCTCACTTTAGGATTTTTCTGTATTTTTCTTCTTCAGCACATTTGTCAGCTTGCGCGATCAATGAATTACCCAGTTTTTTAATTGCTAAATAAAGGGAGGGGGGAAACATAGGCAACTTTCCCACGTGTGATGTGGCACATGCTGTAAAGGTCGCTCCATCTTTGAAGTACTTGTATTCAGACAGAGTGGGGTGGGAGGCCGCACGATCCCTAAGTCTAGGAACGAAATAGCCCCAGTGCCGATGACGTTTCTCTCCTGAGGCGTTTTTGCAGGCCCCGGAAATGGCCCTGGAAGACGGGCCCTCGAGCAGGAGCTGAGATGTCCCGGCTGCTGTTGCCGCCACTGTGACCAGAACATCTCTGGACATGTGCCTCACAATGTTCTCACATTTGGGATCTTTAAAGGACCGAAAGAGCAAAAGGGCGGATGCTCTTCCCCAGAAGCTCCCTAATAATGCACTGTGGGCTGTAGTGCAAATAGGCTCAGACTTAAAAAAGAGCAAAGATGCCAACATGGCTAAAGAAGCAGGGAGGGTCAGGAACACCTGCATTATGAAATCAGGGTGCCCAGGCCTCTTTGGAGGGCACTGAAAGAGTTTAATTGGTGACTGATGTATATAAAATCATGCATGGTGTGGAAAAGATTGATAAAGGAAAATTATTTTCTCTGTCACACAACACTAGAACCAGGGGGCCTCTATGAAGCTGATGAGTAGGAGAGTCAGATGAGACAAGGGGAAGGATTTCTTCACCCAGAGGGTCTTTGGTCTATGGAATTTGCTGCCAGAAGAGGTGGTGACAGCAACCAGCCTGAATGGCTTTAAGGAAGGGTTAGACACATTCATGTGGGGGCAGGTGTATTAATGGGTACCAGAATGGATGCACAAGTACTGCTTCCAGGTTGGAGAGACAGGCAAAACACCAGCAGAGAACATGTGCAGGGTGTCTACATGGACTGTGGTCTGATCCAGCAGAGCTCCTCTTAAGTTCTTATGTTCTAACTGGTTGCTAGAGGAAGAGAGGCAGATTAAAGGGGAACTTTGAATGTAAAATGAAAGTGGGGGAAAGAGGAAAAAGAAATAGGCTTAGTAAAGGAAAAGGGCCATTATATGGGGTCTTCGCTTGATTAGCGCCAGGCTTCACAGTACAAAAAGGTGGAAATGTGTGGCCAGAACACTTATACTCGTTCACACAGTGGTTTGGATGGAGAACAGATCAGTGGCAGCCACGAGAGGCTCAGCTTAAGCAAGGAAAGTTGCCAGCACTGTGAAGAACTTTTTCAGAAGGTGGGTGCTAGTAAAGCAAAGGCAGAGCACCCAAAAACCTTAGGAGTAATTAGCTGTGTGTGCCTCCTTGGGCAAGACTAAGAATTGGATCATGAATGGTTTATTCAATACTCAAAGACCAGCTAACTGTTCCTTGCTAGTACAGGATGATTCAGGACCAAACTGTCCCAAATCTTAGCAACAAGACCTGAAACCTCAGGATGGAGCAGACAGTCCAGACCACTTCCTCCAGTTCAATGGTGATTATCTTAAAAGCAAAAGGACGTGGCACGGTGGACCTTAGCCAAAATACGGAGCACATGGTTTAGTTCTTCTGGTTCAAGCACACTTGTACACAATCTTCCATTGGGCCCTAGCAGCAACACATGGAGTGGTGACCTTCGTAGGAACAAGGATCAACAGCTACCAGTCTAGATGGCTTTAAGGAAGGGTTAGACAAATGTATGGACGACAGATGTATCAATGACTACTAGAATGAATGCCTAAGTACATCTTTCAGGCTGTGGGGGAAAGCAGGACACTTCTAAGGCTGGGATTTGAGAGCAGGAAAAGGTTTGTCCTTGTCTCTCCTTGAGTTGCCTATGGGCATTTGGTGGGCCACCATGTGCAACGGGATGCTGGACTAGGTGGGCGGTGGCCTGATCCAGCAGGGCTTCTCTTATGATCTTAAGGACCCAGAGTGGAAGTGGGTGCCTAGTCTTATACCTGGAAAGGTATAGGAGCAATACGATTTGAAACATCCAGGCACTCCAGGAGAGCTAAACAAGGTACACCCATTAAGTAAACTGTTGTACTTGGGTGCCAACACTTTGCATGCTATTAATGCCGTTCTCCTGCCCAGGGAAGGGACATTGTTCTACCTGTTACATGCTGATAAGGAGGCTACCAAAATGGTGAGTGCTCTGGAAACCATGTCCTAGGACAGTGGTTCTCAACCTGGGGGTCGGGACCGCTTTGGGGGTCAAACTACCCTTTCAGAGGGATTGCGAAGAGTCTCCCGCCGCCCTTCCCTCCCACCTCCCAGCTGCTCTGCCCCCGTGGTTGGTGGTCTCCACAACATGAAGAACTCCATTAAGGGGTCGCGGCATTAGGAAGGTTGAGAACCACTGTCCTAGGAGGAACGACTGGAGGATCAATGGCTACTAGGATGGACACCTAAGAACATCTTTCAGGCTGAGGGGACAAGCAGACCTCTAAGGCCATTTGCTGGGATTGGAGAGCAAGAGGAGGTTTGTCCTTGTCCCTGCTGGAGATGTCCATGGGCAAATGGTGGGCCACTGTGTGAGACAGGATGCTGGACTGGATGGGCTGTGGCCTGATCCAGCAGGGCTCCTCTGAGATCCTTATGGACTAGATGGGCTGAGCCTGATCCAGCAGGGCTCCTCTGAGGTTCTTACAAACTAGATGGCTGTTCCCTGATCCACCAGGGCTCCTCTTAGGCTCTTATAGACTAGATGGGCTGTGGACTGATCCAGCAGGGCTCCTCTTAGGTTCTTATGGACCAGATGGGCTGTGGCCTGATCCAGCAGGGCTCCTCTTCAGTTCTAATGGACTAGATGGGCTGTGGCCTGATCCAGCAGGGCTCCTCTTAGGTTCTTATGGACCAGATGGGCTGTGGCCTGATCCAGGAGGGCTCCTCTTAGGTTCTTATAGACTAGATGGGCTGTGGCCTGATCCAGCAGGGCTCCTCTTCAGTTCTAATGGACTAGATGGGCTGTGGCCTGATCCAGCAGGGCTCCTCTTAGGTTCTTATGGACTAGATGGGCTGTGGCTGATCCAGCAGGGCTCCTCTGAGGTTCTTATAGACTAGATAGGCTGTGGCTGATCCAGCAGGGCTCCTCTGAGGTTCTTATGGACTGGGTGGGCTGTGGCCTGACCCAGCAGGGCTCCTCTTAGGTTCTTACAAACTAGATGGCTGTTCCCTGATCCACCAGGGCTCCTCTTAGGCTCTTATAGACTAGATGGGCTGTGGCTGATCCAGCAGGGCTCCTCTTAGGCTCTTATAGACTAGATGGGCTGTGGCCTGATCCAGCAGGGCTCCTCTTAGGTTCTTATGGACCAGATGGGCTGTGGCCTGATCCAGCAGGGCTCCTCTTAGGTTCTTATGGACTAGATGGGCTGTGGCTGATCCAGCAGGGCTCCTCTGAGGTTCTTATGGACTGGGTGGGCTGTGACTGGCCTCGAGCAGCCTCCCCCATCTGCCTGTCTCCCCATCCTGGAGGTCATGCGGAAGACAGAAATGCAAGGCAAATGAAGCGAATAAACCGTGAGGAACGGGCGGCGGGTCTAAGGGCCGCGAAGCCCGAAGAAGAGGTTGCCGCTTTCCGTCTGTCCCAACCTCCCACCCCTACCCCGCGTCGACGCCACCACACACACATCCCTTCGAGTTTGTGTCCCGGACGACTAGGCCTCACGGTCTCCATAGTAACGCTTGTTTTTCCCAGGCAACAGGAGAAGCCGAAAGCCACTTCCGGTCTCGAGGAGGCTGAATTTCCTTTTCTTCCTCGTCCTTCCCCCGGGGCTGCCATAGAGTTACGCAAATTCCTAGAAGGGCACACTTCCTAGAACCAAGTCTCCCTAGGCTACGGGTGCCGAAGATATGGTGTTACGTCACCCAGATTCCCCGCCCACCTGCTCTGCCTTTGGGCTCCCCCTCCAAACTCTCACGCTACTACTTCCGGCAGACTGGCTTCTGATTGGTTGGACCAGCTCGACTGCTCCCGCCCCCACTTCTGGTGTGCCGGGCGTTGGTTGCCAAGATGGCGGCCGCCACGGAGTTGCAGCAGCTGCAGTGCCGCCTCAACGCCCTGGAGGAGCGCGTCTTCGGGGCTCCCGCGAGGCCGGAGGCGCCGGCAGGCTCTCGGAAGGTAAGGAGGAGGCAGCCAGAAACGGTCCCCTCGCTGTTCTCGGTCGCCGTGGTGGGTCGTCGCAGTCAACGCGCTGTCGAGCCCGTGTGGACGCAGGCGAGCGGTTCCTCCCGGAATATCTGGACTTATTTCAGGGTTGGGGCCATAAAGGAGGGTGTGGAGTCGTTTCAAGCACGGCGGCGTCACCACAGCCCCAGCCAGCCAGCCTCGCTTTGCCAGGCCACCGCCTTGTCCCCGGAGCCCCTTCCTGTTGCCCTGCTTGAGGGGACCATAGCAGGCCGGGAAGGAAACCGGCCCGGTGGCGGCCGTCTGCACTGCAAGCGCTCAGGTAGCCCTTCCCTGGTCGGTAGCGCTTGAGGTGCAAAGGGTCATCAGGACATTTCCCAAAGGAACGCCTTGTGGGGGGTTGGATGTTGCTGTGCTGACCCGGCAGCTGTGCACAATTGCAGGCAATCGCACAATCCCCCCGTGCCCAGAAGAGAAGAAAAAGAAGGAACAGTTGGCTTTTCTACCCCACTTTTCTCACCCATTTAAGGGGACTTAAAGCGGCTGACAAGCCTTCTGTTCTTCTCCCCACAACGGACACCCTGTGAGATGGGTGGGGCTGTGAGAGCTCAGAAGAGAGCTGTGACTAGCCCAAGGCCACCCAGCTGGCTTCATGGGGGAGGGCGGAATCAAACCTGGTATTCCCAGATAAGAGTCGTGGCTCCCTAACCACTGCACCAAATGAAGAGGGCATGAAATCGCTTCTCCAGGTGTTCCTGGGCAGGCGGTGGAATGCTTTTAGCAGCCCACCGCTAGATTGTTCCAGGGAGGGGGTTATCCCACTATGTGGTGGCTGTGGCACAATGCAGATGCACCAGTCCAGTGAGCAGATCAACAGTTACTAAAAGGTAAGTGTGGACAGGCTCAGACTCCAACCCAGGAGCAGGTAGTTTTATTTGGATGGGCCTGATTGCTTTAGTCTGGGATTGAGAAGGATATAGTGCAAAAGCTCCTGGAATGGACTCTTGACTGGTTCTTCCTACCCAGCTTATATTGTCTTTCTGAATTTGGAGGATGTCATGAGCAGGACAGGATGCTAACAGGCTGACCACACTGTGTGGTTGTGTGAGGTACAGAGAACTGTATTGATCCCAGAACCCCTCAGAGTTTTCTGGCTGGACAGAGACAACTCTGGTCCTTTCCAGTCCTGATTTCCCTTGGTTCGTTTGTCTTTTTTGTTGTGAAAACTTATCTGTTGAAAAGAAAACTTGATATGTAATTGGACACGAGTATCTCAGTGGTTCCAGAATTACAGGAAAACCACAATTACGTCTAAATGTAAACAGGTTTAACCATCCCAATTCACGCATTCTTACTGAATTCTTAATATGATTTCTTCTCCTCTAGATAGCAGACGGCTTGGTTAAAGTTCACGTGGCTTTGGGGAATATTGCCAGCAAAAGAGAGAGAATTAAAATCCTTTTCAAAAAAAGTAAGTGTTTTCAGGTATGGAACTGGGGCCACAAATTTGTAATAGGTTTAAGATTAGCTGAAATAAGTCAGGACTTCGAACCGCTGAGAGTAAAAGAATTTTTGACAGTGTTATGGAAGACAGTGCCAGGAGAGGGGGGAAGATACAGAGCAAAATAACCACTTCAGGGCTTCAGCTGTGCAGAGGGTTGGAACATGCATGTCTGTCCTGCACCAGAAACAGCTTCTGCTGGGCTGTTTCAGATTCTCAGTGGTGGTGGGCTTCTAAACACTTTAATGTTTTTAAAACCCTTTTCAGGATGTTAGACTGAGAGCATCTGGCACATATTCTTCTTTGTCCTGAACAGAAATACTTCTTTTTGGTTCTGTAATACATTTGTAGCTCAGAATTGGAGTGCTGCAGGGCCACCTTTTGGGCAATAAGAGTGGGCATTGAGTTCCAAAAGCACAAGGAGTAGCCCAGCTGAGCCCTGCTCATAGGCCTAACTCTCAGCCAAGCAGTGCTGCCCCAGCGGGTGTGTGGTTTACCCAGCTCAGCCCCCCACGGCCATGCCCATAAGGCTAGGGGCAGCACAGCATGGTGCAATACTTGGCTTCTGGGGGGGCTGGGGGGAGGGAGGGGCAGCCTTGGGGGGCTGAGACAGGCAATTTGTGCCCTCAGCAATCTGCTTTCAGAGAAGCGGCCATGTGTGCATATGGCTTGCTTGGCTCTCCCACCTTGGGCTGTGTCTCCCGCTTGCCCTCCACCCCCACCCCCCTTGGGGAATCAAGAGCCACACGCTTCTCTGAGTTAAATATTCTGCCTCCATATATTTTTCTACCAAACTAGGTGCAAAATATTAAAGTCTGGTACCTATTCTAGTAGCAAAACATTCAACTCGGAGCACTCTGACAATAGAATGCTTTTATTTCTGTGACTGTTTTAAACTGTTATGTTCCCACAAGCTGTTGAATTGTCGTTCACTGTAAAACAGGATCTCGGTGAAATTCCAGGATCCTATCAGAATTTTTGGGAGATAAAATAACAAGATTATTTTTCTGGTCTAGCTAAAGTAGGAGAAGATGAGAAGAACCAAGTAGCGTATTGTCAACTGAGGTATAGGGATGCAGGTGTATCTACTGATTATTAGACTGCCACTTTTCTTTTTTCTGTTTGTGATTATGTTGTGGTGTTAAAATTCCAGACTGCAAAAAAACCCAAACCTACTTCCCCCAGTTGGCTTTAAAATAATGCATACAGATTGGCTGTCTCCAGATTAGCGGAATAAAATCCACTGTTACAGAAAAAAGTGCAGGTTACCTGCTGCAAAGAATTCCACAACATGCCGTCTGGATTCCAGCAGCCTCCCTGTAGCCTTCTCACGGAGCTCTTGCATCTTTCTGTGAGAAAGCTACGGGGAGGCTGCTTGCTACTCTTGCCCTCCTGTCCAGACTGGCAGGAAACTTCAAGTTTACTTGATACTGTGGAACGAGTGCGCATTGTTCCGCAGTGGGTAAATTCGAAGTAGCAACAGCATAATGCGCCACTGCTGTGAAGTATTAGGCACCAGGTGGGATGTCTATGCCCTGACAGTTCGCAAGTCTAGATGCAGCCATTGTCAGTCACCAAACTGACAGAGATTACTTGAGTGCATAATTACAGATAAAATGAAAGAACCATTGTAGCAGGATAAATTGATCTGCAGAAACAATTTCCCAGAAACTGTGGAGTAATTTTGGGTGGGAGGCAGCCTGGATAATGAGTTCCTTTATTTCTGTCTGCTTCTGTCACTGTCATTCTAAAAGCTCTGTCCCTCTTTCGTGTAATTTTTGATTGCAGTTGAAGATGTCATAAAATATTTGGATCCTCAGTACATCGATCGAATGGCTGTTCCAGATGCCATGAAGCTGCAATTCATCCTAGCAGGTAATTCACGACAAAGGAAAAACTGGTTGGAATGCTTTGGCTGTTACTCCCCACTGGCTTTTCTAACCCCTTATTAAACCGCCAACTTGATTTGCTTCTCTCTTGCTTTTTTGTTTATTTCGTTTATACCCTGAACTATTGTCTGAAGTTCTCAAAGTGATGTCCATATTCAAGTCAGACAATGAAAGACTGTATAAAGTTTGCAAGCAAAAGATTTAAAGTCAGGGGGAGGAAAACGCCTTTTAGAAGAGATGAGTTTTCAGGACTCTCCAGAAGGCCACCGGGGGTGATTCTGTGTGCCTAGGTTTGCGCCGTGTGATCTCCTGAAGTTGAAAAACCGAGATTATTGGTGCAGCTTCTGCTTACCTCTTCCTTTATGTTTTGACCCACTAGAAGAGCAGTCTATCCTGGCTCAAGCAGCCCTTTTGGAGCAGGTGAATGGCTTGCAGCAGTATCTGGACAGTGCACATATTAAAGGTAAGTGACTCCGGTCCCAAGGCTTCTTTCTCAGGCTAGGATCTGTAGCCCGCCTCCCCTCATGTGGGCATTAGAACCAAATTGATTCTCTGCCCAGCATGCCCAGCTTTTGCACATGAGTGGGCAAATGTGTGAATGTTGTTCCATGGTGGCCATGCCAAACTTGCACTTGGGATGGGTGGAGAAGCGCATAGTGGGAAGGAGGCGTTTGGGCAAGGAAGAGGCTTCAAGCTGCTGCCTTCTTTGCCTCCCATCCGTCCTTTAAGCGGAGGGTTGAACTGTTCTGTGTCCTGCTCCTGCTGTCTGCAGCAAGGAAATGATATTGCAGCAGTGCCAAATGCAATTGTTGAGTATGAGGTTCTGATTTCCATCTTGTCTCTCCTGCAGCCGCTCCAGACCACGCTGTTAAACTGCAGAGGCTTTCGCAGATTCACATCCAGCAACAGGTGGGGAATAAGGGGGTGCAGTTTAACATCCCTCTTTTGGCAAAGAAACATGATGGTGGCAGTGGTGCTGAGTGGCTTTCTAGTGGGAAAGTGGAGCCCTTACATTGCACCCTTACCATTCAAAACAACAAACATGGTTTGGTGTGGAGTTTTTCACCCCTTTGTTTTACCAGTATCTTTCCCTCCCTTGAGTGGAAGGAGTCCAAATGCAGTGACAGCGGGGTGCAATCGAATCCCACCCAAAATATCCAGCTCCTGCCCCCAGAGCTGGACACCAGCTTTAAGGGCTTTGACAAGGGGATGTGTTCCTCTAAGTGACACAGCTGGGAGCCTGCGAGGCCCTTAGGCCCCGCTTTTGGACTTCCTTCATAGGCCTTTGGTTGTAAGCACGAGAACAGCTGCTGCTGGCCTGGGTGGACCATTGGGTCAGTCCAGTGGAGTGCATCTTACACTCTTATGTTCTTCTGACATTGCAGGACCAGTGTGAAGCGGTGACGGAGAGCGTCCGGTTCCTTCTGGAAGATTATAACCGAATGGTATCCTTTTTCTCTGCAGTAGATCTGGCAGAGGGCCTAAGGCCAGAGCACAGTCTTGGCTTGGTGCCCTGCAGAAGGTAAACTCTGGCTGTGGCTGGAGTCCCAGTTGCATCCTGTTGAGACTCTCTGAGCTTTTTCCTTAAAAGGCATGCCCAGACCCTTCTCCTTTCCAAACAGTTTGTTCAGTGGGATGAAATGCTCGCCCGGCTGGAAGCTGCAAAGCAAGCAAAGCCTGTGCCAGAGTAAAGCAGGGCCTGAGCTTGATCTCTCTTGGGCCTTGACTCGCATCCTGACCTAACACTTCTCTTCCAGATGGCAATCGCAAACCTCCTCGGGGACCCGAAGAGCCCTAGCCTGGCTCGCCACTTGGGTCAACAGAAGGCGTTGGAACTCGGTGGGGCTTGAAGGGCTGAGTGTTTGTGATGCCAGGGGGGCTTACCTGTGCGTGTGTTATTATGCATTTGTCTCCTGACTTTCTCTTCTCCCCTAGTTGAATAGCTCTTTAATTTATTTTTATTGGAAGCGCATGATAAGTTACGGTTACTGTGGACTACAATAAAACTCTAATGACCCCAGAGTCCGACTCATGGCTGTTCTGAAAAGGTATTGAACCGCTCACCATCAATACTGACTTCAAATAGAATCATTCTAAATATAGAGGGCAGATAAAAATGTTTAATGCACTAAATGTGTAGCGCAGTGGAATTATTTTCTGCACCACTTAGTTCTTCAGTGACCGCCCAGCCTCGAGGCCGATAGGCAATAGTTGGAAACACCAGAAATCAGGCAGGGGTTGACTGGGATGCTCGATTCAGACAGTGCCCGGAGGCACAAATTGCAGAAATACACCTAAACAGTTTCCAGTAACCAGCGAATGGCTGTCCACGCAGGACCAGTTACTTCACAGTCATCTCCCCTTTTGCTATTCTCATGGCAATTTGTGAGATTTTCCCAACCATTCCTAGCCCTGTCACCACTTTGAAGATCTCACCATGATAGGTCTTCTGAGCTCTCTCAGAATGGCATCTATCCAGAAGTGTGAGTCTTCTCTTGAGATTTTAGCAATGACAAAGCCAGATCTTTTCCTTGGCTTCTCCAGAGTAGTCACTTTGACTTTTGCAGGTTTATCCATATGGCAAATGCTCCAAGTTTTCTTTCTGCAAATGTGGTACCTAAACTGAAAGATTAAAAGAGGCTCTTGGAAAGTCTTGGAGTTTGGGAGTAGAAAACAGGGGCCTTTCTGCACTCACCTTATTCTGCACTCATGTATTCCAGAATAGGGACCTGCTATCTGCATGCTAGTGCGGACTACGGAAAGCCCCAAGAGAGGCCTGCCATAGTCTGTGTTAGTTAGAGGCCAGCAGACCACTATCCTGAGATACATTCCAGAAAAGGCCCAGACCTTTGTGCTGTTGAAATTG
Source organism: Aspidoscelis tigris stejnegeri (assembly GCA_023333525.1). Taxonomy (NCBI): domain Eukaryota; kingdom Metazoa; phylum Chordata; class Lepidosauria; order Squamata; family Teiidae; genus Aspidoscelis; species Aspidoscelis tigris. The sequence continues at coordinate 2,381,509 of JALMGA010000007.1, forward strand.
GGTTCAGATGACCCTGTGAAGCGGCTGACATCCAACTGCAGTGATACAGTCTGCTCTTATTGTCAAATTCTTTTACAAAATAGACCCCTTTAGTCTACATGGGCGGTGCCCATTTCAGGGGTCTTCACTGTCACTTGGATTTTAACACCTAACAATATAGCCCAGAGTACCCAAACTGGGACCTCACTTGGCTTTTCTGGCCATCAAGAGGAGCCCTGTCTTGCACAGTGGCCCACCAATTGCTTCTGGGCACCCCAAGCAGACTGGTGGCCGTTCCCAGGGGCTCCATGCAGACATTAAAGTGCTTAGGGGACAAAGTCAATCTCGGGAATCCCTTAGGTGAGCTCCAAAGGTGTCAGGGGACATGTTCACACGTAGTCAGAGCTGTCCTAATTGCATACCAGAGGCCTAAGCGCAAATATGTCCAAGGAAACGTCCCCCAACCCTGCTTTTTGGAATCTGCCGCAGAAGAGGAAGGGAGCCACTGTAATCCAGAGCCCCAACTCCTATGTGCCAAAGGCACTCTGGTAAGATGCCATGGTTTATGGTATCAAAAGTCAATGAGAGGTCACACGCCTCCTTTGTTCCTTTCCTGGCATAGGATATCCATAATGGTGACCAGTTTTAATGCCAAAACCAGGCCTGAAGCCAGCCTGGACTGAGGATAATCCATTCACATGACCCTGCAGTAGGATCGCCATCGCTCTTTCAAGCGCCTTGCCTAAGAAGGGGATATTGGCAGCCGGGTGATAATTATTCCACTCTTCTAGGTCCAGGAAAATCCTCCTGAGAACCCAGACTCCTTAAGGGCAGCTGCCACCTTCCCCTCCTATAGCAAAGCATGGGCCACGCTCTAGACTCGCCTGCCTTTCCGCCTCCCGTTTGCTCCTATTAATGGCACAGGACAATTCAACAGATGCTTCAGTGAACCTCAACAAGCAACAGGACCAGGAAGGGCTCCAGATACCTGCACTTGACAACTCTGTGCTGAGAGGTTTTCTCCCTAAAGCGTCTTGCAAACCAGTTACAGTGGGTCACCAATGCCGCTGAGGGCTCTCCCTCCTGAATAGTGTTTGTTTGTCTGCTAGAAATTATGCCATGGCTTCCTGGGAACTATGTGGTTTGCAAAGAAGAAAAGAAAAATAAACATTACAAGTAAAAATAAAAATAGCGTTCAACTCCTTGCTACCTGGAAAAGCTCTGCTGAACAGCTGCTTGGTTGCAGATGAGGAAGAGAAGGAGAAATCCGTTCTGTACCGCTGCTCCCGTCGCCACACGGGACACGCGCTAGTGCAACACCAGGCCTGAATCGCATGGGTCACACCTACAGCAAATCCTACAGCATCTGGAGAATAAAAAGGTTTCCAGGTTTTTAAAATTTGTCACGTCCAAGAGGTTGACTCAGATTGTGCCTGCAGTCTTTGAATGTGCATACCTTGGGCCTTTTCACATTTAGCTGATTAGGCTGCCATGCACTAGGGCTGGTAAACTGGTAAGGGTGGACCATTAGCTTCCCCAAAGTGTTCATTAGCGGCCAGAAGTGCGAATGGTCCTCCCACTGACCACACCACTGCGTCCAAAGCTGGAAGTTCCACCTCCTCACTGCCATGATTGGCCATTCTGTGACACGCTATTGCAGAGAGGCATGTTTGAGTAGAGGGTTGCATTGCGGCTGATCACGTCAGCGCCCATGTTTGAACACCCCTCTCGCGACTCTATGGCCAGATGCCACTCTCAGGGATTGGAGTTCACGGCAGATGTCAGCGATTGATCATGACTGCTGCCTCCCCTGTCCACCAACCGCAGGGACCGGATGTAGAGCAAATGGCGGCGCTGCTGGATGCTCCAGGTCAGCTTTTGGTCAACGCTGGTAAAGGTGTGGAGCACGATTAGGGAACTTCTGGGGAGGCAGTAACAGCCTACTCCGTGTGCAGATGCTCTTCACCAGAAGTTCACGAATTGTTGACTGCTGGCTGAAGTGCAAATAGGCCAAGTGTTTCAGGAATAAAGCATTACGGTACATAAGGAGTCCAGTCCCAGACTTCTCCAATAAACATGCAGAAATCCTGGGAAATGCAGTACAACATTATGTGCAGAAATTCCCACTAGGTGGCAGTTGTGCTAATGGTTGCAATAATCTCATTTCTTGGCTATTGTGTTTTCTCTGGCCTTGGCTTCCAGCTGCTGTTGCTGCTAAAAAGACTTTCCACTTGGCACAGCAGCCACGCTGGGTGGGTTGATAAAGCCACGTTGCCTTTCCGTGCAAGAATATAGACGGAGGAGGACAGACCGACAGAAGTAGGTTTCAGATTTGTCATTCTTTGTTTGCTGAATGTATATATATTATTCCTTGCTTCTTTTGAGCTTTGTAACAGTGTTTCTCATGGTTTAATTATCAGGTTCAGAAAAAAGACAGACAGACTTTTTAAAAAAGGTTATATTGTGTTATGTGAGCCAGACTGGACTTCGTTAGATGTCAGACTCTTTTCTAATAGTCTCTATATTCTAGTTTGCACTCCTCCATGGAGCCAGCTGGGTGGCCTTGGCTAGTCACAGCTCTCCCTCTGAGCTCTCAAAGCCCCAGGGACCTCACAGGGTGTCTGTTGCGGTTTGCCAGCTGCTTTGAGGCTCCTTAAGGGTGAGAAAAGCGGAGCATAAAGGCCAGCTCTTCTTCCTCCTCCATGAAGCCAGCTGTCTGACCTTGGGCTAGTCACAGCCATCCTGAGCTCTCACAGCCCCACCTGCCTCAACGGGCATCTGATGTGGGGGGAGAACAAAAGATTTGTCAGCCAGTTTGAGGCACTTTAAGGGTGAGAAAAACAGGGTATAAACGCCAACTCTCCTCCTTCTCCATCACCATCCTAGGAAAACCTATGTACTGTTTTTGGCTGTTTGGCACATACCGGAGCGCTGCGTGTATCAGACCAATGGCTCATCTAATGTAGTTCTTGCCTTCCTTAGTCCCTACCCTGCGCCTGTGGGAAGCCACCAGAAGAAGGCCATGTGTCACCTCAACGTTAGCACACTCAGGTGGGCAAACAGATACTGTGCCATCTTTTGAAAAGAATGCGTTTGCTTGATGTGAGCAGTCAGTGCTGAAAGTCTCTCTAAAGTTTTGCCAGATCCTAAATGGTTGCTTGAATTTATTGCAGGATTGAGCTATCCGGCGCTGAAGACTGTTTGACCTTCCAAGCGCTGCTCTTTTAGCTTCCTTCCACCCGAGACATGTGTTTTGGTGCGCTTGCGCAAGCAGGGGCCATTTGCTGCTGATAAAGGCTGATTTATAGTTTGGCTCTACAGCATAGATGTCAAACTCAGGCCTGTGGACCAAATCGGCCCCACAGTGCAAATTATATTTGGCCAGCGGGAAATACCAAATGTCCGCTAGAGCTGCCCACCGGTGGGCATGCCAGCTAATGGTACAAATCCCAGAATGCTCTGCTGGTGCCTTGGCGCATCAATCAAGGCTGCTACTCTGTTGGCATTCATTAGCGACCTCATGCTACCAGCCACATCGGGTGACCCCTCCCCAAAATGGCCAAGCGAAATGTGGAGAACAGAAGCTTTCTAGAAAAGGGAATGCCACAGATGAGCCTTATATTGGACATTTGATTTCACATGTGTTTCTAGTATTAAGCTTTTTGCTTGTTACAGATTCGGTGTTTAAGCAAAACTTCAGTTTGTTTCCATGTGAAAAAAGGCATAAGTATACCTGATGAGAAGGAAAAACTTCCTTAATTGTAGACATTCTGCTCTCTCGCTCTGAAAGTGGACTGAAGCTGGATTTACACTTTGGTGTGGACACAATGCGTGCAGATTCTGCAAAGGCGTTCTTGGTTTGTTAGGAAAACCGTCTCCTCCTGGCTCTCCCACGGAGTAATAATTCACCGCCTGACAGAAAGCGGGTGGGAGCCTTCCGGCTTGAAGAGAAAGAGGCAGCACTCGAGAGAAGTCAGCGTCTTCTCTTCTGCACCGTGAACCAAGTTGCCGAAGGGGGCGAGAATGTGGCTTTCTAGGCCGATCCTCTGAAAGAGACGAGAGGATGTGGGCATTGCTGTCTCGTGTCTGTCGCTTTGCTGGCTGAGCGGGCGGGGGGGGGGGGGGGGTCCTGTCAGCTTCCCACAGAGCAAGGGTGTCAGGGTGGGGGCCTCCAGCAACACCTGGGCCGTGTCTGGGTGAGGGCGCTACCTCAAGGGGCGTTTTGGGTGCTGTGAAGCCGGAAAGTATCTGGGTCTGAGCTTGCACTTGCAAGCAACAAGAAATATTCTTCTGTGCAAGGCCCAGCGGAACAAGAAAAGCAATGTCCAAAAATTATCCATGCTCAGACTAGACTATTGTAATGCACTCTACATGGGGCTGCCCCTGAAGACGGTTCGGAAGCTGCAGCTGGTGCAGAACGCAGCTGCTAGTCTGCTGACAGGAACAGCTGGCCAGATGTATATCACGCTGGTCTTAAAAGAGTTGCACTGGCTCCCAATTTGCTACCGAGCCCAATTCAAGGCGTTAACTTTAACCTATAAGGCCCTAAATGACTTGGGCCTCAAATACCTAAAGGAATACCTTCTTCCATATTGACCTGCCTGTGCCTTAGGATCTGGAGGGGAGGCCCGCCTGGTTGTATCACTACCCTCAGTAGCAAAAGGAGTGGATACCTGAGAGGGGGCCTTCTCAGTGATGGCCCCCAGGCTATGGAATAGCTTCCCCCTTGAGGCGCATCAGGCAGGCAGGGAAGACGCACCGCTTTGCCCTGGCCTTTGGTTAAATGGGGATACACTTTCCCTTCCCACTTGCAGATGCCACTGTTTTAATACTTGCTGTTATTGTTATAATAATGTTTGATTTTAAGTGTTGTTACCTGCCCGGAGAGCTCTGGGCATAGGGCGGGCTAAATATGTGAGTGAGTGAATTTATATTTAGTCTCAGCTCTCTTTCTGAGCTCTCACAGACCCACTTACCTCACAGGGTGTCTGTTGTGGGGAGAAGAACAGAAGGTTTGTCAGCAGCCTTGAGTCCCCAGTTTGGTCTTGTGGTTGGAGTGTTGGACTCTTATCTGCTAGTCTCCTGGTGGGATTCCGTACTCCTCCACGAAACCAGCTGAGTGGCCTTGAGCTACTCACAGCTCTCTTTGTGAGATCTCACAGCCCCACCTACCTCTCAGGGGGTCCTTTGTGGGAGGAAGAACAAAATGTTCGCCAGCTGCTTTGAGTCCCCTTAAGGGTGAGAAAAATGGAGTGTAAAAGCCAACTCTTCTTCCTCCACAAACCACCTGGGTGACCTTGGGCTAATCACAGCTCTCTTTCTGAGCTGACACAGCTCCACCCGCCCCACAAGGAGAACAGAAGGTTCGTCAGCTGCTTTGAGTCCCCTTAAGGGTGAGAAAAGTAAGGTATAAAAACCACCTCTCCTTCTTCTGCGCCTTGTGTGCATCTGTTCCGTTGTGCTTCATCCGATGTTCAGCCATAGGCCAGCCAGCGCTATAGAAGCTGCAGCCTTTTCTCATCACTCCAGGACGCCAAGCAGGAAATGCGCCAAATGCTGTAAACAGGAAGGGGGGGGGGAGGAACAGCGGGTTGTGAATGCGGAGGGGGAGGGGGAGGGGGAGGGGGAGGGGGAGAAGGTTTTGGGTATGCTTCTTTTTTGCTTTGTCGATGGCACTGAAAGTCACAGGGCCAACCAGTGGAGGACGCCTGGCATGCCAAAGCCTTTACCCACTTGCATAGAATGTGATGCCAGGGATGTGAAACCACAGAGGTTGTGTGGGGCGCTGGGATGGAGTCCGTGAACGGGCATGCTCAGGCATACCTGTGGCTGCCGTTCAAATTTCGTGCCGACAGGTGATATTCTGGAGAAAAGCCCCTCCAGGATAATTGCTTGTCGCCAGGCAGCGCTGGGCTCTTGCTGTCTGCACGCGTGCAGCACTGATAGATGAACACATTTAGATGCGCGATTGATAGTTGCACATTTCAGCACTGCAAAATACACAGAAATGTGCAATATCCGCCACCGTGCGCGCACAGCCATCCTTTTCGGGGCCTGCACATCTGCAGTGACTCTGTCTACAAAGTAAATGGTATCCCCGTTTTGGGAAGACTCGCCTTCCAGATTTTCATGAAATAATCTATGCCAAAAATATATCCCCAGTACAGATGGGGCCTGTGAATCCAGGACAAGGTTGCAAAGCCACAAATAACAGCAGATGTCTTGGGGTTTGATGCAAAGTTTTCTTGCTGCCCGTGGGCAGTAGTGAGCCAGTCTTATCCGGAAATACCAGTTTTGATTCCGCACTCCTCCATGAAGCCAGCTGGGAGACTTTGGGCTAGTCACAGGTCTCTTTCTGAGCTATCACAGCCCCACCTGCCTCAGGGGGAGAAGAACAGAAGGCTTGTCAGCCACTTTGAGTCCCCTTAGATGGGTGAGAAAAGTGGGTAGAAAAGCCAACTCTTCTTCTTCCTCCATGAAGCCAGCTGGGTGATCCCTGGCTAGTCACAGTTCTCTTTTGAGCTCTCACAACCTCACAGGGTGTCTGTTGTGGGGAGAAGAACAGAAGGTTTGTCATCCGCTTTAGATCCCCTTAAATGGCTGAGAAAAGCAGGGTAAAAAAGCCAACTCTTCTTCTTCTTCCACATCAGTTTGGCCCTTTGCCACCCACACTGCTTCCTGCTGAGACATGCACTGGGACTTCCCAAATCAGTGTGACTCTAGTTTGACTCCGGAGTGTGTGTGTGTGTGCATGGCAGCAGGGAGAGATGCCTTTTCCTCGTATCGTTTTTGGAGAACGGCCCTCACTGAATTCAACAGCAGGTGGTGGAGATTCAGGTGCGGGGTGTGTCTGTATCGTTCAACAGCAGAAGAGACTCGCGTTGTACTTTGTCCGCTCTTTGTTTTTTCAGCCCTGACGCCATATGGGGTCGTCCGGCCGCCGTTTTAATGTTTAACGCACCTGCAGGCTGGACTTGGGTTGATGATTAGCTGCGTGAACATTGGAATTCTCTGCCACCGAAGGGGCAGCGGGATAAGCGCCATCTGCTTCCCTTCCCCACCTGGCCTTCCTCATGGAGCCCCCAGAAGAGACGATGGAGGACGCCCTCCTGTTTGCCCTGGACGACCTCTCCCAGGAGAACTTCAAGAGGATCAAGAACAAGCTGTGCTCCCTCAACGTGGACGGCAAGGTTGGCGGCGTCCCCTGGAGCAAGCTCGGGCCGGCGGACACCATGGACACCGTCCGGCTCCTGTTGGAGGCCTTTGGCAAGGAGGGCGCCCAGGAGGCGGCGGTCACGATCCTCAGATCCATTCATTTGCAGGATTCGGCCACCAGACTCCAGAAATGGAAGCGTGAAGGTAAAGAGGGGCGCTCCAAGATGGCTGTCCTTGGTCTCTTCCCCCCAGTTTAGTGACCAGGTGTCACAGGATCCCCCTCACCTGGGAAGGAACATCCAAAAGTGCAGGGAGATGGAGTCAGGGGCTGTTTTTGCACTTACCTCTGTTAATCCGGATTTAGAAGATCCGGATCTTTGAAATCCGGTCCTTGTTGGATCCGGCTCTTGAAGATCCGCATCTTCGTGAGGGCCCCATGGGTTTGCACAGGCTGTCTACCACCCCATGGCAGGGGGTGCTGAACCGGGTCACCATGCAGACACCATAGCACCCACCCCAAGGCAGAAGACTGGGTTGGAGAAACCACTAAAGAAGACCCCATTAAATCTGGATTTTGCTGGTGCAGGAGGGGATAAATGGGGCCCTTAAGGGGGCTCGTGTTCGGACAGTTCATGACTGATCCATACCAATTGGGTTCCTAATAGGGTCTTAATGGCGTCTTCTTTGGGCTAGTGCAAAAACAGCCAATAATGCCCTGGAAAGTGGTGTTTGAAATACCACCATGCTTCATGACCATAATGGGCCAGGCCCTGTGCCAAGTGCCTTCAACACCCCGCTGTCCCATCAATTGACATCTTGTGGTAGCCAGTGACTTCCTGTGAAAGGACCATATCATGGGATGCTCCCAGACAAACAGATGGTCAGAGATAGGTGCCAGCCTTGGAAAACCACTAGTTTGGTCTAGTGGTTAGGGTGCCGGACTCTTATCTGGGAATACTTGGTTTGATTCCACACTCCTCCATGAAGCCAGCTGGGTGACCTTGGGGTAGTCACAGCTCTCTTCCGAGCTGCCACAGCCCCACCTGCTTCACAGGGTATCTGTTGTGGGGAGAAGAACAGAAGGATTGTCAGATGCTTTGAGTCTCCTTAAATGGGTGAGAAAAGCCAACTCTTCTTCTTCTTCTCATCCTGTTGATCTAGAGCTGCCTTCCAGAGTAGATGCAGCCAATATATTTCCATATTCAGCATTTCTGTCCCATTGCCAAGGCTGGAAAAGGTGGACAGAGTAATTACTTTCTCTGTTGCACAACACTAGGACCAGGGGGCCCTTTATGAAGCTGATCAGACAAGGGGAAGCATTTCTTCACCCAGAGGTTCATGGGTCTATGGAATTCATTACCAGGAGACGTGATGACAGCAATGACGTGATGATCTAGTACGGTGATGGCCAACCTATGACACGCGTGTCACAGGTGACACGCCAAGCACTTTTGGGTGACACACCTGGTTACCCTGGCACATCTGGTTACTCTGACACCTGGGCGTGTAGTGCTTGCTTATTCTTGAAGTGTGTGAAATACCAACTTTCAATTGAAGATTTAGCAAATGAAATTCAGCAACAAAAGTCACTAATGTAAAGAATGATTTGTTTTTGCTTTAAAAAAATACATACATCAAAAATTTAACTTTTTTACTAGAGCTACAAATATCACAAAATTATGGATATTTCTAGATGTGACACGGCACCTGAGTTAAGCTAGGTTTTCTTGCGAATTTTGACACACCAAGCTCAAAAGGTTCGCCATCACTGATCTAGTAGCACCTTAAAGACTAAGTTGTTTCTCTCCATTCTTCTCTAAGATGCTACTAGATTCCCCCCTGCCTTGCTGAGAAATTCAACAGGTGATGCATTTCCATTCAAGTAAGAAAATCTTCCATTCCTTGAAGCTTCACCTGATCCTTCTGGCTCCTAGACCAGGATTATAAACGAAAGACGGCAAACCTGTCAGAGCACGTAGCCCATGGACCCTGGCAGGGACGCATTTCGCAGATTCATTGAGTTATAGTCATATTTCTTCCCCTGTCTGTCCTTGCAGAACATTCGGGGGTGGGTCTTCTTCACTGAACAGACTAGACGTTCTTGTGCCTCACACCAAATTGATTGTGGTGATTGTAGTGATTGTGTTATCCAAATCTAGCAGACCTTAGGACACCACCGAAATCCGACTCTCTTTCCCCCAACCCCTGGACTCCAGACCACAAAGCGGAACTCTGGCATTCATGTTCTTCAGCTAAGCAGACCTGAATGCAAACCAAGGTTTCCTCACCGATTTAGGAAACTTTATTTATTTATTTTAAATATTTATATCCTGCCCCATTTCCTAAGATCTCTGGGCGGCTTACAGTCAAAACCCATATACAGCAAAACATTAAATACATGCCCCATTAAGAGAGTAATAAACAGCGCAGTTAGTTAAAAGTAAAAGTTAAAATAGTACTTGGGTGAGTTAGTGCTCAAAGGCTTTGGTAAAAAGCCAGGACCTTCCTTGGTGCCTAAAAGTTAAAAGGGTGGGCGCTATTCAGGCCTGCAATGGAAGCATATTCCATAGGTGAGGTGCCACAGCTGAGAAGGCCCTCCCCCATGTTCCAACACTGGATTTCTCCAACTGGGGGGACATGGAGGGGGCCCCCTCCAGCAGACCTTAAACCACTGGTAGATCTGTAGGAGAGGAGGCGTTCCCTCAAGCATTGAGGTCCCAAGCCGTTTAGGGCTTTAAAGGTCATTACCAGCACCTTGAATTCAGATCAGAAGCGTATAGGTAGCAGTTGCAGCTCTTTCAAAACGGGTGTTATCTGCTGCCTGTAAGTTGTTCTGCCCATTAGTCTGGATGCCACATTTTGAACTAACTGCAGCTTCCGAGTCTTCTTCAAGGGCAGCCCCACGCAGAGTGCATTGCAGTAGTCAAACTTGGATCCTAGATGTGCAAAACTCTGTTTTACCACTGATATACGTTCCACCCTGATGTTGTCTTTGTGTGTGATTACATTAGATTGCAGGAAGAAATATAAAAGACATATCCAAAAGGTGCTCAAAAGTATCCCTGAGATGGGCTTCCAGCGTGGTCCAGAAGGGAGTCTCCTCCAAAGATACACCCCGTTGCTTCTTAGGAGAAAACTGGACCCTCAGGAAACAGCTCATGAAGTTCTGGCCATAGAAAAGAAGTACCGAGAGATAAAAGTTCACCCAGAAGATCGCCAGGAAGTTGATGTGGAGAGCTTCTTTGAGCCAGATGCTCTGGGGAAAAGTTCCAAAAGCATTGTGTTGGTAGGCCCTGCCGGGGTGGGGAAAACCACACTGATGTGGAAGTTACTGTTGGACTGGGCATCTGGCAAATTTTGGCAAGAGAAGTTTGAATACATCTTTTATATCTCTTGTAGAGCGATCGATTCCAGCCATGGACCCATGAGCATGGTTGACTTGTTGCTCAGCCAGAGCCCTCCGGGAACCCTCCTAACAGAAGACACCTTGATGAGCAAAGACAACATCCTCATCCTTGTGGATGGTTTTGAAGCCCTGGCGCCCAGTGGTCTTCCGAGTGATGGACCAAGCAGGGACCCTCACAAGAAACAGGCAGCAGCCACTTTGGTGATGGATCTGCTCAGCAGGAGGCTTCTTGCAAGGACCTACCTCATTGTGTCTACAAGACCTGGAGCTGTGCGGGCGCTCCTGTCGTGTCTGAGGTCACCACGTTTTGTGGAAGTTATGGGCTTTCTACCAGACCAGAGGAAGGAGTATTTCCACCGCTTCTTTGGGAAGGAGGAAGACGCCACTCACGCCTTTGAAGTTGTAAGAAGTCATGAAACGCTCTTCAGTCTGTGTTTCCTCCCTGCTCTGTGTTGGATTGTCTGCACCGTCTTCAGACACAAATCCCAGAGGGACCTCCTTAAAGATCTCCCAGGGCCAGCAACAGTTACAGAAACTCACTTGCACCTCGTCTTTAGTTTTTTGGAATGCCACGCTAGGCTGAGGAACCTGGAAGGCCTGTGCTCCTTGGCCAGGGATGGAGTACTGCAGAAGACAATGTTCTTTGAGGAAGAGGTGTTGAGAGAACATCACTTGAGCTGGGCAGACCTGAAGCCACTTTCTGCAGATGGGACAGTCCTCTGTCAAAACGCCGGCGCGGCACCAAGATACAGGTTCATCCACTTAAGCTTCCAGGAGTTCTTTGCAGCCTTGTTCTACCTCCTTGGCAGGGGTGGGAATGCAGAAACAGCCAGGAGCGACCTGAAGGACATACTTGGAAGTAAGAAGGATCAAAGCAGCCACTATTGCATGACGGTGCGCTTCCTCTTTGGGCTGTCCAACTCAAGGAGGTTGAGTGCACTAGAGAAGTTCTGGGGCTGCAAAACAGCCAGAACTGGACTGTGGCAAGAGTTGCTGAGATGGTGGCAGCAGGAAGCCACGCATGGTGCCTTCAGGAAAGGGCCACAGCTGCTGGAATTGTGCCATTGCATCTACGAGATGGAGGACCCTCTCTTTAGGGACAGCATTATGGGGCATATAAACTACTTGGAGCTCCAAGATCAGCTCTTTACCAAGCTGGATTTTGCAGCTCTTTCATATTGCCTACCAGCTGTTCAGACTCTCTGCTCACTTTGGCTTTCAGGATATGAGTTGGGGCCTGCAGAACTGAAGCAGCTCTTGCCAGGATTGCTGAAGGCATCAGAGATCCAGTAAGTCAACGAGATAGGGTGCTTCCAGATGGCAAGATGAAATTTAATAGGGACAAATGCAAGTCCTACGTCTTGGTAAGAAAACTGATAAAAATGAATACAGGAAGGGAGGAATCTGGCTGAGTAGCAGCACAAGTGAAAATGATCTGGGTGTCCTGGTTGATCACAGGGTGAACATGAGTCAGCAATGTGATGCAGCTGCAAAAAAGGCAAACACCATCCTAGGATGCATCAAGAAGAGTATAAGTATAGATCATGAGAAGGAATTATTCCTCTTTACTCTACCTTGGTCAGACCTCATCTAGAGTCCTGTGTCCAGTTCTGGTCACCCCAGTTCAAAAAAGACATTGACAAACCAGAGCAAGTCCAAAGGAGGGCTACCCAAATGGTTAGTGGTCTGGAAACCATGTCCTACAAGGAAAGGTTGAAGGATCTGGGAATGTTTAGCCTGCAGAAGAGAAGACTGAGAGGGAGACATGATGGTGGTCTTCAAGTATCTGAAGGGCCATCACAGTGCAGAAAGATCGTTTCTATTCTCACTTGCACAAGATGGAGGACTGGAAACAATGAGATGAAACTCCAAGGGAGTCAATACAGATGAGATATAAGGAAAAGCTTCCTAACAATAAGGGCGATCAGTCCGTGGAATAGGTTGCCACAGGAGGTAGTGGGTTCTCCTTCGCTGGAGGTCTTCAAGCAGAGGTTGGACCAGCATCTGTCTTGGATGGTTTAGGGAATCCTGCACTGAGCAGGGGGTTGGACTAGATGACCCTCAAGGTCCCTTCCAACTCTATGATTCTACAAACTGCAGGATCTCCCTTTGATTTTACAGTTGCCTCTCATCTCTGCTGTCAGACAACAGAGGTAATCTGGATTGCTTACCTTGCCTGTTGTTGCTTCACTTTTCCCCCCCCCCCCCCCAAACCTGCTAGCACACAGGTATATTGCAACAGGAACAGGAATGCAAAGAGCCAGCAGACAACATAAGCAATCTGGTATTACAGAAAACCCAGCATCATTGCTGGATTTTCAGTAATACCAATCAATCAGATTTTCAGTTGACTAAATTGCCACAGATACATTTGGCAGTCCCAATCTAATCCTCAGAGAGTTGTGGGATTTTAGTCGCACCTAGAGGTGGATGTGCACATGAGATACAAAATCCTGCATCTAGAACAGATTAGACTGGTGCAGGAGGAAGTTTGGCTCTCTTCTAAACTATCCATAGAGATAGGGCTGTGCAGCCAAACAGCCTTGTAAAGATGCAGCTTTGAAGAAAAAAGTGCCAGCAAGTGTTTCTTGCTGACACTAGATGGCGCCAAAAGCAGGCACTGGTAAGTGTCATATCCTGAACCAGTTAGGAAACTGAAGCACTCCTTTTTTTTGCTAGCACTGCCCACCCAGCTGCATATTCATTTCACTTTAACAGGGCTCCCTTGAGCACAGAGACCTGTTGCTATGGAGGGGACTGAACCCTTTCTTGCCCAAACCTAGAATAGATCCAATAAACACGTAGACTATACAATGACTCTTTGCTGCAACAACCCAGGAGCAACTTCTGGAAGAGTGATGGCAAACCTTTTGAGCTCGGTGTGTCAAAATTCACAAGAAAACCTAGCTTAACTCGAGTGCTGTGTCACATCTAGAAATATCCATCATTTTGTGATATTTGTAGCTCTAGTAAAAAAAGGTTACATTTTTGATATATGTATTAAAAGCAAAAACAAATAATTCTTTACATTAGTGACTTTTGTTGCTGAATTTCATTTGCTAAATCTTCAACTGAAAGTTGGTATTTTGTACACTTCAAGAACAAGCAAGCACTACACGCCCAGGTGCCAGGGTGACCACGTGTGTCACCCAAAAGGGCTTGGCGTGTCACCTGTAACACACGTGTCATAGGTTGGCCATCACTGTTCTAGATCAATATAAGAACAGGGAAAGCACTGTGAAGAGGGTATGGACAAAGGGTTGAGAAACACCCTAGAAAGGTGGTCCTGGTTCTCTGCTGTGGGGGCACCGGAGATTTTCAGCCCATGTGAAGTTATTGCCAGACATCCGTGCGTGTTCTGCCCTGGAACAAACATTTGAAGCACCAAAGCGCATAAACATCTACGGAAACACAGCCACATTTTGTTGGAATGATTCTTGGAATGGAAAGAAAATAGTGCAGTTTACAGCATTCCGCTATTAGCAAATTCAAATTATTTATTTATTCGCTGAGTTTAGGGAACAGGAAAAATATATTGCCCAGCCCAATTTCTGGGTTCACGCTCAGTGTGTTATGCCAAAAAAGCCACACCAAAGTTGGAGCGGCAACTCTCTTTATTGCTAGCAATAAGGAAGCCAGGAGATTGCTCTCAAAGCCTGGTCTCCCTTCATCCATATTGAAAGACGCACGTATACACAGAGGCCCAGTTTACAAATAACATGATTGTTTACATTCATGTCAATGCAGCATAATTCTACAGCGCATGTTTATTGCACACTGTCATACTCACAGCCCACCTACTTCCTAACTAGCATGTTTGCTGTCCTACCACAGGCAGGGCATTTAGTATGTTAACAGGGGTTACCTGACCTTTCTCACACTGCTGGGTCAAACTGAAGACGAAGGTTCCTCCATGAACTTTATGCACCGTTCTTGGTAGTGTCTCATCTCTTATCTTGGCAGTTGAACAGTATTATTATGTTCAGGTATTATGAACAGTCCTCGTAGCAAGGGCCAATGAATTCAGGCATCTGGGCAGGGGTCCCTATCACTGGAATCTTAGGGAAAACCCAGAAGACCTTGCAATTCCGGTTCTCCTTTACCATGATGTTTCTTCAGAATGAACCGTTGCGGACTGACTGATGCTGCATGCAAAGACCTTGCTGCCATTCTGGTCACCAACCGGAGTCTGACCACTTTGGACCTTTGTGAAAATCCACTGGGCGATTCAGGCGTCGCCTACTTACACACTGCCTTGATGGAATCCCGATGTAAGCTACGGTGTCTCCGGTAAGTGACTTTTCCCTTGTACCGGAAGGCAATGCAGAGCAGGCTCTGAATAGGAAACAGATGAGATTCCTGCTGGGATCTTTTGCCCTGGCTCTGCTTGAGATGCCCATGGGCAATTGGTGGCCCGCTGTGTGAGACAGGATGCTGGACTAGGTGTCCTGTGGCCTGATCCAGCAGGGCTCCTCTGAGGTTCTTAGGTTCTTATATTTGGCTCCTCTTCCTCCGTAGCCCTGTAAAAAAGGCTGAAAGAGGGAGGGAGGGAGGAAGGAAGGGAGGAAGGAAGGAAGGAAGGGAGGAAGGAAGGAAGGAAGGAAGGAAGGATATTTTCATGCTTGAATATGCTCTGGTCTCACAGGAATTTAGTATCCACACCTTCCCCGCTGCCTGGTCTTCCTCCTTTTCTTTTTAAACAGCTGCCCCCAGAAGAACCTAAGAGGAGCCTTGCTGGGTCAGGCCACAGCCCATCGATTCCAGCATCCCATTTCACACAGTGGCACCCATAATGGGCCTGCTTACCTGCTGGTCTGGTGGGGTGCAAAAGAAATGCCCTCCTTGGGGACTTCCACGAGCCAACAGGCACATGAAAAGCAACTGAAGAAAGGAGGGTGGGCATTTGCTTGGTCCCCAGAAGGCAACTTCATTTGCACTGTGCCGGACACGCAGGTAAGCTGGGATTATTTGTAGCACGGGTCTGCCAGGAGATGGCAAGAGGGGACGACCGTCTTGTTTACATCCCGCAATGTTGGCTGCTATATGGAAACGGCGAAAACTGAATTCTGAGTGTGATATTTCTCCACTCGTGCTCTTATCCATGAGCTCCGAGAATCAAAGCAAGTGGCAGCATCTTCCTCTGAAGGCAGGAGGCATCTGAGCACCTTTGCAGCCTGCTCCATGCTAGTGATAGCCACAGCCTTCTGTCTATCATGGTGGAAAAGTAGATAAGCACAGATCTCTCCATCTGCTGCAGGCTGCAACTGTGCAATCTCACCGCAGCAACCTGTGAGCTCCTGTCGTTGCTCTTGGCATCTAGCACAAGCCTCGCCGAGCTGGATCTAGCACAGAACCACCTGGGCAACGAGGGAGTCGCCAAGCTGTGCCAGGGGTTAAAACATCCACAGTGCAGGCTGCAAAGGCTCACGTAAGTCATGTTTCATGTTTGCTGAAGAGCAAAGGAAGGGCTGGGTGGGTGTGGGTATGGGCATGGGCATGGGCATGGGCAAAGAAATGTCCCAAAGCCAGCCAAGGCAATGGGCCATGTCCTTTCCTCTCTCCAATTCTGACTCCTCTGGTACCAGCCCCCTTTGCTTGCCCTTCAGCCAATGGCCTGGTACCATCAAAGGGATACCCCTTGTCAAAGCAGCCGGGCACAGATGCTCAGTTGCGTGCAGTTGGTTGAACCATCAGCTTCTTCCAAAAGACTGCCAGGTTTTGCTTCCTTGGACCTTCTGCTCTTGGAATTTTAACATTTAGCTGATGCAACTTTGCCTGTAGAAATATCTTCCTGGTCTTCCTTTCAGAACATTGGGCAGCAACAGTTTTCCTCCCTTAAAACACAGAACAGTCTTGGCGAATCTAACAGGAAAGGAGACAATGCATCTCAAATCACTGTTGTTTCTGCCTTCCAGCAGGGAGTCTCCCCTGTTCTCACCTTGCAAAGGTGTTTTCTTCTCTATGCGCTCAGTTTCCCCCACAAGCTTTCACGGTGATCTTTCCAAAAGAAGTGTTAAAAGAGACGAAAATTATGGCCGTCCCGTTGCAAACGTGCAAAGGTGTGGTTTATCCCGGGTGAGTTTAGGTGTTCACAGCTGTGGGTAAAATGGCATCTCAGGCCACCTGGTCAAAAGCTTATGCCCTCTTCTTGCCACTTGGTTGCACCATTCGCCTTCTTTCCTGCCCGTCTCTTTAGGTGCCTCCAGACAACGAGAGGAAATTCCTGGATCCCCTTTTGATCCTTGAATTGCCTCTCATTGAAATCCCAGGAAAATACGGGATGGTGTTTCTTTGCAGGATCCTGTCACTGGCAAAATATCCACCTGTAGCAACAGAAGAAGAGCCCTTCTGGATCAGGCCACAGCCCATCTAGTCCAGCATCCTGTCTCACACAGTTGCCCACCAGTTGCCCATGGGCATCTCAAGCAGAGACAAGGGCAAACCTTCTCCTGCTCTCAAATCCCAGCCTGAAAGATGTACTCAGGCATCCATTCTAGGGCCCAGTGATACATCTGTCATCCATGAATTTGTCTAACCCTTCCTTAAAGCCATTTAGGCTGGTTGCTGTCACCACCTCTTCTGGCAGCAAATTCCATAGACCGGTGACCCTCTGGGTGAAGAAATCCTTTCCCTTGTCACATCCAACTTTCATAGATGCCCCCTGGTTCTAGTGTTGTGTGATAGGGAAAATAATTTTTCTCTGTCCACCTTTTCTATACCATGCATGATTTTATATCCTTCCATCAGGTCCCCTCTTAAACACCATCTCTCCAGACTGAAGAGGCCCAGATGTTGCAGTCTGATTTTGCAAGGGAGGTGTTCTAGCCCCTTAATCATCCTGCTTGTCCTTTTCTGCACCTTTTCTAGTTCCACAAGATCCTTATTGAGGTGTGGTGACCAGCCAGGAGGACATACCTGGGCAACCACTCTAGTAGCCATCAATATATCTGACATCCACCTATTTACCTTTTTGTTGTTGTTGTTGTTATTTTGTTTTTAAATGAGTTTCCTACAGATGGCTATTTTGCCAGGGAAGGATCCTGCAAAGAAACGCCAGACAGTGATAAGCCTTCAAAACCCTGGTGTAATTCCTTGGTTTTCCTTAATGGTGATGGATTAGGTTTTTGCTCCACTTAGCTGGGACTGACACAAATATATGTCCTGGGAACATTGCAGGGTTTTATCATATCCGGAGGCACCTTTCTTCTAGGAAAGGCCTCTCCCTACCAATGTAGCCTTATGGTTAGAGCACCAGGCCAGGACGTTGGAGTCCCTGGCTTGGAATCCCCATTTTACCACGAAACCTCACTGGGTGACCTTGGGCTAGTCACAAGCTCTCAGCCTAATTGTGGAGATAAACGAGAAAGAGGAGAACGGTAAACTGGGGTGCTTGGGGAAAGATGGAATATCACGGCCATAAATACCAAACGCCTTGATCTGGTCTGCCAAGCATCCCCCTTGCTTTTCAGGCTGCACCACTGCGACCTCACAGCTGCTGCGTGTGAAGCTCTGGCCTCGGTCCTGGAAAGCAGCGAGACCCTGATAGACCTGGGCCTGGGGGCCAACACGCTGGGGGACCCTGCTGTCAGGCAGCTGTGCACAGCCCTGCAGAGGCCAGGCTGCAAGCTCCAAAGACTGACGTGAGTCTCCCGTTTTCTTCTGGTTTTAATGAATCCCGGGCATTTCTATCACACCTTCGCTCCAGGCACGTTCCACCTTGGTTCTGCTATGAAATCCTTGGGTAATTCGTATACACAGGTAGTGCCTACCATCAGCAAAGGTTCCCAGTATTTGAAAGTAACAATAGATGAGAGTCATGTACTTAAGAGTGTGTTTCTTTGGCCTTGGAGGCTGAGGCCCACAGTGTGTACTGTGTTCACGCCTAAGTTTTAATCCAGTTCCAGTCCACTTTCAGAGTGAAAAAACACACCAGCAAAGTGACTAGTCATTTTCCCCATTATCTAACCCAAAGGTGGATTTCTCAGTTAGATAATGCTGAAAGAAAAGGGCTTTGTGGATGGGTTTTCTTACTCCGAGGCCTTGTTCCCACTGGGACTTTACTGTGTGTTGAAAACATTTTGAAAATGGTTTGTCCGCATTGAAAATTGACTTCCCACACTTTCCGCAGAGTAAATCGGAAAAAAACACATTAAAAAACCACTTGTTTTAAAGAACTCTCACTCCCGTTTTTAACACGCTTTATTTTCCCTTTGGGAATGGTAGATTTGCAGTATCCTGCCCGTCCTTTGGGGCTTCGCCACCACCGCTACCTCGCTGCACCACCGCCTTGCTCGCCCACATGCTTGCCCACCCGCCCACCATTTCGGCCTCCGCTTCGGCCATCCGCCATTTTGGCCACTGCTGGCCTTTGGGGCTGCGCTACTGCCGTCATCTTGCTCGCTTGGCTTCCCGCTGAGCAGCTGTGGCGTTCCTGGGGCATGGGGAGGCGGGAGGGCGGGATGGTAACCAAGCCCTGCCCTCCCTACCTCCCTTTTGGCTGCCACTGCCACCACGCTGCTGTCATGCTACACTTTTTAAAGCGGAATTAACAACAACAACAAAATGAGAATGTGCATAATGCGCGTTGGCATCCATTTTTGTTAATTCTGTTTTAAACAACCAAGTGGGATAACGGCCTGAAAGTGCACTGAAATGGGGTTGAAACGGTGCAGGAAAAGCTTCCTTAGATAGATAGATAGATAGATAGATAGATAGATAGATTATATAAATTTAAAATACATATTAAACAATTATGACAATTAAATAGCGACAGCATGGTAACTGGCAATAAATATTAGTAATACTGAATTTGGATTTAGGTAGGGCAGCCTATGGGAAATATCCTATACAAATTTCCCATCTAAACATCAGGCAAGCGATTAAGCAAATAAACCCACTATTGAGTTATCCAGGAATTTGAAGTAAACAAATTGAGGATGAATGGATTGGATCTTTTGGGACCCTTTACTAGGAAGAGTTGCCAAATTGTATAATGTGCCGTGTTGAACGTTTGCCCTTCCCTTTGCCGATATTGAGAGGAAATAAATCTGTCCAGAGCTGAATGTATTATTGTTGGGTAGTTAATTCTTGTGTAACTTCTCCAGCAGCAGATAATAAAAAAGAATCTCTCAATATGTTGGGGTTCTGGGAATCGATTCTTCCTTTAAATGTTGCAATAAACAGAGCCAGGAATAAAAAAAAATATCTAGTGGCAGCTGATCTTGAGTTTCTTTTATGACAATATTCCAGAAGGTCCCACCACGTGGGGTATTAGGAACTTTTAGATTTCTCACAACTCTAATATGTTAGTATTATAAGGACGGGACAAGGTCATTGTGTTTGCAAGAACAGAAGAGACTGATAAGGTTGCTTCAAAGGAGCAACAGCCAACATGAATTAATACTGAACTGTTCTTATTTTGCCTTGACTGCGCATGTCAGAGAAATCTGATATGTGCTGCTCCTTCTTACTTTGAATAAATTAGATGCAAATTAACATCCCAAGTTAGGTCAGGCTGGAATGTGAGAGGTTTTGAAGCTTGTCGTGATGGGGTTTCTAGAAGGCAGGTTTTTCTATGCTGCAGCATAAAATTAAAAGGAAATCCTTTTTCTCTGACCTTTCTGCTTGTTAATAAACTAACATGGATGGTATTTGCTGATAAAGCAGCAAATTTCCTAACATGATAGTAACTGCTGATAGAGCAGCAATTTTTCCTAACAGAATCATGACTTTAGAAGTTGCAACCAGCATTTGGTACTATAATGTGTGGTAAATTTATTTCTTTTGATACTGGGAGCAGAGGAACATGATTTAAGTTTAATGATTTTATTCCATTCCATATCTGTAAATGATTTCTGACAGTCTGTTTCCCATGTCATTTTCAGGCTGGGCAAAGGGTCACTTGCTTCTTTTTGCACAGCGTTGTATATCTTTAAAACTATACCAGTACCTTTTCCCCTGAACTGTCTTATTAACACTTCAGAGTCAGTAGGTTGACTCAGGGCATTTGCTGGGATTCGAGAGCAGAAGGTTTGCCCTTGTCTCTGCTTGAGATGCCATTGGGCAATTGGTGCACCATTTTGCTGGACAAGATGGGCTGTAGCCTGATCCAGCAGGGCTCCTCTGAGATTCTTATCTGTGGCTACAGAAATTTAGTAAATCACTATTTTTTCCCTCCTTCCAGGATTACAATGGGAACGCTAAATTTCGTCACCCGGAAGAAATTGCAGGCAGCTTGTGCTGTACATCCTCAGTTAATTCTGACCGCCTACTACCCACCTGGTTGCCCAGCCTTCCCAGGGCATGAGTGACCTCAGGTCTGCTTGGTTATGATTGAGGTGTAATGATTTACGGACACAAGGCGACCTTGGGACAGTTTATGCCTTCTGCTGGACAGCTGCCCTAGAAACCCTGCGATGGGCTGCAAGATCAGTCCTACGGTCTTGAGGAGCACCGTGGCTGTGGTGCTACCAGGCCACATGCCCCGGGACTAGTTAACAAGGGCAGCTGGGCTTAAAAGATGTGAATCTTCTTGTCGTTTCCACAAAATGAACGAAAGGTGACGTGCTTTAGCAACCGGCTGGGGGTCTTGCTTTCTGAGCCTCCCCTGGAGCAAGGAAGTCAGTGCCATATAACTAACTTATTTTGTCTGTTTTTATACTGATTTTATGGTGACATAAGAGAACCTAAGAGAAACCTGCTAGATCAGGCCACAACCCATCTAGTCCAGCATCTCTTCTCACACAGCAGCCACCAATTTATTCTGGGCATCTCAACATTTAGGAACCCCTGGCAAAAACAGCCTTGGAATAAGCCCCACAAGGAATCTGGTCTTTATGCTTTAAGCTGCAATCTTATTTCTGTGGCTTCTTGAAAGGTGGACATTTCTTCCAGTCACTCTCATTCAGAGCATCACACTATTTCGATTTTAGCCACAGTGTCCTATCATGGTAGAATATAAAGATGTGGCTGTGTTGAGTCGGTATCCATATTTAAAAAGGGGCTCTAGTAGCACCTTAAAGACTAACAGAGAGAAATTGGGGCATGAGCTTTTGTAGACTAAGCCTACTTCATTGGGCCCCCTTTTTAAGTGACGTCCCGTCCTCTTTGTGGACATTTCACCACTGTTTTTTAAAACTTTATTTCACTTCTTGCATTTTTCTCTTTGCGTCTTTATTATATTTTAGAATAAAGTCATGCTGTACTGTTAACGCTATTCTGTTTGTCTCATGCTAACTTTACAGTTATGGCATATTTATTGGATTTTCTGGTAGGTTTTAAGTTGTTCTTAGTTACCCTGGGGGCGGGCTTAAGTGTGAAACTAGCCAATGTAAGAGAGATCAGAAGGCTCCAACATAATCTGGAACATCATGAACGTATTAGGCCATTTCTGCCTGCTACGTTTTATTCTGTGTTAAAAATACATGATTTTAAAAAGCAAAGTGAAATGGCTTTCAAGGGGTCTTCTGAGTAACCTGGGCCAGGTGAATGCCCAGCGGCACGTGGGGCCCAGGGCCATTTCAGTGGCTCCCAGAAAGAGTCCTGGATGTGGGCCATTTCCCATGTGCTGCCGTAATTCCTTGGGCCTGCTCCTGGGGGGCCTTTCCTTCCTGGCCTCTGGAGTTCATACACTGCTGGTGGGGTTCCTGGTGCAGCTCACTGGGATAACAAAATGGCTGGACTCAGGGAGCTAAGGCTCCAGTCCAGGGGGGCTTTTCTTACAATCCTGTGTCCCCGGAAGCTGGGACTCTTGGTGGTCATCATCCCTAAGGGCTCTATGTACATACATACCTATGTACGTACATCTGTATTGTATGTATGTACGAAATATATATCCTGCCTTCACTAAATGGTCCCAGGGTGGGTTGTAATAAAAATAAAACATATCAAATATTAAAACATAATTTTAAAAAATCACCCACTTCCACCCTCCCTCCCTCAGAGAGCGGTACCCTGAGGAAGCTATTGAAAAGACACCCAGGGGCCAAAAACTATACATTGTAGGTGCCCGGCGAACCTCACGAGGGAAGCTGTTCCAGAGCCTAGGGGCCAGCACAGAGAAGGCCCTCCTGCCTGTCCGTGTGCCTCTCAACTCTGCAGGAGAAGAGACCACCAGAAGGGCCTCTCCCTGAGACCTCAGTGCCCGGCAGGTCCGTATGGAAGGAGGAGGTGGCCTGCCTCTGACGGGGACAACTGCAGCCTTGCTGGCGGCCCTCCCTGCGCAGCTGGACGCTGGCCATTGTGGGACCGGGCCGGGGGACCAGGCGGCCCTTGGGTCGGGCCTAGTGGAAGTCGAGGCTGCCGGCGTCTACCAGCCCTGAGGCCAGTCGGGGCGGCAGGGCCAGCTGCGTGCTGTGCTCCTGTCGTGCGGGCAGCACTCAGGCTGCGGGGCCACAATGAATCCACAGTCCAGTGGCAGCGGGGGATCCTCGGGCCTCGAACAGGGGCCACCTCTGCAAAGGCCCCGCCGACCGTCTTCCCGGCCCCTCCCCCTCCCGAAAGCGGGGGCGTATGACGTCATCGGCGCGGGCGCGTGATGACGCCACCTCCCCTGGCCCCGCCCGGGGCGCGCCTTCTCATCCGCTCTCGCAACGGCCGCAGCGCCCCCTGCCCGCAGGCTGCCTCGGTGCCCGCGCGCCTCGCGCCTATTGGTGGACCGCGGCGACCAATGGCGTCTTCGGACCGCCCCAGCGGCCCTGCAGTCCCACTCTCCCTTAGAGGTGGGCGGGAGGACTCTTGTCTTTCCGCGCAGGCGCGCTGCTGGGCGTGCGCATGCGCCCTCGCTGGCAAGCAGCCGCGCCATCTTGATGAGGGGAGAGAGCGGAGGGGAGCGTGGATGCCGGTGAGGAGGCGGCGGCGGCCTGAGGGGGAGTGAGTGAGGGTGGGGGGGAAGGGGAACGGGGGCACTCCGGGAGGGGGGAGGGGAGAGATAACCCCCCCTTAACCCGTAGGGGAAGAGGGCGAGGGGCACTCTGCACGTGCGCAGGGGCACACTCACTCCTCTCGCGCGTGGGCGCCTCAAACGAGGCCTCCGTCTCCCGCCTCCCCTTCGCCCGCCTCAGAGCGAGAAGGGTCCCCGGGACTCGCTCGCTCGCGCGGCGCTTCTTCAGGGAGGCGGCGGAGGCTGGAGGCCTCCACCACGAGTCCTCTGAACTACACCTCCCAGCGGCCTTTGCCCGCGCCTGGCTGGGGATTCTGGGAGTTGTGGTCCGCGAGCATGAACGGGGGAGAGGAGAGGGAGGGCGTTTCCCTCCTCGGTGGACCCTTGGGGTGGGCAGGGTCTCTCGCCCTGGCTGGGCCGGTTCAAGCGGGGGCGCGCTGGTCTGGCCTTCCATCTGGGGAAGGGGCTGGGCTGGATGGCCCCAGGGACTCCTTCCAGCCCCGGGAGCCTTTGAGAGATCCCACTGCCTGGCAACTCCACCTGAGGGCCAGGGGGGGCTGGATGGCCTCAGGAGTCCCTCCCAACTCTGACTGGCCTGGAGCTTTTATTTCCCTCTTTTATAAGTGTAAAATTTATTATTTCATGGAGGTTATGTAAAAGCATAAATTGGTCCATTACTAATCATCTGAACAAGTGACTGGTGTCTTCAGGCTTCCCCTCCTCGTATATGATTGAACACACAGACAGATAGTACAGACTAATAGACAGACACAGACTGACAGACAGACAGAGAGGAGCATCTGTTGGAGGCTTTGAGAGATTCCACTGCTTTGTGCTTCCATCTGGGTGAGGGGGTGGGCTAATGGCCTCATTGGTCCCTTCCAACCTCGGGAGGGTTTGGGAGTTTGCACTGCCTTGTCCTTCTGAGGGCTCCTTGCTGTAGGGAAGGCCCGAGGAGGAGGAGGAGTTAGAAGGTGGGGAGGCACAGAGGGTCTGGGCCAACATCTTGCAAATGTCCTGAGAGGAGGCCTTCTTCATTCCTCCTCTGTCCCATCTCTGAGATTGTCTTCATGGCCACCTTGGAGTATCCCAAATATTCCTGGAACTTTGGCTCCCTGACATCGTGGGGTCTTCTGGCTGCTGCTGGACCCCAATTCCCGTCACCCCTTCACCTCAGCCAGGTGTGGGTGATTGTAGTTCCGCAGTCATTGTCATAGGCCCTTGCCAAGCAGAATTAGGCATGGCTGCACCTGTCCCTTGTAACCCTCCCTTCTTTTTCCATTGCCAGCCCTTAAACTGTTATATTCCTTGAGGCCAGGGGCCCTAATCTCTCCTTTGGCACCTTCGTGTTGTCTAAAGTGGGTGGACAGACAGAGGTGGAAAGGAGATCATGGATTTGGGTTGAATTTGGTTGTTCAGAAGAAAGACCTTCAGTCCTGAGCTTTAATAAACCGAGAGCTTGAATGGAAAAGAAATTGACATTTATTTATTTTTTAAAAATCGGTTTGACCATGTCGATTTCCTGGTGGTAGAACAAGAATGATTGGCCCCTGCCCTCCTTTGGGAATTTGCACTTGTCAGTCTGGATCAAGGAGCAGCTAAGCCAGCAGTTCTCAACCTTCCTAATGTCATGACCTTTTAATGCAGTTCCTCATGTTGTGGAGACCCCCAATCACAGGGGTGGGGCAGCTGGGGGGGGGGAGGGAGGGGTAGCGTGAGACTTGTCGCAACCCCTCTGAAAGGGTAGTTCGACCCCCAAAGGGATCATGACCCACAGGTTGAGAACCACTGAGCTAAGCACACTTTCTCAGCATGAGAATAATGTTAATCTGGCTCAGACCCGTGCTAAGGGCTCAGTGCTGTCAGTGCTGATCCTGCTTATGCTTCCCCATGATCTGGATCAGTAGGTCTAGTTAGTCCTGATCCGGATCTATATCAGGTAAGTGCAGAAAGGGCCCTGGTCTGGACATGCAGCGTGTGACTCCAGTCCTCTGCCACCGATAGCCGTTCCTACCACATCCCTAAACGTGATGCATTTTCTGTGGGGCTTTATGAATTGTTTATCTCTGTTTCACCTGTTGGATACACGTTGTTTCCTCCTCTTTCTTGGCTCTGTACAAGAGACTTGATGCTTCAAAGTGTGCCTTGCAGTGTGTCATTTGCTTTTGTTAAATAGGAAAGAGGTGGAGTCCAAGTTTGTTCTGACTTTTCAGGTAATGATCTGACCAGTCCCTGAGATCTGGGGGTGAGGAGGGCTTTCTTGTATCACTGCCTGCAGAGGAGAATGGTTTGGGTTGTGGCACCTGGAATTTAGAGTTATTTTTCTCAAAATGCAGAAGATGCCCACATGGCTGAGTTTGAAAACTGCTGCATGCCAGACTGTTGCTCATCGTTAATGGAGTTTTCACTTGAATGATGTCGTCCAGGACATGAAATGAGGAGGGTAAACATTTGGGAACTTCTGCATGTCTGCCAGTTGGGGAGCCCTGCTGCATTAACAGTCCTGGGCCTACAAGTGTGGCCGAAGAGGGTTTAGAGAGGCCTTGTTCCAGCAGGCCTGTGTGGGTTGCTTCTGGTGGCTGTCTTAAAGCTGCTCCTAAAAATGAAAACACATTTCTATGGAATCCTGGCAGCTGGGGCCAAGCAAGAGCAGAGTCCCAAAGTCCTTTCCTGACACACTCCTACTGCCTTAAGGGACATTGGGAGCCATGCTTTTGGGGCAGTCAGCAAACTGTTGGTGGTATTACTTGGGGGGCTAGCACTGGCAAGACCATGCCACTCAGCCACCCCTTCCAGCTCAGCAGGTACCTGGGATTTGAATAGTACCCAGATGCTTTAATTACATATATAGACAAAGCTGATGGGTTTTTTGGTTGAATTACATTTTCATGCCTTTCTGGCCTTCTGGTTAAAAATACAGTTGAAATGGGCTAAGCCATAGAAGCCTCGATGCATTTCCTGAGGATAAATTCGTTGAGGAAGGGGCTAATTGATTTTTAACATTGCAGATGTGTAGGAGCTGTGGAAAAGGCCAAATCCGTGATAGGGATCATTACGAAGGGAATTGAAAATAAGGTTGCCAGTGCTGTAATGGGTTTATGCAGATCAATAGCGTGACTGTACCTTGAATAGCATTTTAGTCAGCACTCCTCAAAGGGGATATAGCAGGATTAGGAGAAGCTTCAAAAAAAGGATATGGAAATGATAAAACAGCGGGCGGATATAACAGAGGCTGACAAATTTCGTACAATGGGTAATCAGGTATGGAAGAAAAGCTCTTTCTCCAAAACACGAGAAGCAGGGATCATCAGAGGAAGCTGATATTTAGGAGAATGAAGACAGAGCAAAGGCAATATTATATCTCTTATGGAATTTGCTAGTGCCTGATGTTTGCTGTCTTGATTAACTTCAAAAAGGACTGGACATGTCAGGGGCTACAGGTCTCAGTGGTGTTGAAACTTGTTCCAGTGTTTCCCTCTGAAAGCTGTTGGTAATAAAGAGTAAGTTCTCATGAGCCAGTTTGGTCATGGTTAGGGAGCCAGGCTCTTATCTGGGAATACCTGCTTTGATTCCACCCTCCCCCACTAAGCCAGCTGGGTGACCTTGGGCTAGTCATAGCTCTCTTTTGAGCTCCAACAGCCCCACCTACCTCACAGGGTGTCTGGTGTGGGGAGAAGAACAGAAGGTTTGTCAGCTGCTTTGAATCCCCTTAAATGACTGAGAAAAGCCATGTCTTCCTTTTGGGATTTCCCTGAGCAGCTGGATGGCCACTGTAGCTGGGAGATCAAGCTGTTGGACCAGATGGACTAAGGTTCTGATCCAGCAGGGCATTTCTTAGGTTTAAGTTGTTTGACACCATTAAGCCAAGATTGAGTCCTGGTGACTCCATGACTGATTCATTCAGTTTCCATGGCAGGTACATAAGTGGTTGTGCCATTTCTTCTGGGGAGATGTTTGGGGTTGAAACTGTGACACACACACACACACACTTTCCAGGTGCTTGCTCTGATACAGTGCTGTGGCATCTCCCAGGAGTTAAGTTCTACTTATGTTATATTTATTACTCTGATAGTTAGTGTTTAGCTCTTACTTTTTTCTTTTGAACGCTACTGGAGCTGTGTTAGTCTTTTCAGGGAGACAGAAGAATTAAACTGGATAGAGGTAGCCAGGGAGGAGGTCCTCACATGTCTTGATAAACTCAGTGCTAACAAATTGCCAGGACCAGGTGGCATTCATCCAAGAGTTCTCTGAAAAACTCAAATGTGAAGTTGCTGATCTTCCGAGCAGACTCTGTGCCTGAAGATTAGAGGCTATCAAATATAACACCAATCTTCAAAGAAGGATCCAGGAGTGATCCAGGAAATTATCGCCCTGTCAGCTTAGCGTCAGTTCTAGGAAACGCGGTGGAAACCATAATTAAGGGTAAACCTAGTGCGTACATAGAGGAGCAAGCATTGCTGGAGGAAAATCATGGCTCCTGCTTTATCCAGCAGGTCTCCTCTTGTGCTCTTATGAGACGGAAAGCTGGGACCAGGTGAACTGTTGTTCCAATCAGTGGATTATGTAACATACTTCATTTGATACATTATATGGTCAGCTTTGCCTTAGAAGGTCTTGAGGTTGCTTATAGTGTGGATTTAATCTCCAAATGCAGCACACATTTACAACAAATAATATTAGCACTACACTCTACAGTGTGAGTATGTAAACCTAAAAAGTGAAGGAAAATTTCAGGTATTTCTAGATACCTCTAGGGAGGTTTTCCTTTGCATTGTGCTCCTCACCATTAATTTCTTCGCGGTCTGCCTTGACTGACCATTACCAGGGGCTTCAGCCATAACACAGATAAATGGACTGACCTTCTATACTTGGTGCCACCTCCTACTTTAGAAACCAGATTATAATTGCATATCTGTATGTAATCGTCTGGCTACAACACTAACCCTTGCTTCTTCTTGTTCTCTCCAGCCAGGTCACTCATGGAGAACTACCAGAAGTCCAAGACTGTGGAGAAGCCATGTCCTCTCCCTTTTGCCAACTTGCCCTCTGACATCATTGAGATGAAAGTCAAGGACGGCAGCAAAATCCGAAACCTGATGAGTTACGCCATTGGCAAGATGGAGTCCGACGCTGTGCGGCAGCTTCTGTTCAGCGGCTCTGGAAAAGCCATCAGCAAGACCATCACCTGTGCGGAGATCATGAAGCGGAGGCTCAAAGACCTTCACCAGATCACAAAAGTGTTCTTCAGGCAGACAGAGGAGATCTGGGAGCCCATTGTGCCAGAGGCTGGACTTGACCCATTGACCGTGAAGCGAAATATCCCCGCCATTTGCATCTTGCTCAGCAAAGATGGTTTAGACACTCAGGAACCGGGATATCAGGCGCCTGGATCCTTCGATGCCTTCTGGCTGGAGACACTGAAAGCCGAGTCCCAGGGCCAGGCCAAGAGGAAACAGGGCGGAGGAAGAGGGGCCGGCCGTGCCGGGAAGCACCCTCGCTCACTCAGGCGGGACGACTCCTGCAAGAAGTCCTGATTGGTCTCATTCTGTCACACCCAGACCCCTTTCAGAAAAAGTTAGCCGGGAATGAGGCTAGCATTGCAGGGGTTGGAAATGGTGGAAGGAAGGAGTCAGAATTCGGGAAGGAACAGTAGAGTGTCTGAGTTCAGAAGTTGGCTTACATTGGACAGAGTCCACACCAAGACCTTGATTCATTTCTACCGGTTTCAACTGGACATGCACAGAAAGCTCTTCAGAGGGTTGTGTTTGATGACTCACAAATCCGGGTGCTTGAAATCTGAATGAGAAAATGTATGGCTTCCAGCAGTGGGATGAAGAATGATTGTTCAGAGACCGTGGTGCCTGTCAGCTCTCGAAAGAGAAGGTAGTGGTGAGGAAAGCCTGCTCTTTCCATCACCTGCCTCTTCTCGACTTTGCCACGGAGCCTGGCACCACAAATGTGAAAAGAGCTCTGCAGATTGTCCTCCCCGATACAAGACTGAATAGTTTCACTGTGGTCCACAGGGGCTGGGCTCCTTCAAGTCTTAGGCTTTGAGGCTTCTTAATATAATTGTGAGATCTTAGGAAGCTTTACCTGCCTGGATGCTTTGGAAAAGGAGTGATGGCATTACTCAGGGCCAGATGTGGGACACCTTTCTAGAGCTGCTTGTTCAGAGACACAGACAAAAGTAGAGTCATGCTGAAGGCCCTTGCCACTTGAGCACTGGCCAGAACGTGCATTTCTGTCAATAAAAGCAGGCCCTGTCTGCACCCAAACGCCCATGGCCCTGCCGGAGGTAGCTTTGCTTTTCCCTTTGGAGATGGCTGAGCAATAAAACCACAAAGGACACTTGGCTGTTGCAGTGCCTGTTATTTCCCTACTTGTTTGATGCCAGCTGGGTGTGTGTGAAGGTATCCATTTATCTTTGCATCTCTTTCATCCACAACGGAGAAGGGCAGGACAATGGACCCCGTTTCTGATGTCCCTGTGTGGCCCTTGAGCACTGTGGGGCTGAACGGGCCCTGTGCTCCCAGGGTTCTTCCTTGCACAGAGGGTGGAGCGGACAGACTTTAGTTTTCATTCCTCTGCTTTCTTTACCATAGCTAAAAGTACTTTCCTGTTGCTTCCAGACCTGATAACAGCCGAATAGTGTGTGGGAGCTCTCCATGAAGTGTGAGACAGGGGGGCACCGTCTGCCCCTGCTCTAAGGCAAGGAGAACTGGAGATCCTGGCATGGTGAATCGAGCAAGTGGGAAGAGGCTGAGAAGTGATTTTAGCCTGCAGCTCAGTTCAGAAAAACAGCCTGGGATTTTTCCTCCTGCCAGAAAAGCAATGTTTTCATGGCTACAACGCTGGGAATCTGTCAGTTCATCTGTGACTTTAAAAAGCAGATGTTCCAGGAACAGCTGGGAGCCCTTTCATTTTGGGGAGGGCCATGCCACCCTTGGACCCTCCACTCTGATTTATCCTCTGTTTTCCACATCTCTTCCAGACTGACAACATCTAAAGGTTTTTGCCTGGCTGTCAGATTTACCCACAGGTCTACTCGCCTTTCCCTTTTAAGTGACTTTCCTTAATCTCTTATGCTGTTTCTTGTTTGTAATTTGCGGTGCAACAAACCTTGCGGCTCTTAAAATATTCACAGAGCCTCCTTGAAGAACATGAGAGTCTTCTATCAGATGGCACTGAGGCTGGCATTGCGCATGGGTATCTCTGCACACACAAAATGTCAACTTCCCTCCCAGGAAGTTCTTTGTGGCTTCAAGGCTGTGCAGGACTGGGCATTGGAGGCAGCATTTTCTGCATATACAGCGATCAGCCAGGTGGCCCAGTATCTTCCCTGGGACTTCAAGCTAATGGGCAGGTTATAAATTCAAACAGTGAACTGGGGGCAGCCACAGAGTTCTGGCTGAGAAATCTGTTCGGAATTTGCTTTTGCTGCTACTCAGTGAAAACGGACAGACAAAAGGAGTTTTGTTTTGCACAGCACAGCTTTAGAACTGGGTTTCAATAAAGATTTGGACCAGTTCATGGAAGCCAGGGCTATCGATGGCTATTAGCCCCACTGGCAATAGGAGGTGGTTGGGGAGGGCAACCTGTGTGCGCATGCCCTACTGGCAGAGTAGCTTGTGCCCCTGTTGGCCACTGAGAATAAACTGCTAGGTTAGATGTGTCTTGGGTCTGATCCAGTGGGCATTGCTTGTGTTCTTATATTCTGGTGGTGTTGTGCCTTGCCTCTGCTCGTAGGAGACCGTAGTCTGCTGGCCACCTGTTGGGAGAAAAGCTGGGTACTTCTTCTGATGTTCATGAAGGTCAGGGCTATCAGTGGCTATTGGATGGCTGTAGGAGGTGGTCTGTCTCTGAAGGCCAGCAGAGCAAATTGTGCTCATGTCCTGCTGGTTTCCCTGTAGCTGGTTGGCCACTGGGAAAACAAGCTGTTGGGTGAGATGAATCTTGGGTCTGATGCAGTGGGGCTTTCTTCTTGCCTTCTTACCATCAGGACTCCCTATAGCTATTAGCTCTGAGGGCTGTATGACTCTCTGGCAACAGCAGGCCATGATCTGCCTCTGAAGATTCTTCTCCATGGGAGGCTGAGAGCAGAGCAAGCTGTGGGCTTGTGCCCTTCTTGTGGGCTTCCCTGTCCAGCTGTTTGGCCACTGAGAAAACAGGTGGCTGGACCAGATGGGCCAAGGGTTCAATCCAGCAATGTTATTTGCATCTTTCCAGTCCTTAATTTGTTTCACGGAGAGGAACTGGAAGTGGCATACGTGTGATTCCCGGACAACCAAGTCTGCGAGACTTCCAAGGCGTTCTGGCTTTATGTTCCTTCGGGTCACCTGCTGGGAACATAACTTGGTTTTGGCTTTCCACAGCTGGTAGAACAGGAATCGCTCGGCGCTTCTTTTAGCAGCACAGCTTTGCTCTTGCATGCTTAGTAAAGTACGACTTTCTTGGCTTAGTGCCGCCTGGGAGACGGCGATGATGCCATGTGGCCCCTGCGATGCCACTAGCTTACTTTGCCAGGCTGAGGCTCTTCTGATGCCAGCCTTTCACACTACTCACACTACGGCCTCTAGTGAAGAATGAGTGAACTGCTGGTGAAGAGCATCTGCACATGGAGGAGGCTGTTACAGCCTCCAAGCATGTCCTGCCACACCAGAAATTCACTAATTGTTGATTAGGTGTGGAGCAGAAAATCATTCTCCATACCTTAACATTTACCAAAACCTTCTCTCAAGAGTCCAGTGGCGTGACCGTCCAAACCTCTTCTGGTGCTCCGGGGTTGCCTGAGGTGCCACACAAGTGCACTGGCACCTCAGATGACCACAGATGCGACTGTGCACATGCAGTCATGGAGGGCACCTCAACCAAAATTGCAGCGCCCAGAAGAGGACCAGCCCTAGGATTGAATAAAGACAGTATTCAGTTGGGGGGGGGGGGGGGAGGGAACGGCCAAAGTTGACCGGTGCTTCAAGTACAAGCAGTAGTCAACTTGGTCAATTGCCTCCTTTTCTGTCCAGTGGACGGGAAGGGAAGGGTTTGTTGCTCAGTTGTGCCTCTTTGTGAGAACAGGCCCTTCTAGTGCTCTGCTGCCTCCTGAAGCTCCTGTGCGTTGCTTCCAGGCTGCCACCTATCCATGCCATCCCCTGCCATCCTCTTGTCTTCAGCCTTTCCCGGCATCAGTGTCTTTTCCAAGGAGTCGTGTCATCTCATGTTGCGGCCAAAGTATTTAGTTGTTATTTTTGTGCACGTGGGCGACATATTTGAGCTTCAGCTTCAGGGTTTGTCCTTCCGGTGAGCGGTCAGGGTTGATTTCCTTCAGTATTGACCGATCTGCTCTCCTCTCAGTCCAAGGGACTCAGAAGTCTTCTGTGGCACCACAGTTCAAAGGTGCCGAGTCTTTGGTGCTCGGTCTTCCTTCTGGTCCAACTCTCACAGCCGTAACGACTACTGGGAGAACCGTAGCTTTGACTCTATGAACCTTCGCTGGCAAGGGGATGCAGGAGGACAAGGTTGTGTCTCCACTTGGGCAGGAGAAGCCACCTGGTGGGGGATGCCTTCGGGGGATTTCCGTGGCCCTTGATCAGCCTGAGCGCAGGGGCTGATTTTCTAGCTCCCTCGTGTGCCACCAGCTCAGGTTCTTGGGGGCCCTCTGGGGCTTCGTGGCTAGGGATGTGCACAAATGGTTTTTTTGGCATTTGATTCATAACATATCGAATGTTAGAAAATCCGTATTTGTTTGGATAGACCCCCTTCAACTGTGGTAGGATTCCATTTGATATGAATGTATTCATATGGATATCTGATATGTATCCGATATGAATGGATATGTACCTGATACGTGTCCTACGTGAATGCATATGCATCTGATACGTATACCATAACATATCATCCTCTCTGGAAGCATCAAATCCAACCTGAATCCTCTTTTAATCTGCTCTCGATCCATATTGAATGCAGTCTGGATCTTTTGCAGATGTGTCTGGTGCAGTGGCTTTCCCAACTCCCCAGTTTAACAAACGTCCAAACTATTCCTATAATTGTCCAGAACATTCATATTTGTACGACTGTTAATGTATGAATGTCATAGCGTTCAATTTGTGTACAGATGTCTGAGTTCCTAAAAATAATGAATGCCACCTGCACATCCCTTTGAGAATCAAATGAAGGGTCAGAGGCCTGTGGTCGGGTGGGGGTGGGGGTGGGCTCTTCCCTGGCTTAGGGTGGCAGCATGGGCCCCTAGCAACATCAGTGAAGGGAAACACGGACACATGGCACACCGAGGGCCCTTAAAAAGATGTTCGGCTGTTAATTTCTGAGTCCTAAAGTTCTTTGCTGCTTGCTCCACCAGAGGGTGCTGTGGATGCTGTGCACAATTGGATGGACAAGAAAGAGAACTTGATTAATTTCTGCTCCAGTTCCCCTCTGAGCTGCCTCTGCTGATTTATAGCTTTAATAAAGTGATCCTTTGACAGCTTCCTAAGCATGCCTCATTCCTGGGCCTTGGAGGGGAGAGAGGAAAAAAAGCTCTATAATGTTTTCCGGTGGAGCCAAAGGGCCATAAGATGTTTGGTGCTGCTATCAATCACAACTTGTATCCTGGAACAGGTTGAGTGTGGGGCTTCCAGCCAGGCCGCTCAGGAAATGAAATCAGCCAACAAGCAGGATCTGAAATGTGGGCACAGCCGCTGCTGGAGCAATCAATCCAGGAAGCCCGGGCCAAAATGCCTCCTTCAGATAGAAGGTTAAAAGAGCGGATTGGCCTGGGGGGCGACGCTGGAGCACCTGTGTGGGCTTGATCAGTGGTAGGTTCTCAAACGGGTCCTCCAGAGCCTGCTGACACATCTCCCAGCATCCCCTGTCAGTGGGTCTGGCACAGAATGCTGCTGGGAGTCGCTCAGGGATGTCTGGAGGCCCCGTTTGAGAACTCCTGGGCCTGGGTGAATATGTAGGCGAGGCCTCCCGAGATTTTTCCGTATTCTTTGCCAGCAATGAGGAAGTGTGTTTAAAAGCCCTGGGCAAAATGTAGAAAAGAGGTGGTATAAACCTAGAATGAATCACCAGACCTGGGTTATTTTTAGTATGGAAGTCATACTGAACAGGCGTCTGTCACTTTGCTTTTGTTCTTTTTTTGCTAGAGGAATGCTGAGCCATCACTCAGCCCAAGTAGGATGGATTAGTCCTTTAATCTCTTGTCTACAAATCAGCCCTATAATCTTCTTTAGGGAGGCATTAATCCGTTATTTACTCATTCATTGGAGCATTCACAACCTGCTTTTCAGCTGACTCCTAGGAGGAGAGATGGAGACAAGCATATACCTTTCCTCTCCTTATTTCTGGATGAAGATTCAGGTTGAATATGATCCATGCAGTAGGGGAGGAAAATGGAAATGGTTTCCAAGATGAAGGGTCCCTCCCTGGTTCAAGAGGAGGCTGGAGAACCATTACACAGAGCTGATTTGGCATGGATTCCTGGATGATGAGACGGGGAATTGGACTCCACAACTTAACTGACCCGTCCATTTCCGATCCGGTGATTCAGAGTGCAGCTCTGCACATATTGCAGTGCTGTAGTTCAGCTGGTAAGACCACCTGGACGTGCAAACAGTGGCAAAATCACACTTTTGCTGGAAGCAGCACCGGTAGTAGCAGCATGCAGAGGAGAATCCACTAAGAAATTAGGGACCTGTCCGAACTTAACCTGACTGGAACAGTACAATAATGCCATTTCAGTCAGGTGTAGATGAAGCATGGAGGGAGCCATCCACATGTCCAGCGCCAGTAAAGTCCCAGACTAGAGCACCAGCGGTTGAAGTGCAGATGGCCAGGCCTGGGCAGGTTGGATCGCCATGGTAACAGCTGCAGCAACATCCAGCATATGCCCAGATGTTGCCACAGCTATTAGGACACGGCATGCGACTGCACAGCTGCCATCATGCTACCGCGCCCAGGAGCCATCTATGCACTCTCAGTTAAGCTGTGGAAAGCATTTTCCCTGTCCACAAGTAGTTAGGACTGGGGAGAGGTTGGTGAGCTCTGGGGGGACAGTGGTGGTGCACAGACACATTCAGTGAGCAGATGTGCACCCACTAGAGGGTAAGTGTGGAAAGAGCCTTGGGTGAAATTTCACATGGCATTACAAACACCTTGAAGTGACCCTGAAGTTTGCCCATCCGGAGGGCACTGAGCCAAAGTCTCACCACGGGAAAATGGGTTGCATATCCATGCAGACCTTCTGAGCTCACGTTGGAGGCTTCAGAGCATCAGTCTGGCAGACGGCAGTGAAGCCGTTACATATTTTTCTGAAGCTGCCTAAAGCCTGCAGAGGCCTGGTGGGAATCCGAATCCAAAAGTAAATCCTGGAACAACTGTCTCCCACCCCCACCCGACCCAAATACAAGCCAGTGGTTTCAATGGAAGGACAACCCCAAACCATTATGGGCAGCTCCTTCCCACAATCCTCCTTCATTTGGGATCTTCCTGGTATTGGGCAGGCATTTAAGGGCAGCGACTGCCAAGAAAGCAGCAGCAATATATTATTGAGGCGGTGTTTTGGTACCTGGCATCACTGGGGAAAGGAATATACAGTGGTACCTTGACATACGAGTTTAATTCATTCCGTAACCTTGCTCTTATGTCAAATCGCTCGTATCTCAAAGCAATTTTCCCATTAATCCATTCCAGCTCCCAAAACACCACCTCAGTTGTTTTTGTTATGTACTGTACTGTATTTACATACTCGTATCTCAAATCTTGCTCTCATCTCAAAGCAAAATATCACTCGCTCGGTGGCTTGTATCTCAAAACACTTGTATGTCAGGGCACTTGTATGTCGAGGTACCACTGTAACAGCAAACTCCTCCAGGGAGGAGAGGTGAGCAGGAGGCCTCCCAAGGCCATTTGTAGGGAACCAAGGGCAGGTGACGGTGTGCAGGCCTGGTCTCCTGTGCACAGGTGTGGCAGTTAGGGCAATGTGGTCTCAGCAAGGGTAATAGCGTTGTCTGGTTCCTTTGAACATCAGAGGAGCCCTGCTGGACTGGGCCACAGCTCATCAAGTCCACTATCCCATCTCACACAATGACCCACCAACTGCTTCTGGGCTTCTCAAGCAGAAGACAAAAGGCAAAAGCATCACGTGCTTTCACATGCTACTACCTTAAGATTGTTGGTGAGCTGGAAGCTATATCTATCAGTGGCCATTAGCCATGGTGGCGGTAGAGGGTGGTGTGCATGTGAAGGGCGGACGCTGGGAGACTGTGAGCAGAGCAAGCTGTGGACTCAAGCCCTGCTGGTGGGATTCCTTCTGAAACTGGTTGGACACTGTTAAGACCAGACTGCTGGACTACCCCGGCCCTGACTTCAGTCCAGTGGGGGATTCTGTTTATATTTATTGGAACCAGTTCTACCAATGTCTCTTAGCCCTGATGGCATTATGGCTGCCTGTGGTCATGGTCTGCCTCTGCAGGCCAACTGCTGGGGGGCTGGGGGCAGGGCAAACTGTGTTATCATGTTCTGTTGGTGGGCTTCTTTCTCCAGCCGGTTGGTCAGGTTGGCAGCAGATTACTGGACAAGATGAGCTGTGGTTCTGCTCCATTGGGGCATCTCTTCTGCTCTTATGTTT
Source organism: Aspidoscelis tigris stejnegeri (assembly GCA_023333525.1). Lineage (NCBI taxonomy): Eukaryota > Metazoa > Chordata > Lepidosauria > Squamata > Teiidae > Aspidoscelis > Aspidoscelis tigris. The sequence goes on from JALMGA010000007.1 coordinate 2,418,550, forward strand.
ATTGAAGCAGAGCTATCAATGGCTGTATGCTTGTGTCCTCCTGGTGGGCTTCCCTGTGAAGTTGGTTGACCAGTGAGAGAACAGACTGCTGGACTAGGTGGTCCATGGGTCCCACCCAGTGGAGCCTGTTGTATGTTCTGATACCTACTGGAGTCAGACTTAGCACTGGCCTTTACCTTTGATGGCAGTATCAGGTGGATTGTCTCTGAGGGCTAGCTGCTGAGAACCTGTGTGCCCATGTCCTGCTGCTGGGCTTCCTTGTGCAGCTGGTAGGCAACTATGGGAACAGACTGGAGGACTAGATGGCCATGGGTCCAATCCAGTGGGGCACTTCTTAGATTCTTAGAACAACCTAACTCCAGACCATGAGAAATCAGAAAAAGCAGCTTTGCTGGTTGTTCTTGTGGCGAGACTGGTGCTAAACATTGCTTGCTAGCTCCTATCCACACCTCTGAGCCATTGTGTTTAGGTAGAGCTCCTTGCATGTAAACACAAAAGCTCATGCAATGTAGGGCATGCATGCATGCACAGACCCATGTCTATCCCCTTTGTGTATGACTGCACACACACACACACATATCTGGGTCAGCTACACACACATACATTGTTGGGTGGGGAATCTGGCTGACAGATTTCAGCTGCTCTTGGAAACTTCAGAAAAGAATAAGCTGTCCAAAAACTAAGATGTAGGCAAAAGCAAACCTTGTATAAAACAAGCTGGAGCAGTTCTGGTACAAGAGAAGCCAAATATCCCCACAGCAAAAATAACACACACAAAGCAGATCTCTTGCAAGTAGAAGTATTGTCTGTGTTCCTAAGATTTCTAAGGCATGAAAGTGAGAAGGAACAAGCCGTTTGCATGAAAAGAAGCAGAACACTAAATGCCCTTAAATAAAATATCTGCTTGGTTCCCAGCGGGTTCCTCTGTCTTTCTTCTGGGCTCATCATGAAAAGTTGGCTCTTTGTAATTAAATAGTAGATTTTCAGGGAAAGCTTTGCTCTGCTCCCCTGTTCACAAGGCAGCTTCATCTTTATCTTACAGGATCTTGGCATGCTCAGAGGGCCTTATCTGCACTATCTGGGCTCAATGCCACAAGATGCCTCCACCTTGGTACCTTCCATTGTGGCTCCTATTAGTCATAGCCTTGTCTCCATAGCAATCATGGCTTCCCCTTATGCTGGTTTTGGAAGCCAGAGGTCTAGGCTACGAAGAATTTCTGCACTCTCTTGTTCCAGGCATGAGATTCTAATAAACGAGAAACTGCAGTCCTAAGCAAATGCAGCCCTGTGTTCTATATTCACAGGTTTCTCCCACAGTGCAGTGGCTGCTGCCTGTTATTTCTCATGGGCCAGAGGGCAGATAAAGGGAAGAGGTGCCAGGAGTCAGAATAGGCAGAGCTATAAGTAGGTTAGTGACTTAGGCAATTTGGCATACAGCTGTGAGAAGTGCCCTGCCAGTGTAGTGATCTTCCAGCTGCACACTGACTAGTTGGTGACACTGGTGGTGCTATTCTTAAAGTTGAAGTAGGTTGTCCTGGGTGCAGCCATGACGCAGGTTTGGTTTGTGCTGCTTCCAGATCCTTGGTGGGCTGAAAATTGTTCCTCAGGGCCACACAAACATGGCCGGAGAACTTTCCATGTTTAAAGACTGTACAAGGCCACCAGCCATGAGAAAACAGGAAACCGGATGTGTGGGAATGGTAGCTTGGTGGAGGCCTGACTGCTATCAGAGCTCTTCCTACCATGCTGCCGTTATAGTGTTCTTTGGGCATTTATAGCAGGAGGGCACCTGGACAGGTCCAATACCTGCAACCTCAGAGCACTGACACAGAACCATAAAGGCACCATGCAAACAACTGAAGCATGCATGAAAGACTTGAGTTCCAGGCTATGGTGGAGCACCATCCATTTTGACCTTATTGGCTGGCGTGGAAATTCCCTCCAGAAGATTTACCTGAATGGTGAGTTCTAAACTGCCCAGGGCAACCTATAGCTCAAACCCCCAAATTACAGCGCAAGTATCAAAATACCATTCCAGTAATACCTGCCGATTTGCCCTGTCAATCACTTGGACACAATTGTGACCCCGGGTTGCTCTGGACTGTTTCCAGCTCCTTTGGACTGGCAAAGGACTGGCAGTGAATGCTGGGATCTGATGAAGATCAGCAATGTTTGGAAGGCTGCAAGTTGACAGTCCTGGGCTATAGTCACACTTTAGATTTTAGGAGAATGGAGGCCATTTTGAGTCCTTTGAAAGCAGATGCCAAAGTGTGTTTCTGGTATTTCCAAGGACTCTACTGGGCTGGGATTACCCAGAAGTGAAGTCATCCCAGATATCCACCTCTGATCCCCCTGGAACACCCCTGCATCCTCTGCTGCTGATACCCTGCCACCACCAGCAGCATCACTGAGGTCACTCCCAGTAACCCTCCTGTTACCACCACCACCACCACCACTGTAGACACTCCTAGTGCCCCCCTGCCAGTATCAGCAGCATCTCAGTACCCTGACCCAACACTGTGGCTACCCTGATCCCCTTTACTCCTGCCAATGATGACACCTCAGAGTTGCCCCTACCGACATGCATCAGCACAGCAGACAGTACACCTGGCACATCACAGATGTGAGCAGGCCATTCCAGCCCAGAAGCAGCCTGACTGAAGTGTGACTGCGGCTCTGGTCTGGAGGCAGCCTCTAGGCCCTTTCTCTCAGCTCTGTGCCATGAAAACACGCACCGGCAGATTCATCTCTCCCTAGGAGGCTGATTACGTGACACCTGTTGTCTGCCTTCCTTCCTCAAAGCTGACACGCCCTGCAGAAACATGCCTAACCTCAAGCTCATTCTTGTGCTGTGCAGAATATCGGAAGGTCTACTGCTTGTGAGCTGGTAAATACGCATCTTGTTCAGTAAGATCTCCTTCCTACTTAAAAGACGTGCTTAAAAACGGAATCCTAAACACACCATTAAGCTCCTTAAAATGGCCAGTGGATGCCTGCTTCTGTTCTCTCTCTTGCCCCCAGTTTTCCTAAAGGAAAATGACATTAAGGAACCCAACTGTGCATCCCAGGTACCCAAAGTGAGAAGCATCCCCAGCAACAGCAAAGTCTTGATAAAGGTCACCTGTGAGGTCCTCTGAGCCTGCCTTCCCTCCGCAGTGTGAGGGTTGTGGAGGCGACTGTTGTGGCATTGAGATCGCTAAGGGGATTCAGGAACACTGCCTTGAAAAGCATGCACCCAGAATCCAAAGGGGCTACAGGTCCTTGTGTGGGTGAATCCCTAGGTGGTCATTGGTTGCACCTCCTTGTAGAGTGTCCTTTGCCTGGAGGGCACTCTGAGTGCAAGCGCAGGACATTTCCTGTTCCTTGCCAAAAGGTAGCAGATTTCCTAACCACGGGACTGTGGACAACACAGCGAAATGCTGACAAACATGCTGACAACTGGCAAATGCAGAAATACAATTAAAAAATTTGAACAAAGCTCAGTTGAGGCCAGAGGAAAGGATTGCTTGGTTCTGTCCCTAAGCTTATTTGCTCAGAATTGTAATCCCACTGATTTTTCTGGGCACTGCCAGGACTGAGTTGCATTGAATTCACGGTGGGCAGCAGTGAGCCCATGTGACACTCTGTTAGGAGCTTATATATATATATATATATATGAAGCATTTCCTTGAAGTTTAGTTTATTATTTAACTGAATACAATAAGCTACAGTTCTTGAAAGCAGGTACATGGTTTGCTTAACAACGGTTAATAATACAGTAAAATGTACGATCTGATGAATCTAGATACAAGATCTTCACTTATCTTCTAGTGGTCTAGTGGTTAGGGAGCTGGACTTTTATCTGGGAATACTGGGTTTGATTCCGCCCTCCCCCATGAAGCCAGCTGGGTGACCTTGGGCTAGTCACAGCTCTCTTCTGAACTCTCACAGCTACCTCACAGAGTGCTCTGTTGTGGGGAGAAGAATAAAAAAGCTTTGTCAGCCGTTTTGAGTCCCCTTAAATGGGTGAGAAAAGCAGGGTGGAAAAGCCAACTCTTCTTCTTCCTTCTAAACTGATTCTTGATTTGGATATATGGATTATTCAGCTTTGCAGTTTCTTTCGTTTTTCTTGCAAAACAATAAGGCCAATAACGTTAGAGCAACTACATCTCCAGTTAGACATTTTAGCTGCAGATAAATTAACAGTCTTGGGTATTGTATTATATCAGACAAGATTATAATATGAAACTTCCGCATAATACAGTTTTAAATGAAGTGTTCCTGATTCTTCTAGATTAGTAATTCTATACAGTAGAGGTTTTACTTTGTTGTTTCTCCCCCAGATGAATAAACTGCAAAATTAAATTCTATCTTTAAAAAAGTATTCTAACATTTAATTGTGTTGGAACAAAGAAGAGATTTTTAGGAGAATGCTCATTTTCTGAATTGCCATCCTTGCTTAGCCGTGAAAGATAAGTTTGGACCAATTTTATAAGTTCTTTTTTATATGTTCTCATACTGGCTTAAAGTTATATTTATATAAATTATCTAAATTATTTGGGATTGTTATAACAAAGAAACTGTAGCATGTCTGTCCCCCTTTTGTTCATAGTTATTAAAAGAGTTTCCAACTTGGACACATTAAAATAGGTTAGATAGTTGGACTGACGTCATGTCACCCCAAATCTGATAGACTCCCCTAGCAGTTTCAAATTGATGTTGAAGAACTTGGAGAAAAAAACTTGATGCCTATAGAACCCCACAGGTGTCCGCCCAGAGCATTGAGTGAGATCTCCCACAACCACTTTCTGATATCAGCCTTGGAGATAGGAGGGGAATCATTGGGGTAACCGTAACTCCCAAACTCCATAGACTTTCCAGGATCATTCCATAATAAATGGTGTCAAAAGCCATTGGGAGAACCAACATGGATTGCATTCCCCCATCTTCCTTCTGGAGAATGTTGCCAACCCAAGTGATCAAGGCCTGAATTCAGTTCAAAATGGGTCTGAATAATCAGCTTCCTCCAAGCACACCTGCAGCTGAATGGCTATTACCTTCTCTAGCAGCTTGGCCCAAGTGGATGTGTTTGTTAGCTACTGGGCAATAGCTGTTTAACTCCTTTGGATCCAGGGAGGACCCCTTGAGAAAGGGGGCACCTCTTCACTCTACCTTGGTCAGACCTCACCTAGGGTACTGTGTTCAGTTCTGGGAACCCCAAAAACAAAACATTGACAAACTAGAGCAAGTCCAAAGGAGGGCTACCAAAATGGTTTGTGGTCTGGAAACCTTGTCCTATGAAGAAAGGTTGGAGCATCTAGGAATGCTTAGCCTACAGAACAGAAGACTGAGAGGAGATATGATAGCAGTATTCAAGTAGGGCTGTCACAGTACAGAGGGATTGTTCCTATTCTCACTTGCACAAGATGGGAGGACTAGCAACCATGGGATGGAAGTTCAAGGGAGTCAATGCAGATTAGATACTAGGAAAAACTTCCTGAAACTGAGGGCGATCAGTCAGTGGAACAGGTTGCCATGGGGGTAGTGGGTTCTTCTTCACTGGAAGTCTTCAAGCAGAGGCTGGACCTACATCTGTCTGCAATGGTTTAGGAAATCCTGCATTGAGACTCAATGACCCTAAAGGTCCCTTCCAACTCTATGGTTCTATGGGCACATATTTGAGGGCTGCCAGTGAGGTATTTGCTCTTCTCTGGATCCACCCCATTATATTCTTCCAGCTCGATGTTTACCATTCAAGAAGGACAAGGATCCAGAGATTCCTTTGAGTTATAATAAAGCATTGCTAGTGCTACCTCCCTTCACTAACTTCACTAATTGTTACTTGCTGAGCCACCTCCTACCGTTTGACTAACTTGCCCCAACTTGCAAGTGTTTCACTGTTGCTATTTGCATACAACGACTGCCACTTGCTAAGCTACTGTGCATGGATTATAATGAAGTTATTTCCTATGTGCTTTTTACATTTTCAATAAAGGAACTTTGTAACAAGATCAACCTAGTGTTTCTTCTCCCTTGGGATCACCACTCTGCCTTACCAGGAAAACAAAAGATCCCGAACATATGTGGAACAGGGCATAGTGCTTGTATAGAGCTGTTCCCATAATAGTCCTATGGGCACAAGATCTCTGAAAGGGTGTAGTAGTAGTAGTAGTAGCAGCAGCAGCAGCAGCAGCAGCAGTAGTAGTAGTAGTAGTAGTAGAAGAAGAAGAAAAGTTGGCTTTTCTACCCCACTTTTGTCACACATTTAAAGGGACTCAAAGTGGCTGACAAACCTTCTGTTCTTCTCCCCAAAATAGAACAGCATGTGAGGCAGATGGGGCTGTGAGAGCTTGGACGAGAGCTGTGGCTAGCCCAGGGTTACCCAGCTGGCTTCGTGGAGGAGGCAGAATCAAACCCTGTATTCCCAGATAAGAGTCTGGCTCCCTAACCACTAGACTAGACCAAATTGGCTCACCAAAGTGTAGATGAAGATGCCAGTGGGTAGGAATTGGAAAATCCAGCCTCTCACCTTTCATAGGTGATACAGGTTCCCAGTCTCCTGACAAAGGTTTTTCATACTTACTGTTTGCTTAGAAGTATTTTCACACCATTTCCCCTTCTAAAATCTCAAAACGGATGCCAATAAAAATAGACATAAGTAACCAGTGCATATTAAAATACAACTAGAAGAAGTGGATGAGAGAGAGAGGGAGAAAGAGCAATCTGCACTGGAAGGGACCTGGATAAAAACATCCATGTCCACTAAGCGCCTAAAGCATTTCACAGACGAGGTGCCACCACAGAGAAAGTCCAGCTGCTGCAGGATAGATGACACCGATACCTTGTGGCATTTTGCGTCCTTCCGTATCGCCACATTTTGTGGCACAAGGTTTTGTGGGCTGTTTGCACAACATGTGCTCTCACAGGGCGTCTTGCACGCCTCCTGCAAATCTCTCCTCATGCTAAGACAGCACGGAGCCACCTTGCTGTTACCTTCACATCACACTGTGTTTTAATTTTCTTTCCTTCATTTTTGGAGGATCTCCTTAGATCCGGATTGAAGGAGCACAGTGGAAAAAGACCCCTATTGAAGGGTAGATACCAACATATCCCTATTACCCTCAGAACCTGTCCATGTAAAAATGGTGACATAGAAACAGTGGAACATCTTCTTCTGTTCTGTAATCTCTACAACGCTGCCCGCCCAGAATTAATAAATCCCAAGCTGAGCCCATATCCAGGAAGATCCAGTTTAGAATACATTAAGTTGTTGTTAAATGATACCAATCCTGACATGACCCTAGCTGCTGCAAAATTCCTGGCAGAAGTGAGAAAATGAAACCCTGCAACGAGCGACCTTGATTAGAGATACTCTGAAAAATTATTCTTGATTCATTGTGTTATTTTATTGTCCCTCATTGTGGGCTGTTTTACCTGTTTTGTGTACTATCTCCTGAGTATGTTGACTCACTTGATTTTATCTGCACCTTCTGATTTTAAATAACTTTTTGTACTTTTTAACATTTGCTGATTCTGGTCTGTGACCATACAAATAAAATTCACGAGCGAGTGGTGTATTTGTGTTGGGCACCAAGTAAGGAGCAGCCCGGAAGCTGGCATGTAGAGGGTATATTATGCGTCCTTTTAAGCCCTTTCCACTGTTTCATTGTGATGCCTTTATTAATTTAGCTGAAGTCCCTTGATGTGTAAAGATCAAAGCACGGCATGTTATGTTACGACGATCACAGTCTTCTCTCCCTGTTATCAAGACATCTTAAGGAAAGATCAAGGCCTCCTGTTGAACAATTATGATCTGCTTCCTAAAATTTCACTCGAGCTTTGATTGTGGAAAACCCTTTGTGGTTCCCAGTGATGGGAAGGACTTGGGAGGCCTCAGGACAGCTCAGGCCCTTTGCAAAATGAATGCAGCACAGAACTCACTGAAGACAGGAGGAAGAGGAGGGCTGCATGCGTGGGTAGGAGACGCCGTACTACTAACAAGTCACCAGTCACAGCAGCTGACCTGCACGGCTGGGGCAGAGAACCTCAAAGCAGCAGCATTTCCACCTCAAAAAGGATCTTGTGGAACTGGAAAAGGTGCAGAAAAGGGCAACCAGAATGATTAAGGGGCTGGAACAAAATGCCTTACAAAATAAGGCTGCAGCATCTAGGCCTCTTCAGCCTGGAAAGACGGCATTTAAGAGGGGACCTGATGGAAGGATATAAAATTATGCATGGTATAGAAAAGGTGGATAGAGAACATTTCTTTTCTCCATCACACAGCACTAGAACCAGGGGGCATCAATGAAGCTGATGGGCAGGAGAGTCGGATCTGACAAGGGGAAATATTTCTTCACCCAGAGGGTCATCGGTCTATGGATTTGCTGCCAGATGAGCTGGTGACAGCAACCAGCCTAGAACATAAGAACATAAGAGAAGCCTTGCTGGATCAGGCCACAGCCCATCTAGTCCAGCATCCTGTCGCACACAGTGGCCCACCAAATGCTCATGGGCATCTCAAGCAGAGACAAGGACAAACCTTCTCCTGCTCTCGAGTCCCAGCAGATGGCCCTAGAAGCGCCCCATTTCCTCCCCCCCCCAGCCTGAAAGATGCACCTAGGCATTAGTTCTAGTAGCCATTGATACATCTGTCGTCCATAAATTTGTCTAACCCTACCTTAAAGCCATCCAGACTGGTAGCTGTCACCACCTCTTCTGGCAGCACATTCCATAGGCCAATGACCCTCTGTGTGAAGAAATACTTCCCCCTGTCAGACCTTACGCTCCTACCCTAGATGGCTTTACGAAGGGGTTAGACAAATTCATGGATGACGGATGTATTGATGGCTACTAAAGGGATGTCTAGGTACTTCCTCCATTTTCTCTATCCACCTTTTCTACACCATGCGTGATTTTATATATGTGAATCTGAAGCTTTTCTCATTGGGGATGGGTTAGTGTGGCACCCAGAAGACCCACTGGAGCCCAGACAGTGGGACCTGATTTCTTGCTTCTGTTCTGCAGTTTACTCGTTGCAGGCAATCATCTGAAACACGATGACTGAGATCTTTTGTTTTAGTCCCTCTGTACTTTGAGAGGTGGGCTGAACTGTCACAGCTTGGAAGCTCTTCAGGCAACTGGGTGGGGGGCACCAGGTTGGTAAACACTTGCATCATGGCAAAGGGAAGGCCAGGCTGGGAGCAGCGGGGGAAACCGAAATGTCCATCTCTGGCCAGAGGACCAAAATAAGCCAGGCCAGGCAAAGGCTGCTCTGGTTTTCTCTACTGAAAACCTTCAGGGCAAGCGAAGGATCCATCCAGATGAGCCATTTCTCTGAGGCTGTTTCCACACATGCACTTAAGACCCCATTAAGCACCCGATAAGGACACCTATGGCATGCGTATACAAGGTACCTTCTGTACACCAAAACGGAACAAGGCCCCATTAAGGACGCTGTGTCTGCACAGCACCGTGGGAGATCAGTTCCTAACTGGGTCCAAAGGCCTCTAATCTGGACTAGTGGAAGACCTGAAAAACGAGGTCCCCAATGTGTTCTTGCATGCAAATTCCAGATCAACAGAATATGCTTCTGCACGTAGACCCGATAAAGGACGGATTGGGTGGGACCTGAAGTCATAGGTCTACCCCCATCGCGCATACACAGTTCCGCACAACCTTTGTAGTGGCTACGTCTCACTGCCACGCCCACCAGCTCAGGGAATGACCTGCCTGGCACCTTGGGTGGCACTTCCGCAATGAGACCAGACCCTTCTGAGAATTGGTGCTAGGGCGCCCACATGGGAACCGTGCATTGTATTAGTTGCAATCTGTTCCAGCTATGCCCGTGCGGACGTTTGGGGCCTCATTTAGATCCATAAGTATTTCATCCGGATTTCGCCAATGACAGATTTTAGAAATCCGGATTTCCTTAATCTGGATTGTATACGGTAAGTGCGGAACCAGCCTGCGTCTCCCGAACCTCCCTCTGGCTGCCTCCAGACATCACCCAAATGGCGCTGGCAAGCACCGTCCCAGAGTGCAACAGCTCCAGCATAATCACTTGTCACCTACAGAGCTCAGGGCTGGCGCAGTCTTTGCTTCCATGGCACAAAATATCTGCCAGTGCATGATTGCCTTTTCCAGGCCCTGCGCATGCCCGGTAGTCATGTTCAAGATGGCGGCCTCCAGCAGCAGCAGCCAGACAGGTGGAATATACATCTTGATCCACCTTCAGAGCGAGAGAACACAGCAGCAAAAAGATGAACCATTTTCCTTCCACATTATCCAAATGGTGGATTTTCCAGTAGGAAAAGTGTTTGTCTCTTTGTGGATACATTTTTCACTCTGAAAGTGGATCAAATGTGGGTTCAGACCTAGGATCTATCTGCACCTACATTTTAATCCGGCTTCACTCCACTTTGAGAGTGAGAAGACACATCAGCAAAGAGACAATCCGTTTTCTTTCAGCGTTACCTAACTCAGAAAATCATTTTAATCCAGCTTCAGTCCACTCTCAGAGCAAGTAGTCATCATCAAAATGACCACTTATTTTCCTTCCACATTATTTATCCTGAAGGTGAATTTTTCTGAGTTATTTGAAAGAAACCAGCTTTCATAGGAGTCCCCAAACCCTAGAGGTGGGAAGATGCAGCTAAGCCAAGGGGGTCCGACTTCTTACTCTGCCAGGCTGCCACGGAAAGGCAGCCACGAGCCACTGCATACCAGGCGCTGATCACAAGCCAGGGGACAAACGGAGACGCCAGAGGAATCCCCTGCCCGTCTCAGGCCCAGTTTGCAGACTTTACTGGATGCCAACGTGGCACTGCTGGCAGTGGGCAAAGCGACTGCTGCTTCTGCCATACACACACACATGGCCATTCTGAAAAATGGATACTGAGTGAGATGTTAACTCCAGAAACAACAGCAGGTCCTTGTGTATTATTTATGAAGAGATGGTGCCTCCAGGCTGGCCTTCCTCTGGGCCTCTTCGCATCATTTGCATGCAAGGGTGAACACGGCCTCATGTCGGAGGGTGGAAAACAAGGCTGCCTTTGTGAGCCAGTTTGGTCTAGGGGTTAGGGAGCCTGACCCTTATCTGGGAATACCGGGTTTGATTCCGCACTCCTCCATGAAGCCAGCTAGGTGACTTTGGCCTAGTCACAGCTCTCTTCTGAGCTCTCACAGCCCCACCTAACAGGGTTTTCTGTTGTGAGGAGAAGAACCACTCTGAGTCCCCTTAAATGGGTGAGAAAAGCAGGGTAGGAAAGCCAACTCTTCTTCTTCTTCTTCTTTCTCAGCCAGAGAGCAGGGTAAAAAGGAATATCTTCACTGAACATATCAAGTGAAAGGTGCCTGACACACCTCAAGGGGGGAAGTCTGTTCCATAGTCTGGGGGCCACCACTGAAAAGGCCCTGTTTCATGTCCCTGCCCTTTTAGTTACTGAAGGTGGTGGCCCAGCCAGGAGGGCTTTTCCTGCGTATCTGAAGTCAGGGGCAAGTCAGTGTGGGAGACGGTGAAGGTTTTGCCTTTGCCTCCTGCTTGAGATGCCCAGAAGCAATTGGTGGGCCACACAGTGTGAGGCAGGATACTGTCTTAGATGGGTTAGGGTTAGGGTATTTCTTAAGTCCGTAAGGTATTTGGAGCCCAAGCCATTTAGGGCCTTGCAGGTTAAGGTAAACGCAGCGGTTCTCAAGCTGTGCTCCTCCAGATGTTGCTGAACACCTGCCAGCGTTCTGTGCCAGGACCACTGGTGGGCGCTGTTGCCCAGGAGGCTCTGGAGGGTTCCGCTTGTACGGCCACAGAGCTCCAAAAGAGGCCCCGAGCAGCTTCCATTCAAGCAACGTGACCTCAGTCCAGGCCTGGTGGGCGAGGGGCCCGCTGTCCCCTAGCCCTGGGGAGGGCACACGCAGGGCCACCTGCCTGCTATCCAGACGCAGGAATTCTCCTAGGGCCCGATTCTCCTCCCTGGGCCATGAGAGCGACAGGGAGTTGCAAGGAAGGCCAGAACCAGGCAAACTGATGGCCCTGCAAGGAGCCTGAGGGCCACAGCGACTGCGCTCGGACACCGGACCGAGCGGGATAAAGTGTGGGCGAATCAGAGTTCGGGTCAGGACTCCTGGCACCAGGACTCTGCCGAGAACAGGTTCTCTTTGCAGCTGCAAACACAGAAGGAAGGAGCTCTCAGAAGAAGAAGAGTTGGCTTTTCTACTCCTTTCTCACTCCTTTAAGGGGACTCAAAGCTCAGAAGAGAGCCGTGACTTGTCCAAGGTGACCCAGCTGGCTTCGTGGAGGAGTAAGGAATCAAACCCGGCATTCCCAGATAAGAGTCCGGCTCTCTAACCACTAGACCACACTGGCTCACCAGTTTGGGGCCGAGGGAGCGGGGTCTTTCGGTAAAAACGCCCCCGGCCGCCCGCCCGCCCGCCGCTTCCTGCCCTCCGTGGGCGAAGCCAAGCGCAGCCAACGCGCGCCCGGACCCAAGAGCTTCAGGACAGGCAGAAGCGCATCAGGTCCGGAGGCCTCAACGGCTCTGCAACCGGCCGATGGTGGATTTTCCGGCCCCGGTGGGGGGGGGCATGGATGGGGTCAGGGCGGCGGCGGCCTCCTCCCTGCACCTGCTCGGCTACCTGGTGCCCTGGCGACGGCGAGAGAGCAGCCAGGCCGGATGGCTCGCTCAGCCCTTGGGCACCAAGAGACCCGAAGCGCGCACAGAGCGCAGCGACGAAGAAGCGCCAAGCTCAGCAGCCAGCCAAACCAGGCACACTAACCCGATCCCCAGAGAGACCCGAAGACGCGCGGACGCGCGCCTGAACCTCGTCGGAGGAGCAAGCCCGGCTGGGAGGAGAGGGGGCACTCTGCACGCGCTCAGAGCCTCTCTTGCGTGCCTGCGTGCGCGCAAGCAAGCAAGCAGCAGACGGCAAGTTCTTCGGGGAGGGGGATTCTTCCAGGCGGGGAAACCTTTGCACGGCGCCCCCCCCCCCCCGCCAGCTGATCCTCTCGGAGGAAGGGCGGGGGGGGGCGGCTGGCGGGCTCGCCCGACCCCCCTCTCCCCCTCCTGGCCAATGGCGGGCGGGGGCGGAGCGAGCGGGGCGCCTCCCCCGAGTCGGGTCGGGAGCGCGTTGGCGCCGCGCTGGAGCGGTCGGACGGGCGGGCGTCGGGCGAGCTGGAGCTGGAGCCGAAGCGGGGCCGCCGTTTCCCCGCGGCGGGGGCAAGTCAGGCGAAGCCGGGACCCACCGCCGTCCAGCGCTCCTCCTCGGGCGGCCGAGCCGGGCGAGCCTCGCTTCGCACGTAAGTAAGTATCCGCGGGCGGGCGGGCGGGCGAGCGAGCGAGCGAGCGAGCGAGAGTGCCCCTGGGCGCGTGCAGAGCGCCTCCCGCTTCCTGGCCCAGCGGCGGCTTCTGCGTGTCTCCCGCCTCCCCCCCCCCCCCGGCCCAGTCGTCAGGGCTGCAGCCCAAGGGCGCCTTCGCGGCTCCCCGGGCAGGGATTCCCCCGGGCCCCGGAGGGTGGAGGCGCCCCGGGCCTCCCTTGCTGGATTGGAGGGGAGTCCCGTTGCTGCCGACTGCTCTGGCAAGTGTGCCTCTGAGCGCGTACAGAGAGCTCGACTTGGCAGCCCGCCTCCGAGGAAACTTTGGCAGACTCGTGTGTGTCTGTGGGTGCGTGTGCACCTTCAGCGCGCAGAGCGAAGCCTGCCTCCTCCCTCCACTAGGCCGTACTGCCGCACCTGGCGGCCCACACCTGCAGCTAGTATTCCTGGCGGGGGTAGGGGGGCGCGAGGAAGTTTACCAGGTGGTAAACCGGATCTCAAACTGGTTAAACAGGAAGGACCTGACTGGGGGGGATCACAGGCTCCCTCTCCACCCAGCAGGAGCATCCAAAGGGGACCCCCCAGGTGGGGCATCAGAGTTGGCCAAGGGTGGCTTTTTGCAAAGGATCATGGATGTTGTAGTCCAGGCTCTGGAACTTCTACAGACTGGTGAAACCAGGTTTTGGATGCCCATCTGGATGCCCAGCGGGACAGGCAGGGGCCGAGAGGCCTGTCCTGTCTGTCCGTCTGTCCACCAACCACTTTCTTGGCCTGGGCAGATCTGCATCAGACCTGCTCTGTGTGTGCGCGCGTGCGTTGGTGCGTGCTTGCAGCACTGCTTTTAGCCCCCCAATTGCAGCGTCCCTCCTGCCACCCTCTGGAGGGTGGGGCGTGCTGGGATGGCAGCTGTGTGCCCCTTGGCTTCCACTGGCAGAGTCTGAGCATGGAGGCTGAGGGTCCGCCCAGTTTGGGGTGTCCCTGCAGGCCTGGATGGCCAAATCCTGGCTCCGTCTCCCAGGTCTGCCAGGCAGGGCTGGTTGCCACAAACCCCGTGGTTGGACGAACCCTGGCTGGACATTGGGGAGAGAATGGACGGACTGAGTCGCCGCCCCGAGGAGCCCCCAGTTGGCTTCTTTTCTCCTGGTTTCCCATCTGGCGTTTCCACGAGCCTTTTCATAGGGCGCCTCAAAGCGGTTTACGGAAAAGAGACGCGGAGCGAGGGTGAGACGGAGCGCCGCTTGGGAGAACCGTCAGCTCTTAAAAACTTATTAAGACCAGTTTGGTCTAGTGGTTAGGGGGCCGGACTCTTATCTGGGAATACTGGGTTTGATTCTGCCCTCCTCCGTGAAGCCAGCTGGGTGGCCTTGGGCTAGTCACAGCTCTCTTCTGAGCTCTCACAGCCCCACCTGCCTCACAGAGTTTCTGTGGTGGGGAGAAGAACAGGCTTGTCGGCCGTTTTGAGTCCCCTGAAAAGGGTGAGAAAAGCCAACTCTCCTTTTTCCTCCATGAAGCCAGATGGGTGACCTTGGGCTAGACACAGCTTTGTTTCTGAGCTCTCACAACCCCACCGGCAGCCCAGGGTGTCTCTTGTGGGGAGAAGAACAGAAGGTTTGTCAGCCACTTTGAGTCCTCTTAAATGGGTGAGAAAAGTGGGGTAGAATAGCCAACTCTTCTTCTTCTTCTTCTTAAAAGTCAAGTGGTGCAGGGAAAGGGCCGCGGATGACCGATGCAGGGAAATGGTGCCAGCAATCGGGGAGGGGGCCACAGTGGGCAGGCCCAGGGACCACCCACTCAGGCCCACTCCATGGGAGCATGTGGCGCCTAGCTGCAGAACTGGTTCTCGCAGCAGCTTCTCTTCCCACAGTGCCCTGCTGGGTGCCCCTGCCTCACTCCTGCGGAGTGCTCTGCGCAGTTTTCTTGGCAGCGAGCGTCTTCCAAGGGGCGCCGGGCATTGGAGACGATTCCTGGCTGCTGCCCGGCCTCTGAGCTTCGGCGGCTTCCCAGGACGTTTTGCGGATGTACGTCTTTAAAAACCCTGCCAGCCACAGCTTTGGGCCTCGGCAGCAGCCGGACCCTTGAAACTGTGGAGTCTGAGCCTTGACGGCTGTTGCTCAGTGACGGAGCTGCTCCCTGGAAGATGGAGGGTCGCTGGTTCGGTCCTGAGCCTCTCCCTGGAAGACGTGATGGCCAGCAAGGCCCAAGGAAGCCGGCTGGTGCTGGAGGTTGGCAGCAGCAAAGTTCTCGGCGGGTTTTGCGTGGGGAACTTCCCCTGTGTTCCTCCTCGACCCCGGTAGTGATGGGCAGGGAGGGAACCTCTCCGGGCCCAGGGCTCTGCTTTCTGTGGTCTGGGTACCTGCGGAGCAAACAGCTGAGTGCTGGGGGCCAGGTGCATCCCCTCTCCAAACTGAGAGGTGTCCTGTAGAACTTGGGAGGTACTGTAGATCAGCAGAAAAGCAAGCGGCCTAGAAAGCGGAGGTTGCTGGTTTGATTCCCAGCCTCTCCCTGGGAATAGGTAATGGCAAACCACTCCTATATATCTGACTAGAAAACTGCACAGAGGAGCCCATGCAGTCAACCAGGAGTTGGCCACGACTCTGTGCTACTCGGCAACATTGGTGGTGGAGCAAATGGCCCAGAGATCAGCAGGTTGCCAGTTTAATCCCCAGCCTCTCCTTGGAAGTTGGCAATGGCAAACCACTGCTGTATCTTTGCCAAGAAAACTGAGTAGAGGTACCCAGGCAATCGGCCACGACTTGATGGCAACCGGCAACTTGGGCTGCCAGAAGGTACCCTTAATGCCGCTTTCCCTGCAGATGTAAAGAGCTTTTAAAAAACTTTCCCCAGCGCCTATTAACATAGCTGCTGATTTTGAAGCCCTTGGGCATCTCGCTGCATTTCGGTGTGGAAGTCCGGTGGGGCCTTTATTCTGCTCCCACTGGGGGATTCAAGTTTGGGGCCCGGGGGTTTCCGGAGCGGTTTCCCCAGCCCAAAGAGCCCATTTCCCTGGAGCTACAAGCGTAGACCTATTGCTCAGCAAGGGCAGCTGTTGGAGACAGGCATGGCGCATCCTCTGGGCTCGGTGGTTAACTCTCTTTTGATTTTAGTAATTTTCCAATTTTGGAAGAAGCGCATTCGCTGCTCCTTTGTCTAAAGATAACATTTCACCTTGACGGCTGCTATTTCTGTTCTGCTTCTCCACCCTGCCTTTGAGAGGGCAGGGAGAAACGTGCAGGCATGGGAAGCAGGACGGAAATACTAGCAAGAAGCCGAGGGCTGCAGCTTCCCTGCAGAGACGGGGACTTTGCTTTGGAGGGGCCCTCTCTGTGTTTTGGAAGGCCCAGCGCATGTCCTGCGCCAGCTGTGCAGAGCGTTGGGGTCCCATGTTTGGCCAGGCGTGATGTGGCAGGGAAGCAGGCAGCCCACTGTGCATCCAGTGAGGACGTAACGGCGGCCGTCCCAGTGCCCCTGAACTACAGCTCCCAGCATTCTTTGGGGCTGGCGTGGAATGCTGGGAGTGGAGTGGCGGGAGCTACAGTCAGGAACATCTGGAGGGCCACAGCTGAGCGCCCCTGCGTCGTAGCCCGATACAGGTGTCCGGGAAGGACCCTTCCTTCGCCCGGCTTCGGGTGACATTCAGCCATAATGGGACAGGATTGGTCTAGTGGTTAGGGAGCCGGACTCTTATCTGGGAATACTGGGTTTGATGCCGCCCTCCCCCATGAAGCCAGCTGCGTGACCTTGGGCGAGTCACAGCTCTCTTCTGAGCTCTCACAGCCCCACCCACCTCACAGGGTGTCTGATGTGGGGAGAAGAACAGAAGGTTTGTTAGCTGCTTTGAGTCTCCTTAAATGGGTGAGAAAAGTGGGGTAGAAAAAACAACTCTCCTCCTCCTCCTTAAAGCCAGCTGTGTAACCTTGGGCTAGTCACTTCTGAGCTCTCAGAGCCCCACCTGCATCACAGGGTGTTGGGGGGAGAAGAACAGAAGGCTTGTCATCCAATTTGAGCTTCCTTAAAGGTAGAAACGCCAGTTCTTCTTCTTCTTCTTTTCCCTCTTCTTTGATCAACCTGGTGCGCATTTGGTCTGGGCCTCTGTTCCCCCAGTGGCCACCAGAGGCTCAGAAGCCAGGCCAGGGGCCGAGGGCTCTCAGCTCGTCTTTGTCCGCAGGAGCTGGGCCTTACGTGCCCTTGTCTACGTGCCCCTGTATTGGCTGGGGATGGCAGCGTCCTCTTGGTGGCCCTTAGAAAGTTGCGTCCTTGGAGCACTGATCGAATCTCCCCCCAGAGTTCCTCAGCCTGATGTGGGAAGCAACTTCCACACGTCCAGCAGCTACTTGAAAATATCCAAGGCCATTTGCAAGACAAGGAGCCTGTGTGAGTCTGTGTATGATTTGTGTGGTGTGTACGCAAAGACACACGTAGACACCTGTTCACCGAAAACAAACTAGGGAGAAGGAACCCTGAAAAATACAATGTAATGTCAAGGCTTTTCTCACGTCCATACAGGGATTTCTTTATGCTCCTGGAGGAATAGACTGGGCCTCGGCTGACATCTGGATGATGTTCAGACAGGGAGCCACCACTGAGAAGTCCCAGTCTCTGGTCGCCACTATCCCAACCTCAGCTGGTGTGGGGGATCCAAAGAAGGGACTCTGGTGCTGATGGCCGGCCGTGGCCTTGTGCTGCAAATGACTTTAGAGGTCACTGGCAGCAGCTGGAACCGAGCCCAGATATCTGTAGGAGACCTGGATGCTATTGGTCCATGCACCGTGGAAAGAGATGCTGCTTCTTTGGCTTGATTCTCATGCTCTTCACCTTCACCAAGGTCCAGAAAAATACTGGGGGGAAAGAAAACCTGTGTCCATCTAATGGATGCAGTCAGACCAGGGCTGCGTCCTGCAAAAACTTTGCTGATTGCAGGTCTGTGAATATGGTGCTGTTGATCCGATAGAAAATGGAATTTGGGGGGAGGGCATCCTATTTCCTCTAGCTGGGGGGGGGGGCACATTCATCCCCCCTCCTGCCAAAGTCTGGAGATAGGATTATAAGGTCCAGGAAAGAGTCAGGTCCTCAGAGCGGGGCTCATGCCAGGAACGGCCCTGATTTGTAGCAGAAGAAACCAAGGTGGGGGCACACAGGGCAGCTGGAGGCCAATAGTGAGCCTAGCTTGGAAGAGGGCCTGGGGGTCTGGGGGACGGGACAGACAGAGATGCCCAGGGAGGGAAGCCCCTCGGGTGGGTGGGTGGGTGGGTGGGCAGTGTGCCTCCATCCCATGCCCGCACTGATGTTGTGAATCACCGGGCTTTGCCCCTCTGACCAGTCCATGCCAAGGTAAGGCTCAGGGGTCTTCCGGCCAGCCTGCTGGTTGCCGAGCACCCCTCAGGCCTGGATCCCTGGCAAATTGGCAGGCAGCTTGCAGGAGAGGCTTGGCAGGGCTGGGGGCTGGGTTGCCTCGAGCTGGGCTGCCCGGAGGGAGCGGTTCCAGCACAACAGTGTTGGTTTGCACGTTTTGTTTTGCTGCATACTTTCGGAGTGAGGCATCGATTTTGGAGCCACGTTCTTCTTTCCTCTGCAAAAGGCCCCGTCAGGTTTCAGCTCTTTGCAGGCAGCGGAAACCACGGCCTGGGAGTTCGGTCCTTAAGGGGGTGCCTGTTTCCCCCAAACTGAAGACCTCTTCATCCAGCGCCGCCGTCCGCATTTGCCAACCTCGGCATGCGCTGTGTTGTTGTTCCAGCTCTCCCTCTGCCTCCCCGGACGCCTCTGCCCCCCTCCCACTGCCACAGTTCCGTGAAATCCTAGAAGGCTTCGCCCCGTTTCCACGGTGCCCTGCTTTCAAGGCAAAAGCCTCCCGCCGGTGGGCATTCGGGACTTTGCAGGATTTGGCTCCTGACAGTGCTGGCGGAGCACAAGCGCTGCTTTGTGGAGAGAACAGAGGCTCCCATGAATAGTCCCTCCGAGTGGCGGGGGGGGGGGGTGTCTCCTGGGAGATGGCACGGGCCTGCCAGGTAGCTTGGGGTGGGAGGCGGGCTGGCAAGGGGGTGCTGAGTGCCCTTTTCAAATGGCTGGGAGCTTTTGGCCCAGGAAGGCCAGGATGCCCAGAGCCAACAGTGGCTCAGTTCTGCTGAGATTGTGAAGTGGAGCAAAGTTAATCCAGTGTGAGCGATTGGGCAGTCCTGAGGGAGGAACTGGGGCGCTTCTAAGGCCATCTGCTGGGACTCGAGAGCAGGAGAAGTTTTGCCCTTGTCTCTGCTTGAGATGCCCATGAGCATTTGGTGGGCCACTGTGTTGGGCAACAGTGCTGGACTATATGGGCTGTGGCCTGATCCAGCAGGGCTTCTCTTATGTTCTTAAGACCGAGGTATCCGCAGTGCCCCTTGATATGATGCGGATCGAGACCAAAGGGGGCACAGAAGGCGTAGGGAATAAACCCCAAGCTGAATCCTGGGCCAGCCGGTCAACCGGAGGGGTTTTGGGCTCTTCGGGTGTGGTCACACCTAAGGTTTAATCCAGCTTCAGTCCACTTTCAGCATGAGAAAACACATCAGCAAAGTGACAAGTTGTTTTCTTTCAGTGTTAAATAACTCAGAAAATTCACCTTTGGGATAGATAATGTGGAAAGAAAATAGCTGAAGCTGGACTGAAGCTGGATTAAACCTTAGGTGTGACCACAGCCTTCATGTCTGGGTCCTTCTCTCCAGAAGGTAGCTGAGCCAGTTAGGTCTAGAGGTTAGGGAGCTGGACTCTTATCTGGGAATCATTGGGTTTGATTCCTCACTCCTCCATGAAGCCAGCAGGGTGACCTTGGGCTAGTCACAGCTCTCTTCTGAGCTCTCGGAGCCCCACCTGCCTCACAGGGTGTTCCGTTGTGGGGAGAAGAACAGAAGGTTTGTCAGCTATTTTGAGTCCCCTTGAATGGGTGAGAAAAGTGGGGTAGAAAAGCCAACTCTTCTTCTAAAGGCCAAGGAACAACTTTCCCCGCGCAACTTCCAGGGTATTTTTTAAGTGGGTTCATTTTAAATGCTGGCCTTTCTGCTCTTGCAATCCGCCCGGAGTCCTTTGATTGTGGGGCAGGAATGCCATTCCAAAACGGCAGGGAGGCTTTGGACCTCCGGCCGAAATGGCGCTCGCAGGCTGATGGGGTCCATCCCGCCCTGGGGGAAGCACAGGCCACAGAGTCAGTCTCCTCGGGGAGCCTGGCTCTCAGCCTTTCTGCGCACTGTCTGCTGGCGGGATGGCGGGGCCAGGACCCAGATGCTTTCTTTGGGACCTCATGGGAAGTATTCTGGGGGTGGGGGCTTTGCTTTAGGGGAAGGGGGTTGGGGGGTTGAGGTGGTCCAGGCGAGCGTGTGGCTTTGCCTTTGGAGACTAGGCAGAGGGTGTGACACTTTATGGAATTTATTTATATTTATTTGTATACCTTTTGGGCCCGGGGTGACAGGAATAGCTGTTGCCCCCTCCCTCCCTCCCTGGTGTTGATGGGATTCTTCTTGTTCCTTCCAGGATAGCCTGGTGGACCAAGCGGAAGAAGAAGGGCCGCAGTGACATCCTCTGACTCCGGAATTTGCCGGCGCGAGGGAAATACCCCTGGCTTCCGATCCCCGGCTCCTTGGCCTTTCTAGGGTTGGCCCCACGTTCTCTCTCGTAAGGAAAGGACTCCATGGAGAAGGCGAGTCCGTCCTGCCCCTGGGCGCAAGTGGTGGCGAAGACCTGAAGTGCCGACGGTCCTGCGAGGATCCTGGACGCCAGTGGGGGTGGCGGAGGCCGTTGTGATGGCGCTGCCTTAGAACGCAGAGCCTCGCCTCCCCCACCTGAGGCAGAGCCATGGAGCCTGGCCCTCAGACGGGAGCCGGCCGCTAGGAGCTCTTTCTGGTGGGCGAGGGGGCCGCGGGCGCCGCTGCTGCCGGACAGCCAAGCTGCTTTTGTGAAGAGGCCCTCATGGCCTGAGTGTCGCCCCAAGGTGAGGCCAGCCTGTCCCAGCCACGCCTTGGCTGCCTGCTCCCCCGCCGGGGAGCCACGATGGGTGCAGAGCTCTCCACCGGAGCCGTGGTCGCCATTGTCTTCAACTGCGTCATCGCCTTCCTCATCCTCGTCCTGCTGCTCATTGTCTGCAAGGCCTGCCGGACGCCATCTTGCCCGGACAAGAGCCCGACCTCGGAGTCGGAGGAGAGGGGCAACGAGGGCAGGTACCTGCTGCAGTCGTGACCCGGCCGTCTGGGCAAAGCCAGCTCCCCTCGTCTGGAGCCGGGACGGGTCACCGGTCAGCTCTGGAACTTTTGGGGTGCTGGCGGCCCGGTTGCTGGGCCACGTTCTCCACTCTAAGCACAAGGGAAACTCTGGTCTTTGAGGATCTCCGGGTGATGGCGGGAGGTGGCCTTCACGGGGACTCAGGAGAGACTGCTGGGGTCGTTCTCCAGACGTGGAGTTCAGGGAAGAAGACCAAGCGGCGGTCAGGGTTCCGAGTTGCCCTGCAGTGGTCGCCACCGCCGCCCTCACCATCGCTGCACCGCACCCGGAGGCCGGACTGGCCAGGATGGGGGCTAAAGGGGGGCTTGTCTTGGGCGCCTCCAGGACTTTCTCCCACCACCCAGGTTTCAGTAAAACCTCCGATGGCGCAGGGTGATACGGAAAGCGCCTCCTGTTCTCCTCCCAGCAGCCTGGCTAGGCCTCCCTTCTGCTGCCGTCCTCCCAGGGGGCTTGAGCAGCCACCCACCCACCAGGGGCAGGGAAGCAGACCTATGGCTACGGCAGGCTTTGATCGCCAGCACAGCATCAGGGTGGGTGGGTAGGTAGGTGGGGAAGGGAGCTTTCCCGGGACGGGCGAGTTGCCCAACGTCTTTCCCACCACAGAAGGGCGACCCAGGCAAGGGCTTGAAGGTCCTTCCCCAGTCCCGGGGGCCAGAAGCACTTTTTCCCCCTTTCCTGCCAGGGGTGCGAGGGGCCGGCGGCTGAGACCCAGGGGAGAGGTTGGCAGGGATGTCCCACCTGGCGTGGGCTGAGAATTCCCTGGAAGGAGAAAAGGAACGGCAGGGCACTTTGGTGGCAGAGAGGGGGGTTGCTGTGGGGGCACCACCGGGCACTGCACTGCCCATCTTTGTGGCTCAGGAGCACTGGAGTGTGTTGGCCCAAAGATCCTGCGGAGGGCTCAGGAAGGGCCTCTGACTTGCCCATCTTAGTTGGCACGGCCGGAGCGTCAGTGCTTTGGAGCCCCAGAGGGCTCCCCCCTGCCTCCAAGGCTGCCCACGTCCTTCTGTTGAACAGAGACGCCAAGGGAGGTGGGCAGAGCCGGACAAGTGACCAGAACCTGTGTGCTAAGGAAGGAAGCAGTGCGCCAGCCGCATCCCCTCCCCCTGTAGCAGGGCCTGGCAGTTAGAGAGGGAGCCATCTGGCCTGGCACAGGAGCAGTTTGGGGGGGGGGGCAACGAAAGGCCCTTGGGGGGGTCTTCTTGGCTTCCTTGTGTTGCTAAGAGGCAAAGCGCTGTTTCTTCCTGCTCATTCAAACGACTCCCCGTGGGGTGTAACGCTGCGTCCCTTCCTGACTGATTTTGTTAGGATAATAAAAATGTGCCTGGTTTGTAGGACAGAATGCATGCTTTGCTTTGCTTTGCTTTGTCTCCAAAGGAAACGGCTGGATCTCTAGGGAGGAGGCGCAGCCGGCTCTCCAGGGCAACTTAGCTGTTATTGCCAAGGGGGGAGGGCAAGGGGGGCCTGGCCGGTGGGTGACCTGGGTGGCTCTTTTTGGATATGGACAAGAACTCCTGTGCTCTGCACGCGACTCTGGGCTCCATCTGGACACAGGCAGGCGACTGCACCGGGCAGATCTGTGCCGTGGCGTCTGGAAGCCTTAAAACGGTGCACAGATTGGTGCAAAAACATTCCTGGGAAGAGGCCGCTGCTTGCACGCGTGCCCACAAAAGTGCCCTTGCTGAACGTGGGCCTCCGCATCGGAGCACGTGCCTGGGTTTTCCTTCAGCTGTGCACTAAAACTGGAGAGCGCGAGGACAAGAGCTCTGAACCGTTTCACTGCCAGCATGGTGCCAGTTAGGAGAAGCGTAACCGTTGTCTTTAACCATTTAGCAAAAAGCATCCGGTGGGTGGCAGACTGTAGCAGATGTCAGGCTCTGCCAGCCACTGGTGGCCATGGCTAGAGACTTCCCTTTTCCCCCTCCCCCACCCCTGGTCTCCCTTTGAGCCCATGCCTTGGAGCTTTCCACCCCAGTTCGGCAGGATCGCACCCTTCCCGCGCCACCAGCCAGCAAGTGTCTCCTTGTCCATCCCCTAGGGTGGCCGAACACCACCCGGCACAGCTGTTGGGTCTGAAGCCTTTATTTTTCTCCAAGCGAAACTGCGTAACAAAACACCACTGTTTGTCGATAGAAAAGGCTGCTCCAGGCAGGGCGCTGGCCGTACAAAGGGGCGCTTGTCCCTCGGGCTCTGCTTGGCCTCCTGAATCGCGGGCAGCGGTGGGCACATGTCCATCCGTGGCTCTCGCTTCACTTGCTCTTGTCAGCTGGTTCTCTCACCAAGTTCAGCAGCTTGTCCAGTTTTGCAATCTCCACCTCTGGGCCCTTCTGAACCTCCTGACCTTTCTTCTCCTGGGGAGACAGGGAGACGGGCAGTTAGGGCGAAAAGCGGGCCTATGGGAACATGATCCCTTCCCACTGGTTTGAATGCCAGAGATAGGAATTTCTGCCCTCTGGCCGGGGGAAGCTTTCTCCCACTTCCCTCAGGGTTTGTCTGAGGATTCTGGGAGGGATGGCAGGAAGTTAAAAGGGGCTCCTGCAGAAGAAGCGTCTCAGGAAAGGGCAAATGATGCTTGGCATCATTCAGATGCAATTCTGCGAATGCCAGAGAGGGGCTTGCTGGTGGGGCTGGGCCGAGCCATTTTGCTGCCCTGGCAAGACCATAAGTATCCAGATGTTCATCAGCGTCTTCTGTGCCATTTCCACAAGCAGTCTCTCACCACCACCACCCCAATTGTGCCAGCTCATCTGGGCACTGGCATGCAAAGGTTGGATGTGGAGCGGACCCCACCCGGGCAGCAGCGGGTCAGGAGCGGCCCGCTCCCGTCCCCTTCTCCCTTTCTGGCTTATTGGCATCAGCATCAGTTCATTTCTATGCTGCCTGTTCATTGTGGGCTCAAGGCAGCTTACAAGCAAATGCAGAAGAACAGAAATATTATCGAACAGAATACAAAGCAAGGTTCAGGAATCACAGGGGGCGGCTATGAAGCTGATGAGCAGGAGAGTCACATCAGGCAAGGGGAAGAATTTCTTTACCCAGAGGGTCGTTGGTCTCTGGAACTGGCTGCCAGAAGAGGCGGTGACAGCAACCAGCCTGGATGGCTTTAAGGAAGGGTTGGACAAATGTATGGATGACAGGTGTGTCAATGGCTGCTAGAATGGATGCCCAGGTACAGCTTCCAGGCTGGCGAGACAGGCAGAGTGCCTCTAGGGCCATTTGCTGGGATTTGAGAGGAGGAGGAGGAGGTTTGAGATGCCCATGAGCAATTAGTGGGTTACTGTGTGGGACAGGATGCTGGACCAGAAGGGCTTTGGCCTGATCCAGCAGGGCTCCCCTTAGGTTCTTATGGACTAGATGGGCTGTGGCCTGATCCAGCTGGGCTCCCCTTAGGTTCTTATGGACTAGATGGGCTGTGGCCTCATCCAGCAGGGCTCCCCTTAGGTTCTTATGGACTAGATGGGCTGTGGCCTGATCCAGCAGGGCTCCCCTTAGGTTCTTATGGACTAGATGGGCTGTGGCCTGATCCAGCAGGGCTCCCCTTAGGTTCTTATGGACTAGATGGGCTGTGGCCTGATCCAGCAGGGCTCCCCTTAGGTTCTGATAGCCAGAAGGAGGAAAGCGCACCTCAGGGTTCAAATGTGCCCAATGATCATGTCTCCCAAGATGGGGACAGTTTGGACTCAGATGCTGGCCAACACCCATCGCAGAGCACTCTCAGGCAACAAGGAGACCACCTGAGATGTTCAGCACGTTTGCATGCCAAACGACTGTGTTGGAGGGGGCGAGGCTCCCCCAGCCCAACTTAAGAATGCCCAAATCTGCCAAACACTGTTGCAGACAATGGGCCTCTTCTTGCAACCTCGGCTTCTGGCAAACACTGTTGCAGACAACGGGCCTCTTCTTGCAACCTCGGCTCCTGTACTTTCTGTATTCCTGAACCTTTGACTGATTTATGACAATGAAGACCCTCTGGAAAATCTGGCCTCAGCATTCCTGACCACGCATCTACATTTCCTCCTCCAAGAACTCTGAAACCTGAACCAGCTGCTTGCTGCCATTTGCCCGGGGCACACATGTTGCTTGCTGAATGCCACTGGCTTGAGATCCAACACTGTTGTTACTCAGCCTGGGACCCTCTGACAAAGGGCAGGATATAAATGCAAAAATAAAGATATAAATTTCCATGCGGGCCTTTTGCGCCTGCCCATGAATGCCTTCCAAGTGCAGGTGCAAAGGCTTACCAGCCTCAGGGATGCCAGTGAGCTATCATTGCCCTTTCTGAGGCTGCCTGAAATCCAGGAGAAGCCTGGTGGGAAGTCCAATCATCACTGAGGCCTGTGCTCTGGAAACATACCCTTTGTGCTCACTCACAGACTGTTCTTGTTTGGCAGAGGGTCTAGAATGTCATTTTCTGAATTTTTCCCTTGCTGTTCCTCTCCATTTTTCTTGCTTTCCCACAATTTGGGCTCTCTGCTTTGCAGCAGTTGGCAAACATCTGTGTCACAGGAGTGGATAAATGCATTTGTAGTGCCCCGTGCAATTATTCAGCAAATTACAAAGAAAACACTTGAAAGTAGAATTGTGCACAGCTGCAAGCAGCTGCCAAGATGTTTGCAAATGAAACACTGGAGGAGATCTAAGAGTAACGTAGCTGATTGCGCCTCGGGCACCCTGCATTGTACGAGGCTCTTGGGGGCGCTTTGGAAGGCTCTTGTGTGGGATAAACAATGGGATATGTTGTGTGGCACAGCTGCCATTTCCAGGGAAGTGTGGTCCTCTGAGGAGGTTTCTCCCCATGCCTGGCTGCAGCCTGTTCTCAGCTGGGCTTCCAACGAAGGCACCTTTGGGGATGGCACATCCATGCGCGTGATATCTGGGCCACAGTATGAGATGGGATGCTGGACTAGATGGGCTGGGGCCTCATCCAGCAGGGATCCTCTTTATGTTCTCATAAACAAATTTGGCAGGATACCTCTAAAGGCCATATGCACAGAGTTGAGATCAGGTGAAGGTTTTGCCCTTGTCTTCTGCTTGAGATGCCCAGAAGCAACTGGTGGGCCACTGTGTGGGACAGGATGCTGGACTAGAATGGCTGTAGCCTGATCCAGCAGACCTCCTCTTATGTTCTTATAGGCAAATTCATGGAGGACAGGTGTACCAGTGACTTCTAGAATGGATGCCTAGGTAATGCTTTCCAGGCTGGAGGGACAGACAGGAGGCCTATTAAGGTCACTTGCAGGGGGTCAAGAGCAGGTGAAGGTTTTGCCCTTGTCTTCTGCTTGAGATAATAATAATAATAATAATAATAAAACGTTTATTTATAATGCCCTTTCTTCCAAAGGGCCTGACAAAATAAAACATATACAATCAATGAGAATATACACAGACAACAACCTACAATGAAACTTCTCGCCTACCCCCCATAGCAGGTTCACTCAAAGAGAAAAGTTTTTAACTTCCTTCGAAAAGAACCAAGATCCTCTTCCAGCCTTAAGTCCAGTGGAAGACGATTCCAGAGTTGCGGGACCAAATCCTGGAAGGCCCGTAATTTTGACACCGCTGTTGATGTTGAAGGAACTACCAATAGACCTTGCGAAGCGGAGCGCAAAACCCTAGGCAAGATATATCCTACCAGGTAGGCTGCCAAATAACTAGGTGTCCCCAGTTGCAGGGCCTTAAATGCTAGTACTAACAGTTTAAAGCGGGCCCTAGCGCAAATTGGTAGCCAATGCAATGCTCTACGATGGATTGAAACATGGGAACATTTAGGAAGATTTAATACTATTCGAACCGCATTATTCTGAACTAGGGTCAGGGGAAGCAGAGTACATTGTGGTAAACCTGCTATTAAGCTATTACAATAATCTAGACGAGATACGACCAAAGATTGAATCAAAACCTGAGCCGTATCCACTAATAAGAACTTTCGGATTTTCCGCACATTAAGCAAGTGAAAGTTACACACTTTCACCGTGGCGCTAATGAACGGGCGCAGGGATAAACGGTCATCCAACAGAACCCCAAGGTTCCGAGCAAATGAGGTTGGTGCCAAGGAATACTTTTGCAAACTCACAGGTGGGCTTGCCAGCGGAGCCATTGGGCGATCAGGCTGAAACACCAAGATCTCTGTTTTATCAGTGTTCAGTTTTAAGCGATGCACAGCAAGCTTCCGAGACAAGCAGAGGTTTCAAGCAAGCCCATCACCATCAGAAAAGAGCCTTCCTATTCCTTACCGCCAACATTTTGCTTTGTTTTTAGCTGGATGGCTTGTTTATTATCTAGCTTGAAAACTTGCTAAAAAAAAAAAATCAGATATAATACTTACAGGCTGTGTTCCCATTCAAGATTCAAAGAGCTTTGAAATTGTTTCGAAAGCTCACCGTTCCCAATGTTTTAAAAGAATTAAAGTCCTGAAACGCAGAGAATCCCTATCCTCATTAAGAGGTCTGATGGCTGGATTTAGAAATAATCCTCACTATTTAGCAATGGGAACACAAGCAGTTTTTTTGGGGGGGAAGGAACCATGCTTTAGGAGCATTCCCTTCAGTTTCCTTTGACCCAAGGATAAGCCGTGATTTCATCCCCCTTTCCCCGGTCTCGCACCATTATGTGCTAAGGATATCGGGCTTGGCTGAAAGAGGGGGGGGAGGAGGAGAATGAGAGAGGTCAGACCACTATGTAACTAAAAAAGAGATCAGATGAAAGCAATCAGACCCACTCCTTTTGCCTCCATTTTGCTCTTTTGTAAAAGCCTGCCTGGTTTTCCCCTCCTCCCTTCCCCACTGCGATCATTATAAGAGAAAAAGGAAAGTGATGCTGAATGTTCTACTGCCTTTTTAATAGGAGAATGAAGTTGTGTTTTGGTGGATACAAGATGGGGGGCAGGTGGCGAAGGACTCCATAATCTCAAATGTATACAGAGGGTGGGGTTTGAATTGCCCACCCCAATGAAGTCAGGAATGAGTGTGCCCAGTTGCTGACTGCATGGGGAGGGGGGTTCTGCTGAGAGGCGGAGGGAGAGGAAGGGGTTTCTCCCCTACAAGTCCACATTACAAGCTAACAGTGAGAATGTAAAAAACCAGACAGTGCTGCTGATTAAAAAAAAACCTTCTTTAAAATTGGATTAACATGCCCAGTGGTGACACAGCCATAAAGTCAGGGACCCTTTCAGGATGTGTCACCATTGCTATTTGTTCTGGCGAAAGAGAAGCATGAAACACACTCTCAGTCTGAGCTGGTGGAACATTCAGAAGGAGCACAGGGTTTTCCCATGGATGCACGGAGGAGGCCAGTGCAGCAAGAGAGGCGTGATGGTTTCCTGGATCCAAGAGCCAGTTTCTTGTCCAGGAAAGAACACCCACCCAGAGAGTCAGATGACCGGCAAGAAGCAAAAGAGGCAGCTTAGCTTCACTGGCCAGAGGCTGGATGGATTTACTCCATGGCTGAAGCCAAAGGTGAGTCAGTTTATCCTGAAATGGGGTTGTCCTGCTCTGTCCAGACAGCGATCCCAATCCACTGCCTCCGAGGCGTTTTGAATTTCAAACCCCCAACACGCCCAGCTGGCTTAGGATACGTATTTCCTTCTTCCCACAGACAGGAAGCAGAGTCCAAAGCATGTCGCTCTGTCCTTCTAGCTCCTTGTCTCTTCTCTACAGGAGGCAAAGGCTGTCTGCATTGGGCTGCTGGACTGGCCCAAGGGCTTCATCCTGGAACACTCAGGCCTTTCTGCACTGGACCTTATTCTGGATTATACTCTGGATTATACCCCCGAATAGGAGCCTCCTATTTGCATGCTGATGCAGATCATGGGCAGGCCTCGCCCAGAACCTGATACAGGCTTCACTAGCATGTGGGCAGCAGGGCCCTATTCCAGAATATAATCCAGAATGAGGCCCAATGCAGACAGGGCCAAAGTCTGAACGTGGGACACTCTCACCCAGGAGGTCACACAGCTGCTAGACTGATGCCCAGAACAGCTGGCTGCATGTGCCTCAGCTGGCAGTTCAACAGCTGCACGGACTGCCAATTCATTACCGGGCCCAATTCAAGGCGTTAACCTTGACCTATAAGGCCCTAAATGGCTTTGGCCCCAAATATGTAAAGGAAGACCTTCTCCCACATCAACCAGCCTGTATCCTGAGGGGAGACCCTCCTAGTTGTACCACCACCCTCAGTGGCAAAAGGTGTGGGCACTCGGGACAGGGCCTCCTCAGTGGTGGCCTGCGAACACAAAGTGCACACCTGGAATTCTGTGTAGTTTTTGTCATTGCAACTGCAAAAGCATCTAGCAAAAATGGAAGAGGTTCAGAACAGGAGAGGTAATAAACAATCAAGCCCCCTGAAGAACGGTTACAACATTTGGGACATTTTTGTTTAGAAAGAAGCGTATCAAATTATGCACGCTGTGAATATAAGTATGGAGAATTTTTTTTCTCTTTCCCCAAATACTCATCAAAGCAAATGTCCTGCAGTCAAGGAGATCCAAAGAGCAAGGCCGTCGTGAAAACCTGCTATTTAGACTGTATCGTTTTAAATACACAATTTAAAATTCTGCAAGTTTGTCAGTGCAGTCAAAACGCTGCTCTTTAAGTCCCTAATTGCTCCCTGAGCTTAATTGCTGCCAAGAGAAATTTGGCAAATTTGCAGAAGTCACAGGAAGCTGATGGTCAGATAGTAAACTTCTCATGTAGGAGGGGCTGGTAAGGATTTTAGTAACAAGCAGAGAGGACTGCATCTTAAGTCGGCATGAGCAACGCAGATCAAAAGTGCCCCTTCCTCTGCCAAACTGGCCTGTCTGCACTGTGTCTGACCCTCAGGCAGGATCAGGGAGAGGGAACACGGGCCTCCCATCAGCAGAATGCTGGAATGCTCTACTGGGATCACCAAGAGACTAAGAGAGCCAAGAGGATTGTGGGTTTTATATTGCATCTGGAAGCGGCCTAATTCAAATGTGCTTTTTATTATTATTTTTAATCAAAACCACTAGGACTCGCACAGAATGTTTGGAGTTGTTCAGGAACATCTGGAGTGATACAGATGAACAGCCCTGCTTTATGGCAAACTGAGTAGAGGGCTCAGGTCATGGCGATGCTACATGCTGTGATGAACGTCAGATCATAAGAGGAGCCCTGCCGGATGAGGCCACAGCCCATCTAGTTCAGCATCCTCTCCCACACTGTAGCCTACCAATCGCCCATGGGCATCTCAAGCAGAAAACAAAGGCAAAACCTTCACCTACCCTCAGCAACCTGCAAATGGCTCCAGAGGCCTCCTGCCTGTTTCCCCAATGTGGAGGTGGCACCTGGGGGGCATCCATTCTAGTAGCTATGGATGCACCAAGTCCTCCTCTATGAATTAAGAGAAGCCCTGCTGGATGAGGCCACACCCACCAGGTGCTTCTGTGCATTTTCAAGGAGAAGATGAAGGCAGAGCCCTCACCTGCCCTTCTGCCTATCTCCCCAGCTTGGAAGATGCACCTAGGCATCATTCTAGAAGCCATTGATTCACCAGTCCTCCCTGAATTAAGAGGAGCCCTGCTGGACGAGGCCACAGCCCATCTAGCCCAGCATCCCATCTCACACAGTCGCCCACCAACTGCCCATGGGCACCTCAAGTAGAAGACAAGGGCAAACCTTCACCTGCTCCTGAATTCCAGCAAAGGGCCTTAGAGACATCCTGCCTGTTCCCCAGCCTGGGAGATGTACTTA
Source organism: Aspidoscelis tigris stejnegeri (assembly GCA_023333525.1). Classification (NCBI taxonomy): domain Eukaryota; kingdom Metazoa; phylum Chordata; class Lepidosauria; order Squamata; family Teiidae; genus Aspidoscelis; species Aspidoscelis tigris. The sequence goes on from JALMGA010000007.1 coordinate 2,449,777, forward strand.
GGCATCCATTCTAGTAGCCATTGATTTACCTGTCCTCCATGAATTAAGAGGAGCCCTGCTGAAGGAGGCCACAACCCATCTAGTCCAGCATCCCATCTGACACTGTGGCCCACCAATTGCTTCTGGGCACCTCAAGCAGAAGACAAGGGCAAAACCTTCACCTGCCAGTGACCTCCCGGGGCACCTTCCTGTCACCCCACCCCACTGTAGCTCAGGTGAGCCATGAGGCATAAGCAAAGGACTTCCTGGCACACTTCCTGCTGTGTGTTAGCAGGTGATTCCTCTTCCCCCATGCCAAGTTTCACGTTCCCTCTCCCTTCAACGTCTGCTGCACGCAGATTTCATTTCCACGCAGCCTGTATAGACGGCGCTCAGAGACGCCACACAATTTCAGGGCCTCCTGCTTTCTAATTAGAAGCCTCTGTCGCTTCGTCCGCTCCGTAGATGCAGATTAGTCATGGTTAAAAAAACGAGGAAGAAGAAAGAAATAAAGAAATAGCGACTTCGGTTTCCTCCCAAGGGAAGGAGTAACAGAGAAACGCCTGGATGAATGGGGTGAATGAATGCAGGTGAAGCAGCAGCTGCTGCCCCTTCTTGTGGGCTTTTCCCCAGGTGGCACCAGGAGCAAAGATGGTTGTGCCTTGGTCTGGCTTCCTTGCCAGGCTCTCTGGGATTTCTGGTTAGGAACCCAGGTTGCAGGAGGGCGCTCCGCTGCTCTTGGGATACCAGGGGCACATTCACACTTCCTGTCTGGGGGAGGAAAACGGTGAACATCCACCACGTGCACTAGCGTTCGCACTAGTGAATGCTAGTTTATGCTTTCCCTCCCCCAACGCGTCCACAAGCGTGTTTGTAGTGCGGATGTGTGTCTGGGCCTCACCACCTTGTCTCTGGATGCTGGAACCAGTGCACGTGTGAAGGTGCCAGCACTCCCACCAAGGCAATGGTGATGCGCCATGCACAAGTGCTAACAGTGACCACAATGCAATAACCTTCAACTTAAATACAGGGAGTAAGTTCTTAATAAAGTCTAACACAGAGACCTTAAACTTTCACAAGGGAAACTTCCCCAAAATGAGGAAATTAGTGAAAAGGAAATTGAAAGGGAAAGTCAAAAGAGTTAAATCACTTCAAAATGCATGGAGACTACTTAAAAACACAATAACGGAAGTGCAACTAGAATGCATTCCTAAAAGAAGAAAGGGGACTTCTAGGTCCAAGAAGAAACCAATGTGGCTCACAAATGCAGTAGATGAAGTCATTAAAAACAAGAAGAGTTCATTTAGGAAATGGAAGGCTTGTCCAAATGAGGAGAACAGGAGGGAACATAGACACTGGCAACACAAATGCAAGACGGCCATTAGGAAAGCTAAGAAAGATTTTGAGGAGCACATTGCTAAAAACATCAAAAGAAATAACAAGAACTTCTTTAAGTATATCAGAAGTAGGAATCCAACCAGGAGAGCAGTTGGACCACTAGATAGTAAAGGAGAGAAAAGGGTAATTAAAGAAGACACGGAGATTGCAGAGAGACTAAATGAATTTTTTGCTTCCGTATTCACGGAGGAAGACAGAAGACACATGCCAGTAGCTGAGCCTGTGTTTTCTGAAGAGTTAAACTGTACAGAAATAACCAAGGAAGAGGTCCTGGCATGTCTTAATAAACTAAATGTTAACAAGTCACCGGGACCAGATGGTATTCATCCAAGAGTCCTTAAGGAACTCAAATGCGAAATTGCCGACCTTCTAGCAAAAATATATAATCTTTCCCTAACATCAGGCTCCGTACCTGAGGACTGGAGGGTAGCAAATGTAACACCAATATTCAAAAAAGGATCCAGGGGTGATCCAGGCAACTACAGACCAGTTAGCTTAACGTCAGTTCCGTGTAAGGTGATGGAAACCATTATTAAAGACAAAATTAGTGTGCATATGGAGCAGCAGGCATTGCTGAACAAAAGCCAGCATGGCTTCTGCAAAGGTAAATCATGCCTCACAAATTTGTTGGAATTCTTTGAGAGTGTCAATAAACACGTGGATAAAGGTGAACCAGTAGACATTGTCTATCTGGACTTTCAGAAGGCTTTTGACAAAGTCCCACATCAAAGGCTACTGAGTAAACTCACCAGCCATGGAATAAAAGGACAGGTTCTGTCCTGGATTTGTGACTGGCTTAAGGGCAGAAAGCAGAGAGTAGTAGTAAACGGCAATTTCTCAGGGTGGAAAGAAGTAAAAAGTGGGGTCCCTCAAGGCTCAGTACTGGGACCAATGCTTTTTAATTTATTCATCAATGATCTAGAAAAAGGGGTACATAGTAAAATAGCAAAGTTTGCTGATGATACTAAATTATTTAGGGTAGTAAAATCTGAAAGAGATTGCCAAGAGCTCCAGAGGGATCTCTTAGCATTGGGTGAGTGGGCAACCAAGTGGCAAATGTGCTTTAATCTTAACAAGTGTAAAGTAATGCACATTGGGGCCAAGAATCCAAATTACGTCTATAAACTGATGGGGTCTGAGCTTTCTGCAACACGCCAGGAAAGGGATCTCGGGGTTTTGGTGGACAGTTCAATGAAGGTGTCAACCCAGTGTGCGGCAGCAGCAAAAAAAGCAAATTCAATGCTGGGAATAATTAGGAAGGGAATAGAAAATAAGTCAGCAAGTGTCATTTTGCCCCTTTATAAATCTATAGTGAGGCCACATTTGGAATACTGTGTACAATTCTGGTCACCACACCTCAAAAAGGATATTGTGGAACTAGAGAAGGTGCAGAGAAGGGCAACCAGAATGATTAAGGGTCTGGAACACCTCCCTTACGAAACCAGGCTGCAACGTCTAGGCCTCTTCAGTCTGGAGAGACGGCGTTTGAGAGGGGACCTGATTGAAGTATATAAAATTATGCACGGCATAGAAAAGGTGGATAGAGAAAATTTCTTTTCTCTATCGCACAACACTAGAACCAGGGGGCACTCTATGAAGCTGATGGGTAGGAGCGTAAGGTCTGACAGGGGGAAGTATTTCTTCACACAGAGGGTCATCGGCCTATGGAATGTGCTGCCAGAAGAGGTGGTGACAGCTACCAGTCTCGATGGCTTTAAGGTAGGGTTAGACAAATTTATGGATGACAGATGTATCAATGGCTACTAGAACGAATGCCTAGGTGCATCTTTCAGGCTGAGGGGGGGGGGAGGAAATGGGGCGCTTCTAGGGCCATCTGCTGGGACTCGAGAGCAGGAGAAGGTTTGTCCTTGTCTCTGCTTGAGATGCCCATGAGCATTTGGTGGGCCACTGTGTGCGACAGGATGCTGGACTAGATGGGCTGTGGCCTGATCCAGCAAGGCTTCTCTTATGTTCTTATGTTCTTATGACGTTGGCACATCACGTGTAATGCCGGCACGCTTGCGCGGTGCATCATGGGCCCCTCTGTGCACCACAGAGGTGCGGATGGGTCTCCACAGGGCCCAGGAAGGATGAGGCTGGAAAGGGCAAGGCCGTTTCTGAGTATCTAGGTACATGCTCCCGGCCGGGGAGACAGGCAGGATGCCTCTGAGGCCATTTTTAAAATATATTTTTGATTATGTTTTAGTAGCGTGATACGTTTTTATCCGCATTGCAACCCACCCTGGGACCATTCGATAAAGGTCGGGATGTAAATTTCCTAAATAAATAAATGAATGGTGATTTGTAGGGATGTGCACAAGTGGGGTTTGTTTGGTTTTTGCATTCAATTTGTATCGAATCGAATGTAAGAAAATTTGTATTCGTTCAAACAGATGTCCTTTGAATCTAGTTGGATTCTATTTGACACTAATGTATTCATATGAATTTGTTATAATATCCAGTACGAACGCATACTTGACCGTCGCTACCTATTGGTATCTGTGGCTGAATCTCTATTTTGGGAGCTTTTCCGGCGCACAAAGGGACTCATTTACATCCCTGCAATACAGTAGATTATTTGGACTCGCGGCCCGTTCAGGCCTTGTGTCGTCTTTGTACGGACAGTGATGAAAATGCCAGCCGTGAAGCAAAACATTAAAAAACACAAGAGCTGTACAATGCAGCTGGAAGGAAATCCAATTTCTATGCAGATATTAAATTAAAGATAATCATCTCAGGGAATTTGCTCTGAGGTCTGCCAGACAGCTCAGTGCAAGTCCCTCTTCATCTCCAGCCTATCGTGATGTGACAAGAAATTCAAAGCACCGTCGCAGTTCTGCTGAGGACCAAGGATGCCAGGGAAACATTTTCCAGGGAGTTAAGAGCCCGGCATGCATCCGCTTGGCATCTTTTGGCAACTAAACTGGCTGATGCTTTAAACAACACCTGCCTGGGCTGGGTTCCGAATTCTGCTCTTTGCCACACAAGACATCCAGGCTAAGTGGAGCACAGTTTATGTGCACATGTGCAACAAGCGTTCACAGGGCTGCACGCGCTCGTACACACACGCCATGGAACGCCATTTGTGACCCTTAGGCACAGCATGTGCTGTTTGCTGAACAGACTGACAGTCTCTGCTTGTTTCCCAAGCGACAATCAAAGTATAAAGAAAAATGCCATGAAATATCCATCACATCTATACAAAAGGGGTAGGAAAAAGGTAAGTAAAACATCTAGGCCTCTTCAGCCTGGAAAGACGGTGTTTAAGAGGGGACCTGATTGTAGTATATAAAATCATGCATGGTATAGAAAAGGTGGATAGAGAACATTTCTCCTCTATCACACAACACTAGAACCAGGGGGCATCTATGAAGCTGATGGGTAGGAGAGTCAGATCAGACAAGGGATTATCTATATTCAGATCAAAAGAGGTCTCGCTGCTGGATTTAGAAATACTCCACTTTATTTAGCAAAATGGGAACGCAAGTGGTTTTTGTGGGGAGGGAGCCATGCTTGAGGGGCGTTCTGAGTCTCCCCTGACCCAACATGAAGGTGTGATTTCCTCTGCTATAGTCCCCTCTTCCCCAGGCTCTTCATAATGGGCTTGGGAAATCTACTGCTGGCTGAAAGGGGAGGGGAAGGAGTTGAAAAATGAACAGAGCCAGCAGTAGCTAAGGCACACACAAGAATGTGACTCCCTCCCTCCCTTCCTCCCATGATCGGTTCTGCGATCGGCCCCTTTGCCTCACTCCCTGCCATTTCATTCTGCTCTGCTCTACCAATCTATCACAAAACACTATTATAAGAGGGGGAAATGATCTTGAATCATCTACTGCCTTGTTAACATGAGAAAGAAGGTGTGCTAAGCTGGGGGAAGAAGCGGTGAACAAAAACTGCTGCCAAAGGACTCCATGATCTGATGTGTGTGTGTGGGGGGCAGGTTTAGATAGAGGGTGGGGTCTGAATTGTGTGCCCTAGTGAAGTCAAGGTATGAAGGTGTCCAACTGCTGACTGAATGGGGAGGGGGCTCTGCTGAGTGGAGGAGAGAGGGAGGGGGTTTCTCCCCTGCTGGGCACTGAAGAATGGAGAGTGAATCTACATTATAAGGTAACAGTGGGAATGCAAAACAAAAGACCTTGCTGCTGATTTAAAAAAAACCCAGTTTAAAACCGGATTAAATTGCCAAGTCTTAGTTGCACAGCATATAATGCAACTGCAAATTCTGCATTCTCTGCTCAGCTTTCGGTCTGTCTGGCCCACGATGGAAGCCTCTCTGGCATCCTGGATTGGCTCCACAGGCATCCGAAGCATGATAATTCTTATAGTTTTAAGTGATTGGAGCCAATGCCTTGGAAGATGAGCAAATGTAACACCTAGTTCTTGGGTCATTTTGCTGCTGCTCTGATGTAGCATAACAAGGCAACCAACAACGTGCGATGCTGATTAACAGAGCATGTAATTTAATGCCAAGTCATTGGAGAGGATGTGTAGGGCTGTAAATGAAAACTGTAATTTTCTTATCTCTAAAAGAGCTTATTCCGCTACAGCTATTCTGTCTCTCCTCTCTGCCAAATTGGCCTGACCTTTCAAGACTCGCGTGGACAACGGGAAGCAATTCATCTTCAGTTCGACTTTCAGTAACCGGACTGGGCCCTCTTCCTAGGGTGGATCAATGGCTCTGGGGCCACGTAAAATGCAGGCTACGTTCACACCTACATTTTAATCCAACTTCAGTCCACTTTCAGAGTGAGATAATGCATTGGCAAAATGACAAGCTGTTTGCTTTTAGCTTTATTTGAGAAAATCCACCTTTGGGTTAGAAAACAGAGAAGGAAAATAATAAATAGCTTTCTGATATGTTCTTCTACTCTCAAAGTGGACTGAAGCTGGATTAAAATGTAGGTGTGGATACAGCCTGCGTTTTACGTGGCTTCCTCAAAAGAAGGGAATTCCGAGGAAGTGGTGGTGGGTTCCCTTGCAATTCTCCTGAGGGCAGACGCAGCTCTTCTGCTCTTTTGAGCTCAGTGAAAGGTCCCATCCAGCTCAGGTCCCATCCAGACAGGGGAACCATCGCACCACCACAGTCCTGCTATGGTGGGGTCATCTCACGCCTTGTAGGCATCCCCACCACAGCCCCTCTCCCCCCCCCAAAAAAATGTGCTAAAACTATTGCTGGAAAACCCAGTAATAATGCACTCACTTATCTTATGGATGGAGGCACCATTGGTGCTGTCTACCGCACTTGCGTGGAGGCCGAAACTGATGGCCGCGCATGCGCAGAAGTGGCCATTAGGGATGTGCATGAATGGGGTTTTTTTGCATGCGAATTGTATAGAATCGAATGTAAGAAAGTGCATACTTGTTCAAATAGACCCCCTTCGAATGTGGGAGGATTCTATTCAATATGAACGCATTCGTACGCATCCGATATGAAGGCATATGTGTCCCATACATATCCAATACATATCAGAGACATATATGAATCCGATATGTATCCAGTACGTACCCTGTGACATATCCACTCTGAAAATGTCCAATCCTTCCTGAATCCACTTTGAATCTGCTCTCAATCCATGGCAAATCCACCCTGGATCCTTTGCAGATGTGGCTGGCACAGCCGCTTTCTCACCTCCCCAGGTTCACGAATGTTCCCAAACATTGGAACGAATACGAATATAATATCTGAATATCTGAATCTATACCAATATCATACCACCAGATCCCTCGTGGCCACAGAAGCACAGTGGTGGCGATGCCAGCTGGATACCCAGGTATTTGCAGCACTTTAAATGCACAAAGAGAGTTCCGGTCTAAAGAATGGCGAAAGGCCAATACCCCTCAGTAGCGTTTCCTAGTTGGCTACGCGGCCGCTCTCTGGAGACAGTTATGTGGCCTATGTGGCCACTCTCTGGAGACCGCCTCTCACGCACGCCTTGTGCCGCCTCTTTCTGCTAATCTGCAGCCAAGGCTTTTGAGGGTCCCTTAAGGGAAAAGCAGATTATTGCAAAGAGACTCCTTATTGGAAGCGCGGGTGTCTGCAGATATGTGGAATGCAGGATCTCTGCTTCTTTTCTGGCTCACCAGCAAAGCTTTCTCTGATGGCACAGAAATGTACCTGGGAAAAGATCACGGAGGTGATTTATTCATAAGAACTACTTGCCTGTTGAGAGACTAAAACTGCTTCCTCAGATCCCACTCAACAAAAGCACACTGGCCGCAGAGCCCAGCTGAAAAGATGCAGAGAATTGAGCACTTGTCTTTTTCACCCAGAGGGCCATTGGTCCGTGCAACTGACTACCAGAAGAGGTGGTAAAAGCAACCAGCCTGGATAGCTTTAAGAAAGCGTGAGACACATTCATGGAGGCGTGTCAATGGCTATTAGAAAGGATGCCCAAGTACCACCACCAGGTTGGAGAGGCAGGCAGGATGCCTCCAAAGGCCATGTGCGGAGATCTGTGGCCAGTGTGTGGGGTATCCCAGAATAGCTATCCAAAGGCAGACAGCCTTGTTTCAGGATGCGTGGATTGCTCCAGCCAATGGACGGCCCCAACTGATCCGGTGTCATTGGAGCTGTCCACAGAAGGCAAGGGTGGAAATGACCAAAGGAACCAAGAGGCGGAAGACAAAACGCAAAGGGACCCATCAGCATCTTCTTCACCAGGCAGAGTGAGTTTTCAGAGGAGGCACATGCTATTCCTCAGGCTCATCATTACGGGATGTTTGCTAATGTTGGGGTGGAGAGACAGTGGCTTTGAAAATGCTGAGGAAACACCTCCCTTAAATGTGCACTGCAAACACCCAGTAGAGAAGGAAGATGGAGCAGACGGTGCCTTTCCCAAAGAAGTGCATGCCACATAATCTTCTGGCGCACAAAGTCTGTCCCAGGTCCTTTCCCCAGTGGCCTTATTCCAGATTAAATCTCAGAAGGAGGCTCAGTGTGGAATGGACCCCAAACTCACATTAGACAAAGGGGGTGAAAGTCCACCTCTTAAACGCTGTGTAGGTCAGACTGGGTGAACTCTCACAGAAGTCTGTTCCAAAGATTTCTGAGGCACCTGGAGAAACTGAGTTAACCCTCCAGAGCACCAATGGCCAAGCCAGTTGGCCAAACCTGAGGCCTCTTTGCACTGAGGCTGATAGTGAACAATTAGTGAACTTCTGGTGAAGAGCATCTGCACCTGGAGGAGGCTGATACAGCCCCCAAGCGCCCCCTGCCTCCCAGAAGTTCGCTAATCGTTGATCAGGTGTAGAGCATGAAATCGTGCTCCACACCTTAGCCAACATTAACCCTAAGCTTACCTGGAGTGCCCGGGCAATGGCCATTTGCTCTTCTTCCTGTGTTCTGCGTCATCTGAGGTCCTGCGCAAGTGCGCCAGCACTTTGGATGACCATAGACACTAGGGGTGTGCACGAATATTCAAAGGTATTCAAAATTTGATTGAATTTGTCTGAATTTCAGCATTTGAATTTGAATTGGATGTCCATAAATTCAAATTTAAAATTTGAACAAATTTTGAATTTTGGATCTATTCGTTCAAATTATCTGAACATTTGCACGTGTCCAGGGCCGTACACTATGTGTACTTGCACAGATGCATCTTTTCTGCATCTGTACGCATTTGTACAGATCCGTACAGGATGAAAACGGGATGCATACAGATGTATATGGACGCATACAGATGCGTATGGGATACGTAATGATGTGTACAGGCACATAAGAACGTGGCTGACATTCGTAAGTGCAAATTCAAATGGAAAATTCCAACAAATAGATTCGAATTTGCTTAATTCAAATCTAATTTGCTTAAATTTGAATTTTAAGGATTCAATTTGTATCGAATTTTTGGATATTCAAATTGAATCAAATCCTGAAAACTGCACATCCTTAATAGACACAACTGGGCATGTGCAGAGTGTCAGCATCGTCATGGTGACGGCGCTGATACAGGCACGGTTGTGCAGGGCACCACAGCCAAAATGGTGGTGCCCTGCAGAGGACCGGCCCCCCAAACAAATCAGGGTAAGTAATTGGTTGGGGAGGGGGACAGGTAACATTGACTAGCGCTCCAAGCGCGAGCGCCAGTTAACGTTGGGTAATCACGCTCGTTTCCCATCCATCTCTGCGGAGTGAACTTGACCCTGGGGGTGAATAGTTCCCCTCTACGACCTTTGGTTGCCTGCCACAGATCTGAGGCTCCAGACACCCCCACATCATCAGGAAATAAGAAAATGAACAGCTCTCACACAGGAGACATTGCCGGCGCTGGCTCACCCTTTTATTGCTGGCATATTCTCTCACTAGCTTCCCCCATGCAATAAACTACAGAGTTAATAAACATTTCTATAAAGAACTACAGGCCACCTTCGGCCTCCTTCCCCCTGGATGGATCAGCTATTAAGCATCTGCCACAATTTATTCTTGTTTCTTATTTAATTATTTACCTTAATCGGTATTTAACTTAGCCTGGCACAAAGTCAGACTTAGACAAATGGGATGAGGGAACATCGCCCGCTCCGGGTGCCAGCCTTCATCACCGCCCGCCTTTGAGGTCTTCATTGATCTATGGCATTTGCTGCCTGGAGAGGTGGCAGCGGCAACCAGCCTAGATGGCTTTAGGAAAGGGTGAGACAAGTTCATGGACCAGGACCATTCGCTTTCCCATAGCAGAAGAGGTGGTGACAGCAACCAGCCTGAAGGATGTAAGGAAGGCTTAGATTCATTCATGGAGGACAGGTGAATCAATGGCTACTAGAATGGGCACCTAGGTACATCCTCCATGCCGGGGAGACAGGTTTTGCCCTTGTCTTCTGCTTGAGATGTACATCATTCAGGATGCTTCTAAGGCCAACTGCTGGGACTCGAGAGCAGGAGAAGGTTTGCCCTTGTCTCTGCTTGAGATGCCCATGAGCATTTGGTGGGCCACTGTGTGTGATGGGATGCCGGACTAGATGGGCTGTGGCCTGATTCAGTAGGGCTTCTCTTATGTTCTTATGTAGACACGTCTACTTCTTCAGGTGCTAGGGGGCCCAATGGGCACGTCTGCTTTTTCAGATGCTAGGGCCCCCCCTAGCATCTGAAGAAGCAGACGTGTCTACGAAAGCTCATGCCACCAACCCTTTCTCTGTCCTGTTAGTCTCCAAGTGCTACTAACTACCTTGCTGGACTTTTCGAATTAGACTAATATGGCTATTTCTCTGATGTTGCTGACAGTTTTGTTTTTTTAAATCCCTGTTAACAGCTCCATTTGGCCAAGCCCAAAGTAGAGGTTTTGGCAAACCGTTTCCTCTTAATATGAGCCGCCGGTGCCATTTATCTTTGTTAGCTGCCGTGCAAAAGGCTGCAAGACGCTTCAGACGGGCTGTGAGCTTGCAGATGCTAAATTCTTAATTAGGTTAGGCGGCATTAGCCAACATTTCGTAATAACCCCATCCTCCTTGCTGTCAGCTGAAACGCAGGAAGGGCAAAAGCAGTAATCTAACATCACCATGTCGCAGTCTGTCTTGCAACACTTCGGGAACCCTGAGCAAGTGGGAGGGAACATCACCTTTTATTTAATATTTGTTAAATTTTAAGCTCTGGGAAGTAATGTGGCATCTTTTACATCACCTCCTGGTTGTTCTGACACCCACTCACAGCAAAGAAGATCACAAGACAAGCTGTGCCCTTCTGGGGAGGATGTGCTGATTTGTGGAAGGAAAGGCCCTCTAGTGGTACAGTGCTTAAGAGCAGAAGGCTGGAACCCAGGGGTCCTTGGGCTGAAATCCTTGCTTGCCCATGGAAGGTGGACCCACACAGGGTCATGTCTCCAGCAGTGTCTGCAGACAGGTTGTGTTTATCTTCCCTTAGATCACACTGGTAAAGAGCCAAGGGGGATGGCGACTCTGATGCCCGGCAAGTCAGTGGGGTTTTTTTCCACTTACCTCCCTTAATCTGGATCTAAGATGATCCGGATTTAAGAAATTTAGAAGATCCAGATCTAAGGAAGTACCCAATGCACCTCCACAGGCAGTGCAGCACCCAAGAGCAGTGGGTTCTAAGCAAACTTGCAGTGGGAACACCGGAGCACCCATGCGGAGCTTCCATCTGTGCCCAGTGAGGAGACGCCCATCATGCCATGGGGTTTTTTTTTTTTGGGGGGGGTGCATCTAATTTGGATTTGATGCCTGAAGATCGGATTGTAGACCCCTTTAATGGGGTCCACAGGAAATCCCGATTACAGGTTCTGAAGGACCCATTTAATCTGGATTTCTCTAGTACAGGTGTGAACAAATCGGGTTCTAATGGGGTCTGCAGTGGAAACATGGTCTTCCTGCTCTGAGCCTAATGAGTCCTTAATGGGTCCCTAATGGGTACTTAATGGGTACTTAGTGCTAGTGGAAACACCCCACCAGCCCCAGTATTTCCATACTTCCATGAACGCCCTCTTTGCATTGTTTTTTGAGACGGGCGGACAGAAGGATGTCCATAAAACTGTTGACAAAATAGGTGATATAACACCTGGCCAATTGTGGTTAATATTAGGTTAATTATAGGTTCACAAGGGAGGCTGCATGGTAAAAAGAGATGATAGCTGTTTTCATGTATCTGAAGAGCTGGCGCAGGGTGGAGGGATCATCCCTATTCTAAGTTACACAAGATGGGAGGACTAGAAATAATGGAATGAAGCTTGAAGGAAGTTGATGCAGATTAGCTACTAGAAAACCCTTTCTGACAGGTAGAGCCATCAAAGATCAGGGGACTGGAATGCCTCCCTTATGAAATCAGGCTGCAACCTCTGGGCCTCTTCAGCCTGGAGAGATGGCGTTTAAGAGGGACCTGAGTGAAGGACATAAAATCATTCAGGGTATAGAAAAGATGGATGGAGAAAAATTCTTTTCTTTACCACACCACACTAGAACCAGGGGGCACCTATGAAGCTGATGGGCAGGAGCGTCGGATCAGACAAAGGGAATAATGTCTTCTCCTGGTCATCAGTCTGTGGAATTTGCTGCCAGAAGAGGTGGTGACAGCAACTAGCCTAGATAGTTTTAGGGAAGGTTTAGACAAATTTATGGATAACAGGTATCAGTGGCGACTAGAATGGATGCTAAGGATATCGTCCAGGCTGGGGGGACAAGCAGGAGGCTTCTGAGGCCGTTTGCTGGGATTGGAGAGCAGGAGAAGGTTTGCCCTTGTCTCTGCTTGGGAGGCCCATGGGCAATTGGTGGGCCACTGTGTGCAACAGGATGCTGGACTAGATGGGCTGTGGCCTGATCCAGCAGGGCTCCTCTGAAGTTATACAACATACTTCTTAGTGAAACTGCTGCCTGAGCCAATTTGCTGCATGCTCTTGGCATCCTTTCTTTGCTCCCTCCCTCCTGAAAGCCCATCCCATTCTTTTGGCAAACAGGGAGGCCCAACACAGCTTCTTTCCTTCTTTCCAGAAATAGATTTGCTTCCCCACCAGGCCTTTCACAGCCATTCTTGCGCCTCCTTGCTTTCTTGTTTGTAGCTGTCATTGTTCTTATCTTTAATGCTTTGAGGTCCTTTAGATGATTTCCAGGCTTTCTCCTTCATTGTTCTTCACTTCTTATGCGCTGCAAAGCGCGCACATGTTGCAAAGCCATGCAGAGGCCTTTCTGAAGAGCGGATCTCCAATTCCACCATGCGGAAACTTCAAGCGCCCCATGCAGGGATCTTCACGAGAGATGTCTTTGCTCCTGTCTCTCCTGACTTTTAAGCTACAACCCTGATTTGCTTTGTTCCTCAACCCTGAACTAGGGACGGGCACAAATATTCAAAATATTTGTTCCTATGAATTTGGACTAATTTGGACATTCATATACGAATGCCAGACATTTGTACTTTAGTATTCATACGAATACGAATATTTCAAGTTATTCATACAAATAATCCGTATACCTCTTGTGCGTACCCGTACGGATGCACATGGATACATAACGGGGTGCAGACGGAATGCATACAGATGCAAACGGATCTGTACGAGATTCATATCATTGGATACATCTCTGATATTCAAATGAATTGAAACAGATGTATTCATAGCGGTTTGAATGTCCAGACATTCATTTTTCTTTATTCGTACGAATTTGGAGTTTTGAATATTCAATTCATGATTAATCGAATGGCAAAGACTGCACTTGCACAAACCCCTGCCCAGAGCAACTCATTTCGCCACTTCCGTGGGCCACCTCTTTCATTTGCTCATCTCTTGCACCAAAATAGATGGCAGGTAAAGAGCTGCTGGGGGGCGGGGGGCAGGGTGGTGGCCATAAAAACATAAAAATTAAGGAATTATGTATGAAGAGGAAGAGTTGGCTTTTCTACCCTGCTTTTCTCACCCTTCTAAGAGGACTCAAAGTGGCTGACAAACTTTCTATCCCCACAACAGGCACCCAGTGAGGTAGGTGGGGCTGGGAGAAGAGAGCTGTGGCTAGCCCAAAGTCACCTAGCTGGCTTCATGGAGGAAAAAGAAGAAGGAAAGTTGCATTCTTATCAGGTTCAATTCCAACCTCCCCCACGAAGCCAGCTGGGTGACCTTGGGCTAGTCACAGCTCTCTTCTGAGCTCTCACAGCCCCACCCACCTCACAGGGTGTCTGTTGTGGGGAGAAGAACAGAAGGTTTGTCAGCAGCTTTGAGGCCCCTTAAATGGGTGAGAAAAGTGGGGTAGAAAAGCCAACTCTTCTTCTTCTCCTCGGCTGCCGACTGGAGTTCCTGGCTGAATGCACGTTGTGCGGGAACTGAAGAAACTGTCCTGACTGCCAATTCTCTGCTAAGCCCAATTCAGTGTGGTGAATATTAATACAGAAAATCTTAAATGCCTTGGGTCTCATGGAGCAACTTTCCCCATACACATTTGCCCGTGCTTTCAGGTTGCAAAGTGAGGCCTTCCTAGCTCATGGTTAAAATGTCCCTCTTCACCCAGGCCTTTTCTGTGCTGGCCCCTTGGTTGTGCAATAGCTTCTCCATGGAGGTATAGCAGGTGCCAAATTGATCTGGTTTTTTACACCGGCTTAAAACCTCCTTTTTCACCCTGGCCTTTGAGGCACAATTACCTCTGACTGTAGTCTTGCCTGTAGGTGAGGGGAGCCCCCATTTAGAGCCCATTAGGCCCCCATTCAGTAGCAATAAGAAAGACGCTGTTTGCACTGAAGATCCCATTAGGACCCCATCTGGTCTTACTAGCAGATGCCAAATCTGGATTTCATGGTGCCTTGAGGCCCTTAAATCCAGATTTTCTGTAGACCCCTTTAAAGGTGCCTTCAACCCAGCCTTCAGTCGTGAAGACCGGATCAGAGGGCACGCGTTTGCACTGCAACTGGGGGCACACTTGGGGGGCGGGGGCTGGAGGCTGTGGTGCCACCAAGGGGCATATTGTGGCGCCCCCTGGAGGCCTAAGCAGGCCTTCTGGGTCAGTGTTGCGCTACCCACATCTGGGCCAATAGGTCCTCCAGATGGATGCTTTGTCTTTCACAGTGCGACCCTGTTTGGCACCCATAGACAGTGGGTGCTAAACGGCCGATGCAAACGGATTGGGTCCTCACCAAAATCCAGATCTTCAAGGACCGAATTCAGCAAGGACCCCATTTAAAAGATCTAGATTTTAAAAATCTGGATTAAAGGAGGTAAGTGGAGAAATGGCCCTTGTGACCTGCCCTGGGATTTGGTGGACAGTTCCATGAAGGTGTCAACTCAGTGCGCGGCAGCAGCGAAAAAAGCAAATTCAATGCTGGGAATAATTAGGAAGGAAATAGAAAACAAGTCAGCAAGTGTCATTTTGCCTCTTTATAAATCTATAGTGAGGCCACATTTGGAATATTGTGAACAATTCTGGTCACCACACCACAAAAAGGATATTGTGGAAGTAGAGAAGGTGCAGAAAAGGGCAACCAGAATGAGTAAGGGTCTGGAACAAAATCCCTTACGAAACCAGGCTGCAACGTCTAGGCCTCTTCAGTCTGGAGAGAAGGTGTTTGAGAGGGGACCTGATTGAAGTATATAAAATTATGCATGGTATAGAAAAGGTGGATAGAGAACATTTCTTTTCTCTATCGCACAACACTAGAACCAGGGGGCACTCTATGAAGCTGATGGGTAGGAGCGTAAGGTCTGACAGGGGGAAGTATTTCTTCACCCAGAGGGTCATCGGCTTATGGAATGTGCTGCCGGAAGAGGTGGTGACAGCTACCAGTCTAGATGGCTTTAAGGTAGGGTTAGACAAATTTATGGATGACAGATGTATCAATGGCTACTAGAACGAATGCCTAGGTGCATCTTTCAGGCTGGGGGGGGGGAGGAACTGGGGCGCTTCTAAGGCCATCTGCTGGGACTCGAGAGCAGGAGAAGGTTTGTCCTTGTCTCTGCTCGAGATGCCCATGAGCATTTGGTGGGCCACTGTGTGCGACAGGATGCTGGACTAGATGGACTGTGGCCTGATCCAGCAGGGCTTCTCTTATGTTCTTATGTTCTCTGGTGAAGAGCCAGATACAAATGCAGTAAATGGATAACGTGCCTTCTACAATTCCTGCGTCTGCGCAGGTGGCAGACGTCCCTCTCTCAGTCCAGTTTTGCCCCTTTGCCCCCGCCTTTCTTCAGGCTTTCTGGTCCTTAGCCTCCCCTTCCACCACTGAGTCATTTTGGGCAGTGAATAAGCACACCTGAAATTAAAGGAGCTTAATTCTAGTAGCACTGCCAAGCCTGCATATCTATGCCTGGAGAGGGAAAATAGGCTGGCAGCTAAAATTGCCTGGGGGGTGAGAAATCCTGAAACGCTAAAGCTTCTATTCAGCTCTTCGCTCGTTTCTGCACACAGCAGCCTGGACACACTTTGGTGTTCATTAGCAAGCAAGGCGCAATTGCAAAATCCAGGCATTTCCTTTGGGCATCATCTCATGCTTATCTGTGGCTTTGCTTTATGGAACGCCTGTGAACAGGATCCTTGAGCCTTGCAAGGGGTACAGATCATAAAGACTCGAAGTGGATCTATATGAACAAATACAAATTTTCGTGCATCAGATTCAATGTGAATTGGATGGAAAAAACATTTGTGCCCGTCCCTAGCCCTGGCATATTTGGCTCTGCTTGCTTACAGGGGAGGAACCCCAGGCAGCAGGGAAATCACCCACCTGCTCCTTGCATCGTCAGTATCCTGTTCGGCTCCGCTCGCTTACGCGTTCATTTCCTTGTGGCTCTGTCCACACCTAAGTTTTAATCCTGCTTCGGTCCACTTTCAGAGTGAGAGAACACACCAGCAAAGGGTCGAGGCATTGTCTTTCGGCATGATCAGACTCCGAAAATCCACCTCTGGGTTCAATAAAGTGAAAAGAAAATGACTAATCACTTTGCAGATATGTTCTCTCACTCTGAATGTGGACTGAAGCTGGATTAAAATCAGGGTGTGTCACTATAACCACATCGTTTGTAAAATACAAATTGCAAGAATCAGAGCCAGGAATTGCACAAAAGGTTTTCTAGCAATAGTTTTCCCTGTGTTCTTTTTTTTTTGGAGGGGGGAGGAATGGGGCTATGGCAGGGTTGTCACAGATACATGCGGTGAGCCTACCACAGCGGTGCAGTGATGGTGCCAAATTCCCATTGTTAGCTGAGAAAGGCCTGGACTGTAGTGACCGTAAATGCTGATGCACTGGTTGTAGCCCTTGCAAACTGACCATGCTTGCCTCTTCTTTTTCAGATGCATTTCCTGAACAGCTAAGGTAAAGCACCAAAAATGCTCTCCATTGTCAACAAGCCCCAGTATTTGTGTTGCAAATGCAGTCTTAGAAGACGCCGCATCTCTGGAGCAGCGGTTGACGTACCGACAGATCAAGCAGCTGGTGTATGCACCTCTGGCCAAAAGAGTCTCGGTGCCTCAGGCTGGAGGCTTAAAGATTGGCTGGTGAGTCTCCTTCTGCCAACTGCTTCTCAGCCGCGCACCCAGGGCGCATACAGAAGCAAGAGGAGAGGACAGTGCGGGTCCCACGTCTGTCCGCGAATGGTAGCTAACTGAAAATGTAGTCAGAGAGGAACCAAGCGCTTCCTGGGCTTAAAGCAAGGCTCAGGGGAGGCCTGCTTGGGGGGGGCGGGCAGAAAACTATCAGGTTTCTGTCTTTCTCCCATCCTTTCTCGGGGGGGGGGGCACAAGCAGGAGGCCTCTAAGACCCTTTGCTGGGATTCAAGACCAGGAGAAGGTTTGCCCTTGTCTGTGCTTGAGATGCCCGTGGGCAATTGGTGGGCCACTGTGTGGGACAGGATGCTGGACTAGATGGGCTGCGGCCTGATCCAGCAGGGCTCCTCTTGGGTTCTCCTTCTCCTGGGGGCTCAGCAAATGTTTATCAGAGCCGACAAAGAAGCCACTTTGGGCAGGGCCTGGATGCCCAGGGTCCCACCCCCTTGGGGTGGAGTGAGACAAGCCATCAGATGTCAGGGTTCCAGGAAAACGTGGGCAGGCAAGCTGGCCAAAGGGGACCCTTCACACAATGGTACGAGGGGGCTGAGCCTGGCACCATCGTGTTCTTTCACGCATCCATGCATCCGTTTTATTTATTCTTTTTGTACCCCACCTTTCCCCAGAAGGCCCCAGGGCAGGTCACCACATGTGGCAAAAATACAAGCCAAAACATACTTTGAACATTGCTCGCCTACCCGCTCTCCCTCCCTTCCACCCTGGCCAGGACGAAGAAACTTTGCATCAGAGGCCTGGGTGAAGAGGGAGGTTTTGACCTGGTGCCCCAAACCAGATCAAGTTGGCACCTGCTGTACTTCCCCGGCGAGGCTATTGCACAGCCAGGGGGCCACCGCAGAAAAGGCCCTCGTGCAGGAGAGGAGTTGTTCTGACCAAACAGTAGCATGGGAGGTAAATTTAGCCTCTGCCAGAGATGCTCAGCCTGTGTGGGATGCGTTACCTCCTCTACAGAGAAGCCTGGGTTCAAGCCTGTGACTGAACTAGCCCAGGGCCATCTAAAGACCCAACCGCAAGATCTTCTGAGTCTCTAGCTGGGAAGGCGGCTTCCGGGCAACGGTCCATGTTTATGCACGCAGCGTATGGACACCCATGAGCGATAGCTGCTGGATGGCAGGAGGGAGGGTAACTTCTGGGCTGTGTTTCTGGAGGAAAGTCCCCGAATCCCCCGAGGGAGGCCCTAAAAGGAAGGCCAGAGGGAGAGACCGGCCCCGGATGACCTGTTTCTTTCCCGTGGTGTGACTCGCTCAGAACAGAAGCCATTCCCACGAATGAGATACCACATGGGTGTCAGCTTCCCCTGCCCTGTCACATACAGGTTCTTCAGTGGAGAAAGAACGTCTACTCCTGTTAGTAAGGGTGTCAGCGGAGGAAGCCAATGAGCCCCGCTGGCTTGGCAGCTTCTGCCGGCAAGAAGCAGGAGGAAAGGAAGCCACGGCTGCTCCTAACTCTGGGGGCTTCAGAGACACGTCTGGGGAGGAGGAAGAGAACCTTGCCATCCGCTGGGGGTCAGGGTCCAGCTGTGCCAGCCTAGGCCCCCCTGCCCTCTGGGTGACTCTCCTGCCTGGATGGGCCCTCGTCGCTTGGAGCTGCTTCCTTGCAGGACTGGGTCCCTCTTGTGAGATGCTCTGGACTCCACCTGGTCTCAGCCACGCCAGAGAACACAAAGGGCAGCTGCTTATGGCTTCAAGCTGCTGGGGGCTCTGCCCGAGGAGGAGGAGAACTTTGCCATCCCTCCTGGGGGCGGTCTAGTGGTGGCAGCCTAGACCCCTCTGCCCTCTGGATGACTCTCCAGCCTGGCTGGGCACAGACGTCTTGGACGAGATGGCTGTTTGTGGGGCTGGGGCCCTCGGTCAGCTGCTCTGGACTCCACTTGGCCTCAGCTGCCCCGTGTGTGTGTGTGTGTGTGTGTGTGTGTGTGTGTTTGGCTGATTTTGCAATGTTTTGTATGAAGTGAAATTTTTATAATGCGTTTTTATTGGAATGTTTTGATCATTAGTTTGCATTGTGTATTTCCCCTTTGTTGGGCAAATTTTCTTTTGGAAAGGCGGCATACAAATAAAATGGAAATGAAATGGGAGATAAGGACCTCCCAGGTACCCCACCACACCCCAGTTTAAGGTCCCAACGGGAAGATAAAACAAGACAGACTTTTGTTTCCGTTTAACAACAAATAAAGACACAAAACCTGCAGGCGCTGCCTTGAATGTACAAGTGGGCATCACAGAGGCGAGGTAATGTCGTACAAGCTACGTGGACGTTGAGAGGCCCTGTTGGCATGCAGGTCAGGAAGGGGTAATTATGTGGTGCCTAAATAATATTATGACATCCCCAGGAGGAGAAAATCCCTGCAGCAAATATTAAGATCTCAAGGCGAAGGCCTTCGTGCAGTCCTGCCTCTTTCAGATGTGCAAGGGTCAGTGACACATGAGAGGGCCTTTTCTATGGTGGCCCCAAGACTCTGGAACAACCCCCACCACCACCAGAGGTATGTCAGGCACTAACTTTGCATGTCTTTTGGACCTGGTTAAAAGACACTCAGACTTCAATGCTTAGCTGCCTCTAAGGTTGCATCCAAACACTGGGAATACAGTGCCATTACGGCACCACTACGGTGAGTGAAAGGAAGAGTCAACCTTGGCGTCATGAATTCCCATTTGAGGATGGGGGACACCTTTTCCATGGTTTTCTCTGCAGTAAGATGCATGCCAGAGATGGGGGGACTGTCTGGCACCCCCAACCCCATTCTCCCAGGGAATGGCCCTTTAAGTTAGTCTGAACACAGCCCCAATCTCACCATCTTTCTCTTAAGTGTACCCCCTGATCCCAGCCATGCATGAAGTTTGAAAAGCTGCATAAAAACCATGCAGGCTCTCTGGCACCCTCCAGCAGTCCCCCCGAGTCCTTAGACACATTCATGGATGACAGATGTATCAGTGGCTACTAAGTGCATCTTTCAGGCTGGGGGACAAGCAGGATGCCTCTAAGGCCATGTGCTGGGATTGGAGAGCATGAAATGGTTTGCCCTTGTCTCTGCTTGGGATGCCCATGGGCAATTGGTGGGCCCCTGTGTGCAACAGCTGGCTGGACCAGATGGGTTGTTGCCTGATCCAGCAGGGCTCCTCTTATGCTCTTACGTAAAAGCAACTGGTGTCTGTTGTCTGTTTGTCAGTTCTTCTTGTATGAGTTGTTAATGAAACAAACAAGAGACATCAATAAGAAGGGGAACAAGCGCTGTGATCACACCTAAGTTTTAATCCAGTCTCAGTCCACTTTCAGAGTCAGAGAGAGAATGCGTCAGCGAAGCATCAAGCTGTTTTCAGTGTTATCTGACTCAGAAAATTCACTCTTAGGTTTGATAAAGCAGAAAGGAAGTGGCTAGTCATTTTGCTGGTGTGTTCTCTGACTTTGAAAGTGGACAGGAGGGATTAAAACTTAGGTGTGAATGCAGCAGTGATCTAGGAAGACTACAGTCACTTTTGGCCCTTCCAAAAGCCAAACCCTCTGGCGATGGATATCGCAGCCATATTCAAAAGCTTAGGCTCTCAGAGGAAACCTGGACCATGGCGTATCAGCCCCAAACCTGCTACCAATGTGACTGAAACTGACCACAGCTGTGGTTCTGTGTTTGTTCCCGATCTGCGCACCCTTTCCCCCTGCTCAGAGTCCGATTGTCCACAAGGACACCCAAAGAACCAAACTGCTTGTCTGCTGCTGAAGCGCATGAGATCAGAAGGCGTCCACACACAGATTCCCCTTTGAAACGGATCTCTCCATTTCTCTAAATGTCCGTTTGTTGTCTGTACAATGATGCTCAGGGTGAAACGCTGTGGCGAAATGCCTTGACGCTGTGGGTGGCAAGCCCATTAGTTCCAGCCAGCGCATGTGCCTGTTCATGTGCAGCGCCTGTCTCTGGCGCACACTGTGTGTCTCCTTGGTAATTACAGATTTCCTACCAGCCATTAAGGGATCATTCAAGCTCAGCCCGTGAGCAAATCTACCCTTTGGCTTTCAATCGCTGCTGCTGCTTCCTTTGACCGTTACCTTTGGAGGACACCCAGAATCCCACGGCAAACACCCTTTCAAAAAAGCAGCTGGTCACAGCTGGCCAAAAGGCCATCGCTCTGTAATGTCAAGGAAGGGAAACGTCACTGAAAAGGAGCCAGACGCATCTGTGCCATCGTCTCCTCTAAGATCGGGGAAATAATGGCTGCCCGGCTTCTGCTGCCGTCGCTGACAATCTCTGACGTCAGAGTTCTCTCTTACACTGGAGGCAATGAAGAAAATCAGACTATAAAAAGCCCGCATGCTATTAATACCTGCCTGCTAAAGAGGGAGGGCGACTAAAAGAAGCCACGGAGAGATAATTCGCATCCATCCTGGGCTTCACTTGCTTGCCTTTGCAGGATAGCAGAGACGGATGGGTCAGGTGAAGCCTTGAGTTTTCTGATGCCAAGATGTGTGTCTCCCTGGTTTGCATGTGGTGATAGAAAGGGATGCAGTGAGGCACAGGGCAAATGGACAGAGCCAGTTTGGTCTACTGGTTAGGGAACCTAAGAGGAACAGAAGAACCTCAGAGGAGCCCTGCTGGGTCAGGCCACAGCCCGTCTAGTCCAGCATCCCATCTCACACAGTGGCCCACCAATTGCCCATGGGCATCTCAAGCAGAGACAAGGGCAAACCTCCTCCTGCTCTCAGATCCCAGCAAAGGGCCTTAGAGGCTTCCTGCTTGTCCCCCAGCCTGGAAGATGCACTTAGACATCCATTCTAGTAGCCACTGATACATCTCTCATCCAGGAATTCGTCCAACCCTTCCTTAAAGCCATCCAGGCTGGTTGCTGTCACCACCTCTTCTGGCAGCCAATTCCATCTGGGAATACCAGGTTTGATTCCGCACTCCTCCATGAAGCCAGCTGGGTGAGCTTGGGCTAGTCACAGCCCCACCTACCCCACAGGGAGGAGAACATGAGGTTTGTCAGCCGCTTTGAGTCCCCTTAAATGGGTAAGGAAAGCGGGGTAAGAAAAGCCAACTCTTGCCGTGAAAAAGACAAAGAGGCAGGAGTTCTTCACTTTTCAGAAAATTACTGGTTCCTGTGCAGCCACCCCAGTCTTCCCCATGATGCCCCCAGGGGGAAAGCCGCACTTTGCCGTCCCTCTGTGGACACAAACGTCAAAGTTTCCCAGGTGTATACTAAGTATTTGCACTAGCTAATTGTAGTACATCCTCCCACACACATCTGGACACTTATCGTGGTGTGGACACATGTCCAGGGACCACCATCTTAGCTCTGGCTGCCAGTGTTAGTGCATATGCGGTGGCGCTATCACTGGGCCAATGGTGACATGCTGAACATGCGCACTGGTGCCAGCACAGCAAACCAGGTGACCCTCCAGCACCGGAAGAGGTGAGAATGCAGCATCCAGAGCCTTACTTAATCACGCTCCACACACAGCAGGCCTCCAAGCGGACCATCTGGGAGCACACTTGAAGGCAACTGTAGGGCCAAGTCTGCAAAGGCCCCAGGTCAAGCGTCTTGGCTGGCATTGCACTAAATGAATGGGTCTCCATCAGGGCAGGAAGGGCACCTTAGTAAGCATAAATGTTTATATATGCAAAAACGTCTCAATAGCTTCCTCCACTATCACTTTCCTTTATAGGATGGAGGCTGGCCAAATATGTGGCAAAAACATGTGGTTGGCCATTGGCTAGAACCTGATGCCTGTTCCTTTGCTATTCTGGCAGAAAGAGACATCATTAACTGAGGATAACTTGCCACCAAGGATTATCATGCATGACAGAAATGTCCCCTTTGCATTATAATGTATTATTTAACAACAACAGCTTCTGAGTTTCCACAAAGGCAAAGTAAATGCATAAGCATCTTTGGGCATTCTCACTCTTAACTGCTGTGGGAATGTATCCCACCTTTGCCTGCTCCAGAGTCCCTGCAAATGGCCTTGAGAGGCCTCCTGCCTGTCTCCCCAGCCTGGAGGATGTACCTGTGTATCTATTCTAGTAGTAGTAGTAGTAGTAGTAGTAGTAGTAGTAGTAGTAGTAGTAGTAGTAGCAGCAGTAGCAGCAGCAGCAGCAGCAGTAATAGTAGCAGCAAGTGCAGATGCTCCTAAACAGATGTGACCCTCTGGTGTACTATGGGGCCAGTTTCCTGCAACTGTACAACCCCTGCTCTCTCTAACATTTCATTTGAGAGGAGCAGTAGTGAAATACATTTCTGAGTCCAAGGCAGCACTTTCAGGCCTCTTTCAAGGCCACTGGCCCCACTCTGTCCCACCAGGACACATTCACTACATACTGGATCTGCTGAACCAATCCCACAGCTTGCCGTAATGAAGGCAGAACAAGCACGAGTCAGGAGGACCCACAGGAGGGTGGACGGCCGCAAGCCACCTTGCTGATGTCCTGAAGCCTTGTTCAAGTCAACTGAAAGCAACCCCATAAAGCCAGAGCAGGGTGCTGTGCCTGGAGGCTTTAGCAGGTACCCTATCCTCAGCAGCATTCCACTTGGCAAGAAGGTGAGTCATTTTACCCTAAAAGCACCTTACAAATGCATTACAGAAGCTCCAGGATCAGGTATCTAAGGACAGGTGGCCTTAAAACTTTCGGCTGAGAAGAAGCGGAGGCAGCCTTGTTTCCCACCAGTAGGCATGATCATGCACTCTCACATGTGTCTGGCCATCTACTGTACACGGTGAACAGCACATCACTTGCACTTCAGCCACCTTCTGATGTCATCTCTGAAGCTCCTCAGAAAGCCAAGGGGCAGGTTGGTCTCTGCAGCAAAATGTCACACTGGTCCATAACGCCACAAGAGTCTCGACAGAACCACAAGCACCTCTGACTTCTGGAAATTCCCCCAAGCATTCAGGAATCCACGAAGGGACTGAACTCTTGAATGTGGGTCCTCCACCTTGCAAGGTGGTCTGATCATGACAGCGGGCTTACCATAACCACCACCACACCACAGTGTGCAGCAAATACCAGATCGATGGAGTGATCTGCCCGTTGTTTTGATCTCCTAACCTGTGGAGGTCATGGATTCCTGACAGGATGGGTGATGTACCAACAGTATAGCCTCTTATAGCTGCATCCCTCATCCCAAAGGGTTTTTTTGGTGAGAACATTGGTATTTCTAGGAACCACAGCTACTCCCCTCCCAGGTACACTAGTCTGAGCTAGAGCTGCATGGGTCTCATCTACGTCACTCAGTACTTCCCACCTGGGCCTCACTGACACATGCCAGGCGTTCACTAGTTTAAGACATCTGAGAAACCCAACCCTCTAACCCTGCAAGACCAAGCTAAGATAACAAGCAATGTTATGAAGACACACAAGGGATGCTGCCACATCGAGAACCCTTTCCCCACATTGACCAAAGATGCAGAGGGAAAAGAACATCCTCTGCTCCTGTAGTTCAGACGATGGCAGCCAGGGACCTCTTCCTACTTAACCAGAAGGTATCATAAAGTTGTTTGAAAAATAGCTGCCAGCAGACCTGGCCCCATCTGCCCTGTCGCATGGGATCTTCAGTGCTCATTCCTTGAACAGTCCTCCTCAACCATGTCAAGGATGCTGCTGCCCTTGCATCCAGCACACACTGAATGGGCAGAAGCTGCCCATAACTTGGCTTACCTTGGGCATTTTGCGGAGGTTGGGAGACAGTTTCAGGCAGGTGACGTGCCCTCGATCATCTCCAATGATGATGATGGGGTAGACGGCATTGAACTGGACGTGGGTGATCTTGTTCTTCTTCTTGGCCACCACAGGCTGGTTGCAGATGGCTTCATATTTGTTGACGCTTAGATCAAAGACGTGTGCCTGGGAGGAGACAAGCCGGGAGTTAACCTGGGCAAACTCTCGGGCCCCGTTCCGACACAGGACTCGGGTAGGCTTGAAGTCGGCTCGAGTTCTCCCCATCCCGACAGTTTCCAAGGGATCTCCCACTTCTGTGAACTAAAGGTCCCAAAATGCGGAGAAGCCCTATTTGGATTAAAAGAGGTCTCACTGCTGGATCTAATCTGGCGCTCTGGCGGTAAACAAAGGGAGAGTGATCACTGCCTTTTTAACATGAGAAGAGGCTGCTATGGAGGGGCGAAGTTGTGAAAAAAGCTGTGGGACTCCATGATCACAAGTTTATATAGGGGGTGGGGTTTTAATTACCCATCCTGATGAACTCAGGGTATGATGGTGTCCAATTCCTGACTGCATGGGGAGGGGATTCCGCTGAGGGGAGGAAGGAGGGGAGGGGTTTTCCCCCCTGCGAGTCTGCATTATAAGCTGGCAGTGGGAACGCCAAAAAACAGACCTCACTGCTGATTTAAAAAACCCAGATTAAACCTGGATTAAATTGCCCTGTCGGAGCCTGGCCTCAGGGGAGCTGGCAGGAAAAAGCTCACAGAGGCTCCAGGGGAAAGATCCCCACGGGATGTCTTCTCCCTTAACACATTTTCTCAAAAGTCAGCAAGGAAGACCTTTCTGCAGTCTTCCTGGAAATCACCGTTCAATTCTGACAACCAACAGTTATAAAACAGGAAAACACACAAGCAACGATTTGATTGGCCCAATTCAGACATGAAACTTTCTATATAAAGCATCCTTCAAGGGCTTCCTGTCTTTTCTCCAAAATCTCCAAAGCAGGGGAAGCCCTGAATGTTTAACGACTCCTTGGAACAAGTAGAAATCTATTAGTTCACCATTTTCTTGGCAGGTGGATGAAAGGGTAGGAAATGTACAAACAGGTAGCCATGGGCAACCCAGTGAAGTTAAAATATTCACCATGCAATTTTTATGCAGAAAATGCAAAAATTATTGATAAAACAAATTGTCACCTTTGGAACCCAGACTTGAATCTTTGGGTCCATTTATGGCAGGGCCATGAGAACATAAGAGGAGCCCTGCTAGATTGGGCCACAGGCCATCTAGTCCAGCATTCTGCTCCACGCAATGGGCCACCAGATGCTTCTGGGATTCTCAAGCAGAAGACAAGGGCAAAAGCTTCACCTGCTCTCAGTTCCCTGCAAATGGCCTTGAGAAGCATCCTGACTGTCTCTCCAACTTGGACATCCATTCTAGTTGCCACTGAAACACCTGTTATCCATGAATTAAGAGGAGCCCTGCTGGATCGGGCCATAGCCCATCTAGTCCGGCATCTCATCTGACACAGTGACCCAAGAATTGCTTCCAGGCGTCGCAAGCAGAAGACAAGGACAAAACCTTCACCTGGGTCCCCTAGACTGGGCCCATTTTCACTTGCCTTCTAGGATGTTCTAAGGTCATCACTCATAGCTTCAATGCTCTTTCCCTTTCTCCCTCATGCATGTTTCAGTTCAGGATGAGTTCATACATATACAACCTTTCCCATGGGTTGATGTTTCATACAGGTTTCAACAGCATCGCAACCTTGTAGCTTCCCTTTCCCCGATGGGGACCTCTACGCAGTTTTCTTGGCAGGGACACATAAGTGGTTTGCCATGGCCTACTTCCAGGGAAAAGTGGAGACTGAACTAGCAACCCTTTCTCTTAAGGCAGTTTACTGGACTCAAGGAGCACACTGCCAGCGGTGCTCCACTTCTGGGAGTCTGGCTAAAACAGCCCCAATGGATACGTATGGGATATAAAAACGAGATGCCTATGGGATGCGTACGAGATGTGTACAGGTACGTACATGATGGGTACGTATCCGTACACAGACGAATGTCCAAATTATTTGTACAAATAACTTGAGATATTCGTATTCGTTCAAATTCGGAAATTCAAATGTCTGGACATTTGATTCATATACGAATGTCTGAATTTGTCTGAATTCGTCGGAATAATGAATATTTCAAATGTTTGTGCACATCGCTCGTGGCCACCCTTCTGATCTTGGCTTGAACCAACTGATCCTGACACTGTGTCTGAGTCTGTTGGCTCCGGAGGGCAAACACGGGGTTAGGCGAGAGGAAGGACATTCATCAGACATTCAGCCTAAAATAACCAGGCCGTCAGCGTGCAAGTTGAGCTGCGCACAGGGACTGGTGTGGAGCCAGGAAGATGCTCAAAGTGCATACAGTCAATGCGCCCCCTGCCTCACTTCAGAGCCGGCAGCCGTTTAAGGGACGGGCTGATACATCAAGAGGGGCTATGGAGCTAATGAAGGGGAGGGGGAGAAGGTAGGCAGGGGGGCAACGAGAAGCTCTTTGATGGATTTCAGAGAAGGAAGAAGGTGAGGAGTGGGAGTGTGGCAAAGAAGCAGCAGGAGGAGGAGGAGGAGGAGGAAGAGTTGGCTTTTCAACCCCCACTTTTCTCACCCATTTAAGGGGACTCATGGTGGCTGACGAACCTTCTGATCCTCTCCCCACAAACAGATACCCTGTGAGGTAGATGGGGCTGTGAGAGCTCATAAAAAGAGCTGTGACAAGCTCACTCCTGGTGACTACAAGACATGAGTCCGGAACTCTAACCACAAGACCATATGGGCCAAAAGAACCGCCTGATACCCTTGAAACCTCAACTCTCTGACAGAAGACAGAGCCATTTCACTGATCGTGTGCCGAGACCAGCACGTGTCCAAGAGGGCGTCTTGCGTCAGCGGAAGTGGGGACCCTGGAGCCGAGCTCCAACCCTCTCCTGTCGCTCATCAGCAAAGTCCTGTTGAAAAGGCAGCCAGGTTCAGGCTGTGAATGGCGGGTGGTTCCTGTGCTCAGAGTCACGGGCTGCATCCACATGCGCCCCTCCTTGGGACTGAATAGGGACCGGTGCTGTGGGCTCCCATTGGCACCTCCGCACTCCCAGGAACCCATCTGCGGGCAGAACCCAATGGGACCCAATGGCGCCAGGCTGGGGAAAGCCAGGTTGCTGTCGGAGTGGTTTAAAAGAGCACCTGAGAAGCAGACATCCTGAACGGGCCTCTGGGTGAGGCAGGCTGTAGGTTGCCACGGACAGAGCCAAGAGTCCGCTTTCTAGCACCCACATGGTGGCAAGAAAGGCATCTGGCCTGAGAGGAAGCCTGGCCTTCCCCTTCCCCCACATATAATGAAGCTACTGCTGCTTAGGAGAAGAAGAAGAGGAGGAAGAGTTGGCTTTTCTACCCTGCTTTTCTCACCCATTTAAGGAGGCTCAAAGCGGCCGACAAAGATCTCTGTTCTTCTCCCCACAACAGACAGCCTGTGAGCTAGGTGGGGCTGTGAGAGCTTGGAAATAGAGCTGTGACTAGCCCAAGGTCACCCAGCTGGCTTCATGGAGGAGTGTGGAATCAAACCCAGTATTCCCAGATAAGAGTCTGGCTCCCTGACCACTAGACCAGACTGGCTCACCATTTAGAGTAGATGGATATTTCTGCTTTTAGCTCCGCCATGATTCTGCCCTAAAAATGTATGAACTTTATCATCATTACGGTTATGAAATTGTTCTGCTACAGCCTTTCCAAACTACCTGGCTTAACAATAAAACGTACGGCGGCGCCTGTGCATTTGAAGAGATGCGGTTTGTTTCTCTAACAATTTATGTGAAATCTCCAGAAAAACGGCCCTTTTAAAGAGCCTTTCTGCACTTGTGGAATACGGGCGTCTCCCATCACCGCCAGCACGCTCTCTCTGCACAGGGCGAGGTGTGATCCAGACTGGGGGCTCCTCATCTGGTTT